>OZ020267.1:116801890-119201890 GCA_963971225.1 Melieria omissa
ACTTTTTTGTGCGACTTTTTTTTTTAAAACGACCTTTTGTGCGACTTTCTCAAAATTCTCAACGGTAACCCTGGTTACTACATGCAGTATTCGATCTTGCGTCGCTCTGCATGCGACTCGCTGGACCGCGCACTAACCAACTGAGCCACGGCGGCTGACAATCAATTTTAGTACGATTTTTATTTTGAAAATTTTCAAAACTAGGAGGTTTTTTGTAAAAAGTTTGATTTTCGACCATGTTTTTTGGTCTATTGGTGAGTGTAAAAATGGAACAAAATAAAAATTTCAAATTCGTACTCGGGAAAACATAGCCATATGTCTCCTGAATAACTGGGAAAAAATTGATCGAATTCGATTAATATTTTTTGAAGAAGTCTTACCAACAGGTTTGAAAACAGCACAACCTCAAGGTCGTTCTAAAGTCGTGAGTGTGATGACTTTTAATTTCCAAAATTTTATAAATAATAACATAATAAATAATTTATACAAAATAAAGCATGAATCAATAAAATAAAAAAAAATTACTGGATTATCTCAAGTAGTTCCTTCGCAATTGACTCCGAAAAATAGACTTAAATTTTCAGCTCGTAACCAGAAGACCCCCTTAAAGGGTATTCATAGTTTTCGATACAGTCCTTATATTTATGTATTTATTTTATTCTATAGGGTGTTTTTTTTAGAGGTATAGAACTTCGAATTGAAATAAAACACAAGAAAATCGTTTTAATGTCCATCAATTTGGCTTTATTGGAAGGATAATTTTATGCCATTAATGTTTAAATATGATTTCGGGCATGTGGCCGCCGCGGCTGGCTCGAATAAAGCAAATTCTACAGGTCCAATTTTTAAAGTTGATGGACAAAGCTCCAATTGCTGTGCACGGTGGCGAATCGATTCATTCGGGTTCTCTTCAACATTTTGCTCTACAGCGGCAATTGTTTCTTCGGTGCGCACTGTTCGACGTCTCTGCGGATGCGTATTATCACATAGAGTAAACGTAGTGCGAAAACGACCCATGGTTAACCGATGGATGGACCGATTTTGCTCTGATGGACGATTATGTCGACCATAAAATGGACGGAGCTTGCGGTAAACTTCGCGAACTGAACCATTATTTTCGAAATAAATTTGCACGATTTGCAAGCGTTGTTCTTTTGTCAACCTGTTCATGATGAAATGGCAAACCAAACTGAACATAAATGACATTAGAGTTGCCAGATTTGACCACAAAATGCCAGTTTTATCTCTATTCGAAAAACAAACCTCTAAAAAAAACACCCTATATTATTTTTATTCTAAGTAATCAGTCATTTAAGTTTGGTTTACACTCTTCCATTTTTCTTCCTCAATAACATCTTCAAATTCCTACATATATTTAGAGAAAGAACCAAAACACCCGATACGGTGTTCCTCATCTTCACAAAGGTCCGAAATAAATTAAAAAGAAATTCGCCTCAACGTAGGTAACAACTTTTTTCTATCGTTATTTGTGTCTTTTAAGGATATAGACGCATTGATAAGCACAACAAATTTTAACTGCATACATTGTTCGTAGCAGAGAGAAATCAGTCCTATGGAAATTTGTTACAATTTATAAAAAGCACTAAAAGTAAACCGAAAACGAGGTGTTCTTTAAATCACTTCATTGTACTGAGAGCTTCGTTGAACGTATAGTAATTCATTATTGAGAAGTTTGACTGTACTTACTACAATTATCATCCCCTTCCTAACCCTTCAAATTTGTCAATTTAGTGACTCCCTCCGTAGTGCAAATTGTAAAGGGTGTGTTTCCAGATAAAGTTAAACAAGTGATGCGTACAATTTTCTGTTTTATATTTTATAACAATTTCAAATGCAGCATTAAAGCTTAGAAAGTAGTTTTACATCTCCGCTTGCAGCGAAGGTTGACGATATGCATGATCAATAGTCTCCAGTTTACCTGCAGAAAGCTTGCGGTCTCATTCATTGAGTGCTTGCTTTTTATGTAGGTTTTGTAAGCGTTTTACTCGCATTTCAATTGAATAAGGGTTTCTTTCATTTTGTCTAGGTAATCTTTTATTTATTTGAGTAGTTTGGAGAGTTTGGTGCACTTTAAGGTGAATTTGGTGGTGGTGACATCTATTATTTGTAAATTAGTTGTTTACATTGTACATATTTTTATGTAAATATGAAATTGTAACTATTCGGAGAGAGGTGCAGCTGCAATGTCTAATAAAATTATGTTGTTTGAAGATCAATTTAAATATAGACTTTTTCAATATATCGCATACATAAAGTACATACATTTTTATTTGGAATTTGATACTCTCTCGTATTATACAATACATAAGTACAGTTGAACATAATAACATTCAATTTAATTTTAATAAGTTTCATTTAAAAATAGTATAATACAATTTGTACAAATTATGTTTAAATAGGAAGAGTGGGAGTAGAGGGAAAGGAAAAAGGGATTCATGATGGACTTTCAAACAGTAAAGACTCAAAAAAATCACAATTTAAATACCATGGCTGCGCATTAGCAAGTAAGGTAAAGAAGGGGCCGGTTAGTCAGATTCGCAAACAATCAGCAAGCTTCGACAGATCGTTATACCAAATACGGTCTGCACTATTCGTTCGTCCGTTGTCTTTGTCTCAGTTGCAGTATCGCCAAGGCAGATTCAGCTATCATTATTCATAGAGGTAAGTAGTGGCTAGAATAATTTAATGAACATAAGTACCATCCGTCCGTAATTTTGCAGTACGTTGCCCAGAAGTGGACATCTACCACAACTATTTTTATATTGTATCATATTTTCATTTTCTGTTTGTTATTTTTTTCTTATTTTATAACTTATGTCACGAATAGCCGCCATAGACAGACACTGCCGGCCACAACCCTTCTGCCCGTTGGGTAGTTACTATATACTACGTATGGATGTAAGTAGTTGCGCGAATTTGATGCTGGTAATTGTGGTAATTTTTTTAAATTATTTAAGTATAATTAACATTAATAATTAAGCTGTAATTAAGTAACACTGCTGCCATTCATTCATTCACATTTAACTGTTTCGTTAATTATATATTAAATACATAATTTATCGTCTCTTCGATCCGTTGTCTTTCATTTAACTCTTCGTGTATTCTGGTTGTGCTATTCAGCGGACGCGTTTGGGTGGAGATGCAACGCATTTGTAGTCATAACTCAAAAGTTTGCACTAACCAGATATATATATGCATACAACGCTTCACTTCAGCTTCCGTCAACCCTGTTCGAAAGTTGGGATCAGCTTTCACCTACAGTTGCACCTGGAATGTTTGTGTGGGCGCCGGCACCTTCGGCGGCGAGATAAACGGATTGGTGTTGTGCATTGGTGCTGCAGTCGCAGCCGCAACCAGGGCTGGGGTAGCTTTCGGAGACGTGTTTAATGGTATATCTGGCGAAAGCGGCTTCGTTACACCTGCCACCCATTCGGCATCGAAAGGATCTGTGGGGGCTGATGAAGCGCTCAGGGACTGTGCTCGCCCTGTGGTGTTCAGGTGCGGTGCGCGCTTTAGCACTACTGGCGAGGTTCGCTGCACCACCTGTCCCAGCCATTGATCAGCGTTAGGCAACGGAGCCACAACCTCCACGGGACGTGGAGTTGGCTGTGGTGGACCTGTGAACGGCACCACCGCTGGTGTGGGGCTAGTGGGTGTGCCCACCAGCGATGCGTTCACCGGCGATATGGAAGCTGCACGTGACGTCGCCTGAGCGGCGGGAGTAGTTGGCGCACCGCTAGCGGTGCCAGCAGTTGTGGAAGCACCCTCTGCGTAACCGAAACTATTGCTGGTCGAGAGTGCTGTTGGTGAGATTCCTTTTTGTTGCTGCTTTTCGGCGGCAATGATGTTCTGATTGATACTCAAGTTGTTGTTGAAGTTGAGATCATCGCCGGCGGCTAACATAGCGTCAGTCTGCGACAACAGCGTCAGGCCCTGGCTTAGCTCTTGACAAAGCTGGCTCACTGTGTCAATAGTTGTAGCACCATTATCTGTTTCAACTCCCAACTTGGCCGGCGAGATCTCTGGTATGGGCGATACACTGCGGTTAGGTGTGGCGAGATTAAGTGCGCCGCCTGTGGCCGCTGCCAGGAATGCTTTTTGCCGCTCCGTGTTGGACGGAAGATCATTAATACGAAGCGACATCTGTCGCTTGAAGGGCGACTGGCTTCCGATGGTGCTAAATGCCCGAAACGAGCCTTGTCGCTCCAACATCGAGGGAGTAGCGTGCGGCCGTTCTATGGCAAACGGATTGAACGGTTTCGGCTGTGGTGGCACTGCAGCTGCTGGCGTATCAATTCCGCGTTCATTACTGGCCAACCGCTCCGTGAATGTTTGCTGTCGGAAAGAACCAGTGCGTGTAAAAGTCGAATTTTTCACATCGAAAGTCATAGTAACACCACACTCTTTGTCTCGGCGCTGTTTCCGCTCCAAACAGACTGCGAACGCACAACCCACCGCGTGCGACAGCCGCTCGCCGAGCTCTTTGCAAGCGAGAAATCCGTGGCACATCCAGCGACGCGTAGTGCCGTCGCGGCAAATGTAGCTGAAGCCTCGCTCGTGGTTACGATCCGGAGCACAGAAGCTCACTTTCTCGATGGTCTGGTCAACAATGAGGCCTTTTGTTTCGTCATCCACAACACGCAAACCATCACCGCTAACATGCAGAATACCGCGTATCGGGCGACGGCGGGAGTTCTGAGAGTAAAAAGAGAAATATTTATTTACATACATACGCAAATTGCACATATTGGTACGTATAGATAGTAAATGGACTCTGTGTTTCGAACTTAGAACTCATGGTATCGAATTTAGGATCTAGCGACTACGTTATGCATACACCACGCTCATATTAGCATACGATTCACTTTCCTGATAAAAGGTAAAGGCCTAAAGTGTGTTAAGTTTACACAAACGTGTTTAAGAACAGATAAACGAACATTAATTTACTATATTATCACTCTATCTTTTTTTCAACTATTTCTTGTCGATACACTAAAGCCCATTTCTAACTGTCCCAACGTTACTGGTAACTTACACGCAACACCTTCAATGCCTCCTCGCAAACTTGCATACCACGCGATTCGAACACCTCAACGCAGCCCAAGTACTTCACAGCAAACGAGCACGTTGCCGACCGGACAGCCTCTTCGTCAGCCTGCCATTGGTGCGGTTTCGATGATTCCGGCACGCGCTCCTTTCGCCGACGGAATGAGTCACGAAAAGACCGTCGCAGCCGATCCATTTTCTTTGGTGATCTTTTGCTGAAGCGAAATGACGCAGATTTCTGAACGCAGCGGGTGAGAAATAAGAAAACGCAAAAACATAAAAATTACAGCAACTTACATTTTATGTGAAAGTATATAATGTATGCACTGCTTTCGTAAAAAACGTTATAATTTAAATTTACAAATAATAGTGTGAGTAAAACAAGTGCTTTAGTGAGTATTATTGCAACCCCATGTTTGGACCGCGACAAGAGCCACCTTTGAAAACCTACCCCATTTTTAACGTCACCATATTTTCCTCGTGTGAAGCCGCGCTCGAGTGGTTCGTGTGTGTGCGACGATGAATTTCCCATAACGTAAGTAAATTGTATGCGAACGCTGCTCTTGCCGCTGTTGTTCTGACCCCTCTCGGGCTCTGTTGAGCTCTAAGCTGTTTCTACTTGCACCTCGTTTCCGTTCCAGATGTTGACGTTCTCTTTTGACTAGAATGCGATTGGTTGCACGAAATTCCGTTACAATTTGAAAATGCGTGAACCGCTGGTGCAGCAGATTATGACAATTTTGAGGTCACGAACGCCGCATTCAATTATAAATAATTTAAAATTTCCATTTTATCACAATATGCTTTTGTGTTAGTCTTGCTCGTTCTTTGCACTTGCTTGTCCGTTTGATTATTGCGATTTTTTTCGATTAATAACAACCACCCACTGAAATTCAATTAGCCAATTTATGTATGCGTTTGCCTGCGACGCCAAAGATTACCCAGTGCTTTGTATATATGTCTCAAAGTTCTAAAACACAAAACCCTGGGCTCCATTTTGAAAGATACACTCTTAAGCACCAAATGTCCGAATGTCTGCGTAGTATACGACAAGCTTATACAAATATCGGATTCTCAACAGATTTTGCTGCAGCTTGATTTCCATGACTCACGACCACTTTTTGTTTCGTTCATTAACGACAAAAAAGCCCAAACACAGGCTCACGCGTTTCAATCGACAGCTGAGAGCATTCAATACTACATAAACTAAAATACAATATGCCTCGAGCGTACAGTGAAGGTGAGTCACGAATCAGACAATCACAGTCAGTACCAAGCATTTTCATCTATTAGGAAGACTGGAATTGTGTTGGTCAAATTTGCACAAAAATTCAAAGGAACCACTACAGCGATTTGTAAATTCCGACACATTGTTAGTGAAAACAACCAAACGATATTAAACATTTTGAACTGTTAAAAATTCAATAAGCCAACGGCAGGCACACAATGGTGGAAATGATCGATTATATGACTATGAATGATCGATTAACTGCCCACAGTTTATTGCTCAGTTTATGTATATGCACATGGATAGCAAGTAGAAAGGTGTGGTATTCCGAGTTTTTTAATTTGAGCTACACAAAAACTGATACCAAATCGAATAGTTTCACTTGTAATTGTAAATCAGAATTCCACTGGGCTCTATGAATAAACCCTCCAGCTACCAACACTTCTTCTGCTGTATACCAGCATTTACGATGCGATATGAATATGAATACGAACGAAAACATGTTGCTGGTGTTTAGAGAGCTTGTACGACCAAACATTCTTTTCGAAACGCAGGGTAACGTTACAGCTCTGACTCAAGCAAGCAAACACGTAACCACAAAAAGAAATTGTCGTAAGTAAATTCATAAATCACGAACTGAAGTTGGTCAGCGACCAGAGCAGCAAAACATATTTTAAAAATGCTTTGGGTGATTTCAAAATCTTAACTACTCGATTTCGGTAGATGCAATAAAATTACTTAATTGATTTCCATAATCTCAGATTCACAAAACAAATTGTTGATTACCAAATAGGGATGTCCTTGCCACACGGCAGACTATTTAACCACACGACAAAATATAAATAAATAATATATATACAAGTTTATATACATCAACCTTGCTGCATACAATGTATTACAAATTTCACCATCATCCCACAGTTTTAGGACCACTGTACTTAAACCCAAGATAGTTCTCTGAATGCTGCGCTTGTATTGGTAATTGAAGTCACCGTATTTTGTTACCAATAGACAGTGTTGGGACTTATTACTTTTGACAGTAACATATTACTTACTACACATTACTGACATTTGAAAGTAATATCGTTACATTACTTATTAGTGGAAATGTCAAGGAATGTATCACAAAAAGTAATATATTATTTTCCGTCAACAAATCGAAATATTTGCGGAATTTCCAGCTATTAAAAGTAGGGCTTAAGTGCAGAATAGCGTACCCTCGTGAAAAAAAATTAATAAGTATGCTTATACAAAGAAGTTTCACTCCTGAGTCTAACAAACTAAAAATTGTGCCTGGAAAACGCCTACAAAAGGCGTGGCACGGGGTCAAAGTTCAAAACTTTTATCAAAATAACTCATTCAATTTTCAATCGATTTATATGATATGGGTATCAAACGAAAGGTTATTTTCATACCTTTATTTCGGTGTACCACCGTATTATATATGTACGAGTAAAAAATTATAATTTTATTTTTTTTTCACGAGGGTACGCTATTCTGCACTTGTTCCAAAAGTAGTCATTCTGCAAAAGAACAATCACGTTAAATGTTAATTTCATTTTGAATTACAATTTGAATTTCGTCACCTTTTTAGTTAAAACCGCTTGAATCTGCTTGCAAATGTTAATTGTTTTTCCACTACCAAACTCAGTTGGAAATGAATGACGCGAGCTATGTCTAGTATGAACAAGTGCAGCGTTGTATAATTGTAATAGATCTTAATCATGTTATCACTGCTGCTCTTTTACATGAAAACTAGAACTTTGTTGACTAAAAAGTAATATTGTAATAAGTAACTTGAAACAAGTAGTAATATTACTGAAGGTGATTACTTATGGGAAAAGTAACTAGTTACACTACATTTTTAAAGCAATAGTAATATACTACGTAATTAGTAGTAGTAATATATTAGTCACAACACTGCCAATAGACAAGTAAAAATAGCACAGACCAGTTTTTAGTTTATTAATTCACAGAACCAGACTGTTCCAAAGGGTAGGGGCTGAGACTGCAAACGTTGGCTTGTGGTTGCATTGTTGTTGGCAACAACTGACAACTAACACGGTAGAAACTTGTCTCGCGATGGCTGTGTGCGTGCATCGAGGCTGACGGCTGACGTTGTAAGCAGCGTTGCCGTTTTGGTTATTTTTAACCAAAAGTGGTTATTTTTATTTTTGAAAATGGGTTTTGGTTATTTGGTGATTTATGATCCCATTTGGTTATTTTTTAGAATATTGCACGCTGATACAAAATGTATCTTTTAGAATATTGCACACTGATACAAAATGTATCTAAAAATTTAAAGGAGCACAATATTATTGGGAGTGGCAATAATATTGATACTGATTGTTAGCGGCAACTCATAGCCATTGCTTTTTCTCGTAAAAAAGTAAGCAGCATTGTTTTTAAAAGAGTCAACAACACCTTTTTTCCGACTACTTTTTGTAAAAGTATTGTTTTTTTTTTGTAAAAGTAAGGTACATAGTTGTTTATGTCGAATAAACATTTTGGTTATTTTTGTTACATGATGTAAATTTGTGAATCGGTTCTCACCATATTTTGTTGTATTATAAAAAATATATATATGTAAAGTACAGGAAAACAAAATTTGGCATTGGTTTTACTGTGTACCAAAAAACCGTTTATGTTATTTTTTTCATTATTCAACTTATTGTTTTTTAACTTTTTACTACTTTTTAAAAATTTTCTTTGCATCATATTTTATTCTTTATTACTGAATGCAAAATAACTATTTTATATTATCTAACTATTTTTGAAATAAATGTTTATACATTTTTTAATGATGCTTTTCATTTTACCTTACATTGCACACATGGTGTTCAATCCGCTCCTCGCAATAAAAATTGATCTTATTTATGTGAATTCACTTACGAATTGGGTGATTTCCATAATAAACATGTTTTTTTATTAAAAATGAACAATACAAAGAAAAACAATTTCGCTCCTGGGGACGTGTTCGAAAAAAATCGTCGTCTCGAATGGGTTAAGCACCGACCCAGCACATAAAAAGGTAAAAGCGTCAGTAGCTCTGGCGAATCTATCTTGCTATCGTATACATCTTTGATGAACAGGATCCCATACATCCTTCTCCTACTCGTGAGGTCCTGCAGATTTAGAACTCTACATCTGAGTTCATAAGGCGGCATGGATGGGTACAGACGTCGAAGAGCGAACTTAGTGAAACGCCTTTGGACCCTTTCCAGTCTTTTAGAGTGAACTCTGGCCAATCTTTACGATTACTTTTCTGTTTGTTAAGTAGGAATCCAGCCATTTTAAGGCGCTAGCATGAATGCCAAGCTTTTCTAACTTAAAAAGAAGCAGACTATGATTCAAGCTATCGAAGGCCTTTACGAAGTCAGTGTACAGAGCGTCAACTTGAACTCCATTTTCAACTTTATTGTTAACGAAATTTGTAAATATAGCCAGGTTTGTGTTTCATTAACCATTTTATCCAATAGTTTTGGGATAATAGAAATCTTTGCGATCGGTCTGTAGTTTTAGACTGAGTTTTTAAGTCCAGACTTATAGATTGGAGAAATAAATGCAGTCTTCCACTCGTCGAGTACGCAGCCGGAGTGAAGTGATGCTTTTTAGTTATTTCGGAAAATATGGGGTATCCTGCACCTTTTGAAACATCCAAAGTTGCCAGGGATTTAAAGACTTGCTCTTCAGTAACATTCATTCGTCCAATTTGTTTTTCTTGTGGCAACGCTGATTGTAAGCAGTACGCAACGCGTTTAAAATTCATATTTATGACTCGTTTTTGATTTTGTGTTTGTATTATGTATGTGTTGTGTAGAAACCAAAACAAAACATTTGCCATTTGTGTAGAAGCTCCATCGCATTATGAAATTCAGATAATTGCGCTTAGGCTGTTGGCTTTTTGTAGTTACCGCTGTTATCACAATGCAAATTGTAAGGACTCTATGCGACACATTTATGTTCCGAAATCGCATACAGTTCGAAGTTTAATCAGACAGCTCTCACATTAAATCATCGTCACCTTCATGTAGAAAATCTTAGGGAACCTACAGTTTATAAATTTTTGGGAGAAGAGAAAAAGCGCACTAACAATTGAATCATAAACATTAAGCAATTTTTCATTATTCATATTAAATAAGTTCAAATGATAATAACAAAGTAAGCGAAATATCAGTGTACTGCATGTTAATTTCCCAAATTCGTTATCATTGACTTGTTTGAATTACGTATGTAGTTACGCATCTTTTGCAAACCGCAATTGTAATTTATTGTGTAAACATTTTAACTGATTGTTATAATGTATATACAAGTACACACGTTTAATATCTACTGCTTTCTTTGTGCCTTTCTTTACTTTGCGCACATAAATAATGCCCAACTTGACTGCAATAGACATGTGATAATGTCACACAACCGTCATTTTGAACAAAACAGAGTATAAAAAAAAACACGAGCGCATACCAGTAAACACCACGCATGATAAGCCGCACCGGCGGCTGCCACCACCTTCGCCACTCCCCACCACGCACGCTACTGACACTACCAAAAAAATTTATAGGATAAGCAGCTAAATGATAAGTATATACAATGATACATACTGAGAGTAACATTTAAATAGAGAACGTTAACTGTTAGAAGAGAGTTGTTCAATAAAAACTCAAAGTAAATTTTAATGACAAAATTGCGCGCAAGGCGAATTAAAAACGGCGTTCGCGTAAGGGCAACAACAAAGTTTCCCTGTATTTTGTTGCTGGGTTTATGCAACTTGATTGTCGGAATCAGTCAATCAAAATCAAGCCATCGGCAACCAGCAAACCAAAAACAACAATTTTGACAATCTAGACCTCTTCCAACACAAACAAAATCAGCTGGCTCAACGAGATCACCTGTACTAATTCGCCTTGATTCCGCGCTATTTTTTAGAGAACACCCTTGACAATAGAAAATTAGCTGTAGTTGTGAAAATAGATATAGGGCCTACCAGAAGATAACGACTCTGGACAAGAGGTTAATTATAGCTGCAATAATCGAACAAATATCAGAACCAAGTTAAAAGCTTACTGAAACTAGCCTCCAAACATGGGAAATGTGAACACGGTGTGGTATGTGAGAACATTGCGGCAGACTGATTTCGGCACAAAGTCGTAAAAGTAAGCTCGGGCTTCTGAGAACCACCTGGATTCTTACCCTGTAATTCTAACCTTCGTTTTTCCAACTCTCAGTTGAAATACATTCACATCCAAGGTGTAGTAATAAGGTGATAGCACCACGGCAACTACAAAAACCCCATGTATTTTATTAGTGCTTTTATTCATTCTCGTTTTCAAAATCAACCCAGAAGCCATAGCAAGTGGGCGGCCATTTTGACAATTAGCATGCTCATTCGCGAATAACTAAAAGAAAATCAAAAGAAAAAAATTTAATCAGCTGTGGTGCTGCTACTACCTTACAAATTTGCCTTGTTCACATCATTATTGGTCACGTTAAGTAACAACGGAAACCTGTTCTCACTGTACTCATATTCCAACGCCGTCGCATATATCTTTATTTTGGCTCTCACATTTATCACAAGCTATTCAGTTTCCGTCTTCTTTGTAGCACTTTTAAACTAAAAAATCATTAATTGAACTAAAGTTATAAAGGTGCCACGTAAGTGTGAGTGCTCATAGCACCCGAATATGGTATGATCAACCAACAGCAGTCACGATGAATCCCGGCCGAACCTATTTCAATGAATAACTGTTTTTGTTTGGATAACAAGAACGAGTCAATAAAAACTCAATCGGAAATTAAG
The DNA here is from genome assembly GCA_963971225.1 of Melieria omissa. NCBI lineage: Eukaryota > Metazoa > Arthropoda > Insecta > Diptera > Ulidiidae > Melieria > Melieria omissa. The sequence goes on from OZ020267.1 coordinate 116,813,983, forward strand.
CCCATTTCTTATATAGGCAAAGCAAAGTTTAATGAAGAGGAAGATAAAGAAAGAAACGAAAAAATGTGCCAAAGGTTCATTCAACCACAAAGTCGAACATACACTTTTTACCTAAATTTCCTTTTGTTGCTGCGGTTGTAGCCACTGATTTTACTTAACTTTTTCACTTCTTGTGTTTTTTAAATTCCGTCCTTAATCGCACCTACTCAGATTTGCCGCTAACGGCAGTGAAATTTGATATGCTGTGTTGCCGCTTCATACTTGTTAACACTCAACATTAATTGCTAGAGCCTCATGGTATGTACTGAAAGCCAAAACATTTGAATTTTGAATGTAATAGCTTCGTTCTTGCTTTTAAAGAACACCTTGAGTAAGAACTTGAACATTTCAAAAACAAACAAACAAATACAACACAACGAACCAACGATGCGCAATTTTAACGAATTTTAAGCATTTAGTAATTAATTCTCAGTTCGCGGCTGGGAGAAGAAAATCTCCACTCCGCTCAAACAGCACTTCACCCAACAATACCTTAACCCTTACAGGACCATAAGATATCCAAGACTAAATATGCCAATACAACACAATATTTTAGCTATTGTGGGTGTAAAGTAAGAGAATATCACCAGAAAAACATAGCAGGGTGTATACACTATGATCAATAAGTACCGGGACTGTGTATTTTAAATTTTTCGCCGTTGCCCGATGCAGGTAAACAAATTTTTTTTAGGTCGGTAGGACCTTAACTGACATCTGTGTCAAATTTTGAGCGGGATTGCGGCGCTTTTGTACTTCGTCGCATTGTAAAATGTGACGAAGTACAAAAAGTTGACTGACGCTAACAGCTGCCAAACAAAAACTAATGATGCAATCCCGCTCAATTTGACACAGATGTCAGTTAAGGTCCTACCGACCTAAAAAAAATTTTTATCTGCATCGGGCAACGGCGGAAAATTTAAAATACACAGTCCCGGTACTTATTGATCATAGTGTAGGTTTCCTATAATTTCATGGGAAATATTTTTCCCTATGGACTGTAAAAGTAAATAAACGAAGAGTTTATTATATCTATATATTTATTATATATATATATTTAAAAACATAATACAAATTATCAGAAAAGTAAAATAAATAGTTAGTTATGGTATTCTACGAAACAATTTCGTTTACTTGTGAAACACAAGTGGACATTGCACATAACACATTTATTATGTGTCCTATTTTCTATACATCGTTTTGGCGCAATAAAGTTTGACAGTTCTTTTTTTTATTCGTTCAGAAACATATTTGCCGCCTTGGACATACGTTTTATTTTGACATTCAGTAAAAAAAATATCCATTCAATAATAATTGAACAATCGATAACGATTTTTGTAGAAGGGTAAATATTTCCCTTGAGCGTGAAAGGGTTAAAAACGATCGTTTAAGCGGTGCTTCAAACCATCGGTTCTTAAAATCTGTGCTTATGTTTTGGCGAATCTCCCTTTATCAAATTCTGGCAAATATGTTCGCAACAACTTTTACAAATTTGCTAACGTTCCAATTTTCTCGCCGTACAGCATTGGGTTCACAAGGCAAATCACTCACACACACCCAGTCTCAGGCAGCGTGAAGTAAAGTCACACGCTCTCTGGGTAAAGACGAAAGGGCCCTGGGGAAATTATATTTTCTTGCATACCTGTGTACAGTGAGTATGTACCTGTGTGCGGTTGCGTGTGTATGTATGTATGTATGTGTGTCAGCAACACCATTCAAACAATGTTCAATGAAATAATATTTCCCTCCCTTACTTCACCACCAATGTTTCTGCCTTTTCTTTTTCTGCATATGAAATGTTGCTCTTGCTTCAACCACCGTTTGCCGTTTCTTATCAAGTTTGAATTTCAAAACAAGGATAACGCCGAGCTTCAAATATGATTGGTGAAAACAGTATTTCTCCTTCCGTAAGAACACTTTTGTTTGCACTAAAGTTCAGCGAAAAAAATAGTCATACGTCTGTCGCTGTGAAGCAAAACATTCGTTAATGTATGTGTTTCCTTAACATCTTATAATTATGCAGTGCAGCTATGTACATACATAAATTGTAGACGTGGGAACATTTTGCTTATCAAATAAATGTTGTCCTTTGTATGTAATAAAACACAAACGAATAAAAAAAATTATTTTTCACAAGAGAGGAGGTATTCGAGAGGAAATCCTAAAAAGCCGCCTTGATTTTTACAACACGGCGGTGTTCTTCACACACTCTTATCAGTGCTAAATGTTCACACTATCGACTAAGAAATAAAAGCATTTGTAATGTTTATTACGCAAGGGTTAATATGTCCCAAAAGTAATTGGTTTTTCAACTAGTTTTTTGTAAGTCAATTGGACAACTAGTTGCCCAAGTAGCTGTCAGCGAATGCAGAGCTCAGTCGGTTTGAGTCTAATCGTTCACGTTTGGGCAAAGTCAGAAAGTGAAGAAGCAGTTGAAAGGTATTTATTAATTAATGTGCTTCTTTTTTTATGATGAAGATATTGTGTGTGTGTATTGTGTCAGGCCCCAAACATTTTTGGTAGAAGTGTGTCAAGTCCAAATGCACCTCTTTTAGAACTGAAATTTTTTGTTGCTCGTATATTTATAAAATAAAAGAATTATTTTAAAATTTCTTTGTTTTATTTTCCCCCATAAAAATCAACTAGTCAGAAAACTAACCCAGAATAAACTAGTTCTCAAATTACTCGCTTCGGAACTGTTTTACTTAGGACTAACTTTGGGCTAGTTGCAAATTGATGCAGACGGGGACAATTCACTGTCGCCTGGGACATCGCCATGTTAAAAGCTTGAATTCGCTCCAAGGAAACAAATCGGTTCTACATTCAACTATGGTTGACAAGTAACCAATTAAAAAATTACATTCGGACCAGTCCGAATTCCTACAGGGTAGTTACGCTACCTATACATAAATGTAACCATAATTTCAGTTGCATACGTACGCAAATATACATACATACACACAAATATACATACATACATAGGTGAAGTATACGAATAAAACTCTTTGAGAACGGTAGAGTACAGACGGAAGTGTCCCAAAAACAATTTAAATCTCGGGAGCGAGATTGTGCCTCAATTGTTTTCATAAACCTATATTTCATCCTTATAACTTGTATTTAGTCAACCAATTGACTAGAAGTTCATAGCGGAAACAGCTTGCTTATGTTAACATGCAATTTTATCGACATCTGCTCATGTGTGTGCATATTTTCATGTTGCTATATATTTATGTATGTACTTATGTGTATACCGAACGGAAGTTTTACACAGAATTAATCTGATTTGCTATTCTCCTTCCCTCCATTCTACTCCACTCAAAATCCCAACTTGCGTGCTGCTCTCCAGCTATCCGACTTGCTTGTGTGCACACTTGGCCTGTCTACATGTCCTTTGCAAGCGTTTAGGTAGAGAATAAGTGCATATCTTGCATTCTCTTACTTCGGGGCTGTCGAGCTATATATGAGCACACGTTGTGCAATTGCAAATGCAATGGTCCTCTTCGAGTACAATCAAAGCCAGTCACATTTTTCACGCACTACTCGTATACTTTTCTACAGTCACTTGAGATTGTACGTAAATTATCTACAGGGCAGCGCATCTACTGAATTTTCAGGTAGTCTTGGTATCACTTCATCTTTCGCGTCTTTAAATTCTAGAAATGATCAATGGATCTTATAAGAATAGGAACAGCTGCTGTTCTAGGCGAAATATTGTGCCTGCGGGACATTTTGAATACTATTTTGTAGGCTATGCAAACTATTGCTGGTTGTATTGGTAGAATTTGTATGTAATGTAGATAATGGCTCTGACCAGCGGCGCACACAGGGAGGATTTTTAGGATTTAACGCCCCGAAATATCTTTAAGTTAGTACAGAAATTTAATTTATAACCGTCGCATATACATACACTATGAGCATGAGGTGTATATACAATCATCAATATTCAATCATCAATAATGAACAAAATAAAAGTGTTTTCTAGACAAACTTTGGGCCGCTGAACACGAAGCTGAAGATCAACAAATTTTTGTAAGAAGCGTTTTCGAAAAATCTTCGAAAAACCAGACCTTTCCCTGTTGTTTCAGTTATGAGCACATATCTCGTAAACGAGTCATTTGACCAACACAAGTTGTCCGTCGGTCAGACGGACCTTAGTATACCTTAGTATTTCCAGAGATATACAGATATTATAGATAAAATAAACTGTCTCTTTTGATTTTAAAATCTAAGATAAAATATATATTATTTGTGCTAATATTAAGCCTAACATCAATAAAATCGAAAGAAAAACTACAAAATTATGATGTGAAAACACAAACTTTACATTTATTACACCGTGAGAAAAAAAATTTTTTGCCGAGACCCATCTATCCTAATGTTTATATAGGCGTGAAACTAGAGGTCATTTATAGTAACCTGGCATAGTCAGTTTTTCATTTTCTGGGCAGTTTTTCATTTCAAAGTCCTTTAAAAGACTTTCAAATTTTAAGGACATACACATTTCAAATATTTTTTTGGCGGTTGTGCAATGATGAAGATATGGGTATCAAATGAAAGAGAAAAATTGTCACCTTTTAACTAAATTTTCTATTTTGAACTTTAAAGATCAAAATATGTCAGGTAGGGAGTATCTTTTCCCATACATACATACATTCATACATACATACATACATTCATACATCTACATTTTATTCTATTTCAAAGTTATCCACCAAGTTACACGAAGCCCCTTCGCCCTTCGATACAAAATCCTGCATGCGGCACTGGATCTGACAACAGATTTTTATCCTGTTGTTTTTAATTTAACTTCTGTTCAGGACACCAATTTCCATTTGCCTGTCGGTTTACTGTCGTACTATTCACAGACAATATTTGTTTGTGCAGCTACGTGGCTCTGCGGAATTTTCACGTAATTTGGCAATTTAGACGCAGCGTGCAGTTTGTTTGAATAACACTTAATAAATTATCTACCCAGTTTAAAAGGCTCCTGTGCTTTAAAGCACGCAAATATTTACATTGCTTATCTGACCGCATTTAATTTTTCTGGCATTATTAACCCTGACGAACAAAAGAGAGAAAAATAAAAAAAACATCAAATAACGCGCAAAGATAGAGAACGAAAGGAAACTTATCTAATGTCTACCATTGCTTTAAGCATTTTGCAGTTTAAAGCAAAACGCCCAAATAAAAAAACAAAAATCTAAGCTGTCAACAATACAAATAAATTCGCTGGTACGCAGCGTAGCAACGTTATTAAGTATGCACATATATGCAAAAATTTGAAATAGTAAAATCAGTTAAAATCTAAACAGAAACACTCATTACCAAAAAAAAAGCTACAATTAAGTTCTGTTTACCGACTGTATTGCAGCCGCTGGCATTGCAGTTACCGTGACTGGTCGTTTATTTAAATGCAATTATGGGATTACGAGCAGCGTGTTGAGGTGCTGATTTATTAGGCCATTAGGTAAAATACGTGCAAAATCCTGTTGACTGATGCAAAATGCATGGGCTTGACGCATGGTGCCGTTCTAAGTTTAATTTTTTGCATTTTAACAATAGACCAAATAGTAAAACTCGCTGTTCCAATCATGTTATTTCCTAATGTTAATATCGTTTATGACGTTGTTGTTGCTGCGTGCAATTAAAAACGCTGATTTAATTAACCCTTGTATGCGCACCCAGGTCTGGCCAGACCATATTGAACTTTGGTTCCACTTTTAGTAAGGTTGTAGTAAAGCTATCGGGTTCATATTTCATGATATTCTCAACTGATCTTTTCTAAGCACAAAAACCAATACATGAACAAAATTTTTACAAAAATCAAATTTTTACAGAATCGTGCAAAACGTATTTATACCCCTTAGTTGAATCCCCTATGGTCTGGCCAGACCATGGTGTATTTTCATACAAAGTTGCCTGTTATTTTCAGTTTTTTTTTATTTTCGACGTAATAAGTGTCAGAATTGTTTATAAATATTTGTTTTTGTTTGTTCCTTATTCAGTCCTCTACGGAGCATAGGGCTGCAACTAGGTTTTTCCATCTGACCCGATTTGAAGCACTTTTTTCGTGCCATCTCGTTAATAGTGACATGAGTTAGCTAGCGCAAAATGTACCTGGTCCAAATGTTTTTCACTCGCCTTGGCTTTTATTTTCTTTTAGGTTAGTAAATTATAATTTTTGTTAGAAAATAATGTCTGAACACATTCAAAATTAATATTTATCCATTGTATTCGCGGTTATATTCGTGTGTTTGGTGTCAATTCAATTACATTTCTGAAGCGAAGGAAGTATTTGTGCTCTTGTCGTGTCTGATTTTAATCAATTGGATTGTATGTTTTCTGTGACAGAGATTAAAGGAAGCAAATGCTATTTCGAGGATAAGGTTTACAGGACGATTTCTTAAAAAAAAAAATTGTTTCAGCAGTAGCGAAAACCAATGCTTTAGAGCAACAGAATTAAGATATTTAATTATTTATTTATTCTCATCAGTCATTAATTAAATAGTTTGAATAAGCTTAACTTAAATGTTGAATACTTATCACTAAAGTTTTACTCGGAAGCATACAAATTACACAGGCAAATAATTCTCGCAATTGGCTCATTGAATGAATACGTAGTTTTGTGGGATAATTGAATGAACCACCTGCACTTTTTAAAGTTTATGGAGGATTCGTTTGTTGCTGGAGGTAATAATAACGGTGCTGCAAATTATCTTTTGTACCCTGAACAAAACGATGCTTCGCTACTGATGGAAAATACAATATGATAGTTCAACGTGGAGATAGCGATGACGATATCCGACCAGTTTAGCATGAACAATAACATGTTGAGGATGTTATGCTTGAACGGAAGGTTTTTTTAGATAGATGGAACCAAGTGCTCAATAGAAGGTATCTTGTCTTATTGACAGCCAATAGTTCGTAGTGTTTTGTATTAGTCAGCTACCTTTTCGACTTCAAAGCATAATTGTCAATAGTGAAAGGAATTCAGAAATAAAAATGTGTTAGGTATATCAAAACATTTGTATATGTACAATATAAAATCTCAATTTGTTTGAGTCATTATACTGCATTATATCCTTGCAACCACTGCATTGGTGAAGCAGTTGAGGCAAATCCATAACAACGTATTTTACGTTTTTAATTTTTTTAAATTGTTTTCCTTACTGTCGTGTATTTTTAATTTCAAAATTTATTTATTGAAGTTGAAATTCGCTGTGTATATTATAAATCAAGCATAAGCAACAGAAATTATTGTATTCACACTTTTTTTGACAGGCCTCTACACACAAACATACGCAGACAAACACTCAAACATACTAAGATATGTATAAACTCATCAACAAAAATATAAAAAAAATATATTAACTAGCACAATCCTCGAATATCCTCTTTTTTGCACCATGGGGGTTCAAGTATGAGGTTTTAAGTGGGTACGCACACAAGGGTTAAGCAGTGAAGCGCAACAGCTCTGCAACATGCTCTGATTGCAGCAATGCCCTCCGCCCTTCCAACTCATAATGCTATACATAAGGTTAGTTGGAACTGTGACAGCTAAACATCACTCTAAAAAGTCTTTCGAATTCGTTTGTTCTTTTCCAAATTGCTTAAAATTTCTTTTGTTAAATATTTCCGCCTTTTTCTATCATCTATTATTCAATTTTTTAAATTTTCACATTTATAGTTTTTCACATCCTTTCATAATATACAGAAGAATACCTGAAAACCCGAACTTACTTGTAAAAACAATAGCATAGTATCTTACTCAAAACCTTTTTCAACTACAACAGATGTCGTAATGTCAATGTTAGCATTCAACAAGCAGTCAACAAACATATTAACAAATCAACTCACACCTCTCGTAAGCATTAATCAGAACTGCGATGAGAAATCGTTGTTTCCTCCTGTGTGCATTTTCTTTGCCTCTTAGCCGGTACATGTATTTGTGTATAGAGGTGAGTATGTATTAAAATTGTTTGCAAATCGATATGTGCTATTGTCGTGGCGTGCATGCAAAGGTATAGTAGCTATGAATTACAGAATTGCCAGCAGTGGGAACCCCGACAAATGCGGGGCAACGTGCAACTGGGCGGTATTTGCAAGTGACATGCGGAAAAGAGATATGTAGGTAAAAATATTGATTCTAGTTTTGAATCCATTGCAAAGTCTTAGCGTGAAAACACACTACAATTTGTAAACTGCAAAAAATGCACGAGATCAATTTACGGTAAATATAAGTCTAAATGCGCTCAATTTTCAAAATACTTTTTCGAAATCAACATGTCCTTGAAATTTCAAAGTCCTGACGTCAGGAAGAAAAACTAAAAACGCAGTTTTACTACATTTGGCCCCTAGTCTCGCGAGTATATCGATTTTTCCGTGTGTTTCGAAATTGTTTGATTTTGGTCGCACGGTGTATTAGTCAATTACATCTTGGATCTACTTTAGTCAACGTGTCCAGCCCGCAAGAGCGCTGCTGCAAATTAATACTGGACATTTACTTGCCTTGACTAGATTAAGCATTGCGAAGGAAAGCAAAGTGTGCGTAGCAATGGTTTATAATGTTATAAACAACTACAACGCGGGAAACTCCATTTACACAGCTGAAGAATCAGGCAGAAAGAAGGGTCGAAGTAACCCAGAAGTGCTGAAAAGGGTTGTAAGGACCTACGAACAGCAGAAAGTGCCTGACCGGTCGGAAGCAAAAGAAAAAATAGCGAAGACGCGGGCTCGAAAACTGTATCACGATTACGTAACTAAGTTCGATGGCGTGATTCTCGATTATGAAACCTACTGTAAGGCGGACTTTAAGCAGTTGCCTGGGAATACCTATTTCACTAAAAAGAATAAGGATGGAACACCCAGAAAATACTCCGAAGTGTAATGCACCAAATTTCCAAAACGCTTCATGGTTTGGCAAGCTATTTGCACCTGCGGTCTACGGAGCAAGGAGTTCATTACGACAGGAACAATTAACTCTAGAATTTATATAGAAGAATGCCTGCAAAAACGCCTTCTACCAGTTATTGAACTGCACAAAGGAACAGTTTTGTTTTGGCCAAACGTAGCAACAAGCCACTACTCCAGGCCAACTATGAAATGGTATGAAGAAAATTATGTCACGGTGTTCCCAAAAGAGGCAAATCCTCCCGGAACTTCGGCCTATTGAAAGATATTTGGCTAAGAAAAACAAAAAAAGTTTGCAAAAATTATGTACAGTTCCGAAATCGATGCAAGCAAGCCTATGCAGTAGTCACCGAACGTACTGTCTCTAACTAAAAACGCTAAGAAAAATATACACCAAATTTTTCAACCGCTAATTATATTTCATTAAATTTTTTTGTAAATTAGAGTGTAAGAATAAACTGCCGTTTATCTTGATCAAATCAGACTTTTTAATTTATTTTAATGTGTCCTTAAAAATTCTGAATTTTGGTTCACCTCTTATTTCGTTAATATGAAATATATTTAAATTAATTTGATTTGTATTTGATTTGAATTTGAATTATAATTTGCAAGCTACGAAAGGGATGGCCACTATAACTTTGTATGTGCAACTCGACACCATCACACACCTGTTTTCTGGTATTCTGTCTTACTCGCAGAACTCACAGAAAGCATTCGTAACGTGATTCTTAGCAATACAGTATTTTACTAAGCCGCTTTTCAAGTGTAGACATCTTCTCACGCAATCGTTCTCCGAGTTATGCTACGATCATAACAGTCTACTGTCTATTTGGCATGGGCTATACCGCATGGCACTACATGCCCAGCCGTAGCTTTGTAGTGGTGGCAGACTAAAGCAGCGAGCAACAGTTTGATTTTGTAGTCTCAAATTGTAAGCTTAGATAGCAGATCTTAGCAAACAAGATTTTAATGTAAATCTAAAATTTGCTGTTAATTATGCTCGTTTAAAAACGAGTTATAATTATTTATAATTATATATCATTGTAATAAATAAATAAAAATATACTCATGTATGTACTCGGGTATAAGAGTACAATACTTTCGAAAGACCAATATGAAGTGCTTTGGTGGCCAAAATCATTTTGCGGCAATTAAAACGACTGAAAATTTATTAGAATTATTGCACTGATACCGATGAGTAGAAAAATACAAATAAACATATACATAAAAGCCAACCCGCTCTCTTTTTGTTAACGTGCAGAATTACGGAGCACCAGCAATGTGACTAACGTGAGCATCAGTTCCGACTACGTCTACATGAACGTCAGTAACAACGACTTTGTTCGCGTTCTCGGCCTCCTCACTGCCGCAGATCCAAATTCCAGAGCTCAGCTCGGAGAAACACCAAATAAAAAGGTATTAAGTAAAACATTTGAGAAGATGGAATTGTTGATGCAAAAACAGGTTTCGCAGTTGAACTTGCTACCATGACGGCTGCCGCTGTTCCTTGTACTTGATCGTTTAAGCCGCTGTTTTTGGTCATTGTCTGCATTGTATTCATACGATATATACATATATGTATATGTGGTATGTACTAAGTATATAATCAAAATGATGGCTGCATGGTTCGGCGGAGTGAAGACTGAAGAATTCATGATTAAACATTTGTCACAAATTTTTAACGAGTTTCAAGCAATTGATATTGTAAAAAGTGCGAGAAAGTTAAAGTGGGAACTGACTTGACCACTTTAATAATGACATTTTCCTACTGGCCAAAGTCAAAAGATACGAAGGCCACACCATGTGTGATTATGCGATGGGTTTGTGCAAGAAAATCGAACCAAGCACATAGAGTTGGGCGTGCCGATTGTCCCGACACAATATGCTTTTCTGTACAGCATTATTTGGAGGAGGGCGGGAAGGACATGTTGGGAGGTTTATATCCGGATCTGGGGTTTTCAGGAGCCACAATCATAATTGTATACACTTTTGTTTTAATATTTTATACGATAAGGGTCTAAGTTGGGTTGTCCGCGCGCACCGGCCCTAAGGATCCGGATTTTTTCTCCATGGCCACGGAAAGGACGTTTGGATTAAGTTAAGACATACATCAAGCCAACTCGTCAAATAATACAACCTCCTGTGCTTTTCGCACGTTAGTTGATGTTTTTAGATAAACAAAGAACAAAATGTGTTTTTTTGAAGTTGATCTGTGTGTATGTATTTGAGGGCGTGTATCTTTCAAAATGTCCCACAATAATAGGCCTACAAATTTAATTTGCCACAATTGATGTCACAATTTTGAAACAGCAATGAAAATATCGATCACTCACTATTGCCATCAAGAATGATTTTTTCGTGTGATTTACCAAATTATCAACTCTAGTTTCTGCTTTTCTCTGCTGATAATCTGCTCTGAATGCTCAACTTATTCCTTTTATCAAATCTAGCTGCGATTTACTAATCAATTTCCTATTTGTAATGTGGCGGTTACATAAATACGTAGCTACATGTGCATATATGTATGTATATATATATACATATATATATCCAATTGAGGTGGCAGTTGTTCAAACTGTTGTTTCTGCTGTTGTTTTTATTGTTGAAATTTGCAAAAAAAAAATTCAATAGACAGATGAGAACACCATGAACGTAAAAAACTTAGTAATAGCTAAGTTTTCAGCAGCGAAAATTCAATTCGGCGACAAACTGAAATTGCAGACGTTGTAACTGGAGTTTTTTATTATTGGCACATCACTGATGTTGTTATTGTGTTTTTCTCTCTATCTACACATAGTAAATTGCCACTGTTGTGTTTGTAATTATTACCACTGCCAAATGGAATTTCTGTTTCTGCCCAAGTTCGCTTAATTTTTTTTATCGAAACATTAACGCCTGCTTCTTCTGTGTTATTCCAATGAAACGTTTTCAGCTGGAATCTTACTGTAAACCGAAAAACTTCCGTTCACTGGTTGCAAGTGTTAATGGATATTTTTACCGTACTTGGATTTTCGCCATGTTTTTTGTGTTGTTTTTAATTGTGTAATATCCGATGACTGGCTAATACTGCGGCTATGGCTACGACAGAAAATAGTGGCACGCCTTTGGTATTTCAATCACAACTCCAAACAGGTTCTATTAACTCCAATGTGATAAACTTCACCAACAACATAAACTCAATTTTATAAAATATCACCAAATGCACACACCGCCCCCTCAAATCATTAATACTCAGCAATTATCGCACAACCGGTTCGAAGATTAATTGAAGCAAATAAAATACGAATCGAAAGAAGCGAAACTAAACATTATCCGAAAATCCGGACCCGGTACCGTAAGGTATGCCCCTAAATAGTGCGACCCCGACGATGTATGCGTTGGACCCGTTTCAAGCGCACTCCGCGTTCGCACGTTGCAGCAGCTCAAATTACTCTACTGTACTGTGTATGGCCGAACTCGACCGTATCTCTTTGCGACGCTGTGGATTTTTTATAAAACGTGGACAGCTGTTACACGCTTTGTGTGCCTTGTGAATGTGCAAAAGAAAGAAGTAAAAAGATATAGAGGTATAGATATAAGCCGCCACACAAGCACAGTTCTCACAGATACTCACATACACATGCACAACCAAGCAAACAGACGCTTCTCAATTCCTCTAGTACAAGCGTTCCGTAGCGTTTATATATCAGCTGTGTGCTCACTTATAATTCACTAATCTACCACCATTGTTCAGGTAATGGTTGCTGTTCATCTGCTGGTTAAAGTTGGTGTGTTACCATAGGCTTTGCTCACAACGTCTGCGGTCACAACCAAACACTTCAGCTGCTCTCAACCCCACTAGGAAATTTTCCAGTATTTAATATTTAACCCAAGCCTGAGCCGCATTCAAGCCTTTACTCAATGTTAAATGACTACAGAGTGGCTGCAAGCAAAATAAACTCGAATCCAAGTCCAGCACACATGATAACTTGGGTCAAACATAAAACCAATAATGCCCCGAACACATAGACAACGGCAGCGACACGACTGCATCTGTCAAAATATAGAATCAGAACAATCGTACGGGAACGATTATTTTGACGACAACACGATCACCGTACGCAGATGTCGCTGTCGCCAAGCTTAACGCTAGTCTCTATTTCGTAAGCGAGAAAACCAAAGCAACTAGTATCACTTCGTAGATTGGCATAATCGATTGTTTGTTTGCATAGTTTGCTCAGCTGCATCATAAGCCAAATGCGTAATATTTGTTGTTTTGGTAATTATCGCTGCCGTCGTCTATGTGTTCGGGGCATAACTTCACAAATATCTTGTTTTTGCAAAAGAATCGAACAAAAACAAAATACACGTACAAAACTACCAAGTACCGAACTAACAAAGTAACGGAATGAATCTAGAGCAAGCACAAACATGATTTAAATTGATTCAACAGATTTACGAAGGATTTCGGAACTGTACCATATATGGCACACCATGCATTTAAGGGTTAAGTAGCACCTCGATTGTGTTTCTGTGATGAATTGTGAGTCCAGTTGTCTTAAGGTTTCCTACAGGGTACATGCTTGTGTGCATTTATGTTTGTACATCTGTCAGAATTCACAACACTCGTAAGCTAGTTGTTATAGTATGAGTGAGTTAAACCGAATTTGTAGGAGAGACAGAGACCAAAGAGAGAAGACTGGAATGGAGTTTAACAAACACCAAACCAATGCTTGGATCTAATTTCAATGTATTATTGTGATAGTTTCAAATTATCAGAAACAAAATTTAGGATTATAAATATGTTCTCATTCCATTACACGTACTCGGAACATTGAAAACAGCTCTTTCAGTCTATAAAAGTATATACATATGCATAAGTATTTGTGCATATTGAAACGTTTGCAGTTGGCAACTTCCCATACTGACTGTTATTGCCTCTAGGTAAGCTCTAACCGATCATACTTAATGGTTTACGTGAAAGATATGCTCTATGTAAGAGAACAGTTTCGTCACCTTAACCCGGTAGCGCCCAGCGTAGCTTATGGTCACACTAAACATGCACTCAAAAAATTGCATTTGTCAAATGCTTCATATTAAATCGCTCAAAAAATTTTTGTATTACAAAAATCTAAAGAAAAATAATTTCGGCACAATGCAACATGCAAAAATCAATATCGTATTGGATAAAACTTGCATTATATAGGACGCTTCTTCTGCTCGTTTTCATTTATGACGCAGGAGCAGGGACATTTACGCCAAATGACATAGCGACCCTCGGGGTGTTCGATAAGAAGCTACTTTTTAAATTCTTCGGCCATATTCGGCATACCACTTAAGGCTATTCGGCCACTTAAGTAAGTGAGATTTCCAAATTACTTTGTACGGAATTGCAGCTTCGCATTTCAATTTTTTAAAACATCATTCAGTTCAATGTCCCTACCAATCAGTGTGAAAATATTTCGGATAATAAAAAAAATCCCCATTTTTCTGGTTTTGATTAAAAAATGAAACATAGGCTGCGTTCACCTAGGATTTACGCAAAGTGAAAAAGACACTCGCATGAAGTGTTTCTAAAATTCCTATCCCGCAGTAGAGAGCACGACCAGTTTGAAAATAAACACTGCAGCACTTGTTCCGCAATAAATCCAAACATATTGTATACGCGCAAGTACATGTTAGACTTACCCCTAGAATAAACGGGTTTTACAGATATATCAAATGAAATCTGAAAAGGAAATAAAACACAATATTGTAATTATAAATAATTCCTAAAAGCCAAAATCTAATTAGCAATGCTTATAACTTTTCCGCTTCCAATAGTGGAAAACCTATTATTTACTATCAAGGAAAACCAATACTTAATAATTTTTTTATTTTTAATTGATTGGCACGACAGCCCGCTTACGCGAGACTAAGGCCTAGCTTCCCGCAGCCACCCGTGTTGTGCGTGTGAATTTTGTACGCGGGTGGAAGGGACCTACAGTTTTATGCCGGTTCCGAACGGCAGGTTGGGAGCTTTTTCATAGGCAATTTTTACTCTCAGAGGTTTGCCATTTCCAGCTGAGAGGACAGCCACCGAAAGAGAAAACGAGTTTCCCGTTATTTTTTTTAGGTGTTACTACATGCAGTATTCGATCTTGCGTCTCTCTGCATGCGACTCGTTGGACCGCGCACTAACCAACTGAGCCACGGCGGCTGCAAACCAATACTTACTGTTAAGAAAAAATACGAAAAGTGAGCGAATTGGCTGAAAATTCATATAATTGTAACTGAAAGCGCCCACGATTACTTTCAGATAATTTCCCACACAATATATTGCACTTCCCTTTTAATCCCTTCCCTTAAGAAATAATTAAGATGAAAAATTAAAATAATAATGAACCTTACACTAACAGAAAAAATTAAAATCGATCATAAACGCAATAAAATAATTTTAAAATAGCCTAAAACACTGGTACTAGGTCGCTGGTACTTGTCGCTTTACCACCACCACTATAATTAAATCTCGTAAAAGCGCCCTTATCAGACTAAACTGGTATTTATCGGTGCATGTGATATAGCTCGGTAGCTAAGTACACTATACCAATACGAAAATTGTTCAGTGGAAAAACCTATGAGAATGAAACTTTAGGTTCAGCCATGGTTAGCTTTTCAGCTATGTTTAGCTGAAAAGGTAGCTAATTGACCAACTGTTAATTCCTATGTAGTTAATGCTAACTAGTAAATAGCAATGAACATTAGTCAATTGTCAAATTCAACAAGTTAAAATTAAGAATAAAGAATATCTGGATCCCCAGAGGAATTCAAAATCACACGATAAGCAGCTAATGGCAATACCCAGCAACAGTAGCAATACTACATCAGTTCTATAATAATTAGAAATAACAACTATAAATAACAACTATAAATTACTTTTAATTAAGCGTTTTTCTAACTTAGCGAAAACTAAGGAAAAGGAACAATAACAATAAACTCCACATGCTCGAAAATAAGAAAGGATATGGTTTCGCTTCGTTTCGTGGTTGCTCATTTAGAGGCTGTTGCAACTCTACAGGTTCTTTTTTGTCATTTGTTTCTACGCTGGTGCAAGCCAATACCCTTATCTATACACATACGTATAGTACACGAATAAATACTTGTACGTATGCATGCGTGAGGTTTATGGTCATAAATGAGTAACCAAGCGAAACTGTGGCAGCCGCAATAACCACTTCAAACAGCAATAGGAGCCCAAATCAATGTACTACTTAAAATGCACTGAATGACGTAAACTTTTGTAAAAATTATACTCAAGTTTTTATCATAGCATTGAAAGATTTCAAAGTTCCCCATCTATATACATTTGTTACTAACTTTAAAATTATGTCACGAAGTTGAAAAGTTAAGAAAGGAAAATTCAGAATATGCGGACCAACAGAGATAAAAGTGACACCGCATAAGTTATTGTACTTTATCAGAGCAGCGAAACATTTGCAGACTTAAACACAAAGTTGTCAACCGTTGTTTTCTCTGCTGAACGATTTGGCTTTTCACACGTCATATAATTTTGGATTAGAATATTGATTGATTTACTATAGTACATGCGTACATTATTCTACCTATGTATGTATCGATAACCATACGCGCCATATTTACTGGTACGATTATACAAAAGGGTACAGCTGAAATTAGAATAGGGTTTGAGAAAAAAATAAGTGTTATCGCAATTATGCCAGGCGCATGAGTGGGGTGCACTGGTGACCTGTAAATGACCTGCAAAAACTAATTAAATGGACAGAAGGATTCAACCAAGGGTAAAGCAGTGAAAAGAAAAAATATGCAAGCAAAATCGTTTGACTTTTGTCACTATTTACTTTTAACACCAAAAAGTGCACCAAAGGAAAATGTGATTACCAGACCCACATTGCATAAGTATTTATTAACGGGAACATTATTTCGGATATTATAAGGCAATACCACCTTATTCAAATACAGGTCTCCCTCGTATAGCGCGGTACTTCTACAACGCGTTTTCGATATAACTCGATTTAAAAAAAACGGTTTTTTTATTTTTTTTTTATTTTCTAAATAAAGTATTAATTTTGATTTTGAGTTGGAATGTACATACATCTTTAATTTAGTACCTATTTTATTTTGGAAAAAGCTTATTGGAACATAACCCTAAAATGTATATGAAAATTAAGTCTTCTATGACGCGAATCACATAACGCGGAATTTTCCTGGAACGTAACCACCGCGTTATACGAGGGAGACCTGTAGATAAATAGATAGGAATGCAGCGGCCGTGGCTCAGTTGGTTAGTGCGTTGGACAACGAGTCGAAGGCAGCAACCGCAGGTTCAATACTGCCTGTAATAACACCTAAAAAAATAACGGGAAGCTCGTTTTCTCTTTCGGTGGCTGTCCTCTCAGCTGGAAATGGCAAACCTCTGAGAGTAAAAATTGCCTATGAAAAAGCTCTCAACCTGCCGTTCGGAACCGGCATAAAACTGTAGGTCCCTTCCACCCGCGTACAAATTCACACGCACAACACGGGTGGTTGCGGGAAGCTAGGCCTTAGTCTCGCGTAAGCGGGCTGTCGTGCCAGTCAATTAAAATTATTTAAATAAATAGGAATTAATGTATGCATGTATCCCGTACATGGCTAAAAATGCAAATCCAATAAAGTCATATTGACATTACCAGAATGAATTACCTTAATGTCAAGTTTGGTAAATCATTTTTAGTTAATTACAATCCCCTGTTAGTTTCTAAAACCATGCGACTTTTATATATCGGACACCAATAGCGCCTGAAGTCATTTACTTGGTGATGATTAAATATAAATTCACAACTTTATATTTTATTGTAATTACATAACCAATACTAGATATTTAGATGGTTATGCAATACACGATTTATTTAGATATAGGGTGTTTTTTTTTAGAGGTATAGAACTTCGAATTGAAATAAAACACAAGAAAATCGTTTTAATGTCCATCAATTTGGCTTTATTGGAAGGATAATTTTATGCCATTAATGTTTAAATATGATTTCGGGCATGTGGCCGCCGCGGCTGGCTCGAATAAAGCCAATTCTACAGGTCCAATTTTTAAAGTTGATGGACAAAGCTCCAATTGCTGTGCACGGTGGCGAATCGATTCATTCGGGTCCTCTTCAACATTTTGCTCTACAGCGGCAATTGTTTCTTCGGTGCGCACTGTTCGACGTCTCTGCGGACATAGAGTAAACGTAGTGCGAAAACGACCCATGGTTAACCGATGGATGGACCGATTTTGCTCTGATGGACGATTATGTCGACCATAAAATGGACGGAGCTTGCGGTAAACTTCGCGAACTGAACCATTATTTTCGAAATAAATTTGCACGATTTGCAAGCGTTGTTCTTTTGTCAACCTGTTCATGATGAAATGGCAAACCAAACTGAACATAAATGACATTAGAGTTGCCAGATTTGACCACAAAATGCCAGTTTTATCTCTATTCGAAAAACAAACCTCTAAAAAAACACCCTATACTAGTGGAAACAAAAGCATGGCTTGATAAATGTTGTACATCTGTATTTTTGCCCATCAAATAGCAATGTTTTATCAAAACACGAAATTCACTTTTTTCCATTGTTTACAAAAATTCAGAGGTAGCGTCACTTCGAAAGCAATAACTTGAAAACGAGTCAACCAAATGTCATGAAACTTTGACAGAATCTAAGTTAAGGATGGTTTTCCATGTACAACACAATAATTCTTAATTTTTGGCGCCATCTCTATGTCAGGCCAAAGACTTTTCAGCCCATGTAGTAGATGTATTGTTCTGGTAGTGTTGACAATACGATTAACGAGTAACGCAATTACTGAAAGACCGGTAGTTTTCTTGTACAAGCATATGCGGAATCTTGTTTTTAGTGTCGAACAAAAGAATTTAAGGGGTTATATACCTTTTTGTGGCTCAAAAATGGAAAAAAAATTTTATGACTTATTTTTGAAGTACATACTTTTAACAATTTTTCTGCAAAATTTCATCGAGATCGGGGCACTAGAACCTAAGATACGGCCGTTCATAGCGCGCAGTTTCCGGAACTCAAGTATTCAACTCAAACTTTAAACGTGATTTTCTCCAAATGATTTTTTTTGAAAAATGCCATCGCGGTGAGCACGATATCCCGCTAACCACTGCATCGATCAATTTTGAGGGGTTGTTTGTACATACAATAGGTAATTCGTGAACGAAGGAATTTCTTTTTCGACAAATTCTTCTATTTTTTTTTGGCAAAAAACTAAATTTTTCGACCTTAAAAAATCGACATTTTTGGAAAAAATAGCACTGTAACTGTACAAAATTTTTTTTTGGAAAATCCTTCGTTCACGAACCTCGTTACCTCGATTTCATGCTCACCGTCAACCACTGCTAACAAAAGGACTTCTGCGGCAAGGACTGTAACTTCCCCAATTTTTCGCTTAAAATTTTATACAAATTCACATAAGGACATAAACTTTGTATTGCATTTGAATAAAGCTATGGTAACATGCTTTAAAAAAAAAAATTAAAACACTGTATTTCCCTACAGAAAAAGATATATAACCCCTTAAAATCTTTGCGCTCCATAGTCATTGACAAAAACTACTACAATTTTTTGCCACACGTGAAACTCCTAAAGTCGTGCAACATTTTTGCTTGCTACATTGCGTAATTCCGCAAATAGGAAAAACGACCTAATAAGAAATACTTCAAGAAACTCCATGCCAAAAATCAAAGCTACTGCTTATTGCCTCGCACTTGTATAAGTATTGCAATGTATGTTAAGTAGTTTTGTATGTTTTATATTATGCCAGGAGCTATACTGTAAGTGTAAAGTGCATAATATTATTGCATACGCATAGTATAAAACTTTGAATTATCCACAGCTCATCTCACTGCTCCACACCATGACTGCACACATTTCATTGAGGTGTATCAAATCCACCTAAGCTTGCAAGCTTGAAGCAAATAATGCACAAGTGGGTGACGCACTTACGTCAGCATACAACTTTTATGCAGCACGACGGAAATCGATAACCGTAGGTTTCTACCAACTCACAGACAGCAGACACACCAGAGCACTGAAAACATGTTCTTGGCTCAAGCCATTACGAATGTGCACCATTCAGTACTGTCAATCGAAAAAGGGAAATGAAGAAAGCCGTATGCCACAACTTCTAATTTCCACGACAAACTATATCGAAAATCGGGCAGAGATTAGCGTGTCAAGAACGCACAATGTGAGCTGCGTCACCAGTGATCTCAACAAACTACGCTATTTACACCTCATGCCATACTGGCTTATTAACACTGCGCTAATTGCATATGCTAAATAAACTAAATCAAGAAAACATTTCATCCTGGCAAAAATATAAAAAGTATATGCGAAAAGAAGCGTACCACTGTGCCAAACAGTCCGCCAATGAAACTAACAAACAAACCATTTACTTAACCCATTCGCTGCCAAGCCTAAATTATATGAAGTCATATAAAAAGCTCTGTTATCCACAAAACATTTGCTAATTCGAAAGCCTGCATGTTATAACATATTTAAAGTAGGACGAGTATACTCGTCTTGGCAATACATGACACCCTGCCAAAAACGAGTATACTCGTCCTTGGCAGCGAATGGGTTAAATCGTGCATGAACGACTAGGCATCAATTGAATCGCAACAAACGTAAGGAAATTAAATCGCTTTGCTGTCCGGCAAATCTTTCGGATGCGTTATTTGCGTAACAATAAATCACCCAGCGAGTGTGATTTCAAAAATGGGCAATTAATGCCGCAGTCAATCGCTTGGATGTGCCTCCGGCGCCAGTGACAACGGCAACGACGCAGCTAAGTATGTATGTGTGACAAATTATTCAGATCCAGATTTATCCAGTAAAGAGATACTCCCAGTGTGTTTGTGAGTGCATGAATGGGAAGTTATGTACCTGTAGATTTCAATTCAAGTACTGAGTACACATATGCGCCAAATTAAGACTTTTATGGAGTTCTAATACCTTTGGTAATTAACTGTTGATTTGTTGGTTTCGAAGGGCTAGTTTGGATTCCTTTTAGGTTTGCTATATCCTGCTAAAAGGCTACGACTGAGGCTCGAACCTTGAGTGCCGCCTCACACTTACGGCCCAACACACTAACCCCCTGGGCCACGTCGACTGCTAAATCTAAAATATTTACATTACCCTTGCATAACACAATTGCGACTAAAAGCCAATTATTCATTTGAAGTTAGATGGAAACCGGCTTTTTATCTCTCATTCGGTTTTTGTTGTACACTTTAAGGTAACATAATAGTTTAAAGCCATTAAAAAGAGCAAATTTACAATATACATATGTAAATAATTGTAAATATTATATTTTTAAGCAGATAAGAGAAACACACACTGCACATCTTACTAAACTATAAGGGAGAAAGCTCAAACATGCCAATTGATCATGAATAATGCTTCAATTAACTCTTATGAGTAGTCAAACTATTCGCTATTCTTACTTTTTGTCATAAGAGCGATTCGAATTGTTCGTAATGCGAGTAATAGCCAGTTTAAAAGTTAGGAGAAAAATATGTTGCGGTTCAGGACATTTGTAAAGGATCTTAAAAAAAAGGTTTTTTTCATTATCCTTCCTTTTATACATTATTTGTGAGAGATAATTAAAAAAAAACAAACCAATTTGGCACATGTCCCGCTTCCGTGAATCCGAGTTGAGTTGATAGTGCAAGTCCGCTCGCGCCTTTCCTCCGCTCCAAAAACAGAAACAAACATTTAAGTTGGTCTTCTATAAAACCCCAGTGATGCAAAAATATCAAGCTGCTGAAACTATGAACTTTCGACAAATGTGAATATGCATGTGTATGTACACATGTGTGCGTTACTTAAGTCACCAGGGCGTAAGCTAGATGGAGAACTGAAGCAGTGGCAGGAGGGATGAGGGAACTGATGTACACACTACTAAACATTAAAAAAAACACTTGGGAGTGGGAGTGATCATATAGTTGATTCGCATGAAATTCTAATTAAATGAAACTCACATCGAAGTGTAACACAACGAAAACGCAAACAAGTGGAGTGGAAGAGGGTATGATTTAGGGAGCAACAGCGGATAGAAGCGCAACGGTTGCAATAAAAAGAGCAGGAAAAATCGATTTTTTGTTTGTTTCGGATTGTGTGGGACATGTGTGTGAGTGTTTGTATGTGCATAAAGATGCGCGTATTCACCTGCAAGTTCAAGTTTTGCGTTGTCTGAGCGTAATCTTATTGCGGAAAGCGACAGGCGGCGTCCACGGGCTCCTATTCGTTTTGAATAGAGTGCCGACATCCACAAGAACACACAAAAGGCCAAATATGACGAACTCTACAATCGCGACCGTTGTCAAAATTACACAATCACTTTAAACTTCATTTCGCTTGACTATAGGGAATTTAGCATTGCCCCACATTTTCACAATTCACACGATTCTGCTTTCTGCTTTCTGGAGGCTTAACCTTTTTCTTGCAATTTCTTTTTTTTTAACCATCCTCCCGATTTTCGATATTTTTTGAGCTTTCTTTTTTTAATTTTCACCACAAACGTCTACGCTAGGAACATTGGAACTGTGGCTCAAGTGAGAGCTAACTCCACTTTTCTTTTCCATTCCACTATATCCGAGTTCAAAATAACATTCGCTCATCCGACTGGCACGTCTAATTCCAAACGTGGCGCGTTGCCAACTGTTCGATTCGCTGGCATTGCTTCAGAGGGGAAGCAAAGTCGACCGAGCACATGAGAACTCATCTCCGCAGTTTGAAGTTTTACTTCGTTTCAGTGCTGCTTATAATAAGTTTTTTTATTACTCTTTACGACGACGAAAGGGGCCAGAAACTTTTGAATTTGGCATTTGCTTTTTTGGGGTGCACAAAATGAAAACAACGGTAGAGCAAGATTTTTAAACTTGTCACTTGCTTCGTAATTGAAATGATTATGGCAGTTAACGACTGTTTGGGTTTGCAGGAGTTTGAGTTACAAGAAAATAATTGAAACATATATGTTACACCCATTTGCAAATATTAGAAAGGCGGTGCTGCTGCGATTTTCCTTGCACTGATATGTGTATAATTAAGAGAAAGGGTCTCAATAATATAATATCTCACATCAAATGATGAGCTTTAATTTGGCGTATACGCCAAAGACATTGAAGCTGGGGAACAGACATGGACATTACTCCCGGCGCATGCGTACTGAACAGTGGCAGTGTCGCAAGAAAGTCGGCTGTCATTTCACCAAGTATACCACTTTTAATGGTTGAAGCGAGTTATCAAGTTATTAATCTTCTTTTAATTTAAAAATTTAATTACCAATCCGCCAGCCAAATCTCAAAAAAATGTGAGAAAGAAAGTTCGACAGTCTCATTTACATGGCTGTCATGGATTTTAGATGTCAAAGTGCGTATCCTTGACAACGAAATACTTTAATAAAACGAATACACAGCAATACGAATACTTCATATTACAACGTTTTTAATTTGCAGAAGAAATTACGATTGGCATAAAGTAAATAGAATCGTAAGATGTTGGGCATAGCCCGTAAAGTTTCCGACAAACTAGAAACCATACAGGAAATCGCTGTTAAACTAGGCGAGGGGCAATTGCGCGCCCTTCAGCATGAAAACGGGCCGAAAGAACGCACGGTTTTTATATTGGGCAGCAAAGGAGTGGTGGGTCAGGCACTTTTATTTCATAATTGTTTTCACTCAAAGTCGTTTTATCCGGGCAGGGCAAATCGGCCGTCATCAGTAAATTTTTTGACCGCGAAGAGAATCCTCGTCCTACGCTGGCACTGGAGTACGTTTATGGACGACGCACCAGTGGTACGCATAAGCAGGTGATGAATGTGTGGGAGTTGGGTTCGCTGAACAATGCCGAGCAATTGATCCCTGTGCCCATGTACACCCATGGTCTTCAACATTTCGCCGTCATCATAATGTTGGATTTGTCGGCACCGCAGCGAATTTGGTTGGACCTGGAACGCATCTATAGAGGATTACGTGATAACGGAAATAAACTGCTCAGCACAACCCAGGAAAACGCATTTCGCGAACGTATGACTGAACGGCTGAAAAAAGATGGCTCCGACATTGCGAGTTTGGAGCCGTTGCAATTTCCTGTTGTGATTGTCGGTGGCAAATACGACTTGTACATGGACTTTGGTAGCTGTTATTGATAACTATAACAACGTTATTCCTATAAACTGGCACGGTTCGAATTTTGCAGATCCTGAATTGAAAAAACACGTTTGTCGTTGCTTGCGCTCCGTGGCACATTTAATTGGTGGCAGTCTGCTCTTTTACTCTAATAAAATACCGAAACTAGCCAAAACGCTGCGCGATGTCTTCAGTCATTTGGGTTTCGGCAGCCCTGCGAATCCTTTTCGGGTACATACTACCGACTACAACGACGCACTATCCATATGGTTTGGCACCGATAGTTGGGAACACATTGGCACTACGGGCGCACTAAGTATGGATGATATCGGAATTGCACTATCTATCAATGTACCTCAGCAGCAAATCGCATGTATCAGCCAAACATCAATGTTCATTGACCCATCAAAAGACTCAGGATTTTGTGAAACAATTATCGATGCAATGCGCGTACAGAAAGACGAAGAATTACAGGCAATCATAAAGGAATCTCAATTGCGAGGCCAGTTTGAAACCATTGTCTAAAAGTGTTATCACATTGCATCATAAAGTGCTATATTTTTCATTATGTTAACGTAAGTTAACTGTAACTGCATGTTATAAAAAGCATATTTTGAATCGACTTTTTAACTTAAGCTAGCTTCTGGGAGTGAATGCTAAACTACAGGCCCGCAACGCTGAAAAATTACCTTTCAGGGCACAAAATAGAAACAAGTTTGGTCACGGAAGCCAACCAATCAATTGTATGTCCTATTGGGTATTATCTACACTTTATTGAAGATTAGCACTGTATATGTATATGTTTAGATTATTCTTGTAATTTAGATTATCCTTATACAGAATTAGACTAAAATTTCTCTCTCGCTTATGATTTTTCAGATGATGCAGAAAATGAATCAAAATAAACATACCGAACCCTTAATCCGTATGGATTATAGGAATTCATGTCAGCTGCAATAAAATGTTTAGTAAATAAGTACAATATATTAATGCACTTGATGGTGCCAACAGCTCGTGTCACTAATAACTCATCATTTAATAAACAGAAAATGATATTTCCCAATGCAAAATTTTGGTATAATGTATATTAAATAGTTTTCGTTCTTTCGTACGCACATTGAGTCAATTTAGATAATTTCTGAAACTGGTGTTCTTTGCACTGTGCTTCGTATAGAACCCCTATATAATATTTCAGGAGTTATATACGCACTTAATAAATCTTAAAACTTGCTTTCACATATCAAACTTACATTGTTTTCTAACTTAAAAATAAATGTGTATGTACACGTTTAAAAGAAAATAAAAGCTTGGTATTCAATGGCTGCCTCTATCTTTTAGAGTATGCATAATATATTAATGTAACAATGAAAAACGCAACAAAAACAACAAACAAGAAGATGAAACAGTTTACCTAATATCTAAAATCAATTTATAATTAACCGTAAAATGGAAACGAGGCGAATCTCACAAGCTCCACATGCGCGAAGTTAGTTACAAAGGTCCAGTGCTGTCTTTCACGTTCATCTTCTAAAACGTCCAGATATCCTCGAGTATCAAGTCACTTAAATCATGCACCGGTAGTGCTCTAAGAGTGCGCAACGTTTCCAAATAAAACGTCAGCTCTGAGGTGACTACGCCGTGCTGCGGTCCCCCGTTATTAATTATGTTCAACTTGAGAAGTTGTTCCCTTAGCTTGTCTTTGAAATTGCGGTGTACGATACCATATATAGCATGGATCTGCTCTTCGGGTAGTATCGGTGCTATCGCCTCGTGTAACTTCACCAAGTGTCGTGAAATGTTGCGAAAAGACTGCGACGGAATGGGTGGACGCGCATCCCACTGCTCCAGTTGTGCAGTCACACGATCCGTCACTATACCGTATATTTTGTTTTCGATTTCCTTGATGTGGCCGTGAAAATCCTTTTCAATAGAATCGTAGCCGGAGACGGTGGTCGCATCCAGTGCCGCAAAATGGGCTTTTACTTTGGGTAGCAACCACAGCACCAACTGCAGTGCGCGCGATACCAACGCCAGGTTTGTGCTGGTAATAGTCTTAAGGCCAGCAACGCGCATGGCTCCAGCACCTATAATCAATTGACATGAGCGCGAATTGAACGTGCGCAATAGGTCTACCACGTTCCGCGACAAGTACCCGGCCACAATGGGCAGCCGCGTTGCACATTGACAGTACTCGCTCAAAATTTGTACCAGTAGAAGCACTGCACCCACCAGACTAAACGGCTTCCCTTCGACCAACAGAACAGGATTTGCTTGCAGCTGAACTGTTGCACAGGTGGAATTGTAAGACACGCTGTCACAGCCGCTGCTGTTATCTTTCGTACTCATTGAACCAAAAATGTGACCGTTTAAATTTGCATTCGAATTCTCTCCTGCTGATTTCCCTTGCACCATGCAGAAGTCCTGCACCGTGATACGGTCGATAATTTTTTGGAATTCATTCGGAATATCCACTTGCCGCCAACGTTCCGAGTCAAGCAGCAGTGCTAATTTTTGCTTCCGTTCGCTATGAAAACGGTTAGCAAAGCGTGATGCTTGAACTTTAACTGCAACCTGTAAAAAAGTTTTAAAATATTAGTATTAAAATTATTTTGCTCCTTGTTTCATATCAAGGTGTGACAAGGTTTTTCATTTCATCCTTTTATTTTTATACAAAAACACATATAATTAATTGTTTACAGTACCCAGTGGGTACTACCCACCTTTAAGGGGACGCTGGGTGCACCACATATGGCTTCACAACCATCGCTAAACTCATTAACGATTCCCATCAGCAGCTCAATCTCATCCGCCGTGGCAACGACTCGTTCTAAACTCTGTGTGGACACCAAATTTGCACAGCGCTCATGGCAATAGTTGCACACGGCCATGAGTAACTCTTCTAGTTTTTCCAAAACCAGCGCATGATCGCTAGCCGTCAGAAAAGCTTCCGAATCAATCAAATTTACTGCCGTTTCTTGCGGATTGATCGCTGTATTATCGCAACGACCAGCTGCTGCGTCAGCCGTTTGTCGCATTATGCCTGCGACGGCCTTTATGCGTTGCAGCACCGTTAGGAGCGCCACAACTGCTTTCTGTAGCAATGCAATCCATTCACCTATAGTCAGGCTCTGCGCCTCCTCGCCGGACCCAGTCAAGCATAGCTCCGCGTCACTGGAGGCGATGACCTCGATAACTAACTGTTTAATAATGGCGCGTATGGTGACAATGGACTCGTCCTTATACGCTGTTACAAAGGAAAAGTTCTTTTTACGTAGCAGGCCCATAACGATGCACACCAGTTTATCTTCCTCAGCGCATACGCTATCAGTCTCGTTAAGCACATCCGAAAGTGGCCGGTTGAGATCGGCAGAAGCGTACCGCTCAAACTCTGTCGAAAGCATTTTATCGATTAGCTTTTCCATTTCGATCAGCTGCATGGGAAGGTGCTTAAAACAATGAATACCAATCAGTTCCTGAGTGAGTATTTCTTGCGTTGTGCCTGCAACCATACAGAATACAAGTTAAACAATGAAAACCCTGTATTACTTTAATTAGCAAAATCACCAATTAGATCTAACGCTGCCACGTAATCCTGGGTGCCAAGCAGCAGTTGCAACATTGGTTGTGTCTTGTGCACCGTCGCCATCAGGCATAACTTGTCCAGTGTTGTATCGAAGTTTTGGCGACGCTGTGCATAGCGCATGACACGAAACGAGTCAGCCACCGCAGATTGATGCAGCGTACGCAAAGAGGCTCGGAGCTCACGCACATTTCGAGTAGCCTCTTGCATTTCTGCCATGATGGCATCTTGGGTAGTCATCGCATGAAAAAAGGCAGCTGACTTTCGCGATACCTGATGAGCAATTTTCACTTCCACAATGTCTAAATAGTGCGAAAGCTGCTCCTGCAACAGTCGCCCAGATTGCTTACTTTCTTCACTCGACGTTCCACCAATGCCAGGAAACACCAGTGCGAATGTAGCAGTGTTATTCAAGTTTAGATTCTCCTTTAGAAATATTTCCGGTATAATGTTCAGAGTAGCCACTTGCGCCGGCAAGTCTGGGCTTTTGCCCTCCCGCTCAGCCAAAACAGAAGGAGTTTGATGTGCACATATACGCTCATGTCGACGATAACGCTTACCAATCTTCGCAGAATACTTCTGAAAATCGGCGTACGTGATTTCGGGCAAGCAGGGCGACGCTGATATGTGCGTCTTTTCCACAAACGTGTCGCCCCATTTTCTCGTGAATAGATTACTTTGCTTGCCGCGGGATGGGTCATTTAACACGGCTGGCAGATTCTGCGCCGCCGAAAACACAGACCATTCGGGCGGGAGCTCTCGTGTCTGTTGGTTCACATGGTACTTGGCTACGTGAGCATCGTAGTCCCGGTCTGACACACCGTCCAATGGAAGCGATGGGCATACACCGTTAAAACCGTAGCGACACACGTATGAGCCTCCCTCGCGGGTGCAATGACGTTCTCGTAAATGCCTGCCGATACATATATACAGTATAGTGTGAAAACTCTGAGGTAAAACAGTTGTTAAATAACTTACTTCACAAAATCAGCCGACGATTTGAAGGACTCACAAGGACAATAGTAGCACAACTCCCAGCAGCGCCCTGGTGTTGACAAGCCAGACATCTGCTTTCTGACACTCGCATTCTTCAACCGCGTTTTCGATTCCTCCGTTATTAATGTGTTCGCTTGTCCAGTGGCCATAACACATGCTTCCACTTCATAGGATCCTCGGAATAATAACACAGCAATTGTTCGCACAATGAACAAATTATTGTTATTTACTCTTAGTTTTACGTTGATGTTTTTTTTTTTACTTCGGGCTCGCTGAACTATGCATCTTTGTGCATTTCGCTCTGCACCAAACTTCTTTCAATTTGAGTTTTTAATTGCCACATGCAGAATTTGTCCGAACCTTATAACCAATGTAGAAAAAAATGGAGAATCCAGTTGCAAACGGACGGCAAATAAAATGCTAGTGAAACGTCATCATTTTCAGCTGTCACACGCACACTCTATAACGAGCCTAGAGCTGCCAGCCGTCCAATTTTATTGCGGCAATTATTGAACTATCTTTCGAATCTATTAAACCTCAGTAGCGTAAAGTATTTTTGTGTAACAATTCTAATTCAGCATTAAGCAATGTAAAACACTTTTTTATTAAGTGTTATGGCATACACCGGCCAAACTTCGATACATTTGTAAAACAAACGCAATTTTCCGTCCCATTTAAAATATATGTCATGGATAATTGTAAAAATTGTTTACGCAATTGCAAGTATCTTAGATAACTTATAATTATTATTGATTTGTTGCTAGATGAGAATAAATCATTCGTAAATAATACAAGTAATAAATACCTAAAAAGGCATCAGTACCTACCCATTGGCAACTCTTAAACATTCCTAAGCCAATGCATTACATGGAGTACCAAACTAAACGAACATATTTAAGCCTGGGTGATATGGACGAAATTTCCGGTCAATTAAATATCCACAGCTTCACCAAAGTGTGGTAGCAAAGGATGTACTTCTATTTTAGTCGATAAAGTAAAATTACAAGTGCATTTGTCTGGAACAACATACACAAAAAATATATAAGTAGTAAATTGATAGTGCTTATTTTAAATTAAAAAATATACGATTGTCGATAAAATACATCTGAAAAAAGTTGTTCAGTGCGTTCCTTTCTACTTAAGTTTTTTAAATGAAAAATCATTTAAATCTGTTTTGTTATCAACAAGAAATTATTTTCCAAAAAATAAACTTTTTCGAACTCGGAGTAATAGAATAACAAAATTGCTGAGATTGGTAAGAAAGCATGGGCGCCATTTTATATTTTGCATATTGCATTTTGCACACTTGTGGTGAGGTATTTTTGAAACAGTTATTTCTGCAAATACCTAAAAGTGCACAACTACATAAGAGAACATAGACATAAAACACGTATTTAATACTAAGTAACTTCACTCAGAAATCTCTTGAGCCTGTTAAATTGAGAGCTAACTGACACACAGCAAGAGATCTTCATACTGAAAAAAATCTAAGTTTTAATTAAAATTAATAAGTAAAAACTATCAATGTAAAACAATTATTTTATAATTATTATTTTAATTGCAAGTATCTTAGATAACATATAATTATTATTGATTTGTTGCTAGATGAGAATAAATCATTCGTAAATAACACAAGTAATAAATACCTAAAAAGGCATCAGTACCTACCCACTGGCAACTCTTAAAAATTCCTAAGCCAATGCATTAAACCCTTTCCGACATGAAAATAAACCCGTTCTGTATGAATTGTATGGGCTGTAGTCCAATATATTGGACATTGTGACTGAAAGGGTTAAATGGAGTAACAAACTAAATGAACATATTTTAGCCTGGGTGATATAGACGAAATTTCCTGTCAATTAAAGACAGGACACCAAAGTGTGGTGGCAAAGGATGTATTTCTATTTTAGTCGATAAAGTAAAACTACAAGTGCATTTGTCTGGAACAACATACACAAAAAATATATAAGTAGTAAATTGATAGTGCTTATTTTAAATTAAAAAATATACGATTGTCGAAAAGATACATCTGAAAAAAGTTGTTCAGTGCGTTCCTTTCTACTAAAGTTTTTGAAATGAAAAATGATTTAAATCTATTTTATTATAAACAAGAAATTATTTTCCAAAAATAAACCTTTTCAAACTCGGAGTAATAGAATACAAAATTGCTGAAATTGGTAAGAAAGCATTGGCGCCATTTTATATTTTGCATATTATTTGTTCATTTCATTTTACATCACTTGCGGTGAGGTATTTTTGAAACAGTTATTTCTGCAAATACCTAAAAGTGCACAACTACATAAGAGAACATAGACATAAAAAACGTATTTAATACTAAGTAACTTCACTCAGAAATCTCTTGAGCCTGTTAAATTGAGAGCTAACTGATACACAGCAAGAGATCTTCATATTGAAAAGGATCTAAGTTTTAATTAAAATTAATAAATAACAACTATCAATGTAAAACAATTATTTTCTAATTACTATTTTAAATGACCAGAAGCTTTTTTGCAGAATTAATCGGTCAATGAACTTAAGCAACCGAATTTTAGGCTCATAATTCTAAAACATTCTCTGAGCATTTATACAAATTAAATAACGCAATGGCCGAACGATTCTATGGGTTTGTAAACAGTTTACTTTTTTAGTTTAATTCCAAGAAAGTACAAATTCAACCTATTTTACAGTACATATCGCTCTACTGAAGAACTTTATATGAATTGCAATGCTTCCCAACAAACATCGTTGCAACAATCTAACCAGCCGACGGCCCTTCAACGACTTAGCTCGACGAGTGACGAATTGGCTTTTTACTTTACCCCTGGAACAGGAATAACTACATCCAACGATGCTTCTGCCACTGACATCAACAACAACTGTAACGCAGTGTCGTCAGTTTGTTACTTTAGTGGTAACAGTCAATTGCTGCATAGCAGAGGCGCACCTAATGTTCATGCTATGACCGATAGCCACATGACTGTCCCTTGGAGTGGCGTAACTGCGGCGGCAACATACAATCGAAACCGTTACACGCCGTACAGTCGCGCAAGTATTGCTGTATCATCCACAGCTACAGCAACGAACCAGCTTACGACTTCGGCTGTCACTACGTCCGCAAATGCATCAAATTTCGCCCTCCCACACACACTGCAGAGCGTGGTGTCTATTAAGACTGCGACCGAAAATCAGGCCTTTCAATCAAATTCGTCGTATCAACCCATTGCAACAATTTATCAGAACGCTACCATGTTCGGGAATTTGCCCTATGTTACCAACGACGTAGAGATCGCGCCAGTAACGTATGAGCATTTGAATGCATCCCATGACACCCTAGCCGACACAAGCCAAGGGTGTCCTGCACATAGCTCTAATGATTGCACTCACTACTGCTGCAGCAAAACTGCTTCGAATTCAATGTCTTTGCAGCGACTACCTAGTGGCAGCTCACCCGCTGAAACCGGTGTTGCTTCAGCCGTTGCCTTCCCTATCCTGACTTCAACACCAAGTATAAACCCCAACCGATCTGGTACTACAATTACGGATGCCAATCAGCCGGTCACACTTCAAATTACAAACTTAGATTACTCAATGGATGAGATAAATCTACGCAATTTCTTACTTAATCAATTAAAACCAATAACCCCTGTTTTATCATTGGTCTTTGAAGGGGGCTCCTATGCAAAGATTACTGTACCGGACTTATTTGTAAGTTCCGTTAGCGGAATAAAACTAAACGCTTCTCAAGTTGTTTCATTCTTTTTTTCTCCTTTCTCCCTGTAGTTCGCAAAGCTGGTGGTTTCCAATCTGCACCGGAAAAAGGTTGGTCACAAACGCCTACTTGTATCCTATACACGTGATTCTTCGCTAACAGAGGTCAATACTTTGCGTTGCCAGGTGGCTGGGCTATTAAAAGTAAGTAAATAAACAAGATTTTCTCAATTTATCTTAATGCAATGTTAATTGTATCTTATTCCACAGGACGTTCCCTATTATACGTTACCCATGTATAAGTTCCGTGAGCTCTTCCAGTCCCGTTTCAAGACCTCAATTAGTGTTTTAGACCTCTACAAAATGCCAAATATATGTACGATCATCGCAGATAAAAATGAAGAAAAGTTCATCAGCTTACAGCCAGAGCTAGTAAACTCCTTCGAGAGTTCTCCCCTAATTGAAGGACTGCAACATAGCATACCGTATTGCACCGTACATTTTAAGCGCGAACAGCATAAAGGATGGGCGGAGCAAGATATTGAGCCTCTGCCAAATGTGTCTATGACTATTCTAGAAGTTCAGAAAATTATCTACCCTTTGCTAAAAAGTCATCCAGGTGATATTCCGATCGCTTCTCTGGTGCACTGTATCTCCAGCCAAATGGATATTAACTTAGTTCCAAATGAAAACGGCGTAAATTTGGAGCATTTGGTATGCTGTGTGCAGGGCATACAGATTCAAGTTAACAACTTTGGCATTAAGATACTGAATTGGACTGAAGTTGACAAAGACAATACCGAAAACACAAATGCGAATTCCAACATCGTTGCCGGTATCAGCATTAACACAACCGTTATGGAACGCAGTTGGTGGACAAAGAGCTCAATAGCTGATCCGCTCTATCAGATATCTCGAGAGGTTATCGAATTGGTAAAGATGTCCCCCAAATCTACTATGAAATTCAATCGCTTTATACCCGCGTACCATAATCACTTTGGCAAACAATGTCGCGTTGCCGATTACGGTTACACGAAACTTATCGAACTTTTCGAGGCGTTGGCGTCCGTAGTGCAAATCATGGGCGACGGGGAAAATCGACAAATTACACTAACGCACCGCACGCAACTGCGTCGGTTCACCTCCGATTTGTTACGAGCGTTGCGCGCACATGGCAACAAGTCTGTACTACTCTCTCAATTGCCGGCTATTTTCACTCGAACGCAAAACCGTCCATTCGATGTTACCGACTACGGTGTTTGCGATTTGTGTGACATTGTGGACGGGTTGGTTAACTCAAATGTTGTGGTTGTGTCAACGGTGGAAGATGGCAAGGACATGCTTATATCAATTCCAAAGCGAAAGCAAACCAATACTGAAATCGAAAAAACCGTTATTTTCGCGGGCGAAATGGTGGAGCTTTTCAGTAATGCGCCTCAGTACACCATCCAATTTCAAAAATTCGTGCGTTCTTACCACTATCACTTCGCATATCAATGTCGCCTAAGCGACTATGGTTTTCTGAAACTGGCTGATCTCATGGAAGCTATAAAAGGAGTCGTCGAAATGGAACAGACCAATGACGAAGACAAGAAAATATTTTTGTCACCAAAAGTGGCCCGTCGTGTTTTTGCCGAACAGTGTGAAGAACTCATTCGTAACGTTACTGGAACAGGTAGCACGCCTATCAAATTGGATGATGTCCTTCAGTTGCATAAAAAAAAATTCGGCTACCAAATACAGCCGCAGACTTTAGGAGCAAAAGACATTTTGGAAGCTATTGAGCTAATGCCATATATAGAGGTAAGACAGTTTTATATTGAACAGACAGTTTTGGTGAACCAAGTCTTCATTACAGGTAGTCGAGAAGGAGAAACAAACATGGATAATTTGTCACAATCAAGATACCGTTTTTCGCACGCAATGCTACCGTGCTTGCACGCTTTTATTAACGCATGAAGGAGACCAAGTTTCCAGTAAGGACGAAGCAAGCAAATGCTTAACCTTGGCTAAATTGGTAGCTCAATTAAATGAGAAGTCAGATGAGATTATTTCTGAAAGTACTGCAAAAGCAATGAAACATGCGATTGAGGTAAAGTTATTCGATAGCGCATCGAAAGAATTTTTTGAAAATAAAAAATAAAAAGAAAAAATAAAGATAAAAATATTTTGATTTTTAAAAATAAAAATAAATAAAATATTTGATTTTTATTTTCATCCCATTGAAGCCTCTTTTGAAACTTTCGACTTAAACTAAATTTTCAGATTTTTACGGAGGGTAATACTCCTTATGTACGCAACTCGACTTTTATGAAATTTCTCTTCAGTATTGTGCGCTTTCTTGAGTACCGCATCCATGCATCACTACAGGAGATAAAAATCGCTTTAAATTGCAGTATTAAAACCACTTCTGAGTTTGGTAAGCTGCCAAAATGCAATTGAATAAAAAAAATATTGTTATATTTTATATGTATTACAAATTATATTTATTTTATTTATATCAAAAATCCAGGATATCCTAATTTGTTCACAGTATTGGCCGCTTACGCCGATATTTTTTGTATTAAATTGGGAACCTCGCAAGAGAGGAGTGAAATATCTCTGCAACCTTGCTGTCAACGTAAGCTGGTGTTTAAAAATCGTTGTAAACTGCTAGTAAAAGAACATATATCCTTTTACAGTTCAGCTCGGATCGCTTGTACACCGTCATTACCTCTTCAATTCATTTAAGCTGCAAATGGTTCGGCACGGATCCACCCGTCCATCACGTCCGCCACTTATGGAGCATAGTAATCGCGGATGCATTTTACAAGGCCCGCCCCCCAAGACACGTGCCATTAGCAATGACTCCAATTATAAAGCTGTTATCCAACCAACTTCTGGCTACAAGACGAAACCTTTAAACACTTTGCATCAAAAACCAGCCGGAAAGTTGAGCCATGGTATCAAACATCAGCACCAGCACAAAACTAATGTCGAAGCGAAAATATGTTCGTCGATGACGATGCACTCTAACATGGAAACCCCAACTATTTATTCAAGCACATTGCGTCAACCGATTTTGAATAAGTTCTCTTCAAATATAAGCAATAAAGAGAACATCCTCAATTCCTCATTAAGTACAATCAATGGTTCATTTAACTCCCCGAATACATCCCTTTGCAAACTAAATTTGAGCGCAGCTGGTAGCGATTCGGTAAACAATATTCAAGTATCACTCTTGTCATCAACTGACTTCACTCTTAACTTTTTTTACCCCACAATGTGGACATCAAAGTTTTGGGAACGACGTCACGACGTTGCGAGTTTCTACCACAACGCACAGCCAAATATCAGTTGCGCTGCA
This sequence comes from Melieria omissa, assembly GCA_963971225.1. Lineage (NCBI taxonomy): Eukaryota > Metazoa > Arthropoda > Insecta > Diptera > Ulidiidae > Melieria > Melieria omissa. The sequence continues at coordinate 116,849,738 of OZ020267.1, forward strand.
ACACAAATGCGCCCCCGGACCACGGCACCACCTACATTGAGCGCGGTTACTCAAAACCCACCACTTCTACAACAAAAGGCGACCAATACACAGATTCAATTGCAACCAATTCAATCTAATTTGTACGAATTAGCAAGCAACATACAATCATATCCCACGTTCGATCCGCCAAAACCAGACACACCTCCTTCAACGGTGAGTATTGAATGATTCGAAGAGTGGTCTTAACATTCTAATAAAACCCTAGCATCAGGGGCGGATTCAGAAAAATATTTTGGAGGGGACTTTCAAAAAGTAATTCTTTAATATTCATAAATGTTTACGTAGTTTTAAAGTCGACACTAATATTTCGTGGTCCGCCACTGCCTAGCAGATATATGTGCGAGGGAGTTTAATCCCACTATTGCTGCGATTTAAAATTCAAATCACAAGAAATTAGGTGCTTTAAAGTATATAAAACTTTTTTAATATAAAAACAAAGTCAGTTGAATGCATTTATTTAAATTTATTTAATAAACATAAATTGCGCGAATTCCCAATATTCATATACGTATGTACATACATATATATATGTAAATGTATTTATACATATATACAGTGGCACCCACATTGGGTTTTGGGGTTTGGGGGCTCAAATGAAACCCTGTGTGCGCCACCGCATATAAACATACAAAGATATATGTGCATTTATTTATATACATGTATACATACATACATACATATATATTTTTAGAATATGCCGTTTTGGATTGATCCTATTTGGGCTCACAACACCAACACGGAACAACTCAAAACTAACTTGGTAAGTAATTTTCATATTCACTTCTAACATAACGTTACATCTTTTGTTCTGCTTAGAGTATTCCCTATTTCAGATATTTGCTTCAACACAATCTTCAAATTTTGTTTTTGAATTATTATGAATTATTTCCTTGAATTATTTTATTTTTAGCTCAACATTAAACTACCGGAAATTAAAGCATTCAATGTATTCCCCATGATATTCTCACCTTACACACTATCCAAAACCGAGAATTTGAAGAAACAAGTTTTTAATTTCGAAAACCATGACAGAAAAATTGCTTGATTTGTGCATCGAGGGAAATGCGTAGCACGTATGCCACAAGAAACACGATTCTTCTCTTTTATATACTGTCTACTATATACGCAAATGTTTAATAACGAACGCTATCAACATTATACTGTAACCAAGATTTAGATATGAACCACATGCATTATATTTCATAAAATTCATAAAATTATGTCGTCACAAATTGTTTTGCTTAGATTAATATTTATATTATTATTTATTGTTCTTATTAATTTTTGCTCCCTAATAAATTTGATTTAGTTAAGCTAAATATACAAATCAATATTCTTGAAAAATGGTATCTCCAAGTTTTTCAGCCGTTAAAACTGAAAGAAAAAATGCATACAATTTTTAAAAGCATTTTTATTTCATTGGATACCAACGAGGTAATAATAATTTAACAGAAATAACAAACGGTAATCACAACTTTTGAAACACGTTAAGACGGGAAGCTCAGAAATTTGGTGCAACAATACGGAAAAATGTGTTAGCAAGTTCGATACCAAAAAAACAAGCCGCATTCGCAGGGAAAGCCCGCATCATAACCGGAGTAACGCCACGATATAAAGCCAAAGGACCATCTACCTGCATTAGCTCCTTGAAAACACTGCGGATACCTTTCGGGTAGGTACCTTCTGGTGCTGAATCCGAATATAAATGTGAGATATTAATACCCTAATCAATTGACGGGCATATGATTAAAGCTCACCTGTCTGCAAACGACTTTTAAGAACATCAGGAGGCATACCCACAACCCAATAACAGATTCCCGCCATACCACCAGCAAATATGGCCGACAAAAGCCCCAAATTTTCGCTGTGAGTCCGTTCTTTTATGATGTTCTGTATCGCCTCATAAGACAAAAAGTACAAACCGTTTGAGGGCAAATCTATAAGATTTTTTAAATAACATTTACTTAAATATATATGTATGTATATATGTATATATATATATATATTTCTTTAATATACGAGCCAACGCGCATGGAAAACCCTATTATTGATAGGCATTGCATTGGTTCTGGAGGGTCAGAAGACAGAGTTTTTGGTAAAGAAGTAGATAGGTGCTGGCGAAAATATCTGCAGGCAAATCATTCCACGATCGTGCAATGCAGGACAGAAACGAACTCTCTTTGTAGTGCGTAATGAGCTAGAACATCATTTCAACGTGGAATGCATGGACGCCAGCGTTCGAACGGGTTGCCCGAGGAAATACCCGGAGTGATGACACCAAAATGCTCATATCCTATAAACAATTGCCGAAAAAGTATCTATAAAATAAGGCCGCGCATGCCACGTTTCGACGATGTTCCAAGTAGTCAATAGAGCTGGATGCCCTACTGTCCCCAAAAAGCTTAATTGGTTTTTTTATTTGGTTTTTTATAGTTATATATATATATAGGTTTTAAATAGTTAAATCGTTTTTAAAGCCCCGCTCACAGGTGCGAGTTAATCTCCATTTTTGGTCGGTTATAGGTGTAAATGTAAATGTAGGGGCCATACAAAAAATTGTTAGAGATGTGTTGCGAAATTATATATTTGTATATTAAGATTTCATTATAATATTAAGATTTTACTTCAAAAAAATTTAATCGACAATACGTCTATTTGAATCAACATTATAATATATTTCGCTGACAAATGTTTCACAGATATTATGAATTATTGAAATGTTCTAAACTTTAAAGGAAATATTAAAAAAAAAATTCATATTATAATTTTACAAAACTATGGATCTAAAATAACGCTGCAACAGCATCATAAGCGTCGTTGGCCAGCTCAATGCCAAAGAAGCAGGCAGCATTTGCTGGAAAGGCACGTAACATTATTGGCGTGACACCCCGATACAGTGCCAATGGACCATCTTTTCGCATCAAATCCTTAAAGACACTGCGTACACCATGCTTATAAGTGCCTTCAGGAGCTACGATGGAAGAGAATGAAAGCACAATGTTTATTACTGAGCAAAAATAAAGTTAAAAACATCTACTCACCGGTTTGCAGTCGACTCTTTAGCACATCGGCCGGCATACCCACAAGCCAGTAGGTGATTCCTGCAGCGCCACCCGCAAATATTGTAGAAACAACGCTGATTTTATCATTGCCAGTTTGCTGTTTGGCTAACACCTGCAGGTACTCGTATGTGAGGAAATAAACACCATTGGCCGGTAGATCTATAATTTAATATAGATTTACCTGGTTTCTAAAATAGATTCGATTTTTATTAATATACACCAACAACTTACATTCTGACACACATACACATGCTTGTACAGACGCAGTCAAATGCCAAAAACTCACACATTACAGCATATCCGAACAATTGTTTAAAATCACAAATTTGTATAATTGGATTCTTCAGCATTGAAATCAATTTAATGGAATCTACCAGAAAATCCTAAGGACATTATTGAAACACTGCTTTAGCTATATAACCGATTTGCGTTGTTATTTTTAAGCAATTACGTTGCTACAGTAATATAAGAGAGCCTCTATGGTTCTAAAACATACAGGCTCAGACGTATCAGTTATACGGGACAGCAAACTTCAACTACTCTTCACTCAACTACTATGCGCAAATAAAATTATATACTTTCTGGAGTTTGGAAAACAGCAGAATTCATACTCTCATACTCGTACTTCTAAATGTACATAGTTACATATTTTACGAAGTTTCTTCTGTTTATCGGTACTGTAAAACGCCACACAATATTTTGATTCAGAGAAAACATAAAAATGAGAAAAATGATGCATGTGCGCACATATATTTATGTGTACTATGTGTACCACAAACTACGTTAAGTGAAAACGAACTCGCAACAAATAAATAAACTGAAGCACACAGTGAACAGAAAATTGTAAACGATAAGCGACATCCTTTACGTCGTCACTTCCTTCTTGTTGCTATATCTATCGGAATGTTTCGCATGTTTTCGCTTTGTGTTCATAATCTCAAAAGAATGTTTTTTAATTGCATAAACATTTAATCGTTCCGTAGTAATGTGTAGACAGCCGAACACATCAGCCAACTAAAGAGTAGCAGTTTGTCAAAAGTCGCATATTTCGGTTGAAATATTTATATTTATGAAAATTAAATGTGTGAATAATAAATCAATTCCAGCGTTCAATATTTTTATATTCGTCTCGTTTCATCTGTTTTGTGAACATTGTTAATAATGAAATGGATAATTGTGGTACTGTTAATGTCGGTTGTTGTAAGTAAATTCAATAAAAAAAATACTTAAAGTACATCTCAATAATGTCTTAATATGTGTGCGTATTTATGAGTGGAAAGTGTTCAAAATCAATCAATGGAGGAATATTTACCTCATCTCAAATCCATACACCTTTGTATCACATACAAGTAATGAAGTAGAATAGTATATGTATTATATAGTAATTTGTAATATATATTACAAATATTTATTACATACATATGGACATACATATGTTAATTAACTAGCGTAAAGTTGCATAATATTTTTTATTGTTTTAAATTTAAATTAGAGAGTTGTAATGAAGTGGTGGAATTTGTTTGAAGTTAATGGTTAAAACATTACGAAAAGTAATAATTTTCAGTTTCTTGTACATTATGTTCCCTAAGCCTATTTAGAAGTATTGCAAGATTAAAAATTATAATAATATTTGTAAGCAATACATGTATTTTCCTCCTAATATATTACGTATATCGTTAGGAAGACGCATATACTGCAGACAAACGACAACGGCTTCAAGACCAAAAGCATAGGAAATTTTATCGCGAGTACACATCTGCTACCTCAATGCTAACACAGAGCAACAGCGACATTTATACACCGCAGCAACAAAATCGAATGCCGGAAAAACTGAATCTTTTAGACGCCACGAAAGCCCAGCCGATTTTAGAAATTGACACTCTTCAGTGCCCGTCGGGTTGCGTATGCCAGTATGCCCACTTTAAGGATTTGTCTATATCGCGTTGGATTAACTATATGCAAACACGACATCCAGACACCACACTAGCCCAAGCCAAAGAAATGGAGGACGAATTAGATAACAAAGACGTATATGAGAACGACGACTCAGTCTTGTTGAATCCGTACATGAAACAGGCCACATGCATTTTGCAAGCAGACATGGACTCGCAGCAACTAATCAGTACCCTACCGCAAGACCTGCAAGCCTTAATCTTACTGTACACTGATATTGGACGCAACAAATCGGGTAAGCGGCTCCAACAGTTTGCACTTTTTAAGAATGCTTTCTCTTTGAGGATTTACTTTGAGGCTTGTGTTCTTTAATTTTCTAACTGATATACAAATCTTATTTTTCTTTTCAGTAAACTTAAGTATATTAAAATCCTTGAATCAGTTGATAACATTAGAAATCCGTGGTGAGCAAGATCGATCTCTTCGTCTCATTTTTGATGAGCCCTTAAGCTTCTTGCAGCACGCCAACTTCGAATCAATCACTCTTCTGGGCAGCGAGAATTTCGAACGACCTGTCAACCCTGTACATCCCAGCGACAGTTTTGATTATAAACCACGCGGCGAACTCTTTGAAGACATCGACGCCGATGAAGATGACAAGCTAGCGTTTGCTATGCAAGAAACCAACGAGATTCTTCCCTACGACGTCTACATGCAAGAGGTGAAAAAGGCGCGCATACCCACTTTCTATGGTTGGGAACATTTAGAAGTGTTACGTATCTACGATTGCAAACTGCAAGAACTTCAATGGGAGATGTTTGATGGACTTGAAGCTTTACAGCACTTATCGTTGGAGCGAAACGCTATTGAGGAGGTGCCAGCATTCTCTCTGTACGGCGCTTTGCACATTCGGACCTTATCGCTAGCCAGCAACCGCATACACAGTTTGCACTATCGTGCACTGGCTGGCCTGTTGGAGCTTGAAGTGCTTAATTTGCGTGACAATCGTTTGGGAAAATTAAGTGAGCGCAGTTTTCCCCCGTTTCCTAAACTGGAGAGCATCGATTTCCGTGGCAACCCGATTAAGCATATTTTACCAGCTAGCTTTTGGGTCATGAATACGACGCGAGCTATGTCCTTTGATTCGCAAGAGTTGCCCTTAGAACTTTGGGGTAATCAGCCATTTGAATCGCTGGTAGAGCTGCAAGACTTGAGTATTGGCAATGTATCTATTACTAGTCTAGAACACAGTATATTCAAGGTAATGACATTTTTTAAATCATTTAACTTAAGTAATTCACCCCTATGTTTTATACAGGGTTTGGTCTCTCTGGAAAAACTAGTGTTAAAAGGTAGAGTTCGCCGCATTGAGTTTGATGCGTTTGCTGGTTTAAATGAGCTGCGGGAACTTGACCTCAGCAGTTGCGGCATTTGTGAAATATCTATGGATGCACTGATGGGTTGTAAGAATCTCGAAGTTCTGGACTTGGCACATAACTACATTTCTTACATACCACCCGGTCTATTTGATGATCAAACTAAACTTCAGGAAATTTATCTGCAAAACAATCAGCTATACTCTCTTCCTATAAACTTCTTTCTACAACCTAAATTACGGTTAGCCCGCCTTAGCGATAATCCATGGCAATGCAGTTGCGACATGAGAAATTGGCGTCCAAAAATAACTAACCAGGAAAGGGGGCCACGAAAAAAACGCTGTATAACTGACTTTCAAACGGGCAGAAAGATCGCCTGTCATTACATAGATAACTTTAATTATGATAGCCGATATGCTCCGCGTTGCAGCAATTATAACGGTCGGAGTGTATTCTATGTGCTGAGAAAACAATTACAATGTAGCGAGGGAAGTATAGTACATACAAGACGCCACATGCTAACGACGGAGCTGAGCAAGGGTGATAAAAAGCACGCACCACGTCGGTATTATCAGAATGAACACCCAATGCGGCAAGGCAAGCCAGTAAGGGCATTGCGCCAGAATAAACCTTGGGCTGTTAAACAGAGACGAATAGGAGCACGCATTTTTCATAATGACATAAAACACAATACTCTAGACTATACACTCCAGCAGGCTCCCAGACAAACGCCAAAGGGATGGCAACAAAGCCGCACCGAAACGGTGCAAGAGCTCCCTAATGAAATATAAATGTGTGCATGTAGTTATTAAGAAAATTGTGCCATAATATTGGTCATGTGCCTAGGAATCTGACTAGGTAATACAATTAAAATAAGCGCAACACTGTTGATATTTAACCATTTAATAACGTTGAAATTGTTGCTTAAATAAACGACATTCAAGCATCTTTGTAATGAAAGTGATTATACTGTTTTTATAGCTATTGATCACTAAGTTCATCATTCCGTTTTTGACTATACACATTTTAATTTTAGATGATAACGAAATGCATTAAATACTCTCACGCATTTTGCTTCAAGAATTATTTTAAGCAAATCTACAAATCGGTTCTTTAAAAAATCACACAATTCCAAATAATCGCACATTTAAGAAATAGCAAATAATTTTGCATTCAGGACTTACCTCGCAACAAAGTGGCACAGCTACCTTTATATACACCGCGTATACCTCCCTCCTTATATAGCTTAATGCCACAATCGACCATGCCCGTGTATTTGCGTTCTCCCCCTGATGCTTGTTGAACTTGCAAAAGGCACTTAATGCGTTCGCCCGGCGCGGTAATAATAGTTGACAAAAGGCCAGAGAACGATCCCGCCACGAAAATTTGCGGGTACGTCAGTTTGTTACTGGCGTCGGTCTGCTGCACTCGTTTGCCAAGTGCATAACCAGCAAAGCACATGGCAAAAATAGGCGCCACTCCTGTCAATGGCGCTGTCATGCCCTTGTACAACCCACGAAAGCCTTCATTCTTGATAGTTTTCGCTGCACAATCAAATGTTCCAGTATACAAAGGCGGCTGCCCTGGTGCAGGTCGTGGCATGGTTTGCAGGCGGACCTATCATTTCCTTAACAGTTATTATTAATTTTTAACTATTGGACAAGTGTCTTGCCTTGATCGTGTCCAACGGATGACCAGAAAGAACATTACAAATGCCGCCGAATCCTCCGCTCAGAAATGACTTAAAAGGATTAGCTTTGCGCTCTTGGGCAGGTGCGTCCGCCATTCTGCCAATTTACTTTCTTGCGACTGTGTTAAAATGCAAAAAAAACCTTGGTTAGAAATAAATTTTTCAAGCATACACCTTAGTTACATTTGCTGATGCCCAATAATTAAAGCAGTTCGCCAATTCGTCTTTTGAACCGTTGGCCTAGTAATGCAAAACGTCTTAAACTTATCGGCTAGTTAATCGGCGACCACATGCGCGATAATACAATCAACTCAGCGTCTGCAGCCTTCCACTTAACGTTCTTCAGCTTAACTGGAACAGTTCAATCAATATGAAATAAAGAGAGAATAAAACGGGTCAGATATAATTAATTAACCGAATGACGTCTGAACTTTGAAGCAGCACTACACACATCCACTGAAACACAAGGGAAAGTTGTGAGGCCTACAATGACGACGGCGTTGCGGGAACCTGTTGCTGACAGTAGTGAAACAAACACGACTCTGCAATTATTTTGGTCACTTTGCTCAGACGCATCAAATCATGGTACCAGCCGTATACTAATAAACTTACACACATATATTGAGTTTATCTGGCAATATATTTTCTAACAGAATTGCAGGGCGGCTGGTAATGGTAATATCTAAACAAGGCATGCGAGGAACAATTAACTTGAAAATGAACACCGTTTCTACTTAGATCACTTCACTATTACACGTTGATTCAAGGGAATTGTCAGCAAAATGCGAACGCAAATTATATAATGCATATTTGAAAATGATTTACATTTACTCGTAAAGCCCAACTGCCATATCCGACCAAAGTCTAATATACCACTTGCGCTTCCACGGTCGACACATTGAATTGTAGAGTACAGCTGACAGTGACGTTGCCTTAAAACACAATGTACGAATAAGAGTATAAGCATGCGAAAAGAAATAAAGTGTAATGATTATTGACAGCGTGAAATGAATCAGCTGTTTCACTTTTCGTTGATCTGGCATCGCCGCAGTAGAACAAAAGGCGAATATGTAATGCACACCGGCTGGGTTCAAAAATAAGGTTATAGCATACCGCAACAGCAAAAACCACATGTATTTTGTTGATAGGATTATCACTACTGTCAAAATCAGTTGATATTTTCCGATGAAAGAGGGAGAAAAAAAGCGAGTGATCATTATTGAGCCATGGCACACCGGCGATAAATGTCACCAAAGCACAGACTATAATTGCTTTCAAAATTAAAATGTTTTCCCATGCACACATTTCCAGCTCTTACCAAACCCCAGAACCAACTCGCCATTCCTCGACACTGTCAATAAAATATTCGGTCGCTTGGCGCTTGATATTCTCGGCTTGACGAAGTCTACTTAAGTTTTTCGAGTAATGTAAGAGTTACAAAAAACTAACCAAACTTACACCGCGCCAAGAAAGCCATTCGACGTTTGTTTGTCTAGCACAAATGTCCGTTGAAACGGCTATCCGATTTCGTTGATTTTCTTTCGAAACAAATTCTTTTACTTGTATTTACGATTAACTAGATATCAAAACGTTTCTCTGGACTTATCAAAGTTAATACAAATGTTAAAAACATATGCCACTTTCTTCTTTAAGGCAGCAGGGTCTTCCGTAAATATGATTTCCCTGATGGTACTGAAACTACTTCAACGCCTGCCGGAAACAGTTTCAAAAGATCTTTTTCTCCAACGGTCGGCACGACCATACAAGTTTCTCCTTGCTACAATTAAAATCTTGAGTGTTAACATATTGATCGATTTGTACCTACATACCTTCCAATCGGCTGGGGTTGCAACAAATTTCGCCTGCGTTAACAACAGCGAATCAATGACTCGTAAGATCTCACTAAGAAGTAAAAAATTACTATTATTATAATTATTAAATTACTATTATTACTATATATTACTAAATATTACTATTAGTACTATAATTATTCTTAATTACTAATTGAATTACATAAGAACGTATAAAAAATTCAACACTCACTCGAAATTGCGACCAGTTGTGGCAGGGTACAAGATGGACAACCGCAATTTTTTTTTTTCATCAATAATAAACACCGCCCGGCAGGTAAGCGGGATCCCATCTTTGCTCACCTCATCTTTATCCAGCATGTTTAACATCACAGCCAGTTCCCGCTTATCATCAGCAATTATCGGATACTCAAATGATGGAAGGTCTAGTAGCCAAATTCCCAATAATAAGTAACATTTACAGAGTTATTTCATTAAACTCACTTCCATAGCTTTTAATATCCTCAATCCAACCACGATGTGAGCTAACACTATCACACGAAAGTGCTATGGGTTTTACACCACGCCTAGCGAATTCCGGCACTAAGGCTGCAATACGCGCCAACTCCGTAGTGCACACCGGCGTGTAGTCCGCTGGGTGTGAAAAGAGAATAGCCCACCTGAAATTAAACTTTTCAGTAGTAATAACCCGAAGCAGCCGCTTCATATTTCTCACGAATCGCCCATCCATTTATAGAAGTCTATCCTTCCCTCTGTCGTGTCCGCTTCAAAATTCGGGAATGGATCACCAATATTCAGGGCCATTTTAATGCACTAAAATAAATTTCGAAGGTCTCAAGTAACAGGCAACAAATATTTTCACCAAATCATCTTACCAAAACATATATTTGTCCGTAAAAAGAATATAATTGCCAGCTGAACACAAGAAAATTAAAATTCAGTGCTGCCAGGCAGCAGTTAAACTCAAGATTACAAAAATTAAAACATAAATATTAGGTATTTCTCCCGATTCAGTTATATCAGGATATTAATCCTTCGAAAGGGTTCGAAAAAAAAATCTTTTTGTATATTTTGTCGTTGCTTCATAAATATTACAGAAGAATTAATTTTATGTTAAGCTTGGAAGTTATATTGTAAAGAATGTGCCTATTTTGGTGCAACTCTATCAAAACGACAACCCTGACCATGAACTTTTTCGTATTTTTGTGACACAAATGCCATGAAATGTAATAAAGGTGTTGCGCCCGTCTCTTAAATACCCGTTCAGTTGGTTATGTTCCATTCAAAGCGAATTAATACAGGTGACCTCGTTGAATCAGCTGATTTGATTTTTTTGTGGTGGAAAAGGTCTAGATTGTCAAAATGCCTGTGTAAAATTTTGACAGTTTAAAAATGAAAAAGCATGCTTTGTTCTGATTGGCTGATTTTGACAATCTAAACATAGAAAAAAAAACACATTTTTTGAAATTTTGTTGCTACCCTTACGCTCACCTGTATGAATTCGGCTTGGTTCCATTATTGCTTTACGTCGTAAAGTTTACGACATTCGGTTGTTGCATACATGTAGACATGACCAAAAAATGCTGATGAAATGGATGATTAACAGATACTCTTGAAACAAATTCGTGTGACTTCTGTTTTATTTAAAATCATGTATTATATTTGTTCCAGTGAGTTATAAATAATATAAAAAGTATATGGTATAAATGCTCAATGTAATCACCTTAACCTAATAGTAGGGAAGAAACAATGTCCAACAAAATAAATTTTTTATTTAAATAAAGTCTATTAACAATTTTATAACAACAAATTCCATAGAACCTACCTACATACTTATACATAAACCATACAAGTAAGATGCTTACGTCTACTATATAATATTTTGGATATACAAATCAACTATCCTTATATAACATTGGCCGTTGGAAAATGAGAACCGCATCAACATAAACAAGTGGAAGATTTAACCATAACGCTAATTGTTTACTCTTACCACCTCCCGCACGAGCTTAATTTATCATTTCAACACTTATACCTATTTATTAAATATTTCCAATCAATTTCAGTTTTTTCAATAACCCGTTTCCGGTTCCTGTTTGAGTGTCATACGATAACTAGTGTCGCTATCATGCAAGGCATTGCTCAACATATAACTAGCGTTGTTGCTGGTCAGTACGTCCGAAGTGCGAATCTTAAGCGGAGTGCGGCAGAGCATCTCTTCGGCGCTGCCGCTGTTGTATTCGTTGAGTGTCATCTCAACAGGATGGCGCATCTGAGAGGATGATGTGTTGTTGGTTGATCCCGTCAACAACTCTGGCCTTTGGTAAGGATGACTGCGGTGTAGTGGCGGTGACTGCTGCAAAATGCTGCCAGATTGAAGTGGCTGACTAGGTGATGTACATGCATGCGAATGTATATTGGTTGGCAAATGAGAAAGGTTGTGTGAGCCGCCGGCGGCAGACGTTGATTGGCGTAAGTGAGAGCTGCCTCCATAAAGAGTGGAGTCATCCAAATACGTAGTACCTGCTGAGTTTCCTTCAACCTCAGCATTGTGCTCTGTCTCACTTAAGTGTGCTGGTGAGTCCACCTGCCGTGTTTGGCCGTGATGCGAAACTGCTGACACTGGCGCTTGCTGCGACCGTTGCGTGTTCCCGCGTATATGATAGTGCCCGTTAGACGGCGTCATATTATCCAATAAAGGAGGCATCATTTGCACCTCAAGACTATTATTATCCATGCACACAGGCATGGAGTCGTGCGATAGGTGATCTGATGATGTTGGTGAAGTAAGAACATCTAAGGAAGAGGTAACTTGACCGGAATCCATAGGTCGTGTTGGACTGTAGTTACTCAAATTAGGTGGCGATAATGGAGAGGAATTGTCAGCTAGTTCACCTTCAATATTTCAATATATTAAGTATATTAATAAGCTTGTGACTAGAAATCACATCGGTGCATACCTCCAAGTAGCATCTCTTGCAGCAGAGAGTCAATGTGCGCCACACCAAAAATCTTCGCGAACTGTATCTGTTCAATCATCTGCCACGTTATTGACTGCAGCACTGGTAATATGAGTAGAATTTCGCCGAAGCGACCTCGGGACTCGTATTGCCTATCCGACACATAATCCTCAAGATTATTTAGAATTTGATGACGCAAAGTCTTAATCCGTTGTGGCTCGTTCAGTCCCTTGGCGTCTTTAAGTAAAAAGTGTGTTCAAAATTAATTTTGCACCAATGGTCATTTCCACTGTTAATCAGAGCAGGAAGTGAATAAATTCTCAACAAAAGTCTGGCTTTGAAGTTTTAAGATACATACAATGCTCGTACTTAAGCATGGTATGCAAATTTTCAAATAAGTCCCTTTTGCTCTATGAAATTTGTTCAGCAATGCTGTTGTCTGTTGGTTGAACAAATCAACAGCTTTATAGACTACTTATTCACTTACTCGGATCGAAAAATACCAGCGCCTTAATGCAAGCCAATTCCGTGTCATCAATATTTACGTCTTTCAATGCAAAAACTAATTCATCTATTATTCTAGCACCGATACGTGAAATATCCAAATTCGGCGATAAGCGCGCATCTGAAAGCACACGTGCGCATATGAAAGATGCAATGGTACAAATAAATAGCTTACTATGCTCACTGACTAACCTGGACAGTGTTTTGTTATTACACAATTGTTGCCAAGTAAAAGCACGTCTTTTAAATGCATTGAGCGGCGTGACAGCCCCAACAACAGGTGCTCACCAGCATGCGCTCGCAACAATGCCACCTGATCATCAAGTTGCAAATCATTAAATGCTGGTATATGCTTGGCCCACTCCACGAGTGTCAACAGCTGTTGCTTCATTGATTCACAGACGTCGTTTATACTAGCAAATTGCTTTGTCGACAGGTCCTCGTTGGGATTTGTTTCCATCGCTGCTCCAGCTTTAGACTGCCGGCTCTCTATTTCCGCCTTTACCAAAGAAATAACAGAAAGTCCATTGCCTGGATCGGGATCGTCATTGGAAGTTCGACGACAGCTTATGCGATCCCGTTCATTTTGTACAGCTTCCTTTTTCATACCCGCCTTGAAGCACTTCCGCAATCGACAGTATCTGCACTGGTTGCGTTTATCCTTGTCAACAACGCAATTACGAGAGAATCTGTAATCGATATTATCATTTCTCATTTTTCACACCTAGTATGTAAATAATATAATGTACACAAACACATACATATTTACTTATAAGCACATATTGCACAGGTTCTTTGATTTAAGTAATTCGAACGAAAAATCTCAATGCCACAGTTACATCTTTATTTTTGCTAGCTATAAGCATTCTTTCTGAATATTCATATTGCTATTCGGACTATGGCACTCAAGACATTGTCTGATGAGCACTCACCTGCAGGTGTATTGGTGGTTCTTGCGTACACTGCGTCGAAAGAAACCTTTGCAGCCGTCACAGCTGGAAGCTCCGTAATGTTTCCCAGTAGCACGGTCGCCGCAAATCGCACACACCGTAGACGACTGTGAGTTATTGTTTTGGACAAATGAGTTGTTGTTGTTGATGTTTGCGCCACCACTATTGATGGCACTACCTGTCAAATTGCCATTACTATTACTGTTTCCTCCGCTTAGGCTGAGGACAGGACTAAGAGCTTGGCTACCGTGTGGACTACGACCAGAAGGATTTCCCATAGATAATGGTGTATCTCCACTGTTCATAATGTGACCTTCAGCGTCTGCAATTGAAATAAATGAGAGATTTTGTAAATAAAGCTAGTTAATTAAAACTCACAATTTTTAATTCATAATATAACGTTCAACAAGTAAAATCTTTCAATCTTTAAATTTTAAACGATTAGTCCTGAAAGCCGAAAGCTGGTCAGCATAGCACGAAAGAATCATATACTAATTTAACTTGGAGTAAGTAGTATTCAAAATCCCCAGAGATTGAATTGAACTTAAACAATATAATTGTGATGACTTTAACTAATGATTGAGAACAAAAATGTATTTCACTGAAGTCGTATTATCATACACATTGTAACTAAGAATTTATTTAAATTATTTATTTATTTATTTATATTTTAAACATATTTATATATGTATATTAAAATATATCTCATTCATCTGTGATGAACCGGTAAGTCGGATGTCGTGGAAGAAAATAATTTTCATTTAAATGATCAATGAAAATACCAAACCCCTTTTTGTAAACTTCAAGTTAGTCAAACTATTACACAAAGCTAATATGTATTTGATAGTAAGTAGATAAGATGCGTATCAGGAGTATGGATGTCAAAGATCAAATTTAAAGGCACAGAACAATTCAGTATACTGAATTAATTGCAAGACATTATTATTGTGAATAACGCTAGAAACAAGCGTACATATGCAAATAAATACTCTTAAAGCAGGCTTTAGTAATTATATACAATTATTGTTGCTGTTTCGAGTCAAGAATGAGTTTACATTTCTTGATTTGAGCTTTAGTAAGTTGTGTTCTCCTTCTGTGCGCGTCTTTGCATAGACTGCTGTAAGCATAAAATTACGTGACATAGTATTGGTGCATAGCCTTTGGGCGTCATACACATACATATATCTGTGGCATTTTGAAAAAACAACCTATGTCTAATTTTCAAAATGTTCAGGAGAGCGAAAAAACTGATGAGGTGCAGACCAAATCTCATACAAAACTCGAGAAAATGTAACTAAATGTCATAGAAACAAACCAATTACACCAAAAGAAGCGTCTTTAAATTGTTTCTTTATGATTAAAAAAATTGGAAATTTGACTTAAGTCGACTTAAGTGCTTTTGTCAAAATTCCACAGGTATATTTACATATCCGACATGTATATATGTGTAAATTGGATGAGATAGTTAAATGTTCTGGGTGTTCAGTAGTAGATACTGCATTATAATTAGGGTTAAGAATGTTTGCCACGGATATATCCTAACCATAATAACATTACGACACATAATTACATATATCTATATAATTCATTTGGTGATAAACTGAAAATGATACAGCAATATCGGCTTCACAAATTCGTCATAGCACACGCAAAACCCAGATGAAAGAAGCAATGTAATTACTGGTAAGTGCAAACATACTTATGTATATACAAATGTATTTATACGAATGTGTGCTGGTAAATATAGTTAGGCATGCACATACCTTTGTACAATTTTATTTTTATTCTATACAAACGCTTAATTAAAAGCGAAATTATAAAAGTTTTAAATGTTAATTTCCCGCTTAATCCGGCATCGTTTAAGCTCCAAGTGCAGTTCAAGGAAAATAGTTTAATGGATGACCTGACACTACACACAAGATACATTTATATTTACTGAGACAATTTAAAAGCACATAAATGTATAAAGATAGATTAAAATAAGTCCACAAGTACATTATCCAAATAAGTAAGGTATATGTAATTTCGGAGAAGTCATGGCTCTCTAAACAAATTCATTTGAATTCATTTAAAACTATTTGTACATATGTATATAGTTCAAGATGCCTAGTCTGATATAGCAATCCCTTATCCCCTTTTTCAACGTCCGGACACTTAGAAAGTATGTCGAGCAAACGTTGCGCTCTACCTATGTTGTAATATAGGTTTCTAAGCAGTGCGATACTTGCATTGGGTGATTTTTTGGATGGCGCATGTCTATTTTGTAGCAAGTAAGCAGTAGAAATAAGAGAAATTTAACTTGCTAATGCTTACTTGCTTTAATATAGACATACAAATATAAATATTCATATTTTCATTAGCAATTAAAAACACCATTTCAATACACCTACAAACATACGCATTTTGTTAAAAAACATCACATAAAAACTTGAAATGCATAGTTATAATAGACCTACCAGCGACTTAATTGAGGTCCGATCATTAAGCTTTATTGCTCTCGCAAAAAACAAATCAATCGTTGATATTCGTAGTAATGAAAGAAAATTGTGTATTATTAAAACGCCAATTTAATCGCATGTATATACATATGTATATGTATAGCATATACATGTATGTATAACCATACAAATGTACGTCTTTATATTATACTTGCGTATATATATAGGTATACTAATTTGTGTTTATCTTATCAAAGTGTTTTTTCTTCGACTTCTTGAGTTACAACCATTTTTCGATAATTGCGTCGTCAACTTTAAGATTTAAAAAGCGGATTATTACGATCGCGGTCGTATACCGTAACACCCGTACGAATTTTACAGTTTATGCCACCCAAATTTCTCGTGGTATCATAATAGTCTACACCGGTCTAAAGTTACTCTTGTTTTAATGAAGGAGTTTTACCTTCAGCGAATAACCTCTCAATATTGAAAAGCAGCCTAATGTGTTCTTCGGAACCGGCTTAAACCTGAAAAATTATCTCAAGTTTTTGAGACTTTTCCACATATCTATATTTTGGGATTGATTTTGGGATTATGCATTCATTTGCATAAACAGTTTACCGGCTGAAGCTCACTTACCGATCATATGCAGCAGGTTGTCTTCGAATGTGTAAGAGTCGTCGAAACTGTTACCCGTGATGATTTCTGTCTTCATTTTTAACATATTCAGCAACGTAACATACATCCGTATCCGAAGCGTTTAACAAATCCTAGTTGCAAGAATGCAAATCGTATCGAATCACCTCATCTTCTTTTACACATCGGTAAATAGTAAGCCTCAATCCCCGCAAGGCCACAACGCATACAACTAAATACATACAAATATTTGCTTTAATTTTATCGACAGCGCAACTGGCTACATGGATTTGTGCAAGACACGATGCGGTTTGCGCTTTGCAGGCAATGAGGTATATAATACATAGGTATTTTTTTATATTTTCAAACAAGGAGCGTCCAAGTGAAGCACCGCGCACACTTAACCTCAAGTACATATATTGCTTCGATTGGCGTAAAGAAATCTTCCCATATTAACCACCGTTCGCTGCGATACACTTCGAAAATCCAACGCTTTTCTAACTACAAAATTACCACTTCAGGCGTCGAAACAAACAAATGCCGATACACGAGCCGCTATCGTTCCCTATGTGCACCACACCGCAATGCAAAATTCCGACTACGCCAATAATGTTCTCGACACAAACTAAGCCGTCTTAGTAATGTTAATTGTAGTCTTAGCGAAATTGTTAACAAAACTACGATTACGAGTGCACTACGACTTGCGAATGTTGGAGTGAGCGAGTCAACAAGTGAGGGGGTACAATTTAAAATACTGGCAGCTATAGTCTCAACTACAGCCACCTTATCAACGTGGTAATCATTATTATTTTTTATTGTGATTATACTCTTATTTGTCGTTGGCACAAATCGAAGTATTTTTAGAATAACAACAACATTATGTAGTAGAAAGTGACTTTGCGTATTTGCCGCTTCGGCTCATAAAATGCTCAACACTCATTGACGGTGAGTGTGAGCTGAGATAATACCGCTGGAAAATGTGATCCCGAACTTGTATGGACTCTCTGACAACCTATGAAACATTATAATAAATAGGAATTCTGCACAAAACTCGAATCCTTTTACTATAAAAGTTTGAAAAACGAAAATTTTTTATATTAATGTTTTCTAAGTATATTATGGTTAAGGTGCTACAAATATATGTACACCTAATTCTGTTTTTACACAGTAGATTGATTCCAGGAAAAACCGTGTACAAAAAGAGATTTATCGTATGCAAAAATAGGTGATTGGTTTCTTATCTAAAATATTTAACAAAAATATAAAAATTAAAAAAACTGAATGAATATAAATTCTTTTTTGTGTTACCTTTTATCTTAATGCGTTAAAATTAAAAAAAAATATAATAAATGTTGAAAAAACTAATTTGCCTATAAAAAATTTCTTTACCAAACACGTCTTATTGCATTGATAGTTCACAAAATATTATCAAATTTCACACATTGCTTGTATCCACAAACAGGGAATTTCCCTAAATTTGTGATATGAATATATTTCGCAAAAATTAAATTTGACGAAAAAAATGTAAGCCCAAAAGATTTTGAATCGTGCTAAACAGAATAAAATCGTGTAAAAAAATCTAGAATTTTTTTTATTTTCAAATCGTGTTAAATCAACACCGTGTAAAAACAGAATTAGGTGTATATGATAAATAAGGTGAGCATAATAGCGTAAGTTGCTCACATAGGTCACTGTGGCCCATTAAATTTAAGGTTAGTGTACATTTGTAAAAATTAAAATTAAATAAGCAATGATGAAACCCTCAAAAACTATTGAACTATTGGAATCATATTACATATGTGAACATCCTAACTAACATATTTCAATATCGCTTAAACGTAATGTATCCAAATTTCTCAAAAATCTGGTTGCTTTAACCCATACGTGTATTCCTAAAATCTCAACATGGGCACAAAAAATCTAGTCCAACCATCTAATCGACCGAGGAACGATCTTATTAGTTTTGCCTTATATGACACATACGCTTCCGAAGTGTATACTATCTGTTCGGGCTTAACCGAACTTAATATCTCACATGTTTATATGTTAATTAAAAGCAGCCAATCTGTTCTCGTTCTCAACCATGTTCTATGCAATCTGAGCACAAATGCATTAAATTCCACCGTATGTACTTTACTCGTGCTTGGTTCGCGCAGTGACGAAACAAAAATATGAACTTTGCTTTATTTTCATCGTCACTTCGTTGATATTTTTCGCTGCTGTTATTGCCCCTGGAAAATTTAGACATAGAAATGTGTAAGTGGTTTGCTGGTCGCGCTTCAGAAGGCCTCAAGAATCGCATCGCTTGCCAACTGTTGCTAATGGAGTACTTTAGAACCGGGAAAGAGGACTTTTGACTAGCTTGCCAAGATACCTGGTAACACATGTCTTTGATTGAAATTGCACATTTCAAGAGAATGCAAAACATTTCGCTATAGGCATTGCTTGGCTTTGCAACGACTTCGCACACCAGCACGCCTCTCACTGTTTATACAGAAAACATGAATCATTTAAGCAATGCAAGTGCGCGTACATAGCACACACATACCTCATATCTGCTCGAGACGGCGCGGAAGTCATAATGAGGTTGCAATGGCGCGTTCGATTTAAAATCAGCAGAATTCACAACAACTGCCTAGTTGCCTGTCACACTCATGCAAAACCAATGTACATACGTCAGTTAAGGGCTGCAATTCGATAATATCAAAGCAAAAGAACGGCGTGATAGCGTCACAATAACAAAAGTTTGTTCACTAAATTATATTATTCACGTACCCGATGTATGTGTCTGTAGTCATGCCCGCACATACACACATATACGTGTTGTTTTCTGATAAGGTGACATGACTCAATTAACCACAAACGTGACCTAACCGAATCGGCTATATCATATTCCAACAGGAATAGAGTTTGCAGGAAGTAGTCTTTAGAATGTCCATGTATAGTCAGTACATTTAGTCGTATACCCTGAATTACGACGCATAGCGATGTTTTTGGTTAGTTACATATGAATGGACAATGAAAACAGCTGTGGGACTTCCCTCGTCCTGTTTAATAAAAGTTTGGTACTCTATGAATTTAGCAACCATTGTTAACCACAGATATTAAGCCGTAGATTTTAGACCTCTGTTCCCACACAAATTAGTATTACTCAGACAGATGCACAGTGGTACACCCAAGGGAGGTTTCAAGGGATTCAACCCCCTCCCAAATATCTGTATCCTGGGAAATTGTTTTTAGCAAATATGGTTTCAACTGGTATTGGGCTCAAAAGTTGAGGACAGAACCCCCCAAAATGAAATCGTGTGTGCGCCACTGCAGACTCAGCTGTGTCAGATCATGTATTATTTCCTAATATTTATTATTTGCTCCACGCTTATGTGTTTAACTTACGTGATAAAAAGCTAATAAAAAAAATTAACAATTCAAATAACATAAATTTAGCTATCAATCCATGCGTTGCTTCGTGTAAAAGAAATTGGCATTGACGCCGAATCATTACAAGGAATTTTTGTGGTATATAGTTAAGTTTTCCACGTGCCACTGACACTCTACCATTCATTATTTTTATTATAATCCATTTAATTATAATCGTGTTTACTCACCCCTGTCGTTTAATTCGTTCTCCATCGTCTCCACTTTCTTTATTGCAATCAGATTGACTTCTTGTATAAGGTCCCGTGCTTCCTTCATTTTTTATTGCACTTCGGGGTTCACGTGGGGCCATAAAAATTGTTGTAAGTAATTGACTAAAATTAATTTCAAAACACAACAAATCTTAAAAATGTCATGAACATTTTTCAAAACATTTATGATAGAATTTATTAAAAAAAAACTAAGCAGATGTTATAGTTAATAATAGCAGAGACCTCAATCGACCGACAAAACTTACTATAGGACGCTTTTCTGCCCGTGCTTCTTTATGAAGCATAGATACTGTCGCGTAACGACATACCGGCCCTTGGGGTGTTCGAGAGGAAGTTGCTTCGCAAAATTTTCGACCGTTTTCGTATTAGCAACGACTATGCTATACAAACCAGGAACGAGCTGTATAAAGATATGGGCGTAGCACAGCGAATTAACATCCAGCTTGGCCATGTCCGCCGTATGGACAATGAAGCTCCGGCGAAGAAGGTGTTAGTTGGAGCCACGGTTGCCACTCAAGCAAAATATTTTTAGCCAGATTTTTGTAGAAAAGAACCAAAACGTAACCATATTAAACAGAAAACGAAATTTTGGGCGTTTACATCATACGATTATGTTAACAAAAACAAAAATTATGATTATTATAAAAACAATAAAAATTACGAACTGCGGCAACCGTGGTTAGGGGCCGACAGAGGGGGGCCGTGTCTCCGGTCGAAGGACCAAGTTGTGGATGCCTTATCATCTAATGGATGCCCTAGAGGCGGCTACTTAACCTGTATTCACATATTATATTATATTATATATTATACATACTATTCAACGCATACAGATTTCGAATAACGAATAATTAGATTAAAGCAACAACGTGTCAGAGGTCATAAAGCAACGGCATTGCGGGCATAGTTGAAATGGGAGTACGTATGCGAGTATATTGTATATATTTAGGAGTGTTCACTTGCGGATCATAAAATGGAAAACGAAATACATTCTATACATCACAAATTCGGATTCAAGAATAAAAAAGTATAAAGTATATTGCTGCATTGATAACGTTCTGCTTTTATCACAAGCTAGAGCACCGAGCCCTACACACAACTACAATTGCTCTGATTATGTATGTACATTATATGCACACAAACGTCTGCACGATACGCACATATGCAAGTACATGCATGTGCAGCCGTCAATCAAGTAAATGTCCGTTTATGTATGGTTCCTATAAATTCTCCTTTGGTGAAAGTGCATGGATGAAAAAAAAACTTGGTATTATCAAGAGAGAATCTCTAATGCACTTCTTCTTCTGATTCACCTCAGAATGCATGTATATATGTCAGAACGTGTGCACAGACTATAACAGAAAGAAAAATTAGAGTATTGGACATCAACAGGTGTGTACGTATTCTTAATTAATACGAATACCACATGACCTCCTCGGCGAATATTAGAGAATAACATTATAACAAAAAACCGTATTGTACAGAATATAAAAGTACCACTAATATTAAATACTACTGCTATATACATATATATACTCGTATATACACTTTTCAAGTATGTCGTATTTTTATATTTTCACAATACGGTTTTTAATTTAATAAATTATATGTTCTCATATATATATATATATATATATATATATATATATATATACTATACATCATAATATATAAGATTATTATTGTTACACAATGGTTACGTTTTTGAATTTCCGTGTTTTCGCACAAACTGTCAGACGACCTGACTGCAGTATCTACTGGTCCTATAAGGCCAAACTTTTGCGTGCGACTTTATACAGTGGCTTAAAGTTAAAACGGAACAAGCGACTCAACAAGATGCATAGATGCATAGATTTGACTTAACAAAATTATTATTTTTACCATTGAATATTTACATTAATATGTATTTTGATATATAAACTAAATCACCAAAACCGTGAATATAGTTTATTTTTTCATTCAGCAAATCAGACACTAAACAAATATTTCTAGCACATTTGAACAGTTGTAAGGACCGTCCATCCAGTGGCGTAGCGTAGTGGGGGCGGTGGGGGCGGCCCGCCCCGGGCGGCACTTTTTAGGGGGCGGCACTTTTTAGGGGGCGACAAAATTTCACAGTAAATAATAAAATATATTTTGTAAATATTTGAACCATTTCATATTTTTAACGCAACTATAAATTCGCACCAATTGAAAAGAGTACGGAATTTTTCATTACTTATTCTGTGACGAATTCGGGTAATCCCCTTTCTTTGAATGATATTTTGTAGCGAATGGCAACACCGTCTATTCTGACTTGCTGCTTTGATGCTTTGTGATGCTTTGAAAATTCAAAGAAAGTTTTATTCATAGATCTTCAGTTGTTTAGTTCACACTGTTTCGTAACTGTGATTTTTGTACAAATAAGTACGTGTAGTGGTTATGAAATTATTGGTTAACTTTGTGAAAATTTGAATTTTCCGCTACTTGTACCTACATTCAACTGTGTGAGTATTAAATATTTTATTTATGTAATTGTATGTTGGACTGCCTGATATGTTGTTCAAGCTTTAATTTATTGAAATCCGGCCATGTACGAGTTTTACACTCGCATACCCAGGGTTCCGAACAAATATTTACGGTTTTCAGATTTTTGCCTATAGATAGATGTGCTGTACAATATACCTCGACGATCGACATGATTAAATAATACCTATGTAACTACCTGTTATATCAATGGTTGAAGTAAGAATTTTTGTATTAATAAACGTGATTGTAAAACAAATAAACTTTTTTATTTAAAATTTAACCTGTTTAATGCAAAATAATGATGACTGTTCTTGCCGAAAAGTTCTCTAGAATTAATGTATATAATGTATAGTATACATTAAATTGAAATACCTAATTAAGAGGGCGGCAAAATTGTCTTCCGCCCCGGGCAGCCGATACCCACGCTACGCCACTGCGTCCATCGCACAAGTTTTGTTTTAAAACAATGTCTTGGTAGAAAAAAATCGCATATTCAGTTTGCATATATTTTCCTTTTGCATATACAGTGGACGTCCAATATAACGAATCTTATGTTGCACCCCAATTTGTTAATTCGAAAAATTCGTTAAATCGATCGGAATTTTTTTTGTTTTAAACCATCCTTTTTGAAGAAATAAGTCTCACATATTCAGTTTTTAACCGGGACAGGCACCGGTGTTAAAAAAAAACGGTTGAGCGGTTTTGTGCACTCGTCTACTTGTGTTATTAAGTGTTTATCGCGCTTACAACCCAATAACAAATCGAGAAAAACACTTTTCGGAGCTTTCCCCTTGTATTTTGTGATTAATGTGTAAAATTTTGTTATGTTTTGTCAGTAAACTATATAACCGTTTAAACCGTCATCCTGACCCTAAAGAACAACGAGCGCAATTTTGAGCAAAGGACAGGCAGAAGGTTAAACAAACATCTTGTTTTATTCCAGCATTTTCAAAATACAAAAATGGCTATGTGTGTACAGTGAAAAAGTCTTCGATGCGGATTGCCTCTTTACCCCAAGTAAACTTTTCTGTATGGCAATTTCTCTTGATTGATTATTGAAATTTCAAATTAAAAAAAAAGCCGACCGAACGCGAAACAAATCCTGTGAAAATTATCAGCAATGCATACAAACAGAATTTGAAAATGTTGGTAATTTGACGTAAATTTGAAAGTTTTAACGTAACAAAAACAATTGTGTTACCGTTCACTTGACGACACCAAACATTCATTGTTATTGTAAAGAATGTGAATGCTCAAATAAAAACAATTCGAAGGGTGAGAATCAACATAAATATTCGTAATATCGAATAGCAAATTTCACTTTTGTTCGTAATATAGAACCATCAATGGAAAAAATTCTTCTTTAAAAATACTCAAAATATGCCTTCCTCTTAGTATTCACTTTTCAAAGGTAACACTTAAGTACTAAAAAATTATACTTCTGGCAACATTTAAACTACTTGCAACCCCTATATTAAGTCAACGTTTTTCCGTAAAAATGTACAAAATTAATCTGACTTAACGCGCTTTCTTGTGAAATTGCCTAAGTTATTTGTGCTAAATTAATTTTGATGGCTCCCAATGGATAATTTAAGGGGGAAACAGTTTTTTTCATAGAAAATTATCTCCTTTACCAATTTATTTAAAATAATGAGTTTCGAAAGGTAAAATAATGAAAGAATATATTACATGGTATAAAAAAATTGGATACTTGATGACACTTTTTATTCGGCTGTAACACTTTTTTTTGCGACTTTTTAAATTTTTTCAGCGGCAACACTAAGTAGAACTATCCTGTATTTTTCTTTTGTCTTCGATGTTCTCCATGGTGTCCAGATCGGTTCATTGCTCAAAGTTTTTCCATGTTGGCCTGTTTAGGGCTCTGTATGCTTGAAATGCACCTATTTCCAGAGTCTTAATTGAGTTCAACAGAATCTCCAAATATGTGGAGCTAGATTTTCCAATTTCAACAAAAATCTATGTACGTATTCTTTAAATCTTTTTTATAAATAGTACATTTAAAATGTGCTGAACGTAGCCTGTAAGAGTTATTACTGTATTCATTTTCTAAATAACTAAATTATGTCAAGGTTCCTCGGATCTGTAGATAATACTAAACGCCATTGCATTGCAGAACGCACATAGTGCACAGGAAGAGCCGAAAGTTATTGTCCTTCAACTTAGTATTCACTTTTCGCTCCTCCATCTGAACCTTTTCCGATATTTTGTTTACAGACGAAAGCAAATTCAAGTAGCTGTGTATGTGTTTGACGAAAAGTTTATACTGAGTTTAATGAAAAGAACTTGCGCCTCACACTAAAGCACTGTATGGGTTCCGTAATGTTAGGACGTTCAATATCATCTGCACGTCCGGGGAAACCTTTATGTTATCGATGACATAATGAACTGAACAATATATCCTAACATTTGAAGGCAAATCAGATGGAAAATATAATACGTTTTAGACAGCGTTTCAAAGCATCATGTGTACGATGTATGAAACTGCACTGCTCTTAAACTGTCCAAATGTGATGGAAACACAGCTTAGTCTTCTGATTTTGTTTTCAACTCAAGCAAACGCGCAGGGGATGACCCCTATTCAAGCGAGGCATTGCGTTGGCTCGGGAAGGATATATAGGTTAGGAGATAGGGTTTTGAGTCAAGTGGGGAAAATATCAACAAGGAGACCATTCTTCATCACAGGCAGACCATTCTTTCTCTGTAGTGCATAGTATGCTGGAAAATCGTTTCAACGTGGATTGCATGGGCGCCAGATTTGAATGGCATTGATTATGTGTAGATTTATCTATGTATGCATTATGTGTCGTATTAATAAATAATTTTAAAAACAAATCACCGATTATTTGGAGTTGCAGTAAAGCTTCTGGCAAAGAATTTGGAAATGTTTCCGGCTTACTTTGACATTAGCTTATCCTCAATATTATTTAGTTCGGTGCTCGCTCAAATATATGCACAGAAAATTAATTACTCCTTTTTACATAAAACGACCAAAATCCAGAACCAACGCAATCCCTCCCATTAATAGAGGGAACCCTGGTACTAGCTTTTAAAAAACAAAAAAAAACCATACATAGGCTTTATGATTGCATATTTCGAAGTCTGACATTTAAGCAATTGAGTATTGATAACAAGAGAAATACAACTTTGTGAACCTTTTAAACGAATGGTGAAAAGCTATACATGGATAATAGTTTTATTGGAGGTGTTGGATGCACATACCCATCTGTTGTAGGTTATGATTATGGTCGAGCTCTGCCGGACATCCATTGTTTTGTTTTTAGTTTTTGACTACTGTGAGCGCTACATAAATGAATGCCAACACGATCAGCAAATCACACACATATTATCTCAAAAGTTAGCACATGCGCACATACACGTGCATGCATGGCCTCTTACACACATACACGGCATATGTGCATCTAAGTATGTATGAATGTTACGGTGCTGTTACGTAGCAGCAATCAGCTCCGGTGGCCTGTTTTGGAATAAATAACAAAATACATTGTTTTCGAATACATTTCGCGTAAAACTTAAGGCTCGGCGTATAATTTTTGGTTTGAACTTTCGCTGAACTTGTAGCCGGCTTACTTGCTATTTTGTCACGGTGCTCTGTCCGGTATCAGCCACTTGTAAACTTTTCCATTTACACTACTCTCAACCATTCATACTACATTTAATGCAACAATAAGTGGCTATAGGTTGTTATTCATCCTATGGCCGCAATTAACGCTGTCACTTGAATAAAGCAAACCAGCCCCCCGTGGGCCTATGCTGTTTTATATTATACATTTTGTTTTTGTAACGGGTTTATTCGCGTGTTCACTAAATTAATATCATATATGAGCCGCAGATTATTGAGCTTCGCAGATGCGCCGCGCTCTCGGTCGAAATAATTAATATTATTAATATTAATAAATACCCGAAAGATAGAGAACGATCACAACGACATCAACGACAACGACAACGATCTGTGCCGTTTATTTTTCCCCTTGCTTTGCCTCAGCTTTCTGATTTATATTTTTTGGCCAACATTTAATTTTCCAGTTTTCGTTGCTCTCTCTCTCTCTCTGTTCGAACACTCTACCTCGTTTTATCACTTCGCGGAAATGTATGTATGTACGGCGATAATACTTCGGGTATTAGAGACGCAGTAAAAAGAGTATTTGATAACTGCAGCAAGATACAAAAGCAGCTCCATAGAAACAAAAAAATTGGTATTATTATTATTATTATTGCACAGAGGATGAGTGCGACGAGGAATGATTCGTCGTACTTAGTCAACGATCGAGACGAAGAGTTTATTATCGCTGCGCTACTCACTATTGTCGGACGGACATGAGCGGCTACTGCAGAAATAACAACAGTATCGCATGCGAGTACTACATACAAATGAGAAATATCATGGCGCTCTTTGCATTTGCCTGAGCAAAACTGGTGGATCCAATATATGTGTGTATATACATACATATGTATAATCGCGTGTATATTTTGAGCCATGTATACGTATAGATGAATCCACATAAGTGAAGAGGCATAAAATCGTATTCAAAATATTCGCGTTAGAATGCGACAGCTATTGACCCCAACCTGGAATACGAACTCTTTAAAATATACATATTTACTGGCATAGGCACAGAGTTGCTAGAATACTTTTAGCGAGACACAGGGCCGTTATTAACACTTCAAAACTAAGAGAAACAAACTATAATCAGCCCTGTTTTCGAATCCGAGTCGGAATCGGATTTGAATCGGAATTAAATCCGATTCTGATTTGAAGAGGTGTTCTGCAATCCGAGCGGAATTGCCAAATTCGAAGTTTGATTCGAATCAGATTGTTAGCAAATTAACAAACCTTCAATCAGCTGTTTGCTTTTAATGTTCAAATGAAAAAGGAAATTGTAAAATTTTGTAAGATTTTTTATTTTATTTAATGAGTTGGGTTATTTTATTGGCAGTATTGCTTGAGAACGAGCAGTCCGCCGTTGAAAAAGTAAAGCGGAGAATTTCGCGAGACCACAGCAATCCGATGGAATTGCCAGATTCTTCGTAACTAGTACAAGTCATTTCAGTTATGTTCAAAATTTCCTATTTAAGGTTTATTGCTCAGTACCGTCTTAACAAAGCACATGATCTTGACCGAAGTGAGACTTTTTCTTCGGCAATGCTCCATTCCGCCAGAATTGAAATTGGCGACGGCTTTGCAATTTCTTGCCGAAGGAGGCTATCAACGATCGGTAGAAAGTGTGTGCTTCTTAAAAGGTCCACCGCCGGTCGCTAAAGCTTCTCTTCTATTATGTGCCAGCTTCCTTCATAATTCACTTTTCCAATCAACTCAGGTCTATGATTGAAGAAAATTTTACAAAATGAATTGATTTAATTTACTTCTCACCTTTTTCCACCCCGTTACACTTTTTGTTGGTGGTCCTTGCCCGTTCAGCGACTGCGTTAAATGCTTCCATGTATTATTCGACCTTGTCGCCTTTGCAGAAACTTTTCGCGACGTCCGCATTCTCCTCCATAAAATCCAAGAGCATTTTGCTCTGGTCAGCAGTCTTATGCTTTCCCGTGATTAGAAATTAATTTCTTAGTTTTATTTAACACGATGTTTCATTTATTTGCTTACATTTTCGTTATTTGTTTTCGTTTTGCTGCTTTCCGATTTCAATTCCACCAACTTTTTGTTTAGCGGATTATTTTCGACAAAAATTTCCGATAATCGGAATGCAGAAAACCAAATTTCCGATCCAAATTGGTTCGAACTTAATCGGATTTGAGAACAAGGTTGCATCGGAAAATATTTCCGATAATCGGAATGTAGAACACCGGCGGTCGGAATCAAATCCATTTCCGATCCGATTCGGATTCTGGAACAGGCCTGAATATACTTATGGTACCACTTTCACCATCTCCAGTTAACTATTCCTCATATCGGAAATGTTGGCCTATAATGTGTGTTATTTTTACATAGACTTGATAACATTTGTGAAGGTGTACTATATTTGTTGTTCACTTCACGACAATTGAATATACGAGTATTAACGAGATAGTTTTTATTACGTTATTCATCCCGACAAAACTCAAACAAAACATATTTATATTTAATATATTTTAATATATAGTACAAAAGGAAATTGGACTGACTTTACCAGTTTACATTACAATATTATCAGGCAACGACCCAAAAAGCTTCAAAACACCGTATGCATTGGGTATGTGCAAATACATACTTTTTGAAAATGTGCATAAGAAAGTCAACATACGATTTCAGCTTTTTAAACATTGTCCGAGAAAGATAAACAGGATTTACTAAAAAGAGGAATATTACAAGTACCGCAATGCGCCGCCAGTTGTTTGTCACTTCGAAACACTTTGAATAACATTACGTTTGTCGTTGTAATCCTGTTTAAGTAGGAGGTATTCTCGGATTCTTATGCAAGCATATTCCTAAAAGATATAACATTTCATTTACATATTCAATGAAAATGTTTATGATTATCTCACCCAGTAACCAAATTCAATATTGGATGTGACATTGACAACCGACCATAAGCTCCAAAAGAGATGTGAGAACATAGAAAATAGTTTTACTTCCTCCTCTATGCTTCGTATTTCCTGCTCAGTAGGTTCGTAACCTGTAATGCTGTGGTTGAGTTGTTCTAAGTAGGCAGCGATAAAACTATGCCGCTGCCTCTCTGTAGGGTATTGGTGTTTATGATAGAAAAAAAATGGAAAACTTGAATTCGTGTAGTCAAAGGACCACTCCAGAAAGTGATTTGCTAAATCAAATCCACGATAGTTGTAAGCACAATACTCGAAATCTATAATCCTGAGATCAGGAGCAAGGTTATCCGGATTATAAACGACTGCCATACTTTCACACTTAGTATTTGTGTCCGAACGATCCATTCTGTTAAAAAAATATAGAAACATGATCAACAAGTATTCATGTACTAAATTGCACATTGTTGAGTTTAAGTTTTTAAGTTTAAAGCCATCACCCATAAACTGGGCCTTATTCGATTAAAAATCACAAGTACCTTACTGTACACAAGTAAAACATGTCTTAGTCGGGTGAATCATAGTTTGAACTTTCCTTGCATTTTCTTTAAAATTGTTGAATAGCTGAATAGTTCCTAACAGGTTGGTAATAAAAAACTCACTGTAAACAATTGAATCGTTTTTCCGATGTGTTCCCGGATTTATCCAAAGCAATGTCCTCACGAAGCAATATGTTACCTTCCTGTAAGTCATTGTGGCAAAACAGAACTGCATAGTTTCCTTGATCGATAGAGGCTTTCAACCACGTAATTTCCATGGAGTAGTCAAAGTTACGAACTTCCGTTATGAGAATATTAGAATTGTTTCTGCAAATATATATGCCAGATTTTAAGAAATTGCCTTTATCCATATTAATGTGTAGTTACATATTCGAATCCTGTAAAATATTATTAATGCTTGTCAACCAACGATTCATGCAGTTCCATACCCAGTCTGGCTCCTTTGACATTGGTATATTCAGACTGTGAATTTCACCCATTTTTTTAGCTATTTTCATAGAAATGTTTTCATATGACAGCTCCTTTGTTTTTAATGGTCGTGCCTAAAAAACTCAGGTTAAACTTAACTTTTAATTTAAACTTTCTCTAAGCCTACCGGAATATATTGCTCAATTCGTCCCCCTGGGAAAATTCCATATAATTTCGGTCCGAAATTTCGTTCACTAAGCAAAGCGAAAACAACGGACTCTGCAATCACCGCTTCTAAGGCATCCTCACCATGAGCTTGACCGTAAATCCGCAAAAGGACCTGAAGTATTTATACAATTTATAAAAATTAGTTATTTGTCAATTAATTTGATTGAATGAATAAAATACATAAATTTGTATATTTATTTTAAAGAAATAAATACAGACAAAACCAGAATATATTAGTATAAACAAGATGATAACACTTAAATAAATTTTATTCAAATATCATAGGTTCATTTTTACTTTCGATTTGTAAAAGATACAACAACAAGGTACGACAGAATTTCCTTCAGCCTATATGCTATAATGAGCACTGAATTGTATTTTGTATTTTTACTGCAAAGCACCCAACTCGCCGTTCAGAATCCGCATAAAGCTGCAGGCCCTTCCATCTGTCTACAAATTCACTCGCACAACACAGATGGTTGGATTAAGCTACGTCTTAGTCCCTGTACTTTGTTTGGTTGCGTCCCTTTAATAATTGACTAGCACGACAGCCCGATACCGCGACTAAGGCCTAGCTACCCGCAACTATCCGTGTTGTGCGTGCGAATTTGTACAAGATTGGAAGGGACCTACAGTTTTATGCCGAATCCGAACGGCGTGCCCGGAGCTTTTTCATAGGCAATTTTATTTTCAGAGATTTGCCAGTTGCTGCTGAGAGGACAGCCGCCGAACGAACAATTTTTGTTTTTCTTTTTTTTCGGTGTTAGCAGCATCAGAGTCTTGATCCTGGGTTCGACGCACTAGCTAGCTGAGCTACGGCGGCTGCTGCGTCCCTTTACTGCGTTATAAAAATGCAGTTCTCATTGAAAAACCCCATCTATTTGAGCTGGTTATAACAAAGCAAATAGTTATTTGCAACATAGAAAGGTATATCATAGGTATTACGAAATACAAAAATTCATTAAAATGTAATCCTGAAAATCCCAAGGTTGAGAATATAAAACCCTGAAACTTTCGGGACAACGAAAATGTGATCCCGGTAATGGCACCCTTAGTTTACACCATATTTTATTATAAATTTTACTTACATCACGTGGTTCGCCGTCATAAATCTGTAAAGACTTTGCCGAGAAGTCAGTTAAGTCACCATCATTGCAAACTACTGAACGTGGTTCACAAGGGTCACTGAGGCCTACGACTTCATGGCTTGTAGCATTTGTTGCAAGACCTTTATCAAAACCATCTTCCGGCAAACTTACGTAATATAGAAAATTTGAAAGGCCACCACTGCGTAGCAAAGAATGTATTACAGTATGTTAATATTGTATATATGCACAAGCTGAACTTACCTAATTCGTTTAACTATTAACTGTTCTGCAGCAATAACTTTCCACCTACCAGTCAAATAGTCACGACACATCCGTGCTGCGAATTCTCGAATCTCTTCGATGGAGGCCTTTGTATTACAAATAAAAGCAGATAAGTTTAAATATATATCCATATGTACACCTAATTTAAATGCGATGCGATGTCCTCGCGTACGAGGAGGACGCGTATTTAATAAGAAATTCACTGATCTGATACCAAACTTTACGTTAAGTGAAATTTGCGGTGGCTGTTTTGTTGACAAAAACCTGGCGAAATTATGTGCATACATATTACATACACATATCTAATTATGCGTCCGTATGTGTACGTATTTCCAACGCTCGCTCGTCAAAGAAAATATTCCCAAAAGCGTTTGCAGACAGATGCTTGAACTGAAAGAACTGAATGGCCAAGTCGTGCAAACGTGAATTGTAAGGTATTCAACGAAATTTGGCAGATCTTTTGCCCACCACTTCGTAAACAAAAAATGACTACATATGTGAACATCAAATATTAACTTCAAATGCTGATACTAAAGCTAAAAATACGAATGCTTCATTGGTGTCTTGGAAACTGTCTATCAATCTCTTGACCATACTGAATATACATACATACTACGCATGTGTATGCTATGTGTTTCTTTGATAACAAACAACTAACAAATTGAATTTGTGTAATAGACGACAAAATTGAATGTGTGGAAACAGTAAGCTCCAGTCCAATTACTCTCACAAAGGTGTGCACTGCTTATTGCATTTGTTTACTTACTCAGTGCAACTCCCGATATGTAGAGGCTCGTGCTTTGATGCTTACCGTTTGCAAAGACGTCATTGAAGTACTTGGCCTTTCTATTTCCAATGACAACTTTGTCAGCACTGAATTTTACTGCTATAATAGCGCCTGCAATTAATTTTTCTGCTCGGAATACAGTGAATTGTGCTTGGCTGGGAATCCCAACAGGTGTTTTTTTTTATAATTGTAATAATCGTGTACTCTCGTAATTAACACTTTGAATTTTCGCTACTTTTTTTATCGAAATTGTGTATTGTGCGATCTAACATACAAAACGCAAAGAGCGCGGGAGCGAAATACTATGATCGGGTGAAGCGGAACGAGCCTCACGCGTGAATGACTAACTTCCCTTATAAGCAAGTATATTTGTTGTATATGCATAACCGACAGTGTTATCTCGTCCGACTCCCCAGCCGACTGTTTTATCTCTGGTACTACGCTAGTGGACCTCTACACATTCTGTGTTCTCTGAAGCACTTGCCAATGTCACAATGACCTGCTAGACGATTACTTCGTAGTTAAATATTTACTGGGAAACTATTAAAAGGCAATATTGTTAAATTTTCCAATTTTTAATTTACAAATGTCAATCAATCTATTTTATTATTGTACTATCAAACGTTATGAAAAAACTCATATAGATCTAATACTCGTATTTCCGAATAGCAAAGTTCATAACTGCTCTAACGTTTCAAGCATGCAAAAAGGAGAGTTTTATACTCCTTTTTTAAATAATTCGTTTAATTTGTGTGCAGTAAATCACGTGTTTACCTTTGATAATAAGAGTTTTCTTACACGTCACGCATAATTTTTTTTAAGAAACTTTTTAATCATTGGTAACAAAAACTTGTTTAAATTTCAAAAAAGTGGTGGCAGCCTTAATTAAATAGAGAAACATTGCGAACGCAGCATTGCCAACGGCGTTGAATTTCTGATTATTTTATTAACTTTACATAGTACTAGACACTACAATATACAAATACAAAACACATATCAAATACTCTGAAGCATATTTTACACCCTAGGACTGACCTATGATTTACAAAATACTTTTTTAATCTAAAAATTATAGAAGAAAAAAAATACACACCTTTTATATAATTTTTTCCTTAACGAAAATACAAAAGGTTGAAGGAAACTCTTTGAAATTTTCTGAAATCAATAAAAAAAAATTCACAAACAAAGACATTAACATTTTCCGTTAACAATTTTATTGGATTTTCTAAGAATCTAATTATTTCGGTTTGAAATCTTTTTGGGTTTATAAGAATTAAATCACTTCGATTGAAAATCTAAACTTTAGGTACAGGACGAAAAGTCCACCATGCACCAATTAAACATATTGCCACACTTTGGCTAATTGTTCATACAACGACTAATAACTCTGACAACAATGACCTTAAAAGAGCTCTAAGAGATCTTTCAAAACAAAAACATTAGGACTGCATACAGATTTTTTAAATATAATGACCCGTTAGCCCTTAACTTAAGTTCTTAGCACCTAGGTTTAATTACAAGGCAGCTGAAGGCAGCTGAAGGACAAAATTGAGTTCTTACCACCATTGCATTCGTCGTATTCAAATGTACTACTACACAAAATTCTATGGCTTTTGCTCATAAAATGAATGTTTTACGCCCAAAAGTCTAAAATGTATCTAGTGTAATCTAAAGCAAATTCAAAAATTAAAAGTGCTCTCCTGAAAACTTCATAAAATCGACTTTAGCTGTTATTCCTTACGGCCACAGATATATATTTATATAATAATATATAAATAGAAATAAATACAAAAATATATATAATATATGCTATTTGTTATATATATTTAATTATATTTATGTAATACACTTTTATTATATTATATGATTAAAAGTAAATACAAATAAATAAACATTCTGCTGAAAATCAGTCATACCTTTATGTATGAACAAAGTGTTATAAATGTTTTACCTTTGTAATCTAATAGGATATGACAGTATTTTTTAACTTTTTTAAGAATTAATTTGTTACTTTAAGACTTATTTTTTTCACAAAAGTTAAAAATAAAAAAAAGTGATCATACTATTGTAAATAAGCGTAGCTACATCCGAATTTGTATCTAATAATGCAACCCTGGGTCTAGCAGAACTACACTTGGATTTAAGAGGCTTTAGAAAGAGATCTGTCTCAAAGGTTTTTTTTTTTTAATATTTATATGCCATTTGCTCCTTTGTATAATTCTAAATATTAAGCCCATATGAGAGCAAATAGCAAATGTTGGTCAGATTTGCACAAACAAAGAGAAAATATTATATTGTTCAACAGATATGCGCCCAGTGGGAACAAAACAAAGGATTTATGAAATAAGTATTCAAATTACTTAAAACTCTTGTTTCAAAATCAAAAACAATTGCAGTCGGAAAAATATTAAAATACAAAACAAATAACGCATGATACATCATATTCTGCACCATAGTGAAATAAAATTGCTTTATAAATTCTGTTTTGGAGTAAGAAAGGCAATTTCAATCAAAATCACAAGGGCACAATCAAAGTTATTATTAAAAGAAATTTACAAGAGTCGTTCATTCTTTTCAAAACCCTGAAGACGTTACAACATTATGCTCTGCATGGCAAATACATTTTGATAACTGAAAAAACCCCCTAAGGAGGCCACAAGCGGTTAAGTAAGTAAAAAATTCTCATTTTAAACTTACAATTACATGTATTGAAGGATTGAATCCAGTTGATCGGGGAGCAACAATTTTTATTTCGGCAGTTTTGGGCTTTCTGCTTAGTATAGCCTGAGTTTTTACTTCGGAAAAAATAGTCTGCTGATGGCTGGAAAAGCGCTATTATAAATAAATGAAGTTATATTTTAGTCATAGGTACTAAATAAAATTATATTTTATTTGGTTATTGTTAAAACTCTCATTTATTAGACAAAACTCTATTATGGAGAATAAAATAGTAATTTAGTAGAAGTAGTAATAAATAAAATAAAATCTCACGTGGTCATAGAATTGTCCATATTGAACTGGTTTTCATATTGAACTACAAATTTTACCATTGAGAGCGGTCAGCCCTACAACAACTTACGAAGTAGTAAAGGAACGAAATGGAACGACTTATGCAACGCGTATTTCAACATTTAGTAAGTATACTTTTTTATAATGTGCAAAACGTTTTCATGAAATTCACCTACTATTTTTCCTCAAACTTAGGCGAAAAATGCACTGTCCAAGCCAATTAGAATATTATCATCAACAGTTGGCCAGACTTATAGCAATACTTTGCTCCAAAACTATTCCACAAAAGGTCCTGCCAAACAAAAGCTATTGCGATACCCAGCCATTCCACTTGAAGAAACGTTGAAGAAGTTTATGAAAAGTGTTCAACCATTGCTCAACGAATGTGAAATGGAGGAAACCATAAAAGCTGTAGACGAATTCCAAAAAGGGCCGGCTAAGGATCTGCAAAAATTGCTTGAAGAAGTGGCCAAATGCGAGACTAATTGGCTGTCACAGCGTTGGCAACGCGTAGCATATATGCAGTTTCGCGAGCCCGTGACTATCCATTCTAGCCCAGGCATGTCAATGCCTATGCAAAAGTTCAAAGATGAGGAAGACTACATTATGTACACTGGCAAAGTTCTCTATGGCATGGCCAAGTATAAGCAGCTTGTCGACAAAGGGCAAATACCGGTCGTAAAAATGGGAAAGCACGAATTGGACAATTCACAGTTTGGCGTTGTGTATGGTACATGCCGCATACCACAACCATCACAGGATGGATCGCAACATAATTCGGCTTCTAAGCATATTACTGTCATATATAAACACCATGTTCGTAACTTCCACTGAATCTTGATTTACAATATTAAGGATTTCTGATAAATTCCTATTTCTGCTATTTTAGTTTTATAAATTAAACTTATATAATTGCAACGGCGTACCATTGCACCCTGAGACACTGGTGATTGAATTAAAGAAAATTATGAAAGCGGAAAAGGAGAAGGGGATACCGTACGGAATTTTGTCTACTGACAATCGTAACAATTGGGCCGCTGCCTATGAGGAACTAATAAAAATACCGGGTAATAAAGAGAGCGTGACCACCATACAAAAGTCAATGTTTACGCTTTCCATGGACGAAACCGTCCCGATAAAGTGCGGAGAGGAATTGAATACGACAAGTCACCAATTGTTGCATGGTGGTGGGTCCAAACAAAACAGTGGAAACCGGTGGATGGATAAAACACTTCAAGTACGTATTTTATTTAGAGGACCCTACCAGATGTCAACTATTATGCTTTTTGGATGTAAGAAGCTCTAGGGGGTTTCCGTAAATATATCTTCGTAAGAATCATAAAACACGCTTGCACATAATGTAACGTTTCATGTAAGAGAGGGGAGCATAAAAATAGCTTAACTTGGAATGGAGGACAATTCTTTAGAAACATTGGGAGGGAATGTAATCATATACATGGTTCACATAAATAGGAACAGACATAACTGACATGAAAGCTCCACAGTCCAGCTTCCTCCAACCATTATCAACCCTTGTGTGTGATTTTGTACACGTAAAAAAGGACATACGCTGACCGAAATTATCTGATTTTTTCCAGTTAATTATAAATCCCAATGGCCTGAACGGATGGTGCTATGAACACTCGCCAGCAGAAGGTCAGCCCGTTGCCGTTGTGTCTGATTATGTTACTTTAAATATGTAAGATTAAAACAAAGTTATATCGAACCGTTGAATAACATTTCTTGCAATCAGGAAAAATAAGAAGCACTACGAGGGCGCAGCTACTGACAATTACGAATGCCCTCAAAAATTGAAGCTTAATTCCAATAAGGATTTAGAGAAACATCTGTCAACTGCGCAAAGTAATATTGACAAGTTGGCAAACAACTTTCATGTAAACGTTTTACATTATGAAAAATACGGAAAGGAATTTCTTAAAAAACAAAAGCTCAGTCCAGATAGCTACATACAAATGGCTTTGCAGTACGCGTTTTACAGGCAAGCATTCTGTTAAGTATCAAAGTATAAGCAAAATATATTTTTGTATTTTCCCTCCCAGTTTGCATAAATTTCCTGCAGCTCAATATGAATCGGCGCATTTGCGAATTTTTGAACGGGGCCGCACAGAAACCATTCGATCTTGCTCGGTTGAGTCGGTGTCGTTTGCCAAAGCCATGACTGAAGGTAAATGCTGCGATGATGAACTAGCTGCATTGCTGCGGAAAGCCGTAGATGG
Organism: Melieria omissa; assembly: GCA_963971225.1. Taxonomy (NCBI): domain Eukaryota; kingdom Metazoa; phylum Arthropoda; class Insecta; order Diptera; family Ulidiidae; genus Melieria; species Melieria omissa. The sequence goes on from OZ020267.1 coordinate 116,888,370, forward strand.
ACATCGCGCTTACACAACGATGGCATTGCAAGGGAAAGGAGTCGATCGCCATTTATTGGGTCTTAAACTAATGGCCATTGAAAACAATATGCCGATACCAGATTTCTTCAAATGTCCTGGCGTTGTGAAGAGCACACATTTTCAAGTATCCACATCACAAGTGGCGTCTCCAAGTTTAGTATTCATGTCCTACGGTGCTTCCGCTGATGATGGATATGCGTGCTGCTATAATCCGCGAGAGTGCGATATCATATTGGCATGCTCTTGTTGGCGAGATAATAAGTTAACAGATGCCGATAAATTCGCTAAAGCCCTTAGTAATGCTCTGAATAGAATGCACGAAGTGCTACAAAAATGCGGTGAGAAACCGGCAGCAAAATAATTGAACCTCTGATATTCAGTTACGTACGAACAGCTATAATATTTGTATTCGCAGTTTTGTACTTTGTATATTTCTCGTAATTCGAATAAATATTCTATAACAATGTTTATCCAAGTTTACAGCGAAAATGTTAATTTATATTTTCAGATTTTTGCTTTAACTAGATCTGACGTGGATGAACAATGTACATCATGAGTTTCTTATATCCATGGGGCAGGGAAGGCTATTTCGAACATGGCCTCAATATCTTAATCCTTTTTGCAGTGGTAGCAAGCGCATGAAACTGCTGACTTGAATGTGAAGTTCCGCATGCCGCCCATGCATAAAACTCGCTTTTGCACCTACGGGTTTGAATAAAATGTAAAAAGGTTTTGATCCAAAATCTTTGCACATACCTCTTCTGATTCCATTATATTACAACACTGACCCACCGACACAACTGGTTTCGATGGTTTAAAAACGCCCGCAACAGCACCCCAAGGAATTGAAGGTACGGCATACGATTCACAGAACCCACGACAGGCGTTTGTTGTTATGCGAAACTCCACACAATCTGGTATGGAGATTTTTCGCGTATTACCCACTTTATGACAGCCCGGTTTAAGCCATGCTTCCTTGGCCCACACGACAAAAACACAAAGCAGCATAAACGCCAATGTACGCACCAGCAGCATTTCTGTAGACTTGAACGCAATACTCGTGTCTTGCTCTTAATTTAAATGTTAGCGTAACGAATGCTGACCAACGACTGCATGTGGCCTGCTGGTGTAGCAGATATTTTATTGTTTGTTAGCTGGGGAGTATCCATAGCCGTTCCAAAGCATTTATCCATCCCATTGCTTGGATTCTGCGCATTCGCTGGATAATATGGCACATGGTGGGTGCATAATTGTTAAAAAATGCTAAATTCCTTTTTATATATATAGAAGTCCAGAAGACGATGAGACGTTAAAATCGCTCAATAGATAATGCCTGCAGTTAAATTTATTTAACTCATAAATCGCATTGTGAACAAAACATTAATAACTATATGAGTTTAACGTAACTTTCAATCTCTGTTGACTAATTAAACAAAGGAACACATAAGAATGTAAAGTTTTCATAAGTATTAACTACGGTTCCGTCGTTAAAAACAATGGAAATCGTTAAAAACAAATGAATATTATCCTTGGAAATGGAACCTTTGAAATTTCACTTTGCGTGCCACTTCCAGACACTTTTAATTATTATCGAGTACTTTTTCAGTTTTTTGTTTCAATTTAGTTACAAAAACTTGATCAATTTTTGTCGTCAATATTTTCCTTTCTTTCGGAGAATTATTTATTTATTTTTTCAATATATCGCTTAATTTAGTTTATAACGTATCCGGTTAACTTAAACGGAAGTAAAACTTTTTTAAAATTTAATCTGCAATCGACTTGAGAACTCCACCGCCCCCTAAATAAACAACGCCATCAAGAAAATCGACCACGAATGCCCATCTTCAGACTAAAAGGAAGTGAACCTAACGAAAGTCATAAAAGAACGTAACAACAAAAAATATTAAGAATATTTAAAAGTCATTGCGAATATTTTCAAAATTTCAAGAGCATAAATCACAGCCAAGCATTGCACCGCACTGCACTGCACACAACGCTCGCACTCTGGCCAGCCAGAATATCCGATTCAGATTACGGCACAACTCTACTCTAAAGAGGAGACAATTCCTTCGTCCCATTAGATCCAGACATATAGTGCAGCATTAAACCACACTCGATTGACAGCGCCGCACGCTTAATTTGTTGAAACCCTGTCCACAAAAACATAAAGCCGCCCCATTTTCCACAAACATTTGTTTCGTTGTCTTCGAGTGAATTTTCGACTTTCAATACGATTTCTAATATTGCCTGCCTTCGAGAAAGCAGTTTCAATTTTTCTCTGTTCATTTTTTTTTGAAACACGTCGAAATACGAAACAAATTTTCAATAAAATGGCAAATTTATTAAATCGTGCACGCGAAAATATGCTGGCCGCCAATAATAATAACAACAGTCACATGCACGACGAGGGCGTGGTCATACCAGAGATAGATCTAGACCAGGAGGAGGAGGACGTTGACGATCCTTTAGCGCTGAAAACCTCTCGACGTTCGCTATCTTCAAGCATGAGTGACCAAGCGCTAAACACTTTGAACGAGTTGCGCCGCAACAACTTGCTCTGCGACGCTGTGATATCAGTAGCAGACGCGTCGTTTAATGTGCATAGGGCTATAATGAGCGCTTGCAGCTCATACTTTCGGTAAGTATGACAATCCAAATCAAAGTATAAGGAACGGTTTTTAGATTCATGCTGAAACTTGTTGAGTATGCTTGCAAAAACCAAATAAACAAACAAAATATATTGCTCGCTTGATGAAAGATATCACAAGCCGATATGATACATATGGAGAAAATAGCGCTAAATACTCTTATCACTTACCTTATTTTGATTGCCATACAAAAGATTAAGCATGGTAAAACAATAGTTTGTATAAGCTTGAAAAGGTTTTTTTTTGTAAGTTATATGTAAATCCAACTAATTTTTAATTAAATTGAATTGGATTGGTTTAGCTAGTCGAGAGATTTTAGACTAAGATCACTGCAATGAGTTCTTAGAATTTTACGGTTTTTGTGCACATTTTTTATTCTACATTGTTGTGAAAGTATTAATATTCAATTTGATTTTGCATGCATTACGTAATCAAACTACCCACAATTTCGGGCGAAATACCATCATTCCTAAGAAAACTTTTCATTTTGAATCTGTGGAAGTAATAAGTAATATGTAATATGTATTTAAAGGCCACCGAAACGGATATAATGGATTACAAACTAGGGAAAGGTTCGTGGGCCGAAATCTCCACTCACCGACATATTTATATAGCATTTTTGTTTACTTTTATATGTGGCCTTATGATTTTCCTTTTACGAAAGATGGTATGCCAACACTGATAGCAACCACCACCATTACGCATCTTATGAATAAATTATTTAATAGCTAAATAATAGCGTTTAGATAGTTTTTTCAGCCTAGTATTCATTCTTATTACATATAACTATTGCATTGATTCTAGGGCGCAATTTACCGGTTTCAATTCTACTTCATCCCAAAATAAGAGTGATGAAAATCGTCATGTGCACATACCAGGCATGAGCGGAGCCATCATGGAGCAACTCATACAGTATGCTTACTTGCGCAAATGCACAATCAATGCAGAGAATGTACATGAGTTGCTAATATCAGCCGATTATGTTGGTATGATTGGTTTGGTGACGCTATGCAAACAACACCTGTCTGCAATGCTGACGCCAGAAAACTGTGTCAGCATAATGGGATTTGCCAGGTATGTGTAAGGAACCGAAGGCATGTGTATGTTGGTAAGTGCATTATCCAATTATTTACCTATTACCATCCATCTGGTTCCGCCACAGCTCTGTTTTTAATCTCATGGTAATCCCTATTTCTACTTGTTGTTGTCACTTAGATTTCGTTTTCTCGACGACTTGTATGCGAAAGCTCGCAATTACTTGTTGCGCTACTTCATTGAGGTTGCTGCTAAAAATAAGGACATACTCGAAATCGGCTTAAAGGATTTTTATGATATTATCAGTGACGACGAACTAAACACACGTGAGGAAGACCATGTGTGGAAGCTTTGTATCAAGTGGATCGATTACGATCCGGAGAATCGCAAGCAGTACGTTGCGCAGCTGATGCAGGGTGTTCGTTTGGGTCTGATGACACCAAAGGTAGGTCAGGGTCGAAGATAGTAAATACTCCAATTTATCCAATCATACTCTCTCTTAGTGTTTCATGGAGGAGGTGAAAGAACATCCGTATGTCTTACAATGCGAAGATGCCAAGCCGCTAATCGTTGAGACATTCAAATTTATGTATGATCTGGATATAATGAACCCTTCATCGGGCGAGGTATTTATCAAAAATTCGCTACCGGCATCAGATTTCAGTTCAAATTCATGTATGCATACCGTTTCGAACGACTTTTTGCAAAAAGCTCACCACACCTCCACTGGCAATGCCACGTCTACCACACGAAGTCATTTTTGCCATAGGTGGATGGAGTGGCGGTACCTCTAAAGGCTGCATTGAAACATATGATACACGAGCTGATCGCTGGGTCAATATACCAGCTGAAGATCCTGCCGGACCTCGGGCATATCATGGTACAGCAGTCATTGGTTACAAAATCTATTCGATTGGAGGCTACGACGGCGTTGAGTATTTCAATACGTGTCGTGTATTTGATGCAGTACGAAAGACCTGGAAAGAGGTAGTTTTGAAGTTTTTAATGGCTTATTGATAGTAAAGCTATACGTAGGAATCACAACACGCATACCACGTGAAAAAACTAAATAAAAAAAGTGTTACATATATTCGATTAGCTACTAAGAGAATATTGTGACAAACAACAATGGGGTATTAAGTATAGCAATTTGTATATGTTTATATTTTTCTTTAATACAGCATTCTTTTGAAGTCGGGTTCTGAACAAATATATTTGAATCATGTTAAAAGAATTGTATACCATTTTCACCACTTATCACGTATTAGATTGCGCCTATGCACTGTCGCCGATGCTACGTCAGCGTAGCGGAACTTAATGGTCTCATTTATGCAATTGGTGGCTATGACGGGCACAATCGCTTGAATACTGTCGAGCGTTATAACCCCAAAACAAACCAGTGGTCCGTAATAACACCGATGAATATGCAAAGGTCTGACGCAAGTGCTTGTACGCTGAAGGGAAAAATTTATGCAACGGGTAAGTAGCAGAAGCCATGGCAAATCATCAAGGAAGGGTGTCAAGGGATGGCCGAGTTAAGGCTCTTGCTTTAAGCTGTTTTTGAAACGAGCTAACCATTGTAAACAATCGTATTTTACATATTATCCACATTCACACAGTTTCTATTATCATATTTACAAGGTGGCTTCAATGGACAGGAATGTTTAGATAGTGCTGAGTTCTACGATCCGACCACAAATGTTTGGACCCGTATCCCAAACATGAACCACAGGCGTTCGGGTGTATCGTGTGTGGCTTTCCGAGGGCAGCTGTACGTAATCGGCGGGTTCAATGGCACAGCCCGCCTTTCCACGGGAGAACGATATGATCCAGACACACAAACCTGGTCCTTCATACGCGAAATGAATCACTCACGAAGTAATTTCGGCTTGGAAATCATTGATGACATGATTTTTGCGATTGGTGGCTTTAATGGCGTCTCCACCATATCACACACTGAATGTTATGTGGCTGAAACAGATGAATGGTATGGGATAACAGTTCAACACATGGTGAAGTATAATTTTCTAATTCTAGAAAACACTTTTTTCAGGATGGAAGCAACTGATATGAATGTTGTACGTTCTGCACTCACGGCCAATAATGTTGCTGGTCTGCCAAATAAACGTGATTATATACATAAGGAACGAGATCGCCTGATGGAGGAACGGAGACAGCGTCTTCTTGCAAGCGCGATGGCACGTGACGCTGAAACGATTTCTGTTTCTAACGCTTCGGTTGAGGCGCAAGATGCGGCCATGGACGACTATGACAGTCCCAACGAAGATGATGATGCCGATGACGAAGAGGATGCAGGCGTTGATGCCGTCGCCGCAGCTGCTCTAGCACCAGTGATCGAGGATCGCCATGAGGATTTGCGACCCGATCCGAATCGACGATTCCGTGTCCAACTGCGAGCCCAGCGGTTTGGGTCCCACCACGAGATTCGGCGACGTGCCTAATTACAACTAAAACTGATCCATAGTTCAAATTCGCAAATTAACGCCCCCGCCTAGCAAAAATGCGGAATTAATTTATTTCAAGCAATCAAACTAGGAGGCCAACCAAATTCAATTAAAAACACAAACATTTAAATTTGCTGTGCATGAGTGAAAGGAAGAGACGAATGTATAATATTAAAGGAAAATAGAAGGAACGTGTGACGAAACGTATGACTGGGAGATGTAAACAGTAAAAGGTTTAGAAGTTATGAGCAAACCAAATTTTCAGCGCAGTATTGAATGGATGGTATATGCAGTGAATATAAAAGAAGATGAGGTAGTGAGTTTTTATATTTTTATTTTTTATTGACAAATTTTGGCTTCAAATGTAATGTTCACAAAATCTTTTGCAATGTACAAAATTTTATTTTATTTTATTTATTCTTTTTATATTGGAAATCTAAATTAATAAAAGTATGGCAAAAATATAAAAATTAAAACAATCAAATTTAACACAAAACCGAAAGTATTACTCAATAAAAATTAAACCAGATTTACAAATGGTGTAACACAAAATTATATCTTCCAAAATGTCAGCCCTTAAGCACTGAATACAGGCATTAAATTTCACTAAAATTTTACATTCTAAAATGTTAACTTAATTGTCTCCTGCAGACTTCATCCTTTATCAACGGGGCTTTACACTCCCGATAACAATATTCCGCGCAATTCAACGTGCATTCAAGCACTAACACATGAAAGTGTTGACGTCTACAACTTGATTTCCATTTCCCTACAGTTAAGGAAACTGCGCTGGTTTAATTTCGTTTTTTATTCTCTCGTGTCTCTCGGCGTTTGCGAAACTGAGTATAAAAGACTAGAGAGTTTAACGAAAACAAGTCATTCCTTCTTCAATACACTAGCGGATAACAACATACTAAACACGGAACACAAGTCGAGCGATATTACGGTGCAACGAGAATAAACGCAGTTGCCTAACCGACATGGCTTGGCTGCAAGTGTACGTTAAGTAGAAAACATTTTTATGGTAGCATGGCTAATGGTCCTCTACGTGTATTTAAAGAACGTGGTCTGTGTTGTGTAGGGAAATTGACTTGTTTCGTATTTTATATGTTTTGAAATATAATTGTCGAAAGTATTCGTGGTTATAATGCGAGGTTGTGTTACTTGATAATTTATTGAGCCATAAACAAACTCACAATTTTGGGACGAATTCACATGACATATATAATTATGTATAAAATGACCCGTTGTGTTTTCTTTTGTAATTGCCATGAACTACACACTCGATTATGGATAACTTTCAATTAATAATTTTAGGGCATTTTCGCTTGTGGCTCTCAGTTCTCTAACATACTCATTGGGTCAAGTGCTTGAGGTACAGCCTATTACCAGCAGTCCAACGTCTACCCCACTTGGTTGCCACAAACGTCTTTATACCTATCGCATTACGCAAACGGACGCCCATGGTCGAGAATGCTGGGACTATGTGAGTGTGATGTCCTGCTGGGGACGCTGTGACTCTAGTGAAATATCCGACTGGAAATTTCCCTACAAACGCTCTTTTCATCCTGTTTGCGTGCATGCCGCCCGTCAACCGGCTATAGCAGTGCTGCGCAACTGTCATCCAGAAGCCAGTCCAGTAAGTTACAACTTCACGGTCTTGTTTATCGGCACATTAACTAAACATAATTGTTTGTATACTTTAGGATGCGCGACGCTATGAATACATGGAAGCGGTAAATTGTCACTGCCACACGTGCTCAACTCTAGATACCAGTTGCGAGGCACCAGCCAATAATGTGCTTGACGAAAAGTCTGGTGTCAAAGTTCTAGCTCTGACTGGCTCCGATTCTGACGCATTAGATTACTAGAACACATCAAACCATTTTTATAAATTATTTGTTTATACACATTTCATTGAGGATAACTAGCGAGGGCGGCAATGCACAATTTTAATTAGACTAATATAAACTAAACTTACAGCGAAAATAATAAATGTATTTACTATTAAATATAACAACTCAAGCTTCTTAGCAAATACAGTGAATTTGTTCTAAAACATTTTTAATAGATCACAGGAACCTATTGTGAACGTGATCATCATAGGACAAGTATATGGATTAAATTCTGAATCGGGATCTGACCACATAAGTAGTTCTTACTATATTTTTGCAGAGCAAAATGTAAAAACAACAGCAAATGGTGACTATTTATGGTATACATTTTTTATTATCCGAAAATCATCGGATGTTTAAAATTCAAATTATAATCAACACCACATATTGGTAAACTAAACTGTACAGAAGCTAAATAATTACTCCGTCCGAAACTAACATGTTCGTGGCTGACTTTAGCACAATTACAACACAAAATTCGTTGGTTCGCACAGAATTCTTCACATTTCATAGGTGTTCACAAGTTCAAAAATGTTAATTGGTCGATTTTTTAGTGCGGTTTTTAGAGTTTGACGGTGTGGTAAGAATTTTCATTCAGTCAAAACCTATTTTAAACATTATACTACTAAAGATACAACTTTAAATTATACAATTGCTGCCTTCAACTTGAAAAAGAAATACAGTAAAGTTTGGATATAGTGAACTAATTATTGCAAGGCCTGTTCACTGTATTGAGGTTGTTCACTACATCAAGGTTAACAGTTTTGTTCAAAAACTCGTTTTTTTGCTCAAAATACACTTTTTGTGTTTTGCTTGAAAATTTTTTTCTATATTTAGAGGCTCGATGTCAAAATTTGGGTGTTCACTATATCGAGGTATTCACTATATAGGGGGTTCACTATACCCAGACACGACTGTACTTAAATCGATACGAATAGAAGTGTCACTTGTTTACATACTTCAGATTTATTGTAATGCATTTCATACTTTGATTTTTGTATAATTTTGCTCGTATTAAACAAGAAACATATGCTAAGAAACCGAAAGTACAATAAAAACCTTTAATATACACAAACAATTTGGCTGTTTTAGTTGTTAGCAACATATTTTTTCTTGTTATGTTTTTGGACATTGGTTCAACTTAAACTGATTTACATTTTTATAACTAATTAAGCATAAAAATTGTCTCAATTAACGAAACTTATTCCTTAAATTTGCTAAATATACGAGTGCAATCACCGAAATCAACTACCTGCGTTGTAGTCCATTACATGATTTCGGATATGATTTTGCAAATTTTTTTGATTAGGTGTAAGGTACAGGTTTAAAGATATTTCATACTGGGGCCCGACGCATTCGCTCTTGTCAACTGAAAGAGACAGTACAGCGCAGAAATACCAAGTCCAACACCGCCTCCAATAACGCATTTCTTTAATCCAGCTGTACAGATCAAGGTCACTATATAATATTAATAGGCCAGAAAAAGGATAAATTAAAAGCATTACCAGTCGACTTGTACAGCAAACCTGTTGCAGTACCCGCAATCACCGTATTTATGTCGTCATCTTCACCACGTATGTTCTGAAGCAACACACCGAAGGCAGAGTACATAACAGCAAGAGTCCCCAAGGTATTTGCAGTTCCTGAACCCTGTTTCATAACGTGGTTTAACATTCTGCCCGAAAATAAAACAAAAAAACATTAAAACACTTCGTCACCGCAGCTAAAGCGCATGCATCGTACTGCGTCCGTCGCAGCTTTCCCGTTTGTTGTAGTGCCGCAGTTGTTCGCAAACCATTGTAGAAGCCTGCAACTCCTCCAATACCAGCTCCAACCATTACGGATGAGCCAATCTGTGAAAACGCCAACTCAAACCGGCCGCGTTGTTTGTTCGCACCTTCTGGAAATATAAACTCGGGCTGCGCTTGCTGTAAGAAACGTGGATCATAATTTAAGTACGGAGAAATCGGTGTGCTAAACGTGTTGGTAGTTGAACTGGATGAGGAAGGGGTTGAGAAGCGACTTGTTCGTGGGTCCTCCACTGCAAATGAAGGATTGATTATATTTAAAACGGAACGACGAGGAATTGCGTAATGGGCACCCTGTATCGGGGTCAACCGATGCCACTTCAAGTCTTAACTGCTTACCAGATGGCGATGGAGCCAGTGAGAGTGGCTTACTCAAATACTCCTCACTCATTCCGATATTTCAATTTTTCCTAAGAACTCCAATATTTCGGTGACGACCGTAAACTAGTGAATTTTTTCGTGCTTAGCTTCTTTTAATTTGACATGTGCGCCTCAACTCAACGTAGGTATTGACAAATCATTCACAATCGTTGTTTTTATGGTGAATCCGGTATCGACCTATTTATCTGTCACCGGTGAGTTCTAAACATATATTATTTAATAATTGGTACCCACCTTTTAGCACGCGTAAGTTTCATGATTTAAAAGAAACAATCGGTATAAAAACTCACCAAACCAATTAATATTAACGTATTTCAACGGCGTTTGTGGAATTGTCTTCTTGGGTTAAGATTTCGAGACTACTGGTAGAATCCAATAGAGAGTATGATACATAGAACTATCCAAATGAAAAACAGTTCTCTTCAAAATTATTTATTTTTGAGCACTTTTTTTAAGTTTCATGGCAATACTCTCTGCAAACTCTTAACCCATTTTTGGTCTTCTCAGATTACTTAAAAATAGTACATGCCGAATTCAGTTTTTATATACTTTTAGACAATTTTAAATCCATGAAGAAATATATATGAAACACTTAATCTATTTTAACCTCTTTAACGACTAACAAATTTTATTAATGGGTATCGATAATCTAAAATACAACTATAAATATTAATTTTAGCATTCTAAAATGTATCGTACGAAATTTAATTTGTTTCAAAAACTAATACTGCTCGCATATTGCACAAAGTACTACTATTTCGTATAATTTAAAGTCGACTTAACAACCCGGTTCGTCAGTTGTTCGCTACTGTAGTCGTTTGTCAGTTGTTTGACTCGGGAACAACTTTAGGGAGATTTCGCCATAAAAAAATACGAAGAGAAGTAAAAGAATTAAACTTGGAAAATAGTAAATATTCCATTCTAAACTTATATAAAGAAGGTGTAACCCTGACGGAAGGAGAAGACAAAAACATTTTCGAAGTGCGGTTTGCAATGATGGCGTCGACTGATGTGAACGTAAAACTATCTCGTCTTTTCCACCTCGCTCAAAAATTCAATAACTTTTATTTAACAGGTGAGCGACCATTGCTTTAGATTTCGACTATGCGAAAAAAAATAGCTGGGAATATTTGATGTAGTGCAAAATAAAAAATGCAGCTGTAGTTGAGCTGCCTCAGTATTTCTTTATCGATTTCTATGGAAAAATGTACTCGTGTGTGTGCCAGAATGAAAACCTTTTCGTTGGGAAAATCGCTACAGAATTGCTCGGATTTCTCCGCGCATGAACATCTGACAGTGAGCCGAAGAAGAGAAGCTCGAAAGATTGTTAAACAATTTTACGAAAATAACGCAGAATTGTAAAAAAGCAACTTAGAAGGAAGTGACAGCCCTTTGACTTTGGGCTACTTTTAATCGTAATCAAATGGAAAAAAACTTTAATATTGACAACCGAAAAAAGTTGAAGTTAAGCAATTTGCCGCAAACGAAAGAAGATTTCCCCACTCGCCTTGGTATTGCTTTAGGAGGAACCTTGTCACCTGACACGTCGTCATTTTTCCACACAACTTTTTCCAATAACAATTCCGTCGAACAATAATGGGCGTGTGCAGACCAATTTAAAATATGAAATTGATGACTGCTATTGTATTGCAAACCAAACAAGATTATCCAACCCAATACAAGTTTTTCGTTATCAATACTTCGACATATTGTAGATTTTTATGTAGATTATAAAGATTTGTATGTAGATTACAAAATTTTAAAACTGAAGTTGGAGTGAGTGACGCCTCAATGTACCTCAATGATGATGTAAGCCGGTTATTAGAATATGTACATATTTTCTTCAATTTGCTTAATTATAAAACTTGCGTTTTTGATTGGTTTCTTTAAGGGTCCTTCCGCCGGTTGCACTTTTGCATAGCTTAAAAATGCGAATGTGTGATTGGCTTGATGCATGTTAAAACGAAACCACTACTAAACGAGTCAAAGGAAAAACTCAACAAAATGTTTGTTTTTCAGCTAACTTCAACTTTTTTTTAGTTCACAGTAGTTAAAGAAAAACTTTCGTTTGCCATTAAGTTCATTGTATAGTCCCACCATGTCTTCGTCCTTGGGCGCTCCACGGGAAGAAACCTAGCAGTTTCTCTCTGCGTTTAAATGTGGGCTTCAAATTTCCCATACTGCTCATAATCTATATTAATAATATTGGGTCTTGTTTTATGCTTATGACCTGAAACTTTTCCGCAAAATAACATGTCCGTCGGATGTATTTTACTTCCAATATGATTTAGGCAATCTTGTTGACTGAAGTCATAGAAACAAGCTATAACTTTCTCCAAATCCTCAATTATTTATTTTAGTTTTGTTCTTCCACATACGAGTTACGAGCCTTTTTGCGCCGCTATGCGTAGGACTTTAATAGAGCCCGATTGATTAATCGGCTTCGATTTCGGCTATCACTTTTCACTTTTATGGAACACAATTTTTAACTGCCATACTGCTAGAATTGATAAGGTGCAACTAGGTGATCGGTGCATAGGGTAATCTAGGTCTGTACTTCAACTGCTAAATTTTTTAGATCGTTTACCAGCATATAGTGCCCGTTGTATGCTCATAAGTTTGGAATCTCTATAAGGTAGAATAACTATCCAATCTCTGATGTACTCTTATGTTTACGATGTGATTTGTGTCCTAAACTTCTTGAGCAGATAGGTTTCAATGTATATAACCAAATATTCCCTCCCCACTTTTAGAGGTAATAACATTTCAAAGAAATATATATATAGAGTAATGTTCCACTCCTTTGATTGGCGAGTGTATATTTAGTTTTTGCATTGTTTCTTAATTTTATTTTAAACATCTAGTCCTCAATATCATAAACTGAGTAAATGAATCGAAATTGAATATGGGAGAGACCTATAATTTTAAGCAAATTTCGCGCTGCGAGTTGGGAGCTTTCCACTGGTAGATATGAATTTCCCGCTGACAGGGCAAAACAAATAGTTTTTAATAGTGTTGGTTACGGCTGAGGATCGAGAATCCTCTCAGTTTCATGGTGCAATGCACTTACCAGCTGAGCCGCGGCCACCGACAACGGTTTATGCTTACCATAGAACATATATAAGTATACGAGTACGTTGCAAGTTATAAATTTAATTATAATGACATAGTAAAACATATTTACGGTTTTTTGTTTTGAACACTTGTCTTGATATTTAAGGTTTTCAAAAAGGAGGCATACGCCCATTCCTAGTTGAAGGTCAGCAAGTTGGTCTTATTAAGCCGGACGTCATAAAGCAATTGATGAAGTATCCCGAAGTATTTTGTATTCGTGATTGTGAATATACCAAACAGGTAATGCTATGTTTAGACAACTCATTGCGTTTGTCTTGATGGCTAATATTTATATATAAACTGTTTTGTCAGGGTGTTGTCGAACTAAATCCCGCATTTCGTGACTATGCTGAACGCACAAAACAACTCCATATAGTATTAAGAGACCTGCGCTCCAAAGGCATTTTTTCTGCACTACAGGGCTGGCGCGATGAAGTAAGTTTTTTTGCATCCAGATTTAAGAGTTACTGACAAAATAATTTATTTATGCAGTACTACGAAGTGAAGTCAGAGTATAGAGGATTGCTGAAGATGGATCGTTCCGCCACGCCATTATTTGGAGTTCGCAAATATGGTGTGGACATCAATGGCTATGTACGACATCCCATTGATGGTCTTTGTATTTGGCTGCAGCAACGCTCCAATACCAAAGAGACCTGGCCGGGAAAATGGGATAACATGGTTGGCGGGGGCTTATCTGTAGGCTATGGCATTAAAGAAACTGCCGTTAAAGAGGCCGCTGAGGAGGCATCCATTCCAACTGATCTCGTGAAAAATCTTGTTTCAGCAGGTTGTGTTTCTTTTTTTTTTGAGAGTGAGCAAGGCCTTTTCCCCAACACCGAATACGTGTTTGATTTGGAATTGCCATTGGACTTTGTGCCACAGAACGCGGATGGGGAAGTGCAAGCATTTGAGCTATTACCAGCAAAGCAATGTGTAGAACGCGTATTTACTTCGGACTTTAAAACTACAAGCTGCCCTGTGGTTATTGATTTTTTGATAAGGCATGGCTATATTACACCCGAAAATGGTTGGTATAAACATATTAAATCCAAAAAAATCATTTCAAATTACACCAACTTTCCATTTACATTCCCATATGCCATTTCAGAACTACATTTCACGCAAATAGTTGAGTTACTGCATGTACCACTGCAATCGCTTTATACATACAAATCAAGTTTGGAGCAACAACAAAAGCAGCAGCAACAACCTTGTCTGGTAAACAACGCCAAAGCAGTTGAAAACGGGCATAATAATAAGCAGGATACAATTTCCACTTAAGACAACGAAGTTCGCAGACTTCGGTCAGTAACAAATGAGTTTGCATATTGTACTTGCCGAAATAATATAAGCCATTGGAACGACCATAACGAAATGACATAGTGCAACCATTAGTTTTCAATTGTCATAATCATCTCTATACAGAACATTATGTGAATGTACTTGCTGTGTATACATATGTAGATTTAATCATTTTGTTGCGGATTTCAGAAAACAAACTGAAATGACGCTACACATTTAGATATGTGATCATTTTACCTTTAAAATTTAAGTACGTGTATTTAATTTGTGTAACGCTTTGAAATGTTTGTGAATTTTTTATGGTTTAATCAAATGTGTTAGTTTTCGTTGATATTGAATTTAATTATATTATATTAGGATAATCGTAATTAGGTGGTTAGTACTCGATATTTTCGTGCATATTAAAAACCACCAATTTAATTGTATCTACATGCATACCACAGCGGCGCTATTTCCTTTCAATTATCTTCTAAAATGAGTGACATCTTGTGACATCAAGCTGACTTGTGCGGAGCACTTCATAAGTAATATTACACATATACACATAAATACGTAGAAATAGTTATTAATGACCTGTATCTTAAACGCATCAACTTTTTTTGTACGATTTCTCTATTTCTAGAAATGAGGCACAAGTAAAATCTGAAACATTACATTCTTAATGAAACAAAAATTTATTTTTTTATGACATATAACATATATTTAATTGATATATATACAGGCGTATGTACAAGATGTTTACGTTTTATTAATATAAAATTGAATTAAGCTAATGATATTTGATTATGTACCAAAGTGCTCAAAACAAACAATTGTTTTTTTCTGTTGAAATTTTTCGAAAAGAAATTTTTCATATTAATAAAAAACACATTAACAAATTTATTAAAGAGCAAGCGTTTGTATTTTATTTATAGTGCTTAAAGAAAGGAGATATAGTCCATACCTACAAGACGCAGGTATTTATAGACTTTCCATACAATTATTATCTTTATACTTCCCAATTAAATTGCCTTTAAAAATCATCCAAATAACTCTATTCCTTTTCTTTGAACTATCTCTTCATCTTTTTCATGAATTATGTCGTTTGTAGCATTTCGAAACTGTAATTAATAACTGATCAATGTCTAAAGATACAACATTACATCAATTGCTTTTAGTGAATGCAAATGCAAAAAATTTTATATAACCCTATTTTTTTGTAACGTAACTCAAATCATACCTATTGCAATTATATACAAGTTATTAAATACTATGTATATTACTATTGAAATAATTGAAACCAAAAAAAGACCTAGGTTTCGTATTTTTGATTCTTTGAAAAAATTCTGTGTGCAGAAAACTGTCTAAATCTACCCATTCGGAAATGCGTTTTCTATAATTCACATACATATTTTTTCATAAAAAAAATCGAAATTTCCATTAACAGGTTCGAACCTATGTTTACATTAGCTTTGATCAATAAATCCCATAATAATAATATAACCGCATTAGAGTAATGGAAGAAGCAAATACACAGCATAAGAAATGAGGCCAACATAACAAGTAAGAATTGCTTTCAATTTCCGATACGAATTAGCAAACGTGTGTGTGTATATATGTTGTACATATTATATATGTATATATGTTTTATTGTGATTTAGTAAAACCAACCCCTGTGTAAAGTATACACTGTTATTCTTATATCAACCACCTTTCTCCACAATTCTTTTACACCTTTCCATTAATTCAAAGGAAGAGGTACTCCTTACTTATGGCGAAAACAAAAAGTGTTAACGTCGTATTTTCCAAAAGGAAGTGATTTGAACAGCTGCGTAAAATGTGTTTTTTGCTCCCATCCCCTATTCATTTGTTGTGCGTCTTTAAGAGCAGATACTCTTGTAGCCTCTAATAAGTATACCCCGGCACGTCATCTCTACATTCTTAACGGGCAGTTTTAAGAATTCCTTTAGACTCTGTCCTTATAGTTCTGCTGTAATCAAACTAGATTGCTTGCATGATTCATGACAACATGATTTTTTTTAACAATAACATTAATGACCGATTTATTTTAAAAAGTATGTGAAGTAATTAAATTTGAAACCTGTGGCTGTGCTCATATATTGACAATTAAGTTATTTTTAAGAAATCTAAATAATCTTAACAAAACTGTCGGCAGCCTGTCATTTTACACGTTCCGCGGTTTAAGGACATGCTTCTGAGGGCTGCAAACGTTCTCCTTGCCAGCGAAAAGGACAGTCTTTCTGGGAGTAGATCGAGGTGTATGTGTTGCTTTAGGTGTACACGGCGTGCGCGGAGTGGTAACTGCCGTAGAATTTGCCATCGACGTTTTTCTACCGGACGACGACATCCGCACCGGGGTAGTGCCGTTGCGTGACTTATTGTTATCGCTTGGGGTTGCGGGTTTCAGCAAATCACTAATTTCACTGGAGCTTTCCGCGCGAACATCCTTGTCCGAGGACGAAGAGCCTAATAACCACGACGTGATTTTGTCACATTCGGCACGCAGCTCCGAATCGATGAGCAGATCCTCAATCTTTTCTAAATCAGTGCTGTTCTCTTTTTTGGATCCCGTTTCGTCCAGTTTTGACTTGAGCGAGATATTTTCCAGTTTTAGCTGCTCGCATTCATCGCGCACTGTGTTCAATAATTTTTCCTTGCTATCTAATTCTATCTGAGCGAACTGTAAAACGGTGGCGAACTCATCGAGCGCTTTCTTCATATCCTGCATATACATTTCACGTGCTTCATCTTTACGTTTCAGTTCTAGGTAGTGTGCGGCATCCGCTATGTCGATACGCTCCTGGAATGAGGAAGCAACTTTATTAAATTTTGCCAAAGTTTCCTCTTCAGAGGTGAGAATTTCATTAAAAATATTCTCTTTAATTGATACCTCTAGCTGCAGCGACTGCGCTGATTCATGAAGCGCCTTTAATGCGGCCTCGGCATCAAAGTGCTGTGCCCGTAACGATTCCAATTCAGCTTGCAATGAAAGGTAGCTCTGCTCAAGTGCACCCTTGGCCAACTGGACAGACTCCAGCTCGGCCTTGAACTGCTCAACATCAGCGTCGGACTTTTTCAAACGCTCCATTAATATGTTGACCGTGGAGCGTGTATTGTTGAGCGTTAACTGGTAGTTATATTTTTCGGTTATTGTCCTGGCGACGTCTTGTTTCAAATCAACCAATTGCTTTTGTAAGTTATCTGTTAGTTGTATGTAATAGTCAATACCGTTGCGTAGCTGTTCCTCGTATTTTTGTATCTTTTCGTCACGATCGTGCAGCATGTCATTCGTGTTCTCCAAAAGTACCATCACGTCCTGTTTCTCTAACTCAATCTTTATAATTTCATTTTCTGCTAATTTCTGACGTTTCTCCAATTCAGTGCGCCAATAAGCTTTCTCGCGTTCAATGGCGTTCTCTAGATCTGATTCAAGCTTCTGTACCTTCTGTTCTGCTTGTATCTCGGCAGTGCGCACTTTTTCTTCGGCCATTTCCATCAAACGCTCCTTTTCTGCATAAGTTGCCTTTTCACGACACAACTGACGAATGGTATCACAATGCGCATCGATTTCACAATTTTTATCCAAGAGTTCATCTTGCAGCGACCGTATGAGCTCACACTTGCTAGCTAAGTCGTTCTTAAGTGTATTCCGTTCGTTCTTTAAGCACTCAATTTCATTTTGGATAGTTTTAGTCTCCTGTGCGTGGACTTGCACATTCTGTTCGATTTTGACTCGTACTTCTTTAATATCCTCAACAAGAGTACTGTTGGTGTTTTGCAAATTCTCAATAAGTTCACGATTTTGTTCAGATTTGCGCTCTTCCGCCAGAAGTTTATCATGCGCCTCACTGATCTCCTTTGTCAACTTAACGACTTGTTCGGACAATTTGGCATGCTCCTCACTTTGGCGCTGCATCTCCCACTCTAACGTCGCGTGCTTCAATTTCAAAGCTGCAGACTTGCCATTAAGATTTTCAATCTCGGCGGCATGTAAATCCCTATTTTTTTGCAACTCTAGTTCCAGCTGTGTAAAGTCTTTAACCAATTTAGCATTTTCAGCGTTGAGCCGATCGTTCAATTCCTTGTGCGCAGCATTTTCCGCTTGTAATGCATCAATTACGGTATTAGTTTTTAATATAACGAGGCTGTTTTCCTCACGCAACTTCTGTTCAGTTTGCTTTAGTTGCTCCACATGCCTCTTAAGTACATCAATCTGACTCATGTAGCTTTCTATTAACTCATTTTTTTTGCGAATATCGTGCTGGAGGGCTTCCTTTCCCTTAAGTCGGCTGCCTGATTTGACCTGCTCTTTGACCGGCGTCGTAGTTGTCGAATGCATTGGAGTTGAGCTTGTCGTGTTAGAGCAACCATTCGAAGCCGCATCTGAATGTTGACGAAAGCGTAGACGTTGTGGCAGCGAAGGTGTGCGGAACAGACGTAGACCTTTCGACTTTTTATCTTCTTTTTGGATGCTTTCCTTTGGAATGGCAAATTCTTTAGCACCCGACGTTAAGCGAACGGCGTCTTTAAAAAATTTCTCAATTTGGTCCTTACGTTCCGGGTGAGCAGTAGAGGATGAAGATGAAGTTATAGTTGCGAACGCGCCATTGCAGGGTGTCATTCCCGCTGGCGTTGTTACATCAACACCACTGTTTAGCGCTTTAAGAGCAGCCGGCGAGCTATTACATCCCACAATATCTACATCGTTGAATCGCTTAAGTTTGGCTTTCGAAAATGACATGACTGCGTTTATAATAAAATAGCAGCAGTGGATTAAATATTATAAGTCCAGTTTTAGTTTCCGCTTCGTCAAATGCAGCTTTTTTCTTTACAATAATTGTTTCAGTTGCACCTTTAACCGCGATTCCATTCTCATAAATTTCTTCCAGAAAAAGCGACGATCCTCTTTAAATTTTAATGCCGAGCGCGAGTACCAAATTTAAATAAAATATTAAATATTATTGTAACAAACCAACACTCTTAAGAAACAGACCTAAAAGCACGACGATCGAACCTCAACTAAACCAAATTCAAATCCATTGCTGCGTAAAACATACACGACAATCTTTGACACAGTACTGGTGGTGGTTTTTGGCTCTAACTATGTATATCTACAAAGGAAACTTCTTCACAAAGGTAGACAAAAAGTTGAAACCGGTGGTGGTTGAAGCGATACCGAATTGTTAATATTGTTGTTGTTTTCCTTAGAATTACTTCTCGCAAAGGTGCAGATGATCAAGTCAAAGCAAACAATAAGGGGAAAGAAATAACGAACATTCTTAAGTAAGAATGTTTTTGTTCATCTTAACCGACTTATTTACACTCTGCATTTTTTACTCATTTGCATTTTACGCACTGCATTTTATTATTTGGTCTATTTGCAATGTATAAATCACATATTAACATGAAAAAGAAAGCAAAACTGTTAATAGAATTGTTAAGTGCCATACCACCAAATGTATGCTTAAATTAAAGGATTCACGCTTATTTTCAATAGTGTTCGTACTCTGGACCACTTGGTTGTTCACACCTAAATTCATTCCAGCATTTCAAATCCTAAGTTTTAAGGCAAATCCGAAAGCCGATCGGCGAGCGAATAGGCGGACGGACATGGCTGAAATAATCTTATATACTTTTATATACAGTCATATTAAAACGATATACTCTTTTTGCCTATTGCAGGGTATACCATATTGTGTATTGTAGCAACAACAAAAGAAAACTACTTTTCATATCATGTATCTATGCACACATACATACATATGTACATAGCCCTGAATTTTGCGCGCGCGGGAAATATTATGATCCTTCGCCCATTGCGTTCGAGAACATACAGTCATCTACCAGCTCAGCTCTTAATATCTACCAAGAAGTTTCGAACCTTTCGCAAACAATAACAACACAAATTACGTATATTTCTATTTAAAAATGTTTTGTAACGAACAAAATAAAACATGAAAAATTATTCACAGCTTTTTTAGCAACAAATATATACAATCGTACTCGTAGGATGAAGTAAAAAATATATTTAAATATGTAACGGCTGTAGAGGTCAAAAGTAGCAACGGAATAATGAGTTCTGGGGTTAGTAAATACTTATGCTTACCAATACTGCATTCAGGGGTTGTGCAGCGTATCCTTTGCTATTTACTCCTCGTGTTTGCGGTAGAAAATAATTCTGCTGGTAAGCAGAATTTTAGCCACAGCTGGGTAAGAACGAATTGCATATAGACAATATAAAACATATTTTCTTTGAACGCTTATTGTTATACTTACTTGTAAGCTTTCTCATGTAGTTGTATGCATGGAGATTTGAATGAGATTCTTAACATTACAGGCAACCCGGTTAAAGAGCCACGGATACAAAATTTTCTGCGTAGTTATTTAACAATATTTGCATTCGTATATACCTATACATGTCTTAAAATATGCTAATTTAACATATGCACATATTCATATGTACGGCGGTACTATTACAGTGTCAGAATTTTTGAATTACATCAAGATTTGCATACAATCTTTCTACTTGGGAAGTGACTTATTCATTTCTTAAGGGGGTCTTCTGCTTACGCGCCCGGAATTTTAGTCTATTTTTGGAAATTCATTGTAAGGAAACTATGCAAGATAATTGAAAAATTTTTTTTTATTATTTTTGTACATGTTTAAACTTGAAAAATGACAAATGCCTTATGTGTGTGCATTTCCGTTATCTTTAAACGCATTTTCCCGAAAATCACCTTTTTTATACTTTGTGGTATGACTTCTACAAGTTATTTTCATCGGATTTGACTAATTTTTTTTTCACTTCTTCATAAAACACTTCTCTATGCTTCTCCGAGTACGATTTTTTTTATTTTTAAAATTTTTCAAATTATACGGTTTTTTGTGAAAATTTGTATTTTCAACCACGTTTTTTGACCTGTTGAGGGTCATAAAAATTGAACAAAACAAAATTTCAAAAATCGTACTCGGAGAAGCATAGAGAAGTGTTTTATGAAGAAGTGAAAAAAAAAATTAGTCAAAACCGATGAAAATTACTTGTAGAAGTCATACCACAAAGTATAAAAAAGGTGATTTTCGGGAAAATGCGTTTAAAGATAACGGAAATGCTCGAAACGGCTGGAGGCGGCTATGTTTCCGGCTTCGAAAACCCAAGAAGGAATGTGTTTTTCACGAAACCGTTTATAGGACGTATTCCTTATATCCTCTATATTCAAAAAATGTAAAAAAAAAAATATCGATATTTTCAATCCGCGTAAGCAGAAGACCCCCTTAAGTCATAGATCAATCTTTTTGGCGCGTCTTGCAAACAATTGCAATTTTGCCATAATTGAAAGTATATCATTTCAATATGTATTTACCGTTACTGTCATTATTATTATTGTTACAAAAAAAAAGCAAGTGAGAATCTTAAAACCCGCAAATGGCTAATAGTAAGCCAAGATCCACCACAAAAATATACAAAACTGTGTGTTTTTTTGTATATATACTTTTTGTTTGGGCTTTTTACCAGTTCGACCTTATTACGTTAAGATTTTCCTTAGTGTAGCCGGTTTGGTACAAATGTTTCCTACATTTTTTAGTACGGTTGGTAAATAGGTATTAAAATCTTTCAGACTTGATAAAACACTCGGTTAATTATTTCCGACAAAATATTTGTTTCTTTGATTGGTAGCACTGTTATAGTAATAAACTCATAAATATCATTAGTTAGGGATCGGAATTATATGGAAGTGCATATTTTTTTGGAGCTTCCGATTTAAACGGGACCAAGACAGAAACTATTTTTATTGAAACATATTCAGAATGAGCTACCATATGCACTGTATATTTGCATATGTTTGCATATTTTTGCATTTTTTGCATAGTTTTTGCTTATAAATCCGATACCTAGTCATTAGTGTTTGAGTTAGGCTAGTTTTGTACAACACAAAAAGTGGATATTTCGATTTTAACAACTCTTGGTTTTTGCTCTAAATAATGCGCCATCTCCCAACTGCACTCGTTCTTTATATCGTTCCGCAACCCCCGTATTCGCCTGATTTAATTTCGTGCGACTTCTGGCTAGACGCTAAACTCAAACAATCACTCGTTTTAAATCGGTTGAGAAGACAAAAGCCAAATCGAAGACGATGTTGAAGGCCAATCCGGAAAATCATTGTTTTGGATGCTTCGAGGACTGGGAAAAACGCAGGCATAAGTGCACTGCATCGAAGGGGGAGTACTTTGAAGGCGAAGAAACCGATTTAGAAGAATAAATAAATATTATTTAATTTTATAACACAACTCCTGGTATTTTTTGAACACAATAGTAAGACAATAATGAGACGGTCACACAATTTCAAGACGCCAAGACTGTCGTCCTGTAGTCAACAACGTGATTACAATGAAAGCGGCAGCAACGTAAGGAAATTTGTAAACACACGGAGAATAGATCAAGTAATATGAAAGTACTTCATGAATCAGTTGGTTATTACCTTGAAATGTATGTCAATTACAGAAATATAAGGTTGCATGCAATAAAATGTTTAAAAATTTGCTTTAAAATTTGAAGGCTATGGCCTCTCCGTAATTTTGCAAATGAATGCTATATCATTCACGTCCGTGAACCCGTTAAGCATTCTTTTATATCCATATTGTCGTTGTACAATAAATTTAAATCAAATAGTATTGTTCAACATTTTTTATAACTAGTAAGTTTTATCTGAAACAGTATCAAATTTGTAATTGTTATTCAAAGTACAATAAAAAAGTAAGAAAAATGCCATTAAAAATACATATCTCTTTTGAAGCCGCCGCACAGTGTCGCGGTCCCATATAAGCCGTGGCCAAAAATACTTAGCGTTGTCCCATCTCGATGAAACTTGGTGAGATTGTTTTCGTGGTGTAAATTAAGAAATTTACAAAAAATCATTAAAATTGGACCACTGCCACGCCCACCTCCCATACGAAATGAACTGTAATATAGGAATAACTTGCTTAATATTAGTGATAGAATTATGAAATTTGGTATCTGAGCTTAAGATAATAACTTTGAAGCTCACACCAAAAATGGGCGCAATCCGATCATAACCACGCCTACCTCCCATAGTAAGCAAACTTTCAAATTAGCATAACGTGTTTTATGGAAGGTAGTGCCATGGAATTCGATGTATGCATCACTTGTTTCAACACAAAGGAATGGTAAAAAAATGGGCGCAATCCGATCATAACCACGCCCACTCCCATAGTAAGCAAAATTTCAAAATAGCATATTTTTTGTTTTATAGAAGGTAGCAGTACCAAATTGATATTTGGACACTTATTTTCATTCATTATTTTCATTCATAAACATAAGCATAACTAAAAGTATAATTCACAGTCATAATACAGGTATATAAAGAAGGTGTTGATTGCGCGTCGAAGAATGTTATACTTTTTCACAGACAAATCCAATTTCACAGACAATGGACATGCATCCCGCATTAGGTAAAATATTTTTTTTTTGTATTGAAGAAGCAGCTCTCGTAATTTCCTCAGGTGATTTCGCACCTACTAGCTCTTGAACTTTCCTCCTTTTCGTTCTCTCAGAGCTTTCCTCAAATTTCATTGCCCTGTCTACCACGGATTGTACTAGGTGTCTATTTGAATTTGTATAATTATTTAATTAATCTATATATAGAAGGGTATGTCTGAAAAACCTACACATTGCTTGCAGCCAATATGAAATCAGAGTCGAGCCAGTCGGAATTTTTTTGGTTAAAAGCGGCATATGTCCGGCTGGTGGAGGCCCAAATTTGGTAAACTTTAATTCAAGTAGCCGCAAACTTTGCTTTTCCTCATGAATTACATCGACGCCCGTCTTATCTTTCAGTAAATTTATAAGAAAATCAATTTTTGTTGACCGCTTCCTGGATTCAGCTTTACGCCACACTTCGAAGAAATCATGTAATTTTAGTGGAGGCGTCACTAGAAAAATGCGAATAACAACCAAATAGGCAGTTAAAGGCAAAAAATTACTCCGGATTATGTTAATACATACTTTTTTGAGTAATTTAGGGTTGGAACTAAAAAAGTGTTTTTTGACGTTTTTTAAACTTTTTTCCACCGAACTTTTGGTTCTTTGTAAGAATCAAACCGAAAAACGTAATTTTTCAATGTAACGGGATTTCATAGTTGTTTCAAAACACAAACCAAAGAATAGTGTCGCCATACAGGAAAAATTCCAAAGTTTCATTTATTATATAACATGACTATATTAGTATATGAATTATATTTTTATTTGATTTTTCATTCAGCATAAAGAATTACCCACAAACTTGAAACGAATGCGTATTTTTTAACATCAACTTTGAAGCTGCATAAAAATGGAACGAAATAGGATATTGAAGATCGGAAAACGGATTTTTCTTAGTTGAAATATTATCTGTCGACTGCCATATCCATTTTAGTCAGTTTGTAACATTGATTTTTACCATTTTTGGCCACACTCGCGACACTGTGCGCCGTGGCTCAGTTAGTGCGCGGTCCAGCGAGTCGCATGCAGAGCGACGCAAGTTTGAATTCTGCATGTAGTAACACCTAAAAAAATAACGGGAAACTCGCTTTCTCTTTCGGTGGCTGTCCTTTCAGCTGGAAATGGCAAACCTCTGAGAGTAAAAATTGCCTATGAAAAAGCTCCCAACCTGCCGTTCGGAACCGGCATAAAACTGTAGGTCCCTTCCACCCGCGTACAAAATTCACACGCACAACACGGGTGGTTGCGGGAAGCTAGGCCTTAGTATCGCGTAAGCGGGCTGTCGTGCCAATCAATTATTATTATTAATTAAATTATTATCTCTTTTGAAGCAGTGCACAGTGATTCGACTCCATACAACCGCGGGACAAAATTAGAAAGAGTGGTCCGTTCTTCATGAAATTTGGTATACCAGTTATCCATGGTCTTCTGAATTGAAATCTCTATTTTGTTTTTCTTAAACTGTTGTAGTTTGGCAATGCCTGAGACTTAAATTTTCAAATTTCGTCATTTTTGGAGAGCTATAGCACCAAGTGTGTCGGCTAGATTTTTCAAATTTTACATTTAATCGGTAACGTCAAAATTGATTATTCCAAAGAGGAACAGAAATTGTCTCAGGACCCTCTGGATTTGCAATAAAAACGATAATAATAGATGTATGTTTTGCATTTTTGCAGATTTTATCATTTTTCGTGCTGATTGCATACTTTTAGGCATAAATAAAATAAATTTTGTCGAAAAATACGTGTTTAGACCTCTTTTCAAATTGAATTATTTTCTGAGATCGGAAGATATCGGAGGATGTAATTACATTATCCGATAAAGAAAGAATGCTTCTTAAAATAAAAAAGAGCCTATTTACACGAAGGCTTTTTCCCCCTGCGTTTTTTGCAACTCTCTTTTGAAGTTGCTGCGTAAATCTTCATGCATTTACATGAAGACTTTTTACTTGCAACTTTGCTTGGCTTTTTGGACGTTTAAGCGGCCAATCTTCCTTCATTCACATATTCGCGTAGTTTTTTATATTCTCATTATCAAAAAAAAAATGGATTTAAACAAAGAAGAATTTATTGAAAATATTTTAGAAGTCACTGAAATAGCTATTAACTGCTCAAATTTAAATAATAGGGAAGATGTAAATATAATTGTTAGCAAAGCGTCCGGCCGGTTTGAAATTTGAAGAAAAGTGCGAAAAAGAGCAAAGCAAATGTCAAAAAAAAACCCCTGGAATTCGCTGACCATGCGTGTTTGCCCACCCCGCTGACTTCTCACCACTTCTCGCCGACAAACTCGTCACGCATGACTTAACGCAGGGGGAAAGGCCCTCGTGTAAATAGGCTCAAAAAATCCAGGAACATACTTTCACATACTTTTTAGATATTTTCCTCTAAGTTTTGCCAATTTTCAGATTCAAAGTGAAGTAAGAGCCTACCAATGATAACATTGTTACTTAAAAAAATACTTAAAAACATTAAACTGTGCATTATTATATTTCACTGTAAAGGGAATTTCACAGGCTTTAATATAGTAACAAACTTATAATAGCTTAATTTTTTCGAGAAAAAAATCAGTTTTTTTTTTAATTTATGTAAAAAAAACAAATTTTCGCTTTTAACTCATTGTTGGTAGATATAACATATCTAATGTTATACATCAATCGAAATCATATGACACCTATATTGTTAGGATCGGTTGGTTATTTATTGAGAAATTCGGATATATAACTGGGACTTTGGGGGCGGACCACGCCCTCTGTGAATGTTTCCGCAGCAAAATTTTAAGTTTGTTAGACTAAGAAAATACTCCTCTTTCCGATAAAAGGAAAAAATATTTTTTTTAAGAGGGTGTGGTATTCTGCATTTAAGCCTCGTTTTCATACGAAATTTCTGATTGTACATTTTGACAATCGCATCGCTGCCGTCGTCTATATGATTTCACAAGAGAACTGTCAGTAGATTTTGACAATGCACCGAACGAAAACACAAGCTGTTGGGCTAGTGCCACTACTTTGTTAAATTTACCTTGGCACTTTTATTGTGAACGAGTTTTTCTTGCTTCCGTTGTTCTACAAATATTCACGACAATGGAATGTATGCATGTTCTTCTTCTTATTGATTATCTTGTTGTCATTTTTTGTTTCGTATTCTTCGCTGCGTAAACTGTTCGGGCGTATTTTGCCCAAATAAATGACTTCATTTTGTGTCAAAAAATAGGAAACAACCAAGGCAAATTAAAAGTTTCGCCAGCACAAAGTCATCACAAAATAGATGTAGTTGGATCACTATTAGTTTTGAAGACATTATGAGCAAAGGCGTGATTGGATAGGCAGGTAGGAAATGCTTGCTAAAAGCAACAGTAATTGATAGTTGAAAGTCAAAAGCTTTTGGAGATATGAAAATCGAAAGTTTTTAAAAAACAAAACTCAAAAATAGAAGAATAAACTGTGGTTAGTGCTTTAAACAAATGTGCATTTAGAACATTTCTAAATTACTCTGAAGCGCTGATAAATCGTTGGCGGAACTGCAACTAACAGCTCAACTTTGTCAGGGCCGATTTCTGCATCAAAATTGGTATGAAGCATATCATAATAGCTTCTTTCCCTTCTTAGAAGATTGTGTTGTTTCACTATAGGTAGGTATGAAGGACGCGACACGTGTATGTATATCTGGCAGAGTTGCCAAGCGTACTAATAATGTCAAGTACTTGCACTGATATTTTAGAAATGTCTATTGAGTTCATCAAACAGAAGCAATCTTAACACATTGACGGACAGTAGGAATAAGTCATAGTATAATAATACTATGGGAATAAGTGAAATTCGAAAATTGACACTATATGTTTTTGTAATTTTTAGAATATTAGAAGTATAGTTTTACTTTTTCTGCTTAACCCATTAAAACCTGACCCCAGAAGGGCTTGTGCGATTTCCATAAAATTTTGCACAATCTTAGTAATTGACCTAATCAAGAAAAAAAATCAAGAAAATAATTCATACCCCACCCCCTGAACCAGGAGGGTACGTTGCGCAAACGCAATTTGGGCCTTAGTCACATACAAAACATAAAATTTTAAAAAAAAAAATTTTTTAAAACTTATTTTTAAATAGTTTAGCATTACAAAATGCAGCCCACAAAGGGATTTTGATAGGTTTGAAGAATAAGTATTTTTAATTGAATTTCAAAAATTCCCCAAAAAAAACCTTTGACTTTGGATCGAAAAAAAGATATGAATATTTAAAAAAATTTGAAATTTGAGTATGGCAGAATCTAAAACGATCAATTCGAATCCAATTCTACCCATTTTCAAGTCTTATATCTTTATGAATTACTTAATGTAGCGAAATTCCCAAACGTTGCGCAAACGCAACGCTCAGGGCTTAATGGGTTAAATTAAATTGTTTCCAAAACGTAATACTACTACAAAACATGCTTCTACTTGTACGCCGGTAAATGCACATTTGTGCTGCTATAGCCGCAGTGTCCAGAAACGACCGTTTCGTTTTAGACGGCTATTGCCGTCATGCCTCATAGTGAACTTCGCTTTGACGGCTATAGACGCAAGTGTCCGTCAACGTGTTAAATAATATTTATCTAATTTTTTTTCTAAAATAACAACTGCTGTATTATAATTTGTCCTTGAAACCATGAGATTTATACGAAATAAGCTATTTACAAACCTAAATGTAAATTAACAAAACGGGTGTTCAGTTTTTACACTTTTCATTTTTGAACAATTTAGTATTTTAAATAATGTGTCATTTTTAAAACACGAAATTAGTTCCATTATTAAATTATTTGATTAAGAAGCAGTTCAGTTAATGTTCAATTTTCTGAACATTTTCAACACAGGGAGATATTTGTGCAGGAATTTTTACTTGCTTACTTTTCACAAAAAGTATATTTTTATCATTTTTGTTTAAAGAAATTGTAGCACATTTTTAAAGAAAAACGCGGAAAATGTATCTCTTATGCTCAATATGGCTGCTCAAAAGAAGCAGTGAAGCTACCTTATTTTTGATAGCATAGAATGCACTTTATGCACTTAAAATTATTAATTAGATCGTAAGTGTTTTTCTGTGGTTAAACTTTTAGTAAAAAATTAATGCGTTTGGTACTAATATTTTATAATACTATTGTTGCATTTCCCATACATTTTTAAATCTGTCACCGTTTTGTTTTTGTTATAAAGGGCGCTTATAATTCACTACATTTAATACAATATACATAATTCACTACAGTTATTAGAAGGTAGCTCCCTTTTTAATGTTATGGAAAATCAAATCAATAAGTATATACTATAAAAGTAATCTCAGTTGGGCTCATTGCATTATATAATATTTCATTTTCATTAAAAGAGGCAGAACAAAACAGACTTGTCACAACAGTTAAATGTGCCACGTATGTAGTAGCTTAAGTTGGCAGTAAAGTTGTTTTGCGTATACGTATACGTATGTAGATACAGAAAAGAATTGAAGACATTTATTTCGTTGTTTCAACTGCTCAAGGACAGTTGGTAGCTCCAACCAGTCCGAACCTACAGTAAAGCTTCAGAGATCATGCATTATATACTTCCAGGTTCAATCGTTAAGCATTTGTACCTTTCAGTTCGGCTTGTCTATTTCTGCTACGATTCGTGTTCGTATCTTAAAAAGCAAAAAGCAATAAAATGTAAATGAGTCACATAACAAAAAAAAAATACGACACTATGGCCATTCCATACGCTCCACACCATTTTAACCACTAAGCGCACCAACCAAGAAGCAAAAGCCAAGCAAGTAAGCGTGTGGACAAGCAAGCCAACCAAGAGGTACTACTCGCCAAGACCGCACTAAACGCGCTTACCAACAATCACTCACGCTCAGTTACGGTTTGGATTCGCTGCCGTGCGGTTTGGTTGCCTTGTTTTGACTTGTGGTACACTTAAAATCTATTTGATTTGGTATCGTTCGCTCTGTCTGAATTCTGCCTCTTTGTTGAAATTAATCATATGTATGTATATAAACGAAAATATAAAATAGTTAATATTTTTGACAATTTGCTTTCGACCTTTAATTGAATAAGCGCTTGTGTTATCGCTGCAGCAATTATGCCTTCTTTCGATACCTTGAATGAACGCCTTTCTGCTGTGGGCCAAGAGCATTTGTTAAAATTCTGGGAGGAACTCTCTGTGGATCAACAGGAGCTTTTGGTACACGATATCGAAGAATTAAACCTTGACGAATTAAAGTTGTACTTCGATCGAGCGACGAGTTCGCTGCAAGAAAATTCCATCAAGCTGGACGATCGTATGCAGCCGATTCCGGAGTCAAAACTGGTATGCATTGCGCGAACCGATGAGGGGCGGCTGCAAGAGTACCAAGCAGAGGGCTTGCGGCAAATAAGCGCGGGACATGTAGCTGTACTGCTGATGGCCGGTGGACAAGGTGAGTGTGCAGTAAAAAATGTGTGTTCGTTAGTTTGTTATGTAAGAGTGAATTTTCAATTTGCTAAAGTACAAGTCGATAACACGACTCTCAGTAAAGTGTTGGAAAGAGCCTTAAATAAAATTTCGATTATGAACTGCGAAGCAATTTATGATTTTAACTTAATTATTTGCAGTCCTGTTGCGGCAGTTAACTTTATTATTCGTTTCTCGCTACATTTGTACCTTCTTCTGCATTTATAAAAATACCACGTAAACGTTTTAAAACGTAAAACTAAATTCAGTATAAACAGAAAATTGAGGAAATAGAGCACAATTCTTGTTTACGTACCACCTAAATAATGTATCCTTCGCATACACACGGCACTATTATTAAAATAATTTTTTTATCATTGGACCAATTTGGCCAACTTAAAATTAGCTTTTTAATGCTGAATTTGATTTAAATGTCGAATGTTAAAAAAAAATACTTTCGTCGTAACCAATAACACAAAATTGAAAAAATATGTATGGAGTACTTGTAAAACACGTTTTTAAGGCCAGACAAACCGAACTCAACTGAAACCCATTAATGTGTATTATTGCAGAGCTAGGAAGAACAGATTTAAAATGCCAACACTGCGTGTGCTAAATTCTAACTCGTAACGGTAGTTTATTGAATAAACTAATTGTCAGTATTGCTTGTTTGATACTTATGTACACATACATACATGCTTTTCGTCTTCATCATATACTACATTTCTTCAACCTTATTAAGCATTATTTGAATTTTTGCAGGCACGCGCCTAGGATTTGCTCACCCAAAGGGTATGTACGATGTGGGATTACAATCCCATAAAACTCTGTTTCGGATACAGGCGGAACGCATTCAAAAACTGGAGCAGTTGGCCCACGAGGCAACTGGCCGGTATGGCATTATCACTTGGTACATTATGACATCAGAGCATACCATACAACCAACGTACGAGTACTTCATGGCCAACAACTATTTCGGATTAAAAAAAGAGAACATCATTGTTTTTGAGCAAGGTTCGCTGCCATGCTTTGAATTCGACGGTAAAATCATTCTGGATGATAAGTTTCGTATTTCACGCGCACCTGACGGCAATGGAGGATTGTACCGCGCTCTAATGCAACAGGGAATTCTAGATGACATCGCTAAGCGAGGTGTGCAATATCTGCATGCCCACAGTGTCGACAACATTCTGATCAAATTGGCCGATCCAGTATTTATTGGGTACTGTGTACAAGAAAATGCTGACTGCGCAGCCAAAGTGGTGGAGAAATCACACCCTAACGAACCAGTAGGTGTAGTCGCCATAGTTGATGGAAAATTCCAAGTAGTCGAATACAGTGAAATATCGGCTAAAACGGCTGAATTACGTAATTCTGACGATCGTCTGACCTTTAGTGCTGGAAATATTTGCAATCACTTCTTCACTGCCACATTTTTACAAAAAATAGCTTCCACTTATGAGATGGAGCTGAAGTTGCACGTAGCTAAGAAAAAAATTCCATTCGTTGACAACTCCGGCAAGCGCATTACACCTGAAAGACCAAATGGCATTAAAATTGAAAAATTTGTCTTCGATGTCTTTGAATTCGCGCAGAAATTCGTAGCAATGGAAGTACCACGCGATGAGGAATTTAGTGCAGTTAAGAACGCAGATAGTGTAGGAAAGGATTGCCCGTCAACGGCGCGTGCTGATTTATATCGCCTTCACAAAAAATACATCGAGGCAGCTGGCGGTATTGTACATGGAAATGAATGTGAAATTTCCCCTCTTGTCAGTTATGCGGGGGAAAATCTTGTGCCACTGGTAAAGGGGAAGTCATTTAACAGCCCAATATACTTGCGCAGCAATCAAGATCCCTTACACGGCCATCTTTAAAATTGGCGAAAATTGGCTTGTACTATTGCAAAGCGCTGGTGCCAATGCTCATAATGGTACTTGTTTAGTTGATTTTTCATTTGTTAATGCTTTTATACAAAATTTTGTTTGTGAAAAATTAAATTATCGTTGAAACTGGCTACTTAAATTTATATAATAGTGGCAATACCCAGCTATTTTATGCAATGTACATACTTACCATAATCATTGGTATCATCAGACATACAAATGTAAATGACATATAATTATCAATTATTATAAGAGTGTATTCCCACATATAAGAAACTTGTACATTCATTGTACATATTTACATATAAAATTAATATTACCTAAATAAAATGAGATTAACAGAATTTACAATCGTATTTTGTTCTAGAAGGATACATATAAATATATGTTTCAGTAATGGCATTACTGAACATCAGTACATCTGTCACGTATTAGTCTAAACTAAAAGAAACAATTTTTTAATTACAGTTCAACCCCGATTATCCGAGCCTCCATTACCCGGTAACATCTATAAACCGGGATGTTAAGTCAGTGGCGGATTCAGGGGGTATTTTGGGGGTTGAAACCTCCACCCCGAAATATTTGGATCGCCTATAAAAATACATACAAATTAAAAGGCATTTCACAAATATTAAAGAATTACTTTTTGAAACCCCCCCGAAATATTTTTCTGAATCCGCGCCTGTGTTAAGTGGATTTTATACCTCTATTAACCCTTTCGCTATTGTGTTGCCATATTGCACATGCTACTTTGTAGACGTCTGCATCCTCTATGGTTGCAAGAATAAATTTTTTGTTGGTCCTTAGAATAGTTTGAAGTTTTAGGAAAAATACGAAATTGAAAAACAGAATATTTAAGTTTAAAGAAGAGAAATATACACGTTTTTTAATGGTATATCTTGACATAGCAAAAGAAGAAAACTTTAGATAATTTTTTAATTTTCTTATTTTGGCTTAAGTAAATGAAGAAATATTTAAATTTTCGTTATGCGTAAAAATGTGTATGTTTAAGTAATTATTACAGCCACAACGATATGGTTTCTCTTATAGAAAACCACTCTAAAATACAGGGTCCGAGTATAAAAATAAAAAAAATTTTATGGAATGTTGCTAATATAACCACATAGAAGCATAAGACGTAAAATTTAAAATTTTAACTTTCCCCAGTAAAAACCTGTAGCGAAAGGGTTAACCGTGATTTGCCTCTATTATCCGTGAAGCACATGTTGTATTTGTTTTTTATTTGTGTAACACACATATACATATGTAGTATGAATTCAAATTCGGTGATTCCCCTTTTTCAATTTTTATGCAATGAGTGCATCAAATTTAATTTCCATTCAGTCTGTTGCGAAAATGGATTTGAAAACACATATTTTTTTTAACATGCTGCCATCAAAAACCAAATCCGCGAGAAGTTCAATCAATAGCTAACGATAACAAAGAGACTACCTTAAAGGAATATTTAAATTGAATGTATTTTTTAAATAGAAAAAGATTTCTTGATGCAAATGTTTATAGAAGCAGTTTTACATGTTTTTATCAAAAATAATAAAATTTATATACGTTTATATGCAACTTTTTTTAACCGGGATGTTCGATTAGCCGTGATGAGTGCGGTCCCGAGCAGCCCGGATAATGGAGGTTCAACTGTGTATATAATTACAGCGGTGGCACACTAATTAGCACACCACCAATAGTAGCGAAGAGAGTATAAAACCAGGGCCGTAACTAGGCATGTGCAGGCGGTGCGGCGCACCAGGGCCCCCGGCCCTGAGGGGCCCCCGAAGAATTCTTTTTTTTTTTTAGAATTCGTTTTAAAGTATGAGCTAGAAAAGATCTTCGATAACGTTTTTATAACATTGTATAAAATTGGATATACTTTTTTATGGAAAGGGCCCCTGGGAAACTTTTTTTCTAGAACACTCTTATTAGTATCTAATAGAAAATGTTTACGAGAACCCTTTTTTTATGAACGCTGCTTTGTTTGAGAGCTTATAATTTTATTACTTACATGCAGTAAGTAGCGATTTCATGGGATGAGCGTCAGGCATTGGGCGTAAAGTTTTTTACAATGCAACAGACAAGTGCAGAAATATATCTTTCTCTTTCTGTTGCATCGTAAAAACCAGTACAAACTTGACGCTCGACGCTTGATGCCCCTATGAATAAGACCTATAAGTAGAGATTTCATGGGAGCGTCAAGCGTCGAGCGTTAAGTTTTTACAATGCAACAGACAGAGAAAGAAATATAGTCGCTCTCTTTCTGTTGCATTGAAAACACTTGACGCTCAACGCTTGACGCCCACATGAAATTTCACCTTTAGGCACAACGCTCTTTTGTTTTAAACTTCTCGTGCTCTCGCATTGTACGAGCGACACTAACTTCGAGCAATGATGACATGATGTGAAACTGAGCGTTCGACCACAATACATACTCAAAATCCGCACTAATACACCGATAACATCAGACCCCAGGGTTTTGGTTTTGATTTTGAAATAAAGAAATTGTTTAAACCAAAGTATAATGCTGTTTTCAATTTCTCACGACCTTTGAACCCTTTTTTTAATGGACTTCGAAAAGGCTTCGAAATCACTTTCTTTTTTTTTTTTAGAAATTCATTTTCATGGGCCCCTTACGAAATCTTGCACAAGGGCCCCCGAGACCCTCGCTACGGCGCTGTATAAAACACAAGTAAAAGTATAATATAGTGATAAGGAACAATTATATATTCATTTACTAAAATAAACATTTCATTTTATTTATATTATTTCAAACATACATTTTCGGCTTTTTTACTTTGACACCCCAGGGATGGTTTTTCCAAAGGCGCTGTCTAACAGTTCGGGTGACGATGTTTACGCTTTATTATAATGAAAAAAATTAGTATACTTTTTGCGAAGCACAGGCGTGTTTATTAAAGTGCCAGCCACAATAGGCAGCTCCTATGTAAAAAACGGTATCTGCAGAACCGGTAATGGGAATGTTACCGGTTCTGCACACAGGAAAATGGAACTGCAATACACGTAATACAAAAATGCCATGTTCTTATGCATGGCCGAAAGAAGCATCGAGGAGATTATCTTATAACAGCAGCTAATTGGGAATCTAGAGGTTAAAATTCCAAAACAAAACATCTCTCAAAGGACTGGACTTACAGATAAACTGTGAGTTTATGAAGGCGGCACAATAGATCTTTTAGATCGCAGTGCACTTTCCCTTTTTTTTAATTCAAAGCAATTATTTATACAAAAAAGCAGTGTAATACCAAATATTTGCTATCGTTATAATTAATGGTTGTGCATTTCTCTCTTTTACTAGAAAAGTAAATGTTGTGATAATGATTACTGATACTTTATCATCAAAAGCAATCGTCAATATTTGTTCCTGCTTGATATCAACAGCATGCAGTCGAGTTATCAACAAATTCCATTTAGATGATATTCACAACTAGAGAGCGGATTTCAACAAAATGGATGAAATATCTTTCCGAACAGAAACATTTCTTTGAAATTGAATTAAATTGTTAGTGCATATTTTTTCATACTTCGCTTTAAACGCATATTTTGGCATATTTGCAATAACATGGATTTTTGTAAGCACATTCTAAGCGTTTTTTCGCTTTGAAGGAATATTTTTGAATATTTACAACAAAATACATATTTAAGCCTGTTTTCCGATTTTTCTTTTATTTCTTACACTTGAATATTTAACCCTCAATCACCCACCCCTATTAAAATCACGTATCTACCCACCCTGAGTCCCCGGGACTCAAAATTTTTTTTTACGAAATAACGCAACACCTATTAAATTTGTATGGTTTTTTATATTTTTGTAGGCCACATTAAGATCTCTTGTTACAGATGTCATTCCATTTTTTTGCATAACTCAAATAAAAAATTCACCTTTTAATTTACAGAGGAAAACATACTCTAAAAAATATACACTAAACATTTTATAAAAATAAAAGATATAAATAAATTAACAAAAACAATTATTTTTACATAAATAACCTAAAAATTAAATAACTGTTCAGAAAAGAACTTAAACTAATACTTTATTATATATAATAAGAAAACGTGCAGCAGGTTGAATTTCATATGTTATGCACATACCTCACATACTTTTTCAGCACTACTAAGGCAAATTGTTAGTAGCAAAACTTCTCAAAGGGTTAACACTCTCAATTATTAAACTTTTCACGGCCATTTTGGCATCCTAAATTAACACGATTTTAAAAAAGAGACAAGTACAATTTTCGTAACACAAAACAACACCCTGAGTCCCTGGGACTCACTCTGT
The DNA here is from genome assembly GCA_963971225.1 of Melieria omissa. Taxonomy (NCBI): domain Eukaryota; kingdom Metazoa; phylum Arthropoda; class Insecta; order Diptera; family Ulidiidae; genus Melieria; species Melieria omissa. The sequence continues at coordinate 116,925,162 of OZ020267.1, forward strand.
GCCAAAACTCAGCCTTGTAATTATAGTGCGTTAACTTCCGATCGGCTTCGCGTTCAGAGCGACCCTGTAGGAAGGTATACGAAAGCTGGGCGCTGAAACATAAAAACACAACGTATACCAACTTATTAAAGCTCGTAGTGTGTCCTTTGGACTCAGAGTGGGCGATTGAGGGTTTAATACTAAAAATCAAAAAAATTGTTGATTGCAAATTTTGTAAGACACTCTGTGTCTATGTTCTATATAAAAATGTCGTTTATCAAGAAATGAGGAACATTTTTAAAATTTTCGATTTGAGCGTCGAAACCGTGTTTGTTCACAAACTACTCTACTTTTGTATATGTTGAACAGTCATTTGCCTTGTACAAACACTTTTTACAACCAAATAGGAAAAAGTTCAATCATTTAAAAAGAAATTTTATTGTACATATACGCCAATAAGACATTCGAGAAAAGTGACTATGTTTATAAAAATCTGCACAATGACCGCTCCACATTTACAAAAATTGTACGCAATACGTTTTCAAAGTCGAAGTTAGATTCAATACAAACTCAATGATTTCTTTAAAAGCTAGTTTTAGAAAATCGTGAGTTTTTTTTTACTTCGTAAACACAGTAAATTGAATGTTTTCAAAAGAAATTCTAGTTTTAAATGTTTGTACATTTCTGTGGCCGTAAGGAATAACAGCCAAAGTCGATTTTATGAAGTTTTCAGGAGAGCAATTTTAATTTTTGATGATAAATTTTAGATTTTTGGGCGTAAAATGAGCAAAAGCCATAGAATTTTGTGTAGTAGTACATTTGAATACGACGACGGTGGTAATAACTCAATTTTGTCCTAACTCGACTTTGGCAGTTATTCCTTACGGCCACAGATTTGTTGTTGTTTTGTTAGTACTGTATGTATATAATATATAATTTATATAATATATATGTACGCATATTTTTACGTACTTACGCATATTTTTAGTACAGGAAAATCAGTTCTCTATTCACAATAATCAAAGCGGTATGTTCAGTGTTGGAACTGCCACGCAGGCCACGAGAACACTATATTATCTATCACTTGAGAGAAATCTATAACCATTTAAAACTAACCCAGCGATTTTTTCAGAAAATCCACTAGATTCAGAAACCAACTAGCATGTTTAAAAATCAATAGAAGCACAAATATTTAAATACAAATATTTGAATTGCAAAATATGACACTTAAGTGTCAAATTGCTTCTATTGTGCTTCTATTGATTTTTAAACATGCTAGTTGGTTTCTGAATCTAGTGGATTTTCTGAAAAAATGGCTGGGTTAGTTTTAAGCCGTTTTCTATATCTAACGCATATATCAACCACTTACATACCGATTTTCTTTCAACTATTAGTGGAAAATAATTGAGTGCTTTTTTCTTAAACAAAAAATATTTAGTTGAATTTGGCAACGCTGGCTGTAAGCGTTCAGTAGTAGTCTGGCAATATTACAAGGAATAAAGCCAATACCCAAGGAAACGTGTAAAATACCGTGAAGAAGCCGAGTAATTTACTGAAAATAATACATTTAGTTATTGCAATTTATTGAAATGGGAGGAGCCAGAGCACGTGGACGTGGAAGAGGTCGTGGCCGTGGTAGAGGAAAAAAAAAAGAGGTAAAGAAGAAAGACGCGGAAATAGGCAATGTTGACTATTATCACTATTTATAGGCGCTTGATAGTAGTGGTAGCATTGGGACCACCAGCATCGCAATGGATGACCAAGAATCTTCGAACTTACCTGCTGAGACTAACGAGGATGTGACAATACAAGAAATTAATAAAGAAAATTATGTGGACTCCACACAGCCGTCCGCACTATCTGGAGAGGAACAGTCGGCACCAGTGTTGCCGCAAACAAGTAAGTTCCGTCGTGTATCGCAAGTGGCATATATTGTACACAAAAAAACTTCTGTTGGCGTTTTCCTTTGCAGTCGACATGGAGGCGGATATTTCACAGTTGGAGGCGCCTACGTTTACGACGATTTCTCGAGGACCGCCCGAGCCCATGTTACGGCTAAAATGGGATCACAAGGTTAACTTGATAGGAGAGAAAGTGCTGAACCCAATGATACATTGCTGTGACCAGTGCGACAAGCCTATATTACTTTACGGGCGCATGATACCCTGCAAGCATGTTTTTTGTTTGAAATGTGCGCGTGCCGAGCCTGTTAAGGTTTGCCCACGCTGTACCGATAAGGTGGTGCGCGTTGAACAATCTGGTCTTGGCACGGTTTTTATGTGCACTCACGGTGGGAGCCGCTATGGCAACACAGGTTGCAGACGGACATATCTGTCCCAACGCGACCTACAAGCGCATATTAATCACAGGCATATAACGCAACCGCAGTCATCACAGGGTCTGTGCACAGCATTGCCGTCAGTAAACGAAATTAAACAAGATAGTCACATGGACACACTGAAAGTGGCTGGCACACTACGAAAGGTAAACATAAACGTATACAATAAGTTTGTTTTTATTTAATCTCTGCTCATTTTCACTAGTTATCCGAGCCACTAACTGGAACTTCCATACAAAGCCCATCTGCTCTGTTAACTCAGAGGCCACAAATACGTTCTGGCATAGGAAATATTCCGTCGCCCGGCAATGTCTCTACTCAAGGTTCCATACACTCCCATTCTTCCCTGACACAAGCAAATATAGCAAGAATTAACACAGCAAATGCACAAGAGTGTCACCAGGGAAAAGTCGCATTGCATCAGACGCTTAAGAAAATGCCCATAACACAAGCACATCACCAGCCACCAGAAACCGTTGCGGACGCCTCATACTACAGCAGCGTTCTTAACTCTTTCGGCAGTGGTGTGAGTGAAGTAGATACAAGTAGCACATCTGGTGGAGCTGCCACTGTACAAAGCAACCAGGCAGCGCAAAGTACATGGCAACCAGGCCAATATTATAGGTGATAACTGATAGGAACATGGTGCGAGGAGAATATGTTGTATTTTATGCTTGTAATTGTAAATGCAAAACAAAACATGTGTAAAAAATAAAAAATTGCATCAATAAAATGTCAATGGCTGCACTGTTGAATTACATTTCATGCTATTATTTATTTGCCAGATAATTTTAGAAAGTTCAAAAATTATAATAGAAATATACATTTTATATATTTTCCTTACAAGAAATACACAACTTTTGTTTTTTTCTCCTTTAATTATAATTTAAATATTTACAACTTTGAGAAATTACAATGCAGGAGCAGGCAAGTGTAAATTTTTTTTTGTATATCCTTCACCCTTGCATAGTTACGGTGCTTCGGTCAGTTTTGACTGATTTATGTCCTCTTTTTCACACATCAATTTTAAAAACTTTTTAGGTTTGAAGAACAAAACACAGCTTTCGTACGGGCTAGCCAGAAATTGGACAGATGGAGAGCTGTTATTCGTCACCGAGCCACACCAAAGCGTTACATACTTCGTACCAAAGTGAATATTCTCTGACCTAATTACCATAGTTGATGGTTAATTCGGCATTAGCGTAAAGCCGCACCTTCTATAACCACATTTAATTAACACGATCTTTTAAATATCGAAATTTATTAATACACAAACTTTTAGATTCCCGAATTGTTGTTGTTCGACACTCAGGGCAAATAAATATGGCTTCAGGTTTGCTTAGTTTGTCTTATTTAGATTTGGCGCACTTGTAAAATCAAAATGGACCACAGAACAAAACAGTGGAAATACCAAGTGCAACAGTAGAAAATCAAACAGCTACATGGTCCAACCAAAGCAAAATACAAATAATAGTATTTTTACATATGTATAGAATATATACACACATATATATATAAATTCAGACGGATGTATTAAATAAATCACCAAATGCTTTAGCAGTCACCGAAAAGTCGTGTTGTCCGAATAATCAATGTAATCTACTGTGTTGTTGGCTGGTGGGAGTCCAAATTAATGAGTAAATCATTGCTCGTCGCACTAGTTACATCGTCGGTATGTTTGACTGGGGGAGCGGGCATGGGTATTGCAATCGGACTCATCATGCTAATCATGCGAGGTTCGTTGCGTGCACTTGTAATAGGTGGATGCTGTAGTGTTTCTTCACCTAATGCGGCCTGTGGCAAAAACGCAGGCATTGTTACGGCCTCGGATCCAATTTGCGGTAGCGTTTGATGCGAATGTACGTGACCTTGGCCGTGGGTATGGTTATGATGATGGTGTTGATGTTTGTGATGATGGTGTCCCGCTATCGGTCCACCGGAACTTGACACTGTTGGAAATGATTTCGGCAGTTGACTGTGACGTGCCATATCCGTTGATTTGAGCCGTTCACTTAAAGCTTTTAGCGCGATTTGTCTATAAATAATGAAAATCGAAAAATAATTATACTGTGATTGGCAATTTCCAGAGTTTTACTTGCCGTCTTCGCTCTATATCATGCGCGTCCACACCGGGTAAGGAAATCGTAACAGACGAAAGACTACTGGTTACTGATAATGTTCGTGGTGGAGCCGGTGGCTTTACCACTCCAATTTTTAAACAGCATACGTATATCGGATTAACCATTATACTAATCACCGGCTGCATTACATTGGGGAAGAAGCTAACAAATGTAAAACTTTCAGAGCTATCCCCACGACCGTTTGGGTGCCACTGGTAGAAACGTAAATAAAGCCACGATACCAATAATCCTGAAGCGAACATAGCTGGGTATGTGCCGTCCAACAAGTTGACAGCCCACAATATGATTGATAAGACCAGTACGGTTAATGGTACGTTCCTGTAATGGCAAAACATAGAAATCTAACAATTAAGGTAATTGTGTTAGAGCACAAATTTTTGTCTACCGATTTGTTAGTTTTCCCCAGCGAGTTTTGAAAATCAAGTGATCCGGCATAACCTGTCGCACTGCTACGCTGATACCCGCCACATAGCCAGCTAACCCATGGATGTGAACATCGAACAATATGCTCGGATTATCCGTGACCACATAGTAGAACAGATAGTAAATAGTGGTTAATATAGAAACGCCAAAGTTGCTCAGTGCAAAGAACTTGAACATCTCAAGCTGCCCCCAGAGGGGCTCAAGCATCTTTCCGCATAGTCCAACCGTTATGACATCAACCAATACCTCCCACCAGTGCAACTCAATGAAGCAGAATGTAAATGCTGTCCAAATCCAGAACTGGGCATTTGGCAAAATGTAACCTGGCGTAACGCTTAGCACTCGAACAGCCGTCTCTGAGTAAGAGAGCAAGTATCCAAAGCCTGTGACTACACAGATCAGCGTAATAACAGGAGAAGTGTTGTGCAAAAGTGCCGAAAACTGTTGCTTTAAGTACGGCACATTCCGATGGTATGCTGACATTTTACAATCTAATTTCCTGCTGGCTGTGTTAAGCACTTTTTTTACGTGTTTGTGACATTAACCGAAATTGAAATTAAAACAATGTTATTGCTCTCGCAAGATTTCTCACCTCCCCTATCACTGACATTCAGCCAGTCCTGCCAAAATCTCATCAACAAATACTAAAACATGAGATGCCAGCCCGATCGAATTTCAGCAGAATCGTTTGTACAACTTATCGAGACGACAAGCGTACGATATCATAAATGAATACCACAAATTAACGCTGAATGAAAGAATGCCACACACAGCATCAAAAAAATAAGTTCTAACTTTGTAGTGAGGTTATTATATTCGGTTATGTTACAGTAATAAGCCTAATTGTAGTAAACCTAGTTAATTCAAATGAACTTTTCAAATAACTTTTAAAAATAAATTTTTGGTAATTTTTCTTTCTCATCATTATATATTTTACAAAATTTATTATATATACAATAAATTCTTCCTGAATTAGTCACAAACGAAATATTTCACAATATTTTAAGTAATTATGCTGTAATCATCACCACGGAATGTAAGAATACTTTCCTTAACATTACGTTTTGGTATAAACAATTTTTGGAAATAAAGACTATTGTTCTTAACGAATTTAATTGACTGGAAATCGCCAAGGAATATTGGACCCATGATTCAATACCTTTAATTGGCTTTAAAAATTGAATTAATCTATCAACAAATCATACATATACGTTTTAGTTGAGCAAGGTTTACAATGCTGTGCAGTATTCAACTGCAAAAACTTATCATACGAAAGTTGAATTTGAAACCCTGACAAGTCAAACCAATTTCAGTTGAATGGCGTTTCCCACATACTTTGCTTGAAACCTACACCTATTGGTCGGGAGAAGACAGATTCAAATACTTCATATTTTCATTATTGTTGCTTTATTTATTGTATTACAACTTAATGAATTAAGTTTAATTTTTATTTTTCTTTGAAAATTTCACACCTCTCATTCTCTCTTTATCGCTCTACATAAATTAACTACCTCTCACAGTTCGATATTATTTCAATTATCAAGATGTATCTTTTCTTATAAAAGAACCTAACTTGATTTAAATCAATCTGATTGAAATAATATTCGCTCTAAATGTCTGCCTTATAACACAGTTGTTAGTAATTTCGCAGTTATATTATGAAAGTGCTACAAATAGCCGCAGTCATTGAAAGAGTTTTCAAGTTTCGGTTGAACACTTTTATGTAAAATACGTGTTAAACTAGGCATTATCAAAGGAAATCAGGGCAGCCATAAAAATTGGGCATGCCGTTAGCAAAATTTCTCTGCTTGCTACTTATTAGTATTACAAATAGAAATAGTTGCTTATATTGAAATGATTCATAATGTTGTTACATGCGTTTTATGAAGCAATAGGACGAAAAATAGTTGAAATGTCGAAGCAACTTGTGAATTTGTAGCAAAACCCCGACTTAAAAAATTTTAAATCGAACATTTTAAATATATTGGAAACAAAAGCATAGTTTCTCTTTCCAAACGTGACGTGAAACAAATATGTTCAGCAAAATCGAAAATAACTTAGAAAAGCAGGGTACCCATGCCACCCATTTCGGATTGCTCTTTCACGAAGATCTCGAAATATTGATAAATTATGGTGACAGCCAGCAGAATACCAGTGCCTGAGCCAATGGCACCAAGGAAATCCGCCATCACGGAGAGAGCACCGATGCACAAGCCCCCGAAAGCAGCAGCTGTCGGGATATAACGATTTAACTCATGAATCATTGAATTCTCACGATGCCCGCGCATCACCATGTGTTGTTCCTTTAATTGCTTAGCAACCTAAATCGAATAAATGTGTAACATTAAAATTTACATACAAAATCATTAATATACGATTTTTAACTTACATCCTTAGCTGAACTACCAGACACATCAATCCATGTTTTAGAGAAGAACGCACATGAACCCAACATGAAAACAATGTACAAAATGGCGTGAGTGGGGTCGGTGAGTATGTGACCAACACTTTCAGGTGGTGACAGGTAGTAACATAGGCCACCAATTGGGTACGAACGTGCTGGGCCACCGCCGCCCACATCAGCCCAAACGCCAAGCAAATTTATAAATACGTTGCCTTGAAATTTCACGGCCAGCATCTGCGAAATCACGTACAAATTGGAGACCAAGGCTGACTGGAGTATAATGGGGATGTTGGAGGTATAGAATAGCTTAATGGGGTAGCTACTGTATTGGCCGCGGTAGCGTGCTGATTTGATTGGCAGGTCTACACGGAATCCTTGAAAGTATATAACCACAGCAAATACCAGTACGGTGGCTAGCAGGTTCATCAGGTTGGGCAAGTTTTGGCGATAGAAGGCCTCGCGCAGTGCACGCACTTTATCATTTCGGGTAGCCATCAAATGGAATAATGCGATCACAGCACCCTCGAACTCAGTACCTCTCCCGGTGGTAACTGTAGTGGGTGAAAAAGCTTTCCACACAATTGTCTCGCATATATTCGTAGCAATAAAGAGGGAAATGCCAGAACCTAATCCATAGCCCTTTTGTAACAGCTCATCGAGCAACAGCACAATAAGTCCAGCCGCAAATAGTTGAATGATGATCAGAAGACATACACCGGCCCCAATTTCGGAAGGGTCGCCATACATGCCAGTCATAACGTACACGATAGCCTGACCAATCGTGATCACCATGCCAAACAATTTCTGCGCACCATTAAACAGTGCCCGATCCTTCGGCGTATCCCCAACTTCAATAATCTTCGCGCCGGCCAATAACTGCATAATCAGGCCAGACGTAACGATCGGTGAAATACCCAACTCCATTAGGGTACCGCGGTTTGAAGCTAAAATCACTCGAATCCAATAGAACGGATCCGCAGAATCTGAGCTCATGATGCCAAACAGCGGAATTTGGCAGCAGACTAAGAAAATGAAAAGTGTTATTGCGGTCCATAATACTTTTTCCCTGAATTGGATCTGTGGAGTAAAAAAAATTAATCAATGTTTTTGGCTAAGCTCTTGCAAATTTTATGAGTATGTATTACTACGGAGTAAGCCTTGTACTTTATAATTCTTGCACACATGACACACTAATTGTATCGAATGCCCACTTACTTATTCACCAATTGTCATTTTAACTTAAATTTCAAAACAAAAAAGGGCTTTAGTACAAAGTTGATGAGCTAAATCATTCGCGCTATCATCACTCGTTAGCAAATGTATAACAATGCTGTTGGAAGCAATAGTTCGTATTTTAGCACAACTTGTCAGTAAAACTGGGATTTAAAAGAATGATTGATTCAACGATGTCACAAATAGATTTGCTCTTACACACCACAAAGTGAAAGTGACTGCAGTACAGCAGATCAAAACTCCAGTAATATTTATGTGTATTACAAATGGAAATTTGACAATGGATAGTGTGCGTGCGTGGCTCATCACGGACGAAAATGCAGCAATGTTTTCTATAAACCCAGACTCATATAAGTACAAATAGTAGATAAGCCAAAATGTCTTCGAACATTTTTTTTATCAGGATCGTGTTGGCAATGAAATATCTCACCTTTCGCTCTGGTTTGGCGATCTCCGGCAATATGCTGCAAAATGGCTTAATAACTTCTAGGAATTTAACTGCAAGGGTAAAACAAACAAATTAATTTAATATCTGCTCGATATAAGTTCGAAAACTAAGATTCTGTTTTTCTTTTAACTAAAATAAAGTTGTTTTCACAGTTCAAATATATATGAATGCATTCATATAAGATTTCATTTTGTGTACGTAAGCAAGCGTTAACACTACTGCCAGCGAAAGTTCCGGTGGCAGCAACTCACAGTGTGCTTTCGTTTTTAATTTATTTTAACAAATAGCCGGCACTTCTTGATATTATTTTATAACACCTTTTTACTTACTTCCCATTGTGAATAATTAGATTAAACTGTTTGAATACAATTTTGCGGAATGCACAAACCACAATTTCTTGGAACAACGACAAAGTTCACCCGCCGGCCGAGGTCGAGATTGAGAAATAAATGAACGAGCGAATATTAAACCAAATACGACGTTTCAACTCGGCTCCGCCACTCCACTAACGGCAGTGTTGCTTGTAAACTTTAGGGCACAGATTTTTCGAGGTTTATATTCATATGGTAAGTTTCTCGTATAAGAACTACCTTATTATCATACAAAATATATACACTACTTGCTCATTGAATAGTTGCTGGTTAAAATATTGGAATTTTCTTTCATTTTTTTAATTTCAAATTGTATGTAAACAAATTTCGTTTATTAAATTAAGCATTGCATCACTGGTAAGTGACTACGACAATGCATTCGGGTAAAATACTGCCAAGTTTTCGTCACCAATATTAATATAGTGGTTCTCTTCTCTCTGTGGCAACTTTATATCCATTGTGTCCTCAATCAGAGCGCATGAGACCCACAAGTTACACGTCGTAGTTGCTTCGTTCACGTGACGATTTTAAGGTGCTTCCCAACTTTATTATTTTTGAAGTTTTTAACTTATTTCCCAAACTTAAATCTCTTTCCATTTATTACACTTAGGTAGGTGGATAGGTATTTAACATTTTACAAATTTGTCTTATCATTAATCTATGTAATTGCTTATTCGATGGATCTCCAATCTGAAATCGAAAGTATAGCTTTCGGACTTAGTGAAATGCCAATTTAATATAAGAAATCGTTGTTTTAGTACAAACTACGTTTCATCCCGTTACTTTCGGATTTTTTTTTATTGCAAAAATTTTGGATATCCTCTTTATGGATAACTTTGTGTTATGGGATGTTTTTGTATATTCGGAAACCACACCCGCCAACAAAGATAGGAAAAGTTCAATACATTTTAATATAATTACTACGGATTTTGCGGTTCAGTACGTTGCGTTGCGGTCATTGTCCCTTTATTTTCCAAACAGTACACACTATTATAAAAAGTGTTTTATGTTAACTATCGTATAGCCGCCGTACGTTAGTATACCCGATAATCATAATATAAATGTGTGAAATGATATTCCATATTTAGGATCTGAGTTTTGTGGGTGATACGACACACGGTCACCACAAAACAAAATATATTCAGAAACTTTGCACTGAACATGTCACTCATTGTGTTAAAATTTTAGATCTATCGGTCAAATAGTTTCAAGACCATAAGCAAACGAAAAACGAGCGAATATTAATTTATATCGATAAAGATACGCCACTTGTATTATCTTTTACGTATCTATTTCTGAACCGATTTGGAAAATTTTTACACAAACTTCTCTTCATTCGGTTCAGAAATAATGGGTAAATGATGACAACATGTAAACACGTTTTCTTTCTTATATAAACAATTTTTATAGGTTGCAATTTGTGCATGTAGTGTCAATGTCCAAGCGTAAGTTTATACATTATTGCACAGCAATAAAATTATATGAATGTACGATTATCTTTTATCATGATATATTCGCGTTTTTATACTCCAAATTTTTGTTATCTAGAATTTATTCGGAGTTCATTCATCTGTTGAAAGTAGTATTTGCGTGGATGGATCTGGCAATGCTGTGTGGACGACTCTTAATTATTTTTATGTTGAATTCATTTGGCGTTCATTCCTCTGGTGAAAGTAGTATTTGCGAGGATGGATCTGGCAATGCTAAGTGGACTAAGTGGACGATGTACCGGCCTTAAAAAAAAACTTCAAGTTTGCATATGTGAAAATATAACAATGAGAACAAAAGGAAAGCCCAGATTTAAGTAACCAGAGTTCGAAAAAACGCAAATGAATAGAGAATCTCTATGCGCTTTAGATAGCGATCGCCACTGATTAGTTCATTAAACGTGTTAACAGTGGGTCACCAGAAAGTACAAAGGCTTCTTCAGAAAAAAAGTCAGTGAAAGTTATGATCGAATTTCTCGTGGAGGGACTGCAAATGGATAAAATTAAGCGTATTATTCTGATCAGTGGCAAGAGGAAATGTGGCAAAGATTTTTTATCGACAACACTACAGAACAGGTGAAGGCCAAAGTGGCGACCCTTAATTCACATACCGCACTAACTGGCATGGAACTGGTTTCTGTCGTTCCATGTGTCCGTTTTGTTCTTAGGCTAGGCAACCGTAGTCAAATTGCCAGCATTTCCACACCGATTAAAGCAGAATGGGCGAAGAAACTGAATCTCAACTTGACGGAACTGCAGAGCGATAGCCCCTATAAGGAAAAGTACCGTAAAGATATGATTGAATGGAGTGATACAATGCGCTCCAACGACTGCGGTTATTTTTGCCGTGCAGCTATGCAAGACGGTAACTACAGAAACTTCAGTGTTCGCAAATTTTAAAGTATTACATCTCTTTAACAGCTAAGGCGGAAATTATCATTGTGAGCGATGTGCGCCGCAAAACTGATATTAAGTATTTTCGTGAGGTTTATGGAACGCGAGTGCAAACAATACGGTTGACGTGTCCAGAGCTTGTACGCGCTGAGCGTGGCTGGATTTACACATTGGGTATTGACGATGTGGCATCCGAATGTGATCTTGATGACTATGATCAGTGGGATCTGGTGTTAGAGAACAACAACCAAATTGACGGCGAAATGGTCGTTGACTTGATTCAAACGAAATTCCAGTTTTGAAATGAGTGGACAATTTGAAATCAGCTGCTTATTGCGAAATTAATTCCTTTTAGCTAAGCCCATATTTTTTATACATAATTAAAATGCCTATACATACATAGTAACATACATTAATATATAAAAAATAGAACCGTTTGAAAGATGCGAGCATTGGCAAGCGGTTACGCTGCAATTTTTTAAATTATACACATAATGAAATACATTTTTTTAAAACAGTTTACAACAAATACTAAGGATTTAGATTTTCCAACTTTAAAAATCCGATGAACTTTCCGGATTTTGCAAGACGTACATATTATCTACTTTTGGGATTTGAACCGGATTCAATATATCATCGAAACTTGTTACCGGCAGTCGTGCCTTCAGTGATTTTGTTGATGTCTCCACTGAGCGTGAGCGCAAATGTGAGCGGTTTTTCATACAACTCAGCGGAGTTCGTTTATCGGTTCCATTTCCTGTGCCATGCAGCTTTGATTTTGGAGTGACGTTAAGCGTGGTGTACAACAGCGGCGATTCGTTCTCAGTATCCTCGTAAATGTGCTGGTGTGATGGCCGGCAGATTCTTTTGCGGGGCAAACGCTTTCTACCCACACGTACGCAATCCAAGTGCTTATTAGGTGGTTTCGACTCCACCAAATCTCCATGTAGTTTAGCAATAATGCTATTCGTCGAAGAAGGCGGCATATTTTTAGTGGAACCAAGTATATTTGATAAAGTGTTGAAGCTAATCCCACTTGTATTGAGGGAATCTGGGGCTTGTAAGCTTTCAAGCAATTTATTCTCATTTGACTCATTGTCGTCATCCTTGAATGTTATCGGCGTTCGTTCAACACCAATAGTTGGTGATCGCGGATCGAGATGCTGTTGCAGTAAGACTGGCGTTTGGTTTATCACCATCGGACACAACATTGTCTGTTCTTTGTTATATGTGAGCGCAGTCTCTTTAACCTCACTAATAAAATCTTTGGTTTGCTGCGGTTCTACACAATTAGCTTCGACAGCTGACGGAAATGCGGTCTTTACGTCTTTGTTTTGAGTCGTTATTGCCATCTGAACATCGTATATTGGGCGGTTATCTGATATTCGTGATTCTACAAATAAATCAGCGAAGGTGTCATTTAAATCGAGTGTCCGATTGTTTGTCTCTTCCAAAGTTAAAGGAGTGCGATTTAGATCAATAGTTGGCGAACGTGGATCGCTCAAATTATAGATTAGGCCTCTGAAGAAACCTTTACGCATCATTCCGGGTGGAAAATATGCAGACGTGCGCTCTCTGTTAAGGCTTTGCTCTGTATTTTGCTGGATTGAAGCTGCGAATGTCTACGAGAAGGAAAATGTTTACTCAGATATGTGCATAAATTATTTTTTATTTGTGCCCGGAAATATTTACAGCTATGGGGGTTCTCCGACCATTTGGTGAACGAGGATCTTGGAGGCCGAATGAATCTCCTGCCTCGAATGACTCAGTTGCCACTTTATGTTGAGGGGCACAAGCTGCGACCGGTGTATCTGGCAAGTAGTTGCTTTCGATTTTTGTTTGCTTGGTGCCCATTATTTAGTCGGTGTCAATAAATCTCTTTTGATAAAATGGTTTTCACTTACATCCACAAAAAAGTGCCAACAAAGAAGTAGCCGCCGCACTAAAATACTTTTTCAAAAATTAATGGCGGTTTCTCTACAATGAACTTAGATGTGGAAGATCCATCTCTAACAATGTTGCAGCTTTTGTCATTTTAAAACATAGAATCAATTCTTTCGGCATTTTTATGAAAACATGCAACATCGCAAACTGTTCAATTCGGTCTTGCCCTTTAATTTATAAATATATATTATAATAAATGTTCTCTAAATCAATAACATTCTCACATTGATAAAAGATTATTATTATTGATGGGGACAATGCACTGCGACCTGTACCCCCTTCTTGGACTTCAAAGGCTGTCAGTGAGTCCAGTAAGAGATTTTCTAATATAAAAAATAAAAAAAACATTATTTTTGCTGTCGCCCCCCTTCTGTCATAACAATCCTGTGCGCATTGACCAAGGTCAATGTTAGGTTTTTCAGGACTTAAGTTGAACAACAATAGATAAAATCTATTTTCATTTCAATAAAATTGTTTTTTGGAAAAGTAACAGCCAGTGCTGTTTCGTTGCTTCGTTTTGCTGAGGAAATCGACGTTTAAATTTTATTTTTATGAAATCTACTGGCGAAACCATGGGAATATTTTAAGGAATGTTTCTGAAATCTGTTTTTTACAAATTTGAAAAATGAGTACTAATGACTTTTCTAGTAGCAACTGAGACTGTCTCTAAACTAACATTTAAAATTAAAATTTACCTCTAACTGAATGGTTATCACAAGAGCTTGTAAGTAGAAAATAAGGATGTAAGGACTTAAAAATGAGTTTTAAAGCAAGAATTATTTGAACTACATCAACGCATACAAAACTGAGCGCAATAGCTAATCAAATATTTGCCATATTCGGCAAATTATTACTTATTACTTGTATTACTTGTATTACCTAACAATGCTAAAAATAATGCCAGTCATATTATTACCAACATTATGGAAGTAATATAACTTGTTTCTAATAAATTGGTTTTCAAGTAATATGTAATATAACATTTTTACTTTTCAAATCCCTTAATATGTTCCAACACTGCTTTGGAAGTGATATCCGTTTGAAATTTGGGTTAACATCATTTGTTGCAACAATTTGCAGCGTCGATATTTCGGGAGTTTTACAAAGAGTATGGCAACACTAATCGGGATTGATTTGAAGAATTATGGTGGAGATTTTGTTATTTTTTGTGTGCCCCGGTGTTTTGTGTTAAATTGCAAGAAATTTGGGCAAATTATAGTGTTTAAAACTCGATAAATATATTCGCTAAAATGTCCTGCAGCGTGAATAAATAAAAAGCGGTGCTAAATGTCGCCTTCTACGCTAGAATTCGCAACTTTCAACACACCCGCCCGTGGAAGAAGGTTTTACAATTGAGAAAATTTTTCTGAATACAAGGGAAACAGCAAAGCAAGAGTGGGAAAGAAGAGAAAAACTAAGACGAGGAACGGTGGAGAATACAAGCGATACGAAAATGGCGTCGTCGATGTTGACTGTGGCAGCGGCTGCGGCTGTGACTGCGTCAGCTTCGTCGCCGACGCATGCTTCGCCAAATGCATGTAAAGACGATGAAGCACTCAGCTCATCATTACATTCCTGTGCCAATGATCCAGATTTTGCGGTGATTTGTGCATTTTTTCAGAAATTCTTCAAGGAATTGGGTATTGAACTGCCTAATTTCAAACACTTACAGGAATGGATGAGCAATACTGATGAAGGTGGGTGTCAAAAAGGATCATGGAACAATTCCAAATCAATGAACTTATCTTAATAATGTTTATCTGTAGTTTCTGATCAGTTGAGGGATTTGCACATAAAGCTTCTCCGTAAAACACGCAAAACTGTACATGAAAAAAGCTGGGAGTCTGCACTTAGTAAATTTTGTTTTACTTATTCATCGCAAGATGCATGGGAGGTGGAGCGCTTTGGATATAAACAGTCAAGTCTTAAAGTCAAACTGCGTATTCTTCGTGTAAGCAAATTGTATTGAACGTTTTTTATGTTAATAATTGTACGCATGCAATTTCAGGCATTATTGGAGAGCCAATTTGAGCGGAACGGAAAATTTCGTTCAAAGATACTTACTATCAATGCCGACTCTTTACGTTCACAGCCGATCGGAAGAGATCGCTTGGGTCATTCGTACTGGTTGACACAAGATGAAGATTGCAATTTGCGCATCTACCAGGAACATTTAGACGAAGAGATTTGGCAGGTAGTGGCTAGGAATCGCGAAGAGCTAGTGAAATTGATTGCGCGTTTGCGAGGCAACGAGGTGGTATTGCCGTCCTCTGATATTGGTCTCGTTGATGAGGACACGAGTAGTAGCAACAGTTATACCGCAAAAGTGAAAAAACCTCCCCCGCCTGAAGAGAAAGATGACTCGCAAGAGGAAGGTTCGAAAGTTCCAAATTTGCGGATAAAGCTGAATACTACTGGTGCCATTTTACAAGTTGAAGATGCAGGCAAGGGCGAAGAGGAACTTGCTCTTGAGGAAGATGCAAACCTTAAGCGGAAACGTGCCAAAGCACGATCACATCAAAATATAAACCTAGACTCGCCCAACACACCACTCGAAGAAGTAAAAGGATTACAGCAAACTTGGCCATTTGTCAGCAGAAGTTCGGAAATGAGCGAGGATATGAGTGATTTGAAGAAAGTACGTCCTTCATTGCTTGATGTTAATCGCACCAAAAAACTAAGTAAATATGAAAAGGCCAAATCGGAGGACGAGGACGAAGAATTGTCGGTCGAAGAAGAAGACATCGATAGTGTTGCAGCAGAAGAAGATGAGAATGAATTAAAAGACATAGAGGAATACGATGATGACGAAACTGATGAAGTAAGCGAAGCTATTGAAGACCCACCGATTGTGGTTAGTGGTGAAGGTACCGGAATGGATTGTGATTTGGGGAATGTGTCTGCAATGAGTATGGAAGAAAAGGAATTTTTAAAAATGTGCGAAGTTACGGAATTTCAAAGAGAACCGGAATTAGGTAATGATAACGTCATTGAGGAAGATGTATTTTACGTAATAGGTGAAGGACAGGGTGAGCAATGCTTAGTTGGTAATACAAAGGACGATGCAGCCTCATCAGAGAGAACGCCACCCCCGACTGAACCAAAAGCGACTTTCTTTTTTGGGGAACCTGGATGTTTAAAGCTCACCCCGATGAAGCAAATTCCCAAGGTTGAGATATCCAGTGAGGATACCTCTGAGATACCAGCAGATGGCAGAATGAGCAGCATACGAACTGATAAGGGAAGTTTTGAAGATTCAGTTGAAAATGTAGAAACATGTACAAAAGAGATGCAGAGTATGAAAACCCATTTTGAGGAAAAAAATACTCCAAAAACTGCTCGCAAAGAAGAATGGTATCAAGATAAATTAGAAGGCAGCGAACATTTTTCGAACGGAAACAACGTAAGTTACAGCAAAAATGTGGAGAAGAAAAGAGCTATAGATGAAGTTATAAAAACGGAAAATTGTGTTGAAGAAGTCAAAACAGATGGAGAGCTTGAGCTCTTAAAATTAGAAACTACAGGCCAACAGAATAACAAAGCAGCAAAAGATAGTAATATAAAAACAAATGAAGAATCATATTCAAAAATTGAAAATGATATTCCGCAAGAGCATGACGTCGTCTCAACCGAAACCAAGAGTAAACATATGAACGATTTGTTGTGTATTGTGCCACCAGGCTTTGAAAATGAAGAATCAAAAGAAGAAACTAACTCTACTAATGTTACTGACAATAACTGTGAAATACAGTCGGTCCCTGCAATTTTATTAGCAGATGGAACTTCACAAACTACTGCTGAAAATACCGCAAACGAAAAGATCGGAGAAGTTGAAAAAACTAATAACCCTCAGACAAATATTCAGAATGTATCAAATGTTTCAATATTAAGTCGCAAACGGAGACTCACTGATAATTCGCCAGTACATCAAACAACACGCCAATCTTCCTCTGAAAGCGATGTTGAGTTTCATTCGGAAGACCATGAAGATGATAGTAAACATGATGCATCAGATATTGGTGGGAAACGGCTGAAGATGCGCCCGAAAATAACTAATACTGGCTTGCGGAAAAAGGTTGAGGCCCGAAGAGACAACATTGCAATTGAAGAGACAACATCTAGCAGTGAAGATGATGCTCGGAGACGACTTAAAATAAACCAAACCAAAAAGCAAGTGGATAAAAGTATTAAAATTAGCATGTCAATAGATGACTGTGAAAAGCAAGTTGACAAGCAAAAGAAAGAAATGTTTAAACAGACAAGCAAACAAAAGGAAGAAGAACAATCGATTGAAACATTGCCTGAGACCAGCAAAGCATCAATTACTGAAAAGGTATCAACTGTATCTACTGCGTTATCGTTATTGGGTTCGGTAACCGTCAAGCATAAGCCTACATTGGCGGAAATAATTGAGAAAAAGCTTAAAAAGACGGCCGAAAAAACATCGTTTCCTACTGTTAGCGAAGCAGGCGCCGAAGAAGAAAAAACAGCGATATTTTCTTCCAAAAAATTGGCTATTACTAAACCATTAAAAAAGAATTTACTCACGCAAATTCGGCAAGAGGAAAGTGACGAGGAAGCAATACCGAGAAAACGTACTACCAGTGACACTGCAGTAACGGCCACAGCGGATAGTCTCAAAGAGTCTCAATTACTAGATTCAACAAAAACTCATAATATTTCGACGGCCTTATGCTCTGAGCACGAAGGCAAGGCGCAGGAATTGAAACGTAGAGGACATAATAGTGAGGAACAAAAAAAAAAAGATACATTCGCGACGGAGGAAAAGAAGGAAATAAAGTGTGAAAAAATTCACGTTGCGAGACAACATGAACATAGTTTGGCGGTGGAAGAGACATCAAACCAACCTGCTGTAGTTAGTCGACGATCTGGTAGGAGAGGTGGCGCAATCGTTATGCATACTGAGCTGCCACAGCCAAAGAGAACTCGAGGAGCAACAAGAGGAGCACAAAAAAAAGACGATATAAAACTGGAAGAGTCAGAGCAAGGTAAGATGCAATTACTGCACATAGATAACTATTTGTTAAACAAATTCTTTCAGTAACCAGCGATGGTACAACAAATAAGCTTAAAAAAATAGACCCAGCTCTGGATATAAAAGAAGTACAACAAAAAGATAGAGATAACTCAAAATCTGTCGCGATTGAAAAGTTAAAAACACCAAACTCCGAACCTATACCTCAAACACCGAGTCCATCTCTTATTTCAAAATCGACTAGAGATAGTTCTGGACGTGGCCGTGGTGGGCGGAAAAAGCGAGAAGTAGATACCAAGAACATTATTGATACAACTGATGCGGAGACACCCGTACGGCAGTCACGTCGAATAGCACAACAAAAAATCCGAGAGGAAGCCGAACGTCGTAAATTGGAGGAGATTGCATTACGCACTATGAAACAGGAGCTCAAGAAAAAAAAGAAGGCAGAAAAGCAAGCAGATCCAACTGTGGTTGAGCCATCAGAACATTCATCGTCAGAAGAAAGTGAAGTGGAACTAAAAAAGAAGGCTAAGAAGAAGTGTCCTGGCAAAGACGGTTGGTCATCCGGTTCCGAAGAGCAGGAGGAACCTGAGGAAGACGATGAACCTCCTCACTATGAGACCGACCCAGGCTCGCCGCTTTTTAAATCTGATCACGAATTCTCCCCAGAATCAGATTTAGAAGATGAAACACAGGTCGTTCCAATGAAACGCGCTCGTACCGCACGAAAAGAAGACGCCGAGGCCGATGAAAACGGTGATGAAGAGGCATGTCAAAAATGCGGTAAATCGGATCATCCTGAATGGATATTATTATGCGACAGTTGTGACAAGGGCTATCATTGTTCGTGTCTATCGCCAGTATTGTTTTATATACCAGAGGGTGATTGGTTCTGTCCGCCGTGTCAGCAGGATCAACTGATTGCTGCTTTAGAGCAACAATTAAAAGAATTTGATGAATGTGTGGAGCGTAAGCGATTGCAGGAAGAGGAAGATAAGCGTATGGCTGCAGAGGCAGAGCGCGTGGAGCAAGAACGTGTAGAGGCTGAGAAGAAACGAAAGGAACTTAAAAAGAAAAAGCGACAGGACAAACGCCGGGGTGATAGAGGGCAGATAGATGGTAATGGTAAAAGCGATACTGATGAAAGTTGCAGTGCTGAAAGTGACGAAACCAGTAGCAAATGCAGTAACAGTGTTTCAAGTGAAGATGAAAAATTAATTAAAAAATCGAAAACTGATGGTTATGAAGGTGGTGGCAAGCGTAGACGTGGTGATGGACGCAGCCGTAGGCGAGCAGCTACACGAGGAGTAGCTAATCGTCGTCGCCGGCGGAGCATTTCGGAAAGTGGCGGTAATAGTCTATCACACAGTGCAACCACTAAAAGTTCTAGCTCCTCTGGTACGGACAGTGATGACGAACCGATTTACAAGCTACGTAAGCGGCGCCAAATCAATGTGAGCTATCGGTTGAATGAGTACGATGACCTTATTAATTCTGCTCTTAAAAAAGAAATGGACGAGTTAGCAGGTGCTGGTAATTTGGGCCGTGGCAAGGATATCACTACAATAATTGAAGCAGAGAAGGAAGAAAAGGCTCGTCAGAAGCAATTAGAAAAAACTGAGCTGGAGGCAGGAAGTAGTAGGGACGAAAAATTAAATTTAGTTGCGGATGATGAAACTGCTGAACAAAAGGGTGCAATCGATTCAGAAGATGGAGATAAACTGTTGAAACGGAAAAATAAATCAAAGTCTATAATGAAAAAGAAATCTCGAAAATTGACTACTTTGGATATTACTTCTGAAGAAGACGACGCATCTGACGAAGACTTTAAGACATCGTCTTTTGAAGATGACGAAGATGATGATACCTCCATAACTGTGTCAACAAACAGCGATACCAGCTTAGAGGTTTATCGTCGTCGTAACAAAGTTGCAAAGAAACAACGGAAAGCTGCTCGTCGAACCGCACGAGAACGTCGTAAGGATAGGAAGTTTGTTGTGGACGAAAGTGATGAAGAGGAAGAAATTGCACGGCCAAAATTGAAGAAAAAGCGTGAGGACGATTCGGATTACACAGAGTCAGAGACGGAGTCCGATGCTTCCGAAAATTTGGAAGATGTTGATAGCGCAGATCTCTGTGATGATACTACTAGTGACGAATCAGACGGAGCATGGTATCCATCAAAACGAAAGAAGCAGCATAAGTCAAATGTGGGCATTCCGCGTAAATCCCCAAAACTAAAAAAGAGCCAGCCGAAGAAAACGAAACGTGTTGAGTATTCGGATGATGATGTCAGTGAAACTGAGGAGGAAGATGATGACGACAATTGTGGTGGAAAAGGGTCAGGTAAACAGCCACGTTCGCAGCCACTTAAGATGAGTAATGCTGGAAAAGGAAAGGGAAAAGGAAAAGGAAAATCGAGTGTAGCAAAGAAAAAGAAAAAGCAATCTGGCGATGAGAGTTTTTCAGATAGTGAAGATAGCACACGACGTACACGCGGCCGTCGCTATGCGTACTTAGAAGATTTTGACGATGATAGTTCCGATGGTGGCATAAAACCAGGAGTCAAACGACCAGATACACCACCTGAAGAGCGTGAAAAATTTATACAGAAACAGGAGGAGATAAAGCGTATGTTAGCGGCGAAAAACGCTGAAGGAGCAAAACTTGCAGCAACACCACGTCTAACTCCGCTTAAGTCGACCGGCGATAAGGAGAAGCGATCACCTGTTAAAACGGCTGATTCTTTATCGACAGTACCACTGTCAGTGATACGTCAGGCGAAAGTTTTGGATGCAGATTATTTGCAGCGTAAGGGGGAGCCCATTACTGATTTAGAAAACGTGGACGGCGTTGATGAATTCGACGACGCTGATTTACCTGATGATTTTCCCGACGATATGGATGAAGACACAATAGTAAGGATGGTTGAAGAAGAAGAGGAGTTTGGAGTTGCTACAGTAGCTCGGGACCTCCCTGCACCAGACGAAGTGTTACGAAATCCATTGAAAGGGAAAACCAAAGAAATTGTTACGCCTAATGATGCCGCCATTACCGTAACGGCTGCTCCCGCTCCTATTGTCGAAAAATCGCTTTTAATTAGTCCTTCCTTGATTGCATTGTCGCAAATGCCAGGCGCAACAACGACTGCATCGGGCTTGCAAGAGCCGATGCGAAAGCGGTTGCCAATTCCAACGATACATCCACCGCTACTTCGGCATCAGTTTCAACCACACACATCCGCCATTTCTTCTTCTCAAATGATGCAGCGTAACCCTACCGCGCCACCGACGCACTTGTTGCAAAATGCCCTAAGTGCCCCATTGGGTCAGCCACTAAATCGAAGCAGCTTTACACATCAACGGCTGCTATTAGGCGAACCTACTGGACACTCGTTATCTTCTCAGCTTATTGCAGCTCGTCAGCCTCTATCCACGTCACAGTCGTTGTCAACTGCGACGACTGTGGTAGATACCACTAACGAGTCAGATACAAAACCACGTGGTAGGCGAAAAAAAATTACGCCATTACGGGATCCGCTGCAGAAACAGCAAGCCGCCGCTGCAGCTACCGCGGCTGCTGCGCATTCGGACAAATCAGAGCTTGCTTCTAGCACAAACAGTGTTATTAAATCGCCCCCGTTATCGCTGTCACATGCAGGCGAAATGTATAAGTCACCAAGCAGTGGTGGAGCAGGAGTCCAACTCTCAGTTATTACGCGTATGCCACATTTGGCGACGCAAACACACTCTATTGCTGTAAGCAGACCCGGTAGCAGTGTATACTCGGCTGCAGAAGGTAAGACGTTTGCACTTTTATGTTTATAAAATATATTATATATTTATATATATATAATATATTTTATGTTTATATATAAAAGTATAGTATTTAAATTGTAAGATAGAACCACCAAACTCAAAACTACAAATGTGCTACTAGTAGTTTCATTAGCTAGACCACATTTTTTTTTGTACATCTCTAATTTATATTTAATATTTTAAAATTAAGTGCCACGTTTTTACGGACCACCACAACAAATTACCCCGTCAGTATCACCTAGTATGGGATCATCACGCCAGCAGGCATCTGCGCAACGCCACCGCGGTTCAGCTCAAATGGTTGGATTACCCTCGCCTCACGCGAGTATGCGTGCGAGTTATGGGTTACCACCACCATTACGAGGTGGAGCAGCTCCATCAAACCACTCGCCTTTATCTCCATTATCGACGGCCAGTGGAGGACGCTCATCGTATGGGGCTGGTGATCATCGCGGACCTCCACCATTGGGAACTGTTTATGGAGCACCACCATCCGCTCGGCATCCGACGCCGCATTTAAGTTCTTATAGGTAAGCTTTTATGTATTTGACAGTATTTCTCTAATTCGAGAATTCTTACTGATATTTAGATCAACTATGTATGGAAATCCTAATTGTACACCACGTTCAACTCTCGCTACAAATTTGCGTGCTGTACCGTTATCTTCAAGTGTTGAATATGCGAGTGGAGTTCGTAAGTATTCGTCAATAAAGTGGATGGCAATTTAACAGCAAGTATTTGTGCTTACAGGAACTTATTCACCTTATGGTTACTACCCCCCACCGCCGCCATTAACTACGCCACATCAGCCGATAACAACAGATTCAACAACACCACAGCCAACACTATCAGATATGTCTTCTTCGAAAACATCATCATCGTTGCATTTTGCTGCAGTCCCTAACTCCGTGATAGTATCTGCGCCTATCGCTGCTGTAACTGGTACTACAGACAGTAATACAGTGGTGCGATCTATAGCTAAGTCGCCAAAACCTGACGTAACTGTGAAAACATCATCGACAGCATCTCCACCTTTGGTATCGGTTGCTGTAGTGACTACTAAAAACACAGTGGAACAGCGAAAAAAGTTGACTACGTTAGAAGCTTATCCTGTTTCAAATATAAAATCTCCGCTAGCTATTGCCGGCGAATCATCCGGTTCCCATAGCTCGCCGGGGCTGCAAACTGATGCTGCTGATGATTCATCCTCAACACCTGCTGCCTCTGCAGTTGTAGTTACAGCCGCTTGCACGGAACAAGAAGCCAGTGAATTCAGTGGCCTGGTGAGCTATTTTAGCTCCCAGCATGATGATTATAATACATAACAAACCCCAGTGCAACTGAAAAATTTGTCAACACGCTGAGGATGGCGATATTCCAGACCTTGTAAATAGTCGCAGTTCGATTGGTACATTTAATAATGGAACACTGAAAGCAATCTTTATATAAGAATCTTGATAGATTGTTATTAACACGTTGAGTGCCACATGAGACCACGTTGGTCTCACACGAATTTGGGCCTCCTGTGCCGCGTGAGACCAACGTGGTCTCACAGTCAATACAAAAAAAATGCCTGTGGGGACAATTTTTTGGATTGTATGGTGGCACTCAATGTGTTAACTAGTATGTTTTGAAACAGTCTACGTCATAAATTGGAAAGCAACTCAAGTCGTGTGTATTTTTTTTTTAGATATATAGCGTACTTGTTAAATAATTGTTTCACAACCTCAACGGCAGCACCAGAAAGGAATGAAATCCAAATTAGGAAAATGTTTCGATTAATGTTGAAGTGCGGTTTACTTGCAAGCAGATCAGAAAACCTAGTAATAAAAAAATTTTAAATATACCAGATTTAGGCCACTTATTGGAAATTCATTTATAGAAAAATGGACATTATTTATGCCTCTGATGTATTGAATTAAAATGCAAAGTGTATTGTAATGTTATATTCCATACATCCACACATGTGCATAACTACCGAAGCATACATATACACTGGTAATCTATTGGAAACATTGTTATTAACATTGAATCGCAGTCATCTGTCATCCACATTCACACTGCAAATATTAGTAATAATCATGTAGTGTAAAACAATTCTGGTAAATATTAAATTTACCAAAAAACCAATCGAACAAAATTATTTGTCCATTTACTTCCTATAATTTCAAGTTAACATTGGTCTGACAAATAGGAAGAGGGGAATATGCATGGGATTTTTGTATTATTACCTATCGACAAACTTAAGTTTCATATTTTTGTATAAAGCTTCTTATTATTAATTTTCCATTTAGTTAATTATAATTTTGTTCTATTTAATTCCTATAATTTATAGCAAACATTGCTTTTACATATAGGAAGAGGGACATATGCAAAAGTTTTTGTCTAACTATTAATCGACAAACATGAGTTTCATATTTTTGTATAGTGTTGTGCCTGTTGTGCGTAATTTTTAATGTATATTTCACTGGCATTATTGAAAAAAATTTTAGACTTTTTGAAAAGCCGAAAATGGCAAACGAAAAGTACCAGGAGGAAAGAAACATTAATTTCACTGAGTTAAAATACATTTAAATTATTATCTGCATGTAGTAACGCAAATCATTATAATCTAAGCTAGAGACATAGATACATACATGTATAATAATGAACAAAAATCAATAGGACATCATGAGTCGCCAGAACTCACAGCATGTGCGTGTATTGTCATATAAAATACAGTTGTATTCATTTAGTAAATTTCAATAACCTATGGTACTTTCAGAATGTAAAAGTATCCGAGAAAAGTAATGCGAAATAACAATTTCCAAAAAATACAAACACTAATTTAATTACTAAGATATAATATAATAATATAAATAAAATATTTAAT
The DNA here is from genome assembly GCA_963971225.1 of Melieria omissa. Taxonomy (NCBI): domain Eukaryota; kingdom Metazoa; phylum Arthropoda; class Insecta; order Diptera; family Ulidiidae; genus Melieria; species Melieria omissa. The sequence goes on from OZ020267.1 coordinate 116,950,513, forward strand.
ACTAGTTGAACATTTGTTTCGTTTTTTTGATCGATCAACGATTTTCGCTCCCAAGATCGCAAAATTAAATCTTTTGAACTATCAGTTGTATAATTTTTGGAGCAGACACAGTGTCTGCTTTGTTCAAATAGATGTTGTGAATTATATGTAGTGTGAATTACGGAAGTAACTAAGAATTTGACGTCGTGTTTATTCAAGGTAAGAGCATTTTGTTTTTTAATTTATTTGAGCTAAATCCTACTTTACACTGGCTGTGCTCTGATAATGATTGCTTCAGATGATTTGCAGCATATGAATCTTTGGCAAGCTGTAGGAAAAAAGTGCACAGATGTTTTTAATTTTGAGAAATAAAGTTAAGAATATAAAAATGATAAAAATATAAAACAAGAAATGAATTTTGCTAAAAAAAACGAATAAAAAATTAAAAAGTTATAAAAAATAAAAATAATAAAGAGCAATAAAAAAATAAATAAAGAATGTTAGAAATAAAATAGAAGTAAAAAACATTTGTGCTGGTTAATATCAAATCAATTAACTTTTTTATGATTTGTATTAAAATTATCCATGATATAGGATAGGTAGAAAATCTGATATTAACTGCTTAAGTTGTGCTTAACGCGTTAAAATTGCTCAATTTCTCTACAGAACAACTGCTGAGAAAGGGTAAACCATATGTATTGCAAGCCAAATGGTGGCGCAGGTGTAATTTAGGTTTTCCAAAAATTATCTCCAACTGAACTAAAAATATTGTTGCAATTTGAATACACGGTGTTTTTTTATAAGTTAGGAAACAGAGTTTATTCATCCAAAATTAAATTGCTAGTGATTGTGATTGAGTAGCATATTCCTTCATCAATAAGTATATGCGGCAGTAATGAGTAATTTTATGTTGCAATAGGCTGTCAACAGTGGATTAACCTGACAACGCCTATCTGTAGGTATTTTGGTAACTAAAACAGTGTTGAAAAAGTCAAATGGCAGTTACGCATATTTTGTTTCCCAAAAAGGGTGCGGGAAACCGTACAGTTTTATTTCCCCTTTTGGTCGACGCATAAACGTTTTCGAATGTCGTTCCACTACTTATATTGCATTGTGCCAATTTTTGAACTACAATAAAGGCAATGGATTGTGGGTCATCATATGAATATTCGTCTGAGGTTCACATGATGTATGCTTATCCATGGCTTGTATTTAAATGTATTTATGGCGCGTATATGAACTGCGTTATTGACTTTGGAGTTGCATTGCTTGAGCTGAAGATGTTCTTTTTAGCGCAAATAAAACTTCCTCCAATCTTGGTGTCCATCTCATACTAACGACATTTCTATACATCAAAATTTGAAGGGATTGGCGAAAACCCGTTAGAGGTGAAGCTATGGCTATTAACTCAAGTGCTCTGACACAAACTCTGAGGATGAATTGGAAGCACCTTTGACTTTTCGGCCAATTTCAAATGGACATACACACAAAGAGAGTTGTCACTGTAAAATATAAATCATGTAAAAAAGTTAAATATTTTCACGCATTCACCCTTGCTAACTGGTTGATTGAGCTATTTTGTAAATGATCTTTAAAATTTCGCTTTCCTCATTTGCTTTTCTGCGTACGTGTTTGTGTGAATAGGTACTGTTATACGCATGTATGCATTCGTATTTGTTGGTTATCACAATTCGCCGTTTCAACTTTTGCTGCACACTTTGTTCGCTCAGATTTCGCCGTGCTAAGTCACAAATATTCATAACAAGTATTGTAGCTGGTGTGGTTGTTTATTATTCTATCTCCTGCTCTTTTATTTAGTGGTTGTACATACCTGTTGCTTCAATAGTGTAAAAATGTGGCCGTAAAAAAAACGAAGTAGGAAAAGAAAAAGAAATCTGAGAAGTGGTTGCGGAGGAATAGAGGTGGCCTGTTTGGACCGCTGTTGGTAAGCTGGTTTACTGGCTAGTTGGCATTTCAGATTTCCATACATTTTAGTGACTGCTTGGCCTTCGTGTGGAATGGTACAGTAATCGGATCCGAGAAAAATCAACGGATATTTTAAATTCCATGTTTGTATTTGGTTGATTGGTTGCCCCACCTATTGGATAATTGATTGAAGTGGTAGTGCAAGTGCGAGAGAGGATAAATGAAGAGTGTGACAAACTAGATTCGTTATGCATACTCCAGGATTTCGTGAATTGTGCAGCTTTAAGCAAAGTGAAATTGAATTTCTCAAAAAAAATTGGAACTGCCTAGAAAGTGCAGTTCGTATCGTTAGTCTTTTGATTGTGATTGTTGAATAAAGCAGAAAATGATTTGTTCGCGGACTTATTAAAAACTTGCAATCTTCATTAATTGTGCCCAGATTGAAATGTTATAGTGCAAGTTAGAGTATTTGAAACTATGTTCCAATCGTGCCTTTATTAATTGCAGCAACAGCTACTGCAAGAAAAATACGTCATAGTACCTCCATTTTGTGAAGAAACGTGAAGCAAGCAAAACTGGGATAAGAAATTGAGAAAAACAGGTTGTAAGATGCATTGAAAAGTAGAAGCAAGAGAAACCAATACGTATGTATAGGTAGTTCAATGAAGGCAAAATTAGCAGACACAACGGAGTATTCGAAATCTTTAGTGGAAATACAAGTAATATTATTGTAATACATAGTTGCAACATTTAATGTATTGTTTGATTAACCTTTGGCAGATATAAAGATATCCAGAATGTAACTTTGAAGATTTGCCAAAAAATTATCAATAAGATGCACCAAATTGTGGATATCGAGACATGACACTTTTTTGCAACTCTGCTCTTTTGTAAACTCATGAACTGATAAAAAAAACAGGATAGTAATTTCGAAATATTTCACATTATTTTGATTGTGTTATTGTTAATTTAAGCAAGTTTTTAAACAAGTGGGAAGTGGAGAGGCTCTTACCTTGCAGCATTGAAATAAAAATATGTACGCACAGAGTTAAAACTCGTTTATTGCTCTTGCTACTACATGTTAAGAGTAAAAAGCATAAAACAATAATTTAGGACAATAAAATGTACACAGAAATTTAGAATTCGAAAAAATGTTTGTTAAAGTAGAACTGACACTCCTTTGATTTTGATGTTTCTTATATAACAATTAGGATGGCCGCGTACTTTCTAAGCTTTTGAAAAGGAAAAGGTCTTTTGTTCATATGAACAAGATACCAGTGCATAAATAATACATACAGTTGAAGTGGATATGTGTAAAACTCGCTGGTCAACCATATGAAGAGTCACTCCAAATTTTATGAATTGAATCGTATGGAAAATTGAGTGAGGATAAATATTTCGTTAACGGTAAGCCTAGTATTACATAAATAGAGTAAATACAGTATTTAGTAATTAAAAAAGTTGTATTGATGGCCGCCATTGTTCTGAAACCTCTAAGAAAAAAATTGCCTATGAAAAATCTACCAACTTGTCGTATGAAATCGGCATAAAACTGCACGTTCTTGTACATAACTTCCCTACTACATAGACGATGATGTGCCCAGTTTTCCGCGCAGGTTTGTAATTTGCTGATTGCGTTGTACGTCAAGGTTTTGGTAAACAATTATGATGCTGCTCTGGGAAGTGTAATTGTCTGGAACTGTCTGTAGTCTTTTGACTTCGCCGAGTTAAAGCCCAATATGGATACTTGACAAACTTGCTGTGGCAGTTATTGAAAGGCTATACAAACAAATTTTGACATATATATTTATTGCAATAATGATGCGCACGATATTAACGATTTTCATATTAGATAGTTTATATATTAGATAGTTTGAAGTTTTGTTTGAATACCTAATTTAAAGAAGACTCAAGTTAAATTCAGGAAAGCAGAACATTTTGAATTGAACAAATGTTTTCCACTCCATACAATCGAATAAATACAATTGCCAAAATCCAGAAAGTGTAAAACGCGAAAGAAACTAATAATCGCTCTCAGCATGGCCAACAAATCTTAACAGTTTTAATTGACTATAAACTAACTGAAAGAACAAAAACACTAACAAAGAGCAGTAAAGCAATTGTTCCTACCTTATAATCTTACAATCTGACACAAAGTTTTTGCTATTTTGGCAGTAAAATACTGATGATTGAGCAATTGTACTGAATTTCTGTGCTGTACACATACTTTTTGCTTTTGAAAACTTTCTTTACTTTCATTTCGTTTTGTAGTTTAACTACCATAGCTGTCATGTCCGTTCACACTGACTTGGCTGACATTAATTACAAGTGTACTATAATACAGTCGAAGTCTTACACTATAGCCAGCGACGAATTTTATATCCCGTTAAAGTTTGTATTTACATAATTTTCTTTTCAAAATCAAATGTAAGTTTGTAAAACTATCTTAAAGATTAAAAAAAAGTGATGAGAAGATAATTCAAAAATGTCTTATTTTCGCTAGCTTTAAGCCATAATTTCTGTTCTCTGTTTTAACAGATACTTTAAATTTAATTAACTGTACGGAAGTGAGTTTTGTTGAAAAAAAGCAATTACGATTTGATTTCCAGATTTTTAGTATCAACCAGAAACATTTAACGTCATGTTTAGCTAGCCAAGCAATGACTGTTTGTCCATTTGAACTTCGACAGTTTTTAAGCAAATGACTAATAAATTTGTTTCTGTGCTACTGAAAGCTGGTTCCGCCTGTTTTTGTTTACTCTTTCTGTTAACGAGAGAAGTAATAGTTCGCTAAAAAATAATTGAATGTTTAATGCTTCTGAGTAGCCCCTCTTTTATTTTTTTAAAACATAAGAGATGAACTGAGTATAAAAGTTAGAAAAACTGTACAAAAGTAGACGCAGAGTTTTTTAGCACGTATATTTATGCGTATGACACACTGTAAAACTATGTTGCTCATTGGGTCCACATACCTGTCCACCTACATACCTGCCACTCTTTTCATTTTTATATTCGCTGCATAGTGAATAAAGTAAGACAATGAAACGCTCAGTTCCTCTTAACCCATTCTTCGGTTTTGAATATCGCATTTTTTGTGTTTTAAAAGCTGAAAGCAGAAAATGAGAGAAGAAAATGAAAGAAACCGAAAGAAATCAATACAGCTTGTATAAAAACTTGTTTTGCTTTACGCTTAGCTATTAATACTGAACGTTAGAAATTCTTTTTGGTTACGGCATTTGGTTGCGGCTGCTTGTAATGTTACTTCTTGTTGAATTGAGAATACGAAAATTCCTTTTGCTGCCGAACTAGTACATATATACCGCAAGTGTGCTACCGACTATTCAATACGTGACAATATCACAAATTCACATAAGTTCACATTATACTGTATCTGTACATATCGCACATGCACAACAAAAGTGACACAACTCAAAATTTGTGATTTTTCAGGAAACGCAAAAAACTGTTTTTTAGCTAAATAAACATTTTTTTTTAAATAACGAATAGGCCGTTCAGTAGAAAATCCTTACAGATTATGCTTTTTGATAAGTTCCAAGAATTGTTTTTTTTTATTTTACACTAGAAAATCCAAAATTTTGAGTTGTGACTGTTTTGATGATATTTTAATTCTATAATTACCGAATTATTTCAAGTTATGCCACTTTTTCTGAATTTAATAATTATAAATGACAGTTAAAAAGTTGAAAGAAAAATTTTGAAAATTCAATATTAATTTTAAAAATTAAAAATATATACACAAATTCTCAGAATTTTGCTTAAAATTAACTTTAACAAAAATTTATTTCGTCAAAAGTGACATAATTTGAGTTAGGACTCTTTTGCATTGAGCTGCAGCAATCTAATAGCATAAAATTTCTGACATGAAAAGAGACCTAACTGTATTTTTGTAACAGTTAACAACGACAAAATATACTGAGCTTTTACTGATTTGTAGATTTATGCATTGTGCACAGTATTAACACATAAACCCGAAAATGAAAAATTTTGAGTTGTGTCACTTTTGTAGTGCGTGTGCGATATGTTAATACACATTTGTTCGATCCCGAGTCTGAAGCAACCGCCGACTCCATGTTTGAAACTCAACTGTAGTCAAGCTTGGGAAATAACTGCTTTTTATGACTGCTCTCTCAACAGGATACGGTCTAAAACTAAAACAAACAATGAAAATTCCTTTAACTCGGTCATCGGAAACGGCTTCTAAGCCGTCTATGGATCGGTGCTATCCATTTACAAATTTCACACGCACAACACGGAAATTTCGTAGCTATTATTTCGTAAAGCCTTATTTTCTTAATCAGACTGTCACACCACATATTTTTGCATGTGTTTCTACTATATGACTACTATTTTGTGTCTTTCGATGTCTGCAATTTAGAAAGTGAAGTACAGTAAAATAAATGTAGGACCGTATGCTGTCACTATTTATTCTGCATATGTCACAAAAGCTAAGCGTTATGTGTATAATACTATGTTAATAAATGGAAAATGTTTTATAAAATCGGTAAAACCAGAAACGTGACTATAATGTGAAACTAATATTTTGTTGTTAAAGCTAGCTTCTGTGAATTAGGACCGTATTCACAGAAGCTAACTAAAAGTAAAATATTAGTTCAGTTAATGTTTTAAGTGTGACCAATTCCTCTTTTCGCAAATTTTGACTACGATTTTGTACCGACCCAACTTTTAATCTTTTGGGCAATGAATCCTTTAATATATGATTGACTACTCCAGCTGCTGTAGACTGACCGATCTAAGAAACCTATTGGGGAACAGATACATATAAAAATGTTTGTTTGTTTTGTAATAAAAGAATGTATGGTCATATGAGAATGATTATGTATGTATGTTTATAAAAAGGGCGTTTTTATTCCGTTTTATGATTCTGTCAAATTGTAAAAATGAATTAGAATTTTTTCTGATCCCCGAATTTTATTGATTTGCTTTGTTCAAAGATTAGTTTATGATGCTGTTTCTGTTCGCATATTTGTATTTATGTTGGGAAAAAATTTAATTTAAACGTACATCACCTAATTCCAGTTCGTTTTCAATGTTCTTCGGAACAGAAAACATACTTTTTCTATTCACTCTGTTATTTCACTTTGGGTGGGCAATATCTTAAATATCAGACATGGAGCTTTTGCACTAAATTCATAGTGCACTATGCTTTTCACTACCACTAAATAAATTTAGTGGTAGCTGAATTTTTTCCACTAATCACTGAATTTTATTTAGTGGCAGTGGTAAAAAGTGCCACTAAAAAAAATTAGTGGAAGAAAACTGCACTACCACTAAATAAAGATCAGTGATTAGTGGAAAAAATTCAGCTACCACTAAAATTTATTTAGTGGCAGTGGTAAAAAGTGCCACTAAAAAAAATTAGTGGAAGAAAACTGCACTACCACTAAATAAAGATCAGTGATTAGTGGAAAAAATTCAGCTACCACTAAAATTTATTTAGTGGTAGTGAAAAACATAGTGCACTAAACAAAGACATCCATTACCATTAAATAACCCACTAACATCGATATGCGCAAAAATATATGTTTTATTTAAACAATGAATTGTGAGTTCCCCTACTACATTTTGAACAATATTGAAAGAGAGAGTTGATCACGATACGAATGAATGGAAAGGCAAATGAACGAAAATGTTGAAATTTTGGTTACACCGTGCGACAAAAATCAAAAAATTCCAAAACACACGAAAAAATCGGTATACTCGCAAGACTAGCGGCCAAACGTAGTAAAACTGCGTTTTTAGTTTTTCTCTCTGACGTCAGGATTTTTTTTAAAAGGACTTTGAAATTTGAAGGACATGTTTATTTCAAAAAATTATTTTAAAAATTGAGCGCATTGTAGAATAACAATATGGGTATCAAATGAAAGAGAAAAATCCTTAGAATCTTAAAAAAATAATGTTTTTGGTGTAAAAGGACGAAGTGGTATTGAAAATGTCCTTTTAAAACTTTATCCTTGAATATCCTTGAAATATATCTTAAGGATTAATATGTACACTACCACATCCTCGAATTTCGTTCTTCTAACTTTAATAGTTAAGGATATAAAAAATTTTATATTTCTCATTATAAAACAAAGATATATTGCACCGTACCACAAAAATAAAATATTTAATTAACTCATGTATAAATCGTTATGCTGCTAATACTGGAGGTTAAATACACTAATTCTGCAACTTCAAAATTGCGTTTGAACCTAAGTATTTGTTTTCACAAGACATTGAAAATTTAAAAATTGAGTTTTCTTGAATAAAACTTATCCAAGAGTACCAAGTTGAATGCATGAGGATACGTACTTACTGTGAATACTAGTGCTCATTTATTTATTTCCCAGCAGACCTCTACGGGTAGTGGTAGTGGATTTTAGTACGAAACCCCCATGTCTGTTAAATATGTATGAATGTCAGTCGTGTTCCTCTCGGCAAACAAACATGTATACGTGGATGCATATATTTTTTAAGCAACTCCTATCTAGTTTTACTACAATCGCTCATTACAATACAACCTGTAATAAGTCTGAAAGAAAATGGAGCCCAATATTCGATCAAATATTTAACAGCTGAAATTTTCAATTATTTTACTCTCTTTACAGATTGAATTGCATTTAACGTGAATTAAATAAAATTTAATTGAATTTTGGCATCGTAAACGATTACGAAGCCTGCGGCAAAAGCAGACTAGAGGCAATATGCGGTGTTTGATGGCGATTAATCTATCCTGGCTGTTTGCAATATATCTCTTGATGATAACAGCAATTGCATACGCCGTTAATGATGATACATTTTCGTGTCCAAATGGTGAGTAAAACTCGGTAGGTTATTTACAGATACAAAATGCATATGGCCAAACCAGAAATCGCCACACCGTACTGTGGCATGTGAGCTTACAAGTACATTATGGTGGTGGATACAATTCATAAAAATATTAGGCACTTCAATGTTTTTAAACGTTAGTTTTCTAGTATACACTAAAAAATGTGTACATTCCTATTTTCCTATTCTTTACCAGATTCTTTACTGGCCAACTTTAAAATGTATTTTTTCAGGAATGATAAAGTTTTGAGTTATATTGTTCTTGCATGCATGGTGCGGAGGAATAATATACTGTATTACATGGCACAACTTGCACACATTTCGCACACATTTCGCACACGCACAACAAAAGTGGTACAACTCAAAATTTTTGATTTTTCAGGAAACGCAAAAAACTGTTTATGAGCTAAATAAAATTTTTTTAAATAACGTATAGACCGTTCAGTAGAAAATCCTTACAGATTATGCTTTATGATAAGTTGCAAGAGTTTTTTTTTTATTTTACACTAGAAAATCCAAAATTTTGAGTTGTGACTGTTTTGATGATATTTTAATTCAATAATTACCGAATTATTTCAAGTTATGCCACTTTTTCTGAATTTAATAATTATAAACGACAGTTAAAAAGTTGAAAGAAAAATGTTGAAGATTCATAATTAATTTTAATAATTAAAAATCAATACAGAAATTGTCAGAATTTTGCTTAAAATTAACTTTAACAAAAATTTATTTCGTCAAAAGTGACATAATTTGAGTTAGTACTCTTTTGCATTGAGCTGCAGCGATCAAATAACATCAAACTCCTGACATGTAGAGAGACCTAACTGTATTTTTGCAACAGTTAACAACAAAAAAATATACTGAGCTTTTGCTGATTGGTACATTTATGCATTGTGCACAGATTAACACATAAACCCGAAAATGAAAAATTTTGAGTTGTGTCACTTTTGTAGTGTAGTTGTGTCGGAGTAAGCTTGTTCGCCAACACCAACTAAGGAAAACTTATTGGGAAATGAGATTTATTAGCAGTATTTCTAAAACATTGCAAACTAAAGTACAAACGTTTTGCAAGTGCGTAATCGTGGTTGCTTTCGCCGTAACTGTAATTTCTATAAAATAGCTGTTAGAATAATGTGCAGCCACGGAATTCGAAAAACAAGTAGATATGTATATGCATACGACGGATCATAATACCGTATGTGTTTAGTGACCACTGGCTAGTTTGTTGGCTGCAAATCTGAAACGACGTTTTACCTCAGGTTCGACTCCCCGCCGTTGCCAACATCAAAATAAAGAATTAGCAATTTTTGCTGTCCTCTTACCAGGAAATGGTAAACCTCTGAGACTAAAATTGCTACCAACTCCATGCTCAAATATCATACACACAATATGAGAGGTTACGGCAGACTTTCGTGCTCCTCTAAAGTACCTGCCCGCTTAAGTACCTAGAACTAACAATTTTTGCTGTCCTCTTTGCAGGAAATGGTAAATTGCTACCAACTCCATGCTCAAATATCACACATACAACATGAAAGGCAGACTTTCGTGCTCCTCTAAAGTACCTGTCGACTTAAGTACCCAAACTGCTTAAGCGCCTTATTTCATCATGTTCCAATTCCAAGTTGGCTCATATTTTTCTCCTTTGAAATGCTTTGTAAACATTTTGAAACATTTTAGAAAAAGAACTTAAGAACAGAAGAACTGTTATATTAATTAAATTTTCTGTTCAATAAAATTTATATCTATATTTCGAATGATTGAACGTATTTTTTCAAATCATTCTTCAAAAAATATCCAAATATCCAATAATCTACCTCGTTTAAGCAGCCAACATTTGTAGGCACTATCCGCTATGTACGCTTAGTACTCAACCTGCATTTATAGGTGAGGACTTAAGTGGGTTTTAATGGGCGTGCTTATTGAAATTAATTTAAGTACACAACTCGCTTAACTGCCTCAAATTTGGAATGTTTAGGTGAGGTGCCAAAGCAATTTTGAAAAAAATTAAAAGTTTTTGACTAAAGAATTCATAGATTCATGAAAACAGTTCATTGAACCATTTTTTTATAGGTACAAACGCACGCATATTTACGTGTAACTTATTCAAGCTTTACACTGGTCAAATCACAAATTTTACAAACATCTTCCGTGGCGAAATGGAGAAATAATGGAGACAAACAGATGCAACAGACAACAGGTTAATAGTGACCTAGAAATTTTCACACACACGAAACCAGAAGTTTCAAAAGTATTTACTTCTTTTTTGCTTCTCTTCACCTGCTGCGAGAGTCTCAAAATGCATACTATAAAAGTACATACTTACAGTTGCTGGCACGCATTTTAGCTTTTTATACTTTAAGTACATTTAATTAGTTGCCATTGCCTTCGCACGAATGTGGGTATAGAGGGAAAATTTGTTGTTGAGTTGTTTTTCGATCACTCGTTCTCCTATATGAGTACACTCTTTATCGCCAGTCAATCCGACGACTTGTCCATTCAACCATTATGTCTTAGTATGTATCTCTCTGAAAACGGTTGCTATTGCTTATGGCTTTCTTTCGTAATGTACACTGTGAGCTCAACTAACTGTAGTTTGAATTTCTTTTTTGGGTTTCATTTTGAATTGATTTTCACGTATCGCTTAGACGTGCAATATACGAATGTTCTTTTTGAGTTATATTCAAGTATTTGTACTAGTTTAGCTTCGAATTTAGCTCAATTGTCTTATTTGATCATTGCGGGATAGTATGATGATCAGCAGCTTATATGCACTTAAATCCCTATTCTGCGTTTTTATAGAAATTTTGCGGCTTTTTTATTTCTTTGCTCGTCTTTTGAATTTACTCTCAAAGACGTCTCAGTTTAGTAAATATTTTGCAAGAAATTCGTTTGCTGTGTATTTAGAATAGTGTATTTCTTATGTGCTCTCTCTATATTTTAAGAAATTTTGCGTCAATCTGGTTTTAGTGGTGGTTATGTTGTACTGTATTTAATTTAATAAACTGTGAGCTCAACTAACTGTAGTTTGAATTTCTTTTTTGGGTTTCATTTTGAATTGATTTTCACGTATCGCTTAGACGTGCAATATACGAATGTTCTTTTTGAGTTATATTCAAGTATTTGTACTAGTTTAGCTTCGAATTTAGCTCAATTGTCTTATTTGATCATTGCGGGATAGTATGATGATCAGCAGCTTATATGCACTTAAATCCCTATTCTGCGTTTTTATAGAAATTTTGCGGCTTTTTTATTTCTTTGCTCGTCTTTTGAATTTACTCTCAAAGACGTCTCAGTTTAGTAAATATTTTGCAAGAAATTCGTTTGCTGTGTATTTAGAATAGTGTATTTCTTATGTGCTCTCTCTATATTTTAAGAAATTTTGCGTCAATCTGGTTTTAGTGGTGGTTATGTTGTACTGTATTTAATTGGAATGCTTGCAAAACCCACAGCCACTATCAAATGTTGTTACTCGTGGCTACCTTAAGCTGTGAGATGTTGTTGGAGGTTCTCTCACTCCATTAACCTGAAAAAGAAGCTGACGAATACTTATTGCTTTATAAGTAGCATAACTTTTGCCAAGGTTAACAAGCTTAGGTTGTATATGTTGTATTGTTGATTTTCTGTTTATACCTTTCGAATTATTTTTCTTCAAATGCAAATTCCATACACTTTCTTCTATTTAAAGCTAAATATTTTTATTTGACTTATAATTTATAAAACTATAATTTAAGTTTAAAGTGCGAAATTAATGTTTTGACATAATCAAGTTTGTTGCTTAGGTCTTTTGTTTAAAATACGAGGGGCAAGTAAAAAATAAGGTTCCCACATTTTTTTCAGGGTTAAGGCCTTTTTTTGTTGCAATAAATATGTATACCATCTGAAAGCTTGTATTTCAAACTATCGACTATCTACATAGTCGCCAGATCTTTCAACGCATTTTTTCTGACGAGTTATCCACTTCTGAAAACCCGCTTCGAAGAACTCCGCCGCTAGGCCGCCAATGTACTTGGTGACCGCTTGGTCCTTCGGAGAACTCCCTGCACCATTTGCGGACGTGCTGGACGCTGATGCAAGCTTTGCCATAAACTTCTTCCAACTGTCTATGAATTTCAATAGGTGTAAGCTTCTTCGCGTTTAAAAATCGAATCACTGAACGGATTTCACACCTGGCGGTGACGGCGATTGCGGGCTCCATCGCGGATGGCTGTTAGACTGGCACTAAGCTTCGCAGTGATCTTCCAGGTAGTTGGAATGGAGTGGGGGGGATCAACAATGAAGGCGGTGTTGCCGGATTTCTCCTAGTATCTCGCGCGGCGAATGTACAGCGTTGGGAACCTTATTTTTTACTTGCCCCTCGTACTTATTTTATACACGACTTTTGATTTAGGGTTGCATCTGTGTTTTCCATAATATAAATGTTCATGGTGGCTGCATACGAAATAATAATAATAAAAATAATGTAGCGCAAGCTGCTAAAAAGTTTCGTGATATGTATGGTGAGGAAGTCTTAAAAACAAAAGTGCCGAAATTGGTTTGAAAAATGATGTGGTTTTTCATCCGAAGATATAGTGGCCGCAAATGCATGAATAAGTTACGCAAATATTTAACTTTATACTGTTCAATTTAAATAAACGCGTGCATGTAGCATGTTCGGAATTTCTAATCAAGAGACGCTTTGTCGTTGTGCAACAGTGTCTATGCTTCTGCGCCATAAGAAGCACGGGAAGAATAAGCGTCCTATAGAGTACAAGTTTTGTCGGTCGAGAGAGGTCTTTGCTACTCAGTTGAATACCGAGACCGTAGTAGCACCTATTGGCAAGAGTAATCCTTTGCTTTATCTCCAGGCTGACACCATTGCTGGCGTTCATGGTGGTGTCAAGGTAGACGATTTCCTTGACAACTTCAAAATTATACCTGTCGACGTGAGACCCCCAGCTGCTACAAGTTCCTGCGAGTAGACAGCATATATTTCGTTTTGCTGTTATTTACCACCAGACCAATTTTGGCAAATTCTCTTTCGATTGCCGCAAAAGCAGCGGTGACACGCACTCGACACTTTTGTTGGAAATTGTGCATTACGATGTACACCGACCTTGTGCTAAACGAAAGGTGTGCAGTAAACTACTTGATTATAATAAAAATAATCGAATGTTCGTAATCCGTGAAATTTGAAAAGTCACATGTTGTAATAGTCCTCGTAAAACACGCAAACAACGAGTTTAAAGCCTGTATTTTTAAACTTTAATTTATATTTAACAATTAAGACTCAGTCCCAGAAAAGTGGAAGGGAATGCAAATACTTAATAGTTACCTTCAAGTTATGTCTCAAAATTGTCGTAAAAAAGTGGGTGCAGCGATTTACCATCCCAAGCTACAACTGCCTCAATTGGCTTATGTGCCACAGAAAACTGACTTAACTTGAAAGGAAAGTAAAGAAAGTGGCTGATATCGCGCATGCGTATATTTCATTTTGTCTCTCTTTCGCCTTGATTGTCAGCTTTCATTCGGCGACATTGCTGATCGAAACAGAAGCAAGTACAATGCCAACAGAGAGTAGTAATGGTCAAAGAAAGTTGAAGAAAGGGTGATGTTATGGAGTGTTGTTTCAGTTTTCAAATATGTAGCCGCACTGGAGGTTTCTTATAGGCAATTATTTTTCTCTGAAATGTTTGCTAATTCTTGCCAAAAGGGCAGCCGATGAAAAACATTTTGTTTTCTATTTGTATACTTTGTGAGCCGGCCTCGATAGTCCAGCGGTTAGCGCGTAAGGTTTCCATGTCAGATACCCTAGGTTCGATTCCCAGTTCGGGCTGGTTAAACATTCGTCTAATTCTATCGCTACCCACATTATGCAGATAAGAATTATATGAAACGCACAGGGACGCTTTGGCAGGCAATGGAAAAACCTCCAAGTATGTTAAACGAACCCTCCTCCTTCCTTCATCTGCGTAAAATGTGTGATGTAGCACATGTTAAACAAAACACTGTTGCATACACGTTTTAATCGGGTGGAGTTTGTAGTATCAAAACGGGCCTACTCGTAAGTGCGCCTCATACAAAGGCAGCCACCCTAATCTACCTACTTCTCATATTTTTGGTGCTGAGTTGGGGCTCGAACTTTGACCTAATTTTTTAATTACCTAATATTTTGAATACTTAACTAATTTCGACCCTAACATAACAAAATAATAAAAATACTCAACATGACTACTGCCAAGCCACAAAAGCAACAATAAATTAATTTCAAGTTAATCATAACTTAAAGAAAAGCGGATTAAGCTTGCAGTCAATTATGGTTACATATAATTAGCTGCTGCAACTACAGCTGAAGGTGAGCAACAATGACAGGGACTTGGTGTCGGGGTAAATTGCGATGAATTCATTTGGACTACTGACATATGTGTATGCACACATATAGCCGTACGTGCATGCAGCCGTAACATATATAAGTACAAGTTTTAATACGTGCTTGACTAAGAAAGTGTTTTTCTCGGAGAGGTGAAATTTTTGAAACGCATTTCAACACGCATACTCATACATACACAATGCTTTTACTTATCGCGCATGTGCATCTTTGAATTTGCTTATGTTTACCGCCGTTGTTCAACTGGCAAACGCATTCGTACGAAAGAATTGATGAATTATACAAAATACCGAACTTTAAGGAGAAACATTATAACATGGTTGTAACATTATTTTAAACACATTTTACACTAACGGCAATTTCGTTAATCTTGCCTAATATAAAAAGTTAATGAAGATTATAATGATATTGATAAGTGCAAAAATTGAATTTGTTTATTATGAACATTACTTATATGATTTTAATTTCAGGTTGGGAATTGCAAGGCCTCAACTGTTATAAATATTTTAACATAAAACACTCGTGGGAAAAGAGTGCTGAGTTGTGCCGAAGGTAGGTTTAAAAAATGATCACATAAACTGATTGTGATAACCTCGAATTTTTCAAGTAAATTAAGTTTTATTTATATTGATTGTAAAACGGACAGGCATTCTGTATATTCCAGTCTCTCAGTTAACTAAAGACAGTAATGATTGAAAAAATAATGCAATCTTTGTGATTTCTTTTTACTATGTAATTGATTTGCGCCTATTATTAACCAACCAATATTAATTTTTTCTTTGTTTCAATGTCTAGTTTCTATTTTTGAAGAACATTTCGCTTTACATTCCCAAAAATAGGCAATCTTAGCTTCCGGGAACCGGGTAGCGCTTGCAAATGCAAAATTGATATTTTAAAATCACATTTAATATTCATACTTAATAGACGAAAATGTGTTTCTTCTATACTTATGAAAAAACACATAAGTAATAATAATAATAATTACGAGAATAAAGTGTATACGTACAATCATAGACATATACTTGCATTATTTCTATATCTACCTTTTTACCAATCTGCAGATATGGCGCTGAGTTGGTGGCAATTGATTCGTACACAGAGAATAATGACACGTTGTCCATTGCTCGCGCAAGCGATCCTAATCGCCGAGCTTCAGACAAGTATTGGCTAGGATTAGCATCACTTGATGACTTGCGCACTAACACTTTGGAGTCTGCATCAGGAGCATTGGTATCACAGTATTCAGGCTTTTGGTCGCTACACCAACCTAATCCCATGTCAGGAGAATGTGTTGCGGCAACCTACGCTTCAAAAATGCAATCATGGAGTTTAGGAACCTGTGAGAGTTTGTTGCCATTTATGTGTCGCGCGCCTGCATGTCCACAGAACTCTGTGCACTGTGCGAATGGACAATGCGTTAATCAGGCTTTCAAGTGTGATGGAACGGATGATTGCAATGACGGTTCAGATGAAATTGACTGTCCGACGCAGTGCCATTATCATATGCAATCAGGCGGTGACGTAATCGAAACACCCAACTACCCTCACAAATATGGTGCCATGAGCAAGTGCAAGTGGACATTAGAAGGTCCATTAGGAAGCAACATAATTCTACAATTCCAAGAATTCGAGACAGAGAAAACATTTGACACAGTGCAAGTGTTAGTTGGTGGACGCACAGAAGATAAATCGGTATCGTTGGCCACTTTAAGCGGAAAATTAGATCTGACTACACAACCATTCGTATCTGCATCAAATTTCATGATTTTGAAGTTCACTACCGATGGGAATGTTGAGCGAAAGGGATTTCGTGCTACTTGGAAGACAGAAGCGAAGAACTGCGGTGGTACTTTAAAGGCCACGCTTCAGCGTCAAACACTGACTAGCCCCAATTATCCAAAACCGTATCCAGGTGGTTTGGAGTGCCTTTACATTGTCAGAGCACAACCGGGCCGTATTATTTCTGTTGAAGTAGATGATTTAGATGTTGTTGAAGGTCGTGATATGCTATTAATACGAGATGGTGATTCGCCGTTGAGCCGTCCAATTGCTCGCTTAACTGGACAATCTAGTGAAAATGAAAAGGTCATAATATCCACTGGCAGTGCATTATATTTTTACTTCAAATCTAGTCTCGGAGATTCACGGAAAGGTTTTAGTCTGCGATACATCCAAGGCTGTAGAGCTACCATTACAGCACGAAATGGTACTGTTACGTCGCCGGCTTATGGACTAGATAATTATCCAAAGAACCAAGAGTGTTTTTTCACGATTCGAAACAGTATGGGATCGCCATTGTCACTTAAATTTGATAAATTTATGGTGCATAGTAGTGACTCTGTGCAAGTTTATGATGGTTCGTCTACAACGGGATTGCGGTTGCATTCAGGTGACGGCTTTACTGGAACTTCCACGCCGAAGTTAACATTAACCGCATCATCGGGCGAAATGTTAGTTAAATTCACTTCAGATGCATTGCATAACGCTGCTGGGTAAGTTCTTATGATCATTATTCGGTCTACGGATATATAGCTAAATTTATATTGCAGCTGGTCTGCCACATTTTCGTCCGACTGCCCTGAATTGAAACCTGGTATTGGAGCCTTGGCTTCAAGTCGTGATACCGCCTTCGGTACAGTAGTGAAGTTTACTTGTCCTATTGGGCAGGAATTCGCGACAGGTAAAGCAAAAATTGTCACAGAGTGCTTAAAGGGAGGCAACTGGAGTGTTTCCTATATACCGAAATGCCAAGGTTGGTTAATATAATTTATTAGATCATACATTTATTGCTTTAATCGAAACATCTTATCTTTCAGAGGTATACTGCGGTCCTGTTCCGCAAATTGATAACGGGTTCTCAATTGGTTCATCGAACGTTACTTACCGTGGCGTTGCTATGTATCAGTGTTACGCAGGTTTTACTTTTGCGTCGGCTGCACCTATCGAGAAAATTTCTTGTTTACCTGATGGTCGTTGGGAGCGTAAACCTACATGTATGGCATCTCAATGCGCTCCACTCCCTGATGTGCCACATGCCAATGTTACATTGTTAAATGGCGGTGGCCGTAGTTATGGTACAATAGTGAAATATGTATGTGACCCCGGATACGAACGTACTGGACACCCGGTTTTAATTTGCATGTCCAATGGTACTTGGAGCAGTGAAGTACCACGTTGTACGCGAAAACGGTGCTTTGAATATCCAAAGATCGATAACGGCTTCGTAGTTGATTCAGCTCGGCCTTACTACTATGGAGATGATGCTCGAGTGCAATGCTACAAAGGCTATAAGTTAATTGGAAGCAATATCATTCGCTGTAATGCTGACCAGGTTTTCCAGAATCCTCCAACTTGCGAAGATATAAACGAGTGCACATCAACACAATGCGACTTGGCCACTACAGAATGTAAGAATACCAACGGTTCTTTTCACTGTCCATGCCGATCGGGATTTGTACCCACACATGAATGCCGTCCGGTTGGTGACTTAGGGCTGGCTAATGGTGGCATTCCGGATGAAAGTATCATTACATCTGGCAGTGAGGAAGGGTACTCAAAGAGTATGCTACGTCTCAACTCGGTTGGCTGGTGTGGTGTACTTGTTGAACCAGGTGCGAATTGGATCTTGATTGACTTGAAAGCTCCCACAATACTGCGGGGCTTCCGTACCATGTCTGTACAGCGTTTTGATGGTAATGTTGCATTTACATCTGCTGTACGTCTGCAATACACTAATAATCTGACGGATGTGTTCAAAGATTACACAAATCCTGATGGTACCGCTGTTGAATTCAGAATTTTGGAACCTACACTTTCCATATTAAATTTACCAATGCCGATTGAAGCCCGTTATATTCGCTTCCGTATTCAAGACTATGTGGGCGCACCATGCGTGCGTATGGAAATCATGGGCTGTACTCGCCTGGACTGTGTTGATATCAATGAATGCGCAAACAATAACGGTGGTTGTGATCAGAAATGCGTTAACTCCCCAGGTGGCTTTGCATGCACTTGCAATACTGGATATCAGCTGTATACTGCTAACGGTACAGCTGGTTTTAACATTGAAAGCTCCGAATCTGGTGAACGTGATGGCGATACGTATCAGCGAAATAAAACATGTGTTCCACTTATGTGCCCACCCCTGTTGCAGCCTGAGAATGGAAAGTTACTTTCAAACAAAAACAAACATCACTTTGGAGAAGTAGTAAGATTTCAATGTAATTTCGGGTACATCATGTCTGGCAGTTCAGCTCTACTATGCTTATCCAATGGTCAATGGAACGCAACCCTACCAGAGTGCAATTGTAAGTATAAAAACGTTTTCTGTGAAATCTTGATTTAAATGTATGTATACATTTGAAAATTAACAGATGCCAAATGTGTATCCTTGCCCGATGATAAATTGGAGGGCCTTTCTGTTGAACGCCCTGATCCGGAATCAGTTCTAGTGTCATTCCGCGATAATGTAACTGTGACTTGTAACGTTCCTGGACGTCACCTTAGAGGCACCACATCAGCTGGTTTTCGACAATGTGTGTACGACCCAAAGCCAGGATTCCCTGATTATTGGCTTTCCGGACTGCAGCCATCTTGTCCACGAGTTGACTGCTATCAGCCAATGCCTACACCAGGTGCCGAATATGGTCAGTTTGTAGACACACGATATCAGAGTTCCTTTTTCTTTGGTTGCCAACATACTTTTAAACTGGCTGGCCAGACATCACGTCATGACAATGTAGTGCGTTGTCAAGGTGACGGAATTTGGGACTTTGGCGATTTGCGATGTGAAGGTCCAGTCTGCGAAGATCCCGGGCGCCCAAGTGATGGCCGTCAAATTGCTCGCAGCTATGAACAGAGCTCTGAAGTATATTTTGGCTGCAATCGGCCTGGATATATTTTGATCAATCCACGCCCTATTACATGTATACGTGAGCCAGAATGTAAGGTGATTAAGCCATTGGGGGTAACCTCAGGTAAAATTCCTGATTCAGCGATTAATGCTACATCAGAGCGTCCGAACTATGAAGCAAAAAACATACGCTTGAATTCAGCTACAGGCTGGTGTGGCAAACAAGAGGCTTTCACTTATGTCAGCGTTGATTTGGGTCAAATATACCGCGTTAAAGCGATTTTGGTTAAAGGAGTGGTCACAAACGATATTGTGGGTCGCCCCACTGAGATTCGATTTTTCTACAAGCAGGCAGAAAATGAAAATTATGTTGTGTATTTTCCCAACTTTAATTTAACCATGCGCGACCCAGGCAACTACGGCGAACTGGCAATGATTACATTACCCAAATATGTACAAGCCCGATTTGTCATCCTGGGCATTGTAAGTTATATGGACAACGCATGCCTAAAGTTCGAATTAATGGGTTGCGAAGAACCGAAGAAAGAGCCGCTGCTTGGTTATGATTACGGCTATTCACCATGTGTGGATAATGAGCCACCAATATTCCAAAGCTGTCCACAACAGCCTATCATAGTGAAGCGTGATGAAAACGGCGCTGTCCTACCAGTTAATTTCACCGAACCTTCTGCCGTTGATAATTCGGGTTCAATAGCTCGCTTGGAAGTAAAACCACAAAATTTTAAAACTCCTTCATTTGTGTTCAAAGATACGGTCGTCAAATATGTGGCTTTCGACTATGATGGAAATGTGGCTATATGCGAGATTAATATCACAGTACCCGATGTGACACCGCCGTTGTTACAGTGCCCACAAAGTTACGTCATTGAATTGGTTGATCATCAGGATAGTTATAATGTAAATTTTAATGACACACGCAAGCGGATAAAGGCGTCAGATGATTCGGGTGATGTGCGCATCATCTTCACACCAGAACGTGCTGTTATACCAATCGGAGGCTACGAAAATGTTTCTGTGACAGCCGTTGACAAATTTAACAACCGCGCATTTTGCTACTTCCAGGTGTCTGTTCAGGCATCGCCATGTGTAGATTGGGAGTTGCAGCCTCCCGCAAATGGAGCTATTAACTGTTTGCCCGGAGATCGGGGCATAGAGTGTATTGCTACCTGTAAACCTGGTTTTCGCTTTACTGATGGTGAGCCGGTTAAAACTTTCTCCTGCGAAACGTCGCGTTTGTGGAAACCAACTTCTGTTGTGCCAGACTGCGTTTCAGAAAATACTGAGCAAGCTGACTACCAAGTCACCGCTACGGTCACTTATCGAGCTAATGGCGCTGTGGCACATGCTTGTCTGGGTCAATATCAGGATATGTTGGCACAACATTATGCTGGCTTGAACGAACTTCTTTCTCAGCGTTGCTCCGCAGTGAATGTGAATATGAATGTGTCATTTATTAAATCTGTACCTAATTTACTGGATGAAAATGTGGTCAAAATGGACTTCATACTTTCCATTTTACCCGCTATTAGACAGCCACAGCTATATGAACTATGCGGCTCTACATTGAATTTGATTTTCGACTTAAGTGTACCTTATGCAAGCGCTGTCATTGATTCACTACTGAATATATCAAATATTGGAAATCAGTGTCCCCCACTGCGAGCTCTTAAAAGTAACATTAGTCGCGGCTTTACCTGCAGTGTAGGTGAAGTTTTAAACATGGATACTAGTGATGTTCCGCGTTGTCTTCATTGTCCAGCTGGTACATACGTTAGTGTAGGCCAAAGCGTTTGTACCAACTGCCCACGCGGTTATTATCAGAATCGCGACCGTCAGGGCACGTGCACACGATGCTCAGCGGGCACATATACAAAAGAAGAAGGGTCCAAGGCTTTGACCGATTGTATTCCAGTGTGTGGATTTGGCACTTACTCACCCACTGGTCTGGTGCCGTGTTTGGAATGTCCGCGGAATTCGTTTACTGCTGATCCGCCAACTGGTGGCTTCAAAGATTGTCAGGCTTGTCCCCAAAATTTATTTACTTTCCAGCCAGCAGCTTCCAGCAAGGATCTATGCCGTCAGAAGTGCGCGCCGGGCTTTTATTCATCTACAGGTTTAGCTCCGTGTTCACCATGTCCCGTAAACTATTACCAAAGTACCGCTGGCGCTCAAACATGTAATGAATGCCCGTCTAACATGCGTACGGAAATTGTTGGGTCAAAAGGCCGTGAGGAATGTAGGCCTGTTGTGTGTGGTGAAGGAGCTTGTTTACACGGAGGCCTATGTGTGCCTATGGGACATGGAGTGCAATGTTTTTGCCCTGCTGGTTTTTCAGGCAGACGCTGTGAAATTGATATTGATGAGTGCGCCTCACAACCATGTTACAATGGTGGAACCTGCACTGATTTACCACAAGGCTATCGATGTGAGTGCCTTCCTGGCTACTCGGGACTTAACTGTCAGGAAGAATTCAGCGACTGTAGTAATGAAACCTGCCCAGCTCGCGCAATGTGTAAAAATGAGCCAGGCTACAATAATTTCACGTGTCTGTGCCGAAGCGGCTACACCGGTGCTGACTGCAACGTGACAATTGATCCTTGTACCGCAAATGGTAATCCCTGTTCAAACGGCGCTAGTTGCTTAGCGTTGCAGCAAGGTCGCTACAAGTGTGACTGCTTGCCTGGCTGGGAAGGTATTCATTGTGAACAGAATATTGACGATTGCGCTGAAAACCCTTGTTTGTTGGGTTCTAACTGCACAGACTTAGTTAATGAATTCCAGTGTTCGTGCCCAACTGGCTTCACCGGTAAACGTTGCGAAGAAAAGGTCGACTTATGCCTTTCTGAGCCTTGCAAACATGGTGTATGTGTGGATAGACTTTTTGAACACGAATGTGTTTGTCATCCAGGTTGGACTGGCCTGTCCTGTGATATAAACATCGATGATTGTGCAAATCGGCCGTGTTTAAACGAAGGAGTTTGCTTGGATTTAGTAGATGGCTATAGCTGTACGTGCGAACCAGGATACACTGGAAAAAATTGTCAGCATCCGATTGATGATTGTGAATCGAACCCATGCCAGAATGGAGCGACGTGTGTTGACCAACTGGATGGTTTTTCATGCAAATGCCGACCTGGCTTTGTCGGTCTTAACTGTGAAGCAGAGATAGACGAATGTCTCAGTGATCCTTGCAACCCGGTAGGGACGGAACGCTGCTTGGATTTGGATAATAAATTTGAGTGTGTTTGTCGCGATGGGTTTACTGGTACATTCTGTGAGGTAGACATTGACGATTGCGAAGCGAACCCCTGTTTAAATGATGGAGAATGTCGTGATCGTGTTGGCGGCTTTGAGTGTACATGCGAAAAAGGATGGAGTGGTATGCACTGCGAACAGCAAATAACCACTTGTAATGTAGCCACACCTTGCCAGAATGACGCTAGCTGCATTGATCTCTTCCAAGATTACTTCTGTGTTTGTCCTAGTGGTACCGATGGAAAGAACTGCGAGACGGCCCCTGAGCGCTGCATAGGTAACCCTTGCATGCACGGAGGTAAATGCCAAGATTATGGGTCCGGGTTGAACTGTACGTGCGCCGTAGATTATGCAGGCATTGGGTGCCAGTACGAATTTGATGCTTGTGATGCGAATGTGTGTCAGAATGGTGCAACTTGCATCGATAACGGCACTGGATACACCTGCTTGTGCGCGGATGGCTTCATGGGCAAGAATTGTGAGGAAGATATATCAGACTGCAAAGATAATTCGTGTCCACCTGGCGCTAACTGTATTGATTTGACCAATGGATTTTATTGTCAGTGTGCATTCAATATGACTGGTGACGATTGCCGCAAAACAATTCAAGTGGATTATGATCTGTACTTTAGTGATGCCTCACGCTCCACCGCTGCGCAGGTTGTGCCTTTTTACACGGATATGTCGACTAGCTTAACCATTGCGATGTGGGTTCAATTCGCACAAAAAGACGATACTGGAATATTCTTCACGTTGTATGCGGTTGATTCTCCACGTATTGCCAGGCAGCGTCGGCCTTTGCTACAAGCACACTCCAGCGGTGTGCAGGTTTCAATTTTCGACAATTTACCCGATGTATTCTTATCATTTGGTGAATATACTTCAGTGAATGACGGACAGTGGCATCACGTGGCCATCGTATGGGATGGCATAAGTGGACAACTGCAATTAATTACCGAAGGGCTTATTGCCAGCAAAATGGAATATGGAGCAGAAGGTGTATTGCCGCAATATGTTTGGGCTGTACTTGGGCGTCCACAACCAGAAGACTCAAATCAAAACGGTGCTTATGCGGAATCTGGCTTCCAAGGTACCATAACAAAGGCACAAGTATGGGGTCGTGCCTTAGATATTACATCAGAAATACAGAAACAAGTACGAGACTGTCGCTCAGAGCCGGTACTTTATCATGGCCTAATATTGAATTGGGCTGGATATGAAGTCACATCAGGTGGAGTTGAACGTACCGTGCCCTCACTATGTGGACAACGAAAATGTCCAAATGGGTTCACTGGTCAGAACTGTCAACAACTTGTTATTGACAAAGAGCCACCAGTAGTAGAGCACTGCCCTGGCGATTTGTGGGTAATTGCCAAAAACGGTTCAGCTGTGGTAACATGGGACGAGCCACATTTTAGTGATAACATAGGTATAACCAAAATTATGGAACGCAATGGTCATAGGCCTGGCACTACTCTTCTTTGGGGGTCTTATGATATCACTTACGTTGCATCTGATGCGGCGGGCAATACAGCTACATGCAGTTTCAAGGTGTCCTTATTAAGTAAGTCATAGTCAAACCAATTTTATCGATTATCATGCGAATTTATTGTAAAATTGTTATTATCATAGCGGAATTCTGTCCACCTTTGACTGATCCAGTGGGTGGAGTGCAAGTGTGTAAAGATTGGGGTGCAGGAGGACAATTTAAAGTCTGTGAAATTGCTTGCAATCCGGGCTTACGTTTCTCCGAAGAAGTACCAGAATTTTACACCTGCGGAGCGGAGGGATTTTGGCGCCCAACTCCTGAACCAGCGATGCCACTTGTATATCCGTCGTGTTCACGTGAGTTAAAAAAAATATGCTCCATGTATTTTTATTCATATAACCATATATCATGATTATGATCAATGCTATTAGCCACGCTCTTTATGCCTTCCTGCGTTCAAGTTCTACTTACTATAAATACTTAAATCAATAAAAAATTAGTTGCTTCATAAGGAGTTTTGGCATCTCCAACTGACAATAAATATATAGGTTGTCTAAGGCAGTACATATGTACTATACTTCGAATTTTATTAGTTTAAAACGTGTTAACACTAGAAAGATCATTGCGTTTCTTTAGTATTTCTATAAACTTTTGTTTTGATGACTTTTATTTTGGCAACTTTTGGTGGCAAATATAGTTTAATATTTAAAATGAAATTCTATATGAGCCGGTGAGTACAATCTGATTTAAGCAACTTAATAATTGGAGTATTAGGGAGAAAGTGTAGCAATTTTAACTTAATTTGAGGACCTGTTATTTCATATTGATTGTTTTTGTGTTTCTGTTGTGTTGTGTTTGTGTGTTATTTTTTATATTGATTTAAAATAAAATTATGTACATGTATTAGGTGCTTTGATAACTTTCTAATATAGAGTATTGAACCACATATTACTCTGGTTTGATCTTTTAAATATGTATATTCAAGCATGAATGAGAATAAATTCATTTATTTTACTCTTAGCTTCAAAGCCTGCGCAACGAGTTTTTCGTATAAAAATGCTCTTCCCGTCGGACGTGCTTTGCAATAAGGCTGGACAGGGTGTGCTAAGGCAAAAGGTGACCAATTCGGTGAACGCTCTGAATCGTGATTGGAACTTCTGTTCCTATTCTGTAGAGGGAACAAGGTAACTTAAACAAAATGCTATTTATTACCTATATATTTTCTATTAATGGTTTCCTTTTAGAGAATGCAAAGACATTCAAATCGATGTGAAATGCGATCATTATCGTGTTACGCAAAATAACCGAGTTCTTCGCCAAATAAAAGATGGAGGTGTTTATGTGATGGAGGCTGAAATCCCGGTTTTTAAGTAAGTACACCAGTCGCATACATATATTTTGTATACATGTCTGTAAGTTAACAATCTGAAGCATGTTTGTGTATATCAATTGTTCATAATATGTAAACGAATTATAGTGAAAGCGATGATATGGATGCACATGGTCGTCAAGGACGCCAGCAAACTGGCGGTGATACGTATATGCTGGAAATTCTCTTCCCAGCAGTGAAGTATGTTTGCCACAATCACGTTTTCAATTTCCATCTCAATGCACATCTAACTCCTATTCAACACCAATAAAAAAGTGGAAACTCTTTGAAAGTTCATCGTTAGCCGCTTTAGTAAAAGGAATTCTTGCCATTTTGTAAAAAATTTTATTTTGTATCTACTAACATGGTTCCATATACACATTTACAATATATATGTATATTTTTCGGGGTTTAAATTTGTGGTGGTTTTAAAAGAAAGTAGTTTGCTCATTTGTTTTTAATATCTTAGAAACGATAAAAGTACACACGTTCATATCGCATTAGTAAGCTCCTATATTTAATTGCAACTGCTTAAGCACACTGAAAAATGCTTTTTATTGATAGAGCTGAGTAAATCATATAAATTAAATGTTATTTATTGTTTTTCTTTAGTGATCCAGTTATACACTCCACAACTGGAGAACGGTCAACGGTGAAGAATCTATTCGAAAAATTAATATTGGAAGATGATCAATTTGCCGTTCAAGACATATTGCCCAACACTGTGCCTGATCCTGCATCATTGGATTTGGGCTCCGAATATACTTGCCCAATGGGGCAGGTGGTGATGATACCGGATTGTGTGCCCTGCGCTATTGGAACGTATTATGATACGAATAACAAAACGTGTGTTGCCTGTGAGCGAGGTACATATCAATCCGAAGCTGGCCAATTGCAGTGCAGCAAATGTCCTGTCATTGCTGGTCGGACAGGCGTTACTGCAGGTCCAGGCGCCCGGTCAGCTGGAGATTGCAAGGAACGTTGCCCCGCTGGAAAATATTTTGACTCTGAAACGGGTTTGTGTCGTTCTTGCGGGCATGGATTCTATCAACCGCGAGAGGGCTCATTCAGTTGTGAGTTGTGCGGCCTGGGACAAACAACGCGCTCTAGTGAGGCGACTTCTCGTAAAGAGTGTCGTGATGAGTGCAATTCTGGCCAGCAGCTTGGTGTGGATGGCCGTTGTGAGCCATGCCCGCGGGGTACTTATCGCTCTCAGGGGGTACAGCCCTCGTGTGTAGGGTGCCCGCTTGGACGCACCACACCTAAAGTGGGTGCTAGCTCTGTTGAAGAATGTACTCTGCCCGTATGTTCGCCGGGTACTTACCTCAATAGCACACTTAATATGTGTGTAGAGTGCCGTAAGGGCTTCTATCAATCCGAATCACAGCAAACCTCATGTATTCAGTGCCCACCCAATCATAGCACGAAGATTACGGGTGCTACTGCTAAGTCAGAGTGCACGAATCCTTGCGAACATATTGCCGAAGGACGCCCGCATTGCGATCCGAACGCCTACTGCATCTTGGTGCCTGAAACATCTGACTTTAAGTGCGAGTGCAAGCCTGGTTTTAACGGCACCGGCATGGAATGTACTGACATGTGCGATGGCTATTGTGAAAATTCGGGTACTTGTGTGAAAGATCTGAAAGGGGCGCCAGCATGCCGTTGCGTGGGGTCATTCACTGGACCGTATTGCGCTGAACGCTCTGAATTTGCTTATATTGCCGGAGGTATCGCGGGAGCCGTTATATTTATTATAGTAATTGTGCTACTTATATGGATGATTTGTGTACGCTCGACGAAGCGTAGAGATCCAAAAAAGATGTTAACGCCGGCTATTGATCAGACTGGATCACAAGTGAATTTCTACTATGGCGCACACACTCCATACGCGGAATCGATTGCGCCATCGCATCATAGCACCTACGCACATTACTATGACGACGAAGAGGATGGCTGGGAAATGCCAAATTTTTACAATGAGGCGTATATTAAAGACGGTAGCGGTAAGTGCCAATTATCGAAAATCGATTTTATACTGCATATCCAAAGAACATATGTGGATATGTGTAAATGCGAAAATTGTATCGGCAATGTTTGTAGGTCTACATGGAGGGAAAATGAGTACATTAGCGAGGTCAAATGCTTCGCTCTATGGAACAAAAGAAGACTTATACGATCGACTGAAGCGGCATGCTTACACTGGGAAAAAAGGTGGTACTTTTTGTTTGCATACGATCATTCAATGAGCAGAATAATATTTTTTCTTTCCAATAATGACAGAAAAGAGTGACAGCGATAGTGAGGTTCAATAAGCTCAATGCTTACGGGCGTATATGAGGACAACGCTGTGCTGCAACTGCTTTAAAAAGAATGGAAGCAAAAGTATGGTCATTAGTTAAACAAAAATTAGGCCATTGCAAATACGAAGATGCCAAAACTTAAATTTTTATATTAATAATTGAGGAAATACGTATCTACACAGAAATCACTGCCTTCTAAGTGGAAAACTATATAAGTATGTATATAAGCAGAGGGGTACTAATTTCTTATAATACTCATTTTTCTCTTCACTACTTCCTGACAAAAGCTTTATATTGAATTGTTGTAATTGAGTACTTCTGTAAAATAAGTAGCGCGATAATTATGAAAGACATCGTTTCATTATACTTGTTATTAATTAAGTTTGTTTTTAAATCACAAATTACATAATTTAATGTAAAGCTTTTAAAGCTTTAGCTTCACATTGAAAATGGCTTGCAGTATCAGCAGCAATAATAACAACAGCGAAATAAACGAAGGGACAAAGAAACTATGCTCTCTGTTTTAAGGTACATATGTATTAAGGCACAACAGCTCCTTTTTTTTGGCATAACATTTAATTTTACGAATTAAATGTTCTAAATTAAATATCGAGAAATCGAAAATTGTAAACTTTTATTGACAAAATATCAATTTTAATTACACAATTACGACTTAGTAACAATTCCGCTAGAATCATTAAATAAAACCAGATTGTTTTTCAGTGCGAATTGCCACTTTTAAAATAGTTTGTGAGATTTAATTTCTATTTATTTGAAATTACATGCATACATAGCCGTAATATGACCATTTAAAACCTAGACGTAGTTGTTCATTGTAATTTAAATATTTGTATTATATCAGCTCATCAAATATATTTAATAAATATTATCCGTACATACAAACCACATGTATGCATATATATGTATGTACGTATGCATGTAATTTTACAACTATTGGCGTCTTTTAATTAATAAATGATTTTGAATAATATTATTTGTGTTTACGGGGGAGTGAGTCTATACAATCCAACGGGGTGGATGGATGGATAGAAATGGCTGTGTACAATGAATACATAAGTATAGGTGGATTTTTTTTTGTACCGTTGATTCAGTTTTTGTTCGACAGTTCCATCGTTTCTCTAGCTAGATTCCCAATATTTTTCCTAATTATATATTTTGTATATATTTTGATCTGTCGCATTATAGTTAAGAGCAAATAATCATATTTCAGTCTTTTCCGCATATATTACCTGGTAAAAATTAAGGAATAATCATGTTAAAAAACGCAAATTCACATTGACAATTTGAAACTGTTTATTAATTCAATTTGTAAATAATATCTATCGTAGAATTAACATTGTTAAATATTAGATCTAGCTTTACTATAAATGTAGATACAATTTAAAATATGCTAAATTCTAATAACATCAAATTTTTAATTTCTTTTTTGATTGACTTGCAAAAATTCTGATTTTGTAGCATTCCCGGTAGTATTCGGCTCTTGCAATTCCATTCTGCTTTTAGAATACTATCATTTAAGTTATTACCCAACCATTTTATCACCTTACCTAAAATTCAAATATTTATTAATTAAAATTCCAAAACTTATTCAGGCATATTAAATGCATGTATAAGTGTTTAATTTATCTTTATCAAATAAGACATTTTACAATTTAATCGATGACAACCTCATAGAGGTGGTAGTTATATAGATAAGAACGTACATTTTTATTTTTATAGCTTTCCATTGTAAAATCATGGTTTCCATTTTATTGGCGACCTTTGTAAAATAATTATGTACTTAAATATAGCTTTAGAGATCCAAAAACCTTTCCGAAAATCCGTGTGACAAAATGCATTAAATTAATATGTATTTATATGAAATTCAAATTGATACTATACAAAACTGTCATACAGAAGTGTTATTGCACCTTTGAACTTGCCAGTTCATTCTTTGCATGATAAAGATACAAACTAAGATAAAGAATGCATATGAAATATCTAACACCATTATTTTTGTATGTTTTAAAGGCATTGAAGCCCATACGGAATGAAATAAATAGGTATTCGAGTAACCTAATACTTATTAAAAAAATAATGAAATATTTTAATGTTGGAACCCTACAGCATTATCTAAAGTTACCATATTTGTATGTATGTGCATTCCATTTTTGATATTTTTAACATTATTTAAATTGTATTGTTTAAATTATCACAGCTATTTGAATTAGCTACTTAGTTTTGAGCAAAAACTAAGCACAAAAACTAAATTGAGAAATATCAATGGAATTATCGCAGTCAATATAATTTAAGAACTTAGAAATCCCTTGATGTATTATAGCTAAATGTTTTGTTACCACTTCCCCTGATAAATATGCAATTTTTCAAAGGAAATTGTGGTAGAGAAGGATCTAGAGTTTAAACGTATCAATCAATATCAAATAAAACAAAGTTTAAATCTGAGCCACAAATTTAAATTTTGTAAATTCACCCACTTGGCCGAACATAAGGTACTGGGAACTTGTATATTGTAAATATGTATGAACATTCATCTCTTACTGTTTCCATTGTCTTGACATTTTAAGTAAGCCATGCACTCGTACTACCTACTTCTGTGCGCGGAACGGTTACTTCTATTTCGCACCCGTCTTATTGATTTGACGAGTTGGCAGACTGTATGTGCAACGTATCGTAATTGGACGCCTGAATCAAAATTTCTCTCCAAAACTATTGAAATCTGCGGAGAAGAAACATGACAACATTAAAACACAGGTCAATTTTTTTCTAAAAAACACTCATTTGTATTATTTGTTTTAAATAAATTCATAATAATAAATAGTAATAACCAGGCGCGGATCAAGAAAAATATTTTTGGGGGGGGTCTTAAAAAGTAATTCTTTAATATTTATAAAATGCCTTTTAATTTGTATGTAGTTTTATAGTCGATCCAAATATTTCGGGGGGTTTGAACCCCCAAACCCTCCCCCCCTGGATCCGCTACTGGCAATAACCGATATAAAAGGGTCTAATGTTGACAAACATTAAAAATAGAATTCATGCAATAAAGGCAATATAAAAAAAATTAAAGTTACTTTCATGGTTATACTGCTCGGTTATATTTGATATATATATATACACTGGTGGCAATTCCTATAAACTCACCTAAATCTGCTTCGATTTTGTTAAATTTTTCTTAAACAATTGATTCAGATAAAATAGTTTTACTGAAGTATTTATTGTAAAATATAGTCTTTAAGAACTAAAAGAAGAAATCGCAAGTAATTAACTGTTCTACCAATTTATTTATTGTTTTCTTAAAAATGACACAATTTGAAGTGGCAATTCACATAAACTCAGTACATAAAAATATATAAAATTGCGTAAAGTACAAATGTTTTCATAGTTAAGGTACTCTAAATAGTTTTTTAAATAATTTGTCCATTTCCCACTATGGTTTAACACTAGAACTACCGGGAGCGGTCATTTGACGGTTTTCAGTTTTTGATTAACCGTAGCTCGAAAACGGTTTAAGTTACGAATCTGGTTCTCCTTGACTTTTAATATTTTGCACTAAGCTCAATATTCTAAAATTTTGCAATCACTGCGCCGATCTGTTCTCTTTATATCATCGATTTTACCTACTATCAACACGAGCGGTCAAATGACGGTTAACTACGTAGCCATGGAAATACAATTATAACATTCACAAAAAATTCAAAGGTGGTACACATTTTACAAGAACCTATGTCTTGCCTTCTGTTTTATAATAAATTTACAACCGACTTTTATATATTTATGAATTTCAATGTAAAAACAAAAATGCATTATTTTACGTGTTGTGTTTGAAAGCATGAGCAGAAAGTGGCGAGACGAAATTTACTATGGTCATGAGTAGTAGCTTTACTTTTAAAATATTTGCCAAAACTATACTTTTTTACATTCAAGAACATAAATGAATGTTGTTTTAATGCTTACAATGAAAAACTTTTTCAGATTCAACCGATTTCGTTAAAAGCTCTGAATACCGTAATTTGACCGCTCGTGTTGATAGTAGGTATGAGCAAAACCCGGTACTCCTAGTGTTAAGGTATTTTAAGCACACATTAAATAAGATTCTGCAGAGTTTGTGTCGGTGTACAAGCCTAAACCTATTTAATTGCTTTTTTTTAATCAATGTTTGAATAAAACTGTCGAACTGTTGATTATACTATTATCATTACGTTTCAAAGTTCGCAGCAAATGTCGAAGTTAATTCAGAAACACACGCAAGTTTAGTCGTACCATACATGGCAATACCGGCCCAAACCTTTATATCACAACCTGATAATGTCCGACTCATACTATCTAAAATAAACCGATTTTGTCACTAAACAAATCTGTTTACAACTGTTCACGCGTCCAAATAGCTTCTCCGCGAATTCCATTCTTTTGGCTGTAAAACCATCTGTAAAAGGGGGTTTTTTGAGGCGTTCAGTGTAAACATCGCGGTTTGAATTTTGTAAAATTTGTCGAACATGTCAGGGCTTTATAGACAGATCGATTCTGCGAACAAACTTACAATAATGTTCGTGTTTCGGTCATATCTTACGTTTTTCCCATAAGATCCGCGTGATTTTAAATAATAACGCACTGGTCACAAACCTGCCTATTTTTTCCGCAATTTCCAGTGTCGAAAAAGAAATTCATAAATGTTTCCCTTTTCTTCAAGTGGCAATTACTTTCATCCGAAGAAAATAAAAAATTTACTTTTTTAATAGTACAAAAATCTACTATACCAGCTTATAAAGGCATAACTTACCTCAAATTATTTATATTTTTGTTTCACTGATCAAGTTTAATCGCCGAGTTTGTGTGAACTGTCACATTTCAACTCTGAGAAAACACTAGTCACTGTTAATGTTTTCACGATCACGCGAACTATAAGAGAGTGCATTAACGGTGCACCTGCCGTTTCTATCAGCAAACTATGGAAATGTAAACCAGTGTACATATGTATATATAAAGTAATTGCTCATATAACTATTATAACTCCTAATTACATTTTTACAATACTCGAACAAATTTCGGCCAGCAATGAAAAAATGTATGCTATTTCATTCGATGATGATATTTAGGTACAAGTACTTTTATGTTGCCAGTAGACTAGAGTACATTCCCCAGCATCAAAGTAAAACTATATTGAAATATGAGCGAGAAAACGTATAAACGAATGTACCTTGGCAGGTATGGCAAATGTGAAAAAGGTGCGTTTGGGGGGAAAAATTTATTGAAATAATAGAGACAATAGCGTCTTTCGCACGGATCGCATTTTAGTATAGCTTCAAAACATTTTTGTGACAAAATTGTTTCGTTCCAGCCCCCACATTTTTTTTACCGACTATGCAGCAGTTTGACAATTGTTTGTTTATTTATAGTTATTTTGATGAATACAGGTATATAAATTCGTGTATACAGCTTTATATAAGTACTCTGTATCATCGTTTGTCTCCCTTTGATTTCTGAATAAAAACTTATTAAGGTAGTTTGCTGCCAATATGGAAGTACTACATATATGGTTATTCAAAAGTTTTAACCCTAATTCCCAGAAGTGAGCCTCACAGTCATACCAACAATTTTGGTGGCAAATGATATACCAAAAGATTTTCGATTCCAATATTTTATGAAACCTTCCTCTGAACAAAAAACTAAAATTTACATACATATATTTTTATCCAGGATATGGAGAATATTTATTTTTCATATTTAGGTGCATTTTCATCGTGTATCAGTTCATAGTTTGTGAGCATAGAACACATCTAGTCGGCATGAGATGAAGTTGATGTTATCAGAATATGGATGTGCGATAGTGCTAATACTGAAATTCCATACACGGTAATCAAAGAGCTATGGGTCTTGCGAAAAGTTAGTTGAAGAACTTTGTGAGCCTTACAAACACAAATGTAATAAAGACCAACTAGTTCACCAGTAAAGAATTAGCGGATAGTTAATTGGATGCGGGTTTCGTATACTCATAAAGAACAAAACTTGTGTCATAAGTAAATCTCAAAACGCAAACCTAATAAATGCCCTCTAGCTTTCTTTATATAGTACATTTGATTGATGCTGCTAGTATTACGACTTATGTCATATGGCTGAAATAAGGGTGCAGACAGCGAAATATAGTTGTTTTTACGATAGCTGCTGTTTTACTGCAAGAGGTTAGCTCGCAGTCGTCAATAGACGTTATACATATTTGTCCACCAGCCATCTGCAAAACGCAGGAACAAGTTTACAATAAACAAAACAAATCTCCATGCCATGAGTATAGCATTGTCACCTAAATTGGACAAAGATATGAATAACTGGATCTGCTTTTGCAGTAAAAATTGTTTTCCTGTAGACCTTATATTCACAAGTTCTTTACAAAAAATAAATAAATGTTTCTTTATGTACTAACTGGATTTGGAAAAGTAAAATAAATTGAGTTTTTCAGTAGTTTAGGTCATATGAGCCTGACAGTCTCACTTCTGGGTTTATGTTATTTTTAAAATTCTGGAAGTCAGGCTTAAATTCGGAAGCTGGAAGTAAAACGGTTTTTAGAAATTAAATTGTTAATACAGTTTTTTCGCATGTCTATGCTTGTAAATAAAATTGACCGTCAGCGGAGTGAGAAATATAAACGCGGAATGGAGTCGGGTTGGTGCATATTTTATTCGGTGGGTGAGTAGTGAAAGAGTAGCAAAGAATACAAAAATTAAGTCTTAAGCGACACCAACGGCCAAGACCGGGGAGCAGAAATAGGGAGATCATAAGTACAGAAGGAGAAGGAAAGGAACCCTTTAAAGGTGGAATCGACAGATAACTAACGACAAAGCTCATTTGATCAGTTTGTATATATTTCAACTGTTGAATTTTTCTTACTTGTTGGGAGGAATATAACTTATTTGGGATCTCAACATCAATTGGCCGTTAATCCATACATGAAAATCACGACAAATTGTGGCTCAATGTTGCAGTATCACTCTCATTTCCGTCATCACTACTGTCTAGGCCTGAAATTGGGGGTTCCAGCTCCAATACAAATGAAGAGCGGCTGTTTTCCTTCAAATCGACTTCTTCACAGAGCAAGTCACTCGATGCTTCGCTCACAGCATTGCGTGTGATTACATTCCGACCGTGGTGTGGCTTTTCATCCATGTGGATCAGTTTCATTTCGCAAGGTTTATAAACTTTGTTGTCTTTTGAAGTTACACCACGCAGTAGGTTTGCCGTACAGTATCTTCCGTCAGAGATATTACCCACTTGGGTAAATGCAGACATACGTATGGTCGCGCGGGTAACAGCATAAACCAGCAATGCCGCACCCATTACTAAACCTCCCCAGTAGCCAATTATATCCAAGTATGGTAAGACGTTCAGATAAAAGTTGAAGCGTGTGTCAAGTGTCTCTGGCAGTTGTGGCATCATCTGTAATATTTAAGTATTTAAATTTAAAAATATTTTCGGCTTTTGAAGAAACGTTTTGTCATTAACCAGCATTTATGGAATATCCTTATTTAATTTTTTACATGATGTTGATTTTGGTTTTTGAGAGACAGAAAGTTGTGGGAGAAGCTTTTCAGTTTCTTGCATAAATTCAGCGTTGCTATTTTAAAATTTGAAACTATAGTAGGCTGGTTTGTTGATTACATCAAGTCGGTGCTACTAACTACACAGCCTGTTGTTGTTGGAACAATTCGGTAAACAATTAATATCACGAATTGGATCAGTGAATTGCCAACATAGATTCTGTTATATCACAGCTCTAGACTTTTTCTCTCAATGCTACATAAAGTCTACATTTATAAACCGGAGGAATTGGAAGTTACTATTACTCGCGCCCAGGCGCGCATTCAGAAAAATTTTTCGGGGGGGGTTTCAAAAGTAATTCTTTAATAATTGTAAAATGTATTTTAATTTGTATGTAGTTTTATAGGCGATCCAAATATTTCGGGGGGGGTTTCAACCCCCAAAACACCCCCCTGAATCCGCCACTGCTCGCGCCATTCGTCAAATACCACTCGAAGTGATCGAACGTAGCTTCAAATTTGGAAGTTCATAATAAATCTTGTTAGTCGCAGATACGAAAGGGGCTTTTAAAAAAATTATAGTTTTTTTATATTATAGTAAGGATTATCCGGTTGAATTAAATTTTGTTTGTTTTTTATATTAAAAAAAGGACCTTTAATGAATCATCCTTTAGTAGGTTTTAGATGTTGTATAGCAGAAAACTAAATTTTTAATGATTGGCTTACTGCTTAAATCGTTTGCGGTGCCTCTATATTATAAATCTATATTTTTTCATTTGATCTCTGTTTACTGTTTATAGCTTATTAACTACGAGCTTGATTGTGTATAATTTTCCTTTTTTTGTCAACCTAGCCGGAAGAACATTGGTAACAAATTGTGCAGTCACCTCAGATAAGTCAACAAAAATATAAATATAACTTGTCTACGAGCGTAAGTTATTGATAAAGATAAATTAAGAGGGTAGGGGAGAGGACTGAACTGAACCGAGTGTTGATCGGAGAAGAAAAATTAGAAAGGTATGACGGAAACACATACGCGTTAATAAGCAAAACAATAAAAATGACTAATAATTAATTACTACTTACAATTTCAAACCAAAGCATTGGTACTGTTAGATGGCTGAAACGAGAAACCTGTCTGAATGTATTCAGATCGTTGAAATGCATGTTGATTTGTACTTTTACTGAGAGCGAGAGTGGTAAGCCAGATTCCTAGAAAATATCGATAATCGAAAAAAGCAAATTAGTAGCAATTTGATCGAATGCTGCAATTAAGTAAGTTAATTAATAACGATGTTCATCTTCGTGTTATACACATGTATATGAACACATATATGTACATATTTATTCAATTATTTAGGAATCAATGTTTGAACTTCAGGTCTGAGCATGGTCAAACTTAATTTCTAACCAGTTTGTATTCGCCTTGATTTTTTTCCCAGCCGAGTACATTTTCGAGTGATTGATTAGTTGGCTCGTGCTAATTAATTAATTAAATCACAAAATGTATTGCGCAATAATATACATATATTTATGGAAGTAATGGAGAAAACCAACTAAAGGCGGACAAAGTGTTGTGATATTAAGTTTAAGAACTAATGTAAGCTTTTGTAATATAGTAAGTGGGTTTTCTCTAGCTAATAGTTAATTTGTTTTGTTGTTGTGGTTGCGTCTTTCGAAGGTTATTTACTTTACTTTCAATATCAGTGATTAATTACAAAATCTTTAAACACTCATTGTCTAGATAATCGTCGGCGAGCATCATGTGAACTCACTTTGTGTTGATATATGGTATGTTCTTAGATAGTGGTTTGCGACTGTAAATTTACATCTATAAGCAATGTTCAATGTTGGAACAGCAATGAAAATATAAACAATTTTAAATAACCATATTTTAATCAATTTATCAAGGTATCATACGAGGGCGGGTCAATAAGTCCGTGACTTTTTGAATGAAACACAGGTTTTAAGATAAAAAGTTATTTTACTTTTCAACGTAGTCTCCTTTGAGATCTATACACTTAGCCCAACGTTTCTCCAGTTTTTTTTATCCCTTCCGAAAAATATGATTTGTCGAGGTCTTCAAAATAGGCATTTGTTTGTGAGATGACTTCGTCATTGGAGGCAAATCTCTTTCCGCCGAGCCATTTCTTCAAGTTTGGGAACAAGAAATAGTCACTTGGGGCTAGATCGGGTGAATAGGCGGGATGAGGGAGCAATTCGTAGCCCAATTCATGGATTTTTGCCATGGAAACTGCACATGTGTGCACTAGGGATCGCAATTTTTGGCCATTTTGCGATCCCGGGATTTTCGGGATTGAAAAGTCAAATCCCGGGATCCCGGGATTTAATCCCGGGATTCAAATAACAAATTTTTTAAATAAAACAATTTTACCAAATTGCATAAATACTTGTTTATAATATATTTACCATAAAAATGGACACAGTTTAATCACATTTGGGGTAGTTTTAAGATTTTTTATCTTGAATTTAATCACATTTATGGAATTCACAGTTTGCGGGAAAATTTATTTCGGGCAATTTTCCCTAAAAATAAACGATCTAACTGTGAGCACCCCATTGTATATCTTTCAAACAATTGTGGAAAATTTTTCAAAATAAAAATGCCTCGCTCAAATGGCAAACAAACGTTGAACATCAAATAAAGAAATCGTCCCGATAGTAGCATAAAGTACTCAAAAAAATTCGCTCCGTAGATTGTGTCAACAAATTAATTTTACTTTGTTTTTTGCCTCTTTCAATAAACATGCTCGGCAGTGCGGCAAATTTTGAAACTACCGGTATCTATGTTCTTCATACAAAACAAACGAAATTGAGATACCATATGGGAAAATTCGGGAAAATTGCCAAGTGGGAAATTTAACATGCTAGATACCGCTGAACTGTGAACACCATAATTGTAAGGCGGAAAGGGAGGCAGTCGGTGTTGAGTCGTCGAAGTGGTTGGTTGTGCGCGGCACATCACCAAAATCCAGTTGTCATTTACAATCAGTTGTCAATTACATTCAAAATTGTCAGTTTAAATTTAAATCAAATAAATAAACATAGTCATCCTTGACAACATTTTGTTTAACTCAAAAGTTTTTCATTTGACATTTAACTTCAGTTTGATAACATTTTGTTGTATCCAAAAATGACACTTAAACATAACTTATTGCTTTGCATCAAATGTATCATAAAGTACATATATACGCATATTTGATAAAAAAAAATAAAATAGTTAATTTGTTAGTACTTTTAGTTTTACTTTGATTATTTCGATAAAAAAGTTAAGCGTTGTGATTAACTAAAAACTGAGATCTTAAAAATACTAAGGCATTAAATGTTTTGCCCTCTAATCTAGAGCGAAATTTATTGCAAATAAACCCTGCTGAGAGAAAACATCTTTCAGATTCAACACTTGCTGGTTGAATGCTTAGTAAATAATTATAAGCCTTTTGCAAAAGACGCCCTCTATCCCCTCCCTCCTCCTTCAGATAAGGAATCGGGTTTTTGTGCTTTTAAATTTATTTCATTTGAACTTTGAAGCATCTTTTGCAATCCCGGGATTAAAAGATTTGAATCCCGGGATTTTCGGGACTGGAAAAAGTCCGGGATCCCGGGATCCCGGGATTGCGATGCCTAGTGTGCACCCGTGCACACGAAATTCACTTTTTTCCATTTTCTTCTTAGTCAACGCGGTAGTCTGATATTAACGGCTGTAAAAAACAAACTAAACGTCGCAGCTTGTTCAATTTTTGACAAGAGTCAACTGACAGATGACTGTTGACGGGAGCAGTGTTGCCAGTTCAATTAAGAGGCGGGAAATTCAAAAAGTCACGGACTTATTGACCCGCCCTCGTAGGTAAATTGTTATATCGATTACTTTACTAGAAATTGTATGCTCAAATATTGAATTTCTATAGTATATTATAACACATGTGAACTGACTTGTATCTTTGACTTATTTCGTGGCGCCATTGACTTGTGCCTACTTCAGCGTATTCACTTTTCAGCCTCGCTGAGGAGTTTTCGGAGTCAAGATTATATTAATCATTCCGCGTTGTAAAACGACAACAATTTTGCGAGCTTTGACTGAGGCTACTTTATATTCAAATTCTATAGATTTTTCATCTTCTAAAAATGTGTTTAATAATTTTGCTTAAAAGATATATAATAAAAAGATTATATATCTTGCTTAAAAGATTATAATAAAAGTACATTTATTTTTTTCTTACTATACTGTTGTTGTATGAATTGTTTATTATTTCTAGGCTATTTCTTAAATAAATTAATAAATATGTCTTGCAAATTGCCATTTTCGATATTGAGTTAATGGTTGGAACTAAACTAAAAGTTAATTTCCTGTTTGATATAATAAACAAGAAATAACTTCTATACATTTTGCCATCTTGCCATGTGGGTGTTACCTTTTAGGTCTAATTGAGGGGCTAAAGAAATGTTTAACCCTCAGAGGCCATACGGGTGCAAATCGGGCAGGCCGAAAATTGCGGATAACTCTCTCTGCTAGAATACGCACTTCAGCGCCATCTGTGTTGTACGGGAATTATGTCGATACACTGGCTTAACCATCGAGCAAAAGTTCGACATCATTCGCTCCATAGCTGATTTGCTTAGAACACCGAAAAGTGTTGTAAATCCCAATTTGCCCAATTTCCCAATTTTTCAAGGACCTGTTAAAAATACTTAAAATATGATTTATGAAATGAGTAATTTTTTTTATTGTTATTCAAACATCCGTTGTCATTTTCCCCAAGTTTCATTGATCTATCTTTCTTTGTAAAGAAAGTACAATTTTTTGGCAAAAAAGAAAATGTCAAAAAAGTTTAAAAACTGTCATTTTTTTATGTGTTAAATTACTCCGACGGTTTTTCTGATAGCATATTCGGATTCCCCAAAAAATTTCACCCCAGAATAATATAGATTCTTATATATTTATCACATATGCCAAAACAAATAAACAATTAAAATCGTGAAAACCAGATTTGCACCCGTATGGTCTTTACGTTACTGGGAAGAGGTATGGCCTCTGAGGGTTAAACAAATATTTAAGATATGCAAGGAGGTAAAATTTCAAATCATATAATGACTGCAAAATTTCTCCAAACAATTGAACTCATTTTAATACTTGCATACAAACACTTACAAACTATGTATATGTATCTATATGTATGTATATGAATACATTTACAAAATTTATAAGTTGAACTCCGAGCAAAAGTTGAAAACGGCACTTACCGGCTGTATGACGAATGCTGATGAGTGTTTCTCCTTGTCTGGTTGTAAACCGGTTATGTTGTTTTGCAAACCGGGATGCCCATCCATAAAATGTGGATAACTGAGTGAAATAGGGAAACCGTAATAACAGTCTGTGACGTCGATGAGACCTTGGGGCTGGCACTTACCTGGTTACAG
Source organism: Melieria omissa (assembly GCA_963971225.1). Classification (NCBI taxonomy): domain Eukaryota; kingdom Metazoa; phylum Arthropoda; class Insecta; order Diptera; family Ulidiidae; genus Melieria; species Melieria omissa. Next base: position 116,991,903 of record OZ020267.1, read on the forward strand.
TGTAAAAGGAAAAAGAAAAATTAGTATGACGCATGTGGATCATTGCAAACGAGTGTAATTTAAAATACAAAAAAGATACGGAAAGCTGTTGGAGCAACTACCGCCATTAGTAGCAGCTATTGCAGTCAATAACTATTTGTATATGCATTCATGGTAGTGGAATATTTTCGCAACAGCAAACCGCTCGTTCTTCGTTATGAACGCAAAAGTGAACGTTGAAATAAAATACATTGATGTCGCTCGTTCTGATGTCGTTAACAACAACACGCATTTTTACACAGCGCACGATACTACTACAAAAATATTGTTGTTGTCACGTGCTGTTATTTCCTTTTTATACTCCACAACATATGACATGTGTAAGCCTAAGAGAGTTGTATTAAGAATTCGCGCTAATTTCATATATTTTAATTTATTATATAATTAATTAATTAATTTATATATAACTAATTCTAATTTTATTATAATTTCATAATCATTCGCATAGGGTCAGAACTAATACAAAATGCATTTATTTAAGTTCAATGTACATGTACTATAATATTTAAACGACCTTCAAATACATTCCTGGATATAAATTCCAGAAATCAATTATTTCCAAAAATTATTTTCTAGAAAATGGCCAACTCTTCACCAAATCTTTTTTGAGCTATTCTGGCTATATGCTTGCTTAATATTGGCTTAAAGTTCGTGAATTGTGTGTTGTCATTGGTAGCTATGACTTAACATAGCCCTACAAATGGTTGAGGATGTACGCCTGTCTACTAAATCGGTGATTCTATTGCGTGCCGCTGCTTTTTTAATATATGCATTTAGTTGAGATGCTTTAACGTCATGCTCAGTTTTATTGTGTGCACTTAATGCATTTTTAGCTTATCAAAATATTCCGTTAACACTTTTATAATTGACGGCTTGTGTGTAATCGGAATAGAGGTAATGGCTTCAGCTCTGCCGTGTAATTAGATTCCGAACCACACAATCATACGTGCGCACATGTACACGTGCACATATTTGTGCGAAGCAACACTTGAGACAATTAAAGCTGTGAAACCCTAGTCGCCGTTAATTAGTGTTGAAAAATAAACAAACCATGTTTTGATACCAATGTTATAGTGTTAATGCGTTCCGCAGCACTTGAGCCGTTAAATACTTGCCTTCAAATGTCGCCCAATAAATTTGTGAATGAAATACAAATAATGTGTACAAAGGATATACTATGCTATCGTACACTATTTGATTGAAGGAGTGAACAAAAATTCATTAACTCGTCAATCGCTTAAAAATCAAACTGACTTCATGTGTAAAATAATTAACTAATTTCAAAATTTTAGTTACACTTACCGTGCCTGCAGAAGCATTTGTTGTCTTCATTGATGACACCATTGTCGAATGCGTTTTTTTCGAAAATATACTTATAACCGGAGAGACTGCCATGGGTTTGGAGTTCACCAATACGATACTGTGTTTCAGAATGTAGTAAATTAAGAACATTTCAGTTGCCGTTTATGCACTACTTACCAGTTTAATCGGTCGGCACATACTCTTTCTGAAGAATTTTATACTCTCATTGGGTTGAATAAAACTTTTAAACTTGGTGCCATCTGATGCAAACTCAATGTTACTGCAATGCTTTTCAGTCCATTGTGGAAGATCTGTACTCCCCCTATATGTCGCATATAGGCCTGAAATTTGAGGATTTGGTACACCCGTGTAGAACGTTTCATAATCGGTGTCGAAGTCATACATCTATGTACACAATAGAAAAAAAATAATTAAAAACATTGGGAAAAATTAAAGGAAGCTGTTTCATATTCAATATTAATTTGTATGCATACCCGATCGATTAAGCCGACTTTTTCAAAGGATATCCAATTAGGTAGAAATGTGTTGCCTAGTGTAGTCAGCGATGAAGGGTAACCAAACATGAATTCCTTAGCTGTCATACGAACGATTGGTTGTGATTTGGAAGTTATAAAAAGAGTTCGCATCGCCATGCGTATAAAGTATGGTTTATTTGCCGTTAAATGCGCAATCGCCTGAAATTTAAGTTATATATATCATTTATGCATAGAAGTATTCATAGCTTTATTTCTCTTTTGGTATTCGGAAATTCAGTACTACGTTACACTTCAACAACGACAACTCATGAAGAAACGGATTAATGTGTATAAGAATGCAAAGTGTAAAGTATTAGCTCCCGTTTTCGATAATAATTGCCCACATAAACTAAAATTTCAAAATTGCGTGTGCTATTTGCATTTGTTTATTTAACGTCCCAGGATTACCCTCCATCAATATCCTTCTGTTGTCAATTTATTTGGGCGCCCAATCGATCCTGGGCGAAAAGTTATATATTGGAAAATAATAGTTACCACTCAACGTATTCACGTATTCCCATTCACAATAGTTACTGCCAACGGAATAAATATTTCTCAGAATATAAACTTTACCGAGCAACGGATAAAATATTTTGCCAAAAATAAATGTTACGAACGACGTAAAAAATATTTTTCTCTCATAATAGTTATGCGATGATGGAAAAAATATTTTTCAAAAAATAAACGTTACCGAGCAATGGAACGGATGGAATGATAATAGTTATTAGGCAACAGAAAAAATATTTGCCACGATTAATACTTATGCATAGATGTAAAAATAAAATATTTCAAAATAATAATTATAAGTAACAATTAAAATATTTGTTTCAATGAAACAGTTATTTTCCAACTTTTTTTCTAAAAACGCCATAACTGTTATGTCCCTGCTATTTACTACGCTGTAGTGCTAGTAGCAATCACAAACACAACCACTCGTAAAGGTTGCAGTTGATTCAATGCAAATTAAATTAGCAAACTGAGATTTGGTCATCTGAGAACAAGTTTATTTAGCTCTAATGCAACTACTTGTACTTAGCTGCGTGTACCGGCTTAAATTCTAGTTGTTATAGAATGATTGTGTATCGTTTAGGTTTTTTATAGTTTCCTCGTTGTATTATACACAAAGAATTTTCTGGAACTTAATCAACCGATTCGCATGTTGTAACTTTATATGCAGTGTAAATATGTGCATTTTAATTGATTTGATTAATACTTTGGCTAGTGTTGGGAGGATACAACTCAAAGCGAAATTATGACGCAAGTATAAAGCGGTTTCTACAATATGCAGTTATTTACAAACATAAACTGTAATAGCTTCACTAATCAGATAAACTGTTGTAGAAGTTCTAAGGTCGTACTAATTAAGAATGTATTGTTTTGTTGAATTTAATTTTTGGAAAATTTTAGTTATTGTACAACGAGTTTGTTAACGTTTTTTAGTCAGCCGGTTGCTGCACTTACCGATAGGAACAAATATTCGCAAAAATTATTATTTTACTCATGTATAATAATACCATATCGTCACATTTAGCAATTGGCTATTGTTACTCTTATGCTTTACTTCTACTTCGAGTTTATTTGATTATAAGTAATGTATAGTTTCATTTTATCTTATTGATTTTTATGAGTTTGTTTTGAAAGATTGAGCTCAATGAAAACTGAGACAGAAGAAAATGAATAACTGACAACAGCACAATTAAAACAGAAACATTATTTTTTTATATATTACAGTACTTTTCCATTCATAAATGTACAAAATGTAATTGTGTGCGTTATTAATATTGTTGTTTGAGTTATGCATTGTTCAAGCAAACTATTTCACGTCATTACGTAGTATGTACGTAATTTGAAAATTGTTCTGTTGCCCCGTTGATTTTGATTTTGTTTGTCCACAAATCCATTCGCCCAAAAGTAGAAATCGTCGCTTAAGATGTTGCAAATCACGTATTGCTCGGAATGTTTTCCAAACGAAGCAGTGACTTCGATAATAAAATTTGATGATTGTCACTCATCGTGTAACCTTCAATAGTAATTTGCCGTACTATTCAATATTAAGCAATTGACAGTATAGTTGACGAATATCACTCTAGTAACTTAACAAAGTTCGAGCGTCTCTACTAAATTTCTAATACTTTGCAGATAACACTACTTAACACATTATGGGCTAATATGCTCCGCTTTATTTTAAAGTATTTTAAAAAGTGTTCGCATATAATATAAATAAATTCGATTAACCTACACGGCATACCGTCCAGAAGGGAACGGTATACGGATTGTTATAGTCGGATAAGATTTAGTATACGAAAATATACTGAAGATGAAAATTAAAACAATTTAATTGAATTTATTTATATTTTGAGGAATGTAAGTTCTATGAATATATAACATAAGTATGTTTTGAATTTGGTGCTTCTTAACTTTTCAATATTATATAACATGTAGAAAGTAATGAAACATGTCAAGATTATTATTTCCTTCACTTTTAATACAAATAATAAGAATATAGGATTCTTATTGATTGATTGGTTGGTGAGAATACCACGAATTTTATAAAACATGTAGAGAATAATGACACATTTCTGCATTACTATTTTCCTTACTTGCAATGCAGTATAAGATTTTTATTTGTTGATTGGTTACTGGGAATGCCACGAATAGCAATTATAGAAAATTATATAGCATTTTGTAACACAATTACATGTCATCGATTACATATAATGAAATGCATTCTTAAATGTACTGCCTTACGTAATCTAGAAGGTAAGCAATGAATGATTTTCTAGACTATTTAAGACATTACACGTAATCGAAGGTCTCTTTTGGGTAGTTGAAGGTTGTGTAAAAGTTGTAGTAGGACAGATCTACCCAGCAAAAACATTAATTACTTGTGATGTCTTTTGTAAAGTAATAAAGAATTTCGACTAGATCGCTTATCTTCTACAACAAATAAAGCACTACATTAACCTTCACACTGACACCAATTTTTATATACGGAAACCCTCACTGTTAACGACAGTTTTCATTTTTTGACTAAGTTCTTAAGAGATTTCAGGTCCAAACGTGGAAGGGGACAAGGGTTTAAGGGGAATAAGGTTTCAGCCCCCACAAAGTGAGCGAATTAGTTGATTTTGGTTTTCAAAAGAAATGTCATAAAAAGTGCATTTTCAAATATATTCTCACAAAAATTTCACATATCATCACATATCCAAATTTGAACTACGAGGGGGAACGCCCCTCGTATGTATGTATTCTCGGTATGGGTATGTTAGAAAAAAGATAAAGCCTTGAAAAAAATGTATTTTTCAATATAGCCTCCCATGATTTCAATACATTTGTTTCATCGCGAAATAAGTTTTTATATTCCCTTAAAAAAATAATTTTCTTGTTGGCCCGAAATGCCCGAAAAATGCTCATTTACAGCGGACTTGAGCTCATTATCGTCAGCAAATCGCTTTCCCCTGAGGTCTTTTTTTAAATTTGGGAATAAAAAGTAGTCACTGGAGGCCAGGTCCGGGCTGTAGGGTGGGTGGTTAATTTCCTCGAACCCGCCTTGGAGAGTCGCGCAGTGTGAACCGGTGCGTTGTCGTGAAGAAGCAACACATCACGTCGCGTCAGTCATTTTCGTAGTCGCTGACTGGAGGTAGCAAACAAACTAATGAAGTTATCAACATGAAATTTTATATAAATACCCTCAGATAATGTTGTTAGCTAATGATATATTTTAATTACCCACAATAATATCAAATCACCCCGATACCGAGAATACATTGAACGCCCCTCGTAGATCGGCCAACTATATTATATGACTGTCGCATGAAAAACTTTGGTTAGCCAAATTTAGTGAATTAAAGTTTCAAAATAATTTATACAGTTGCTAAACTTGCAACTTGCTTTGATATGCCGATATGATATGCTATCTAACAATGATTTCGGATTTTTCACGGCAATTCCAAACCGCGATGCTAGAAATTTAGTTTTTTTTAAACTGTTGGAACGCGTCGACCAACAATTTTCTTAGTTGCAATAGAAATTGCGAATAGAAAAAGAATTCAGAGTTTTAAGTGCTTCAACGTTATGTCGCTCAAAATCCACGAGTTGTGCCATTCTTCTCAACAGAAACCGCAAATGGGTCTTTGATTGACACTCCCGAAATAGATGGGTCCTATGGTTTTGTTACAGATAAAGACGATTGTGGGTATTCCAAAGTTAAAGGTTCTTGACTAATGCGTAACCAGGTAGTAAACATAAAGAGAATAACAAGAAAGTTTTGCATTAATTGCTATACAAACTGTAATAATGTTGTTTATATCAGGTTATATATTTTGTAAAATGAAGTCGTAATTGCTTCATCTTTAATATTTTTTCAATAAAGCAGGGGAAGAAAATACATTATTTAACAAAATTCATTAATGAGAGCGAATATTAACATTTGTTAAATGTGTCTAAAATAGAGGTAAAAATCCTCATTTGTAAAAAAACATGGAAAAAATAAAAATTTCAGTTTTCTGATTACATATTTAGAGAGAGCTTGAAAAATTAGCCACTGAGCCAAAGCCACATAAAATCGGACTTGAAACTTTAAAGTTATAGCAAAATCAAAAATTAAAAAAGGACAGCCGCCGAAATACAAATTATTGTTTTTCTTTTTTCGGTGTTAGCAGCAACGGAGTCTTGAACCTGGGTTCGTGCGTCGCATTTGACTCGCGGCCCAACGCTTTAGAGCTACAGCGGCTTCCATCCACCAACAACTAAATTTAAAATCAATTCATACTCAAAATGTGATAAGGCAACGAAAAAAAATTCTTTCATAAAAGTTAGTTATAAAAGTTATGAAAGTGGAAGAATAATCTAGAATTGTGTCATTATTCTCTAACATACAAACGATGTAGCCTACGTTCTAGCAATTATGTAGCGCTTGCTACAAAAAAAAATGTTTGTTGCGTGTTTACATTTGATTATATTGTTGTTGTGCACTTACCAACATTGCTATATTTAACATCACTACTTGATCAGTCTCCTTGTGACCCTCAGATAGATGTTCCTGCCACACCAAGGGATGGCTTGGATTAGTCGACATGGTATTGTTGTTATTAAATGTAATATTCTCGTGAGTCATGATTTCTCTGATACAACAAATGTCACATTATGTATAATTTACTCAATTAATGAATCTGTTTCAATATTTACTTGTACACAAAGGGCCCCACTTGCTCTACATGCATTTTTTCTCGTCCTTCCAAAAATGCCTCCGCATTTGTTATATTAAAGAGATAGATTTTTATATACAAATCGACAGGTGGCGTTGCCCACAAATTAAAAATTTCACCGTCTTCTGCCATTACCAATTTCTTTTCCATAGAAGTAAAATATAAAACCAAGATGTTAATTTACAAAATCGTAAAGCTGTGAATACACAAACGAGGTTGTATGTACCCATTTAAAAATCAAATCATAGGGCTGAAAGATTTTTACTAGAACCGCTGTAGTAATGGCCAATACGCCGAGCGCCAGGAGCAAAAAGGCACCTGTGGAAATAAAATAAAATAAAAAGTACAAAATGTAAAATATAATAATTTTTAGTTCAATTTGCACTGTTCGTACTACTCATAACACTAATTAGAGTAAGTAATTATGCTGACAGTTGACTATATTTAATTATTTTTATATACTTTCGGATTGCCATATGAAAATTACTAGTTATATATGAAAACTATGTCTGTAAAAAAATTACTATGAAGGAAAGGACATACAACTAAATGAAACATACCAATACATTTCTCTTCGCACCGAGAATAAAATTTGGTAATACACTTTTATTTTGTAATTTTTTTTGTATAAAGCAAAACTAATTGTTATTATAGGATTTCTAGAATATAAATAAAAAATAACTGTTATTTGTTTAGTCATTAAATAAAAGTAAAAAAATAACTCTTAAACACTGACTTTTATAATATAACTTACAACTGTTACGGTCCCTGAAAATTACAAATCCTTAACCAAGGGTTCACAGCAAATACTGAAGCTTTAGACCAAGCACAGTGAGCTGGATTATACCACAGATATGAATTGTACAGTTAGATTTTTAATCGAATTTCATTGTTCCCATATGATACCCATAGAAAAACTGTGTGTATTTCTATTCGAATGTTATACATTCAAAATCAAGAATACATGTTCGTATGTTCATTACGTGTTAATTCTGGCCAACAACTTTACCATTTCATTGTTTCTTTTCTGATTTAAATTTGGAATGTGTTAACAAGTTGTTGCTAAATTCTCAAAATATGCAAAAACTTTCCTATATCGGAGTATTTAGTGACCACCATGATTATGGTAATGATGATGACGCTGGAATTACGGTTTTTTCCGCTTCAAAATGTGAACATTTGTTTTTCGATCTGTTCTTTAAATAGTCTTAAATAATTAAATCTCATTTCGGTTTAACTTTGATTTGTACACAACCGGTACGTTAATTAAATGATGATTTTATGTTGGTTTAAGTAAAGGCGCTGCACATGCCATACAAATGAGGTTAGTGTCGGTTGTTGGCCAAACAGTACGGCAACAACGGCACATTGACAAAAGTAAATATTCAAATATTTTGTGCGTCAAACCGTTGAATTTTATTTATGTGTTGGTACCTGCTGGACCTACTGAAAGTTTCGTGTACTGCGTTGTTTTAGCTAAGCATATACATATAAATATGTATGCTTTTGAAATTAATTTAATCCACGGCTGATGTCATTATACATAGTGCAAATTAAAATAGCGAGCGTACGTTGCCGTACAATTCATTGAACTGCAAATGTATTAGGAATAACACATAGCCTGACTGACGACGGTAATTCTCGCAACGCTGCAGCATGGGAATTTCGTGCAAGGCATTAGATATATTTTACGAAGATGGGTCAATCAATTACTAAAACAGATAGCGTTGTGACGTCCAATCCAAATTTGCAAGCAGACCTCTCACGTAGTTTTGTAGTGATAACTTTTTGAAAGAGACACCCATGAAAATTTTCGTAAAAATGGAAAAAGTGAATATCGTGTGCTCATTATACGCAAGCAGGCAAACGCAAATGACACCATATGATAACCCGATCTCATTTAACTGACTACAAATGACACCATATGTGACATAGTCAGAACGGAGCATAAGTAATGCTTTGCTGTCAAAAAGATGTTTTTGAAGATGACTCATCAAAATTTTGTAAAGAAAAACTGGTGTGAAAGAAATGTAAACAATGACTTTTCTGCAAAAAGGTGAATTGCGCATGGATATAAATATAATTAGAATTCGAAGAGCTAGAATTTTTGCTAATCTTGAAGTAATTATATAGTTTAAATTAAAATAATCAAATAATTATACGAATGAAAATTTTGTTCTTTTACTTCATTAGTGAGATGTTAATTTTGTATTATTACATTAAAAGATGAAGACTTTGAAAAGTTTCCATTACAAATGTTAATAGTATTATAAAAAGTGGGCGAGCCCCGCCTTTGTCAGCCAATCTATTTTTCCCATTCAATTTATAATTTTGTTTGGACACACAGGGCCAGCTTTAGTAATTTCTAGTATGCATTCATAAAAACGCAATATGCAAGCTATCATATATTAAATGTGCATGTAAGCATGTACGTATTACAATAAAAGTTCGAAAGAGAAAAGTGGATATGCGAATCAATATGGTGTGATTTTAAAATTATTACTTCTAGTAAGTGTGCATTATTATTATGAAGTGAATCTCCAACAGATATCTAGTACAAACAGAAACAAATATTTTAGTTGGGTCCTTTTTACACTTGTGTGATGACATATGGAATTCGAAAACAAATTTGTTTACTGAAAAACGACCAGCAAAAGCTTGTAATACTATCATAAGCAACCACGCGTGAATCTTTTGAATTGTTTGGCAAGCGAATGAAATGAGCAATGCATAAATTTCGCACAAAGAATATAGTATAATTTATAATACTAATCCAACCACATATGAATTATAAAAAAGCAAACAATGATTAAGTTGGAAGCAAAATCCTGTTTCATGATGAGCAGGCAGAAATTTCCAATCAGCTGAATAAAACAAATCAATATACAATTAATGAAGATAATTACGAAAACAAGTTCCTCGATGGGCCATAGAAACTAAAAATATTAATAAAAAGCAATATTCTTCACATTTTGTGCGACGCAAAAATCTTAAGAACATAGATCACATTTGGCTCTATCAGCTAAAAGCTATACAAGACAGCAATTTTTAACTACAACACAAACCAAGAATTTATCGACAGACAACTTCCTTGTCCTGCGATTCAATATAAACTGATATCACAATACATAACTGAAAATGTGATAAATACTCTTAAACGAACCGCTGACTGCTCCACCTTGTCTGCAAAACACATGCAGAAACACAATATTCACATTAAAAATTTAAATCATCTTTCAATAAAAAAATCATTCGCGAATTTTCGATGAGCAATAAGGTAAAGAAAAAAGCAACAAGAATACTGGGAATATAAAATTCATATAAAAGCAAGCTTTAGTAGCAAAAGCAGCATAGTAAATAGTTTTTTAACAGAAGAAGTAAATAAATTGTATGTGTTGTATTGTATGGAACATAGTCAAAATCATTAATCATTATGTGAATTTGTAATGCGTATGTAAAAACACGCGTGTATTTTGTGCATATAGCTCAAAATATTACTAAATAAAGAGAGAATATTTATGAACTTCTGCTACAAAAATATTAACCAAATCAAATTCTTGCATCAGAAAAAAGATGTTTTCACGCTCGTGTAGTTAATGACAATTCTTGTTTAACACATTTTGAATGTCAATAATATGTGTATGTATCTCCAAAAGGAACCAGAACTGATTGTTTTTTAAGAGGTTTTGGACGAGTGCCAGTTCAACATGTATTATATTACTGAAAAATAACAAATAACTTAATTTTAAATTTGGTATTAAATAAAAACACTGTTAATGCCTTCGAAAAAGGATACCATGTATGTATCTACATACCATGTATATGGCATTTGTACATACGTGCATGTTGCTGTATAGGCATAATATTTGATACCATTTGAGACACATTTCTGCATGATAATATTTTTAAAACTTAAATCGGCTTTTATTGGAGTCTTTTGTATTTTTAAAAATAAAGTAGCAGCATAAAACACACGTCTAGAAATACGTTGTGAACAATGACAGCGTTTGTTTACTGTATGCAAGAATGCCAAGTTGTTCTTAGTGTGTACATAAAATTTAAGCTCAACACGTTATTGTCACTAATATTCGATGTTATAACTGTTATCAGAAGCGACAGTGGCAGCAATGAAAATACTTTGCGGCCGTTATGCGAACTCATCAAATACGGCGCGAGGTCAACACTTTTTCGCTTTATTGTTGCTTACAGAAACCACTGCGAAAAATAAAAATAAAACACATTAATGAAATTGAAACTAAAGCATTCCAAGTGGCATTTAAGGTCATCAGTTGAAATTGAATGCAGTCTTCAACTCAGAATTCCAATCTTACACAAATGTCTAAAATACGACCGTATAATAATAAAAACATGTAAGTGAAACGAAAAACTTTTTATACCGAAATCGATATAAAAAATTACGACACTTCTGCACATGATCTTCAATACCTACATTCAAAAATATCCTAATTCTAATTGCAACTGTTGCGAACGTACTTAAATGTACATTTTTGTTGTGCGCGCGATTTGCTGCTGGATTCAAACGTATGTATCATAAATAAAATAGTACTCAGTTTGTGAAACTTACACTTTGGAGAGCGGGCACGAGTGTTGCTTTTGCGTTCATTAAAAAAGGAACTCAATATACCGGCAGGATTCATCGAACGATTAACTTTCAAACTTTTCCGACGATGATTATCGGTTTTTGTAGTATGCGGTAGTTGCAGAGGGGAACTTGGGTGTTCTGCGGCAACCGACGCTATTTGCTGTAACAGTTCATCATCTGTGCTATTTACTGTACTATAGCGTTGTATAAAGAATTCAGATAGATCTTTCATTTTTTTAAGATTGCATTTGCGAAGGCATCAATTCTTCGTTGTATAGTGTTATATATGGAGCTGTTTTTACTCAAGAGCTCTTTTCAAATGATTTTTTTTTGGTACTAAAAATTTGTGTCTCAAATTCAAATTCTGTTTTTTTTATTTAATAAATATGTATTTATTTTATTTTGTGGATTTGAACTAAAGATCTCAACTGAAAGCACTGCAGTATAATTTTCTTAATAATACAGAGAGCTTGCGAAATGTTCGTCCACTCACTTGCGTTGTTCACTTGCGAATGAATCGTGCAGTATGCTGCTACTCAGCAAGTAAGATACGCTTATGATCAAAAATTAAATGTTCAGAGCACAGCGATCAAGAATATTTAATTTCCGATTGAATGACGAGAAAACAAGTCCTATCATCATCATTGTGGTCAGGTATGTAATCGTTGAAGACGAAAATGGATAGGTAAGGAGAATGTATGAATTTGTATTGTGTTGAACTGGTCAGTGAGCTACCGCTACTAAATGTAGACTTGCTGCCGATATCGTTTGACATATTTTTAATCTTAATTGACTAAGTCGTCTAAATCAGCTGCTTTCTGCTTGTTTTCCCTCAACCGGCTTTTATTATGGTGTTTCAATGATTTTATCAACGATTTCAATTTCAGTATTCAAGCCACTGGAAACTAAGTAACAATTTAAAAGCTGACAACACTTGCACGATCATTTCATCTCTTACTAGGATGAACCTATTTCCATAAATGAAGAACTTTCTTAATCAGAAAATTGTTATTATTATTATTTTTAGCATTCTACGACTATTACTTATTTGACTATAAAAGAATCTTTTTATACCATTGAGCAATAAAATCGTTGCTTCTACTATTTAGTAAGTAAGATCAGGCCAGTTGCTTTGTATTTTACTATATTTTATTTAAATAGATTTTTGATGTTATTTTTCCATGGCTATGGATGATTGATACTTTCAATTGTGGTTGAAAACACATTGTCCCCTACCAACATGCTTCTTAATGGGAAAATCTCACAATGAAGCATCATCATACCAGAGACCTAAAATAATTATTATCCATATTTTTGGGAATACAAAAATTGCCCTAATTTAAGGAATTTCTAAAAATATTGTTTTATATTAGTTATTCCAATAAGAAATTTTGTACGTCGCCTATAACTATTATTATGTAATTAATATTTTTGAGCTGCATAATAACTCTTATAAGTAATAAGTATATTTTTCGTTGTCGATAATTATTATTTTGGGATTTTTGTTTTTTACATTGCTTCATAATTTTTATTTATGATTTTTTTTTTCATTTACGTTGCCGATAACTATTATTTTGAAAACAAAATTTTTTACGTTGAATTACTACATTTTGGATATGAATTAATTTTTAATTGTTTTAAATTGATCAACGCAAATTAACTGCAGAAACTTTATTTCCACCAACAAATAAACAATTACAAATCAATTCATACTCAAAATGTGGCAAGGCAACGTAAATAAAAAAAATTGCTTTGTAAAAGTTATGAGGCAACCTAAAAAATATCAGGTGTACAACTTTGCTTCCACCGTTTTCCGATAGGTGGCTGTACCGGCTGAGGCTGGTTGAAATACATAGATGGTAATGCCTTTAAAGTGAGTGTGGACAGTGCCTAACGAATTGTCATCGCCGTTTCAGTGACAGTTGTTCTTGTTTTCGTATTATTCACACTCGAAAATGTCCGTTTATGTGCCCAATTCTCGCCATTTGCGGGAAGTTTTACTTTTCTGTTACAATTCGAAAAAAAATGCAGCTGAAGCGCATCGAATGCTCTCAGAAACTTACGGTGATGCTGCTCTGAGTGAAAGAACGTGTCGGGAGTGGTTTCAACGTTTTAAAAATGGTGATTTCGTGGTGAGTGAAAATGGTGAGTCATCCTCCAACACGACAATGCTCGGCCTCACGTCGCAAAAATGGTCAAAAAGTACCTGGAAACGCTGAAATGGGAAGTCTTGCCCCACCCGCCGTATTCCCCAGATGTCGCCCCTTCTGACTTCCACCTATTCCGTTCGATGGCACACGGCCTGGCAGATCAACATTTTCAATCCTTCGAAGAATTGGAAAAATGGATTGCTTCATGGATAGCGTCAAAAGAGGACTCCTTTTTTCGAGCCGGGATCCGAAAATTGCCGGAAAGATGGGAGAAAGTTGTCGCTAGCGACGGACAATACTTTGAATAATACATCTGTAAGCACTTTTTCGCAATAAAGCTTTTAATTTTGGAAAAAACGGCGGAAGCACAGTTGTACACCTGATATTTTCTTTCAAATAATAGTTATCGGAAACGTAAATGAAAAAAAAAATCATAAATAAAAGTTATGAGGCAACGTAAAAAAAATTTTCTCAAAATAATAGTTATCGGTAACGTAAATAAAAATAGTCATAAATAAAAGTTATGAGGCAAAGTAAATAAAAAAAATCCCAAAGTAATAATTATCGAGAATGAAAAAATACTTATTTCTCATAACAGTTATTATGCAACGTAAAAATTAATTGCCGCAAATAATAATTATAATCAACAAATAAAATTTATGTTACATTCTAATAGTTAAATTGCAATTAATTTCTTAAAAAAACTTATAATAGTTAAGTCGCTGATACGCACATTTATAACAATATCTACTTAAACGTTTACCCAACTTCGACTTTCAACTATCAATAAGAAACAATGAAAACCTAGAAAGTTTCACATTTTAAGCAGCACAGAGAACAAAATCGTCGAATTTTGTTTATTTGTACTTTTTCCTTTGTTCATTATTCTAGGGAGCATAGAACCCCAACTCGGTCTTAATGCCTTGTGTTGGTTACGTGACGTTTTTTCAGTGTAAGTGATGAAAATTGGTTTGACTCTAATTCCAAGGCGTTCGAATGAACACTGCAAACCTGGAAATCTGTCGAACTTTCATTGAGAATTTTATAATATCCTCAAACTAAATCGAAATTCGTGGTTATTTCTAAGCCTGCAAAGTCAATTTACCTGAACAAAACTGTAAGGCCCCACAGTGTGATTTTTATCAGTTTTACCCAAAAGTCATAGCAGCAAGACCAAAGTAGGTATCGCCATGAAATAATATGACCATTTCCAATAATAATGCAGAGATCAACATCGAATTGGACAGAAAAAAATGGGCGTGATCGCCAACCCCCATATTAGGTGTAATTTCAGATGACCATAATTTCTAATTTAATAGCATTTGTGAAGGCGGACGTAAATAAAAATAATTTTTTTAAAACATATGTTACGTCCAAATTTTTTAATAATCAGTTTCCGGCTATTTACTTGGCTAAAATATTCCCATGCCATGAACGAAAATCATTACAAAGTTTCTGCATATATGATTTTAATTTGGAGTGATCAACATACCTTCCAATTAAACTCAAAATATAAGTAAGTACCGCATCACTCTTATTTCTTTGCTCGATTTTAGCCAAACATCAAATAGTGTACTTTGCAGAACTGCCAAGTCTGACTAGCGGTGAACAAAATTTTAACAAAAGTGTTTCTGAAATTGTCGCAGTGAGACGAATTCGATAACGGTTATCATGCTAGTTTTTGCTTTTTGTTTTGCTTTTAGCACATATTCGTAACAGCAGCCACTGTAGCTTAGCTGGCTAATGCGTTGGGCCGCAAGTCAAATGTGACGCTTGAACCCAGGTTCAAAACTCCGTTGCTGCTAACACCGAAAAAACAGAAAGAAAAACAACAAATTTTTCCTCTAAGTAGGAAATGGCAAACCTCTGAGAGTAAAAAATGCATATGAAAAAGCTCCCAGGCCTTACTCTCGTAATCGGGCTGTCGTGCAAGTAAATTTTTAATTATTACATATTCGTAACATTTGCATACTCCTCTATTCGGCATCCTAAAAATTACACGCACTGTGCGCCCCTTGGTTAACGCCCCTGACATGAAGTGAAATGCTCTAACGGTAGCTCCATGCCGAATTGCAATATTGTGCGAATTCCGAAGCTACATATTCTATATCAAACACGCCTCCTTGTTCAATGCCCACCCAATTGTCCCAGTCGAATTTCGCGAATGAATGGTAAGTTCGGATCAAGTTTAATTGTCGTGCAAGTTACAGATTCAAAAAGAATTGCATATACAACCAGGTCAAAATCCTCTGGATCCCAGGCCACAGAGGAATTAACGGAAACGAGGAGGCGGACAGCCTGTGCAAAAAATCTATAGCAACGTCACTAAGACTTAAGAAAAGAATTAGTAATACAGAACACTGATCTAACACCTTGTGTTTTAGGCAATCGAAAATTTTGTTAAAGGTTATAACTCCAAATGGACTGAAGAATGCCTCAAACTGAGAAAGAACCAGCTTAGACAAATCACCGATCTCCTAACTGGACCCTCCAGACTGAGAAAACAAAGCATACAATCGGGCTAAAACAGGTTAACGTCTGTAGATTCTGCAGAATAGCAGAGACTCCTGAACACATACTGCACTGTGATGCGGCATTTTGTAGCAAGATGCGTTACCTGGGCCAGTTCTGGCTTGCAGAAGAGAACGTTAGGCACCTAAACCCCCGTGAGTGACTAAGCTTTATTAGGTCGGTAGGTATAGGGGATGTTCTCTAACAACTTGTAAGGGAAACAATAGATCACTTTTGGTCTCAGTGTGACCAACCCCATTAAATTGTAGTCTATTTTAAGTTTCAAAATTACGCTGAAAATTTGGGTTATAAAAAGTGCCACGCGCGTCAAACGGCCGTCAAATTCTTTTTTTATTCAAGTTGGTCGAGCCATTTTCGAGTTTTAGCGAGAGTTACGTACAACAATTGATTTATATACATATATTTGTATAGATTTAATTACCTGAATTCATTTCTCATATGGTATTCTATCACTTATAACTTGAGTAAATTCCTAAATTGAGGAGATTTCGCACAAAATTGGAAGTTTCCACGCAAAAACTGTTCGGAAAAACCGTTTGCTTGAGCTGGGACACAACTGTTACTTTTACACGTTTTTTACTTTACAAAGTATGCAATGGAAATTTAGAATATTAATTTCAAGAATTAAGAAATATACAAAGAAAATTCATGTAAGTCTAATCCAAAAAACACCAGGATAGAAGAATATATATCCCGGAATTTCGAGACAACGAAAATTAGAATAGAATTCATAGCAATAATTAGAATAGCATTCATAGCACATTTGAAAAAGGGGAACTAAAATAGTACAACACAAATTTTCGAATGATGTATCATGATTGATGATTTTTTCCAAAATTAAAAGCTTTATTGCGAAAAAGTGCTTACAGATGTATTATTCAAAGTATTGTCCGTCGCTAGCGACAACTTTCTCCCATCTTTCCGGCAATTTTCGGATCCCGGCTCGAAAAAAGGAGTCCTCTTTTGACGCTATCCATGAAGCAATCCATTTTTCCAATTCTTCGAAAGATTGAAAATGTTGATCTGCCAGGCCGTGTGCCATCGAACGGAATAGGTGGAAGTCAGAAGGGGCGACATCTGGGGAATACGGCGGGTGGGGCAAGACTTCCCATTTCAGCGTTTCCAGGTACTTTTTGACCACTTTTGCGACGTGAGGCCGAGCATTGTCGTGTTGGAGGATGACTTTGTCATGTCGAAATCACCATTTTTAAAACGTTGAAACCACTCCCGACACGTTCTTTCACTCAGAGCAGCATCACCGTAAGTTTCTGAGAGCATTCGATGCGCTTCAGCTGCATTTTTTTTCGAATTGTAATAGAAAAGTAAAACTTCCCGCAAATGGCGAGAATTGGGCACATAAACGGACATTTTCGAGCGTGAATAATACGAAAACAAGAACAACTGTCTCTGAAACGGCGATGACAATTCGTTAGGCACTGTCCACACTCACTTTAAAGGCATTACCATCTATGTATTTCAACCAGCCTCAGCCGGCACAGCCACCTATCGGAAAACGGCGGAAGCAAAGTTGTACACCTGATAAAAGAATGTCAGGATTGCGAATCACGCAGCAAATATATTTTTTTAGAGCACCGACATTTCCTGTATAGAACGCGTATTTGTAAATCTTTACTGTCAAACTTACTTTAAAATTAATAAAAAAAAGTTTTTAATTTAAAATTAATTTAAAAGTCATACTTTATTATTTTTACTATTTTTGTCAAGCCACCATACATACAGAAATTTATATTTACATACTCCACGGTCGAGAAAATTTAATATACGAGGATACAAAAAGTATCGCGAATTTTCAATTTCCGCGGGTTACGTGGGCTTATACCGAAAAGTTCGGAAATTTTGAATGTTAAATTAATTTTTGACAGCTGTCTTGCTTGGACGTGTTTTGGCTCATCTTCTATTTTCGCCTATCTCAAAAAAAAAGGTGTAAAGGTTTTGCTTACAGTTTTCTTTGATTGTAGGGTGCATTATGAGTTCTTGCCCCAGGGTAGAACGCCCGAATGTGTGGGAAAACAAAAATTGACCTTTGCATCATGATAATGCTCCTGCTCACACAGCCCCTGCCAGACACTAATGATGCCTCAGCCACCGTATTCCTCAGACCTGGCCCCCTGTGGCTTTTTCTTGTATCTATAACTGAAAAGGTCGATGAAAGGGCGACGCTACGCTACGATTGAGGAGATAAAGACGGCATCAAAGGAGGAGCTGAACGAGGATTGGAAAAAACGTTGGCACAAGTGTATAATATCTGATGGGCATTACTTTGAAGAAAACCAAATAGATATTCATGAATAAGTAATATTTGTAAAAACAGAAAATTCGCGATACTTTTTGAACAGACCTCGTACGCCAATTTGAATGACAACTGGAATTCACCATAGTATAATAATAAAATAGTCTAATAAAAACTCTTCCTCTTCCTAAAAGTCCCGGAATTGTAAAATGGCAAACAAATGGCGATCCCTAATGCTTACCTATTATATTAGCCGTTCATCGCAGAAATCGATTATCTCAATTTAGGATTTTTCAAAAGGGAGAATTAATTGATTCGCGTAGTTGATAGCATATACATGTACAGGCAAATAAGAACCCAAAAAATTTGTGGTTGTTGTTGTTGTTGTTGTTGTTAACTCGAAGTTAAATCAGTGTTATATTGGAACGGTTGTAATTAATAGATATTGAAAAATTGCTCCTTATATATTGCTTAATTTTGAATTCAACTTTCAAAGAAAGAATTAAATGCCAGAATGTGTGAGAAAATATATTACTTCTCGAATATATATGTTACTAACAGAGCATTGACGTATGAAATTATATTATTTAAAAAAAAGGTTAAATTAAGTTCATTTAATACTTTATGCAACAGATAAACAGCAATTGCAGGATTTCGTTCTATTTGCCTGTCAATGCATTTAAATATGTATTTTTATTTGCATTTGTTTCACTTTTCGTTCTGAAATAGATGTTTTAATTAAACACAAAGGTTCGGAACGGTCATTAGATTTAAGTCACATTTGCACGTTGTTCCGCATTTCACATAGCAATTCAATGGCGTCATTTCAATCAGTTTTTCAAATTCCCCTAAAATGTCTTATCTCCAATAAAAGTGTCATGAAAGTGTTGCAGTAAGACACAACTACCAATGAGGTTGCACTCAGATGTACATTCAATATATGTATATACATATGTATATAATAGTCGCATAATAATCCATGCTGTCTTTCATAAAATCGGTAAATGGTAACTGTATCATTATAAAACGTTTTCCTTCTATATAAACGTTTCTTAAAATGAAGATAACTTAAACTTAGAAATGAAAAAATTGTAATATTAGTATATAAGTGTCAAATCGTTATTTTGAACACTACAAACTGAGTCCCCACATATGTATTTATTAATAAAGTGAAATATTTTATTAATGAATTTGTATAAAGGGTATTCAGAATCCAGTGCATATGGTCTGACTGACCTATTCATATTTCGGAGCACTTGAATAATTTAATAATTTGGATAAATTAAACCAATGATATGCATTGATTGCAAACGTTACCCTATTCCAAATATGCTATTGCACGAAACTTATCTTGTCCCAGCATTTCAACGACAGTTTGACATACATATATAGTACATATAAAATTATTCTTTAAAAAAATGTGTACTTTATTAGTTGAAATTTGTGAAAAGTTTAAATTTTGTGATAAAATCCGTGAAACAATTTGATTGCACAATTTTGTCGGTATTTCTGTTCTCGAGATAATTATATGTTCTCTTTGACAATAAAAAATTAGCCACTAATTTTTTTAAAGATGTAGAAATTACAAAGAGCATTGCACTCTTAATCTTCACAAGGAGCCCGCTATGATACTTACTTTGAATATTTACAAATTATAGCTATGAGAAAAATACCACTGAACTCGTACCCAGATTTACTATATATTTACGTAAATCTTTTGGTCTCCAAGAGCTTGATAAAATGATATAATAGAACCAAGAAATTTTTCGGGGCGAGTTATGTATAAGTAAAAGTGGAGTTATAAGTGAGTAAGGCACAATTTAATAAGTACACGTGATTGGTGTGTTTTGAAAAATTGGCCACCCTTATTTATTTACTCTTATCAGTTGGCTTGAGTGTAGTTCATCGAAAGGTTCAATTATTTTTTATTTTTAAGTGGTGTAAGCAGACAAGTGCTTTGCATAACGTGTTTTACGCAGTGCACGTTATCGCAACCACACGTCATTTATATACATACAATACATATATGTTACATGAGCGAAGAAACCAAAAAATAGTTAGTACATTTTTAGTAAATTATAAAATATATATCATCAAAAAATAATCGTATCAACACACAATTAGTAAATGAATTTCAAGTAGCAAAGCCATAATACTTGGAGACATTTTTGTTAGGATTGTGTGTTTTCTGAGCAGTAGCCCCTACGCAATAGCCCTTAATCATATTATTACCAACATATATTTCTGTGCCCTTTTTTGTCGTCCTTAAAAATGAATCGTTTGTATATCTTAAAATTGGTTCCATTTTATGTGGTCGCTATTGTAAGTAATTAGTGAATTGGACCGCTAGTTTGAGTCGATTCTCGACTCGTTGGCCGTAGCCAATGCCAAAATATAATAGAGAACACAACTATGTTACAATTAACTACAATTTACACAATTTGACGAAAATGCAAACATCTATACATCTACAAACATCCAAAACATACAAACATCTAAAAAGAAATACCAATTTTTAGTAAATATTGCGTACTTTAAGTAGCCATTTTTAATCAGAAACTGCTAAAAAATTTGTATAATGATTGCCTTTAGCACTCAGTATTTTTTATTACATGTTGTTCATAACTTTAATTTCAATTGGTACATCACAATAAAATTAACAAAAACTCGTGCATGGCCAAATTTACTTGATGACATGCTGGCAAATACAATAGCAGCATTTTTAATCGCAATGCTGACCTTAATTTCCTCTCCCTATGGGAACGTTCAGCTGATTAGTGATTTAGGCTGGGAATCGAAAGCGACGCTTCATCCTAAATTCAAGCCTTCGGTATAGCTTACACCATAATATATAATAAGGAATAAGAAATTACCCTTAATTTTATATTTTTATTATCGTACGAATTTGTTCATAGATTCAAAATACATAGCCAAGTTGGAATGAATAGCATCCTTTTGAAGTGATGCGGGTTGACTGAAATACTTAGTTTCCTCTCCCATGTAGGAAGTTCTATTCGAAGGGATAACAAAACAGCACACTATTGCTAACTGGGCGTATCCTGAGATTCGTAATCACCGCTATCTGCCTATCACAAATGTACATTTTATACAGCACATCTTAAATGTATGTATATAAAGTGTTACAAGTAACCCTATTTGCTTTTCCGTGTCAAGTACAAGTAACCTTGTTTTCTTTTCCGTGTCTTATTTTTATTCAAAGATCTGAACAGCCTTTTGTACGTATTATATGTCCAAGCTGTGCTCCTACACGTTCTTTGCTGAATAAAAATAAAATTAGAGGATTTTGTGAAAGTGAAATACCGGCCTGAAGCTTTATCGTGCTTCTACAAACGAAGTGAAGTAAATATGTCTTATAAGCTACTCGTTCCAAAGTGTACAAAGCATAAGCAAAACAAAAACAAATCATTGACAACTGTTTCACAAATTCGTATTGCGTACTAATTTACACTTACGCGTCAGACTGATGAACATTATTACTTTTCACTTTCAGGCAACTGGAATTTTTTAAGTAATTCTAAAGGATTTTGAATATTCACCGATTAATGTTGTATTTATTGTTTCTTATTTTGAATTTATTCTATTCAAATCACATCACGTTTTTGGTTCATAAAGTGCTTTCATCATTAAAGACCGCAAACACAAAATCGTAAAGTACTTGTATCACGATCCGAATTAAAATCAATAAAACAAAATCGGTGGTTCCAAAATCAGTTCATCAACGCGCGTGCACACCAGTCGTAACAAATTCTAATTGCAGAATCTGAAACAATTATAAGTTTTGGCTCTTGTTGGCATTCATAGCCGTTTTCACCGGCGTAAGCAGACAAATATTGCGACGGGGGCCGAGCCTAGACCGATTGGACTAGGCTCACTGCTAACCGACAAAGTCTAAACGTTTAAAATAAAGATTCTGTTCAATTCAGTAGTACTATATTGGTGCTTATCTTAGACATTTCAACTGTACTTCTAAAAGTATTATACATTATAAATAAAAAAATTAATACAAAATTAATACTTTCTCTCTTCAAAAGAAGGGGACGTTCTCGCCAATCCCTCGAAGTACGCGCTTGGCTGTTTCCAAAGAAAACATTAAAAAAGAGAAGGAAAACATACAGGTTGAGCTTTGGAATAAGTGGAACCAACCGAAGAGAGTTCATTCAAAGAATTACAATTAAAAGTCATAAAGAGAATTCAGCAGCGGGATCTTTATGTGCGAGTATGTACATGTGTACGTATATGTTTTTATTAGAATGTTGATAACAGTTTAATGCACGTGTTGGGTGTAATGAAGGAATCCCTCTTCATTTCTTGAACTATTTATAAGTGATCTTACAATCTTAACTATCAAAAAAGGTTCACTTTTTGAAAGTTATGAATCACATCCTGAAATGTTTTCTTATTAATAAATGAGAATTAAAATCACGTTTAAATAATATCATTTTCAAAAACTAACTAATAATGAGAGTAAATCATATTCAAAATGAGTCTTATCGTTTTTCTAATCCTTTTCACTATTTTTGCACACAACTTTTTTTTTATTCGTGTACAACTAGCTAACTTACGGGGGTCGTCTACGTACAAAGTTTTAAAAAATCGTTGTTTTTTTTTACATAATTTTTATTTGGATGACGTGAGGAATGTTATTTCCAAAAGATTTGGGTAAACTCTTCACGGTTATTGAGCTCTAGAGCATTGAGCACGCTCGCTCACGATATTTCCGCACGCTCCCTGTGAACTTTAAACGCGTTTTCCCGAAAGTCGTCTTTTTCTAACTTACTTGCACGATTTTAAGAAAAGTTTTACACGCATCGATTCGATTTCTTTTTTTACTTGCTCAGAAAACATGTCGCTATGAGTAGACACGAGCTTTTGACAAAATATTGTCTATTTTTTATTATAACAGGCAATAAACATTTGAAAAAAAAGGGGAAAACTTTTTTTTCAAAAATGTCCACCATTTCGAGAGATTTTTGAATTTTACAAAAAGCTCGTGTCTAAGTATAGCTGATGTAATATCAATTATAGATTAGTTTCATTTTTTGTTGTAGGTTACGTGGTTGGCCCGAACTCTTGCAGGGAAATTGATATAAAAATTCTGATGAGGGCAGGTTCAAGGTCATCCCGCACTCGAATATGTAGAAATATAATTTTTATGATCTTGCCACTTGAAAGATTACGATTAAATAAACAAAAAAGTTAGTGAATATCTTTTTTCGTTCCTTCGTAATAAATTTTGAAAAAAAAAGGCTCGAAAATCGGGCCGCTACGTAGACGACCCCTTTAATGTACAGAGCGTTTGCTTAAAAACGACGCTAAATGCAGCAGCAGACCTTATCAGTTACTTAGCTCCAAAAGAGCGAACTTATTCAAAGTTTAATGTATGTATAATCATAACGTAGGGGAAGTACACTCAAACAAATTTAGTTTCAATGTTCATGAAAAATATTTAGTTTTACAAATAAAAATTGACTTTTGAAGTTAAGTTCTAACTATGACAACATCTCATAATATAAATATTCAGTTATAGTCTGTTATTTAGCTATATATTTCACAAATTTTTAAATGTGAAATAAACTGTAGTATTGCGAATGTGTTTTGCACCAGGAAGTATTATAAGTTCAGTGAATTTAAGTGCATTTTTAATGTTGAGATACTGATATTCGGTTAATAAAGAGCATGTATGTAAGCTACGCTAATACCGAGCACTTACTCTAAGTAGACGTATGTAAGTGCATTTGTATGAAGGGTCATCGAGATATAATTTCATAAATTTCATAAGCTCCATCGCTTAGAGCTCATATTCACTCTCCTTTTTCACATAAAAGAGTAAATGAGCTAAATTATTTGTTACTCTTATCTGGCCATATATGTTCGTATATACGTTAATGACGTTTTGTATGTATGTATGTATAGTTCTCGGTAGATTTATTAGATTTATTAATTTTTGCTTTTTATTCGGTAGAAATTGGTATTTCTAGTTATACCACTAAGATTTATATATTAAAAAATACAAGTTTATTCTTCAAAATTGATGTTATACTCTTCGCACTGTAACTCACTTATGCCAGCTCTTGATGCAGTTCTCAGTCTATTTGTGGTCTTTTTTTCGAAATATCTATGAGCCGTTTTCGATTTTTGTGTGTTTTTTGCTGCTAAAACTCGCGGTAAATTGTTAGTGCACAATCCACGAGTTGTTTGCCCAGAGATCCTTTCCTTTTAGACGAATTGCCCCTCCCCCATATAATATTCCTGAAGGCCGCAGCTTGCTCAATTTGGCATGCACATGACAGCTGATGCAAAATATCGAAAGCATTATATGAAGGCAACTACTTTCCCTTCAGTTCGTCAAACATTTTAATTCAAGCTAGAAAAGTTCAATGGATTTTAATAATTTGAGGTTATTCATTTTATTTATTTTAAATATTGACGGACAACATTTTATTCATTGACGTACGTCAATTTGACAATAACAAAAAAGTCCGAAAGCACAAAACTGTCTCACTTGTGCGCCGTAACTCGTACTTTTCATTACATTTTCTTTCTTCTGTAGGCTTTCACATGCTAAGCATGGTTGGGCCTTTAATGAATGCCTTTCTGGCAAAAAGTCATGATGTACAGCACAGCTGAAAAGGTTTTTATTTCACTCTTAGCTTATTGGGTGCTTGCTCACACTCTTAAATCCATGCCTCGTATCCAGTAATGATGCGCTTGATAAATGTTGGGTCAGCCGCCTTGGAAATCATGTCTTTGGCGATATCGATGCAATTCCTTTTTTGTAAGAAACTCAGGTTGGCACTAGCTTTGGCGCAAAACGTAGAAAACCCAAATCATTGACTATAATATATCTTGAACGAATCTATAAGATATGGCAAACTCATCTGACAGTTCTCTGATTGAAAGTTTACGGTTTTCGGCCAACATTTCTTTCACTTTAATAATGTTCTCATCAGTTTTCGATCTCTATAACTTGCGCCGCCCTTTTCCCAACATTTAACTATGTTTATAATATTTTAGTGTAATATCTATTTTGTGATTTAAAGGGTGAAATTGTACCTGAACCTCTTATAATACAGCCGCCGTAGCTCAGCTTTCTAGTGCGTTGGGCCGCGAGTCAAATGCGACGTTCGAACCCAGTTTAAGGACTCCGTTGCTGCTAACACCGAAAATAGAATAAACAACAATTTTTCTTTCGACAGCTGCCCTCTCAGCAGGAAACGGCATGCCTCTAAGAGTAAAATTGCCTATGAAAAAGTTCCCAACTCGCCGTTCGGAATCGGCAAGAAACTGTAGGTCCCTTCCAACCTTGCACAATTTCGCACGCACAACACGGATGGTTGCGGGTAGCTGGGCCTTAGTCTCGTAATCGGCTGTCATGCCAGTCAATTATTAAATTATTCAACTGTGAACTGTGTTGAAAAGTGTGCATTAAACAATCGTAATTTTTTTAACGTCCTTTGACAACATTTTAAATCTGTATTCTCTCGAAACGGAAGTACCTATGTTTGAAATTAGGCACGTTCAAAATGGGGTACGTCCAAATGTAGTTATCGGGTAAATACAAAAAAAGATTGTATTTTGTTGTAATTAAGAACCTCAAGCTAAACAAAGCTGCGGGTGTAGACGGCATACAACCAGAGCTAATGCTTGCCGACCCCAAGTATCAGCTGAAATCCTCCATCTTCACATTTCTACTGCCTGGGACAGGGAAAAGCTGTCTCCGTCATGGACAAAATGCATCATTGTAAAGCTGCCGAAGAAAAGGGATTAATCTTACTCAACACCATCTACAAGATAATAACCACGATAATAGAAAACTAGGCTATCGCCGTCATCAGAGCTGTGTTGTAGAACAATCAATTGAGTGGCGCTCCCCGCTGTACATGTTGTCATCGACTCTAAGAAAGCATTCGACACAATAAAAAGAAACGCAATTTGGCTAGCATTGAGTAGAAAGGGGGTCCTCCAGAAACTAATTCGTCTCATAAGAGCGTTGTACGAGAACTCTGAACTGGCAGTACTACACAACGGCAACATCAGCGATTGTTTTACTACCAGCAGTGAGGCAAGGCTGCTCCCTGTCGCCTTTCCTCTACGCCATCGTACCGGACGAGGTTATGAGCAAAGTCACCCTGCACCAACGAGACATCGTATGGAACTTCATCAGGCATCTCGAAAATTTGGACTTCGCCGATGACATCTGCCTCCTCTTGGACAAACTCTTCGACATGCAAGCAAAAGCCTACAACCTGGTCGCGGCGGCACGCACCGTCGGTGTGGAGGTCAACATCGCCAAGACCAAGGCCATGAGAGTCAATCACAGCAGCACAAACCGTACAATCAAGGCGGACGGCGGAGCGTAAGATGCCAACTGCAGACTGAGGAAAGCCAGGGCAGCCTTCGGGAGGCTGCATTCAGTATGGGCAAGCTCGCAAATCTGCAGACGCACGAAGCTACGAATATTCAACGCATGTGTGAAGTCGACATTGTTGTACGGAAGCATACGGAAACATGGCTAGTCTCGAACGCCAGCACTCAGAGGCTACATATTTTCGTCAGCAAATGCCTGCAAATCATCTGCAGAATATTCTGGCCCAACACAATTACCAAGGACGCGCTGTGGAAGATTACCAATGAGGAACTCATTCTGAGGCAAATAAAGTACAGAAAATGGAAATGGATAGGTCATACGCTAAGAAAACCACCTGAAAGCATCACGAGAATGGAACTGGACTGGAACTCGCAAGGGTGTAGAAGTCGCGGTCGACCAAAAAACACCTGGAGAAGGTCGACCCAACGCGAACTAGCCGCTGTCAACACCACATGGGACGGCGCGAAAACAACAGCCCAGAATCGTGTAAGATGGAAGTGTTGTGGAGGCCCTATGCACTTAACACGACCTTAAAAAATGGATGAGTTCCTTTTCGGATTTTTCTTTTAATTTTTCTAGACTTTCGATCGTAACTTCTTAACCTATGACACTACTCGGCAAGAAAAATTTACCTAAAAACAAAAAGTGTATTTTCTACACTTATTTTGCTTCCCTGAACACGAAAATCTTCGAAAACCCAGTTTCCTTCTTCTTATTGCAGTTATAAGCACATATCTCAAAGACGAATCAACCAACCAACACAAGCGGTCCATCGTCCAAAAAGCTGTGTTGGCATTAATCAGTTAATTTTTTAATCAATTCATTAATTCGTTAAATTTGAATCAGATTAAATTAATTATGATTAAAATAATCATGATTAAGTTTACTTGCTTAATTATGATTAATGATTAATGGCGTTAATCATCAATCACTAATCATTAATTAACGTGAAAATCATGGAAAATAATTACATAGATTTCTGGAAACATTTTTATTATTTATAATTAATACATAATTGTTTTTATTTTAATTATTCAAAAACTCAAAAAAATAATTTCTAACCTTCGAAAAGACTTAATTCTTGTTTGGAAAAGATATTTTCAATTGATTTGATGTTTGCATTTCTGATTTCTTGATGTTCAACAGCAGTTATGAACTTTGTTTTAAATAATGGCCCGAACACATTTAAGACGATAACGACACGGCCACCCAACTTCAAGATGGAGTCGCCGTGTAGTCTATACTGCTTACAATAAAAACGGCAGCAACATTATCGCAATCATACTATCATCAATCAATACAATCATACTCTCCTAAAGATATTTTAGGGTGCTTGCGTACTTTCTTTACTAAGCATTCGTCTACAGTCAATTCGTTGTACAGTTTTAAATTTAAAACAAATGACAATGTGTAATAATTCTTAGAACCATTAAATTTTAACTAAAACACTAACAAATTTGTAATTCTTATGCAAAGCACACCGAAAAAGAAAGTAAACTTCCATTGAAAATATGTTTTAAAGCAGTGATGCCAATTATGTACTTTGGTTTTGAACAGTATAGAAATAGAGAATAGTTATATATGTTTGGCGACAGCGACAACTGGGGTCGGTGATCATATAGCAGTGCAGTCGTCAAAATCATAATTTTCATAGGAACGTTCTGATTCAATGTTTAGACAGATGCAGTAGTGTGCCATAATCCTTGTGTTCGGGGAATAAGTCGTCAGATAATTTGCGTGGCCTCTTCTTAGCTCTCTATAGTAGTGCATAGCTTTAGAAAGGGAAAGAGAATAGCTAAGTTAATGCAAAGCACCTCAGCAGTGTTGGATGTAATATATTATGTAATATAATATAATATATAAAGTAATATTAATACTTTTGGCGAACAAATTTAATATATCTTTTTACTTTCCCCGCAAATAAAAACCATCAGTAATAATATTATTTTTTATTACATTTTGGAAGTAATATAACTTGTTTCTAATATATTACTTTAGTTTTCAAGTAATATGTAATATTAATATGTTGAATTTTAAAGTAATATGTTACAACACTGCACCTCAGTGTATATACAGTAAAAAGTCTATAAAAGTAGTCTGTGAAATGGACATAAGAGATGTTTACTTTTAACTGAGTTGTATTATTACGCATATTATTTGAACATAGTTAATAAAATAATCAAATCAACGATTAATGATTATGATTCATAATCTTAATCATTTTAAGTTTAATTGCGATTATGTAAGTAACATTTTTTGATTATGATTTTTAATAATTAATTTTTAATCGTTCATCATTATTCTTTCTAACGATATACGGGTTGTCCAAATCAGACAAGATTACGTGGATAAATCCATTTTTTTAATTTTTCACCGACAGTAACATCCGACCGCGACCGAATCCTTCACTCGAAATATGCCACTGCGAATACAAAAAGCCGTTGCTGGAGAAATGTTCAAAAATGAAAGCAACTGCAAGCTGCTTTGCTTACAAAATGTTCAAAAATGGAAGCAGCAGCACATGGCAAAATGAAAAAGCTGATCGTTTGCTTCTGCTTCTGCATTTTCATATTTCGAAATGAGCAGCAAAGCAAGACGCATTTTTCTGCAAAGCTGCTGTGCTGCGAAATGATAGTTTTTCGAAAATCTGCTTATGCTGTTGCTGCGACTGTTCATTTCCCCGAAGTCGCAGTAAAAGCAATAGTACATAACAGAAATTCTTTAGCAGCAGAAGCACAGGAACAGCACAATTTTAGGGCTTCCGCTAATTTTACTTCAGCAATTCAAACCCTGATGAAAGTGCTCAAATTCATGAAATGCCCTCAACTCATAAAATTTTCAGCTTTCGAATTTTTATTTTTTTGTGCCCTAAAAATATGTTGCAATGAAATATGGAAAAATAGCAAGTAGGTTGCTTATAGCCTATTTCCACTGAGCGCTTAACTGCAGTGAAGGGCTCTGTTAAACTTGAGAACTGTCAAGCGTTTCCACCAGAATCGAGTTAATGCAACAGCTGTTTTTTGTTTACATTTTTATTTGGGCAAGCCAAATTCTGCATTTATTTCTGGGCAGCCACAGCTTACCCATCGCCGCCATCTCCTTGTATACGTATGTATGGTTTCTTGTAGCCCATCTCCTGCATGAAAACCACTCCGCTTCCCTTCCCAACAGTCTAGGAATGTCTGCGTTTTCATATTTGTGAAAATTGATTTCATTTATGAAAATTTATTTCATTTCTCAATGTTTATTTCATTTCTGACAGTTGTCAGCTGATTGATAACAGAGCTGTCTGAATTTTTAATGTCAAGAGGGTTCATGAGAAGTTCCACGTTTTTTATTTTCTTTTTCAGCATTTATTATTGGCAAATAATATAAATTTTGACTTTGATTATGACAGACAATATGTATTTTTGCAAAAAATGCAGTAAAAAATAATTCTCTTGGCAAAAAATCTACCACAACGAACGCAATTCAAATCCCTTCTTTCGTTTGTGTTCGTACGGCTCTTGCAGCACCTGAAAGCATGCTATCAAAATTTTTACATTTGTGAGTATTGTCCCCCTATTTTAACATAACATTTTCTGTTAGACGTCTGTAAATGGCAAAACTGAGTTAACTCAGTTTTGAAAGTGAGTTCACGCACTTTGATACAAAAACAATTGTATAGGAATTTGAGCATTTAAATGCGATGTCAAACTGCAGTTAAGCGTAAACTGAAGTTAAGGCCCAGTGGAAATAGGCTATTAACTCAGTTTTGAAAGTGAGTTCACGCACTTTGATACAAAAACAATTGTATGGGAATTTGAGCATTTAAATGCGATGTCAAACTGCAGTTAAGCGTAAACTCCAGTTAAGGCCCAGTGGAAATAGGCTATTAGTGAGTGCGGTTGAAATTTTTACTTGTGTGGTTCAACTCTTTTTTGTACAGCTCCTACAGTAATGAACGAATAGAAATTTTGTTAATGCCCTTGTAAAGACAAATATTGACGCGTAAAACATTCATTTTATGAGCAAAAGCCATAGAATGTAGTAGTGTGTAGTTTTGCTTGTGTAGTAGTAAATTTTGTTTGTTTGTGTAGTAGTACATTTGAATACGACGAATGCAATGGTGGTAATAACTCAATTTTGTCCTAACTCGACTTTGGCTGTTATTCCTTACGGCCACAGAACTTACAAACCGCTCATACAATCTAAAATCTGAAAAGTTGTGATCAGCGTCCAAAAATCCTTTAGAAAAGGTTTACTAGAACTCGGAAAAATTTTGACTTTTGCTCAGTGTTATTTGTCGAGAAGTGTAATCATTCCTGAAGGTTACGCATCTGTACAAGTATTTCATCGTGGAGAAAACTGTCATACAAAGAAAGAAAACAAATTGTCACAGTAAGGCGAAACAAAACAATGACATTAAGATTTCTTCAATTTTATCGGCGGCTTTTTTACGTCAATTTATTTTTGTGGACATGTATTATCGGTGCATGGTTGTGGTTCCCTCGGGTCAGTTTTCATCCGCAATAACGAAAACTTGTCCTAGTAGATTTAAATAACATTTTGAATTGCAGATCTGGAACGTAAACAAAACAGAAATCATGCAAGATATATCAGCTCATACTTATTTGGTACTTCGGTGGAACTACGATGTGTCAAAGACGAATGTGACGACTTCGTATTACTGCGGTATTAATGCATGTACTTTTACTAGTAACAGAAACGCTCTCCCCGAAGCGAATGTGAGTTCCATGTTCTATAGCGTTGAGTTTACATCGTTCATATAATTACAGGTATTGGTCTTTTATGGTTCTGCTTTTGACTGGGAAAACTTGCCAATACCACGAAAGCCGGAGCAGTTGTGGGCTCTCTTACATGAGGAATCACCTCGAAATACCCCAATATTGCTGCACGAATCGATATTGCAACACTTTAACTTTTCTTCAACTTTTAGTCGTTATAGCGACATCCCTCTCACAACATCGTTTCTTCAAAACGTAGAAGATCTTACCACTCTTGATTATGTAGTATCGATTCATCAAAAAGAGATTTTGCGTAAAAATCTGGCGCCAATTTTGTACTTGCAGTCGAGTTGTATAACAATGACAGCACGAGACGATTATGTGAAAGAGTTGATGAAGTACATTGAAGTAGATTCATATGGAGATTGTTTGCATAATCGCAATTTGCCGAACAGGTAAGTGAAAAAGCATTATCAAATATATAATGATATAAAGAATCATATTAACTTTTATAATCTGAATAAAAAATGAATAAACAATAAAAACTCACATTATATAGGGCTCATCACCCTTTCCTAATCAAATGTGTTCTAATACAATTTCGAGACAACCATATGTATGTACTTCCAATAAGAATTTTTATTCAATAAGGGTATTCATTTAAGCATATAAGTTTACCTACCGCATATATTTACACATTTACGCACTGTGTTATATGAACGCACGTATAAAAGTATTTGTGTAAATGCTCTTTATCGATCAGGTGTTTAGTTGTCAAAATCATAAAATTCAAATGCCGAGAATCACCGAAAAAGTGAAATTTCTCAAACAAATACCTCAAACGGGATATTGTTTGACTGCATAGAACTTTGCTTGCAAAGTCTGTATATGCCTTCAGCGGTGGGAGGGATTCATCCTCTTTCATTTTCTGTTTTGAATTTTCCGAAATTAAAAAGTTACATAGCTAAAATATCAATTTTGTTAAATTCTATTCTTACCTCTTCCACTTTTCAGCTTATTGTTTTGAATTTTAAAAAATTTTGTAATTGAACGTCACTCACTCATCCCCGTAAATAGGTCTGTTTGGCCAGATTACCAGTAAAAATTATCCAGTAAAAAATATCAGAAGAGTAAGCCAGCGTACGCTCCCTAAAATCAAATTATCCAAAAAAGTGAACAAACAGCAATTTGTAAGAATTTGCAAGTTTTAACTCTTAGTTACACCACTGGGACTTGGCCCACTCATAGTACACAGTAAAAAGGGTGTAAACAGGAGGGTTAAAGAACGAAACAGCGGATCTAAAAGTTGTATTTGAGGTTTGAAGTGGTAGGGAAAATTAAGTTAAATCAGACATTTAATGCAAAATGCAAATAGTTCGTTGCGCTCAATCTACAATTCTTCCCTTTCACCTTCAGCGGGTAAAGCTGATCAAGACGGTTGTGGGTCAGCAGACTTGCGAACGCACAATTTCTTTGCTGTTTCCATTTGCCTCCAAATGTTTGAAATATTTATGTTTCATATGGCAGCCAGTCATATGTTTTTCTTGTTCTTCTTCTTACTGGCAAAAAGTTACTGGACAAAATTTCTCTAGTAAAAACTTGCAAGTTCTCACTGTCACTTTACGCTCTCAGTTTCTCTCTCGTTACTGGAGATTTGGCGTCAACAAACAGGATCCAGTAAAAATTTGTACAAATTTGTACAAATTCGTACAAATTATTCTCTGCCAAACAGACCTATTCTCTGCCAAACAGACCTAATGTTTACGCACCGAAATCATTGTGGAAACTTATCTCATTTGTATAAATGAACTTTCATACAAATTTTGACAATTAGATTATGAGGTGATAAACTTATACGGTTTATCAGTTTTATACGGCTTTTACACGTTTATATGAATACCCTTAATGACTTGGATGTAGATAAAAATATTCCTCATCACAGCTTCAAAATATTTAAAAAGCTAGTTTCTGCACACATTATATCCTTTGAAAGATTAGATTCATCTTGATTTGCAGTATACAATAACATTATATTATACTTTTACTATTACTTTATCACTGCTTACATATACATATGTATATGTAGATGCATACCTACATCTGGTGAAAACATTTTTCATGTTATTCTATATTAAGCTTGCAGCAAGATTATTTGAACAATATGTATTCCCCTGAGATGCTTCACTTTATGGCGCAGTATAAATTTGTAATATCTATTGAAAATGGTATTTGTGATGACTACATAACAGAAAAGTTCTGGAGGCCACTTATTGTTGGCTCCATTCCGATTTATTTGGGTTCCCCAACTATAAGGGTAAGCTTAACTCAATTTTATTTAATGAGGTCGTGCAAATACTCATACATATATATGTGCATCGTTCTATATTCGAGTTTGTATAAATATTATATGAGTATTATATATACATGCCAATAGATATAATACAATATTATTGTTTAGGACTGGGAACCGAATAATCTCTCCGCCATTTATGTATCCGACTTTGCTAGTCCTCAAAACTTGGCTAGATTTTTAATAGCACTCGACAAAAATGATACAGAATATAACAAATACTTGAGCCACAAATATAATAAAACTCAGCCGATAACGAATTGGCATTTACTGGAGGAACTGGCCAACCGCACAATTCATGAAAACTTTTTTTATAATTTTGAATGTGGGATTTGCAAAAATCTATACACACTTCAACCGGAAGATATACGTGTCGTAAAGAAGAACCACTATCAATGTGAGTTGCCATGCAAAGATGATATTTATAATAAGGTGCATTCGATCGGCAAATGTACGGCGGATTTACTTGATGGACTCTTGCGAAAAAATGAACATTTTGTAGGTCAAGTCTTGGACAATATGGTAATGGTAAATTTGGCTGATGGTAAATGTGAAAATTATAATGAATAATGTATAAATTCAATAAATTCAACATTGTAATAAATTCAGAACTTTTAGACAATGATCAAAATGTTATTATTGGGTTAGAAAGGTTTAATCTCCCTTGGCAAAAATTGTGATTGAAAAGCCATTTGGAAGTTTGTTTGCTTTCTCGATTTTTTCTTGAATCTTTGCCGCTTTAAGATAATACTAATACTGGCAGTTTTAATTTTGGTTAAGGAATTTTTCAAATCCGTTTTGCAAATTTTTTTTCGTTTTCTTTGCTTTTCACAAAGCAGTTGATTTCACAAATTTGTGTTTATAAAGTGGTAGCACATTTAAAAGAAAAACACCAAATACGGCGTTCAGGTGTTCAATTTGGCTACTGAGAAGAGATGAAACTGCCTTCTACTTTTTTATGCTCTATTCAGTAAATGGTTGTTTCCTTTTTATTCCAGTGTGCTTGCTGAGATTCTCTGAGTTGTAGCCAAGGGGGTATGGGATGTCAGAACCCCCAAAGCAGAGACATAGCCAAAGGGGCGTTTTGGGTATCAAACCCTCCCTCCATAGCCTATAATTACTCCACATTTTCAATCACTATGTATGGTATGTTCTTTTCCAAATTAGAAAAAGGTCTTCTCACCTTTGTTTTATAAAAAGTCACCTTTCGGCTCAATGCACGATCTTAAAGCTTGTTTAATGAGTATTCGACCGGAATACCCTTCAGAATGTCGGTAAAAACATTTTGGATGATTTCTACGTCCTCAAAACGCCCTTGTTTCATCGACAAATGCATTTTTCAAAAAGTCGCACGGGCAAAAAATCAATTGAATTTTTGTGTTTTGTGATTTTTATTCTGAAAAAAACTCACAGAAATTGAATAATTATAAACCATGATAGAAAAATATACAGGTAGATTCAATCCAAGGCGAATTCATACCAGGTGATAGCGTAAGGACAGCAACAAAATTTCAATGTATTTTGTTTTTGTTTTCTGGGTTTAGATTGTCAAAATCAGCCAATCAGAACAAAGCTTGCTTTTTCATTTTAAACTGTCAAAGTTTTACACAGGCACTTTGACAATCTAGACCTTTTCCACCACAAAAAAAAATCAATTCGCCTCATTTAACGCTATCACCTGGTATGAATTCGCCTTGATTCAATCGAGCAAAATTAAAAGT
Source organism: Melieria omissa (assembly GCA_963971225.1). NCBI lineage: Eukaryota > Metazoa > Arthropoda > Insecta > Diptera > Ulidiidae > Melieria > Melieria omissa. Next base: position 117,027,710 of record OZ020267.1, read on the forward strand.
CATTTGCTTGTTTGACAAATAAAAATAAAATTTTAAGAGTGCAAAAAAAAGTAAAAAATACAGAAACTGAATGATATACTACACAAACAAATTGTGTGAAATTGCAGCTCTGTAGCAAAAATGAATACAGTAGTACAAAATCTGTAAACAAATATTTTTTTCTAATTGTCAATTTTATTTTTATCTGTCGCATTGAAACTACCTGTATATTTTTGTATCATGTTATAAACAACAAAACTTCCAAACAACATATCTGTCTATGTCATTAAAAACTACTTTCGAATTTGTTCAGTGAGTCGAAATCATAACTACATTGGATAAATAGTCTGGCAGATATTGAACATGAATATTAAAAAGATCACCCGATAATAGCATCCCCGCAACACCAAAAACCACATGTATTTTGTTGGTATGATCGTTTATCGCTACTGTCAAAATCAGCTGATATTTTCCGACGAAAGAGGGAGAAACTGAAAACAAACAAAACTGATTGTTGCCAGACGGTGCTGTAATTCGAGTGAAAAAACGGGAAAAGTGCTCAGGTCAGATGTTTTCAGTCAGGTATTTTCATTTCAACCGATGCGGCAACACAGCACACCGACGATTTTGACAAAAGCGATAAACGATCAGCCGGTGGCTTGCTACAACCGTATAGTTGAACCAAGGCACTAAACGAAAAATCGGGAAACAATTTTATTTCCAATGCACTCAATCGCATATAGGTGGCACCACCATAAAACGCGCTGTTTGAAAATTGCAGTTTACTTTATAAAGCTCGTAATACGAAATTTGCTCACAAACCTTTTTTACAACCCACCTATGACCAAGTTCTACGTCCCTGCCCCATAGCCTATAATTATTCATTATTTGTTTTGTGCAAAGTCGATTTGTTTTTTCTTCTTAATTTCTTTCAGGCTCAATACAACGATTTGCATGATCAAAACGCATGTCTAATGAGTGTTTTAGATTTTCAGTCGAGATGTCCTTCAGGATGTCGGTACAAGCCTTTTGGATGGCTTATACCATACGTGCTCAATGGCTTTTGTCATCGGCAAATGCGTTTCTCTGAAAAGGTAAAAGTCCCACGGTTCCGCATCAGGTCAAAATGGAAAGTTATTGATAGTTAAAATTTGACTTTTAGTAAAAAAAAATCAAAAAACCAAAGACAAGTGTTGATCGATCAGATAACGTCTTTCGATAGTTAAAATATTGTAAATTCTTGTTATTGAGATGCTGGAATCCAATTTCAAGAATTTCAATGAAGATTTTGGCTGATATTTGATAAATTACCGCCCAGTTTTGATGAAATCTGCGGTGATCGTGGCTGTTTCTGTTGGCTTAGCTAGGGAAGGGTGTGTGCGTCCCAAGGGCAGCACTTCCATTCGGAGGCCAAAATGGCCCATTGTGAATTCTTGTGAATTCTTCTGTTGGCTTACACGTTCGTCATAATTTATGCCCTGGCAATCGTGTTTAAATCGCAAGTACCATTCATGACCTCTGCCACGGGATAAACGATCATCGCTGTAAACTAGGTTCATCAATTGAAATGTTTCGGTTAAAGTCTTAACAAGTGTAAAACAAAAGTTAATATTGGCTCTTTGTTCGATACTAATTTTTGTACCGATGACACTAAGATACTTTCACTTTAGACGCAATAACTTTGTTTCCAGTGAATCATGGCTCAACAATAAGGTTGTAGCAAGCCACCGGCTGATTGTTTATCGCTTCTGTCAAAATCGTCGGTATCAGCAGTGGTGTTGTGTTGCCGTATCCGTTGAAACTAAAACACCTGATCTGAGAATTTTCCCGTTTTTTCACTCGAAATACAGCACCGTCTGGCAACAATCAGTTTTGTTTATTTTCAGTTTCTCCCTCTTTCGTTAAAAAATATCAGCTGATTTTGACAGTAGCGATAAACAACCCTACCAACAAAATACATGTAGTTTTTGGTGTTGCCGGGATGCTACAACCTTATTATTGAGCCAATTTTTGTTTTATCTTACAAAAAATAAGCCGTCATTCTACCTGGTTCACTTGAATAATTTTACTATTACTCGCACTTTTCAATTTTTATATCACAAATATCAATAATCATTTGGTTTCCAGTCAAATAAATTTCTTCGTTTTGTATTTATACGTACTTAAACAAACCTGAAATATACAAATATTTGTTTATTTTTATAATTTATATATTGTCATCCAGCATGAAGCCAAAAAAATTGTTAATTCGAGTTATTTTGTACGTTCTTTATGTTATTTCAATTGTAATAATGCTTTCGGATATAAGAACAGAAAAAACAGAAGCCCATCTCTTCTATATCCTGTGCAACGGTATGTTCAATTAGATGTAATTCAGGGGTTTTACCGGTTCTAACGGGTCTATGTTGCAATCGGCTTTAAATCTAACAAGAGATCATCAAATTTGATTTTGCATTGGTTTTAAGGGTTACCGATTCCAAGACTAACCTACGCCCGTGGATTGTCCGTTCTGGATTACAAACCTCACAGATTCTTGTTAAAATAGCTGATTGTTGACTTGTCCGTCTTGTTTCTGCCTGCTATCTTCATTCATGCGTATGTACATATATTAGCTTCTTACATGCATACATGTGTGTATATATATCTATGTACATACAAATTTGTTATTACTTCAACCTTCAACATAAAGAACTTTTATATGAGGATATAAGTTGCTTTAAACACCGCTGATATGAAGAAGTAAATATAATTTTGTTAACATCAGCAGATAAATCAATTTAGTAATAACCGTCCGATACATAATGGATAAAATATTGACAAATATTGTAATATTTTACATTGATCGCTGAGCTGAACTGAAGCACTTTAACATTTTTAGTCAGATTTCACAAAAATATCTGAAATCGTAATCGACGAACAATTGCGATAAAGAATTCGAAATTCTCAACAACTCAACATTAATCTATTGATTTCAATTTCATAAAATAATCTTTACAAATGGATTTCTTTATATTCTCAACGAATAAGCCAAATAATTCTCGTCATCGAGTAACTTAAACCTTTTAAAAAAAAAATAATGCATTTTACTTCGTCTTATATTCCAGGTGCGCTAGTATACCGGCTACTGGGCTATTGGTTCTTTCCCTGGCTATTGCACTTAAGCTGCTTAGCATATGTTGGTTACTTTCTTAGCACATTGAAATTCGAATATGTTAATATCTTTAATACTCTAACAGTGATTGTGCCTGTTGTAATTCAGGTTAAGGAAAAATATTGAATTTTTATTATCGCATGCAAACCCAACGTTTTTTTTTAATATTTCAGACTATGGCCTCTTTGCATTTAGTGCTTTTCCGCCCGGGCCGCACAATTTCACAGCGTGCTTGTCGCATCGGAGTCCATGCTCAATTGGGCCTTATGCTTATCGTTGAATACTTCTGGGTCTTGTGCTATTTAATAAAGGATAATGACTACCAATGCCTTTGTGAGATGGCATATATGGTGGTGTTTATGTTTATGATGTTAATTCCGCAATTCATGACTAAGGGACAGATTGTTGCACAGGCACGTATTCAAAGACATAGATTACTCCGTCAAATGGCGCAAGAGATCCCCCCTAACCTGGCATCTAAAATAAAACCGACATCTAAATTAAAACCGACATCTAAATTAAAACCGACATCTAAATCAAAACCGACATCAAAATTAAAACCGACATTTAAATTAAAACCGACAACGCGACGCTAATGATGTAAGAAATGTACTGAGACAAAGAATATTGAATGTAACTAAATTATGTTATGACGTTTTTAAACTTTAGACTATACTACTAATTTGGTTTTTATTGTATTTATTTATCTTTATTAATTTAAATATAAAATAATGATAATTTGAATCGTTTTGTATTAACATTTTGACTATACAGGTAGGCCTCGCTTAAAAGATGCCTCTTATAACATGGCTTCGCTGTAACGCGGTTCACATTTGCGAGACATTTTCGATTAACACGTGAAAAAACCTCGTTATTCACGGTATGGAAACCAAAACCAAAAATTCTGTGGTCAAAAGCAATAACCGCTTAAGTCGACTTACGAAGAAATTGAGTTATGGATGCCACCACGTTCCCTTGACTGTGCTCTACGTTTGTGTAAAATCGGGGAGTTTGTAATTTTAAAATAAAAAAATTTTTTAATAAAAACCTATTCGCATTCCCATAACAAACACACTACACTTTTCGACTTAGGCGATTATTGCTTTTGACCACAGAATTGTTTCCTGATTTATACACATGCAAATACATATATACATATGTGTGTATGTACATACGTGTGCAAAATGTCTTACAACAAATATAAAGAGTGCAAGACCTCACTTTATTCATTAATATCCCTGCGGGGCACTGATGCTCAGCTGACCCATCATCTGACTATCAGCGCTGATCAAAGCATGGCTCAAGAATAAGGTAATAGCATCCCCGCAACACCAAAAACCACATGTATTTTGTTGGTAGGATTGTTTATTGCTACTGTCAAAATCAGTTGATATTTTCCGACGAAAGAGGGAGAAACTGAAAAAAAACAAAACTGATTGTTGCCAGACGGTGCTGTAATTCGAGTGAAAAAACGGGAAAGTGCTCAGGTCAGATGTTTTCAGTCAGGTATTTTCATTTCAACCGATGCGGCAACACAGCACACCGACGATTTTGACAAAAGCGATAAACAATCAGCCGGTGGCTTGCTACAACCTTATAGTTGAGCCATGAATCAGAGTTTCCATCACCTTTTCCCATCACCTTCTTAACAGTCAAACCTAAATTGGAGCGTTAGCGGCAAGCAACTGTCAAAATTGCTTCATGCCCATACAAATTGTATGAGCAAACCGCAATTGAAACGCTTTGACGCTGAGCTATTCGAATTTCCAATTTTGACAGCGCGTTAGCAGTTGAAGTTGGCTGCGACAAACAAAAACGCCTGTGATTTATATTTGATTTGATTTAAATTGTGAGGAATTTTTTCAAATAAGAGCTAAGTTTTGCAAAATAATAATAGTTTGTAGTTTTTTTGGCTACGAAACAGATATTTTTTGACATTTGTTTTCATTCCATGATTTTGACAATCCCAACGCAACGCTTCAATTTCGGTATGCCGCACTGAGCGAGAGCGTTGCGTCAGAAAACGCAACGCTCAATGCTCCAATTTAGGTTTCACAGTAATGGCCAAACTCCATAAAGCGCGTTTCAGGCGTATCGTGGTTTTTGGCGTTTCTCGTGTTTCGAGAAAAAGTTGAATCAGTGTATTTGTATGAAGCAAACTCCATGACTACGCCCGAAACGCGGCAAAAGTTGAACTATTTTCAACTTTCTCTCGCGTTTCTCGTTAAACGACGTCAAACGGCTGACAGAGCTCCTAAAGATGTCATACATTATGTGGTTGAATGGTAATGCCGATAACAAACTTGTGTTATCGCAAAAGTCGGATGCATTTATTTTACACGAAAGCTATTAAATACATTTAAGAAACATTTGAAATTCAATATTTTAACATAAAATGTGAAGAAATTCCTAAAAATTTGCATAATTCTTTTACAGACAAAACTTAGTCTTCGCTGTATTGGAAATTCGATAGCTTATTCGTTGTCGATCGAATTTTGCTCATCCCTGTGAAATAAATTGCTACAAATTGAATTCAACTGAATCTTTTTTTTTATTTTTTGCAATGTTCGATATGCATTTATTGTGTTTAAAATGAAATCAGTAAATTCTATAAAGTCTTTAACGTCGTATAGCAATTTCATTTCGTTGTTTTTCACAATTCACAACGAAATCAATCAGCAGTTTGCCATTTAAAAATTAGCATCAACTGACGTAAGAAGAAGAAGCTGACGCGTGAAACGCGCTTTATGGAGTTTGACCATTTGCAACGCGAATAACGCGAGAAACGCCATAACACGACAAAGAAACGCGCTTTATGGAGTTTGGCCATAAGAGCTTTGTGAAAAAAGTGATGGAAACTTTTGTGTACATGTGATCTTGCATCAGCACACGAACTTCAGTAACTTGTGGAACATACAGTTGTCTCATTTACTCGTATTAAAATTAAATGCACGCTTTCCGTCAGCACTGATGACGAAGTTCAGCACCACCGATGTGTAAATGCATCAGCGCTAATGTAAATATCCATCAACGGTGCTAATCACCGCTGATGAAAGCTCTTCACCACTGATAACTAAATGCATCACCGCTGATATAAATTTCCATCAGCGGTGATGTGAAAATTACTAACACAAATTTTTTAATTATTTTTATTTATTGTTACAATTTTCTTCACAAATACAAAAGTTAATTAAAAATTAACATACAAAAAGCAATAGAATTAACAGAAAAAATGTTCAAATAAATTGCTATCCAAAGTTAACGTAAAACAATAACAAAAATTATTCATTATATGAAAAAGCTTAAGACGATTTAAAAGATTTGAGTTGGGAGCTTTATAAACGTCAAGGCGCTGAAATGAATGTCATCCGTTTTGAAAAATCCTGCAAATATCATTTAGACGTTTACCTCGTTCATTAATTTGTTTAATTTAAATAATTTTGTTACTACTTCTCTTTAAACCCTTATAGAAAGCTTTTTTAAATGCGTCGAATACTGCGTCCACCATGTTAATTGAAATTTCACAACATAATGTCAAAACCGCAACTGACAAGGTGCTACGTAGTGGCGGCTAGCATAGCTGTCTCTTTTCCACACATAGTTACCTATACCAATGAACTGTTAAGTTCTATCTGTGCTCTCCTTTCTGTCAGCGCTGAGGCATTTATTCCTAATTGCTGTTGTATAAATGCATCATCGCTGCTGCAAAAACTGATGAAATGAAAGTTTGATTTTTTCTTTCAAATTTTGAACAGTCAATGTACATTAGCCCTTCATCTCGCTGTCTCTTATAAAATAATTTCAGAGCCAAACTGTCTCTTTTCCACCGAAGTGGCTCCAGTACAAAAATTTGACCACAATGTGTGAATGTGTTAGTTTTTGCGATTTATGTGCATGAGTTTCCATCACCCATGTCCCGTAGTGATGTATGTTTCAAACAAGTATGCCCGTAAATATGTATTTATGTAGATTGTATGATCTCGCTTAATTTCGTCGAGCAATTGCTTTCAATCTGACCTATGTCATACACACATGCTGTTTTTGAGTTTTGCAACACACTAGTGGAAATTGACTTGATAATTCTCCGTTACAACATGAAGGTACCTCAAAAACGACCTCATGTGGTAAATTTCAGCAGTGATGAGGAATAGATTTGTATGTTTATATATGGAAAAAAGTATTTATTTTTGTTAGTTTAATTTCAATAAAAAAGTCGAATGTCTTATGGTGTTTTTTAAGTCTTAGAACGTAACCCCTCTTTTGTACTGGTCCTTTGTATCGCTTAACACGGTTTCGATTAGCACGGCATTTTCCAAGAACGTAAGCCCCGTGTTAAGAGAAGCCTACCTGCAATTACAATTTGCTATCCAATTGAGCATAGTTAGTGCGTTGAATCGCGAGTCTGCGGGCATACTCGATCGAAAGTCTTTGCCAACACCAAAATATATAAAAATATTTTCATTCGGCGGGCGAAAACACTAATAAAATACCATAATGATTTTGTTGTGCGGTCACTTTATCATTTTTCCTTGACAAGACAAATTGGCCCATCACTTAAAGTGAAATAAACCAAGTAATCCAAGTAGAACCAGCACTCTTGTTTTTGAAAACCTCTTTTGTTAAACAGTTTTTGAAATGTGCTTCTTCTTCTTCTTCTTGACTAGCACGACAGCCCGATTACGAGACTAAGGCCCGCAACCAACCGTGTTGTGCGTGCGAATGTTTTTACAAGGTTGGAAGGGACCTACAGTTTTATGCCGATTCCGAACGGCGGGAGCTTTTTCATAGGCAATTTTACTCTCAGAGGTTTGCCATTTCCTGCTGAAAGAACAGCGAAAGAGAAAAAATGGTTGTTTTTCGTTTTTTTCGGTGTTAACGCAACGGAGTATTGAAATCGCGGAGTCTTGACTCGCGGCCCAACGCACTAGCCAGCTGAGCTAAGGCGGCTGCTCAAATGTGCTTCCTACCATTAAACTACTTGAAACAATTGTACCTGAAAAGGGCTTAAGAAATAACAATGATATATGATATATTTATATGCATGAATAGGGTGGCGGTCAATGAACGAGGCTTATCAGGCAAATTCCCACGGCGGCAAAGTTTGCGAGCGAAGCAAAAAAAATTTAAGTTATATGTAACTTTCTCTACGTTAGTTGGTTTAAATTAAAAATTACATTTTTTGTATTCCAATAATGATCATATGTGGTTGACAATTTTCGTAAGTATTTTAATACAAAAATTCAGGGGCGGCACTATGGCGAGTGGCCTCGAACGGCATATATGTAATCTTTGTCTGGCATCGCATGAATACGAATATGCATATCTATTGTACTGTATAACTGCAAAGACAGAGTTCTTTTCTCACAATGGTTTTCTCGAGAAGGCAGCGCAACTTATTCCGCACAATTAAATTTTGAATATACTTGAATTTTTTGATAATTTGACGGGTTAGGTTTTCACATATTAATTATATATTGTATGTAATACATACTATGTATTATTGTTTACCATTTTTTATTATGCCAAAAAAATAATGCCGAATTTCGAAAACATGTCACATGTTTTCCCAAAAAGAAAAACAAGCACTTTTTGATTTGTATCATGACAAATATCACTTATCCTTTGCTTTTCCGTCAAATAATTTTTCATTTGTTTGTCCGTTTAATACATAAATCGGGGAATCTACGTCATATATTTCTACATAATTTTTGAAACGGTCTCGATGGACATATGGAATCAAAAAAAAATTTTTGTTCGGTTATTTTTGTACGTTTTGTACGCCCTTTCACTTCTTCTGATGATTTTGGATTTTCAAAGTACGAAATCAGAAGCACATCTCTTCTACGTTCTGTGCAACGGTATGTTAACATCTCATTTATATTCTGCAGTGCTTAATTGTCCTTTGTGTTCCAGGTGCACTAGTATTTCGGCTGCTAGGGCGTTGGTTCTTTCCCTGGGTTTTGCATTTAGGCTGCTTAGCATATGTCTTTTTCTATTTGTTGACACTTAGAATTCTAGAAACCAATACCTTTAATTCTACAACTATTTTAGTGCCACTTGTATTTCAGGTTAATGAATGTACTTCGTTATATGTATATTACTTCATGTTAACAGCATTAGTTTTCTTTTTCAGGCACTTTCAGCAATGCACTTCGTGTTCTTTCGTCCTGGCCGCACAATTTCCCAGCGTGCTTGCCGTGTCGGAGTTCATGCACATCTGGGCCTTATTGTTATTGTAGTGTACTACTGGGTGTGTTGCCATTTAGTAAAGTACGATGACTTCGAATGTCTTTGCGAGATGGCATATATGATGACATTTCTAGTCATGATGTTAATTCCACAATTCATGACAAGGGGTCAGGCTGTAGCGCAGGCACGCTGCGAAAGAATCAAAGCAACCCGACGATCGCTGCAAATGGAACTTCAGAGATACTAAAGATAGCACAGATCATTGAGACTAGGATCAGAGACAATTTTAAAAATTCATTTGAGCTTTGTAACCAAGTTTTAAACTTGCGATTATATTTGATATTTGATTGATGATATATTTACCTATAAAATTCAAATGCATAGCATATAAAGTCGTTTCGTTATTCGACTTTTATATATTAAAAAAAAAAAGAATTTACTTCCATGACTTATTTTGAGGGTTATTTAATGATAAACCAATTGAATTGGTGCACGAAAATCTTCAAACACATATTTCATAAATCCGAATTTGCGGATATTTTCCAATTTTAACAGCACATAGAACTAAAGTTGTTAGCATGTGGTGGGTATATTTTAAATCATGGCCTATAATTACGTACGCGTGTGTGCTAGCTGAAAGTACATGATGCGATGACCCACTATAACATCGTCATCAATCTAATGATTTATGGTATATCGTTTGATATTTATAGCACGAAAGCTTTCAATGCCGGAATGTATGAATATGTTCTTTACAGATCCCTTGTCGTATGTTTTGCAAGCATCGACTTAACTCAAGGCAGCTGGGGTATAACTACGATGGTATTACGATTTATTTACGAAATTCACATAGGGATGGCCGCTGATAACAGCTAGTTTAATATAACACTTGCTTTAGTTTACCGTCAAAACACTTTTATTTTTTTGCTTTTGACTTTTTAGTTTAATTTGAATGATCGTACTTGTGTGAACTTCAAACTACGTTTTCGTACGTTGTGCTAGTATTGTCGGTAAATTTGACAAAATGGACTGCATTAAAGAACATGGGCGCTGCCTTGCGTATATTCTTTGGCTGTTTACCATTGCTATTATGATAGTCGACTTTTTATTGCAGTTCGACAATGTGGAAGAGTTGGAAATTTTTAAGCTACCAGAATCTGCATATTTCTATATGATATCTAATGGTATATATTATATATATAAATAGCTGAAATAATTAAAATTCATCGGCTGTAACCCATTTGCAGCGATATTATTATTTCGTGTCTTTGGCGCGAATTGGTTTGTGAAGGCTATCCATATCATAATTGGTGTTACATCTATTCCAGTGTTATTAATAAGCCTCGAAGATATTTCCCAACATAACGGAATGATATTGCTTTGTCTCACTGCACTACAGGTAAGTTTTACCCCTCTTGATTTACACAGTGATTAAATAATTTCAACATTGGTTTACTGGTAGATCTGTCTGGCAGTGTATTTGCTTATACTGCGTCCTGGTCACTCTGCTGTGGAGAGAGCGTTTCATGCAGGAATACATGCTACGATTGGACTTGCGGTTGCATTTGCTTACTATTTAACTATATGTTATTTAATACAACCGGATGCCAATGTAACTGGGGCTCTTTTAGAAATGGCTTACATGTTGCTATTTCTGTTTGTACTTTTGACTCCACATTGTCAGTCGCCCAACCAGGCTGCACCATTGGCAGATGAGGAGAGACGACGTATATTAGCCATATTGGCAGAGCGTGCTAGGTTAGAACATGAAGTCCGCAGTCGAGCTGGTGATGACACAAGGGAGAGTTTCAACCAAAGAGTTAGTGCAGAAAGAACAACTCTTTACATAAATACATATTAAATTTCATAACAGGAGTCAATTGCTTCCACTTCATTGTCAGCTGGAAAGAGGAGGAGGTCCGAAGGAGCTGGAAGAGGAGAAGAGGAAAAGTTGAAGAAGCAGAAAAAGATGGAGGAAAGTGAACGTAGAAAATCTGGAAACGACCAAAAGACAAAGGACGTTAGTGAACGGAAGAAACTTGAAAAACCCCGAGCAAATGTGAGGACAAGACTGCAAAAAAACGAAGAAGGTAGAGAAAGAAAGAAGAACACAGAAAAATAATAACATCTCTTTCTAAATTTACTTTGGCATTAGAACCGTTTATAAAATTAGCTTTGAGCGTAAATAAGAATTCGGTAAATCGAATAAGTCATATAAAAATAAATCAAAATGTTAAAAAATGTATCAAACACATATTTTTAAAGAGATAGGTGGATTATTTTCAATGTTTAACAGATTTACCTATAGGGCGGATCATCAAGGCAGATTTATATAAAGGATATTTGCAATCGCAGCATGCTGCATATATGAGTGATGGCGTCAAACAAATTACCTTATTTTATAAACGGAAATGGTTAAATTCACATCATAATCAATCTCGTAATATTTTATAGTAGTATTATTAACTTTTATTTGATTAATGGTTAGCTTTTATCTCTCGAAGTATTTTACTATTTTTGCCGTTTCCAAAAACAAAAGCCCTATCGCACTACGCTACTCCTGGACAGCGTACAAGACGGGCAAACCGTTAAAAATTCTCAATTTAGTTAAAATGTTTCATTGGAGTTTTCTATTGTAAATCTTCTTGTCCTTAATTATTAAAACTAAAATTTTGATTAGACACAGCTATACAGACGATTTATTTTGCACTGATTTGAAAATTTTCGAAGTGTTACAAAATCACTAATCAAAAGCTCACGCGGCACTTAAGTAGCTTGAAGATATATCAGTTTTTTTGTCCCCACTTTCCATTGCACGCTCTAATATCGTCGTAGTGATGGCGGAGCTGGTGTTTACATTAATGTTTTCAACAGCATTTTTATGAAGATCTGTATGTGGTGATAATGATGGTGTGATCAATTCAATGTTTTCAAGCTGTAGTTGGGGCGGTTGAACGGATGTATTATTTTCTTTCTCTTGTTCAACATGATGCGCCACATCAATTTCCATTTCCTGCCCCGTATTGCATCGGCATACTGCTTCTTTTTCCAACATGTCAACGTTTTCATCGAATGAATGGCTTTCCTCTGTATCAGATTTAGATTTTTCACTGCTGTCTCCTGATGCTGTATTAGAACGCGTGCGCATTCCTTCTGAAGAAGCGCTCGAGCGATCCAAGTCGCTGTCAGGTTTCCTCAGACTTCCTTTGCCCGTATTGGTTTTGCTATACAATAATCCGGATCGAGTATTACCCTCGGCATCGAAAAGTGGGTTACGGTGTAAGATCACAGCATTGAATGCATCATTAAAGCTAGGCTTTTCATCTTGCCGACAAATACCCCTGCATTCCGTGATGTCATTTGATTGGGGAATACAGTTAGGAATTTCTGCTTTTTTTGCAATCACTTCTTCGGGACTCTTTTCGACTGTCTGACTACTACTTGTGCGGCTGCTCGCATCGTTATCAGTGTTGTGCGTAGCAGCGTTTGCAGGTAATCTGAAAGGATCCCGTATCTGTCGCCGCGCTGGTAATTTGCTAAGAATTGAAATAGGCTGTACGAACTTATTCCAGATTGCACGTATTCCTCCGGCTAAAGTAATGCCACCGATACTAGTACACGCAGGCATTGCTGTCCTCGGACGCATTAGGTAAGGATGATGGCGATTGCGCTGAATGAGACTAACAAGGTTCACTTGCGTTTTACGTCTGCGTCGTTGGCGTGGCATTTTTATATGCTCCAGCGATCGTACTAGAAACACTACGACTTTCCTCTGACCCTTTCACTCGTGTCAATTTCAATTTTGTATTTGTATCTTTTGTAAAAACAATTTTTTTACGTTTTTCTAATAGTTTGGATAATTCAACAAATTACTTCAAACAAGAATTTAAATTCAAAGACTTTTAGATCTGAAAAATGATCTAAAAGTCTATGACAGCAATTCTGTCAAAACAAAATAAACAACTTCTTTCAATCCGCAATAACGTTGTGAGTGATATAATTTTGCAAAAAATTATGTGCATTTATAGCTTGAAATAATGCACACGTGCGCCTTTTTGAAACTCTCGCACCAAAAAGTTGTTGTTACATTTTATATTGACCCCTTAGTAAAAACAATGCTTAACTGTTTTATTAATAGTCTTAATTTTTCCAAATAACGAATGTAAATGTCTTCGTGGTTTTGAAACAAAGTTTTTAAATTATGTTACCTCTTTGAGATCTATATCTGCATATACTATAGGTACGTAACATATTATTCTGCCAAAAATGTTCAATTTAACTTGGAAAAGTAGTTGTTGTAGTAGTAGTATTTTATCTTTATTGAATTATAACAGGTATAACACTTACAAATCTAAATATGTATAAGAAAAAATACAAAAGGTGACATTAAATAGAGTCATAAACAATAACTGTAAAAGTCGTGTGTTTGCATAGCACTGGAAAAAGTAAATTCATTTAGGATTATATTCCTATATTTTAAACAATTACTAATATAAACATATAGCGAGTCAATTACAATCATTGAGGATATTCAATACTTCCGATAGATCAAAAGACAATTACACTTCTCACCAAAACAATTAAATCGAATATTACTTTCGACAGGACACACGCCAATAAAATTAAGTGTATCCTCAAATATTCTCAAATTACAAACAGAGCAAGATACAGATTCCACATTAGAAAAAAACCCTTGCGTTAAGTTTAAGAGCCCAAAGGGATCAGTGTCGGATAAAGATCGTGCGAAATTGATTGCTGAGCATTTGCTGTGAACGGCGCAAACTCTTTTAGTGAGTTTCGCTAATAAAATAGCTGTGGTGAGTTTGATGGAAGCCGTAGTAAAAAAAAGGAGGTACCCACACAGTCCACACCCTTCAGTACAGTTTTTTCGGCTAGAATGCGAGGAAGTCTATTTGGCGGCAGATTAAATCAACACGTAATAAAAATCACATGAGAACGCAGTGTATAAAAAAATTGTGGGACTACCCTTTCAAGGTGAACATATAGTTTGGGGTGTTAGAGGGCAAAGAGACTAGCTTCTTTACAACGAAACGAAGAAATTTATCTACCGTCTCTAACTTCTCACCGCAACAGATTTGCGTACCATAGAACAAAACTGATCTAGACGCCGCGGCGCGCCGCATCAAAGATTTTCAATTTTTTTGATATGCAGATCCACGAGTTGTTAATGGATTTAAGCCAGGTGACATTTATTGCAGCCTTAGCGTCCAAGAGCTAAGCGTGCAAGTGCTTTAAGTAAGTCTGTAGTTCAAGAGAATGCCCAAATATTTGTATTCATGGACGACGTCATAGGTACGTTAACATACGTCCAAATGCAACCCACAGGGAACCTACTACATTCTCTGAAACCCACAATTTTCGTTTTGCCTAGGTTCACCTTTATGTAGTTAGGTTCACCTTTAGTAAAAATCGTCAATCATTTTTTTGAAGGACCAGTCCGCGTACATCAAGACTTTCATCTTACTGCCACCCACTTCGATATAGCCTGACAGGCAATCACACATGGGGAGAAGGTAGGGCTCAGCAGGCAACCTTGCCGAACACCCTGATTAACAGGAAAAGGTTCAGAGAGAGAACTTAGAATAGAAAAACTTTACCTAGAGACTGGTATAAGTGAACAACGACTTTCTTGAAGTTCATATAAAAAAGTTTGTTCAACAAATGTTTGAATAATCTATATATTAATATATGTACATATATACATATATATATATGTGAATAATCTATGTTTATTTGCTCACCAGAGGAGAACACCTCTCATAGGTGTATAGAATAACAAATGTTTGTATTTGGTTCAGAAATATAAACGATTATAACATGTGAACATTTACCTCTTCCCATACAAATAGCATATCTAATCCAGTTCTCAAAACATTTATGGTACTCAACTTTTGTATGTATGTATATTATCTCCTCTCAGCTGTTACAGCACGTTCTCCGTAATGGCTTTTTAACTCGATCAAAGAAAAAGTTAGAGCAAGCAAAATTAGGTGAATTCGGTGGGCGCAGAATGGAATTTGTTACGTTTTTATGAAGAACTCGCGAAAATAACATTGTTGAATTTTCCGGTAGCTATTCAGAATCACAAAGGGTTATCATTTGATTTGGAAATCTTGATACCCGATGATGACATATGAACAACTACCCCTTTCCGTACAAATACCATTCACGGGCTAAAGTTTGTGCGCGTAACTGATAGGATATCTGGCACGGGACCGCACTTAATAATAATTCAAAATTCATTTTAAATTATTTAACATCTTTAGTTTTCAAATCTCGAGGGCATATGTGAGATGTGATATATATGGGCGGTCTAACACCATAATTATGAGCCAACAACAACACTGAAATGTGACTAAAACACTGCCAATAAAATAAAAACGCGGGATGAAGTAGAGTTGTGGTGTGCGGTTATTCATCCGACGTGGATTTGATTGAGTTTACTTGGCGACACGAACGGCCAAGACCGGGGAGCAGAAATAGCGAACACAAATTCAGAAAAAGGAATAATAATAATAATTGACTGGCACGACAGCCTGCTTACGCGAGACTAAGGCCTAGCTTCCCGCAACCACCCGTATTGTGCGTGTGAATTTGTACGCGGGTGGAAGGGACCTACAGTTTTATGCCGGTTCCGAACGGCAGGTTGGGAGCTTTTTTATAACCAATTTTTACTCTCAGAGGTTTGCCATTTCCAGCTGAGAGGACAGCCACCGAAAGAGAAAACGAGTTTTCCCGTTATTTTGTTTATGTGTTATTAAAGGCAGTATTGAACCGGAGGTTGCTGCCTTCGACTCGCGGTCCAGCGCACTAACCAACTGAGCCACAGCGGCGGAAAAATGAAAGGATGGGATTAAAGGTGAGATCGGCAGATCACTTGAAACAGCACTCATTCAGCAATGAGGTATGTACCATATACACACACAGTATACATATAATACATATGTATATACGCATAAATTATTCACCTTGAAAAATCGATCATCGATCATCATGGTAAGAATTCGCCTTGATTCGAAGTAAACACAAAGCGATATTTTCAACAAGACAAAATAAAATAATGACATTACGATTTCTTTCATTTCGCCGGTATTGTTTTACCTCATTTGCTTCTTTTGGACATAATATGTACATATTTATTTGAGATAATAGTAACAATCATTAAATAGCTTTCGTTGCATATTTTAAAAAGATATGAGGCTGACGCTTTTATTCTAAAATGTCAATGTAAAACTTAAAATTACCAATACATTAATCAACAATCAATATCTTGTCCGCAAAAAACGAACAACAGCGATGTTTAGGCTTGCGGAAGCGACGAAACTTGATAGTGTATGCGATGTTCATGGGCATAGTGTATGCCATGTTTTTTTCTTAGCAAATTTAGTATTACGTGAGGTCTAAAGTAAACAGGTCTTTCGAAAGAAAATAAATTAGTGCGTTAAAAATTTAAATTGTTTAGCCGATTTTCATGATATTTGGTTCACTGGATGCAAAATTATTGCGTCTAAAGTGACAGTATGTTTGGGTAATCGAAGAAAACGCCGTATCGCTTTGCAGAAACATACCACAGATAGCCTACTCTTATTAGCATAGTGGAAGTGACAGGTACGCATTACTAACCTGATGGCGTAGGATATATTTATCCATTGTAAGTGTTAAAGTACTTGAACCTACCTAAAAAAAGCGGAATTACTGACAAAACATAGAGCTAGGGTGATTTTATATTATCCTTTCAAAGATATCATCTTGCTCTTGATAAGGTATTACACAATAACTAAGGTTATTAATGATATGTTTTCATGTGTATTTATGTACTTCCGCACAAGTATTGCAATTTTCAGTCTGCGAGGGAGTATCTCAATCGTTCACATGATACATTACACTTTTTTTTCGATAAACAAGTGAATTGTAGACGAATTGGATTTTTTATATAGAAAACGATGATAAGCTAAAGTTGCAGTTAATTATTCAATAATCACAGTTTTTCCACATTAAACATTATCAATAATTATACATAAATACCTTACTAACATCTGCTCGTTCAGTGTGTTTTGCAAACGTTTTTTACAACTATCTCTAGAAAGCAAATGTTAACAATATTAATATGGACACAATGCTTGTTTGGCAATATTTCACTGCAGCACTTGTTTCTGCTGTCATGGTGGCTGCGGCGACCGTGGATTGTATATTGTCGATGTACTCGTCGTCTAAATCGGGCACATAATCATGGCAACTCGGAAAATTTTTAGGTACTGGTTGCATTTGATCATTGTCACCGACTTTAATTATAAGAGCCATGCCAATTTCCGCATGAAATTCAATATGACAGTGAAATAGCCAATAACCAGGGTTTGAAGCTTCGAAGCGTAAAATAGTGTAACCACCATCAGGTACTGTAACGGTATCTTTCACAGGTGGGCGGTTGAGGTTTCGTTTCAGTAAATTGTATCGGTCCAATTGTTTAACCTATAAACACGCTAAGTAAATTAAACAAATTGATTCTAACGCAAAGATTCACTTACCATATCTATAGTAACGTTGGTCGCTAGCCGCTCCAAGCCTATCACGCGAAAGGCGTTGCCATGCAAATGGAAAGGGTGATTTGCATCAAAAGTAAATCCTTCATCGACAACAATCAGTTCCACTACAGAATTAAGCTCCACTTGTAAGACATGGTGACACTTGCAGAAAACTTCATGACAATCAATGTCCTGAGCCTCCAGGCTTGTTTCGTTGCAAAACATCGTGTCATCTATATCATTTCGAGCTGGTAGTAAAGCATTCGATGGAAACTTTAGTGAAATATGATTGAGCTGCGGTGTAAAAAGTTTGTTTTTGCTGCCTACGGTAGCATTAAAACCGTAGAATTCGCTGGGATGAAATTCAGGATTATCTTTTGCATAGAAATCATAGTAGACAAAAAATTTGTAATCAGCTACGGGCTTTAAAGCATCTCTATCCACGCCTGGCACTAAATCATATTTCTCCAAAGCTGTTAGCTCAGCAACTGTCATAGTATCCGAGTGCCCAGGTCCACGATTCATCACATTTAATTCAATACCTTCCGCCTTATGCTGATATCCTAACTGGTTGTTTGGTTCAACGGCATCAGCGCCCTCATATCGCAATATAGCTACTTGAAATGCAGATGTAAACAATTCACTGCAGTCCATTAGGCCCTTGAGCCGCATCCAATAATTGCCAATGGGCTGGTTAGAGTGCACAATAAAATCGAACCGCTCGCCAGCATATGTTACAATTGAACCAACGTCGACAGCTTCGAAATCGTATCCGTCAGAACTGATGGCAGTAAGTGTGTGATTATCGATGGATAAAACGATAGGACAATTGAGGAACTCAGCATTAATAATGCGAAAGCGGTATCGAAAGCCATGACGTACATTGAAAATCTGTAGCGGCATTTGGTATAGTGGAACGTCGGTGTTGTCCATTGATCGTTTAGTACGTGAAGAAGATTGTGTAATATTTTCTGAGAAGTGAAGTGAGTGAGTGAATGGACCTTTCATAGCAGTTGCTTCTTCTTGTTTCCTTTTACCGTCTATAGAATTAATTGAAGCATTTACAGTCGCATTATACAAAATGCTTACGTTGGCCAAATGTAGCACGGCATCATTCGTCTCTTTAATAGTTCGCATTTTAGTTTGATTTAGATTTGTTTGTGGATATAGAATTTCGACATCTGCTATTGGATGCGCTTGCCGGGTGATCAATGCACTTTCATGCTCATTTGAAATTTTTATGCGGCTAATCTCTGATCCCTTCTTCTGGGCGTTTGTTTTACTAATGTCTGTTATTGACTTATTCTGATTTTGATCGTTTGCCTTCGACTCCCGTTTAGCCGCCTCCCAAATCGCCTTATAGTAACGCCCACGACCATTTACCAACAAATTCACCGGTTTATTGTCACCACGTGAGTGATGATGAGAAGCGAATGTACTAACTCCTGGCTGATGTACCCAGTCTTGGAGTATAATTTTGTGTTCAGATAAATCAAAGTCATAGAGATGACTATGTACTTCGTCATCGCGCGGACGTCGAACTATAAGTGCGCCAAAGACACCATCACCACGTTGCATTCCAGTATGCGAATGCCAAAAATGAGTACCGGCATTCTCTGCTCTAAACCGATAACGGAAATTAGAATGTGGTGATATGGGACATTGTGAAACATGTGGTACGCCGTCCATATAGGGATAGTGTTTCTGATGCATTCCATGCCAATGTATGGTAGTGGTTTCTCCAAGTAGATTGTTGCGTACGTCCACTACGACCATATCACCCTCACATACCTCTATAGCAGGCCCGGGCATCATACGGTTTACCACCATCACACTGCGTCGTATACCGTCTCCTAGAATACAATGTGGGCGCTCGCAGTGGGAAGCATTTTCCGGGCACGAGTAACAAGCTTTTGACAAAGTTTCGTACCATTCCACTACGAAACTGTACCGACACGTCCTAGGTGGTTCATCCTTTTTGCATTCACGTACACATGGGTGATTTAGATAAAAGTCAGAAGTCCATACGTCCTCTATGCTTTCAACTAATCTATTACTACGTGCAGAGACCAGGTCACTATTAACCCGGCTAGTACCACAAAACTGACAACAATCTTTGGTGTATACGTTTTGAGGAGAACAATCCGGTGGTAATGGCAGACAAGTCTTTTTATATGTGTTGATCATGGGCTGACCAACTCCTAGTTGAATACACTCAAA
This sequence comes from Melieria omissa, assembly GCA_963971225.1. Taxonomy (NCBI): domain Eukaryota; kingdom Metazoa; phylum Arthropoda; class Insecta; order Diptera; family Ulidiidae; genus Melieria; species Melieria omissa. The sequence goes on from OZ020267.1 coordinate 117,047,792, forward strand.
CAGTAAACAGTTCTCCTTGTCGTGCCAAGTCTGGTTAACTTCATAAACGATTTCGTTAAAACGACACTTCGTACGTACGCATTTACCACAACAACTCCCAGTTTGTGGGTGCACCTCAGAGTCCTAAAAATGCATATATATAAACATAAAGAGAAATAAATCAAATTGTCTGAATAAATTAAAAAGTAAATCAGTAATACTAAAGAACATACATTATAATGAGTACGCATCTCATACAAAAACTATACACTCTATCTTAATCAATATATTGACCTGCAGATGTTCTGTGAGCAAGCGAGCAAAGCAAAGCGAGCATAATGGTAGCACAGCAACGAATATTCAATGGAAACGGAGAAACTGGACGAAAGACATACTTCGGTGTTTTTAGTTAAGCATTAGATCAATCATCTAATCTTCTCTAAAATCAATTATATCAGATGATGTTTCTTTACATCCATTTTTCTTTCTTGTGCGCCAGGCTGTTATTATCTTAAACGAGGACTCCGTAGGCTCTGGCTGCAAGAAGGGGTGAAATTCAATTTTGCTTCTCCCACCTGATCTTGCGCGTATACCGACAGGATACCAACATGGTAACTGAAACTCAGGCCATGGAAGTATCAGAGGTGGAGGAAACAACGAGCATTACCTCTGAGGAGTCTACGTCGTGCATGGTCCGGGACCTGTTCAGCGAACCCTCCGAATACGAATTGCTGTTGTACCCCCACTCCGATGACCCTGACAACACCGTCATTGCACTGTTAGACCCAACTGTCGGTGAGCATGAGAGTGATGCAGATTAACCTGGAAGAACATTTGCTCTATTAGGTCTTGACTTAGGTTAGGTTAGGACTTTTGCCACAGTTGTCAAAACGAAGAGGAGAAAGAATCTATAAGTCACCTTCTCTGTCACCGCCCGGCTCTCTCTTTACGAAGGTGGAAAGCATTAGGCTCCACTTTTTTCGACACTTCGTCCTTGTGGTGCCACAGCGGGCCCTTTTTGCGGCCTAAGTGCGTCTAACCTTAACCTATCGTAACCTTTTGGTTTTAGTAAATTTATGTGACGCGGCTCAACGTCAGAAATATGAACATTCCAATTTCGTATAATACAAAATTTTTACGTACATAAATCATTTCTAAAAAATATCGCGAATGTTTTATCGTAGCCTAACTAAAATTTTTTTTGTGACATTGCATTTTAAGTAACTTGCCAGTTATTAATATTTGTTAGTTTAATAACGGCACATTACCATTCAAACAAAATTTTAATAAAAGTAAAAGGAAACATAATTTAAAGCTGAATGTAAGCCACAGTGTAACAACATTTGTACCGCACACAATGTCAAGACTCTGCTGATGAAATTTTTAGCAAAATTTGTTGAACGAAAAGAAGTATAATAGGATACTCTCTTTTATAGGACTCCTCGATAAATACATTATTGGTTTTTGTATATAAATTATTTGTTTTATGTTTGAGTTAAATTTATATAAATAATGTAACAAATTAAGAAGCTCTCATAATCTATATATCTATTCGTTGAAAGGTTTGAAATAGAATAGAAAATTATATATAAGACTGTTAGGTTTAGTGAATAAGCTTGTACAAATGTAATGACACAATATTTAGTTTCGATTCAAACAAAACTGAGATGCACGTTCATTATATTGTATATTCTTTGATAATACTCACTACATCACAGTAAAACTGCCCACAGTCAACCTTAGCGATGGTCTCATGTGCAGTGTCTCCTTTACCAATTTCACACGCATGTATAGCACAAGGATCCTGTGTAGATATCCAAACAGACCCGATTTCCTTTTGTACAGGAGCACCGTCCAAAAAAACTGTGCAGTACTCTACATGTAATTTAAAGCAAAAACATAAAGAATTAAATTGATATGCAGGCGGTGGTGTTGCCAGAACTATCTATCTTAAAAATTTAAATTTTTAAGTTATGCCTCTTTTGTGTTTAGTGTGGAATATATTTCCTTATTCTGGTTTTTTAATGAGTAGTACTAGTAGTATTTAAATGTGATTTTTACATTTCAATATGGGATAAATAGGGCGGTTCGCCTGGATTTTTAGCAAGGTCTATAACAACATTGGCAGGGGGTGCTAAAGAAGCGAGAGCGGCTTAAAGGTCCAGGTTTTATCTCAAATATATAAAACCAAAATATATAAAACTATTTTGTCTTGTAATCCAGAATCGGCATATGTTCACATTTAAAGTACTGTACGGAACAACAATCTCTTAACTATTCGGATTCCATAACTCAACATTAAATTAAAATTGTTTGACAATTCCGATAACAATCAAATTCCGCTCTCGCAACACTTCGAACTTGTTTACTATGTATAATGATAATTATTATCGTTTAATTGTAGTATTGGATAGGTAGATGTGGAACTATTGTATACGCACCACACACTATTTAGAGCGTTACACGACATTATCAGCACATAAGATGCAACTATCTAAAACAATCTCGAATGGTGTAGCTAAATAAATGCTTCATGCGTAGCAGTATGGCATTGGTATCTAAGTCATCCAACACAATTCAGGAATACCCCTCTCTGGCTCTAAAGCTGTAAATTTGACAACAGGTTGACTATTGACGGAAGCGTGGATCTATGCATCACAGTGGAATTACTTGGTATCAGGGAAATTAAGCGATTTCGGTGAAGGCCCATGCATCATTGCGCCACACTGCCGCCACATTAAAAATCATTTAATGAGAAAATCCCCGTAGAGCTTGAGACTGTTTACTGCCCATAAGAGATTTATGGCATGGATCAATTACAAAGCAATAACTGCGTTCATATTGTAACGAACATATATAAATGTATAGGTACTTGAAATATTATTACAACTGATGAACGCACTAGCTGACAATGAGCGACTTCGCTGCAATTATTACCAAGCCACGTTGTGAAGAGCAACAGCCAACTATTTCAGACATCACTCCTTTGACTGGTCAAGAGGATTGGTTTTAGGCTCCCATTAGTTTTTAACTAGTTAAGGTGTAAAAAACATGGAGCGGATAACATATATATTTATAGCTACTTTAAACTTGAATATATCATTAATGCTGAGGAACAATTTCTACTTAACATATGAACACAGTATTTTACTGCATAACTGATTTGTATATAGCCTTTTGGAAAACGCCCGTTCTCTAGAAGGATCTACATTATCTATCATCATTATCTATATTTTCGTTACGATTTGTAAATTATTTGAAAACATTTTAGGAAATTTCACGTGCCAATTTTAACTAACATTGACATTGAAAACTTGTAGTATGTTAAATTGGATCAGGGTACAAAAATATAAGGTATAAAACAAGTAACAAGTATTCGTAATATAAGAAAGGTATAAATAAGTATTGTTTAGATCTTCGAAACTCACCATTTGTTTGAGCTCCGGATCTTATACTAGCAGCAGCAGTTACAGGCTTTGTATTCCAACTGAGACAACATTGCCATAGAAGCACTTTTATTAACACAGATATTAGATGGGAGGATGGAATATAAATCATTGTACTCGGTACGACTGTTGCCATAGCTCCCCATTTCCGAATATTCCTTTCCCAGTTTTTATGGATTATGCCATTGTTGCATTTTAATATATGTCGGACGTTGTTTTTATCATTGCTTTCCTTGCTATAGTTGCTATTGGCCATAATATGATCGACTTTTATGACTTCGATAATTTTCATGTGGTTTTTAGCTTTGGTGCACATTTATTCGAAAGGTATTTTAATTTTTTATCTTACAGGTTTTTGGTTCAATGATTTGAAAGCCTGAAAATAAACAATGATGTTGTACCGGGTATAAGATCTTTGATTATACCTATAAAATACATAAACATGCATGTGTGGGAAGATTTCGTAGTTATAAACGTACGCAAACTTAATCCAAAGAGAACCAAAGAGCTTCTGCTCCTCAGGCGTACTGCAAGTGCCTCAACAGTAGCAATCCTCAATAAGCAGTGGTAAAGCATTAAACTGTCGGAGAGCATGCCCAGCGGCTGGATCTCGCCTTCAACAAGCATTGCCGCAGCTACGGGTCAGCAAAAGAGGAAGTTTTACAGCTTATGTGCCATAGTCCATTCCTGGCCCCGAACACATTTAGCCTCCTTAAGGGGGTAGTCAGGTAGAATCGACCATGTTTTTAAGTAATTTTTTTCATACAAATTTTTATTCCACATTAAAAAATGTTGTATATGTTATTGTACATAGTTTTGAGTACTGAACAAAATTTTTTTTATAAATTTTCGTTTATATCCGGGGGAGATATGGGCGGAAGAAGCCATTTTGCTGGCTGACACGATTTCTCCATTTTGGATGATCTGAAACATACCAAACAAATTTCATTTTGAAGTACAAATGAATGGCTCTCGTTTGAACTATAATTGTAAAATAATGTTAATAAATAAACATTTAGTGCAATTGTAAAGTTTTTTCCTCTTTTTTTGCTTGTTTTTTGTTAATAATTGTGTCATAACATTGTTACATAGAAATGGACAATATCGATCGTAGTTCACACGATAGCCAAACCTTTTCTGAAAATATAAAAAAAAAGTTTAAGCAAATCGGTGCAGTAGATCGGCCGTAATTGTGTCAGCCAGCGTTTCAAAATGGCGTCTTCCGGTCGCCCATATCTCCCCCGGATATAAACGAAAATTTATAAACAAAATTTTGTTCAGTACTCAAAACTATGTACAATAACATATACAAAAATTTTTAATGTGAAATAAAAATTTGTATGAAAAAAAAATTACTTAAAAACATGGTCGATTCTACCTGACTACCCCCTTAATGCTCTTTTCTGATGTAGACTATGTAGTTTAGGGTTCTTTCCTGCTTAATTTGACCTAATCTTCTTACTCACCGACGTGCAGTGGGACAAGTGAAGAAATTTTAATTTATATACAGTGAATCAAAAAAGTTTACGTACATCGAATACTCCAGCATTAAAGCCTTGTTAATTGTTCCAAAATGATTGAAAATTCTAAACATCTTCGGATTATTTTAAACAGTAAACATTTATTAACACGTACAACTCAAATTTTTTACATTTTACAAAAAATTATTGTGGAAAACAAACCCAAAACAAAAAAATGGAAGATATTCATATCAAAAAAGTTTACGTACATCGATGAGATCTTCAAGTTTACAACAGGAAAAAAGACGTTTACTATGGGTTCAGTATTTTTTTGGCCCTCATTTGGCTACAATGATTGCTTCCAGGCGCCGACGCTTACTTTTAACTAATACTTTGGTATCGCTTTCCGTTATTTTGGCCCACTCAGCCGTTAGTGCAGTTGCAAGGGTTTCCTTGGAAGTAATATTGTGCTTCCGGATTCGTTTTTCTAAAAGGTCCCATATGTGTTCAATTGGGTTGATATCCGGTGATTGCGGAGGTGTATAAAGTTGCTTGCAATGATATATGAGCCATTCTTGGACAAGAAACGACGTTTGTTTCGGGTCGTTATCTTGCTGAAAGCAGAAGCTTTTGCGGCTTAGACCCATTTTGTCCACACTCGGAAGCAAATTATTTTTTAAAATGTTGAAACATGTCTGCTTGTTCATAGTATCAGTTAAAGAAACTAATTCTCCAACTCCAGATGCAGCCATACTCCCCCAAATCATTACATTTCCAAAGCCATGCTTAACTGTAGGTATTAAATTGTTATCCTTAAGCTCTTCGTTGACTTTTCTCCACACTTTTCCTGTACCATCCGACCCAAATACATTAAATTTTGACTCATCGCTGAATACAACATTTTCCCGAAACGAGTCCGGCTTTTCTACGTGCTTTTTAGCAAACTCTAACCGCTTCTTCTTGTTTACTTTCGATATGAACGGTTTACGGCGAGCAACTCGTCCATGATACACAACCTTATACAAGGTATTCCTTATTGTTTGAGGATTTATGTTCTTCTGAGTCGCACATGTTACACATGTTTTGGGTCAATTTCACTGCAGATATTTTTGCATTTTTCTTCACAGCAGAGACGATATTCCGTTCTTCTCGTGGCGTTAACACTTTTGACCTGCCTGATCGTGGCTTTGTGTGTAAATCACAGTTTTTTATGTACGAAATGATAACTGTTTGTACACTAGAATGCGATTTTCCAATTGTTTTACCAATTTCGCGTAAAGATTTGTTTTCCAAATATAATTTCAAAATTATTTTCCTCATTTCCAATGTAATTTCCATACCGCGACCCATAACGATTCACTTTTTTTCACTTTGAACTAAATGACACTGAATTCAAATGACAATGAACTCAAAAAGCACATTGATATACTTACAAGTATAGTATTTCCAATTGCAATCAACAAAAGTAGAAAATATAAAGTAATTACCATTACATTGCCAAAAACAAAGCACTTGCCTAAGTTGTACGTAAACTTTTTTGATCATTTTATCAGTACAGTTTTCCCTTTGTTTTCTCTCACATCGTCCTTATCAACAATAGCGCGAAATAAAGCATATATAGCGATGAACAGAATATTTATCTAACCCATTTGCAGAAAAAAATGTTGGTTAGCACAAAGTGAAAAGAATTGTTAAAGGTTTTAAGTAGGAAATTAAAGTGTACGTAAACTTTTTTGATTCACTGTATATGTAAATGTTAGATACATTGCAAGTGGTATAACTGTTTCATCGTGTAACATAAATATCAATACTTGGCAAAAATTTCACTAAGCCTTCAAAAATAATTAAATCTTAGTGACGTATTCTGAAGTAAAAGCAAAATCCAGCAACATAGAGAATTTGAAAAATACTTATTTTCCACTTATACGTGTATCTGCAGCTTTATCTACAGTTTATCAGTAATTATTTGCTGAGTTGATTCTAAACGCAAAGTACTATCGTCCAAGTTTCAAGGTAACATCAAGATAGCTTTTTTTATTGCGTAAAATAAAATTGTAACCTTACTTAAATCGTAGTTAAATCGTAGCATTAATTTGGGTTAAAACCATTACGTACTTCAATATGTTCAGTTGTGATAAAGCCTTAGCTGTCAATAACACATTCTCAGTGAGAAAGACCTAGTGCAGATATCCCAAAAAGGGTTGCTACTACCACTTTTTTTTACTAATATTAGATTTTAATGAAAGATGAAAAAACAGAAAATACATCATTATTATTATTTTATTTTATTATTTTAGTACTATTTTATTGTATCTATTGTTGTACAATGATAATGATTTTGGAAAAAGATGAAAGAGAGAAAAGAAGTGTAGTAAAACCCACTCAAGTACCTCAATTCAAGGGTTCAAGAGGATACCAGATGTTTTGAGAGTGAAATACGCTCCGGGCAAACAATTGAAAAAGGCAATATGCAAAATTGCTGTTGGTTATTAAAAAATACTAAATACTACTAAATCCATTGAGCAATGTGGCAAAATATTTTAGAAACCGAACATATGCAAATGAAAGCTGACAGTGGTTATTCTATTATAAAGCGTGCGAAGAGAAATCGCACATATTGCTATCTGTATGGCCGCTCAAATGAAACCTGAACCTTATAAAAAGCATTTCTATTTATGAAAAATAACCGAAAGGGTGCTAAGTTCAGTGCACAAATTAAAAATAACTGCAGCAAAAGTGTTAAGTCACAGAAGTTTATGTAAATCGAAGGAAAGTGTTTTTTTATTTTAAAATTTTTCATAACCTTTTCATTACTCTAAAGCAAAATTTAGCAACATCACATGCAAATATAAAACTATTAATTTTAATATATATTTTTACAGTTTTCGTCCCTCCTGTAAAATTTGAAAAAGTAAACTTAGCACCTTTTTATTCTAAGCCATCGAAATCAATAATAAAGCAGCAGCCGTGGCGCAATGGTCAGTGTTTTAAATCGCGATTGTGTGGGTCATGGGTTCAAGTCCCAACTTAGTGCCAAATAAAGAAAGCTAGTCTTTCATCGACTGATGAATACGATCACATTGCCAATGCTGAGTATAAACAAAATGTTTAAACACAGGCAATAATTCAAGCTACATTAAGCTGTCATTAAATATTATTTTACCCACTAAATTTTCCCAAGAAATCACTTTAAAATCAATAAATCTTATTGAGATAATAACTTCAAAAGTCTACTGCTTACAATACAATGGATATGACGTGTGCATTTCTAACATTTTCATAAATTTCGTTGGAAGTAATCAAGTGAGAATAATGTAGGGTATACCCATGAATTGTAATTTTAAATATTTGGTTGAGAGCATGTATATTCAAATATCATTAAGTTTTTCGAAAGAGAATTTGTTTCGAAAAAGAAATGTAAACAAGACTGCTTAGAGTGAAAACCGGTTATAGCGTAAATGGAGGTATAAAAAATTCGGTAGTTGTCACACAAAACTAATTAATTATTAAATTTTGTATATATATACATGCACGTTTGAAATTATATATTGTGACTATTGTCGCATTTATTCGTTGTATGTAGCATTTCTATTTTTAAATGAAGAATCACGATTACACGCATAATTCTTGAAACTAATAAATCTGCTGGATAACTGAAGATGTGGTTTCGCAACCCAAATTAACTTAAATTAAGCGTCAATTACAATTTCACAATATAAAATCTTTGCACTTTATAAATTGTGTTTTTATTTATATTTCCAAGCCACGTATGCAAACCACGATAATCTTTTTTATAAGACAAGTGAATGAAAGAATTTTATAAAATGTTCGCAAATTCAAATTACTATGAGTATAGATCGAAACGTATGCTATTAAACTTTGTTTCATAAATTGTCAAATTTAACTTCACAATAAATAATAAATAAATTGCCTCTAATTCCGAATTGTCAGCACTTATTATCGAATATCGATATAGTTTAATGCACTATTTTTTAACAACGAACCGATGATAAGTTATGGTACATAAATTGATATTTTTCTTTTCCTAGGAGTATCCTTTACTCTATGCACACGATGCGATTTGGAACTTCGGTCCACGCTTGAGATCGTTTAGCTATCGACTAAACTTCACTTAACACAGTTAAAGCATTTTTAAAGCAAATGCCTTAACCGCAACTGCACCTTGTTGCCGATCACAACTCGTTGTTGGCGTTGTTAGTCAGCTTCTGTTGCTGGTGATAATGGTGGGAAAAACGTGTGAAATACATAAACCCACTGCCGCTCTTACCAAAGCAAGCGACATTCGTGCAAATGTAAAGTAGACAGTGTATACAAGTGTTGGTGAGATAGACCAAAATGAAACGGGGAATGTAAATAAAGAGAACAATTTCAGTGCAAACAAAAGAGCTGCACACTAATTAATTATGCGTTGTCGCTGTTATTTCGCGTCTGATTTGGTGCTGCTGCTGCCATTCTGATGTTCGTTAGTTGGTTGATAAAACAGTAAGATGTCACAACAAAGAATCGGAATTTATAATAATGTAACCTGCTGCACGTGAAATTTGATTGGGGAAATGTTGAACAATTTGGTATTCTGCTCTGGCTCCAATTAAAATTTTTTTTAAACACAAAACAAGATTTAGTTAGAGCACAAGACTGGGACACAAACACTGTTGAGTATTTTTTGTGTTGTTTTGATATTGCAAGTACACAGATAAAAATATGCATAATAAAGTGGTTGGTTAGTGGTTAGTAAATTGGCGATTTCTTGGTCGGGTAGGTAAGCAGATTTGGCGACTCTCCATCGATAAGACACTTAGGCCAAATTAAACCCATTTTGAAGCCACTGGATCGCTGTCCCTTGCGCAGTAGTAGGTCTCAAACCATCTGCACAATTTATGAAGCATATTAGGATGTTGGTGTCGACGTCCACGCGAGTTTGGCTGTGTGGTAGAACCCTAGATGTTATTTACGAATCCTGCATAGAGCAGGGCAGTTGTAAAGTAAGTGAAGAATAATTTCTTCCTCCTCTATGTCGCTGCAGTCACGGCAGAAATCGTTAACTAGATGGCCCAGCCCTACTCGTCTAGCGTGGCCGCCAAGGACGCAGTAACCAGTGATAACCCCGACAACAACCCTGAGCGGGTCCCTTTTGAGATTCAGCAGACTTCTGATGCGCTTTCGGTCCAGCTTTGCTTTGGATCTGTGCTTGGAAAATATCGTCTGGCTATGGTTATTTAAACGGAAGGAAGCCTACGATAGCCCATTCAATTTCATCTTTCGATATAGAGTTGTTTCCATTAGTGACCCTGTTCGTGTCTATTTGAATTTCCACCAGCGTGTTGTAAAATCTTGTAGAAAAAGGAGTGTTCGTGAGAAGCTCAAGTGCCTCAGCTTCTGAAGATGTCCAAGAGCGACCTGGTTTTTGTAGAGTGCTTGGAACAAAAGGGTGACTAAGCAAGCAGTTTCCTTAATCTTGAATTTTCGGAAACGCTTCCGAGATCGCACCCAAACTCTTAGAGAGTTATACCAGTGACCCGAACTAATTTTTCCTTCCGAAAATTTCTTTCGAAAGTCTTACCCCATATCTCCAACCCTTAATGGCTATCGAAAAGTGTCTGCACTAAGTGACTGATTTTTTGACTAAAAATCCCGGCCGTCGATCTAAAACGCGCATTAGACATACTTTTGGACCATGCAAAACGCTGTATTTTTTCCGAAGGGGACTAACAAAATGTGTGTTATTATATTATCCTATCTCAAAAACTGTATGCAGAAAACCAAATAAAAAAACTAAATTATAAAAAATGTATTTATTTACCTTTACAAACATGATCAATTCCTTATAGGCTGCAGCATTACAGTTACAGTTTCTAAAAAAGGAAAAAAATTAAAATCTCAATTTAGACTTGCAAAACTTAAGCTGCTTTAACAAATGACCACGCTGTATTTACAGCAGCGACGAAAAGCTTTATCTAAACACGTAGTTGCTCGGTTGTATTTCATCCACCCAGTAACCTACAACCATTTCCACTACGTTACGTCAAAAAGCTTTCTGGCTTTTCGTTTACGAAAGAAGTGTCCCAGAATGCCTGCAGCATCAGTTGGTGTCGGGATGCATATGAAAGCAAGTGAAATTGGAAGCAAATGCGTAAATTAACGTAGGTTAGTGAATTTTATGGGGCTATTTTGAAGAAAAGTGGAAGTTTAAACAAGAAAATTATATTTTCAGAAAGAGTACAAGTGGCAAAATAAATGCCTCATATTTCGTTAAAACTAATAGATGCTTGCAATGCCAATGGCTAATGCGACTGTTATGGCAATGTCACAGTTGTGAGTGTATTTGTATGTTAATATTGTGACACCAGCAGGAGCACCATACTTTTGTACAAGTGTTTTAAAGTATGTATATGAGTGAACAAAAGGAATAAGTGTATAAATTATGTAGATTTGCTTCATGTCAAACACCAAACCAAATATGAACAATATTTCGAAAATGGAATTAATTCATCCAAATGGAAGTTAATTTCTATTTTTTACAATGGTTTTTCTCAAAAACATCTTTTATGTACGTTCTCATTGTGTGAGCGACATGATTGCAGGGGGCCAACCTACACTTCCTACTGATTGGAAAGTCCTTCACTGGAACTTTTTTGCTCTCAAAAGTTGTGAGTATCCCTTTGTATTAAAGCTAAAATTTGAACTCGCAATCTTTAACATTAAAGCCTCTATTGATTGGGGGCTGGAATTCTTTTAATTTCACATCAACGCTTAAGCAATAAATGTAAGATTAAATATTATCAGTGAGATTTCAGACTTCAGATCCCCATATCTCATTTGTTTGTCGATGGTCCGATGAGTTTATAAGGCTCTGCAAGGCTTCATCAAGATGAGTATGGAACCTGTCCGTACGCTGTCTGCACGCTGGTGATATGGACATCATTGGGTGCACTATTAAAAAAGAATGAGTTTAAATGGGTGTCAAACGATAACTTTCCAAATTGTCGAGCTAAAAGTTAAGCGAAAATTAAATCGTGCCAACGAACGCTATTTTGGTTTCAATCAAACAAAGACGCACAATAGACCAGGGCCCCAGTCCTTTTGCAATTACACTATAAATGGGCATAGAAAGTAATCACATCAATGTCTAAATTATATTTGCAACTTATCCTAGGTTTTAAAATGTGATTATAAATTGAAAGTTAAAAATTTAGTTTGTGATTGTATCAATATTCCTGTTCTTCTTGCCATTGGTTTTTGCATGATGGAATAATTTTCTTGAACGTGTTTTTGGGTTGGTTTCAATTTCTTTGAGGATACCTGTTGCTTACTTCTGCTCTAAATGCCATCTCACAAATACATGGCAGCCGCTATTCTTTCTTAAAATTTCACAATTCAATTACAATTACTGGAATTGCAACCCGCATAGTAATTTAAAAACATTGAAATTGTTCTATCTGGCTATCAATTAGTCAATAAGAGAGAGCGAATTAAGTAAAAGTTAAGTTGCATGTAATATATATATTTTCCAACGGATTAAAATAAGCTACGTTGCAAAGATATGGAATGAGAGTGCAAAGCCTATTTTAAACGAAAATGCTCTACTTAAAAAATGCCAGATTTTTAACAAAAATTTTGTAATATTAAAATACTGCATACCACGTACAAACTAAACCCAGAAATAATATTAATATTATTAAGAAGGTACGTATAGATCAAGTGTCTATTGTGAAAAGATAAACGTTTGTATTTAAATAGTAATATTAGGTATTTATTTTTCAACATTAAAAGCGAAGCCACTTTTGACAGACACACAGCATCTAATTGTAAAACCCGAATAGCAATGATATCTAATCCTTTAATGCTTTATTTATGCCTCATATGGATTCATAAAAAAATATAGAAGATAATGAGGAAGAGATAGTGTCAACTCTCTCTAAATACATCCTTAAACGCGTAAATTATGGAGCAGACTTACGATTTACTAAGCACGATTGAAGGAACGAATTACTGGCACAATTTCGAGTCCAATCTGACCAAACTATAAAAAGAAGTAACAAGCTAAACGTTAATATAGACGACCCATTAGGTGACATGAATACAGACAAAGAGATTGGGCACACCCCTCAACTCTTTATGTCGATGGTACAAGGACGAAAATATAAAAGAAAACAAGCGTTTTCTTTCAACTGGAAAATTTGTTTCTAATGCCTTAGGTAAAAAGTTTAGATAGTGGTAGTTGTACATACCGAGATGAATAATAGATATTTGTGTCGTGAAAACAAAAAACTTTAATTTTACTAAAAGTTTCACTTATCTTCGTCTATCTTTACTCTTTGCAGTGTCAATACTCAAATACACAAATAAGCAAACGATTTAACAAATACCACACTGAATTGGGTCCATGTACATAAGTCGGATATAGAGAAAATTTCACACTAAAAAACTAATTGAAAGTGCATTAATTTTTTACCAATAATTTTAAAGCAATAAATAAAAAACCAAAAAATCTAATCGGGACAAATAGGAAATATGCCCAGGTGTGGATCATGAAATTGTTGTGAAAGTATTTCGGGTATGCTGCCGCAGCTTTTGTAGTTTACAACATGGATGGCGAAAACCGAATTATTTTAAATGTGGGCGGCATAAGGTGAGACTTTTATAATAATAATAAATAATTAGACTAATTAGATTGAGACTTTTGTAAAACTTTTTATTGTTATGGCATGTTAATTGATAATGCAACCAGAAAACCAATTTAAGTACTGAGGTATCTAAGTAAAAATATTCAGTTGAAATAATATTAAACTCTCTCTCTCTCTCTTAAACTCGGCCTCGATTGTCCAGCGGGTAGCGCGCTGGCTTCTCATACCGTGGCCCCAGGTTCGATTCCTGGCTCGGGCTGGTAAAACGATCATCCACTTCTGTCGCTATCCACATGAAGCAGATGAGAATTGCAAGAATCGCACAAGTGCGCTCTTGGCAGCAATGGCAAAACCTCCAAGAGTAAAAGAAAAACTGCCAATCGCCGTTCGGATTCGGCGTTAAACTGTAGGTCCCCTCCCTCCCTTTCCCTTTGAAATGTGTGTTGTATCATATATTGGAAAACAGTGTTGCGTACACATTTCAAACGGATGGAATTTGTGGTATCACAACGGCAGCCACTACAACCAACAAACAACCTATACCAAAAACTTTTGAAGATATACACTAGTCAGAATAAGTTTGCATACAGGCAAGTCAAAATTATGTTATGATTAATTTTGACCTCAAAAATGGGTTCTCTGTTTAAAAAAGTTATCCACATTTTCCATATATGCCTTAACTGCACTTTTTGTTCTGTTTTATATGAATTAAAAGAATAATTTTAATTTATTTATTGTCATTTGTATTCCATTGAACAGTAAACGGACTTGTTAATTATTTGGAACCGTATGTGTGCTTGAAATTTTACAGGAAGCAATAGAATCCAACAGAAAAAAATTAAAAATTGATAAAAGGTTAGTCTTACTAAAACTTTCCAAAATTGACAAAAAATTTCATGAAATTAAGGAAATTTTTGTCATTTCAAAAAGCCATCTTAAATCTAGAAAAAAAAACAGAAAATCTTGCTTTGTTACTACGATCTGGCCATTTTCTTAAGATACCCAAGCAAGAGGATTAGATTGTTTGCGATCAGTAATACATTATAATCTAAGGCTAGTTTCATCCAATATCTTCAGAAATGTACAGAAATATTTTATAAAACCCAGTAGCAGTGAATTTATAGTCCTGAAAAAACATATTTACCCTAAATAACAAAGATTACTTTCGCAACAGAGTCCATCAGAGTCTAGAAAACTGGATTTCCGGGACGATATCTTGTTATCTATAGAAAGTGGGACGTTTCATTATTAGGGGTCGTCCATAAATTACGTAACGCTCCTGGGGGGGGGGTCTTGCTCGATGTGACAGTTTGTGACGCCGGGGGGGAGGGGGGTCGAGCAGAATGTGACGTAACAAATTTTAAACGTATTCATATAATCTTGATCGAAATAAAATTTTTTTTTAGTATTTTTATTATGCTTTTGAAGACTCCGTTACGTTACACCTTTGGGGGGGGGGTTCAAGCCAATGTGACAGTTTGTGACACAGGGGGGGGTGGGGGTCAAAAAATACTGAAAATTGCGTTACGTAATTTATGGACGACCCCTTATCTGATAATGGTTTATCATATTTGGCATTAAAAGGCATCAACTAATTTGAAGAGGATCCTGTTAATAACAAAAATCTAAAATTAGCAGCAAAGCATACCACATGTGGGGATATGGTATGGGGCTGCATGTCAGGAAAAGGAGTGAGCAGGCTGTTTTTTATTCAGAAATGCTTCGGGGGGAGGGGGTTATTTACATATCCTAAAAGCTTATGTTAGCCAAGGTTTCAAAACTTTGGATCAGATTCCAACATTTATTTTCAACCTTAGGGCGCAATGCATACAATGCGAAGCTATGTTTGCTATTAACTGACTCAACAAAGTTGGAAAAGTTCCTCCCTAGTCACCTAACGTGCATCTAATTGATTATATAAGGGGTTTACTTGAACCCTGAGCCCAACAACACTCCATCTTCAAAGATATAGTAAACCAATATAACAATTCAAGGATATAACAAAATAACCACTGAAAAAAAACCGAATTCAATAAAATTTACGCCGAAACTTCTGCAGGCAGTTCAAGCGAGAAAAGCATATTCACAAAGTGATTCATTTTTGGACAAAACTTAGTTTCAATTAAATTTTAACTACATAATCTTATCTTGTACGCAAACTTTTTCTGAGGTGAATTCAAAACATATTTTGTTTTTGGCCCTTCTATTACAGTTTGGTCAAAAGTTTTTGATATTATTAATGAAATAAAAGAACTATGTTTCCGGAAGAAGTAAAAAATATTTTGTTTTTAAAAAATTACTTTGTTATTTATTTTTCATATGAAAAAACTACGTACCCCTTGTACGCAAACTTATTCTGACTAGTGTATTTTACTTACGCGTACTTGTGCACTTGTACTTCGTACAAAAATACTCCCCTTTACTAGCTAACACGAAATTCAAAATTTGAGCATACTTCACCACTAATACTAAATTTATACGGTGAACACTTATTATTAAAATACTGAAACAAATAGATTTTACTACTTCTAACGAATTCCATACTTTTCTCATTCCTCCCCTTGGAACACTTTTACAATTTTCAAATTAATATTTTAAGTAGTAAGAATACTTAACAACAAACAATGTTGTTTTATGTATTTTTAATTGATTTGTTTGATTTTTTCTTAGATACGAAACCTACAAAGCAACGTTGAAAAAAATTCCTGCTACACGTCTTTCACGCCTAACCGAGGCGTTGGCCAACTATGACCCAGTACTTAATGAATATTTTTTCGATCGCCATCCTGGTGTGTTCACGCAAATTCTCAATTACTACAGGTAATCTAGTAGTAGTATCAGCTTTATATAGTACTTAAGTAGAAAAAAAAACAATAATATGTTATGCTTGATAAGCCAAAAATAGTAATTCTTAAAATATTTTTTAGAACTTGAATTCGTTCCATATGCTATTAATTCTCAATATGCAGATGTATTTGTATGTATGTAAATTTGTTTGGCACAGACGCATGTCTTCTATCGCAACATTATGTTTTTTTATGCCAGTCGAAGCATTAAACCGGCTTCAACAAGGCAATTAGCTCTAAGATCTAAGATCTTGCAAGACCTCATACAATACGTATTTAAACTTATGCTCCAGAGAGTAGTGAACAAGGAAAAAAATATTCTTAATTGGAATCAATTTGTTTAGAAATTTATAAGTATACTTCTTTTACAAGTACACTTATATTTTTATGCATATAATCAATTCTTAAGGGGAATACATTATTTTGTATTGAATAACATCAGTAAATCTTGAATTGCGTTATTGGAGAAACTAAGCGAAAAGCTTAAATTCCGCGCTTTAGGATGAAATTTTTAAATAAGAAGTAAAAAACATGATACAAAAAAATCAAATAATGCTCCTTTTGCTGTTATTACATCGTGTGTCACTTTTGACCCACACAAATGTTTAATAGGCGTAAAACTAGGTCATTTATAGTAATATGGCATACTGTTTTTCATTTTCTGATCTGATGTCCTTTTAAAAACATTAAAACTTCAAGGACATACGCATTTCAAAGATTGTTTCATATATTAGCGATTGCGCAATGATAAATACAAGGGTATAAAATGAAAGAGGAAAATTGGGCCTTTTAACAAGGCAAAATCCTTTTCCAGGACCAACATGTGACAGTTTCTAGTTTGTCTAGTTTCTTACCTGTATCAATATTTGAATGGGTCTCGATAACTGTTTTTTTATATAAAATAGTGTCCAAAATGTGCTGTTAAGGAAGATCCCATCTATGATGATAAATTAATTCAATACATTTATTGTAATTGCTTTTAGTTCTGAATCGTAAAATCAAAGAATCCCAAAAAAATGTTTTGTTCCATAGTAAAAAATGTTTTTTTAAAAAGGTTTGATTTTTTATTAACTAGGTTAGCCATATATATTATAGCAGCATTTTTTAACATGTAATATTAAACTATTTACTTCTTACTTTTTGACAAAAAATCTATTCATATTTACAAAAGTATATTTTCCCCCTTTTTACAAGGACTGGTAAACTCCACTATCCCACAGATGTTTGTGGTCCACTCTTTGAGGAAGAATTAGAATTTTGGGGGCTTGACTCAAATCAGGTCGAGCCTTGCTGCTGGTCAACATACAGTATACATCGGGATACACAAGTATTCACAACAAGCAAATTAAATTATTTTATTACTATAAGTTATTTTATTTTCTTTAGAATACTTTAGCTATTTTAGATAAACTAGATATTGAAAATGAGAAGCCATCAGAGGAACAAGTAGCTCGATTGTTTGGTTTTGAAGAGGCGCTTAGCAACGGCCAATTAAACTGCTGGCAGCGTATTAAACCGAAAATTTGGGCACTGTTTGATGAACCTTCGAGCTCAACCGGTGCTAAAGTAAGTTTGATTGTCCACAAACTTTGATTTCAATAGATTTTCTTACTTTTGAATAGTACATCGCATATTCACTTTACGATTCTTCTCACAGATAGTAGCTAGCATGTCAGTTTTCTTTATATTCGTTTCTGTGATATCATTCTGCCTGAAAACCCATCCGGGTTTTCGTGTAGACTTTCCCATCAACAACAGTCGCCCACCTCTACCACAATCTTCGTCGCCTCCAATCAATATGCCAAATATACCTCAACAGCAAAACATGCCGCCACCACCAAGTGCACATATCGCCACAATTGTACACCGAAACGGAAGCACAAATATGAGCGCTGAAAGAATCGCGTCTTTAGCCACCATCAAAGTAACGAATTATTCAAGGATGGTTAATTCCAAAATGCAACGGTCATCTTTGATTTCCACATTTTCTCTAAAAGACGGCGTTCTCCGCCTTCAACGATTAAAACGCTCCT
Source organism: Melieria omissa (assembly GCA_963971225.1). Taxonomy (NCBI): domain Eukaryota; kingdom Metazoa; phylum Arthropoda; class Insecta; order Diptera; family Ulidiidae; genus Melieria; species Melieria omissa. The sequence continues at coordinate 117,066,201 of OZ020267.1, forward strand.
TGCTCGGTACAAACACTAGTAATGTTAGCCGCTTCGTAGAACAGAAGATACTCAGCGGTGATCAACATGCCCACGGATGGCACGAGTCCTATGGGCAACCCCACGAAGCATTCTTCTATGTAGAATTGGTATGCAATGTGTGGTTCTTTATTGAAGTCATTATACGGCTGATTGTAAGTATGTGAAAAGTACTATGGGAAATTATATATTTAATTTTGATATTTGCTAGGTCTCCCCAAACATTTGGCAATTTATTAAATCTCCGGTAAACATAATCGATTTTACTGCTACACTCAGTTTCTATACGGATGTAATGCAGCGTATGGGAGAATACACTGGGTTGTTAGAAGCTTTCTCAATTGTGCGGATAATGCGATTATTTAAGCTCACCCGCCACTCTCCCGGGTTGCGTATTCTCATTCACACATTTAAGGCTTCGGCCAAGGAGTTAACGTTGTTAGTGTTCTTCTTAGTTCTTGGAATTGTCTTCTTTGCCAGTTTGGCTTATTATGCGGAAAAACTACAAGTAAGTTTAATCAGTCATCAAAGAATAATTTGTGTCTTTGAAGTTAAGCATTAAACACGTAAAATTATTGTATAAATGTCATAATAATAAATATATTCTTAAAAAAATTTGCTTATAAAGGACAACCCCGATAATCAGTTCAAAAGCATACCACTTGGATTGTGGTGGGCCATCGTAACAATGACCACCGTAGGCTATGGGGATGTCGCGCCAAAAACCTACCCAGGAATGTTCGTAGGTGCACTGTGTGCACTCGCTGGTGTGTTGACTATAGCATTACCAGTACCTGTTATTGTTAGTAACTTCTCCATGTTTTATTCTCACACGCAGGCAAGTGTGCTACCACTTCGTCTGGAAACAAAATTCAATTATCAGTTTGTTTTTTTTTTATTCTACAGGCTCGATCGAAACTACCGAAAAAACGACGTCGTGTTTTGCCTGTTGAACAGCCACGTCGCAAGCGGGAGCAAGGTCCATCGACACGAGGGCGTTCGAACACTATAAAGCAGGCACCATCTGTGTCGCAAGCTGCGGCTACTACGTCGAACTCACAATCAACCATTTTTAAAGACCCTTTTGGTGGTACTAAAATTGGTATGTACATTAAAAAAGAGCGTGTCTTTACGTATACACTATATGATACTCGCAACATATTGACGTGCAAGCGATACGGAAACAATATAGTACATATCTTTTTATGCCGAAAAATAGTAAGCACTTCAATCGTAAGAAAATGCATACATACTCTTTCGAGCGCGTTAAGCCAAATCAAGTTGAGTTTAAAATACATACCATAAGAAAAACAAAATAATTTGCCGTAAAAACCTATCTGAAACAAAAAACTTTCCAATAAGGTGAAATGAGACCCCGTAATTGTTTTAGTTTGAATCAGAACTTGCAAATACATACCAAAAGTTTTAACATTGTAATATCTATAAAAAACTGTCCATAGAAATGCAAATATTTTATAGTAATAGAGTTAAGGTCTTTTTCCTTATTATTTATGGACTCGAATTCAAAATGTGAAGTTTTTGTAAAGAAAACAGAAAACATTTAAAGTCAGATTTATATTAATACATTTTAGCAAAAACATCCATTGCATATGTAATCAATTACCATCACAAACCGATGCAAACAAATCCCAATTGCAATTTGTTAGATATGCACCTCCGTATCGTTCAGCATTTCCTACTTTAATGCCAGCATTAATTTTGCGCTTTGTTCGACGTTGTCATTCATATGCAATCACATTTTTATTGTATTTTGGATGTACCTGTACATGTATATCTATGCCACCATCTTTACTTTAGGGATATAACTTTCAAAATTTTTCGTTTAAATTTAGACATAGTACAATTTTACAATTTTCGTTTCTTTTTTTCTTCTTCGAGCTAACATAGAGTGGCAGCAGCAAGCCCCTTTGGGCGATGTAATTTTTTAAATTTTTAATTAATTGTTTTTCCAACAGCGGGTATAGCGCATGGTAGAGCTCTACTCAGAAGTTCTCTACAACAGCTCTACGAAGAGCGGTGAAGTCGGTCCGTTTTTCCTCTTCTCATCTTGCAGTACTTTGTAAATGTTTTGTTCCAAAGAGTTATATCCCTAATGTACATGCATTTGCTTACTGTGTGTCTCTGATTTGTTTTAATTGGCGTTGGTACTGGTCATGCTATTGTTGTTGCATTTTTGAAAACATACTACAGAACATAAGAATGATGTAAACGTCATCTGTGTTAAAATAAATGGACCACAAGCGCATTTACCGTCCACAATAAAAACACCGGTAACAGTCTTGAGCGGGAATCCAGTAATCATAAGCTGTAAGTACAGCTTTACCCTCAAAACATATATATATATTCTGGGTAATGTATAACATTTATTTTAAATACTATTAATTGAATACTTATATTATTTGATATAATACGATTTTATTGTGTAGTAATAACTTCAAATTGTCAAATATCACTATTACCATAGCTAGAATAATTATGATAAACAAATTGTGTTTCGTTAATACAGATTTCCACCATCGCGTTGATAATGTTCGCACTTTGCGAATTTTACTTTTTGCGGTAGTTCGAAACCGTTTTTGTTATGCTTCCTACTGATTTTTTCGGATTGCCGCGAAATTGTTCATTCATGTTAATAACCATAACCATAATCTGATATGAACGAAAATATTGAAATTATTATGTCCTATTTGGCTTTTAAATACGCAACTTTTTTATTCTAAATTTTTACTATAATTTTTTTTAAATACTCATTATGTATATACATATGCACGTATGGTTTGTATGTATGTATGGTTAATTCCATCGTCCTACTGAGCGAAAAATTTGCAAACGTAGTAAGTAAATTAGAAGAAAAACAAAATATTAGTGCTAGTACTGAATACGTTGCCAAAAACCCTGTTTTGTCGGCTGTTTTGCATGTAACATACCAGCCAAACTATTTATCGTGAAGTCTAACGCCGCTAGGTGGTTTTCATTAGAATACACTTAAAGTTAGCTTTCGTCGACAAACTCCAAAAGTAAAAGCATGTACAAATGTTCAAACTACCTGCCACAAAAGATTTAGGTTTGGCTATTTCATAGTTATATTCTGTACATACATATAGCATGTTACTTATTTTTCGATTTGTTGTACTTTACCTATACTTTACTTTGTTACCATTTTCGATGCGCTTAAACGGAAACATAAAATACGAATGATGTTTAAATTAATGTGGAACATTTAAACTTCTGCAACCCTAAGGGGCAACATACACATGGGAACAAGTGGAATAGAAACACGTTTTTTTTATTTTTAAATCTGCCTTACGAGCTGTCTGATACTTAACTCTCACGACCATTTTCAATGAGAAGTAACCACAAAAAAAAACAAAATTCTCTCCGAATACAAACATTTTTAAAGGTATTAAGTTATGTGTGCACAACGTTAACTTAATCGGAAAGCAAAATCTCGAATAAACATGTCCACTGTATCAAAAGGCTTGAGAAATATATGTTAAAATGTTCTCGTGTGTGCTCGGCAGCATCTGCCCACGCTCACGCTGTTAATTGTTTAAATTTCAAATTACGTTTGAAGAGACCATAGATTAAGTATACTTTAATCAAATCCGAGTATTAATCTATATGTATGTTGTCCCTGAAACAAGTAAATATCAATACGCTTAAGCGTGGCAGTTACCTTAAAATTACTTATCTGTTCTAATTGCTACTGAGAGTTTATTAGTTTGCCTTAAATAGTGTACGTATGCCAAAAAGCTGTACGTGCATACATATAAAAGGCTGTAAACAGTTTAGTGTTTGATCGAACATTAAATTACATTTCCTGTACTTTTGCTTCATACTATCTAAACTCAAAAAATTGCAATACTGCATAGCGGATTGTTTAAGTGTACCACCCGTGCAGAGTTTACAACCACGTGCCGCAACCACGGGACACGACTTCATGTTGCCTCTACAACCCAAACTACTGGCTCGCTTAGGTAAGTTTTTTAATATACAAGTATAGGGTGTTTTTTTTAGAGGTATAGAACTTCGAATTGAAATAAAACACAAGAAAATCGTTTTAATGTCCATCAATTTGGCTTTATTGGAAGGATAATTTTATGCCATTAATGTTTAATTATGATTTCGGGCCGCCGCGGCTGGCTCGAATAAAGCCAATTCTACAGGTCCAATTTTTAAAGTTGATGGACAAAGCTCCAATTGCTGTGCACGGTGGCGAATCGATTCATTCGGGTCCTCTTCAACATTTTGCTCTACAGCGGCAATTGTTTCTTCGGTGCGCACTGTTCGACGTCTCTGCGGATGCGTATTATCACATAGAGTAAACGTAGTGCGAAAACGACCCATGGTTAACCGATGGATGGACCGATTTTGCTCTGATGGACGATTATGTCGACCATAAAATGGACGGAGCTTGCGGTAAACTTCGCGACCTGAACCATTATTTTCGAAATAAATTTGCACGATTTGCAAGCGTTGTTCTTTTGTCAACCTGTTCATGATGAAATGGCAAACCAAACTGAACATAAATGACATTAGAGTTGCCAGATTTGACCACAAAGTGCCAGTTTTATCTCTATTCGAAAAACAAACCTCTAAAAAAAAACACCCTATACAAGGGTGCATATGAACTTATAAATTCCATTCGTCTATGAATACTTATCTATTGAAATACCTATTTATTGAAGTGAACAACTTGATATTTGAAATACTGTGAAAACATAAAGCGAAAAATAAGTTACATTAATAAAGAGAAATAGAACGTGTTTGGTTGGTAATACGTATTTAAATGGTAATATGTTTGGTTAAAACATTAGAATATTTTCCTTGAGTTGTGGAGTGTACGTATGCATGCGAATGTATGTGCCTTTACAAACAGATAAAATAAATTTGTATTTCCTTTAAGACCACAGTAGAATGTTAAAAACACAATGCTTTTAAAAACATAAAACATGCAAAATATTTCAAAAATAGTTCTAATTAATACTTTGAAAAATTGTGTATTGTTCTTAGTTTTGATATGCATCGCATTATCTTACAAATAATATTAATATCAAATGTCGTAGGCAAACAATCTGTTTTGAATACCTGCAACATTTTATTGAAATATATTGAAACATGAACCATAACAAGAAGACAAAAAGCACGCTGTACTTCCACAATTGGCTGAATTGTTGAAAATTGATTGTAAGCTTTTTGAAAATAATAACCTCTGTTGTCCATTTACAGAATATGTCAATTTCTAAGACAATTGCTTCAGAGAGACTACATACTTATCGTCCTACTTAAAGGACATTTTAAGCTATTAATTAAAATTTAATGCCACGGGTTCCAGGATCATCTGGTCTTGAACCAATTTAAAAGCTTTGCCATTTTGGCATAAATTGCAATGATTTTTTTTAATAAATTTTATATCTGTGGCAATAAAATAGAGTAGCTTAAGTCAACTTAAGATGATTTTAGCTTAAATAAATCTGCCGTAAAAGTACTTTCAATGTGTTCACTCCCAGTTTTCATATTCCGCATCATTACTTTTTTCTACGCGAAAACGTTTGAAAGATTCTATAGAAACTGTATGAAAATGAATTTTTTCAATTGCGTTTTTCTCCGTTCGCTGTTTTTCGACATAAGCTACTCTGTTTTATTGCCACAGATATATAAGGGAGAGGGCTGGGATGTGAACCGGGTTTTGTTTTTTGGCTCTAACTTTTCACAGAATAAAGATATCGAAAAATCGAAGACACCGTTGGAAAGGTAAATATAAAGCGCAAATTTGTTATGAAGACAGATTACCGTTTTGATTAACATTTAACTCTCTACGTGCAATTTTCTAAGGACGTGATTTTTCGCTTTTCCAAAAAGTGACTGGGTTGTGAACCATCTGGCAAATCGCAATTTAAGTCGGAAAATACGAAGAAAACATAATTTTGATAATTTTGAATTAATTTCTAATAATTTTGAATTATAATTTTGAAATAAGTTGAAAATGTATTTAATCAGGAAGGCTCAAGAGGTGAAAAAGGTTATAATGACGCCACTTAGGCCAAAAAATCGCAATGAATACAAGTGCTCAATATTTGTTTTTTTTATCTTAATCGGTGTCGCAATGTTTGCATATAAAATACGAACGCGTTCTCGCATTGGTCCACTTCAAGTGAACTCACCGAAATCGAGAGACATTACATAAAATTACTTTATTTTAATAAATCCAACGATATTTGACCGTCCTAGTGCAAATGTAGTTCGAAAACAAAGTGGTTCATAACCCAGCCCCCACAGTGGTTCACAGCCCAACCACGATGCCATTTTGGAAACTTTTAAAATAACGATACTTCTAATCATATTTCAACATATACAAATATTGGATCGTAAAATAGAATCAATACCCTAACTAACAGCCTGATTCTGTGTATTCTTGACAAATTTTTTATCAAGAAATTTTGTCAAGATTTTTATCAAGCAAAAGCTTTGCTGGTATTCTGATGCAACATTGATAAAGTAAAAAGCTCATTTAATTCAACATAAGGTGAATATGCGACATTTGTCAAATTGTCAAAAAATAAGACAAAAAGTTTAACTAAAGTAAGTTTTGCAGAAAAAAACCGGCCTTGATAGCCCAGCGGGTACGCGCTGGCTTCTCATACCGAGCGCCCCCGGTTCGAATCCTGGCTGGGCTGGAAATAAGTTCGTACGTTTTTTTTAATAGTTTCATCACAATAGGCGCTTTTTGCATACAAAAAATAATTCGTGGGAGGTAACGGAATTTTTTTTTATTTTCTCTGATGTAAAAGTGTAAACATGCACAATTCTTCAATTTCCATAGGCAAAATTTCAATTTGTATGCTGTTGTCAATAGCATTCACACTTTTGACAATTTATCAAGAAAAGAGCTTTTATTTTTGGGATAGAATACCGATTCTTGACAAATAATAAAAACTTGACAAATAGTCAATATGGTGAATTTATCAAGTGTACAGAATCGGGCTGTAAATATGTGCTACACTTACATTTTTGGAATAAATTCAGTCACTTGGATAGCACTTTAAAAAAAGCAAAAAAGTTTTCGCAGTCGACTTTCAAACACGCTGTCTGTAGCTGCCACAAGCAATGCGTGTTTACACTTCGATGTAACCACAAAAGCAGTCATATCAAAAGACAAACTTGACAGTTGAAAGATTGGCGATATGTCAATTAGGGAAAGAAAAACAGTAATGGTTCACAACCAAGGTCTATAGAACAAAGGTCCCGCCACTTAGACGTCGTTGTGCTCGTGTGACGTCACACAGAAGCGAGCTCTGATTGGTCGAGCTTGTAAAATGCTAGAAAATGTAAACAAACCCGAAAAAAGGTAGTTGCCATACAGTAAAAATTAAGCAAGTTGAAATATGTATACATGCATATGGAATTATTTTAAATTTTTTTTTAGTTTACGCCTTTTAATGCAAGAGTTGTCTCGCATTTGAGCATTCAGGCTGCGTATTCGAAAATACATTTTTGATCGAAAAAAATTTTTTTTAACATTATCACTGCAAGAAATGTGTTGCGATTCTTCAATGTGCCGCTGCAAATAACAAGGTGCAGCGCACAGTCCATCGCCGTTGATACTTTGGAACACCATTTCAAGACTTTTAGCGCTTAAAGCTCAGAGGCAAGGTAACAGATATAAAATACGAATAACAAATATATAAATGTGGCAACACTACGAATTGCTCATTCTACGTCACAACATGGCGAGTGGCGTAACCTTTATTTTATAAACCTTGGTTCACAACCCAGCCCTCTCCCTTTTTTATAGTTTCGTTCTCACCAAATCTAAGTAAATATGAGAAACATCTTACAATAATAATGTTTTTAATCCGAAATTCAATAATACTAATTTATTAATACTAATTTAAGACTAATGTCAGTAATAAAAATTTGTTGCTAATGTTTTGTTCTTTATTTACATATTTTCAAACAGAGCATAAAGAGCACCATCCCTTTCAACTTACATCGCAAAATATATCTAGTGAACTGAGTAATAGCACAGAGAAACTGCAACATTCAGTTTACACTGCTAACATTATTCATTGTTGTAACAACGATAGCAAATCGTTCATGAAATCGACTTCGGATATCCCAGAAGCACTCAGTGTTGCCACCGCGTACACACAACCTGTGACACTTACCCCCAATTTAATTCCAGTAACAAATCAAAAGTATAATTTTATTTTATATGACGCAAGTACTACAGGTATTTACCTTTTTACAGCCTATCCTTCCCTAACTCTAACCCGAATTGGCACTCGGATACCTGTACCTTTACCAATGCAGAGAGAACGATGGAAAAAGAGCAGATATTAATGCAACAACGAACGCGGCACACACAGCAGCAACGGACGCAGCAGCACCAGCAATTTTTACCGAATTCTGCAGTGCTCCATGATGGCTGCGTTGGTGTTTGCTGCTCAGACGAAGAAGAGGGCTATGAAAATCTGAATTAAAAAAATGATGCCCTGAACACCGACGGATATAAGATTCCACTTTAAGGCTGCTCTCATTGTTACAAATCATTTTGAACAACCACAAGAATTATGTATTAATATATTAATTTAACGAGCAAGTCTTACTTTTGAAGATTTTTAAGTGTTAGTTACAGAACATCAAATTCAATTTAAAGTGATCGATTCATATTTTTAAAAAGTCAAGAAGCGTAAAAATTTTAAATAGTTGAACAGTATTTAAAAAAAGTGCAATATATGTATGGGTTATATTAGTTTCGATACCAACAATATTTAAATAGGTATATAAATACTAGTAAAAGTCAGTTATATATGCAAAGCTAACGTAAACGTTCGTTTCGTTATTTTAGTACAATGCTTATTATAACTAAAATTATCCTTCATCACAAGATTATTTTCATCGTTGCAATGTGCATTGTTAATTACAAGTAAATCGTGTCTTTAGTGCACAAAGACTTTACTAATACTCACTCATACGTCTCCTACAACAGAACACATTGAACTTATTGAGGGCGATCTATCGAAAACATGATTTCGTATGTACATTAACCCCCTTCGGGACTACTGGGATAATACGTCCCACTCAGTTTTCAATGCTCCTCAAAACATTTATTCTGATCTTATGTCCCATGTAGAATATTTATTCGAGTTATATGTGCCCGCATAAAAGGATAATTTCAGAGTTTGTGAGTATGCAACATAATCTTGTAGCCACAACTCTCAGGGAATGGAAATATTTCTACCAGAGGTAATTTGGTTTTCAAAATTAAGCTCCGTCCTGAACGGGTTAAGGCGGCGACACCCACGTATGTAGAACATACTATAATTATTTCAAAAGTATTGTGACTAATAAGATTCATTACACATTATTTTTCAAATCTCGACGCCTTTCAAATCTATTGTATTGCGCTTGCACGGACTTATCAGACTTACCGGTATGGGCTTGAACAAATAAACTGATAAACGAAAAATAATTCTGAAATGTTAAAGTTGCAACCTTCTTACGGTGTAAATATATTGTACATACATACCAACATTAAAAAACATACATACAGATGTGTAGGAACTAGGCAACCAATCACGAAATTGAAAAAAAAGACTATTTGATCAGAACAAAAAGAACAAAATTTCTATAAATATTGTAAAAAGAAATAAGATTTACATGTTTTAATATTTCCACACATATAATTACATATGTTATGATGAATACATGTTATAATGTAACTATTTTTAATTCTTTTTTACATTGTATAATAAAAAATTTAGATAAAACTTGATCAAATTTGTAAAATATGCATCTTTGTTTGTCAAAGATGTATATTTTTTAATCAAATGAGAATTTCATAAATCTGTAATATATATATGTAGAAGTTAGTTTTTAAGTTGAATATTATATTTGGACTAATAACTCCCGTACCAAATACAAGTACAGAATTAATATCACTAGATTCGAAGGACTTAAATGGTAAATTATGGTAATTTTGTTATTTATTTTTGGAAATTCATGAAGAAGGCTGTGGATGTTGAAAACAAAATTGTTAATTATTTCAATTAGCCTGAACCCTACATTTTATCAGCTTTCTCTTTATTTCCCCTCTTTCCAATATAAAAATCGGTAACAGGTAGAACACAAATAAACTTTCAAAAATTATGATATATCAAGGGTAATATTCTTGGTACTTACATATTATGTAGACATCTGTGGCTAATATGACAGTGATAATGTGAATTATCCATCAAATGTTGTTTTCTCTAAAATGTTTTCTTGTGAAATCTTATCTCAAGTGTTTAACTAAAAATGATATATTACTAAACTACTAAAAAACTACTTAAATTTCGTTAAAGTTCGTTTCGCGTTAGTGCGTTGGACCGCTAGTCAAATGTGACGCTCGAACCCAGGTTCAAGACTCCGTTGCTGCTAACACCAAAAAAAAAAGAAAAACAACAATTTTTCTTTCGGCGGCTGTGCTCTCACCAGGAAACGGCAAACCTCTGGGAGTAAAATTACCTATGAAAACGCTCCCAACTCGCCGTTCGGAATCGGCATAAAACTGTAGTCCCTTCCAACCTTGTGCAAATTCGCACGCACAACACGGATGCTTGCGGGTAGCTAGGTCTTAGTCACATAATCGTGCTGTCGTGCCAGTCAATTATTATTATTATGAGCTGTACTCTTAGTGCGCGTACACACATGAAGCGGTGCTGTGCTGTGCGGCGCTGTGCTTTACCGAGCGTTGCTTTCAAACTGCCGTTGTCAAATGCGAGTGTTCACACATGCTACTTTTTCAGCAGCGTCACGCAGCGCGACGCAGCGCTTGGTTTGAAACTTTCAAAATATTTGATTCGCCGCGTGACGCTGCTGCAGCAAGCATGGACTGTGAAAATATAATATCGGAAATTGTTATTCAGCATGCGTTGTGTTAGTTAATGATTTTAATTAATTAATTAATGATTTTTCTTATTTATTTTTATTTAATATGAATTAATATTAATTTTTTACTTTTCCTTCATTATTATGAGTTATCTTTTTTTCACAATAATATAAATAAACCTTCTTTTTCAATATCTGAGAATAGTTATAATTGAAAATGCACTTTTATGAAATTTTTTTGAAAAATCAACTAATTCGGCCACTTTGTAGGGGCTGAAACCTCATTTATCCCTTTTCCCCCTTTTACGTTTGGACCTGAAATCTTTTAAAAACAGTCCATTTGCTGTTATTGCTTGCCAACTTAGCTCAAAAAATGAAAACTTTCTTTGTAAAATGGATGAGAAGAAAAATATTAACATATATTTATAGTGTCGGTTTCCGTATATAAAAATTGGTGTCGGTGTGAAGGTTAAAAAACTGTTTTCACTGAGAAATTACAAATCTTCACTGCACAGCCACATGTTGACAACAGGTTGATACTTGCAAAAGCTCCGCTCCGCACCGCGTTAAGTGTGAACACTGAAAGCGTAGCAAAGCGCCGCTCGGTAAAGCACAGCGCCGCACAGCACAGCACCGCTTCATGTGTGCACGCGCACTTAGAAAGCCAGGATTTTTGGACAAGGTCTACATCCACATCGTTATCAGCGATAAAATTTATCAGTTCGAGGTAAGCAGAATCGAATCAATACTACCAAGAACACATACCTTTGGAGTTCTTAACCCTAACTTACTGTTGCCCCTGCAGTTCCTGTTTATCTAGCGACAGCTAATCGACCATAATTAGTGTGTTGCTTCTTACGGAAATGCTGAAAGGATTCAGGTCCTGGGTTTTGACATTCGATTAACTTGAGTATGGTTTCCTTTTTCGGGACTGGCAGTGGAACCAATACAAAGATTGGTAATTTTAAAGTACAAGCATACAAATTACAGTATATCAAAGACTCTTGTACAACATGCGGGTGCTTTTCACGTCATGTATGCATCGCAATTATATCACAGTCCTCTTGTCCTCAATTGAGTTTAAATTTAAAACCTAACGATGCAGACGTTAAAGGTTCTAAAAAATGAAGAGAACACATATCAAATTAGATAACTATTCATTACACTTCGAGACTAAATAAAAGCCGTCAATTTAACCTTACCTTACTTATTTACCCTTAATTTTGGAAATAGTTATTAATATTAAGGGATTCGAAACTTTTCAGTAAGGGAGAGGGCTGGGTTGTGAACCAGGCTGGGGTGTGAACCATTGCCGTTTTTTCTTTCCCTAATTGACATATCGCCAATCCTTCAACTGTCAATTTTGTCTTATGATATGACTCTGCTCTGTGGTTACACCGAAGTACAAACACGTATTGCTTGTGGCAGCAATCGAGAAAAAAAAAAAAAAAATCGTGTTTGAAAATCGACTGCGAAAACTTGTTGGCTTTTTTTTAAAGTGCTATCTTAGTGACTGAGCTTATTGCAAAAAGGTCAGTGTAATACATGTTTATTTAGTGTTTTGATTCTATTTTACGATGCAATATTTGTTTTTGTCGAATTATGATTGGAAGTGTCGTTTATTTTAAAGTTTCCAAAATGGCATCGTGGTTGGGCTGTGAACCACTGAGGTGGCTGGGTTATGAACCACCTGTTTTTCGTACTACATTTGTTCTAACACTGTCAAATATGGACGGATATATTAAAATAAAGTCATTTTATATAATTTAACTCGATTTCGTTGTGTTCACTTGAAGTGAGCCAATACGAGAACACGTTCGTATTTCACATGCAAACATTCCGACACAGATTAGGATGAAAATTTAAAAAATTGAGCAGTTTCATTCATTGCGATTTTTTGGCCTAAGAGGCGTCATTATAACTTTTTTTCACCTCTTGAGGCTTCCTGATTAAATAAATTCTCAATGTACTTAAAAATTATGGGTGTTTTCTTCGTATTTTCTGACTTTAATAGGGATTTTCCAGATGGTTCACAACCCAGCCACTTTTTTGAAAAAGCGAAAAATCACGTTCTTAGAAAATTGGACGTAGAGAGTTAAATTTCAATCAAAACGGTAATCTGTCTTCATAACAAAGTTGCGTTATATATTCACCTTTCCAACGGTATCTTCGATTTTTCGATATCTTTATTCTGAGAAAAGTTAGAGCCGAAAAACAAAACCCGGTTCACACCCCAGCCCTCTCCCTTACCATTATTAGGAGCAAATAGAATTCAAAACAAATTTAAATATATTGTACATTGCAGTTACACTTTATAGTGTCGAGCTTTTTATATAAGCGTATTGTAACTGTTACGATTTCTACTTTCGAAAAGCAACCAGCTTAAGTAATCCAATGTTTCCGCGGATAACAAATATAAAGTTTAACCCTTTCCGACATGAAAATAAACCCGTTCTGTATGAATTGTATGGGCTGTAGTCCAATATATTGACATTGTGACTGAAAGGGTTAAAAGTTGTCATGGAAGTCACCTATCTTCGCACCACCATTAACAGCCAAGCAACGTCAGTCTGATAAAAAGATAAAAGTCTTTCAGTCTGAGATAAAACAAAGACTGACTCTTGCTGAATCGTAGGTGCTGACATGGGCTCCGTAAGCAATCAATTATAAAGTCACACGCTCATTCTACCCTTGCTACTTTTTGGCGAAAAGGTATGAATTGTGATGAAGAATGATGAAGTCATACTTAACACGTTGAAGACCGCATTGAAAAATTGTATTTCTCACATAGGGAACTACTACATGGGCTGAAAAGTCTTTGGCCTGACATAGAGATGGCGCCAAAAATGTATAAACAGATGTATTATAACATTTATCAAGCCATGCTTTTGTTTCCACTGTATTTTTGCCCATCAAATAGCAATGTTTTATCAAAACACGAAATTCACTTTTTTCCATTGTTTACAAAAATTCAGAGGTAGCGTCACTTCGAAAGCAATAACTTGAAAACGAGTCAACCAAATGTCATGAAACTTTGACAGAATCTAAGTTAAGGATGGTTTTCCATGTACAACACAATAATTCTTAATTTTTGGCGCCATCTCTATGTCAGGCCAAAGACTTTTCAGCCCATGTAGTAAGTCCGCTATATGCAGTTTCTCTTCGAGGGACCCTGCGAATGGACTACTGTACATAAATTGAATTTAAATCATGCCCACCGGTGTACCGGTGTCCCCAGGTAAAACATGTCGTGTGCCCACCCGTGAGCACGCGGGCCGGTAATGTTGTTGCGGAGTGACCCACCGGTGGTCATGCGGTCTTTAACGGGTTAAAGTATTCAAGAAACATTCTTCGTAAAATATTCGGTGCTCTTCGTATCACATGCAACGCCTTAATTAGTAATTGTATTCTACACATGAACAAAGAACCATAAAAAATGTGTTTGCAGAAGCCACTGGAAGAAGATGAAGACCATGCCTCCGATGGAAAAACCTTGAAACCCTTTCCGCGCTTGGTGTCACTTATCGGATACGGCTGTTTTGAAAGCGAAGCACTTGAATAGAGCTCAGCTGTAAGTCGACAAAGGGTTGTTGTGCGTCGTTTACTCAATTCAGACCGAAGAAAATACGTTAAATCAGCAGGTTGCAAAAGAGAGAATGCAATTTGATGAAAGCGTAATATTTAAAATTGTTTTTTTATAAATCGGTTTGATATGCAGTTTTATAGAATTTCAAACCATTTGCTGCTCTGAACGAAGAATTCACCACAGTTCCCAAACTAAAACAATTTTCTTACTTTTCCGATTATCATTTATATTCAACCGTTGTTACCTGTGATCGTATAAATTGCAATGGAACAGTTTTGTGGATGTCACACTAAGATAGTACATACATATTTAATTATAGAAACCATAGAAATTATATATTATGTAGACTTTTGTGAAAATGTAAAGATGTAGGTAGTCAGTGTTATATTTATATACGTTTAATCTCAGATTAGGCTGCAACTTCAGAGGACTCTGAACAATTTTGAGTATCCTCTTTCAACGATTCTTCCAATTTGGCCTTCTTCTCTGGTGTTTCAACCGAGTTTTCTGTGTCAGCGTCAGGGCTAGTCAATCTCTTATTTTCTTTCCTTTTTTCTTTTTTATCTTTTTTCGCAGCATCAGAGGGAGTAGAATCTGGAAAATAAAATTACAGATTTTAGTAAACTTTAATATTTTCGTATACTATAATTATAAGCGCAAGTCTCACCCGTTGAATCTTCTACAATCTCTTGAGAAATCCGTTCCTCATCTTGAACTTCTTCAGAAATATCAGATTTTTCATTTCCAGCTACATCCAAAGCAGGAACGTCAGGACTAGGTTCGACGTCAGCTTTGCTTCCTTTTGCATCAGCACAGGTCGCCGTAGATGCTTCTTCCGCAACTTCTTTTTCTATTTCGGTAGCGGCAGCAAGTTTCTCTTTAGCTGAGATTTCACTGCATCAAAAAAACCATAACCTTTTTAGTTACACAAACATACGCAAGTTTGTAATGAGTTAGAATCAGCGTGATATATATATATATATAATATATATATATCTACTTATTAAAATACTAAAATATACATATCGTTTACAAACCAAAGCCGTTGCTTTCGCACACAAATTTACTTCCAGGCCTTGTCGCGCAAATTAAGATTCTGCGTGAGTGAAACTACATAGCTTAAAACTCACAAAATAATTATGTGCATAACGAAAAAAAAAATTAAGCATTGTTTCTTCTAAAATCATTTGCATTATTTGATTTCCAGTTCATGCTCGCCACACCACCTAGTAGACACAAGTTTCTAATACATTGTTTGTTAGAGAGGGACAGTAAACCGACGCTGTTACTGTATGTACATATAAACTTTTTCCCCTTTGTATTATTTTCAATACACAAAACTTAACCGTACGCACGCAAAAATAGTTACTAACTTTTTCTCAACTGCGACATCGGCCATTTTGTACTTCCACAATTTGTATCAGCGGCAAATATAATGAACTAACTTAATTTCACTGTTAGCCTCGTCTCTTAGTTCAGAATTAGATATTTCTGTAGTAATTTCTTAATAAAGACAAATTTCACCGACAAGAACCACAACAAATGATACGTCCGAAGTACTCTGAAATGTGATGCCAAATGACGCGCTACGCCATTTACAGGTTTTTGGATACGAACCAGTGTTGCAACAATGTTTCCCAAATAGTATCAAATGAGGGTAAACATTTTTTATGTTGCTCCTGTATGGAATACAGTATGCGTGTGGTTACTATGAAATAAATAACATTTACAAACCAGTAAAAAAAATACTTTCCTGAATAGAGCTGCTTTTTATAATTTCTTAAAGGGAAATCTAACTTTAAAATTTCAAAACCGCAGCATGCCGCACAAAATGCAACTCTGTGCGTATTGTGAAATCAGAATTGATTTTGCATGGTTGGATTGCTTACCTTTTCACGGCGTCTACAAGCGGTTGACGCCATTTTGAAAATAAAGAAAGGAACAGTAGTGCTTGGCTTTTTAAAATCACCGAAAAAATATGTGATTAAATATAAAATCAAAATGGAGCGAGAATAATATTTGTAATATCCAACAGGACTCTTATTTTTCGACTGAACTGATTAGGTTTTCTTCCAAGATGACCGAAGTTCGTTCGAAAAGAACCCTTTATTTATTAACCATTTTCTTAATTAGAACCCACGGATTAGAGCCTATTTACACGAAGGCTTTTTCCCCCTGCGTTTTTTGCAACTCTCTTTTGAAGTTGCTGCGTAAATCTTCATGCATTTACATGAAGACTTTTTACTTGCAACTTTGCTTGGCTTTTTGGACGTTTAAGCGGCCAATCTTCTTTCATTCACATTTTCGCGTAGTTTTTGATATTCTCATTATTAAAAGAAAAATGGATTTAAACAAAGAAGAAATTATTGAAAGTATTTTAGAAGTCACTGAAATAGCTATTAACTGCTCAAATTTAAATAATAGGGAAGATATAAATATAATTGTTAGCAAAGCGTCCGGCCGGTTTGAAATTTGAAGAAAAGTGCGAAAAAGAGCAAAGCAAATGTCAAAAAAACCCCTGGAATTCGCTGACCGTGCGTGTTTGCCTACCCCGCTGACTTCTCACCACTTCTCGCCGACAAACTCGTCACGCATGACTTTTAACGCAGGGGGAAAAGCCCTCGTGTAAATAGGCTCTTAGAAACATTTAAATTATTTTATATGCACAGTATGCGGGACTAAAATATTCAATCACGGGATTCTGAATCTGTAGACTATACACTTTGTATGGCAAAGAGTAAAATAATAAACTGTGTTATGGGAAATAATTAAATTATAATTATGTATATTACATATACACACAAAATGTCGCAATAGGAAATTCTATACATCACATACAGAGTGAAAGTGAATCGTTAAGAACGACAGCCCGATACCGCGACTAAGGCTTAGCTACCCGCAACCATCCATGTTGTGCGTCCGAATTTGTACATGGTTGGAAGAGACCTACAGTTTTATGCCGATTCCGAACGGCGACTTTGGAGCTTTTTCATAGGCAATTTTACTCTCAGAGGTTTGCCATTTCCTGCTGAGAGGACAGCCGCCGAAAGAAAAATTGTTGTTTTTCGTTTTTTCGGTGTTAGCTGCAACGGAGTCTTGAACCTGGGTTCGAGTGTAGATTTGACTAGCGGCCCAACGCACTAGCCAGCTGACCTACGGCGGCTGCCGTATTGGTTGACTGCCTGACGTAATTTACCTTTACTGCAGCCATGAAATTAAAATCTATTTTATATAAAATACTGTTTTATTTAAAAAATTAGGTGTATATATAAAAAATGCCATTAGCTTCCCTAATTTTCTGCTGGAAACAGAACGAATCCGGAAAAATATCGGTATTGTTATTTCAAAATCCCGTAATACCGGGGCATTCAAAATATTTTAATATGGCAATGCTGTTGGAACTCATGATCTGTCGGTTATTGTGAATGAAAATGTGACGCAGTCGTCGCTCGTCTAGAGCTGTGAAACTATCGATAGTCGGCACCATCGATAGTTTCGATAAGATAGTTCAAACTATCGATATATCGACGATAGTATCGAAGTTTATACCATGGCACAATAAACAAGGTAGTGGCAGGAAGGAGCGAATTTTATTTTTTCTCGTCAGAGTTCGGTAGGTTGTCAGAAATTTGTGTCTGTTTTGTTTACATTCGGCGAACAGCATTGCCAGTCAACTCTTTTTCTGTGGAATTTTAAGCATTTTTGCAATGACGAAAGAATATTATTTTTCCAACTTTTATGAATTAACGCAAAATCGGCGAACTATGGACTTGGCACTTTTGCCCCTAATTGTAAAACAACAGATTAAAACAAAGAAGCTATGTACTTTTGCTGTTAATTGATGTATTTTTACGTTTTCGAATAGGCCAAGTGGTCTATTCGATGCTGGCAGTACTGTTGGCAAGAGAACCGTCCGTCCGATTTGACAATGAACCGAACAAAAACACTAACAAAATACACGTGAATTTTTTCGCTCCTTCCTGCCACTACCTTGTTTATTGTGCCATGGTTTATACCATGATACAAAAATAGAAGGTAGTGCCGTTGCTTCTTCTCAGCCGCCATGTTGCACATCTGACACTAAACCTGTTTTTGACGTTCTTCTTTGAAAATGTGCTACCGTACTGTTGTTAGAAAATCCCTTGAACATTTTCTTACGTCAACAAAATTGAAATGTATTTTGTTTAGGTTTTTGAGTTTAGATTCTCAAAATGTGAATATGTATTAGTTCCGTATGTATATTTTCCGCAATGAACTCATCATACTTATAGTTTTGGTGTTTGATGTTTTAGGCTTGAATCAACCGTTGACGAATGAATAAAAATTTTTCAATTACGATCAATCTCACTGAAATACTTCAATTCGATATTTCAAAGTACTAGAAAACAAAGTGTTTTTTTAATTTGCCGCCGTGCCAAATAATCGGTGAGTCGCCAATTTGTTGGCACTGACAATAGTTGCCTATTTCTCACATTTTGCTTGGTGGGTTGTTCCTGTTTTTAAGCTTCGTTTTTTTTCAAACTTCAAATGTAAACAATGCAACGTTTCTTTTTAGGCCGAACATTTTTTAGGACACGGTTTTTAAACAGCAATTTGAAAACACAAAAAAAAATGATTAGTAAGAAATTAAAAAAAACAATTACATAATAATTTACCTTTGTATTATTTATTGCGTTGTTGCTTGTCTAACAGTTAATAATATTACGCAACAAAATGTACTAGTCACATTAAATTTTCGTGTTTATTTTAAAAAAGATCTAAAAATCCTTAGAACCTTAAATAGCCCTAATTTAGTATTACAACGAAGTGGCATCACGACCCAAGCTATTGACAAATACGAGAAACGTCAATAAACACGTTTAGTGTCAAAACAAATTACAGCGGTTCTACCTTCTATATTTGTATCATGGTTTATACCATGATACAAAAATAGAAGGTAGAGCCGTTGCTTCTTCTCAGCCGCCATGTTGCACATCTGACACTAAAGGTCTTTTTGACGTTCTTCTTTCAAAATGTGCTACCGTACTGTTGTTAGAAAATCCCTTTAACATTTTCTTACGTCAACAAAATTGAAATGTATTTTATTTAGGCGTCTGGTGTCTGGCGGCGATGCAAATTATACATACGTTAATCTCCTTTCAGAGGGGGGATTACATAAGCCAACTTCGGAATTCCTGCAAATTTTACAAATTTTAAATACCATTTTCACCAACATTAACGGTGAAAGTTTAGTGGAAACACCAAACTACATGGAACGGTTATTAACTAAGAGCCTATTTACACGAAGGCTTTTTCCCCCTGCGTTTTTTGCAACTCTCTTTTGAAGTTGCTGCGTAAATCTTCATGCATTTACATGAAGACTTTTTACTTGCAACTTTGCTTGGCTTTTTGGACGTTTAAGCGGCCAATTTTCTTTCATTCACATTTTCGCGTCTTTTGTGATATTCTCATTATTAAAAGAAAATGGATTTAAACAAAGAAGAAATTATTGAAAATATTTTAGAAGTCACTGAAATGGCTATTAACTGCTTAAATTTAAATAATAGGGAAGATGTAAATATAATTATTAGCAAAGCGTCCGGCCGGTTTGAAATTTGAAGAAAAGTGCGAAAAAGAGCAAAGCAAATGTCAAAAAAACCCCTGGAATTCGCTGACCGTGCGTGTTTGCCTACCCCGCTGACTTCTCACCACTTCTCGCCAACAAACTCATCACGCATGACTTTTAACGCAGGGGGAAAAGCCCTCGTGTAAATAGGCTCTAACAGTCAAAATTGCACGGTTTTAGAGCAACGTGTTGCGAAACGTTTTTTTTTAGGCCGAACATTTTTTAGGATACGGTTTTTAAACAGCAATTTGAAAACACAAAAAAAATGAATATTAGTAAGAAATTAAAAAAAAAAACAATTACATAATAATTTACCTTTGTATTATTTATTGCGTTGTTGCTTGTCTAAGAGTCAATAATACTACTAAAGAGCTGCACAAAATCTTCTATTTGGCACACTTCACTACTGCACAGTACTGTCAAGTACTGTACTTCAGTGTCGCAATGACAGCAAATTCAAATGCTCAATAGTTCTATTCAGCAACAAAGCAAGCACTGCATCATTCTAAAACCTTTTCGCTGCAGCAGCGACAGTGCTTGTGTTCTGTTGCGAAACAAAACATCAAAACAGAAAGCTATAATGAGGTTAAGTAACGGTAAATCATAGCAAGCACACGGAGTGAAGTAGAACTTATACTTCACACCGTGTGAAGCAGAACTTCTACTTCACACCGTGTGAAACAGAACTTCTACTTCACAACGAGTGAAACAGACTTAAATAAATATCGAAAAACATGTTTTAAACCTGCGTTTTTTTACATTAATGTTGTTGTAATGCTTGAAATGCAGCCCAGATTCCATACAAAATACCAAAAACAAACATCAGCTACTCCGATCGTGCAAAACAAAACACCGTATGCTTGAAAATGTTCTACTTCAGTGCTGCACTTCAGTCTTGTTCTACTTCAGTGTTGTTCTACTTCCGTGTTGTTCCACTGCAGTATTGTTCTAATTCAGTGTTGTTCTGTTCCAGTGTTGTTCTACTTCAATTTTGTTCTACTTCAGTGTTGTTCTATACTTCAAGGTGCTTGAAGTTCTATTGTCGTTTGCAGTATTTGTATGAATATCAAAAGCTTCCTTCACTGCAGTGCTTGTTTTGTAGTGAAAGTGAAGAAGAGCGGCAGTATTTGAAAGCACAGCGATGGCTTGCAAGTCATTTTTATAGTGCTTGCGCAGCTCTTTGAATACTACTAAACAAAATGTACTAGTCACATTTAAATGTTCGTGTTTATTTTAAAAAAGATCTAAAAATCCTTAGAACCTTAAATAGCCCTAATTTAGTATTACAACGAAGTGGCATCACGACCCAAGCTTTTGACAAATACGAGAAACGTCAATAAGCACGTTTAGTGTCAAAACAAATTACAGCGGTTCTACCTTCTATATTTGTATCATGGTTTATACGGCTCAATTAAAAAGTATACTGGCCAGTACCAAAGCAAATAAACATACAGAATGCGCATGTCATACAAGCAAAATTTTTGTATGGCGGGTTATATTATCTTAAATATAGCACAATATTACTTACTGACAACTCATAACCATTGCAGTTTCTCGTAGAAAAGTAAGCAGCATCGTTTAAATCGATAACTACGTTTTAAAAAGAGTCAACAACACATTCGCGGTGTTTCGTAACTAATTAAAGAGAATATCCTGTCTATTTTTGCAGCTCATTGAAATGTTTGCTATGCGTGAACGTGTTAACCCTTAACCACCTAGCATACGTCTCACAGACCCCCAGGAATTTTTAAGCGTGAATATTTTTACGCCCGAGCTTCGTATAAATGTGTTAGTTCATGTACCTTTTTCTTGCGCCACTCAGTGCCGCACAACCCCATGTCGCAGTCGGATGTGATCGCGTTTGTCTCTAGTTAGTAAAAAACTGTTGCTAGGAGTCTAGGAACCCCTGTTAGGCGGTTACGTGACTTTTTTACATGCGTAAATTTTTATTGTTCTAGTTGATAATGACTTTAAATGACGCAAATATACGGCGGTGGTTGGAAGAAGATTTCTCAGACGACGAAAATATACCGAACGATGACTGCAGCGGTGTTGCGGCCGATGTAGGCTTTAAATTACAACGTGATATCAGAATGGCTATTCAACGCATCCTCCAGCGTAACAATGGAACCACTCCATCTTGAAGTAGCGCTGAAGAAAGGTTAGCAGTTAGAGTCCGACCGATTAATCGGCATCGGCTAGTATCGGCCAATAAAATTGGTATCGGCATCAGCTAGTATCGGCATCGGCCAAAAAAAAAAAGAATCGGCATCGGCCTTTTTTGGCCGATGCCACATCGGTTTTTTTGGTCGATTTTCCTGCTTTCATTTCTTGTTTGTTTTTATTTGCAGCTGGATCGCACTGTCTTTCTTTTTCATATCTCGCTTTGTATACTTATTACATTTTTATTATACGTTACAACCCAGTGTTGCCTGATTAGGGGGTTTCTCCTTAGATTTGTTTGGATTTTATGACAAATATTTAACAGATATTTTTAATCTATTTTTGCTACATCAACACCTTGTTCAGCTATATTGGGTATTGGGTCTTTTGTTAATTGCTTGTGCCAAATAGAATGAGCAATTTTCATGAAATATTAATTTTATGTGTTATAAATTTGGAGAAAATTTTAGTTTAATGTATTTAAATTCTGAATTTACTTGTAATTTTATTTAGTTTTTAGTTGTTTATTTTCTCGTTTTTGTTTGTTAATTTGTGATGAAATGTACTATATATGTAATAGTTCCTTTTGTTGTTTTATAAAATAAGCTGTGTTTTTGATTGAATTCATTCGTGTTTTTTTTTATGGAATCGGTATCGGCATCGGCTGATTTTCGGCCTTTTGACGGATTAATCGGCATCGGCCAAAAAATTTGGTATCGGTCGGACTCTTTATTTAGTTTTTTTATTTTATTTTATTTAGTTTTTAGTTGTTTATTTGGGGTTTCTCCTTAGATTTATTTGGATTTTATGACAAATATTTAACAGATATTTTTAATCTATTTTTGCTACATCAACACCTTGTTCAGCTACATTGGGTATTGGGTCTTTTGTTAATTGCTTGTGCCAAATAGAATGAGCAATTTTCATGAAATATTAATTTTATGTGTTATAAATTTGGAGAAAATTTTAGTTTAATGTATTTAAATTCTGAATTTACTTGTAATTTTATTTTGTTTTTAGTTGTTTATTTTCTCGTTTTTGTTTGTTAATTTGTGATGAAATGTACTATATATGTAATAGTTCCTTTTGTTGTTTTATAAAATAAGCTGTGTTTTTGATTGAATTCATTCGTGTTTTTTTTTTATGGAATCGGTATCGGATTAATCGGCATCGGCCAAAAAATTTGGTATCGGTCGGACTCTATTAGCAGTGCGTAAGAACTACTCTATTTGCGACTCGAGAAAGAAACGTAAAACACAATGTTTTTCGAATGCAAAGCTCCTGGAATGCTCACAAAATCTGTGTTTTGACTTTCGCGAAAAACTGCAAGTTAAGGTCTTGCAATTTTGTTTAGGTTTTGTTTTTATTGAGAATATTTATTTTTATTTATGTTTTTCGATGACTGAATATATAAAAAAAGGAACGAAGAAGTACCTACTTTATGTTATTATTATAATGGATCTCATTTTCCAAATGTGTTAGTTTGTAAGTATAAAATAAGAAATGTTGACTTCATAAATGAAATTTAAATTGAAAACGTTGATTTTCCTGTGCTTTTCTTATTTTAATAAATAATTTAATATGTTCCTTAACTGATTTTAATTAAAAACTAAAACGTAATTCACAAAATTTTACAAACGCGAATAATTTTGTGCCGGGGTCTCACAGACGTATGTTAGGTGGTAGTCTGACAATAACAGGTGCTAGGTGGTTAAGTGTTAATTATTTATTTTATGTCACACATACATATGTGTTAAAAGCCTTTTTGAAGTTTATATACAATTTGTACTTGTAAATGCAATTTGATCTGAAGAGAAGTTAAACTATTCTTTTTTATAATACTAGACAAAATATTTGGTTTCATAACTTCAAATTGTTTCTTCCACGAAGTTGTTCCTTTTTTCATTTTTAACAAAAACAACACCAAATCGTTTTGAAAAATCGATATATCGTTTTTGAGCAATAATAAAGTTTCTTAGTTGGAGTGTATGCATTGTAAATGTGTATGAATTGAAATTTTGTTAACTGTTATTGAAATGTAATATTTTTTGTTATTGTATTATGTATCTAAAATACGTTTGAATGTAAGTTTTTGATGATGATTTTATATAGCACTAGCAGTACGATATGTATCTGCATTAAAATGTTTTATATAAAAATTAATATAAAAAATTGCCTTTTTTTAATCGAAATGCCTCTTCTAACTCTTTTTTTTTTTGGTCGTCTAGCCGCCTCCGCAAAATTATTCCGGCAACACTGGTTAGCACACTGCTACGGCGTGGGATGATTGGGAGATTAAGACGATGTGCCGTTGTTGTTGCGCTGGCGAAAAGCTGAAATTGTAAAACGATTTCTGTTTTCTGGCTGGCTTTTGTTCTTCTTCTATAAGCCTGCCCGGCGTCGCATATTGCTCCTGAACTCACTGCCGACTTTAGTGTGCGCAAAATCATAGAAAAGAAAATATGGTTGGCATTGCGACTTATATGATTGCTACAAGCAATAAAAAAAATAAATATGTAAAAAATAAATAATAATAAGTAATCAACAATGACATTTAACACGTTCACGCAGGGGCCGATTTTCATTTTTTTCTTTTGCTGTGGGGCGGCGCTGAAATTAATGCCGTGCTTCATCTGGCTTTCATTAAATATAAATAAACAATAAACAAATAAGGAGGATCAGGAGGGAGGGAGAGCGGTAGAAAAGGAGAGAGAAAACAGTCGGCGGTAGGAAGTTGCAGCAGTGATAAAGTGATAGGAAACTGGGAGAGTAAGCAAATTTTTGTACGTTTTTTGCAATTCACGTACATAGTCTGTGTGTGCTGGCACTCATCTGTTGTTGTGAGGAGGTTACAACAGAATGGTTGTCCGCTTCCCCTTGCAGATGTCACTCGTGCGCCTGTTTTGCGTAACTGTTTATTTGTTTGCTTTTATCAGCCGCATAGCGCATAATTGCGCGTTCTATTGCGTGGAAGTAAGTGGAATAGGAATAATTGGGTTGGGAATCAATGAACTTGGATATGTTGCAGGGTTTTTAGGAAAATTTAGAGAACAGGAAAAATCGGAAAAATTGGATGGAAAAGTGCGGGGACCGTGCACACGGCGGGAGTTGAACCCACGACCTTTGGAATGACAGTCTAGTGCACTCACGCTAGGCTATCGAGGCTGCTGTTCTTTATTTACTTAAGGTAAAATTCGTTTGTTGAAAAATTGTGATTTTGGTGCTTGATGTGGTGATTTTTATTTCAACTAGAAAGTTCTGGTTTGGCCGAATACCTAAATTCGATTTCGGCTTAAAATATCGGAACACTACCTAAAATATTTTTTTTCATTTTTGCACTTTAATGTACATACATAAGGTCCGTTTCATAATTATAACGCCACTTGATTTTCCTGAATATCTCGAAAACCAGCAGTGATATCAAAAAAGCGTCTTCTGATGAAATTGCACTGGCTAATAGTGCAATTTGATAACAATAAAAAAATTCAAAAATCGTGGCTACTTCTTTATTAGAAAGAATTATTTATATATTCAGTGTTTCATATTTATAACGCCACTTGCGAAAAATTTAATTTTTCAAATCATAGCATGCAGTTTGGTTGCATACTGATTTAGCTAGTTAAGAATTAATAATTTTGCGTATGATGCCACGAGAAAACGTTTAACCGATATCGAGAAACGACAAATTCTCGCGTTTAAATAGGAAAACGTAGGGACTCGTGAAATTGGGCGCAGGATGGACAGGAGCTACAGCGTTGTCCAAAATTTTTTGAAGGACAAAGACTCCTACGGCTCCAAGAAACGTCTGGGCGAAAAAAATTGTTGAATAAACGCAGCGAATCCCATATTATACGCGAGGCAAGCAATTCTTCGCAAACGCTGAGTCAACTAAAGAGCTCTTGTGACGTCAGTGTGTCTAGGACAATAGTCTGGCGCACCATCAAACGCAGTAAAAACATCGTATTGAAGGCTGCGTCCAGACTTTTGGCCCGTCATAAAACCGCTAGACTCACTATTGCTCTCCAGAACATGGGTCTCGATTGGAAAAAGTAAGTTCAAATTGTTTTAAATTGGTTTATGCTTATCACTAATGCTTCTTCTTATGTTAGGTAATTTTTTTCGATGAGAAAGAATGGAATTTGGATGGGCCGGACGGATATCATGGCTACTGGCGAGACTTGCGGAAAGAATTTGAATTTTTTTTCCAAATGGAACTTCGGTAGTGGAACAGTGATAGTATTTCATCCGAAGGATGTCTCGAACTGCAATTTGCATCGAGCCGAATGAAAAGCAGTGACTACATTGGCGTGCTGCGCATGAGTACTTCCTTTTTTGAGTCAACAGACATCCAATGACTATGTATTCCAACAGGACAATGCCGCCATACATACAAGTCGCGAAACCATGACTTGGTTTTCAGCCAATAATGTGGTAGTTACGGATTGGCCGGCCTACTCCCAGACCTCAACCCCTTCGAAAATTTGTGGGAAATTCTAGTTCGTCGCGTCTACACAGGAAACAAGCAATTAAACACCGATGTTGATCAAAAAGCTACCATTCTCAAAGAATGGTACAACATCGATGTAAATGTAATGCAAAAATTGATTCATAACATGAATGATACAATATCTAATGTTGTGTTAAATAAAGGAAAGTAGTTGCAAAACTAACCAACCTTTTTAAAACCTTTTTTGCCTACTTAACACAAGTGGCGTTATAAATATGAAACACTGAATATATAAAAAATTCTTTCTAATAAAGAAGTAGCCACGATTTTTGAATTTTTTTTTTTTGTTTTCAAATTGAACTATTAGCCAGTGCAATTTCATCAGAAGACGCTTTTTTGATAGCACTGCTGGCTTTCGAGATATTCAGGAAAATCAAGTGGCGTTATAATTATGAAACGGACCTTATATACTTTTAGATAATATTGTTACGAAAATCTCAAGTTTTCCCAGGTTCGTTTTGATTGTGTTTGAAAATAAAACAACTTCAGTTATTCAGCGCAACGTAGTCAAAACTAACAATCGCTTTACACTACTACTATTGCATGTTTCACATTGCTTGCTCAACACAGACTCGACCCATTGCGCTGCACACTGCTGCTTTTATACCAGTTTTCTTGTCGCGCCGAAGTTTCTTGCAACTTCCAATTGGAAAGCGCTCGACCATTCTCGCACAGCCCATTTCTTCGAGAACCATCCTTGCCATATCGGACTATACCAAGCGAATTATACCAAATCTGCCATATTTCAAAGTGCATGCCTAAAAGTATGCTTGGAAAAGCGTTCATGCACAGCACAGAGTGCCTCTTCGTTTCAATATAGTTTAGATAATACTATATTATTGAAAATATTCACTTCAAAGTATCAAAAGAAAAAATTGTTTTTACATGCAGGGCCGACAAGAAATTAAAGAAAACAAATTTGAATCACATGTAATTTTGGTAACATATATTTGATTCTTATAATAATTTAATGGTTAGTACGTATGAATAATTAATGTTTATTTAAAATGTACGCCGTTTATTCCTTTGTCCGCCGAGGTCTTCCAACTTTTCCTTTTCTAGTAGGTAGAGATCCGTTATTAGCGGGTGAGTTTTTTATTAATTTTTGCCAATCCTGTTCACAAATAAGGCTAGCGCCTAGCATTGTATACCTTAAAAATAAAAAATATGTTGTTGTAATTACAATATATGATTATGTGCGAAAATATCTCTAAAAGTACGGCAATACAAAAAATCAACACACGACCGTTCGCAAGTAATTCGTTTATTCAAGCAAAGTTGTCTTAATACTAATACCAATCAATGTGCATACGCGACAGATCATATAGATATGCATTTTCTTATAACTTCCGAGTTACATTATTTTTTTAATATCAGAAAAAGTTAACAAAATTTATAAACTTATAAGTACAGAGCAGATTTTCATGGAAATGCATGGTTTTGTTTTCGGTTCACAACACACCCTTTTCCTTACTACAAAATAACTCATAATAGCATGCTGGCGCACATTTGGTTTCATTTTGACAGCAACGAAAACGAATTTAAAAAAATTTGAAATATTTTTAGTTTATTTTCTATTACTGCTGTAAGATTGTCAAGAAAAAATTGGTAGGTGTAGGATTTTAACAAAAAGATTTAAGCTTTGAAGTATCTTTTAGAGTCCGACCGATTAATCGGCATCGGCTAGTATAGGCCAATAAAATTGGTATCGGCATCGGCCAAAAGAATAAGTATCGGTATCGGCCTTTTTTGGCCTTTTTGTTTTTTTTTTATTTGATTCTTGGGTTTAATAGGTTCTTATACCCCTTTTCAGTAATGTATTTTCAGATACTATTTAATATAAATAATTCCGTGCGAGCTAAATTTATATAAGTGACTTCTGGTAAAAAAGCATTCAAAGATCTATACTGCATATTAATTTCATTTCAATAACTTTCACTGCTAAGCCACTAAAGCGTTTCAAAAATTATACACTGCTTCATTCATGTGTTTATGTACAGAATATCTCGTACACAAAATTTTTCAAAAAAGGATATTGTTTCTTTGAATAAAAAATTGACTACAAATTATTGCTTTCTGACATTTGAGTCAAGAGATATGATGTTTTAAAACACTAAGCCGTTATTTTAAACTGCATTTACAGAAAAAAACATCCCGGGGAAAATCCTTTGACACTTTTTCATCTACTGAGATCCTGTATCGAGTGAGACCTGTTTGTTTTTTTAGTGTTGTAGTGTGTTATTAGTAGGATTTGTATAAGCATTCAAATACAAAACGCTAGCTGGTACCTAAACAGTTAAGTTTTCCCGCATTTTGGGAGTTTTTAACATGTGGGGTTTTTAAGATTGCGGACACAGGAACTCATTTGAAGATATGAAAATAAATCTGCTTTTTGTTTTTCAATAACTAATTGTTTAATTGGCGCGGTTCAACTCAAAGACTAATGGCGATTGGCAAATTAAAAAAACATTGTATGCAGAAGTGGACTGCCAGACACAGTGATAGTATTTTGTCAAAAAGAAAAACATTACATTACATTGTCGGAGATGAAAGCCAGTTCGCACGTGCGAACTGCGTATTCAGCAAAAGTACTCTTTATTTCGAGCTTACAACAATATACGCGAAAAAAGTCTACTTAATATATCTATATCTACTTCGCAAAAGCGAAAAATTGCTCGAGGTGACCACAGAAAAATCGGTGTAAAATCCTGTCGGGCAAAATGGAGCACCTGATCTCTTCAGGGCAGTACTCACAGAAGACTAGTGATGAAACTCTGGCAATTATGGAATTCTGGCAATTATGGCCTTTCTTTTAAAGTCTATCGAAAGTTCAAAAAGTGTGATAAAAACAGTGCTTCAAATGAGTGCCTGTGAAAAGACAACAAAAACAAACACATTTTTTTTCTATATTTAATTATTTACTCTAAATGCCTTCTTTTACGATACTGGTGCAAAACGTTTCAACCAATTTGCTCCTTTCCGTATTTTAAAACTTCAGCTTTACCGAATAAGTGCAAATTGGTGATATTATTTGCTCTAAAAGCAAACTGTTTGTACAAGTGATTTAAGGATTTTTAGGTCCAAGCATTTACCTATCGGAAAAGTACAAAAGTTTCCCCCTAATCGAACATGACAAAATTGACTTTTGCAACCTGCGTTAGCAGAAGCAGCCACTGTGGGGCGGTGCTCCTCTGGCTGAGTAGTTGTTGCGACAATATGGCAGCAACAACGCACAGTGTCGCGAGTCCATAGTAGCGAGGGACAAAAATAGAAGGAATAGTCGTAAGACAGTAAAATTTTGTACATATGCTTTTGTTATAAAGGGAAGTAAATACGCCAAAAATTACTTCAATCGCCCCACGGACACGACCAACTCCCATACAAACTAAATACTGAGTTGATAGTATATCGGAAACTATAAAAGATATATTGATCAAATTTGGTACGGCAACTCATATCAATATAATGGTAGGGGAATTCATTGTAAGGTGCCACTCTTTGTAAGGTGCCACCCGTCGATTTCGACGTTCCAGCAATCCAAGCAAAAAAATTCCTATTGTCATTTAAGGTATATATGTCAACATCAATTTTAATGTGGTTTTTGAAGGAAAAGACGCAATAACACGGTCTGGGTAAATAGAAATGTTAAATTTGGTTAACAAAAAACATAAAAATTAAAATTGAAGGTTTTTCTTGCTTTGAAAAATAAATCAAATACGCGCAAAAAACTAAGGTAAAAATCAGTGTTTGACTTAATTTTTAATGGTTTTTCATAATCCGAAATGATATCCGAGCATATCGTAAAAGGAACAAAGTTATACAATGATTTCCGAAATGGCATACAAATGTAAAGTGCCACCTTTTTTTCTTTGTAAGGTGCCACCCCCTTTTTTCATTTTGTGGTCCTATATCTGTAAAATGCCTTTTTGTTGCTCGGAATCGTCATTAAAAGGAATTTAAAGTGTTCTTAGCCAATTTTGCTCTAATCCTATCATGAGTAATGAATTAGTTCAGTTTTGTTTATTAATTTCCATATAATTATTAATTTTATTCGTTACCATTCAAATTGCATTTTGCTTTCGTTCATTTTCTATTCAAATTAAATTCAATAATCTTTCGTAAATTTTCTAAATCATGCATTGTTATTTGAGATTTTTACGTTTTTAACGGTTTTTTAGGGGGTGGCACTTTACATTAAAAATTTTTAGGGTGCCGATTTTGAACCCTTTGGGAAATTGGATGTAAAATTCGCATTTACGAAAAATTCAAATGAAGTGTTACCTTGAATCATAGCTCTTTTAACCCTCTTTCCAACGGTATATTAACATTGGCGACACGTTAGTTTTCTAACGAGTTATGCGCAAAAAAGCTATAGGGTGGCACCTTACAAAGAATTCCCCTATATATGAAAAATGGTATCGATCAACCTACAATTACGCTTGTGTAAAAAAAGGAAATATTGAAAAAACTACAAATATCTGTCATACTTATGCGCACCTAAGTCATTTCAAACCCAAATAGAAAATAATAATACCTTTTATTAAATTCAGTAAAGCATATATTTTCATTAAAAATGACAATTTGTTAATCTGTACTGCTAGGACAATCGGTTTCCGATGATGAATTATTCAAATTAAACCATCTACGTCTATTTTTGACGAATTTTTAAATTAAATTTTTTTTAATATTGCATTACATCATGTTTACCTTTATTTTCCTATTAACTGATATAATTGGTTCTGCAGGCATTAACAAGTTTTGCTTCTCTTCGAATGTTACCTTAAGGGGGTCTTCTACCTTGTGGCCTCGTTTTTGATACTGTTTTTTGACAATAGATTGTAGGGGAACCAATAATGCAATCAAGGTTCGGTTTTTTGCATTGAATTCGTTTATTTCTATACTTCCAACATTAATTTTTCTGAAATTTTACTGTCTCTAGTTTGACCGTGATTTGACCTTGAAATGTCCCTTACGAAAAATTTATACTAAAACGATTGTCACGATTCAGCCCATGAAAGTCGTCTGAAACAAAAAAACCAAAATGATTTAGTTTCTTTATGACTTTGGCTATCGTTTGACACGAGGTTTTTGAAAAATTCCAAAATTTCACGAAACAGGCAACAAACAAACAAAAATGTCTACGTTTTCAAGGTCAATAGCTGTAAAAATCGTTTAAATGAAAAAAATCTAAAAAGCTCGTGTCAAACGATAGCCACATGTTTTCCGCAAATTTTGATATATCACTTTAGTTAATTGATCAATTAGTTCTCGAGATATCTTGCCAACCAGTTGCAAAAACACAACTTTTGGGAAATTGCATTTAAAGTGGCGATGAGCGCTGCGATAACAGCATGCGGAGCTATATTCGATGACTCTAAAAACCCCGAAATAATAAGATTTCGGTTATACCCTTTGAATATTATATTTCTAGTACCTTCTAGGCCACAAAACTGCAAAAAAAATAAAATCGATTTTTTTGAACCAACAAGGTAGAAGACCCCCTTAATTCGATGGCAAGCCACCCAGTATTACCGAAACGTTCCATCGAATCTATCTTTTTTTTGGAATTTTTCTAAATCAAATGGTGTTTGCATATTATTAAAAACAAAAATTAATAGTTTAACCCTTTCGGGACAACTGGGATAATACGTCCCAGCAAGTTTTTAAAGCCCCTTAAAAGAATTATTCAAATCTTACGACCCACGCAAAATATTTTTTCGATTTCGGTGTTCCCGCATAAAAGGATGATTTCAGAATTTGTGAGCATCCAATATAATTTTCTAACCTTCATATTCATAGCATGAGAATATTTCTACTGAGAGTATTTGGGATTTCAAAATTAAACTCCGTCCCGAAAGGGTTAAGCGAAGCGGAGCAGTGGTCGCTATATTTTCCTGCCAACCATGCTGCAAAAAGGTTTCTATTTTTTATTGGATACGTCACTGAAAAAGTTGAATTTCTTAAAAACGTGCAAGTTTGTGCAGCAAAAGTCCATGGTTTCTATTAATACATACTTTCAGCTATATACCACTGTAAAATCTCGAAGTAGTAAGAAGTAGTTTTTTTTAAAGCTTATCTAAAGTTTGATGACACTGCATTTTTATTTCTACGAATTGACGTTTCTTCAAGTAGCGGTACCAGGAATATGGAAAGCAAAATAAAAGAGGGAAAGATTCCTCAGAGTTGCAAAAATAGTATATTTATAGAATATATTTACTTAACATAAGGTTCCATGGGAAATTTTTCAATAAAAGTCCTCAAGTCCAAAAATCCTCAATAAATTTCAATAATTTCTACCCAAGTCACCAACCTTCACAAAGTGCCATCGGTATATAAATTGATATTTTTAAAATCCGTTTTCACATTTTATTAAATTGAGGTATTTACTTCAGTACCACAACCTTATTTTTCTACATTTACGACATTAATTTTTTTTATTTTTGTCCCTACTGCGCCGCGCCGTGGCCAAAAATACTATAAATTATTTGTTTGTAATAATACCAAACACCACTTGATTGAGGAAAATTACATAAAAAAAGGTAAATTCGATGGAAGGCTTCGGTAATACTGAGTGGCTTGCCATCGAATCAAGGCAACTTTTCAAAAGAAGCAAAACTTGTGAATATCTTCAGGACCAACTATAGCCGTTAATAGGAAAATTAAAGTAAAACATCAAAACCGAAACTCTGATATAATGCAATTTTTAAGAAAATGTATTTAAAATTTTGTCGAAAATAGATGTAGAGGGTTTAATTCGAATAATTCATCATCGGAAACCGATTGTCCTACTGAATTTAATAAAGGTATTATTATTTTCTTTCTATTTTGAAATTACTTAGGTGCGCATAAGTATGCACAGATATTTGTAGTTTTTGTAATATTTCCTTTTTTTATTACAATCGTATTTGTAGGTTGATCAATTGGTATATACACCTAAGTCTGTTTTTACACGGTCTTTTTTTACACGGTTTTGATATAACACGGTTTGAAAATTGAATATTTTTAATTTTTTTACACGATTTTATTCCATTTAGCACGATTTGAAATTTTATGTACTTAAATTTTTTTTGTCAAATTTAATTTTTGCGAATTATGTTCATATCACAAAAAAGTATTTATGAAAGAAAAAAGTCTGAAACCATCGATAGTATCGATAGTGCTATCGATAGTTTGCGAACACTAGCTTAAAGATTTAAGTGAATTCCCTTTTAGCGCGTACAAGCAATTTTTACTGGTCAAAGCAAATGTGAATAGCACTAATTTAGGGGAATTCCCTTTATGTGCATACAATAAAATTTACTGGTCAGAGCAATTGAAACGTGTTAATATTTTGTGAACTGTCAATGCAATAAGACGTGTTTGGTAAAGAAATTTTAATAGGTTTTAGAGATTAGGAACAAATCACCCATTTTTGTATACGATCAATGTCTTTTTTTACACGGTTTTTTTTTACACGGCTTCTTCTGGAACCAATCTACCGTGTAAAAACAGACTTAGGTGTATTTGTTTATTGATAATATGAGTTGCTGTACCAAATTTCATCAATATATCTTTTATAGTTTCCGAGATACTGGCAACTTAGTATTCGGTTTGTATGGGAGGTGGGTATTAACTTCTCTTTATAACAAAATCATATGTACAAAATTTTATTGTCGTACGACTATTCCTTCTATTTTTGTCAATCGCTACTATGGACTCGCGACATTGTGCGCCGTCTCGTGCCCGGCAGCACAGCACAGCTCGCAATTGATGTTCCTTGTCAAACATCCCACAAAGAATGAAGGTGAACTTCGAAAATTGAAGTTTGCCGAAGCCAGCGACATAACTTCGTATAGCCGAAGTACGTGTGGAACCTACTGTGCTAGATTTGCGTGATCGAAAAATTGTATACTGCGTGGTACCTCTATCTGTTTATTTGCTTAGTAATATTAGACATTTTCTTTCGGTTAATATTTGAATCGAAAACCAATGTTGATTTTTTCGCATTCATACAAGTCCGCGAGCTGCTGCGTGCGATAGAGAAGTTATTGCAATAAAACTGTGATTCAAAATCACAATTTTCAATCACAGCGAATTTGACATCGAAATCGAAAATCACACTGTGATTTGACAATCGCCGTTTTGTTCATCACTACCCTTAAGTAATGAAAATTTTAAATTGGCCTGGGATGCACTTAAAGCTCGGTATGAGAACCGACGCATCTTAGTTGATAACTAGATCAAGGCGTTGTTGAATATTTCCCCTGTTACTTCAGAAAATAGCGCTGCCATTCAAAAAATGCAGAATACAATAAACAATTGTTTGTTTATTCTGAGTTCACAAGGGGTTTCGATAGACAACTGGGATCCAATCCTAGTCTTGATATGTTCTTCGAAACTATCCGCAGAGACCATAGCTCTGTGGGAGCAATCGCTTACTTTCCGAAAAGAGCTCCACATATGGTCGTAAATGAACTTATTCCTCACAAAAAGGTATGAAGTGGTGAAACTATTAAGCGCGTATAAGCCTAAACCTCCTCGGGCTACGCAACCAAATTTCTCTTATAACAAATTGCAAAACAAGACTCAAACGTTTCATTTAGAAACAGGCAAGTCGTTCACGTACAACCTATGCAAGTCGAACCACCCACTCAAAACCTGCCAAAAATTCAAGTCACTTTCAGTACACTATAGAGTCAAGTTTGGTAAAGAGAAGAATTATTGTAAAAATTGCCCGGCATACTCTCATTTACGTAATGAATGCCCCCAGTAATTCTTCATGCATTTACTGCCAAAGAAAGCAACCGTTGTATAACAGTTTTGAAAACTTGTATTTAAGCACCCAATTTTCGGAAAATAAACCAGCTTCATAAGAATTGTCATTCTGTGCGTTTCTTTTGAGGTTCACTGAGGCTCTAACATTAGCCATACCAGTTGAGGCGAGGTCCGCCAATAGACCGTACTTTAGGACCGTAATATTCTGCCGACCGGACTTAAACTTTGACTTCAACTTCGAATTTAACAACAACATCAACACTTTACAACCAACCACTAGATGTCCGACTACGAGGAGTTTGACTCCATATTCAACAAACTCGTCACTATCACTCAACAGCAACTGCACCTCTACAACCCACAAGTAGACGACCACGAGGAATATCAACCAACTCCGCTAACTGCCGGCCCCAAACCATTGACGATAAGAGTCCGACTGATTAATCGGCATCGGCTAGTATCGGCATCGGCCAAAAAAAAGTATCGGCATCGGCCGTTTTTGGTCGATGGCATATCGGCCTACTTTTCTGCTATCATTTTTTTGTTTTCATTTTTTGTACCAACGGGTTCTTATACCCCTTTTCAGTAATGTATTTTTAGATACTGTTTAATATAAATGTTTCCTAGAAATGTTGTTTTTTAAACTAGGTATTCATAAAAACACATATTTTCTTGAAATGTCTATGCATTTCGTCTCTTAATGTGGATATCAGAAGAAGGGGCATTTAATTTTTCAATCTTATCCTTCTTTTTTAATTGGAAGCATTTTTTAACAGACCTTTTATTTTTTCCAAATTTGTTTTCTGACCTTTTTCCCACTGCATCTGTACAACGGGTCGCAATTTGAGAGTACAAATTTTAATATAAAAATCGTAATTTTAAGTTGAATAGAACACTGAATTTGTATGCAATATTTTGCTTCTCTCTGAGTGGATAAATGTGATATATTATTTTTTATAATACATGTTACTGTATTAGAATTCTGAATTCTCTTGTTATTTTATTTAGTTTTTAATTATTTCTTTTCTCGTTGTTTTGTTATTTTCCGATGAATATTACAACAATAGTTCCTTTTGTGATTTTATAAAATATACTTTGTTTTTGATTGAATTCATTCGCGTTATTTTTTCTATGTAATCGGCATCGGCCGATTTTCG
The DNA here is from genome assembly GCA_963971225.1 of Melieria omissa. Lineage (NCBI taxonomy): Eukaryota > Metazoa > Arthropoda > Insecta > Diptera > Ulidiidae > Melieria > Melieria omissa. Next base: position 117,102,884 of record OZ020267.1, read on the forward strand.
CCCTTTCGACCGATTAATCGGCATCGGCCAAACTCACCCTTCCGACCGATTAATCGGCATCGGCCAAAAAATTTGGTATCGGTCGGACTCTATTGATAGAGGAATACCTACGCCGACAGAATCAAAACAATACAGCCCCAAAGGACAAATACAGAAATCCAAACCAACTATCAACCCGACCAAATAGAAGACTACGCGCAGGGAAGAAAGTGCGACTACAAGAACTCGCAGCCCTTAATCGTTTGTCACAGAGTGAATCGGACAAACAGCGCAAACAGGAGCTCGTCCAACAAATTAGAACAACAAAACGACACTAATGGGAGGACACCACACCAGAGAGGAGATCGTTGTTGCCAATAACAACGCAGCTAACACAGCCACAAGCCAGAACAACGACAAGGACACATCTTTTTTTTTTTTTACATGGTTGGAAGGGACCTACAGTTTTATGCCGGTTCCGAACGGCCAGTTGACCAGCTTTTTCATAGGCAATTTTACTCTCAGAGGTTTGCCATTTCCTGCTGAGAGGACAGCCGCCCAAAAATTGTAGTTTTTTTTTTTACCATATTGTAGCCCGTCATTTTCTTCATTCTTCTATACTCTGGCCCACGTTGAGCGCACAAACTCGCTCTGCACCGCTTGACAATAAGAGAGATCATCGTCGCACGACAAATTAATAAAAATATTTTCTTTGCGTGTGCGCAGCATAAACAATAAAATAAATGATTAAATGCTGAATGTGAGCTATACGTGTGTTGTTTATGCTTGTTAATTTAAAATTACTCATGGAGTGGCACTCTTAAACATAAGCCAAACATAAAATTGTTTTACGAAAAATTAAGCACGAACAGTATTTACCTGTCTCCAGGCCGAAGGTTAGATCCACATTTTGCGCAGGTAAAACATTTTAAGTGAAAAACGCAATTTAGTATTTGTTTTTGTGGTTTTTGGATATCTATATTATTTATTCCAGGTATTGCTTTAGCCACCATTTCACTTGGGGGAATAGTTTCTCCACATCCAGAGCAAATGCCAGAGCAGCCGAACATGCTGAAAATACATATTGTTTATAAACGGATGACATACTCTTATGGATAAATAATAGAAATTAGATATTTTTAACAACCTGCGCCATCAATTCATTTGTTATGTGAACTCACGCGCTCAAAGTTCAGAGTGTATTTCATCCCTTATGTACTTGTTCATAAGATAACTGTATTGACATTCCGTGTCGCTATATATTATCAACCATACCAATTGCAGAAGCTACTTAAGAACTTACATTTATGTTCTTTTACTCACTCTCGATCAATCACTCACGCACTACCGGTTCCAAATCTTAAAAATAAAAAAGTTTGTACTAAACACCTAACCCGGCGAAATTGTATGTAAATTATTTCATTTTGTTATGAAATTAATCTCTTTCTTTAGGCTTATCGAGGCTCTGGATTGTGCTTGAAAAATAAAACAACCAACAATCACTTTATTCACAAATTAACACTTTCTTGTCATCACACTTCGTACTATTTTTATTTATTTATTTATTTATTTATTTAGCCAATGAACAAATGTCCTTACTGACTATAGGATATAATAATTATTACAAACTATAAGTTACTTAAACTATTCAACAGCAAACCCTTCGGAAGTGACAGATCCAAATCGGTAACATTGTTTAATTCCGAGAAGGCCCTATATAGAGGTGCATTTCTTGCATAATTCGTCCTGGGGACATCTAAATGGAAGGTATCCACCCTCCGCAGACTCCGTTTAGGGACATTAAATGCGATTCTTGCTAAAAGATCCGGGTAATCAATAGCACCACATACAATGCTGACTACAAAGGAGCATGCAAGAAGAGAACGCCTAGCATGTAGTGACTTTAAGTTAATTAGAAGGCAACGAGAGCTGTAGGATGGTATGGGATCACTGAAGTTCAGCGAACGCAAAGCGAACCGAATGAATACTTTCTGTATCCGTTCAATTCGGTTTATGGAAGATGCGTGATATGGTCTCCTGCTTGCTTGTTCAATTAAGACTTGTCGCTCTGCGCTGCACCCGGTTACCTTTTATGCTTGTCTGCTTATCGCGCCGATTGTTCTCGTACATTTCAGTTGAACTATCTCTAGATCGTTCTCGCACATCCCATTACCATCGCGAGCCATATCGAAATCATAGCAAGTCTGCCGTACTCTAAAATGCGTGAATAAAAGTATGCCTGTAAAAGCATTCAGGCATAGCACAGCGACAAAATTACACTGCCCACCACTTAGACTTGTTCATCCCGAACAAGTGCCGAGGCTCCGCCGGAGTAAGACGCCAGGCGCTCCAAATGGACTACTTTCAGCATTGCGTTTCTGTTGCAGCAGCGTTGAACCCTGTACACCACGTCATTAATCCAGGTCACGACCTTGTACGGTCCTTCCCATGACGTTTGAAGATTTGGAGACAAACCTTTCCTCCGCTGCGGGTACGAGACTATTACCAGATCGCCTTCGTGGAACCCTGCTGTGGTAGCCCGTCGATCATATCTTGCTTTCATCTTATCGCTGACCAGTTGGATACGGCTCCTTATAAACTGGTGGATTCAGCTCCGACCGCTTATTGACCACGTAGTCAGTCCTAGCGTCTTCCGTCGTGTTGACCACTACGAACTTCAAGTTAACAGGCAACGTAAACTCTGTGTCGAATACTGCTCGGGCTGGAGTGAGTGATGTCGTATCGTGCGGGGCTGACCTATACGTCATTAGGAACAGAGGGATATACGTGTCCCAATCCTTTTGCTTCATGCCTACCACTTTCCGCAGATGTTCTTCCAGTGACCAATTGAATCGTTCCACCATGCCGTCGGAGTTTTTCGTATTCCTCGAAACTCGAAATCGCGGCTTTGATCCGAGTGCAACTCCAGCGGAACTACAAACGTGGCCACCCAGTTGTTTACCAACATTTCCGTGGTGGCCTCCTGGTTGGGAATAGGATACACTTCGGGCCATTTGCTAGAATAGTCTATAACCACCAGCACATATTTGTTGCCTTGAGTGCTACTTGGGAATGGGCCGGCGACGTCCATTGCAATTCGCTGGAAGGGCGCTCTCACGTTGTACTGCTGCATGCGGCCCCGAGATCTTCTTGTCGGTCCTTTCGCAGCCGAATATCGATCACAGTTCCTAATCTGATCAGCCACAGACTTCTGGCATCCTGCCCAGTAGGATCGTCTTTTTATTTTTGCGACAGTTTATGCGATGCCTAGGTGCCCTCCGCTGGAGTCGTTACATCGTTGATCCTGCATTTCGGGACTACAACTAGGGAATTGCTGTTCCGGCCATCCTCACTCTCCCACTCGCGGTATAGGCAGCCATCAGACTGCCACAGACTTTTCCACTGTGCCCAGTAAACCTTCGCGATTCACCGTCCATCTCCTACCAGCCCGGACGTGCGCCTTCCGACGATTTTTTTAAGATCCGTATCCTCGCGCTGGTCCTTTTGCATCCTCTCCGCAAACCACTCTTCCTATTGCATAATGTTTTTACCAATCCGACGTCCACTGTATTCTCTTTGCTTTCGGCTCGGTTCGGTTTTGCACGGACGGCGTGACAAGGTATCGACATTTCCATGACTGCTACCCTTGCGATACTCTATCGTGTAGTCATAGCTCTGCAGCCGCTCGATCCACCGCGCCAATTGGCCTTCCGGATCTTTAAGGTTCAGTTGCAATTTCAATGCCGCATGATCATTGCGCAGGCGAAACTTTAGAGGTATTTTTGGAAGCATTCCAATACTGCCAGAAACTCTCTTCGGTTCAAACAGTAGTTGCGTTCAGGTTTCAACAACATTTTGCTGTACTATGCTATTACTTGTTCTTGACCATCTATTATCTCTGATAGCACACCGCCAATACTATGCCCGCTTATGCGGCCCATACACGTTGCGATTCGTTGTACAACTGGACAAGGTTGTACAAAAAATCGCATCGTGTGTAGCGCAGTTGTACGTGTCGCACAAATGGTTGTATGAAAATCAAAATATTTTTTTATTACATCCAAAATATATTTGTTATTATTTCGGTCGTGTTGTGTAAGCGGTCGCAACGTGTATGGGTATGTTGTCCAATTTCGTGCCATTTTCTGAGTTCATTCGTGTTTCAGCTTTTGTGCGTTGCGAACGAAATGGACGAGCGCAACGAAAACTGGAGCGATTTTATCGAAGCTTATCGAAATTTGCCGGAACTATGGAACAGCAAATGTGGAAAATACAAAAATAAAAATTTTCATCATACCGCACATGAAAAACTCAACACTCAACCGCACTCAACTCAATAGTGAAAAAAATTCACCAAAATGAAAATTTGGACGATGAATTGCAGAATATTTCCATGGATACTGCTCTTTTCCTCTTCTATAATTTCATTGATGATCAGAAGCACAATTATTTTGCTTGTCATTTCGTCTGCACTCAACAAAATTTATGAGAAAACTGAAGTTGAGCGAACGAGTTGTGTCGGAAATCGCAACGTGTGTGCCCTAACGACCAACCTTTCGCACGACCAGATTTTATCGTGTATAGGCCGCTTTACATCTGTATCCAGCACTTACATCTCTCCGGGCACGGGGAAGGCCAGAATTGGGGCACAGTTGTTCCTTCAGTCGTGCAAAAGCCTGCTCTTGCTCTTCGCCCCACGCGAAGGCTTGATTCTTTTTCATCAGTTTGTGCAAGCTGCCGGCTATGTTCGCAAATCTAGGAACGAATCTTAGGTAATATGTGCACTGTCCCAGGCCACTGCGGAGTTCGTGTAGATTGCGTAGTCGGGGCCACTCCTTCACCGCCGTGATTTTGCCTTCATCCGTATGCACTCCGCGGGCGAAAACCGTGTGACAAAGATACTTGACCCCTTTTAGGTTAGGTTAGGGTGGCAGCTTAAGAGCTCACGTAGGCCATATTGCGGCCCGTTGTGGTACCACGTGAAGGACGTGGTTGCCCTTCAAGCTTACACACCCCCCCGGGTGTTAGGCAGGAGCCATCCCGATTCCACAATGAATCGGGCAATGCGGCCGATGCTGGGTCCTGTAAGGTCGGCCAAGCTGCTGAAGAACGGCGCACCCAGCACCCGGAGTCGTCTCCTTGCTAGTGCTGGGCAGTGGCACATCAGGTGCTCGACGCTCTCCTCCTCACTCGCATCATCACAACTGCGGCAGAAGTCGTTGAATGGGAGGCCGAGTCTCCTGGCGTGTGCTCCGATCGTCCAGTGTCCCGTTAGCACAGAAACTGTGGAATAAATGGAATTCCGATTCAGTCGGAGCAATTCGCCTGTTCTGCCTTGGTGACCTCCTTTTGGAACACCGGGCATTTCTTTGGGTTGAGTTAAAGCCCGGTTTTTTGTATTTGCTCGAGCTCCCGATAGTCCACACAAAACCGGGTACTGCCATCCGTTTTCTTGACTAGCACGAACGGCGAGCACCAGGGGCCTGATGAGGGCTCTATGACCTTTTCTTACCGCATGTTCTCGATTAAATTTGTGACCTCTTCCCTCTTGGCCAAAGGAACTCATGTTGGCGGTTGGCGGATCGGTTTCGCACTTCCGGTGCCGATGTTGGGTCTTCACTTTGGCTGTTCTTGCGCCTGCTTCTGCTGCAAGTATTGGCCCATACTGGTGCACTAGTGACCGCGCCTTATGTTTTTTTGCTTTTCTGTCACTTCGCCGCTCCACTGGCTTTCCTGCGGTATAGCGTCCATGTTAAAACCGCTTGTCTCACTTCTTCCGGATGGGCTACTCTCGCAATTGACAACTGCTAGAGCCTCTCTACACTCGCCAATTACGCATCTTTGCCGACATAGTTGGGTGTATTAAGCCGGTTCAATATTCTGACTGGTATTTAGCCGTTTTTGGGTTCTACTAATGTACGTCCGATGATTATGTTGTCGTGTCCTTGTTCTGGTGCTTCTACAACCCACACCCGACTTGTACCATCGTCCTTGTCCACTTTTGCCCTCACAACCGCCTCGGAATTCGCTGGTATCCTCTGGTGTTGACACAAGACAACCTTCCTTACCGCCATACTTCGCTCATAGCCGGTGGGCAGCGGGAATTCAACGTTGGCATACCTCAGTACATTTTCTTTCAGGTCCAGCGTAGAACTGTGCCTAATCATGAAATCCACGCTGATAACACAGTGCAACAAATTCAAAAAAAATTTCGAGGGATAAGGTTAAACCCGTCTCATTCGATAGAGAACCTCAGTAGATGAAAAAATGCCAAGGAATTTTTTCCGGAATGTTCGAGTTTTTTTTTTTAAATGCAGTTTAAAGATGGCGGCTTAATGACTCTTGCCGAAACTTTTAAAACATTATATCTGTGGTCAAAAGCACTAACCGCTTAAGTCGACTTAAGAAGAAATTGAGTTATGGATGCCACCACGTTCCCTTGACTGTGCTCTACGTTTGTGTAAAATCGGGGAGCTTCTAACTTTAAAATAAAAAAAGTTATTAATAAAAACCTATTCGCATTCCCATAGCGAACACACTACGCGCTAAAACTTTAAAGCGAGATTACTCGAAACAGCAATTTACGACTTAGGCGGTTATTGCTTTTGACCACAGATATCTCTTGACTCAAATGTCAGAAAGGAATAAATTTAACGTCAAATGAAAGCTAATGATATGAAGTCAAAGAAACAATATCCTTTTTTTGAAAAATTTTCATCTACTGAGGTCCTCTATCGAATGAGATGGGTTTGACCTTGTCCCTTTTTTCAGTGTTGCACTGTGTAATCACGTCATCCATTATATCCGCGACGATGAACTCATACTCCAGGCTGTTGGTGCCGGTTCTTCAGCTCACAGTAGTACAGCGTTTTGTTGTGCACGTTGCTGTATTTCGCTGCCAACGCTCTCATGATGGCCTCGTAATTACTTCTTGAACATTCTGGAACCGATTTAATTACCTCAGCCGCAGGATCTTTTAGCGCCAGTGCCGATCTCCGGCCTTTCCACACATCGGCCCACTGATTTTCCAGAGCAGCCAGGTCGAACTGTAGCTGGAATGTATCGAACGGCGCAGCGCCGTCATAAGTAGGCACTTCTGTTCTGGTGACAAAAATTTCCTGAACTGGCGGCAACCATTCGCGTGGCTGTACCTCTTTAAGCCGCTCGTCGATTTTGCTGTTCACCGAATCCTCCAGACCGTCAACTCGTTTGTCCAAATGCTCCACTCGCGTCTCCAGGTGCTCGACCTTCCTATTAATCCTGTCTGAAATTTCCTCCACTTTCTGCTCCAAGCGCGCCGAATTTTCCTGAAGCTTGCTGTACCACTCGCGATTTGCATTTTCAATTTTAGTTTCCATTTGCGCCGCCATCTCTCGGTTCGCAGTGTCGACTTTTGCCGAAATTTCCTGATTTGTAGTTTCCAGTTTTGCTGCCATTTCTCGATTCGACGTTGCGACTTGCGCCGATATTTCCTGGCTTGCCGCTTTCATTTTAGCTATTTCTTGATTCGTAGTTTCCAGTTTCGCTGCCATTTCACGATTCGCCGTTTCCATTTGCACCGACATGTCTTTAAGTGCAACCATTAGCTGGCTCATGTCCAACGCTTGTAGTGGCGCAGCCGCTGCAGCCGTATTCTGCAGCGACGAGCACCAGCAGGCGATTCCACCACCTTGGCCGACGCCTCTAGCTCTTGCGTTCCAAACTCGTGCGCAGTCCAATCGACGCCTCGTGCCTCGCATGCCTCTCGCAAGCGCAGCTGCAACTCCACCTTTCCGCTAGCAGTCGGTAAATTCCAAGCAGCCAGCTCTTTCTTCAGCTGGTCCACCTTCAGCAGCTCGAGCTTAACCATGTCTGCGTTTTTATAATTTTATTTATTTTTTGTTTATTTTCACACAGCACAATCCCACTTCTGACAACAATTGTTACGAAAATGACTTCTCTAAGTTCGTATCTGGATTGTGCTTGAAAATAAAGCCACTTAAATTATTCAGCGCAAAACGCAGTCAGAAACCAACAATCACTTTATTTACAGATTTACACTTTGCTTGTATTTACACCTGTTACTACTTTGCTTGTTCAAATAAGACTCGTGCCTCTGCTAATGAAAACATTCATTACTTTTAATTTTATAGCATAAAACGTGTGTAACAGTATTTATGTCCCTACTAAGTACTGCACTTCGATGGGATCTATCGCAGTAGGAGGCAACACCTGGGACAATACTGGTTTGCAGAAGAAAACGTCAAACACCTCATTACGTCGATGGGATTATGGGACGTTCTCTAAAAACTGTAGGGGCACAATAGATTAACTATTGTCTTGCAATATCCCATTTCTAAATCAATCAATTTATGGAACTGCTTAAATTAATTATCACAAGATTGCAGTGCTGTAGAAAACGTTTGCCATTGAGGGCCAATTTTTCAGTGCGAGTTTAAACCCAGTTCAAACGGAGTTTGTTTGAACTTGGTTTAAATTTGAACTAAGTTTAGACGATAAAGCAGTTTTTCAGTGCTAGTTTAACTGGAGCAAATATTTGTCATTTGAGTATGGCAATACTGCCGGCTTCGATAGCTCAGCGGGTAGCGCGGTGGCTTCTCATACCAAAGGCTCCAGGTTCGATTCCTCGCTCGGGCTGGTGAACAACTCGTCTACTTCTATCGCTATCCACATGAAGGGAATAAGAATTACAAGAATCGCACAAGTGCGCTCTTGGCAGGCAATGGCAAAACCTCCAAGTGTGAACGAAAAACTGCCAATCGCGTCTTCTTGCACTTTTGAAAAAAAAAAAAATAAGTGCTCGAGTGCAAGAAGGCAGACCGCGTGAGTGCCGAGGAAAAACAAACCAAAGAGAAAGAAATTGAGGACGATTTCGATTCAAAATTTGTTGATAAGTTCCGGTGCGCGAAAACGTTGCGTACAATGTATAAGAATCTAAAAAAGTGCAAAAAAAGAATTTCGCTCCCGACAGGCAAGAGCTGACCAAAACAAAAAATAAATGAACTGTCAGAAGCTGTTGACAGTTTAAACTTAGTTTAACCGTGCAAGGTTGGGCGTTTAAACTGAGTTTAAACTTCAGTCAAGTTTGACTGAAAAATTCGATTTTGCGTTTAAACTAGAAACTGAGTTAAGCTCGCACTGAAAAATTGGCCCTGAGACAACCTTAAAAATTGTTATAATTCAGCGCACGCCAATTGAAAACAATCCCCAAAGACTGTATATCATCACCTTAACATAGAAAGGACGTAACTCATAATTTTTCGAAATTGTGTTTTTTGCATTTTCTGTTACAATACCCTCAAAAGTAATCCTGTTTCACTGTCATATGTTTATATATGTAACGGTTTAACAAGGAAAGGAAAAAAAGCCCTAACTCAGATTTCATGTAAAGTGTGGTAGCAAAAAGTATAGAACATAAAGAGTGTGCATCACGCACAAGCAAAAATGTGAATGCGGGGGCTGATATCGCAACATGATTTCATGATGCGGGAGGTAGGCAACAAGAGGGCACTTGAAAGGAGAGCACAATGCTCTGAGCGCAAATCATAGCAACACGAATGCTGCGTCTGCGCTCACTCTGTGTTGATTTATTTTTGTGGTTGATTGTTTCAATCAGTAGCGCACAGAACTGAATGCGTGTCAAGTAAGCGCACACAATTTTGCTTTTCCTTGGCAGCGATCGGTTGTGCTTCGTGTAAGCAAAACAAACTTGTAACGAACTTGCTTGCTCTCGATAATGAAAATATTGCAAATTCGAGCTCGCCCTATGCATATTTTTATTTGTCTTTGCCGCAACCAATGCCTCCGCTCATCTCTTCTCCCCCGCGTCTACAAACACGCTTGCAAAATTTTTGAAGATGCGTATTCTTTATATTGTATATTCTTTGGTGGTAGCCATTTCGTTTCTGTCAGGTTATATTTCTGCAAGGAGAAATATTTTTGTATCACGTGTGAAAAAAAAACTTTATTTAAGTGGTACTGAAAGAATAAAGTTATTAAGTCTTTTTCTCCCTCCTGTGAAATTTTGAAATTGTATTGAAATTTCTATATTAAGGTGACGATATAAGAACTTGAGTATGCCATCCAGATGTGTTGTATGCAAAAATAAATCATGAGGACGTTGTTTTATTAGTTCCCATCAAGTCGGACTGTATGTATATAGGCGGCCTAATCAATTCATCTCGGATACAGTTATAATAAAATTTTATTAATCTTACCTCGAATAGTCTTTTTTGCATAGTATTAGTCCACGTCGTGTAAAACAACTAGAGCCAACCTCTGCTAACATAGCTCCACAGCAGTGGCACTTAAGACAGGAATTATGCCAATACCGGTCTAAAGCAAATAAAAGGTATCTATCATTAATTTTGTCTGAAAGAAGAAAACGAAATTTTAAGATTATTATTATTTCTTTATTCGGTCTATGAACAACGGTTCTTACAGACTATAACAATGTCCTTATATATTATGGGGCTATAAACTAAAATAAAAGTCTCTGAGGGAAATTCTAACTGCCTTAATTAAGGGCGAGGATGAAAGTCTTTAAGAAGATTGATTTGGGAAGCGCAAAGTCAAAGTCCAAGACACAAACAGTCCATTGAGCTCTATCAAAGCTCTGGAAAGAGGAGCATTCAGCGCATAGGTCGTCCTCACGAAGCTAACATAAAACGGCACAGGGTTCCGAAGGAATCTTAGCGGCGAATTAAAGAACATCCTGCCCAACAGAGCAGGTTAATTAACATTAATTACCATTAATTATATCAAACACGAAGGAAGGAGATAGGATACTTCTCCTGCTTTGAAGGGACTTTAAATTGATGAGATTAAGCCGCGCTATATAGGAGGGGATAGGATCCACGAAGCGATGAGAGCGCATGGCGAAGCGAAGAAAAACTATCTGAAGGCGCTCAATACGATTAATGTGACATAGATGATAAGGCCTCAAAATGAATTAGGCATATTCGAGCTTTGAGCGGGCAAGAGGTGTATAGCAATTTGAGCGTATATGGGTTGGAAAATTCGGAGCGATTGCGCCTTACAAATGCCAATATAGCATTTGCCTTAGAAATAGTGGAGTTAATCTAGCGGGAAAACGAGAACTGAAGATCAAAACCTACACCCAAGTCTTTGGTTTCGGAAACCAACTTCAAAGGAAAATTGGAAATGCAATAAGAAGTGTTCAGGACAATGAGAGTAGGTCGAATAATGGCATTTGCTGATGTTTAAAGATAGGCAATTACTGCGGCACCAGCCGTGGACATTGTCAATGTCCGCCTGAAGCAACTGAGTAGCAAACAAGGTTTTAACTGTGGAATAAATTTTAAGGTCATCAGCATAGAGTAAAAAGCTTGCCGCCGAGAAGCAACTACTTATGTCGATGATGAATAAGACAAAGAGCAATGGCCCAAAGATACTACCTTGTGGAACACCGGAAGAGGCTACAAAGGGGTCGGAGCGAACACTGTCAACAATTATCACACATTGACGGTTCCTTAGATAAGACTTGCCCCATTCTAAGAAAACTGCGTGAAAACTCTTGCAAAGAAGTGAAGAAATCTTCGGAAAAAACGGCAAAGTTGGAGAAACAAACCCATGTTGATGTGGAGAAATACAATTTTTTACGGCGAAGAACAATTGGTTCTACACAACGCATTCAAAGAGCTTCGAAACAGTCGATTGTTTGGAGATAGGCCTGTAGTTACACAAATCGTTTTTATTCTCACTCTTGTAAATTGGCGTAGTAAATGCTAGCTTCGAGTCAATCAATCAATAAAAACACCAGATGATAGCGATTTATTGAAAATCATGGTTATCGGACGAATGAGTGAAGCGCAGTTCTTAAACAGTACCGTCGATAGACCATCAACGTCAGTTTGGGAAGAGAAACTGAGCCGAGCAACGCCGTTTTCTACATCACTAGATAATAGAAATAACGACCCAAAATCCAATGATGATTCCTGACCATATAAAAATTCATTTGGGGCATCAGTACAGGGAATAAAATTGGAATTACAGAATTCAGCGAAAAAGCTTGCAGCAGAGTTGGTGGATTTATTATTAAAAAATAATGGAGAGGGAATACTTGCGCAATTTTTTTTCGATTTGATAAAACGCCAGAAAGCTTTAGGGTTCGATTTTATCTTCAACATTTTAAATGTAATTCTTGTATGAAAATTTATCAAGACAGTTGAATTCCTTGGAGTAATGTTTGTACTTATTAAGTTCACGTCACCAGTTTTTTGAATCTGCGAAAGAATTTGTTTCTCAAATTGTTAAGCTTCCTCAAACTCTTGGTATGTCATGACAGTTTGTACATTTTCCTTAAATTGAGCGGAATGTTGGCAAGACAGACTTCAACTCGTACTCGTACAGACGAACTCGTAAAAACTCAGTTCAAGTATCAGAGGAACGTGGTAACAGCCGAGGAAAGCGGGGATACTCCATCAAATTAACATTTACTATGTTATTACTTATCAAGATGAGATCCAAAATTTTTGGAAACCTGTTTGAAACAGTTGAGTTGCGCAAAGTCTACATTTAAGAACTTGTCAACCAAGTCGAAGTATTCGTGATCTAAGAAATTGGCATTGAACCACGTTTCGGTGAGGACGACGATGTCGAAGTCAAGCTGCGAACTCCACAAGAGAACTGATTGAGACTTAGTCCTGAGACCAGACACGTTTTGGTAGAAGATTTTTAACAGATTACTGCCAAAAGTATTAGCATTAGTTGGGAGCGGAAAATGGAAACTGGGTTTCGGAAAAAAGTGAAACAGACGTACAGTTACACTGGCGGACCAGGGATCGGGAACCAGTAGTTTCTCATATGCCGAATCAAAGACACCCAGTTTAAAATTGTCTCACCTCAATGAGTCCATCTTTCTTCTGGTGCCAAGCCCCTTTCATGCAATGCTCAACCCAGTTTTCCAAGGTTGCAACCCATTTTCATTGATGTCCGACTTACATTCCAAAGTTACGCAGAAAGTCGAGCCGGTAGCGCGCTGGCTCTGCATACCAAGGCCCTAGGTTCGATTCCTAGCTCGAGCTGGCGAAACTTTTGTCTACTTCTATCGCTATCCACATGAAGGGGATGAGAATTACAAGAATCGCTCAAGTGCGCTCTTGATAGGCAATTTCAAAACCTTCAAGTGTGAAAGGAAAATTGCCAAAGAACGCCGTTCGTATTCGGCGTTAAACTGTAGGTCCCCTCCCTGCCTTTCAACACCCGTTTAAAATGTGTGTTGTATCAGATGTTGGAAAAAACAGTGTTGCATACACATTTCAAACGGGTGGAATTTGTGGTATCACAACGGGTTACATAGGCCTAAGTGCGTCTCATACAGAGGCAGCCACTACAACCAACCAACCAACCATGGGACGACGGTGTACAAAATTGCAATGCGTTCCGATTTATAACTCCCAAGCTATTCCACATTTTAATTTTGGGTTCTATGGGCGGTCCCATGCCCCTCGCCCAGAACCCACCCTATTCCCCTGTCGAAGGGCACGTCTTAATCGTAAGTCTGTGCCGAAAGTCACTGATGTGTGACCTGTAGATCCAAAGTTATTCAAAACATTTGGGTCGTTTGTAAAATTGTCACGCCCCTTGTCCAACCCTTATAAAAATATACCAGTGAAACGACACACCTAAACGATGGCCCTGTACCAAATTTCAATGCTCGACTTATAATTCCGAAACCATTCCATATTAAAAATTACAAAATTGTGTGAATGCTTATGTTAGCGTTCTTTTCGTTGATTAATCATTTTACCTATAGTCTCTTTGCAGGGTAAGTAATAAAAACGGTTTGCGGATTCGAAATCAGTGAGTCCAAATTACGGAAGAACTAATGTCAAAACCATAAATGTCGAGGAAAAACCGAGCTTTTTTGCCTTGTATTATTGATCTGAACCGATCAATCGATGACGATCACATGGAATTATGGTATATGTATATAAAATATTACTTTGAATGAGGAATTAGTTCAAATTTTGTACTAGCTTACCTCCACAGCCTCCACAAACTTTAAATTGAACGCTCGAGTTTAAAAGATGTTGATTATGGAAATCATTTGAAACTTCTTCCATGTATGCTGATTGTTGGGTTTGTGAATTGGAATTATTTTCGCAGATTTGCTTCGCAAAACCATTACGATAACCTACAAGTAAAGACGTAAAGTTGTCAGGGCTAGACGAGTCTTGCTGATGTGGTGCTATAAACTCCGTGTATGGATGGTAGGATGTATTCATTGCAACTTGTACCACCAGATTTTCAAGATTTCTAGCTGAAGTTAAGAACAAACCATACGGAATCCAGTCTGAATAAACCTGTAAATTAGTCAAATAAAACATACATATAGTAACAGTAATTCATAATATACATACAGTGATCTACAAAACTGCTCAAAAAGAGAATATTTCATATTCAAAGTTAACTAAGTTTTGTGGACAATTAAAAAAAGCATAAGTATGTGCAAATGTGAAAAAACAAACAATTATAGCACTTTTCATTAGATTCAATGGGTACTTGTGCACATTAAGGTACAACTCACAAGACCACTCACGCAAACAGTTGTAAAACCCTCTACTCTTATGCGCACATTTTGTTACGAAAAATAATTCGGCCAGCTCAACGCAGGCTTATTAATTTTTCTAGATTGTGCTCAAAAATAAAACACACTAAATTCTTTCAACGCAGCTCTTCAATAGTTGCTTATTGTTACACTTGTTACCGAACAAGTGCCGCCGTAGTAAGACGCTCCAATTGGATTATCGTCAGCCTAATGCCTCTATTTCTGCAACGTTTAATCCTATATACCACGTAATTAATCCTGGTCATGACGTTTGAAGTTTAGAAAATAAACCTTTCTTCCGCTGCGGGTTGTAGAGCATTACCAGATCATCTTTTTGGAACCCTTCTGTGTTAGCCCGTAGATCATATCTGGCTTTCATCTTATCTTATTGTTAAATCCGTTATTTAAATTGTTTTATTGAATATATAGAATTTACAGAGCGTATGATGTGTGTGAAGGAAGAAAGAAACTAACAGACTGAAAAACATCAGTGCAAGAAAAACGACCGAAGGTCTAAATGAATATAAGGTTGCCATGTAACTAAAATAAATATTTCCAACACTTTCCATTTATGTCGAAATTTCGTGTACAGGGCCAAGGCCAAACCCAGAGAAGCATGTCCAAATCATAACACTTTCGATAAGTTCAATTCACATAAAAATCACCGTTATGATAACCGGAATTATGAAACAGTAGCTGAAGCAAACAGAGTTGCTTACGTTTCGCGCAGCGAATTTAGGTAGGGGAATTCTTTGTAAGGTGCCACTCTTTGTAAGGTGCCACCACTGCTCGATTTCGACGTTCCAGCAATCAAAGAAAAAAATTCCTATTGTCATTTAACCTATATATGTCAACATCAATTTTAATGTGGTTTTTGAGGGAACATGCGCAATAACGTGGTCTGGGTAAATAAAAGTGTCAAATTTGGTTAAGAAAAAACATAAAAATGAAAACTGAAGGTTTTTCTTGCGGTGAAAAAGTAACCAAAAACCTATAAAAAACTAAGGTAAATATCAGTGTTGGACTTAATTTTCAATGGTTTTTTATAATCCGAAATGATATCTGAGCATATCGTAGGAGGAGAACATTTATTTAATGATTTCCAAAATGGCGTCAAATTGTAAAGTGCCGCCTTTTTTTCTTTGTAAGGTGCCACCCCCTTTTTTCATTGTTTTGTGGTCTTATATCGGTAAAATGACTTTTTATTGCTCGGAATCGTCATTAAAATGAATTTAAAGTGTTCTTAGTCAATTTTTCTCTAATCCTATCATGAGGAATAAATTAGTTCAGGTTTGTTTATTAATTTCCATACAATTATTCGTTTTATTCGTTACCATTCAATTTGCATTTTGCTTTCGGTCATTTTCTATTCAATTCAAAGTTAATTCAATAATCTTTCGTAAATTTTCTAAATCATCCATTTTTACTTGAGATTTCTACGTTTATAGCGGTTTTTAGGGGGGTGGCACTTTACATTAAATAATTTTAGGGTGTCGATTTTGAAATCTTTGGGAAATTGGCTGTAAAATTCGTATTTACGAAAAATTCATATAAAGTGTTACCTTGGATCATAGCTCTTTAGATCCTCTTTCCAACGGGATATTAAAATTGGCGATACGTTAATTTTCTAACGAGTTTTGCGCAAAAAAGCTATGGGGTGGCACCTTACAAAGAATTCTCCTATCTATTTAAATTTCGTTGATTTATTTCTTATTAGTGAAGTTATACAGTTCCGGTCAAAATAAAAGTAGTGCTGCTACTAAATATAGTGCGACATGTTGAATTTGCTGCTTCGCCCTTTTTTTGGTTTAACCGTAGGATAGTTTTATATAGGCAGAACACAAGATAAATCGTTGTTATAACTGCATGATTTTGTAGCTAATGTTAAAATTTGATTTTTGTGTTAGATTTACTCGAATTTATTGTGCATGTTTTACGTTTTATGGAGGTGGCGCTATTTATTTGACCAAGAAAACTATGGATCGATGTGTATATGTACGAATCTTACAGGAAATCGTGCTACCGTATGTCCGTGAAAAAAAGCCACTGCTTTGAGTCTTTCAACAGGATTACAACCTAAAGTATGCAAGCAAGGTCGCATTAAAGGGCTTCGCAAGAATAGGATTAGGGTTATGGAATGGCCCGCACAACCACCAGACAAATAAACATTTGTGGTGATGCCATTAAAACCACGTCGTCCGCATACGCAGCCGTTTTGACTCCTCTCCGGTTACCCATTTTGTAAGGAGGGCGTTTCCGAGCGTTGGGCTTACCACCCTCGATTGGAGCATTGCAGTGGCCCAGCTGCGAACATGTACGTTGACTCCAAGGTTTACCAGCGATGACTCCATCGCGCTTATCTCTATCTTAGTAAAGGCACCTTCTATATACATGAAGGCCGCTAATGTGTATTGTTTGTACTCCAGTGATCTTTTGATCTTATTTGGACACTAAAAAGGCTAAGGTGCTATCTTAGCAGCTGCCGTAGCTCAGCTGGCTAGTGCGTTGGGCCGCGAGTCAAGAGTCTGCGAGTTCAATACTCCGTTGCGTTAACACAAAAAAAGAAAAACAAAAATTTTTGTTTCGGCGGCTATCCCCTCAGCTGGAAATGGCAAACCTCTGAGAGTAAAATTGCCTATGAAAAAGCTCCCAACTTGCCGTTCAGAATCGGTATAAAACTGTAGGTCCCTTCCAACCTTGTAAAAAAAAAAATGTTTAGCTTCCTGTTCAGCGGACCAAAGTTAGTCTAGAACACACTTTAAGTTGTAGGTGCATTTTTCGTGTCGAGTAGTGTTATCTTTGGTATTACTTTAGAAAAAAATTTAATAAAAAATTGTTAATTTAATCTCATCCAATGTATACGTATTATAACGATGAGGCACTCTGTGCTGTGCTATGCATGAATGCTTTTACGGGCATACTTTTAGACACGCACTTTGGAGTACGGCCGGCTTACTATAATTCCGATATGGCAAGGATGGTTCGCGATGGAAATGGGCTGTGCGAGAACGATCGAGAGAGAGTACAACTGGAATGTTCAAGAACAATCGGCGCGATAAGCAAACAAGAATAAAAGGTAGCAGTGTGCAGCGCAGAGGGACGAGTCTTATTTGAACAAGCAAAGTAGTAACAGGTGTAAATACAAGCAAAGTGTAAATCTAAAAAAAAAGTGATTGTTGGTTTCTGACTGCGTTTTGCGCTGAGTAATTGAATTATTTTCAAGCACAATCCAAAAACGAACTTAGAGCTAATTTTCGTAACAGTATTATGTTTTGTTTGACAGTTTATATTTCCTGTAGAAAATATTTATTTATATACATATATTGAGGTAACACAGTGTGCAATTCTTTAGTTTTTGGTCCACACTCACCCTTCATTGGTGCACTCATATTCCTTTGTTTCGTGCATGTGAGTGGGGATGAGAGCATAGCGTTACCAGTATATTTCGCTTTTCAATTCAAACGTCGCCTTCGTTTTAGCAGCATCGCATGTGTACGTACTTACATCGGTAATCGCCAAAAAAATCAGTAAAAACACCAATATTCAGCAGAGAAGCTATTTTAGTTATTCAGGAAGAAAATAGAAATGATTTATACTTGGTATACACGTATAATAAAATAACCATCAGTAAATAGTTTTCATCCAACATGAAACTTAACAAAGTGATCAAAAAACATTTAACCCCAACGAAACGAAAAAATAAATAAACTGAAAAACTTGCAACATAACGACACAATCACCCTCTCTCTCACAGTCTGCTTTTAGCTCGATTTATAGTCCAGCGTTATTCCTATTTTGCATTAAGTCTTCTTCTTCTTCTTCTTGACTGACACGACAGCCCGATTACGAGATTAAGGCCTAGCTACCCGCAACCTTCCATGTTGTGCGTGTGAATTTTTACAAGGTTGGAAGGGACCTACAGATTCATGCCGATTCCGAATGGCGAGTTGTAGTGCGAGTAGTGCACCACACCACGCATATCGAAGAAAACCGTCAGCAAAACTTTAATTTTGGACCGACTTTGGCGTTCTCTCTTCGGCTTTGGCTCATTTTCGAAGCACCATTCGGACAATTGTTGTTCGGTCGGCATATGAAATTCATAAACTCATGTTTCGTCACCAACAAGAATATCTTCGAAATTCTCAGTTATACAACACTGAAATTTAGTACCTTGTGACTTGTGAATTTATTGACTCATTGGTGCTTTGGCAACGGGACATCACTTTGCAAGCGCAACGATCGTCGTTTTAGCGAACGTGATTTAAAACAACGCTAATGATTTTTGTTCTTGTAGTTTTTGTGTATGCTTTTGTGTTGCTGATTGGTTTTTTTCACAACCTTTCAGTCGGAGCCTAAAAAAGTCGGCATTGAGGCACATATGTACATATATCCGACTAATCCAAAAATTTTACTTCAGAATTATTTAGTGAAAAATAATGGGAGAGTAACTTGAAAATCCAAGATTTTTTATATTTTAGTTTTTTTATTTAATTGTTTTCGCCAGCGCAACAACAACAACAGCACATCGTCTTCACCTCTCAATCATCCCACGCCGCAGCAGTGAGCTAACGCAGACTCGCTGCAGTGAGCGCAACCAAAGAGCGCAACACGTAAAACTACATTCTCGCTCGAAGAGTAGCGCTCTCACCACATCCGTGATCTGTGAGGGCAGAGTACGGGTTCCAATGTTGGAACCCGCCATACACAATTTTTGCTTGTCTGACATACGCATTCTGTATGTTTATTTTCTTTGCTTGTAGCCTTCCTGACCACCCTCACATTCTCATCATGGTACTACAATGACCAACTTTGGCCTGTAATTACTCCCTTCGGAGCAATTACGACTACCTTGCTGAACATTCGAATTGGGTCTTTAGTCGATTTTTAGTAGACTATTGAACAGATATGCTCTAAATAAACGACGCTCTATTGCCAATTACACAATTACCTATTAGTCGCCGTTGCCTATCCATCTTTGATGAATGACAGTTATTTGTTTATATTAAGGTGCCTATCATAATTATAAGAAACTTAAAAAATATTGCAGCCTCACCAAAGCGAGGTAGTAATTTTTTTAGAAAAGCAAAAACGCTGAGTAACATTGTAAAGGGTCAGTTTTAATTATAAGCGCAACTTAATATTCTTTAAAATTCCTGTACAATATATAAGGTTTTTCATCATGAGCCGAAAAAGTAAATAAAGAAAAAAAATCAATTAAAATTTTAATTTTCATGAAACTTTATTATCAAAATAATATTTGGTTTGTGCCATTAGTAATGGAATATGATATCATTCAAATTACCGCCACGAGCAGCCTGGCACACCTCGATTCTTTTAAGGTAATTTTCGATGACTTTTTTACATATAGCAGGCTGTAAGGCGCCAAGAACTGCACGTATGTTGTCCCTTAAATGCTCCAGTCTGCGGATTGTCTGCATAGACTTGGTCTTTCGCGTAGCCCCAAAGAAAAAAGTCCAAAGGGTTCAGATCGCACGATCTTGACGGCCAATTGGCATCACCAAAACGCGAAATTATGCGGTCATCGAACCTGGTTCGCAATTCTGTCATGTTCGGTCGTGTTGTGTGGCATGTAGCGCCGTCCTGTTGAAACCACATCTCCTCCATATCCATATCTTCGGTCGCTGGCCAGAAATACTCGGTTATCATACGGCCATAACGTTCAGAATTGACGGTAACGGTCTGTCCTTCGTCATTTTGAATACAGCAATATTTTCGGCCGAACGAGCAGGGCGATTACGTATTGGCCTCTGTACATCTTGTACAGAACCAGTTCGTTCGAATTTCGCCAATAAATCCGAAATTGTTGACAAAACAGGCCTTCCGTGACGTCCGATATCCTTCCATAGTGCGCGAAAAGTAGTGCTCAAATTTTTACCATTTTCGTAGTGAATTTTCACTATGTTTACACGTTGAGCGATGCTAAATCGGTTCATTTTCATAAATGGCAAACACTAAACTACAATATTAACACATTGCAACGACAGATGACGGCTGCTGTTGTCGAACGCAGGGCTGCCAAAGTTTTCGGTTCGAAATGAAAAACCCTATACCTTATCTTTTATACCTTAGCTTTTATGGGATTTTTGAGTTAATTTCAATTAATTTTAAATAAAACCTTGGTGGGTAAATTGTTATCCGAAAAGGAACAAAGCTTTTAAGGTTGCCGGACTTGGTGTTAGTAAAGCTACTGCCTGATTTCGACGCGATCCACATAATGACGCTAAACGATGAAGTACTGTTCGTAAACACAAGCTGTCTGAACACGAAAAGAGCCGAATGTTTTGAATGCGAGCAATTCGTTCACCTCTTGTTCGCAGCTTGCAGCCTTCAGCAGCCGGCCAATGTCTAAAACCCATTTGCCATTTGTTAAACAACTCGGAAAATATTGTCCGAGCTGTTATGAAGAAGGCCCCGACACTTCTACCGCGCCACAAAGCTGCACGACTAATTCGCACGAAATAATCTGGATACTTGCCGGAACATGGTAAACATATTTTAATATGTTGAGCAGGGGCGTAGCCAGAACTTGGTCATGGGAGGGGTTTTAAAAAAAATTGTTTGCCAATTTAGTATACTTCACCTTTAAAAAAGCCAATATTAAATTTTGCTTTAAATATGGTAAAACATTTCACTTGATGAATCAAGTTTATTGTGATGATTAGGGATCGGAATTATATGCAAGTACATATTTATTTTGGAGCTTCCGATTTGAACGGGACCAAAACAGAAACTATTTTTATTGAAAAATATTAAGAATGAGTTAACATATTGTTACGAATGCTAGTTCTAGTGGGCTAGTACGTATCACTGGATTGTGCAATTTGAAAATGAAACAACTTTGTTTATTCGAACGCAGCCAATTAAAAACCAACAGTCACTTTATTATTCACAGTTTACACTTTACTGTTCGCATACTTAAGTATTTGCTTAACTACTCCGTGTGGCAACTTCACTTGTCAAAACCAGACTGACTCGCTGCGCCGCACCCGGCTGCCTTTTATACCTGTCCGGCCATCGCGCAGATCGTTCTCGCACATTCCCGAGTGGACTAAAGGTTTCCATGATGATCGCGACCATCGTTGCCAGATTGGACTAAAAGTTATTATCGCGGCCGTCGTTGCCAGATTGAATTATAGCACGGCGCGTAGCGGCAGGGTTGCTTTGCACAGCGACAGACTGTCTTCGTTACAATATGCACTGCATATTTGCATATGTTTGCATATTTTGCATGTTTTTGCATTTTTTGCATAGGTTTTTCATATAAATCCGATACCTAGTGATGATCGTTTATTCCTTGGTAGAGTTCATGAGTGGTAGTCGCGATTTAAAAAGGATTGTCAGGACATAAATGATCCACCGGTAATTCATCATGGATCAGCCAAAATCACCTTGAAATTGGATTTAACCTTCGCTTTAATTATTACCCACCCGGGTGATCATTTTCATGATTCATGTTCAACATCTGCCAGAGTATTTATCCAATGTAGTTTTTATTTCAACTTGCTGAACAAATTCGAAAGTACATAGTTTTCAATAGCAAAAACAAAAAAATTGTTTTGGAAATATTATTCATGTTTTTTGTTATTTTGTATACCAAAAACCTAAACGGGTGATCCCAGGCGCTTCCGCTACAACTTTGAATAAAACTCACACAATTTTTTTTACGAACCTCAGTACGTGCAATAAACCCTTTGGAAAGAAATCTTCTAATATTTTTCATAGAAATACATCTTTAAAGTAAGGCTTTTGTTCAAAAAACGGACTAACACGATTACAAAAATCTTTGGTAAGGCGAAAGTTAAGCATCTCAAAAACATAACATTATCGCAATTTAACTGAACAGTTTGGCTATCGAAAGACGCTATCTCATCCATAGACAATTGTGACTGAGTTTTTTACTAAAAGTTTTATTTTAAACATCAACCACTTTAAACATCAACCACCTCGTTTTCACCTGATGCGGCATCGTACGACTTTCACTTTATAAAAAAAAACGAATATATTTTGAGGACGTAGATATCCTGAAGAACAGCTAACGATTTAAAACACTCATTAAACATGCTTTTAGATCATGCAAAGCCTGAAAGGAACTTTTAAAAAAATTATATCGGTTTCACCAAAAAAATTTGTTATTCTTTTAAATGTTTAAAGGTTAAAAGATCTTCTTTGTGGGAACGTATATACCACGCATAGTGATTGAACATTTTTAATAATTATAGGCCTTGGGGGGGTTCTGACACCCAAAACCCCTCCCTTGGCTACGCCCCTGATGTTGAGTAATATGACTACAAATGCATATACACCAATACCTCATTTTGCCTCGTGGTTACGTAAAAAAAAAACACGACGCAAATTGAAACGACGCAAAGTGAATTATGATTTTCTATAGCAAACCATGAAAAGATCGAAGATAGGTTCCAGGGTTACGAAAATACTACTTTTTAAAAAGAATTTTGAACAAAGTAAACATTTAAAAAATAAAAATAATATAAAATTTCATTACATACATACAAAAAAAAAAACAAATTCAATTTAAACAAAATAAAATATTCAATTAATTTATAAAAACAAAATAAAAATTAATCACTGTCTAATGAGTCCATAGTGGCTGTTGTCGTAAGTCGGCTTTCTTTCACAAAAGTTAGAAAGGGAATCCCCGAGTTTTGATGGCATGGCGCAATTAGAAACAAAAGGTGCCATCTTTTAGAAAAAAAAAAGAAAATTTCAAAAAAAAATTAAAGACTCGAACCCAAAACAATGCAACTTCTAGCGACGCACAGTGAAAATTAGTACAAATTCAGCAGCGACGCAACTTCGAAAAAACGCAAAAAGAAACGACGCAAAGCGAGGTATTGGTGTATTTTTACAAAAGGGTATCTTTTCTGGTGAAAAGAAAAATAATTTGGATGGACTAAATGGTTGTTGATGCTACTGGAGGGTTTTCAGTACGGAGCGCCTAAAATTTTCCAAAAGAAATTTCGATGGCGGTTCTGCGATGGTCGATTTCCGTTTCACGAGCTCAAGAATGGGCTGTACAGAATATAATGGAGTGTTAGAAAAAAGATAAAAACCATATATTTTTATGCAAGATAACGCGGCCATTCATAAAATTCGGCAAACAACAGGGTTTTAAACTATTGCTCTGGTGACACTATGGACCGACCAACTTGTTCGCACGACTTGTTCGGAGTACTTCCCAGACTGTTGGGGACTTAGAAATTGCAATTTTAAAGGAGTGGAGCCCCAATTATCGGTTAAGCTTATAAAATCGATTAGAAAACAGTTGCATGAAGTTGGAAAGAAAGAATCTGGTACCATTAATTATTGATTAAACGTTTATTAAAAAAAATAAAAAAATAGATAATATATATATTCGATGGAGTTTAAATCCTTGAGTAAAGTCCTTCAACGTAATGATGCTCGTAAATTCGAGTCAGATATGAAATCAAATCCAAAGGCATTATGTCAAAAAAGTCGTGCTCAAGTATTTCTTGTGAAGTGTTCTACAATGGTAAACATGCTTCTTCCCCCTGGAAGCAGCTAATCTATTTGCGGATTTTTTCCGGGCTACTTTTGAATCTGTCACTGATTCAGTGGAGTGATGCTCGTAAATTCGAGTCAGATATGAAATAAAATCCAAAGGCATTCTGGCATTATGTCAAAAAAGTCGTGCTCAAGTATTTCTTCTGAAGTGTTCTACAATGGTAAACATGCTTCTTCCCCCTGGAAGCAGCTAATCTACTTGCGGATTTTTTCCGGGCTACTTTTGAATCTGTCACTGATTCAGTGGATGTCAAGCCCAGTGTTGCCAGATCAGGAGATTTACTCCTAGATTTAGGAGATTCTTGACCATTTAAAAGAATTTTTAGGAGGAAAAATTGTTTAGGAAAAAGTTTATATATACACCTAAGTCTGTTTTTACACGGTAGATTGGTTCCAGAAGAAGCCGTGTAAAAAAAAAACCGTGTAAAAAAAGACATTGATCGTATACAAAAATGGGTGATTTGTTCCTAATCTCTAAAACCTATTAAAATTTCTTTACCAAACACGTCTTATTGCATTGACAGTTCACAAAATATTAACACGTTTCAATTGCTCTGACCAGTAAATTTTATTGTATGCACATAAAGGGAATTCCCCTAAATTAGTGCTATTCACATTTGCTTTGACCAGTAAAAATTGCTTGTACGCGCTAAAAGGGAATTCACTTAAATCTTTAAGCTAGTGTTCGCAAACTATCGATAGCACTATCGATACTATCGATGGTTTCAGACTTTTTTCTTTCATAAATACTTTTTTGTGATATGAACATACTTCGCAAAAATTAAATTTGGCAAAAAAAATTTAAGTACATAAAATTTCAAATCGTGCTAAATGGAATAAAATCGTGTAAAAAAATTAAAAATATTCAATTTTCAAACCGTGTTATATCAAAACCGTGTAAAAAAAGACCGTGTAAAAACAGACTTAGGTGTATATAAGATTTATATTTTATATTAGGGGATTTTTCGGATTGGGAGATTTGTGGATAACGGAGTATGATGTATTGGGAACACTGGCAACAGAACGTATTTTGGCAACTATTTTAATAGTGAAAGTATCCTATTGTGTTAAACATGTTAAGCTTACAAAATGTTGGCTCGTTCTATCTAGTTCTCACGTGTTGCTGTCACAATGAAATCCCGTCAAAAATGACACTTTTTGTTTGTTTATTTATTTTATTTGTTATATGTTTTGTTTTTGTTGTTAAGCAGAAGTTGAATAAAAAAAGGTTGCAATAAAAAAATTTTATTTAAATATTTTTGTTTTACGCGAAGATTAATTCCTTTAAAAAATATGACAAAAATTGTTGGAGATTTTTTTAACTTTTGGGAGAAAATTTCAATATTTTTTTAAGATTTAAGAGAAAGTCCTTTCAGGCATCTGGCAACACTGGTCAAACCGAACGTTAATTCACCCATTAATTTTGGTTCGCTCTCCCTATCCCTTGACGATGTTTTGGATGGTATTCGGTTTATTAAAAACTCTTCTAAAAACGTGTTTAATGTGCTTAAACAAGTTAAATGAACAAAACCAGTTCGAAAACCTGTTCATTCACATGCAATTGTTGTTGGAAATTAAACGTGTTAAACCATTTAACATGTTTTGAAACGAGTTTAACGCAAGGTTGCATCCGAAAGCTTTCTATGAAAAAGCTTTTTTGTCAACTGAATACAGCGCACACCCTAAACACAAACCAGAAAAAACATCCCTACAGATTCAGCTGTCAATTTATCACAACAAAACCAAACAAACATTGAAAATGTGAAATTTTTGAAATATATAAAAATTATCGTGTTGCTCGCACTGCTTTCATTCCATTCATCGCCTTTTTGTGGCATCTGAATACAAGGCGTCTAATATTGAATGAAGTTGAGTACGATGCCGTGGTTTATGAAATATGCGCCAATATTTCGCTCGAATTATGCTCCCAGCACATCAGTTTACAAAAATATTTGTTTGTTGTGTGTAAACAAACTGCTGTCAAATTAAACTTCATTGAGCAGTCTGGACGGTTGTGTTCAACAAAAAGCTCTTTTTACTTAAACTAGTTTAAATGAGTCAGTTTGAACGCCATATAAGATAATGATGGCCTGTCTCCTTATCTCCTTAAGAATTGCTCTGTTTTTGCCTATCCACTTCTTTTAATTTTCAATAAATCCCTTCAAACGGGTGAATTTATTGATGCTTGGAAGGTCACTTTTATTACGCCCATTTTCAAAAGTGGCAATAAGAACGACTCCAATCAGATCTCAACAATGTAGTTGCCTGGTGTGATCAAAATCAATTGCTCCTAAATATTAGTAAGTGTTCTCATGTGTTCTTCTCCGAATCCCGTTCCGTAATTCCTACAAAGCCATTGTGCTTTGTGTGAGCAAAACAGAGAGCGTTAGTATTATTACGCTCACTTGGTAGCAACGCTTGCTTGCTCTCGATAATAAAAATATTGCAAATTCGAGCTCACCCTATGCCATTCGGTTGTATGGACGTAAGACATCTTGTGGTTTAATTGTCTTTGCATAAACTCACTTTGAGCTGAGGTATGAAAAGACTTGTAGGAGTAGAGATGCTTTAAAAGTCAAATAAAGGTTGTACTTTACATTTCTATTTACATTTATTTCTTTACATTTCTATAGTTTCTATATGTAAGAAACGGCAGGTGTACCGTTATGCACTCTTTTATAGTTTGCGTGATCGTGCACAACATTAATATCGACTAGTGTTTTCTCAGAGTTGAAATGTAGGAGTTCACATGAACTCATTAATTTAAATTGATCAGTGAAACAAAAACATAAGCAATTTGAACTAAGTTATGCCTTTATAAACTGATTTATATGGCGTTCAAACTGGCGACTTAAACGTGTTTAATGTGCTTAAACAAGTTAAATGAACAAAACTAGTTCGAAAACCTGTTTGTTCGCATGCAATTGTTGTTTGAAACGAGTTTAACGCAGGGTTGCATCCGAAAGCTTTCTATGAAAACGCTTTTTTGTCAGCTGAACACAGCGCACACACTAAACACACACCAGAAAAAACATCCCTACAAATTCAGCTGTCATTTCATCAAATCAAAACCAACATTGAAAATTTTTAAATTGTGAAATGAATAAAAATAATCGTTTTGCTCGCACTGCTTTCATTCCATTCATCGCCTTTTTATGGCATCTGAATACAAGGCGTTTAAGTTGAGTATGTTGCCGCGGTTTGTCAAATCAGGTTAGGTTAGGTTGCGGTGGCTGCCTCTATGAGAGACACACTCGGAGGCCTGAAAGGCCCATTGTGATACCACATATTTCACCCGTTTTTGAACTGTGTATGCAACACTGTTTTGCCAACATATGTTACAGCACACATTTCAAGCGGATGGGGAAAGGGGGAGGGGACCTACAGTTTATCGCCGAATCCGAACGGCGATTGGCAGTTTTTCGTTCACACTTGGAGGTTTTGCCATTGCCTGCCAAGAGCGCACTTGTGCGATTCTTGTAATTCTCATTCCCTTCATGTGGATAGCGATAGAAGTAGATGAGTTGTTCACCAGCCCGAGCCAGGAATCGAACCTGGAGCCTTTGGTATGAGAAGCCAGCGCGCTACCCGCTTGCCTATCGAGGCCGGTCAAATTAAACTTCATTGAGCAGTCTGGACGGTTGTGCTAAACAAAAAGCTCGATTTTTGTACTAATAAAAAAGTAAAATTTTTATTTTCTTCAGACCTGTCAAAATGTCAAGAGGAAAGTCGTTTCCACTTGAAGAAAAGGGAAAAATTAATGCATTCACTCAATAAGATTTTTCAGTACGGGAAATAGCGAATAAAATAGGCAGGTCTGAGACGCCAGTGTGTCATTATTCAAAATTACGAGGATCTTATGGGAAAAACGTAGGATATGACCGAAACACGAAAATTATCGTAAGGCAAAAACGTATGTTAATGGCATTGGAAATTAAAGAAAACCTGATGTCGACGGAGTTTGTTTGCAGAATCTATCTGTGTATAACGCCCCGAAATGTTCGACAACTTTTACAAAGTTCAATCCGCGATGTTTACACTAAACGCCTCAAAAAAAACCCCTTTGGCTGTTGGTCTTAAACCCAAAAGAATGGAATTTGCGGAGAAGCTATATAGAGCCGTGAACAGTTGTAAACAGTTTTGTTTAGTAACCAAAAACGGTTCGCTTCAGATAGTACTGACGGTTTTTAATACTTTTAGCTCGGTAAGTTGGTTGAAAAGGAAGTCTGTATGAGCCGGACATAATCAGGTGGTGATATAATGGCGTGGGCCGGTATTACCATGTATGGTACGACTTAACTTGCGTGGGTTTCTGGAAAAATTAACTTCTACATTTTCTGCGAACTTTTAAACGTAATGATAATAGAATAATCAGAAGAATTTTATGGGCCTAAATTTATTTTTCAGCAGGAAAATGCTGCATTTCACAGTTCTAGAAAAACAATGAACTTTTTCAATAAAAATATTTTTGATTGGCCAGCTCGAATTTTTTACTTAAATCTTGCTCGAGGTGTTTACGCAAAAGAACGACAGTATTATTCAAAGGTTGACTTTAAAAAGCGATTAAATAAGTTGGGGCTTGTATACTGGCACAATCTCTTCAGAATTTTATTTTATTTGCGCCTAAGATATTGATCTGGGGATCAGGGTTTGGGTCCATAAGGTAAAGCTCCTGACTGCACGGATGTGGACATGGTCTGCATCTTCGGCTGCGATCCTTATGGGTACCAGGCCAAGCGGACTCAACGCCTCCACGTAAGTTGCTTCTGTAACCGGGCGGTCCTTGGACGGCTGTTGGAGTCAGTCTTCTCAGCCGGCTAATTTGAGCTGCGGAAATCCAAGAGCGTCTGACCCACAGTGGGCGGCTCCTTCGTCAGCGTCTGATCTCCATGTTAGGGACGGCTGTCTTTCTTATCATCTTTTGGTGGCGTGATAGATGTCAAAGATACGCCACAGGGGAAGGCGACCCCCTTCATCAAAACCATTCTGGAGGGCTCCCATAAGGACTCTTTTACGGTGCAGGGAGTCGGATCCCCAGTGCCGGCGGTAGACAGTGGGTGAGCGGGCTGTCTGGCGTCGTCATCCAACGACCGCTTAGGCTGTGCAGCGGGACCCCAGGCGGCGCAGTCTACAAATGCTACTGGGAAGCAGGAGGCGCCCAAGCCTGTATTAAGCAGGCAAAAGGCGCAGGAGTCCACCGCACAGGATGGTCTCTCACTTTCGGGGGTGGTGCCTCAGCTTCGGGTTCTATAGAGGGGGAATCTATGATTCTCTCGCAAAGTAGCGGCGCCGGGTCGGTGGACTCTGAGGTGGAGGCGGCACTCCTGGAGGAGGAAGACGGACCTGCGGCCACTGGCTCCACTCCTGGAACATTACCGACGGGGGAACACAAGGCGAGTAGTGCTGCGAAGAACGCCAGAAATGGCTACCGGCGCTCTCTTGTTTCTCCGTAGGATAAGCAAATCCTTGTCTGATAAGGAGAAGGGTCTGGTAAGGAAGCACCAGAAGATCGTGGCTAGATTCGAGAAGAAACAGGCGGCGATTTCTGGTGCAAAATGCACGACCGTTGCAGCAACGCCTGGTGACAGTGCCACGGCTGCACGGCCCACCGAAAGTGCAGTGGAGGCGGAAAAGCCTAGAAACAAGGCCTCATCCTCCGTCACTGCACGACCGGAGGGAGAAAAGACGGGGACGGCAAAGCCTGGAAACAGTGCTGCGGTCGCCCCGTCAAGAAAGACTGGCCTCTTCAAGGCCCACTTCCACCACGGTGGAAAAGGCCGTAAAAAGAGGAAGATCGGGTGACGACAGGGGAGGGGAAAAAGTTGAAGCCCACAGCTAGCTTCTCTTCTCCACAGGAGTGGCAGATTGCCGTGGTGGACCGGAGCGATCCTGATGGGAAAATTCGCCGGGAAAACTGGCCATTCCGGCTATGCTGCAATGGTATAAGGAGGCAGTGGTCACAGTCTTGGTGCGAATCTTTCGGGAATCTCTCCAACAGGGCTATGTACCACGCGCCTGGAAAGAGGTTAAGGTGGTGTTCATCCCCAAGGCGGGGAAGTCAAACCACATCACTGCAAAAGACTACAGACCGATCAGCCTGTCATCGTTCTTTCTTAAGACTTTGGAGAGGCTGGTTGATGTCTATGTCAGGGGAGTGGCACAGTCCAGGAGACTCTGCAGGACGCAACGTGCGTATTGCAAGGGAAAATTTGTAGACAGCGCCTTGCATGAGGCTGATCAGACGATCGAAAAATCGCTGAACGTCAAGGAGTATACGTTAGCCGCTTTCCTCGATATTGAGGGGGCCTTTAATAACGTCACTCTAAGGGCAATAACTAGTGCACTTAGAAAATTCGAAGTGGACGAGAAAGTGGTGAGGTGGACCAGCGACGTGCTTAGTAGCAGAAGGGTTCACTCCAGCCTAGGCTCGTGCTCGGTGAGGAGGTTAACCACAAGGGGCACACCTCAGGGGGGGCGTCCTTTCGCCTCTGCTGTGGCTGCTTGTGATAAACAACATCCTCGAGATCTTCGAATCCAGGAGACTACGAGTAGTAGCATATGCGGACGACGTCACTATCCTGATCCCTGGAAAATTTCTTTCCACCATCAGTGATCTCATGGAGCCTGCTTTAGGAGAACTCTCTAGGTGGGCAGAGCAGAACGGTCTAGGAGTTAACCCCTCCAAGAAGGTTATGGTACTGTTCACCCGGAGATACAAAATACCGGAGTTTAGGCTGCCGAAACTTAGCGGCATCAGTATCGTTCTCTCACCCGAGGTGAAATACCTTGGCACCACACTCGACTCCCAGCTTTCTTGGAGACGCAACGTGGAAGAGCGGGTGAAGAAGAGCTTGAATGCCTCCTACGTTTGTCAGAAGGCCTTCGGGAAAAAGTGGGGATTGTGGCCGAGCATTGTCCACTGGATGTATACAGCGATCATTCGGCCGATACTATGTTACGGAGCCATTGTCTGGTGGCCGGCCACGGACACCAGGTCCTTGACGCAACTGATGAAGGTGCAGATACTGGCGGCTATGGGAATAGCAGGAACCGTCAAAAGCACCCCCCAGGCAGGCCTAGAGATGATTCTACATCTCCACCCAGTTCATTAAGTGCTGTGCCGCAAAAGGCGTTCTCAGACTGAGAGAGGCCAACCTGTGGAAAGAGCACGCTTATGGACACTCTGGGAACAGTACAGCTACTAGAACCCTGCACGGACTATCTGATTCCACACCTGGATTTTGATTCGCGCGCACTCACCTACTTTCCCTCAAGGGAAGAATGGGGGCTTACAAGTTTGACAAGAGACGCCTCCATCACCATCTTCACAGACGGTTCTTAGATGGAGGAAGGTACAGGAGCTGGTCTCCGCTCAGATGAAATGGGGGCACAACGGTCTTTTAGACTCCCGGACCTCTGTAGCATCTTTCAGGCGGAAATTTTTGCAATCTGGAAAGCTGCTGAACTAATCCGCGACAGCGGATTACCATCCACGGATATCACAATCTGTGTGGATAGTCAGGCAGCTCTTAAAGCGCTCGAATCAGCCACTGTGAAATCAAAGGTAGTGCAGAGTTGTCGCACTGCACTTCGAGGAATCGGGCAACACCGAGTCACTCTCTGTTGGGTTCCGGGCCACTCTGGAGTGGCAGGAAACGAGGCAGCGGATGAGATGGCAAGAAAGGGGGTCGCCTTGCCTCTCACCGAAGTGGATAATTCTGTGCTCCCTCCGATATCTGCCCTGTATTTGCGAATTGACAGGTTGAGCAAAACTTACATCGAGTCCTCATGGCGGAGCAGAACTGATTGCAGTACCTGCCGGGCAATATGGCCTTCCCTTTCCGTGAGGAAAACACGATTTGTACTGTCCCTGAGTCGAACCTCTATTAGGCAGCTTGTTGGAGTCATTACTGGACACTGCGCCATTGGGTCTATGCTTGTCAAATGGTGCCTCTCGTCCAGTGATGTCTGCAGAAGCTGTGGAGATGAGGAAGAAGTGGAAACGATCCAACACTACCTGTGCCACTGCCCGGCTCTGCAGGAACGCCAACTCCGTACCTTGGGGTCAAGGTTCCTGGCAGACTTGGCCTGCGCAGCAGTAGTTGAAATTTCGGATCTACTCTCCTTCATTAAGTGGTCGAATTGGATTGCCCCGAACTGAGAGCCACTGGCTAGCTCCAAAATCTTCTAAGAAGGGATTCACAATGGGCCATTTTGGCCTCCGAGTGGAAGTGCCGCCCTTGGGACGCACACACCCTTCCCTACCTAACCCAACCTAACCTAAGATATTTTAAACCATAATGGGAAATTGAGAAATTATTAAAAAAATTTAGAGTGCCTTGAGCTATGAAAACATTTTTACTGTATGCAATTTTATATTTTTTTATGTACTGAGTTTATGTGAATTGTCACCTTAATTTGTGCCATTTTTATGAAAACAAAAAATAAATTGGCAGAACAGTTACTTAATTGTGATTTCTTTTTTTAGTTCTTAGAC
The DNA here is from genome assembly GCA_963971225.1 of Melieria omissa. Classification (NCBI taxonomy): domain Eukaryota; kingdom Metazoa; phylum Arthropoda; class Insecta; order Diptera; family Ulidiidae; genus Melieria; species Melieria omissa. The sequence continues at coordinate 117,135,496 of OZ020267.1, forward strand.
TATATTTTACAATAAATATTTCAGTAAAACTATTTAAAAAAAATTTAACAAAATGCAAGCAGATTTAGGTGAGTTTATGGGAATTGCCATCAGTGTACAAACTAATTTTTAACAATAAAACAGTATTTTAAAAACATAATTCAAATTTTATACAGTCCAGATCATCGAATGCATTATGCTCTCCCTTCCTTTCGTTACATACACAATGCACAGAGGATAACTATAGACGCACCAACATTTTTCCATTTCTAAGCAACTAAAAATTTGTAGAGATCTAGTGATGTAGGTTGAAAGAGCTTGATCAGTTATTTACTTAAGGATATTGTACAAATTTCAAAACAAAAAAAAATTGTTGAGCACTCCGATTACACATTCAGTTTTTGGATGGTGCATAGACGCACCATATTTGATCTGTTCATCAAGTAAGTCATAAAATAGCGGGTTTTTTTTACGTTTTTTGATTGATTACCATATTATTTCAAAATGCCGCGTGGTTCGTACTTGTCGGAAGTCGAAAAATGCTAAATTTTATCTTTTCGCGAGGAAAATGTTGGACTTCGAGAAATCTGTCGAAAATTGAAGAGATCGGACAAAGTAGTATAGTTTTTAAAAGATATAACCCATTATGGCATACAGTATTTAGCTATTCATATCAGCGCTTGAATTGCTTATAAGGGAGATGGTTAGGAGAAAATACATCTGCTCTGATAGCCAAGTTGGAGCCAAAGCCTGTTGCGCACTGTAAGTTACCTCCAAAATTGTGCGGGAGGAAATATGCACGCTGAAAAGACTGAGGGGAGAAAATTCGGTGATGTAAGGGGAAATGAGGAAGCATCAACTAGAGATGGCTCGCACTATTTGCGGAACTTCAGCCAGCGATAGGGTGCAGTCTGGCAGGGCACAAGGCCGCTGAGTGGCAGTCTGGTAGATACACTACGTTGTGGGGCTCGTCACGGGATTTATCCCGTTCAACGAGTATGACAACCGAATTGGCGGACGTGTGTCTACACCATTGTGAGACGGATCTTTACTATTTTAATAAATAAAGATGATTCAAATTGAGGGTGAGCTACAAAAACTCGAGCTACCGAACATCCTTCGCTTTACGAATCACAGAAGGGTTGGCCATCAACTTCAAATAAATACGGACCCGGTCTGCTAGTCACTGGGAAGAAAATTTTCGGGATAAAGTGGACAACAATATCTACGGGCCTATGTCAATGAACACTCCCAACAATATATAATAATAACAATAATAGCTACTCACACTTATTTCTTTACAATTTAAAGAATAATCAAAGCCAATCGAGGTCCCAAGTTAAGCAAATTCACAACTCGACAAAGACCATTTAACTAAACTTTTGAATAGATAAAATTCTCGTGACATCACAATGAACGTAAAATTTTATTTTGTCCTCAAAGCGGAACCATAGCGGACTGATCACAGTCCGTAGTAAAACAAACAGTCATCTAACTAGGAAGGAGAAATACATTTATTTTAACATGTTTAAATTTTTGATACATATCACAGTGAATAGTCTTCCTGCGGATAGCTTTTTGAAAACAAATTTGCTTTATGCGTAAGAAATTTCGGCGCCAACCAAAAATTTGCGCTTAATTCATCGTGTTTTCATGCTTTACTACTTTTTGCGTATTGTTGAATATATCATAAGAATTAATTTCGTAGGTGTAATGATGTACCGTTAAGTAATGAACCTTGGCAATACAAGCAAAGCAATACAGAGTAAGACTATTTTTAATATGCAACTGTAAATGTTACCATAGATATGTTAAAAATACCAAATATTGAAGACTTGGAGTCAGAAGTACGCAGGCCGCAAACTTGCATTGCTGAAATCTTTTCTAATAGCTAGAATCTAACGACAAAAGTAAAGACGATATTTTCGAATGGAAAATCAGTAATCCCGAACGCAAAATCCATTGGTCTTGGGCAGAAATTGCTGCGTCTCTGACGTTGCATGCTGCAGGACCAAAGACATACCGGCTCTTTCAAAACCGAAAGTTCCCAAAAACGTACGAACTAAATTCTTATGCCATATTGGTATAAACATGAGAGCAGAAGCAGCCTTGCTTTGGAAAACTTTACCGTCAAAATAGGTGTACCCCTCCCTACTTAGATCACTGTGTTATTTCACTATGATCACGGTCAACACAATATTAGTCATTTCAATGATTTTATAGATATATCCTTAACATGTTTATGAAATATAGAACCGATATACCCGTTCCTTCTACTCGTTTTTCCTCCAAGAGCATCTATTCAATTCTCAAAGCTTTATTTATCAAATGATGTGCTAATTTCGAAATAAGTAACTCACCAAATAAAGTTAACGAAATTCACATCAATTTATTTACATTAACACAGAGCAAACAATCGGGAATTATTCTATAAATTGTGGCGATTGATTATTGACTTAGGTCTTACAGCATAGGTTTTCATTTTTACAGAATTCAATCCGTAGCGAACCAAATAAGTAATTCATACACTAAACAGATATTTATTATCAAATACACGCGATAATGGTGCGCAATTTCTTTTGCACGCAATTTTCCGATTACTAGTGTTGCCAGATAATTAAAATCAGTAAACATGCTTGGTACATGAACAAGCACGCTAATTTTATTTTGAAGATAATTGTCAAATTGCACGGTTTTCGTTTAGAAGAAAAGATTTTCTCTATTTTGTTAACAACACCTCTCAAATCACTCCCTGATTCATCTCGATCACTTTTTTAGTTAGTACGCTGTTAGTTACTACCCTGGACACTAACAAATTGTCATGGTATATGTGCTGCTGCCAATGCAGAACGATTTCTTAGAACCTTTTTGTGTTTTCAATTTTGTTTGACACCCCACCAAGTGTGAAACTATTGTATATTATTCAGGGGTAATTATGACTCTGTTTCACCAAAAGATTTAAAACAGAACTTAGTAATAAAATAAGCTGGGTAGGTATATGAGAGACATATCTGATAGATCAGTACATGATTTCCTGGTACACAGATGTCTCTCTAACGGAGGAGGGTACAGGAATCGGGGTGTATGGACCGGGGATAAGATACTCGGAACATACAGCAAAGCACACCACAATTTTTCAGGCGGAAATATACGCCATTGAAAGTTGCGCACACTTCAATCTGGTGAGAAAATACCGAAACCGGAGGATCGAGATCCTGTCAGACAGCCAAGCGATAATCAAGGCATTAGGATCCTACCAGGTATCCTCGAAACTGGTGTCGGAATGCCTTGAGAAGCTGAATGACCTTGGCCGTTACAATCAGGTATGGGTCCTCTGGGTCCCGGGTCACGCCGGTATTGATGGGAATGAGCAGGCCGACAAACTTGCAAGAAGGGGGGCGTCTACCCCTTTCGTCGGCCCAGAACCCTTCTGCGGTCCAGGAAAGTAGAGATAGCCATCAGGAATAAATACTGGGGAAATCAACCAGGCCTTGAACATTCCAAGATGGTTATCGGATCTTAAATAACAGTTATGCATTTTTAAAAATTCGAAATTTCAATTTAGATGTGAGTATGACAACCAGAGCTGCAAATGTTATGCGTCAAACGGTTTCTACACCATAGAACAGCTTAAGCAGTTCGGGGAGAGCTGAGAGCTCTCGGCTGAGCACATTCGGCTTGGTTCGTGCGTATGGAGGAGCAGTTGGACTCGCTAAGAAAAAATGTGATTGATCAGATTACGGAGCGCATGAGAGAATATGAAGAACGGGTAAAGCAGTGGTTTGGCGAGATGTCGGCTGAAATTACTAATTTCAAGATGGCGATAAGAAACCTTGAAGAGCGTGTGGAAAAGGCAGAAGCGCAAATTGTGAAGAATGAGCTGCTGAAAAATAAAAAATTCTGCTACTTAAGGAGGAGTTCAATGTGTGCCAGAACCATGCTGTGTCTGCGGACCTTATTATAAATGGTCTCCCGCAAGCTGATGGGGAGAGTATTGAGGAAATCTTCCACAATTTGTGCCGCTCTGTCAAATTGTCTCCGCTTCGCATTTCCACTGCTTTTCGAATGTCAAATCACAACAATGCTGCTCCACCTGTCATCATTAAACTTGGATCTCCTGATGACCGCTCAAAACTCTTCAGATCAATCGTCCGTCTCTGTAAAGAGGCAAAGAGATCCCTGAACAAGGAAAGCTTGGAAAGTATTGTTACTGCAGACTGCTGAAAGTCTACACGTCTTAAGTCTAAAACAAATGTTAGCTGCTAAATGTTTACGTTTAAGTTGTTCTCTTGTACTATTTTTTCTTTCTCTTTTACTTTCAATTTTCTCTCTTTTATACCTTCATGTTTTTCTCCTGCTTTGCCTGGTACTCATTGCAATCGTATACGTACATACATCTGCTTACACACTCATTGACGCTGGCTGTCGTTGATTGTTTCTGTTTTGGTCTTGTTCGTAATTGTGGGGCTGATTAATAAGCCTTACTCTGGCGTTGCTGAAAATCACAAAATTCTGATAGACATTTTATGTAAACAGCATGATGGTCTTAATGTAGTACACTTTAATGCACGTAGTTTAGGCCATGACAAACTTGATTATATTAGGTATGTTTTTGAAGTCTGCTGTGGATGCAATCTGCGTATCTGGGACTTAGAATAGAATAGAATAGATACGGGAGCCGAGCATCAACTGCCCGAGACACTGCGTCCAAAGAGAACTATTGTGTCGTAAGACTGGGACTTGGTTTCATTGTGTTGTCCCTGTTCTTAATTTGTCTCTAAATGGGTATAACCTATTAAGGCGTGCATAGGAAAGGGGGTGGAGTTGCGATATACTGTAAAAAAAACATTAAACCAGAACTGGTGGCTAAATCTTTGACACTGGCACTGAGTTTATTCTTGCTGAAGTGGCTGATGGTGCAGCAAAATCTTTAATAGTAGGGGAGAGTGGAGCGAATCGTTACGCTTTTTTGTAAGCCCAATATTTTTTATCTGCGAAAAAATTGTCGACCATGTTATATATCGTTTTGAAGCCTGTTATTTTGCGCAACTTTTGATTATAAACACTTAGGTGTAGGACAAATACGAAATAAGTTATGTCGATATTCCCAAAGTGTCCAAAAAATGGCATATTAAAAAGTGTGGGGCGAATCGTTACGCAGTATGGGGCGAATCGTTACACTCGCTTTTTTCAAATGTTGAGGCGCTGAAATCAAAATATGTATACACAAATAATATTTCAATTATTTACTTCATTTTTATTAAGAAAACGAATACATGTTTGATGGTTAAATTGACCAACATGCCAAAAGAAAATGGTGGAAAAATATATGAAAAAATGAAAAAGGAAAAATTTGATTTTTAATCAGAATCTGACTCAACATCAGCATAATCAATCGCAATGATGGCGCTTCGACGCTGGCTTATGCGTTTCGGTGCTGCCTCAGATGATTTTTGAAAAGTTGCAATAAAGTAATGAAAAATAAAAAAAAATCACGAAAATTATAAAAAACATATCATGACGAACAACACAGATGATTTTTCTACAAACACAAGCAATAACGCAGTCTTCAAAATTGCGTCAGACGCTTAAATGCATAAAAAATGACCGTCACGATTCGCCCCATACGAAATGTAACGATTCGCCCCACTGTGACATGTTTGCTATGGAATGGCTTAGCAAAGACACGGTAACAATATTTGCGAATTTTCTTTTTTTACGCGAAAGGCAACACAATAAAGATAAAAAAACATACACTTTCGATTGATCACAAAATTATTTAGCACTCGAAATTGAAAGATTGTAGACATCCAAATATGAATTTTACAAGTCACAAAACACATTTTACCCTGTCAAGCGTCAGTTTTCTACTGAGAATTGGAATGTCACCGAACCAAATGAGCGGCTGAAGGTGACGAACATTTAGCTATGCGACATTTGATATATGGTGGCGTAATTTTGAAGATATCGCTCTGTAACGATTCGCCCCATGTAACGATTCGCCCCACTCTCCCCTATGCGTGTACAATCCTCACAAATGCTTCTCCTTGCATTCTCTTTTTGAGGAGTTGACTGAGTTGGTAGTTGAGTATGAATATGTTTTAATCTGTGGCGATTTTAATGTCAATTTATTATCCAGTTACCCAAGTAGAAGTAAACTTGTTGACCAGTTAGGTATGCGAATAATGCTTCACTCAGTCTGCTTGACTACTTTATTACACCCGACCCATCGCAAGTTTTGATGTTTGACCAAATTCAATTCATTTCTGATCACGACTTAATATTTTGTACTTTAGATGTTGTGATGAATCGTTCTGATCTTAATGTTACTTTTGTTTACCGTGACTTTAAATTCTTGAATGTCAGTTCTTTGATGTCTGACTTGTGTACACTTGACACTGTTGATAAAAAACTTGATTTCATTAATTACAATTCGTACGGTCAATGCTGTGAATAGTTCATGTCCCTGGTTCAACACAAAAGTTCGCTCAGCTATTGAAAAGCGCAATAAGTTGTAAAAAAGTGGCAAAAAACAAGGTCTGATGCATATATGTAATACTTCTATATTGGCACTAACGTATCTTCACAATGTGTTTTCATTCGGAAATCAAAGGGAGACAAGCGATGAGACAGAAAACACGAAATTTTGTGAATGTATTTCTATGCATGTATACATGTGCACTTCTACACATGAACAACTGTGAAACTGCTCCAGGGGCGGTCGAAAAAATTTCAGTTAATTTCGACAAATTTTTATTTTTTTCCAGTCAATTTTTTTCCCGCCTGAACGCACCTGACTTTTTTGCCACTTTTGACAGCTGTCAGAGTACATTCGTTTATCGCTTTCTCGCTCATATTTCACTATTGCTGTACTGTGATGTTGGCGAATGTACTTTGAGCTTAGTGCCAATATAGAAGTATTACATATATGGTCTGATGTCTCTTGCTCTAGCTATAAAGCTGCCCGCAATGCTGCAACGACTATCATTAGACAAGCAAAGAGTTGGTATTTCAATACCAAGCTGGATCCTTCTCTTCCGTCTAGGAAATTTAAAAAATTTAAAGGTCCATGGTAAGTGGGTATGAGTTGAATCCTAATGAATTAAATTACTTCTTTATTAGTGCCAGTAATAAACCAAGTTCTACTGTTCTGCCACAACATTTGCCATCCTGTGATCGTGTTAAAGGAAATTCCAATTTGTGAGGCTGAAGTGTTAAAATCTATAATGGATATTAAATCAAACGCGGTGGGTGAGGATGGAATCTCCTTAAAATTTGTCAAGCTTAGTGTTCAGTTTATAATTGGTTCAATTACCCACATAATAAATCATTGCTTCACAAGTTCTAGCTTCCCCTCAGTGTGGATAAAAGCGGTTGTCCTGCCAGTTGCAAAAAAAGTCAAATGCCTCCTGCCCTAGTGAAGCATTAATGCAAATGAGTGTGTGCAAATTAGTATGCTGTCATCTTTGCTCTCTCGAAACCGTACACTTTACTTGTTTTTATCCGCCTATAACCTTTTCAAGATTCAAATGATTATTTTTGCTTTACACCTTTCAAAGTTGCAACATTTTGTTAACCGAAGCGATCGCCAGACTGCCTTGGAGGACATTGCCAGGTTCGTTCGACGCTAAGGTTGGTTTCAGCCAGCACCGATCACAGGATGACAGAGGCTTGCCACACTCTCATCCTGCATTGCAATGGACCTTTGAGGTCTACGAGTGTAAATACCTAACCTAAGCTGGAATACTGACGTCTCAGGCTTTTAAAATTACATTTAATTTCTATATTATGACTTACCACGACACAGTATTCGGCTAAGATTATATATCACAGTGTCACATAATGTGTACACCAGACACTTTTCATAACTTTCCAAACTCTTCTCTCGCTCTTTACCCTATCTACTTTCACTTACACATAATTAAGATTTTTCATTGTGAATCATTAATGTAATAATATAGTACTATATTTATTGTTGAATGCTTAAAATTAATGTGTTCTAAATTGGCATCCAAAAGATCATATCTTATATGCCTGTATAATCTATTAAAATAAATACAGAAAATAAATAAATATCGCAACGCAGAGAAATAATTAGACAGGAGTTGGTAATTTACCTACCATTAATAGATTCATACGAGTAATACGAATTATAAAAAATAAAATATCATATTAAGTACGGTTGATACTTCTATTTATTTTATAAGTCAGGGTTTTTAATCAGAATTGACCAGTTTGACTTCGAATCCATCAAAGTATGGATGATCAAGAATGTCTTTTGCTGAAATTCGATGAACCGGGTCATAAATAAGCATTTTTTGTATTAAATCTACTCCATAGTCGTTCAAGTTTTTTAATTGATTTGTTAGTTGATTCGTTGACCAGCAAGGAAATGTATTTTTATAATCCGGCAGAGATGTCACCCCAGGCCATATCTCTTCAGTAGGTGTTTTAAGGATCCTGAAATAACATGGTAGATAACACAGTAATTTTAGGGTAGATAACATAGCAATTATAATTGAAAATTTGTTATTTGCATTTAATGTTTTAATTACAATTTGTGTGAATGTAAAATTTCTTGATATTGCCCAAACTTTAAGCAGAGTTTCAAAGCAGAAAAATAGGTATTTAAATATAAGTACTAAATAGTTTTGTTAGAAATAAAAAGGACAAGTTTGAGCAACGCATGTGGCTTACGCTCACTGAAAACTCCCGAGTGTGTGAGTCAAATTTTTGTAAAAACAATTTCATAGACGAAGGGCAAGGTAATAGCAAACACAAACAATTAATGAATGATGCATTGCGAATGAGATCGTCATAGCTGGATAATAACGAATTGGTGACTGTTAATTATCGAGTTGAGAAAAACGTTTAAACAGAGTTTTTGGAACAAATGCAGTATAGCAAGCCTTCATGAAAAAAAAAAAACGAAAAATTGGGCTATATAATGCTTATTTACGTAAATGTAACAAGCTTTATTTTATAAATATTTTTGATTTTTGAGGACCATAATATGTAACTACAGCTCATTAAAAATGTTATCTTTCAATATCCTGGAAGATTTTGAACGAATCCTTTTGACAAAAATATATGTTTTGGGTCTTAGTCTGTCGCTTATGTTGATCATGCGTCTCGCGAAATATTGACTAACAAGGTAGCATATGCCAGGTGCTTCCGCCTTGAAGCGTTTTTCAATTGTGGCAAGGTCTTTGTGACAAAGCTCGCCGCGTTCGTCGTTGAAATCTCCCAAATTATCCGGCCTATTAAGTAAACCAACTACTCCTATGCTTGATTCTTGTTTATGGATGGTTTTACCCTAAACCAATAAAGCTAGAAGCATACAATTTTTATGTATGATGCGCACTAAGGATACAATTTTTAATGGGCTTCAGTGACATACTACAAACTGGATAATTTAGTCAAAGAGACGAGTTTCCTCTTTCATTTGATATCCATCCTTATCACTGTATAAACATAAATATTGATATAAATTCATTGAAATGCATGTTCTTAAAACTTTAAAGACCTTTTAAAAGGACAACTATGAATGACCTCTAGTTTCATTCCTTTAATACCTTTTAAGGTATTGATATGTTGCTGGAGACGCAAATTTTCCAAAAACAATGCAGATTCTGATGTAGTACAGCTAAAAGTTAATAAAGATTTGCATAACGAATGGTATAGCTATCACAAAAATTGTATATAATTCATGAAATCGACGCCCATGTTCAGATCGGTTTGGCTGATTCTTAGTAGTTAGGTCTATTTTTCTAATATACCATTCATATTCATGAATGATATACATACATATGTACAATAAGATGGGTCGCACTCCATACAAAATAAAAATCACGTTTCAGTCACCACCTAAAAATAAAATTCAGAGTGTTTAATGACTATTTGGAAAATATTGCGATTCTGAGGTAAGCCAATTGTGAGCGGTTTTGCTTCAAAAATACCTCTAATTATCATGTTTTTTGGGTGTAACTTTTTTGTTGTTGGACATTTTCGAATAATTTTTTTTGGTTAGATAAACCTTCAGGAATTCTTGGATTGCACATATTTTGTAAAATTTTTTTTTGTTAATTTATTGAGTTAACATGATAATTAGAGGTATTTTTGAAGCAAAACCGCTCACAATTGGCTTGCCTCAGAATCGCAATATTTTCGAAATAGTCATTAAACACTCTGAATTTTATTTTTAGGTGGTGACAACACCAATTTTTTTTCGCGACCCACCTTAATGTACAAGTGAGTACAATTAAAAACTCGGCATAAATGCAGTATAGCGAACCCCCTTAAAAAAATTTCCCATTTCCCCTGTCGAAAGGCACCACTAAATCGTAAATTTGTTCCAAATGTCATTGTGTAACCTGTAGTTCCAAAGATATTCAAAACTTTTGGCTCGCTTAGCGCCACGCCCCGTTTTCCTGAAATTTTCTTTCATACAAACCTCTTTCTGACAACTACGAATACAAAAATAAAAAACAGCCAAATCGGTCCAGACGTTCTCAAGTTATTCGCGGTCAAATATGGCAGGGATTTTCAGATTTTTCCAGTAGATTTTCCATAGTTTTCTTTTCGCATTGGAAACGTCGGCGGAGCGAGGAAAGAAAAGCGGGTTGTGTTCGGTTGGGTTTTGGGGTATCTTTATTCGTCGCGTGTAGAATAACGAATGACAAGTAGTACAGTACACAATAAACGATACAGAAAATAGGGGAAAATATGAGTACATGAGTGGGATCGACAAATAACTAGAGACAGCAGTCATTTAACCATCCCGGCCGCCATTGCATATTGCAATTAAATTATGCCGCGGGCCAGGCGGCCAAGGCGGCCAAGGACTCCGTGGTGTAGCTTTTGCAGGTGCGGGGGTGCCGTCCATCGACGCCTCGTCCTCGGGGAACTGCTGCTGCAGCAGTTGGCGCGTCATCAGCGACCTGCAAATAGGATGAGATGTCAGTTACTTGGAAATGATAGTATTGAGGCTGACATCGTGGGAGTGAGGAAATGTGGTTATGCTGCGGGGTGCGCGAAAGCTATAACCGTGGGAATATGCGAATATATGAATTGGCTGAGTTGCCATTACTTTAGGGGGTGAAAAGAGTTTCGAGCGAGAGCTATGAGAGGGTTCTAAGGTTGTTTATAAACAAAGGAAACACCGTTCGGGATAATTGTCTGCTCATAGGGCTCGAGAGAAGCAGGAGAACCAACCGAGAATGTCGGTTTGCTCTTCGAGAGAGTGGGGGCAGTCAATTACTCTTTGTTCCGGATTAAAACTTTGCGAGTGACCTTTTGGCCAAGGATCGGAAACTTGCTACAGCCATTTGGGGCCAGTCCAGGGAATGAAATTCCGTCAGTTGCTGTGAATGTCGGCCGGTTTTGTCGAACCCTTTTGGGAGACCTAGAGGCGTAAGTTATACTGCAGGGGCGCATGGGTTGGCAATGAAGGGGCGATTTGCCGTTTCGGGTATGATTTTGCAGGAATTGTGGGTTCAACTTGACTTGTCGTTATTTCCATGTGTCGAAACCCTACGGGATTGAGGACGGCAATCACTTGCGAAAGGGTAAGCAGGTTCTGTTGAAGGGCGGAGCCAGTGTGCAGAGTGTGATTTGACGCATCTGCGACCGCTACAAAATGTGACCTCAAAAGTACTGGCCCTCTTCATATATAGGGTGTTTTTTTTAGAGGTTTGTTTTTCGAATAGAGATAAAACTGGCATTTTGTGGTCAAATCTGGCAACTCTAATGTCATTTATGTTCAGTTTGGTTTGCCATTTCATCATGAACAGGTTGACAAAAGAACAACGCTTGCAAATCGTGCAAATTTATTTCGAAAATAATGGTTCAGTTCGCGAAGTTTACCGCAAACTCCGTCCATTTTATGGTCGACATAATCGTCCATCAGAGCAAAATTGGTCCATCCATCGGTTAACCATGGGTCGTTTTCGCACTACGTTTACTCTATGTGATAATACGCATCCGCAGAGACGTCGAACAGTGCGCACCGAAGAAACAATTGCCGCTGTAGAGCAAAATGTTGAATAGGACCCGAATGAATCGATTCGCCACCGTGCACAGCAATTGGAGCTTTGTCCATCAACTTTAAAAATTGGACCTGTAGAATTGGCTTTATTCGAGCCAGCCGCGGCGGCCACATGCCCGAAATCATATTTAAACATTAATGGCATAAAATTATCCTTCCAATAAAGCCAAATTGATGGACATTAAAACGATTTTCTTGTGTTTTATTTCAATTCGAAGTTCTATACCTCTAAAAAAAAACACCCTATACAACCGAATACTGTATGCTGAGCAAGTTAGCTGCCACAAACATTTGGGTGGATACCTCCGAGCATGATCTGCGGGTTGAGATCACTGCCAGTCATTATATCGATCTGCGCTGTCTGGAAGGGGTTGGGATCAGCGAGAACAAACATGGCGAAATCTTTCATATTGGGAAGAGGGGTTTATATTAGGCGGTGGGAGCAACTTGGAGCACGACGGGGTGTTTCGTGCTCGTTTTAGGAACTGCCAATGTCGAGGAGCAAATGTGATTGACGTTTTCATAATCTGTCCGCTAATGGCCGAGATCTGGAAGGGGATTTCTCGATTGGCATGTTTAGGCGTCTCTGGACCTTCGAGGAGATGAAGGTGCGCCGAGAGCCTTAACATGTGAAGTAGTAGTCTGCGACCGATTGGGAGATTGACTGAGTTACGCATTGCCTTTGGGGAAATAAAGCTTGGAGTGGCGCTTCTTCTGGCAATATACGCACGTAAATTTGCTTGTCTTTAGTGAGGTGAGAGATAGCACTATTTACGCGGAGATTAAGCTTCTTAAAGTATTTTAATCGACTCTGGAGCTGAGTATTTTGAGCACATGTAAAAACATATGCAACATATGTAAACCAATAGCGGATCCCAATTGTCAGTGTCTACGGCCTGAGAATTGAGAACAGACAGACACTTGTTTACAGTGCTCTGGACCCGCTGTAATTCCTCACTATTTTCGATGTGGGCAGGAGCGATATTCAAAAGGATCTTAGGGCTTCCCAAGCGAGTCTGAAATTTTCATCGGTTAATGCATATTGCTTTACAATAGCGCCGGCTTTGCCTTGCGTTTTATATCGGAGGTGATAAAATTTTTCGGCTGGAGTGACCTGGGGGTGGTTAATGCAAACCGCAGTAAACATGTCCCCGAAGGACGGCCGCTGGTGGAATTTATAGGCAAATGTACGGGGGTATTTGTTGGTTCTAGGGGTCGAACCGGTTCCATATGCGCAGCGGGCTGGGGGGACTGAGGCTGGAGTATCTCAATGATGTCCGACATTGGAGCCATGCAAAACACGTATTGGTCTGCGCAGGCATCGATCTTTTTCCTAGCCGTCTCTTTGAAACCGTCGAGCTGGCTGTTGTCTTCAGCTTTGAAGGCTGCCTAATGTGCGCGCAAAAGCCTCTCCCATTGGGCTTGCAGATTTTAATGCTTAATTTGGTCTAGGGATTTGGTCAAATCTTCAAATATGAAAATGATGAAAATTGTGTGCATAATTGCACGAGTCTATCGTACTCGAAAATGAATTTTGCAACATTCGGTTGCTTTGGGAGTAGAAAGTTTGGAGTGCGTGTTGGGTGGATCCCGAGTGAGAGGAACTGTCAAAAGTGCGTAGGATGACTTTGAGTATCTGGAAGAAGAAGTTTCCATTGTGATACTTTAACGTTGGAGGGTTTGCTCAGCAGGCATATTGCTTAGAAAAGCTAAAAAGGGTTAAGGCGAATAGACATGTAGTCTAACCGCGTCCGCGCGAACAATATTCAAGAATAGAAAAACGTACACGTGTAATGTACGTGTAAAAAATCGTCAATACGAGTTTGTATTCCTGTTGAGTGTTAACATTTACAAACGTGTAGGGATATATAGTATGTATGTATATGGGAACAAACAAAATTTGTGTGTATGGATGTATAAAATAATTAGAAAAGGTGAATTTTTTTGTATGTGATAACGTGAATATATACGCATGTGTGTGTATGCATAAATATAGTTTTATGTGTATGTGAGTATTGGTATTAGTGTGTTAGTGTACGTAAACAGAGTGTCCAAACAAAGGTTTGTAAAAGAATATTTGTGTGAGAGTGGGGGTATTTGTTCCACTGTAATGACCTGGTCCAAGAAAATTATTCAATATGCTGCGCAAAAAGGCTACTCATTCCACTGTGTTTGCGTTTATTTACTTCTGCTAGCGAGAGTGGGAAAATTGCTTAGGCAGAAGTGGGAAAATATAACTGCACTTGGAGGCATCTGCTGGTGCGTGCGTATATCGCACAAAGCGAAACGCGAAAATTTTGTATGGGAAAGTGCGAAATCAACAACAAGACTGCTTGCTGCTGATCTGAAATATGCACAAAGCAAAATGAGGGGAAATGTGTGTAAATTAGAAATTAGAGGGAAGCAGGCTGCAGCGGGAGTTTTTGCTGCTTTGCCTGCGTAGGTCGCACAAGAAGAATGCGAACAGAAAAAGCGTTAAATTATGTGCAGTCAGTGTGGCCAACTTATTTTTTTAAAAGCACTAAAATCCAATTAGCAATTCAGGCAAGGAGGATCACTTCAGTTTCCATGTAATTTCCAAATAATGATCCAACATTTCACTGTTCTATAGTTGTTAAATGAAATATAGTGTTGTATAACATCGCAGTTATAGAAAAATTTAAATTTTGTTTTGTTTTAGCAAGAATTAATCTTGGTGTCTTATAAATTAAAAAAAGCATTAAAAACGCACCAAGCACCAAACTTAATACTTTCCGCGTTTTCATTTTCAAAAAGCGCTAAATTTAGTGGATTGCTTACTGCAATGCGCGATTTTGTATATGTACAGGGGAAATGTACACGATAAGCGGGGTGCCAGTATATAATTTACCTGGATTTTTGGGCATAGGTATATTCTATTTAGCAATTATATATATTTGTGTTAGTGTATGTGTTTGTGTTTGTTAAAAAATTTGTTTATAAAAAGCTTCAGGCTTATCTTATTTTGGGCCCAGTGCCTGGGAATGGGGATCTCCGCTATGTGTTGTTGTATGTCCGCCGTTTGTGCGCTGCTATACTGTGCTGTGTTGCTGCCCTTTTCGTCTACTTCGTATTCTGTTGTGGGTGTGTTTTTTGTTTTAACATTTATTATTTTGGTTTCTGTGATTTGTATATTTCTGCACTGTTTTCTGTTTGTCTGTCTCTTGTTTTTTATGGAACAAATGCAGTATAGCAAACCCTCATAAAAAAACGGAAAATTGGACCATATAGAGCTTGTTTTTGTGAATCTAACAAACTTAAAAATGTTGCCTGGGAAACGCCCACAAAAGGCGTGGCTCCGGGTCAATGTCCAAAGTTTTTATCAAAAAAACTAACTTGTAATATATGTAATGTTGCACATTAATAGGAAGGTATGAAAAAGATCTTTCGTTTGATACCCATATCGCGTAAATCTGTTGGAGATTAATTGAGTTTTTTCTTGATAAAAACTTTGAACTTGAATTTTTAGTTTGCTAGATTCAGGAACCAAAAGCATACTCATATATTTTTCACGAAGGTTCGCTATACTGCATTTAAGCCGTTAGTTGTTTTTTTTTTAGTGTCACTTTCCATTTGAATTTTGTTGCACTTGTTGATTTGTTTTTCAATGTTTCCACTGTTTGTTCATTTGTTTTGTATTCGATCTACGATTATTTTGTAAAGTTTGTTTTTCCGCGTCGCACACTGGGGTAATTCATGGCGATTTTGGCGATAAATTCACCAATACTTTTTAGACATGAAAACAGTATTAGATTAAGTTAATTATACATAAAAATAATTAAATTTACCCTTTCGCTACAGGTTTTTGCTGGAGGGAAAACCTGTTTTTCTATGAAAGCATCCACATCGTTGTAGCTGTAATAATTACTTGGCACTAGATTTACGGATGTTGATTATATACCAATTTTACTGAAGTGAGCCAATTTGACTCATACAAGAAAATTGAAGTTTTTTGCAAAAAAATAGTTCCAAATCACTTTAAATTAAATGTTTATTATCAAAAAATTCATGGGAAAACATATAAACTCTGTTTTTGAAACACATTTTCCGCAAACATTTCTATTACATTTAGTACAATGGTTTCTACATCTATTTCTTTTGCATGATTGTTGAACTTGACAATTCTTCCGTGCGTCAGTAGCATGAGTTTCTGTCATTGGAATGGAAGTGTTCTCGACTTCTTCTCTATATTGACTTCTTAGCTCTTCAGCCAATTGGAAAATAAAAGCTTTTCGTGAAATATTTACTTGAGTCGTCTCTTTATACAGAATCCAAGCATTGATAGCTGCTAAATCTAAAATGTTGTAGAAAACTTGTAGGGGCCATCTGCGTGAACTTGCTTTAACGCTATATTTTCGGGCCATTTGGTCAAGTACATCAACGCCATACTTGGTGCTATTACAATAGGTAACTGTTTCTGGAACAAGGTTTTTCTTTTTTCAATTGTTATATTTATTGTTGTTATAAATGGTCAGAGTTTTTATAAATGGTCAGGTACGATTGTACGATTCTCAGATCTATACAGTTTTCTGGAAAACTGTGTCATTTTATCTTTCTTAGCTTTCGCAATTTTAGGTAATTCTTTTCGGTTTGCACGTATAGTGCCAACCAAGGTAGTTTTCTTTGCAAGTAACTTTTTTGCAAGTGAAATGCTAGTAAACAAATTATCTGTGGTAATATTTCGTCCACAGCGTAAATATGGCTCTGCAAGCTTGGTTACTACAAATACGCTCAGAGAATGTTCGATCCTCGGGTTTCATCCTTGCCCAAGTATGGAAAACCGTTTACAAGATATTTGTTTCTAACATCGGATGCCAGCCAAAATTGTTGCCGAATTTATCCAGCGTATTCGGCATGTACTGCGTAAATCGGCATCTAGCTTTAGTAGCGAATAATTGCTCATCGATCGTTATGTTTGTGTCAGGTTTGTAACAAGTCTGACTATTCTCTATAAATTTTCGCTATATTTTTGAAATCAAGGCAAATTTGTCCATCTTCTTTCTTTCACTTCATCACTTCATTGTTTTTATCAAAACGTATAAACCGAAGTATGTCTATAAATTTATCTCTACACACTGTCTGGGCGAAAAAAAACGGGCCCCACTTCGCTGACCACAAACACTTCATATTTTTGCCTCTCCTCTAGCAAATAAAATTGCTACAAAGGCCCACAATTGTGATAAAATAAATATAAATTGTAATACCTTTTACAAATAAATTACAAAATTACCTTTGTGGATCAAACTTTTCTGGCAAAAAATGAATTTTATAGAATTATAAATTATATATAACTTCACTGCACTGCTCACACGCGATGTATGCGATTAACTGTTAAACCATTCTATGAGTCAAATTGGCTCACAACCGTGAAAATAGGTATACCACATTCGACAATACGAAATGAAGGGGTCTGCGGGGAAGAGGAATGAACGTTTACATATATTTCATTACTTACAGTTACATTACAGTTTTATATACATATAGTGATCAAATCTGTAATGAGTCAAATTGGCTCGGTCCGTAAATCTAGTGTTAAACATAAAACTATTTACGCATAACGAAAATTTGAATATTTTGTCATTTACTTCAGTCAAAATTAAAAAATTAAGTATCTAAATTGAGAGAAAACGTCAAATTAAAAAGTTATCTAATTGTCTGCTTCTTCTTCCTTTACTATGTCAATATATACCCATAAAAACAGAAGTATACACATACT
Organism: Melieria omissa; assembly: GCA_963971225.1. Taxonomy (NCBI): domain Eukaryota; kingdom Metazoa; phylum Arthropoda; class Insecta; order Diptera; family Ulidiidae; genus Melieria; species Melieria omissa. The sequence goes on from OZ020267.1 coordinate 117,153,255, forward strand.
TCTGTTCTTTAAACTTAAATATTCATTTTATTAATATCGTATTTTTTCCTAAAACTTCAAACTATTCTAAGGACCAACAAAAATGTATTCTTGAAACCACAGAAGGTTCAGAAGTCCACAAAGAAGAATGTAACCATATGGCAACAAAACAGCGAACGGGTTAATTGACTGGCACTACAGCCCGATTACGAGACTAAGGCCTAGCTACCCGCAGCCATCCGTGTTGTACGTGCAAATTTGTACAAGGTTGAAAGGGACCTACAGTTTTATGCCGATTCCGAACGGCGAGTTGGGAGCTTTGGGTTGAAATTTGATGAAATTTTTGGGAAAATTAGTTTTTTTTTTGTTTGGTGTTAACGGAGGCTTGAACCTGGGTTCGAGCGTCGCATTTGACTCGAAGCTACACTCTTACAAAACGGTCTTATACAGAATTCCTCGCTTATTTATTAATTACCATCAGAACCATCATTGTTCTTCTTCCTCTTATCTTATATATTCGTTTCAGTCGATATAAACGGATCAGAATTTAGTTTTTCTTAGGAAAAATATTCCCTGAAAACCTTAAAATCCGTATTTCTCGCTTCCTGCGCTTCTTCAGATAACTCACCGATTTACAGCAAGGCGTTAGCTATGACATATGGTCCATGAATTAAATATTTATGAACAGTCGTGGGCATGTTATATCAGGGATAGTACTCAACGAAAGATTGGCACAATTTGACGATTTTGTATTGTAATTCACAAATACCTTAAAAACCAAAAATACTTATTTAGCTTACGTGTCGCGATATTCCGCCTAATAAGCTGGCTAATAAAAATCTAATATGCCGGCAACCCGTAATGTAGGGTAAAAATAATAATGCAATACTAAAAACCGCACATTGAACAACAATAAAACTAACATAATACATTTAACTTGTTGCTTTTCTGATATTTTTTGCATTTGAATTTCTTTCTTGTATTTACCTTTACGGACCGCATATGCATATTATGCCATGAGTTCACATACAAAAATCGAAATGCTGCAAGAGCACGCAACAATAGCGCAACCTTTTTTCCATAAAAAGTTGCTAGAATATCCACAGATTACGTTAATGAAAACAGTTTAGGTGAATATCACTGAACAAACAACTACTACTGTGTCCAAAAAATAAGGTGACATTGTATTTATTTTGAAAATTCGTTATTTATTTTTCCAAATCAATTTCATGTCCTTCAAAGTAATCCCCTCCCGATGCAATGCACTTATGCCAACGGATTTTCCAAGAACAATCCAGATGCGAACTTGGAAAGTCATTTTCGTAACAATATGTACAATTTTCTAAAACGTGTTACAATAATACGCAAAGATGAAAGTGTAAAAATTGCGTTAAACTGGATTTTTTTTTGCATATACTTCCCTTCCCGAAATCCTGGGGACACCACTGATGGATGGACGTTGTTTTTGTTCGGATTTTTTTTTAAATTTTCTATATATTCATATACAGTGCAAGCTCGGTATTCGCGACTACCCATTATCGCGACGGCTTAATCTTTAATATTGAAGGTTTTACAATCGCGACAGTTTACGAAAAACGGGGTTGTATTTTCGCGACTTTTATCTGTTTGGTATATTAACCTTTTTGGATTGTTAAGCCGACAACAGCACTATATGAACTATGTGATTCAGCTATTATTTTAAAAAATAATTTGCCAAAAAAGCAACTCAAAATCTTCAATTTTTTTTTAATGTTTAAAATCTAAATGAATCAATAAAATCAATTCTAATTTTAAAAATTACATAAAATTTTTCAATAAAATTTTGGGTTCTGTTATCGCGAAAATTCAGTTTTCGCGACAGGTCTGGTTTTTAATTAGTCGCGAAAATCGAGCTTGCACTGTACTAAAAAACAATATCGGAATAGGTATTTCAGCCTTTCAAGCTTTTAAAGGGTGGAAAGAGGGCGGGCAACTTGCTTAAAGGAAATCATTTTTTTTGCTTGATATCCTTAGAGCTTAACATGGATGAAGCAATACCATGAAGCCATGAAGATGCAATGCAGCTCAATTTATAACGGCGAGACTAGTATACAAATTATTCTTCAAAATTAAACCTTCAAAATTGGGCATTCCACCTTTTATTTTAGAATATATTAGCATTAAATCAGATTTTAGCAAACCAATTCCATAATAATGAAAAAATTGGATAATATGGCTCATAATGGGTTAAACAGGCGTGCCAAACCTATTTTTATAAAAAAACATTCATAATTTGTGGCATTGACTTGGGTACGCATTTTGGTTGCAATTTTAACTCAAGCGACTTTTGTAAAAAAAAATCACTGTTAGTAGTTTCGAAAAAATTAAATATTTTCCAAAAGCGAAAAACCACGCGTTTTTTGCGGATTTAAGAGAAGAAAGTCCATCTAAAAAAGGTCATAGAAAGGATTTACGCCAATTTACGCCATTCAATTTTAATTGCCTTTCTTAATTTGGTTGTTTTCCATTTTCATTAGGGCAGTTCACGATAACGTGCAAATGGTCTGGCATCATGGCATTTGCAAAATGTGATGGCAAATATTTTCAACGCAACAACACAATGTACACATTTGCCCAGAACAGCTCTATTTGCGACTCAAGAAAGAAACGCAAAACACAATGTTTTTCGAATGCAAAGCTCCTGGAATGCTCACACAATCTGTGTTTTGACTTTCGCGAAAAACTGCAAGTTAAGGTCTTGCAATTTTGTTTAAGTTTTGTTCTTATTGAGAATATTTATTTTTATTTATGTTTTTCGTTGACTGAATATATAAAAAAGGAACAGAGAAGTACCTACTTTATGTTATTATTATAATGGATCTCATTTTCCAAATATGTTTATTCATGAGTTTAAAATAAGAAATGTTGACTTCTTAAATGAAATTTAAATTGAAAATATTGATTTTCCTGTGCTTTTCTTATTCTAATAAATAATTTAATATGTTCCTTAACACATTAAAAGCGGGCCGGGTAAAATTACCCGTTGTGAAAACTGCTGCTTATAAGCGGGGCGGGTATTTTTACCTTTTGAATGTAGGCACTTTAAAAGCGGGAGACGGTATTTTTACCGGATTAGTTTTCATATAAAACTGAAAGTATTATTTCATATAATTATTTTAGTTTCATAAATTTCAAGTTTTATTTATTTTGGATCGCGCAATTTTTGCTTGTTTTGCAAGTAATGCCCGCTACGCAGCATAGTTTCATATACTAGGCTACCCGCTTAAAATGTGTTAACTGATTTTAATTAAAAACTGAAACGTAATTCACAAAATTTTACAAACGCGAATAATTTTGTTCCGGGGTCTCAATAACAGATGCTAGCTGGTTGACGGTTAATAACTGGGCAAAGACTGTTGCGTTGAAAATGAATCCAGACAAGACGGACTTACTTCTTTTTACAGCAAAGTGCAAGATCCCAACCTGGCTTCCCTCCAAACTGAACCAGACCACACTCACTCCCAAAACATCTACAAAGTACCTAGAAGTCATTTTGGAAAGTAATCGATCGTGGAAATTGAATGTGGAAGATAGGAAAAAAACGCCTTAAACGCTTGCAGAAAGATGCTCGGTAAGACTTGGGGCTTATCCCCCCGTCTCACACATTGGATTTACACTGCAGTTATCAGACCCATTGTGCTCTACGGGATCCTAGTATGGTGGATTGCGGTAAATAAAAGGCCTATGCTAAAAGACTCGAGACTGTACAGAGAGGCGCTGGGTTGTGTATAACAGGCGCAATGCGCACCACTCCGACAGCGGCATTGGAAAAAATCTTGGGCTTTCATACAATTCTGTGGCCGTAAGGAATAACTGCCAAAGTCGAGTTAGGACAAAATTGAGTTATTACCACCATTGCATTCGTCGTATTCAAATGTACTACTACACAAAATTATATGGCTTTTACTCATAAAATGAATATTTTACGCCCAAAAATGTAAAATTTATCAAGTCTATCGAAAGCTAAATTCAAAAATTAAAAGTGCTCTACTGAAAACTTCATAAAATCGATTTTTGCTGTTATTCCTTACGGCCACAGAATTGGTCTGACAGCGAAAAGCGCCGCTAAGAAAGCCGCGCTTAGACTAAAGGTAACTGGACAGCTCACGCTACGACCCTAGGTAGGTAGGCGACAGCTCAGACTACGCTATACCTCAAGCCAACTTTAACTTCAAACCCCACGTGGTTATAGAACCGGATGGTGGCGAAAAGGTCTTGAACTCAGCCGTCAATCCTACAACCTGTTCACGGACGGATCCAAGATGTCAGAGGGTGTGAGATCTGCAGTTTTCTGTTCAGAGCTTGACCTTCAACAGTCTTTCTGGCTCCCGGATTAATGCAGCATCTTTCAAGCAGAGGTATACGCTACCACATGAGCGGCGCAGCTAGTAGTGGAACGCACTGCTCTTAACTCTCGAATTAATATCTATATGGAAAGTCAAGCAGCCATAAAGGCGGGAGCTGGGGTAATGTCAAACTCGATATGCGTACAGAAATGTAGAACTAAATTGGATGAACTCTGCCGCGACAGAGTAGTCACTATTTATTTGGTACCGGGTCACAAAGGTGTTGAGAAGACTGGTGCGCTCGCCATCTATCCATCCCTCTCCACGCTCCAATTGAAGAGACAATAATTCGCGGGGCGGCGTCCATGTGGGAGAGACCTACATCTCACAGGATAGCAAAAATCATGCTTCGCGCGCATAATATCAATAACACAGAGTTCGTACTATCACTCCAATGAGAGGCTTGCAGACTATTAGTTGGGGTGTCCTTCCTTGAAAAGAATTGCGGAGCAAAAAAGTGGCGACGTACTTAGATTTGCCAAGAATTTCTTAAAAAACTACGTATAGGTCTGGAACTCCAGAATCTGGGTACCGCTATAGACCACTAGTTCGTTTATGTGAGACCCCCCTTGGGTCAGACAACCTAACCTAGCCGTGCACGTGCATTGCAGGTGCTATGAGGATCTGTCCCACGATGGCACTGGAGGTGATAATCAATATATTACCATTGCACATAGCAATTGAGATGGCGGCCAAGCGCACTATTCTTGGAATGAATGGCCACATCTAGTCAAGCGCTTAGATGTGCTATCAGCAACCCCTTGGTATTGTATGCAATGGATACAATAACTGAGGAGGTCCATAACAAAACGCAATAATTCCACTTTTTAAGTTTTTCATTTTTTTTACTGAATCCAATTCTACATGTTAAAATCTATGTAACGATTGTTATAAAACATGCCAAAGGGCAATAATTTTACTGTTATTCAAAACCGAAAATAATGGTTCAGACCAAAATGAAACATTTCCATATGCATGCAATAAATAACTTCGAGATTTAAATGAAAAGTCAATGATACAAATTAATTTTACTATTATGGTACCTCTACAATAAAATTTTCTCCATAGGGTGCATAGCAAAATGAAATAAATACTATGTATCGGACCAAAACGCAACATTTCCAAATTTGTTTTCTAAATAACTAAAAAAGTAATTGCCACATAAATTAATTTATTTATGATTTGTATTGTTCCTAGAAAACTATTATTCCACAGCAACAACAAAAAATATATATCCTACTGACTTTAATTACATTTATTCGTTTATCCAAAAAATTGTTATGGTGGAATTATTGCGTTTTGTTATAGACCTCCTCAACTATAACATATAGGGTCAGTTGGGGGGAAAAGTAAACAAGGGGTAATTGTTAACGGCGGTTAATTCATAGCCTATTTCCACTGGGCCTTAACTGCAGTTAACGCTTAACTGCAGTTTGACATCGCATTTAAATGCCCGCATTCCCATGAAATTGTTGTTGTGAAAAATTCAGTTAACTCACTTTCAAAACTGAGTTAACTCAGTTTTGCCGTTTACAGACGTCTAACAGAAAATGTTATGTTAAAATAGAGGGGCAATACGCACAAATGTACAAAATTTTGATAGCATGCTTTCAGGCGCTGCAAGAGCCGTGCGAACACAAACGAAAGAAGGGATTTGAATTGCGTTCGGTGTGGTAGATTTTTTGCCAAGACAATTACTTTTTACTACATTTTTCACAAAAATACATATCGTCTGTCATAATCAAAGTCAAAACTTCTATTATTTGCCAATAATAAATGCTGAAAAAGAAAATAAAAAGCGTGGAACTTCTCATGAACCCTCTTGACACTACAAATTCAGACAGCTCTGATATCAATCAGCTGACAACTGTCACAAATGAAACAAACATTGACAAATGAAATAAAATTTCATAATCGAAATAAATTTTCACAAATATGAAAACGAAGACATTCCTAGACTGTTGAGAAGGAAAGCGGAGTGGTTTTCATGCAGTAGAGGGGCTACAAGAAACCATACATACGTATGCAAGGAAATGGCGGCGATAGGTAAGCTGTGGCTGCCCAGAAATAAATGCAGAATTTGGCTTGACCAAATAAAAATTTAAACAAAAGCTGTTGCATTAAACTCGATTCCGGTAGAAGCGCTCGACAGTTATCAAATTTAACAGAGCCGTTCACTGCAGTTAAGCGCTCAGTGGAAATAGGCTATTAGTGTTAGGAACTAAAATTATTGATGTCTTTCCTTAAATTTACAGTTATTTTGTTGCTGTAATTGGAATTTTGCCTCATCTGAGCCTTACAATGGTGGGAACCCGAATACACTACACATTTAAAAAAAGCCATAGAAACCAACGAAAAGTAAATTTACTTTTCTTTTTTCTACCTAACTGTTGTTGTTTTATTGGCATTTCTATATTAACACATTAAAAGCGGGCCGGGTAAAATTACCCGTTGTGAAAACTGCTGCTTATAAGCGGGGCGGGTATTTTTACCGGATTGGTTTTCATATAAAACTGAAAGTATTATTTCATATAATTATTTATATATATATATATACTTTTGCAAATATTATTTATTTTGGATCGCGTAATTTTTGCTTGTTTTGCAAGTAATGCCCGCTACGCAGCATAGTTTCATATACTAGGCTACCCGCTTAAAATGTGTTAACAACAGGAACAAAATGTGTTCATTTCTTTAACCCTAATTCCCAGAAGTAAGACTCACAGTCTCACTAAAGATTTCAAATGGCGATAAATCGAAAAGATTTTCGATTCCATTATTTTATGTAATCCTCTAATGGAATGTTAGAATTATATTGCATTTATAAATTTAACATTTTAGACAGTTTTCGTACTTTTTAAACAAATGTTTTCAGTATTTTAGCTCATATAAGCCTGACAGTCATACTTCTGGGTTTAAGTTACTTTTAAAATGTTGGGAATTAGGGTTAAATAAGACCATTATTTTTTGTATTGTTATTACTTTGCAGGTAATAAACTATGACCTTAATAATCACTTATATGTAAATGTAAGCATTGCAAAAACATACTGCAGGTAAAAAATCAATAGCGAATTCGTGCTTGCTTAGCTTCACCCTATATCTACCTAGATACCGATGTCTCTATTGTCCAGAGGGAGCGAAATCACTGTTTCCTTTTACTCCTAAATTTTAAAAATAATTTGGGGAAATGTAAACAACACCGGGGTAAACGTAAAAAACACGATTTTGCGCTTCGTGGGTTTTAAAAAGCGAGGTACTGATCACCTGCCTGATGTTTTTTAAAAATAATGTTAATTTTCGAAAGTAGAAAGGGTGTCCAAAACTGTCTTTTTTCAGTTTTCTCAAAGTCCTTGCGAAAAAAAACCAAAAGTGTTTACAAACTGCTTACTGCTTACAACTGACCCTAACTACGAAAAAACCTTCGTAGTTTATATGAGCAATACACAAACGAGAAGGAGACGGCACTTTGTGCCTTCCTGGATATTGAGGGGGCTTTTGATAACACCTCTCATATAACCATAGACAGCGCCTTATCCAGCACGAGGTTAAGGGATACCCTGAAATGCTGGATAAACAGCATGCTCGCTACTTGGAAGGTGGAGTTTCAGACTAGCACGGGCGAGATTATAGGGGCCACCACGACCCGGGGCTGTATTATCGCCACTGTTGTGAAGCCTCGTGGTGGATGGCCTCCTACAGGAGCTGTCTAACTCTGGACAAACGGTACAGGGTTACGCAGATGATATCGTAATCATATGCAGGGGAAAATTTAAAGATACCCTGCGGGATAGCATAACCTTAGGGCTAAGAACCAAGAAATGGTGCGCGAAGGTGGGGCTGAATATAAATCCGGCTAAAACCACTATCGTACCCTTTACAATAAAGTACAATCCGTTTGGATGGAATAGAGATAGAGTTTCATAAGGAGGTAAAATATCTAGGTATTATACTAGATCAGAAACTCCACTGGAAGAGACACATAGATGAAACGATTAAAAAGGCCACCAGGGTCCTGATGACCTGTAGGTCCATAGCAAGTAAAAGCTGGGGATGTACACCAGCCATACTGAGATGGATCTACACGACGATCGTGAGGCCTATGATAACGTATGGTTCAGCGGTCTGGGTTAGTAAAACCAGACAGCTGACCACCATCAGGGCTCTCAGCAAGCTCCAAAGACAGGCATGTGTGTGCATAACAGGGGCTATGAGAACGTGTTCGACAGCATCCATGGAGGTTCTTCTTGACTTGAAGATTGATATTCTTACGAACCAGTATCCCGAGATTGCAATACCGAGAGACACAATTACTCCGAAGCTCTGTTTCAGCAAGAGATTTAAAATAGAACTCAGTAATAAAATAAGCTGGGTAGGTATATCAGAGACATATCTGATAGATCAGTACATGATTTCCTGGTACACAGATGGCCCTCCTCTAACGGAGGAGGGTACAGGAATCGGGGTTTATGGACCGGGGATTAGATACTCGGAACCTACAGGAAAGCACACCACCATTTTTCCATTGAAGCCATTGAAAGGTGCGCTCACTTCAATGTGGTGAGGAAATACCGAAACCGGAGGATCGCTATCATGTCAGACAGCCAAGCGGCAATCAAGGCATTAGGATCCTACCAGGTATCCTCGAAACTGGTGTCGGAATGCCTTAAGAAGCTGAATGAGCTTAGCCGTTAGAATCAGGTGTGCGTCCTCTGGGTCCCGGGTCACGCCGGTATTGATGGGAACGAGCAGGTCGACAAACTTGCAAGAAGGGGGCGTCTACCCCTTTCGTCGGCCCAGAACCCTTCTGCGGTTTAGGCAAAGGAGCACTATCCATCCTTTCCAGGAAAGACGAGATAGCCATCCGGAATAAATACTGGGAAAATCAACCAGGCCTTGAACATTCCAAGATGGTTATCGGATCTTATAACAAGAAAAGGTTCGAGTAATGTATGAGTCTCTCAAATAATAATCTAAGGATTATCACAGGTATATTGACAGGGCACTGTAGATTGAACTATCATCTAACCAAACTAGGTATCAGGGTGAACGAACTCTGTAGGTTCTGTGTGCAGGATAATGAAACTGCAATACACATACTAGGCACATGCCTTGCACTAATGCACAAACGAAAGGCTTAGGAAATATACTAAGATTCCTTTTGGATACTGGACTCACGGACGAACTGTGAAGGCCATGAAGGGGGCACAATAGACCCTTTAGGTCGCGGTGCACATTCCCCGGCAATAATAATAAATAATAAAATACCCTTCAATAGCGGATTCAGGAGGTTGAAACAATCCCGATATATTAGGGTCGACTTTAAACCTACAAACAATTTAAAGGAATATACATAAACATATATGAATGTTAAAGAATTACTTTTGGAAACCTCCCCCCACAAATTTTTCTGAATCCGCTCCTGATACCCATATCCATTCTATTCTAAGGATTTGATGACTTATACACTTATACTCATTATAGACATTTTTCTTTAGCTAGCTTTACTTTTTTATAACTTAAAACAATGCTCAGATATTAGAACATCGTAACTTTGAGTGATAATAAGGCTTAAGTGCAGTATAGCGTACCCTTGTGAAAAAAATTAATAAGTATGCTTTTACATAGAAGTTTAGCTCGTAAATCTAACTGAAAATTTTGCCTGGGAAACGCCTACAAATGGCGTGGCACGGTGTCAAAGTTCAAAACCTTTATCGAAATAACTTAATTTCCAATCGATTTACACGATATGCGATTACAAAATCCGATTTTTTTCTCGAAACAACTAATAATAATCTTATATATAAAATTCTCGTGTCACAGTGTTTGTTACCGTACTCCTCCGAAACGGCTTGACCGATTTTTATGAAATTTTACATGCATATTCAGTAGGTCTGAGAATCGGCTACTAACTATTTTTTATACCCCTAAGGGGCGTGGCACATTTTTGTGACCCAATTATTCTGCTGAACTACAAGTCACAGAGGAATGAAACATAGCATGAACCTATCATGTAATCATATCTCTCGACAGACGGAATGAGGCGGGTTTTGGACAACGGGGCGTGGCACCACCCATACAAATATTTTGTTGAACTATAAGTCGCTCAGCAATGAAACTTAGTACGGACCTACCATTTTTTCTTTTGACAGAGGGCATTGAATAAGGGGCAGGCATTGAATAAGAGGGCATGGCACCGCCCATATAATTTAAATCCGGTTCAAGCGCAGTCCATTTCTTTACTGAAACTTAACAGCAACATTGTTTATTTGTGGGCCTTGATTGCGTTAATCAGTAGCTCCTCCTCTTCCTTCAGTTGGTTTTCTTCGTCAATTTGCATCACCATAGATTCGCCACCTCGCGTATTTCATTATAAAAAAACAACAAATGTCGTACGAGACAAAGTTCGCGGGGTCAGCTAGTATATAATAAATTTGTTACCACCTATTCCCTGCGGAATTCCCTTTACAATAAAATATAAAACATTTGAACTTATTTTGTAAAAAAAAAATAGTTTTTGGTTGTAATTTCTTACTCGTACACATCAAGTATATAATGTTGTACATATGAAAAAGATGAAGGTATGAAAAAGATCCTTAGTTTGATACGCATATCGTGTAAATCGATTGGAAGTTGATTGAGTTATTTTGATAAAAGTTTAGAACTTTGACCCCGTGCCATTCCTTTTTTACGCGTTTCCCAGACAAAATTTTTGGTTTGTTACATTCACAAAAACAAGCTCTATACAGAAAAAGGTTTCTTCTTTTATTCAAAGAGCGTACGCTAATCTGCACTTGTTCCTAGTAAGTTATTACCTGAACATTCGGAAAAGTTGATCAATCTCGGAGTCACCTTGAAATAGTGGTTTCCTTGTAGCCATTTCTGCAAATATACACCCAATCGACCAAATGTCAACCGGGCAGGAATATCGAGGAGAGCCCAATAACACTTCTGGGGCTCTATACCACAGAGTGACAATTTCGTGGGTGTAAATGCGCAACGGTATTCCAAAAGAGCGCCCTAAGCCAAAATCAGCTACCTTGATTATACCCTTCTTATCGATCAATAAATTCTGGGGCTTCAAGTCTCTGTGAAGGACTCTACGTCGATGACAAAACAAAATTGCACTTGTAATTTGGTACAGGTAACTCCGAACTAGTTCACTCTCCATAGGTTTTTCTGGTGGCAAGGAATCCATATACTTTTTTAAGTCCATGGATAAAAATTCGAAAATTAAATAAAGTCGGTTCTCCTCCATTAAAACATCTTCCAAGGCAACAATGTTCGGGTGCTTTAGCTCCTTTAATAATGAAATCTCCCTGAAAAACAAAAAATACTCTATCACTTTCACTACGATCGAGGGTATTACTCAAACCTTATAGCTGTGGATGGAATTCCTTCGTCATCCGACTCTAAGCGAATCTTTTTCATCGCAACAATCTGACCGGTCACACGATTACGGCCTTTGTACACCACACCATAAGTGCCCTCACCAATCTTTTCAATTTTTTGGAAGTCTTCCATTTTTAAATTATGTGTAAATAATTTACACGATTTAATTACCAAAATCTTCCGTTTGTTTCAAAAGACGAAAGCCCGCCAAGTAGGAATAATTGGCATAAGCCATCACAGGGTCATTCAAAACCAGTGCTGCCATTAACGATAGTAATAAAATACATGTTAAACAAAAACATTAGATAGAGTAGTAGCATTAGCTATTTTAACAATTTCTTCCCATTCGTGGGTTGGTTCCTTCTTATATTTCTTTCGTTTCGAGCACTAGGAACCGTTTTCAAACATAGTATTTTTCTATTAGATCTACTATTGCCGCTATTTGCTTTGTAGTCTTGCGCGCTCTGTGCGCAAGCGGAACCCTATACCACGCATTCTTTTGGTGCATTATGGTATTAAGTTTGCGACAAATTCGTCCGACGATTAGATTCTGTTGTCCATCAGCACAACACGGCACTGCTGCAGTCCTACAATATTGGGTGCAGTCCTGCCTTAATACGATTTGTGCTAACATTGTAACAGTTTGTGTCTCGATAGAATTGTACGTGAGTTTAAATCCGTGGGTAAAAGGTTCAAATCCAAATAGTAAGAAATTAATATATAATTATACCTAGTTAGGGTTTGGTTCAGAGAAGCGGTAATTCTATTTTAAATTCAAATGAAACCACATATTCCTCGAAACTGCTATTAATGATTGTTAATTGTAAAAACATGCGATTGTCGTGTGCATTAAAATTAAATGCATTCTCTGCAATATTTTTCATGCGAGGCAATTTTTCAATCAATTGAGTTGTTTCCATAGTCGTCGAAGTCGTAAAGCTGCCTTTAAAGAGTAATAAATCGCGGGTGATTACAAAAGCCAGCCTTAACCCTTTCGCTACAGGCTTTTAATGGGGAAAATTAAAATTTGTAATTGTACGTTTTAGGCTTCTATGTGATTGTATTAGCAACATTCCATAAACAAATTTTTAATTTTTATACTCGGACCCTGTACTTTAAAGTGTTTTTCTGTGAGAGCACCCACATCGTTGTGGCTGTAATAATTACTTACACATAAAACTTTTTACGCATAACGAAAATTTGAATATTTCTTAATTTAATTCAGTCAAAATTAAAAAAACTATCTAAATGCAAAGAAAACGTCATTAAAAAAACGTGTATACTTCTCTTCTTTAAAGTTTAATATCTAGTTTATTAATTTCGTATTTTTCCTATAACTTCAAACTATTCTCAGGGCCAACAAAAAATGTATTCTTGAAACCACAGAGGGTTTAGACGTCCACAAAGTAGCAATGTGCTTTATGGCAAGAAAAGATTAGTATAGGGTGTTTTTTTTAGAGGTATAGAACTTCGAATTGAAATAAAACACAAGAAAATCGTTTTAATGTCCATCAATTTGGCTTTATTGGAAGGATAATTTTATGCCATTAATGTTTAAATATGATTTCGGGCATGTGGCCGCCGCGGCTGGCTCGAATAAAGCCAATTCTACAGGTCCAATTTTTAAAGTTGATGGACAAAGCTCCAATTGCTGTGCACGGTGGCGAATCGATTCATTCGGGTCCTCTTCAACATTTTGCTCTACAGCGGCAATTGTTTCTTCGGTGCGCACTGTTCGACGTCTCTGCGGATGCGTATTATCACATAGAGTAAACGTAGTGCGAAAACGACCCATGGTTAACCGATAGATGGACCGATTTTGCTCTGATGGACGATTATGTCGACCATAAAACGGACGGAGCTTGCGGTAAACTTCGCGAACTGAACCATTATTTTCGAAATAAATGTGCACGATTTGCAAGCGTTGTTCTTTTGTCAACCTGTTCATGATGAAATGGCAAACCAAACTGAACTTAAATGACATTAGAGTTGCCAGATTTGACCACAAAATGCCAGTTTTATCTCTATTCGAAAAACAAACCTCTAAAAAAAACACCCTATATAATTATTTTGCATGGTTACTTAAATGAGTAGTGCAATAAGCCAAGTGCGTCGTAAACGTCGGTGGGAGTGGTGACTGCTACCACCGGCGGGCACGGTGATGCCATAAGCTGTGTCGCCAGCGGTCACACCTCTGCTGGGACTGGAGAAGGTCCCAGCAGTTGTAATGCTACTGACACAACTTTTGGAATGGGAGCAAGTTCCGGTAGTTGATCTGCTACTGCCAAACCGAACGCTCCAGTGCCGTAGTCCAAAAAGACTCGGACATGGAAAGCGTGTGTAGCTGAGGAGGAGGCTCTTCTGCTCTCTCCAGGCAACAGGAAGGGACCTCGAAGCAATCCTAGTAAGGAGAGGCTGAAAGCCAGGTTCCGATATAAGGCTGCGGTCAAGATCTGCAGTCAGGTGGGGGCAGGCTAGACCTTTAAAAGGTGGAAAAAGAAAGGCTAGCTTGGGCGAAGGACACTGTGGAGCAAGGCCGGGCCCACTACGCCGCTAAAGCATGGTGTGCTTCTTCGGACGCGAAGTTTGCTAACCGGGTCGAAGAGCACAATGCAGCTAAACGGCAACGCTCAGATGATAGTGACACCAACACGGAAGGCGCTCACATCCACCTACTTCTTCTTTGAACGGATGCGATAGATCCGATAGACATGACCCCATGGGTCATCCCAATGGTGCTTTGCATCAAATTGTGATCAGTTATGCCTCACCCACCTCGGACGCGCCAGCTGAATTCAAACATTCTGCGCGCTGCCCCATTCACTAGCGTCACGTCAATATTACTCACCCCTCTAGGCCCGTAAAGCATTCACTTGGTTCGTTGAGAACAACAATGTCTCCCGGAACCAGCCATTCACTCATTGTCTCACCTCTGCTGTGGCTCTGGTAGCCGGCAGAATCCCGTGATACCTTGCTGAACCACAGCGGAGATGTGGCATTCGCATCCACACCTACCAATACAGGTGTACCGCCTGCCAGACGGAACACCGTGTCCAGATAGTTCAAGTAGGGCTCTAAAGGCTCACCATACTTGCAGTTGACACTGCCCACAATCACTTTGCCAAATTGACCTTGCACACTAACACAAACACCATATTCATTCGCACACACAACCATACAGTCCAGATAGACGTCATTCACAATTACAGCAGCATTTGCCCTGGTGTCGGGAAAGACCCGCATTGCCGCAGGTACTCCCATACGACACCATTGGTGGCTTACGGTTCCTGCACCAAGGCAATGGCACTGCCACATTCAATCATACACGCACCAAGTTCACACATGAGGAGCCCGCGCCCTGGCCAGGATCTGGCTGTACGCCGGGCAGTCGGTGGACATCATATAATGCCCATTCGGCTTGCCCCGGAACGCGTGATTCCGGCAGCTCAATGCTGCATTGCTGGGCGCGATTCCCGCTCTAGCGACAGCGCCGACAAACGTCCGCTTTCATCCTACATTTAGCCACTCAGTGGTCAAAACTCAAGCACCTAAAAAAGCCAGGCATCGACATGAAGGGCTGCACGCAAAACGAAACCCACTTGATGTAGCATCGTTCCGCCTCCAGAAGGGACCAAAGCAAGCCTTCATTCCCTTCCAGCACGACGTTCGATGCTCCACCAAAACCAACCATCCACGGGCGACTCACCATGCGGACGCCTTTCTTAAAGGCGGCCGGGCTTATCCGCTCTTCTAGGTTCCACTCATAGAACTCATTCATGAATTCAAACATGGCATGACAACCTTCGGCCCAGCTACTCATTCGCGGCCACGTCAAGCCCAAGCTCGCTCAATTTGGCATTCCTGGTCAACTTTATTGCTTCGGCCTTGGAGGGGGTGCGAATAATCGCACCGCGACCCCGCAGTGGCTTGACCTCGTGAACGCTCACACCCAATGAAGGACCCGCCTCCTTGACAACCTTGGTGGCCACCTCTTTCCCTGATGTTTTCGCATCACGGCTTCACAACAGACCAAGTCTGCACCGGCTACACAGGCATGGCCTGCGCAACCTGACGACGGTGCAGAATGTACAAATTAATCTGCACCACTCCATCGATCCCTCGGCAGCTCTTCTTCTTCGCCTGGCACAAACCGGCGAAGAAAGAACCCTGGATCGTCAACGGTCGGGTTTGCGGGCTTAGCCTCGATGGTTGTATGGCTGTCTATATGGCAGGTCAAGATAATCCCAGGTCTTCTTCTGCCTAGGTTCAGCGACGCGGACAATGTGACGGTGGCGGTCACTATCACTGCCGTAGCGACCTGGGTCGTCTCGTGCTACATGGCGCATGACCACGGCTCCACACCGCCGTACGACAAGGTGAGGCTACTGATCTCAGAGGCCTCCCGGAGCCATGTTCCTGCCATCATCTGTGCGGACGCCAATGTCCATCACGAGATGTGGGGCAGCACTGACAACAACGAGCCCGGTGAGTCTCTTTTTGATTTTATCCTTGCATACGATCTAGATATTGGCAACAGGGGTGACGAACCAACTTTCTTTACCTATAATCGTAGGGAAGTCCTCGATATCACTCTTGCCAATAACTACTCGGCTAAAAGTCTTAATAATTGGAGGGTATAGCACGAGTGTTCCCTCTCTGATCATAGATACATTTGCTTCACGATTGGTGATCACGTCCCTACGGAAGTGTGAGAGAACGTGCGGTCGGCTTCGTTACTTCCTTATTAAACTCTACCGCCAAGACTGAGGGCTGCTCCCCCAACTTGGCTGACCCATTCCCATTTACAGTGGGTCATTAAGTCCTTTGATCCATTCAAGTCCCCAGGACCGGATGGCATCATTCCAGCTGACATCCATCACAGCGCCGAGTTAGTTATGCCATGGCTGCTACGTATATACAACGCTTGTCTGGACTACCCTTACATTTCCCTCAGCTGGAGGGAATCCAGGGTGGTATGTAGTCCTAAGGCGGGGAGGTCGTCTCATGTTAATGCTTAAGATGGCAGGCCCATCTGCCTATCGTCATTGTTTCCCAAAATCTTCGAAAGGGTTCCAGACCATCAAATCAGCAACTCCATCGATCCGTCTCCTTCTCAGTCACAACATGCCTACACTAGGGGCAAGTCCGTTGAAATTGCTTTACACTCGCTTCTCGGGACGATCGATAGATCTCTTGCGCATAAGGAGTTCACTTTGACAGCGTTCCTCGACATTGAAGGGGCCTTTAACAACGTCTGTCCACAGGTGGTCGTTAGGGCACTCTTCAGTCTGAACCTGGACTTAAAGCTGATCAGATTTGTCGAGCGCCTGCTTAATATGCGTGTTGTCAGGGCCTCTATTGGAAACACTCACATCAAGCGCATGGTCAGGAGGGGCACGCCGCATCGCGTGCTTTCTCCTCTGATCTGGAATCTGGCAGTAAACTCTCTACTTAACCGGCTGGAGAATACTGGTTGCAGAATTGTCGCGTACGCGGACGACATTGCGATAGCAATCTCCGGCAAATATCTATCTACTCTTTCTAATAGACTTGGCTATTCACTTGGGATCCTATCTCAATGATGCCGGGAATTCAGCCTCGACGTCAATCCCTCCAAAACCGAAGTTATGCTCTTTAGCAGGAAGTATAAAATACCTCGGTTCGTACTTCCCACTCTGAACGGTGTTAGACTTAGCCCCAACAATAATGTTAGGTATCTTGATCTAATTCTTGACTCTAAACTGAATTGGGAGGCCAACATTGCTGAAAAGGCGCGGAAAGCCTCGTGTGTTCTCTACTGCTGGAAACGGGCCTTACGCGCAAGATGGAGACTCCAGCCCAGTGTTATATTGTGGCTTTACTCGGCAATGGTTGAGCCAAACCTCCTTTATGGCGCCGTCTTTAGGTGGCCGGCCATCAGCAAGACGGTCAACCTGAAACCTCTTGACAAAGTCAGGAAGATGGCGGCCCTATTTGTTACTGGGACTCTCCGAACTACACCCACCAAAGCACTGTTCACCCTCCTCCACTGGCTCCTAGCTGCGCAGTGGGTTAAACTACACGCGAAGTGTTCTGCAGTTAGACTTCACGCGATTTTCCGCTGGGCTTGATCGGATCTTGGTCATTCCAGGATTCTTATTGAGGATTGGTCGGTGCCCACCGGCATCGATCACTTCAGCACCCCCACTAAGCTTGATCACGGCTTCACTATCCGCATCCCTCACAGAGATAAATGGACAGGTACCGAGTTATCGACCGACGACTCCATCAACTTCTTCACCGGTTCTAAATTGGGTAAAAAGGTTGGCTGGACTTCGGCTCTCCTTCCGCTTGCCTGATAACTGCGGTGTTTTCCAGGCGGAGGTTATGGCCATATATCAGGCTTTCATCTGGCTTATCCGTTACAACGCACTTAGGGAGGAAATCCACATCTACTCTGACAGTCAGGCAGCTATTAAGTCGCTCGTAAGAGCGACCACCTTATCTAGGCCTATCCTGGACTGCCGTAAATCGCTAAATGCCTTGGCCAGACGCTCTAATGTCTCTCTACTCTGGGTGCCAGGGCACAGGGGCATTGTAGGAAACTGATTAGCAGGTACGTTGCTCGCCGATGCATCGTCCTTCGTCCAACCTTAGTCGTGACTCGATAAACATAACAGTTTCGGTGCTTACGAGGCACTATATCATGGGTAAGCACGCTGAAAGACTGGGTCTTCAATCCAAGGACTTATGTCGAGGGTGCGATTCTGAGGAGGAGGACGAGGCCGTTCTCCACCTGCTGTGTCAATGTCTTTTTTTATACAGAAGAAGACTTAAATTCCTCGGCTCAGCTTTTTTCAATAGCCTAACTGGACTATCTCCTCTGAAAATCAGGGACATAGCCAGATTCATCATGGAATCTTCATGGTTCCAGGCGCAATAGGGGGCAGTCGCGCCATCCACTGTGATATCACAATGAGCCAAAAGTTGTGCTAAAGTGAGCTATTCACATTGAAGGCTACCACACCAACCTAACTTAACCTAACCTAGTGAACTGGTCGTAGTACATGCAATCTGGACCTTTCCACCACAGCTGATGATTCAAGAGTTCCTGCGAAGATAATCCTCTACTCGCGCAGTCTGCAGGAGTTTGCTCAGACGGGATGTGATAGCAAAGTACAATACGGGAGTCAGAAAACAGTAGGCAGGGTACGTCCAACATATTTAAAGTCTTGCGAACTTTATCCAAAGCCTGCGTCAATAACTCTGCTGCACACAATTCCAGGCGGGGAATAGTAGAGCCTTTGAGAGGCGAACCTTGAGTCCGAGCTGTGATCAGGCCAACACGGATGTGCCCATATGCGTCAATTGGTTTGGACAACGTGGGCAACGGCACCGTAGGCTTAGGACTAGTGTCACAAAAACCGTAGAGAGTGGGAACGACGTAAATTTCAACAATTGCCTGATACACACCGTTGTGCCGAATGACCGGGCTGAAGGCAATTGAAACAAATCTTCGAACTCTTCGCACAATCAAAACGTTTAGTCACTGTAAGTGCAATCAGCTGTGGACTTCGCGTGATCCGATGTGACTGCTTGCAATAATGGCATCTTGAGTCGTCCGTCACGGCAAGGTGAGCCCTCACCGGCCGCATTGTAGCTGTGGGATCACGCCGCACTGAATGACGCTAAGGATTGTGGCACGTCTTGCTATTGTTAAGGCTATGGCACGCAGTTCCAAGAAATTAAGCAAATGCTCCAACTTCGGAATGTCGTTGTTCGCCAGACTCATTCCCCAGGCGTGCTGAGTGGTTAAGGGAATTTCGGTATAATGATGGGCACTGCAAGGTCCCACCTCTCCACCGGCAATTGCATAACGCGAAGGGCGCGAAATGGTCCACGCACAGTGTCGACCACGTGTAACAAAACCTAAGATGTCTCTTGCGCGGACATCACCATGTTGATAAACAAATTGGGCCTGTCATAAGGTGGCCCCTTTCCAGCTACCCAAAGAGGTCAAATATCTGGGATTTATCCTAGATGATAAACTTCTTTGGAAATCGAACGGGAAACTAAAAAACGTCGACAGCACGGTCGGCTTTCTGGCAGTCCAGAAGTATATTTGGGAAAACGTGGGGTCTTTCCCATACAAGTTCCTCTGGATCTACAAAGCTATGATAAGACCCATCATCTCCTACGCAGGGGTCAGGAGAACCTTGTCCAGACTGCAGCATAATGTGGCCATTTGTTGTACCGGAGCCTTCCCGACTACTTTGATAGATGCCCTTAAGGCCATCTGAAGACTAAAACGCAGTGGCCACTGGTATAGCGCTTGTCCGGCACTGGATAATTGTGCTGCCACCGACATCGACCTCACAGTCATGCCCATGCCCCTTGACTCCACGCCTCATGGCCTTTCACAGCTCTCTAACCACCTCTATGTAAGTCAAGTACCGCAAATCCAGGCTTAACAATGTCGGCAAATACAATCGTCCTTCTTCTTAGCTAAAGTGGGTTCTGGGGCTGCTTTTGTCGACCCTGAGCCTGTTCTGCCACTCCCATCTGCGGCCATCAAAGTCATTGTTAATGAATGGTTCACTATGACCCAGGAGCGAGCATGGCAGGCTGAGAGCGGCTGCAGGTGGACAAAACTTATGCTTCCCGCCATATCCGACAAATGCTCACAGTTTCTTTTGTCACTAGGCAGAAGGGACTGCAGGCAGATAGTCGGGTTAATGAAGGGCCATTTTCTATGGGCAAAACAAATGGAAATGGTAGGCATATCTGAGAGTGCCCTATGTCATGTCTGTGGGGAGGACGTTGAGACGGCGAAAAACTTCCTGTGTCTCTGCCCCGCGTTTGCTCGTATCAGGTTTGAGACGTTTGGCACTGATGTGCTAAGAAGCGACCACCTTGGCTCCTTGACACCCCAGGGTCTATAAAGATTTCTCCGGAGGTCGGGTAGATTCAAAACACACTAATAAGGAACAACAGTAGGTGCCGTAGCTCAGCTGGTTAGTGTTGGGCCGCGAATCAAATGCGACGCTCGAACCCAGGTTCAAGACTCCGTTGCTGCTAACACCGAAAAAAAAGAAAAACAACAATTTTTCTTTCGGCGGCTGTCCTCAGCAGGAAATGGCAAACCTCTAAGAGTAAAATTGCCTATGAAAAAACTCCCAACTCGCCGTTCGGAATCGGCATAAAACTGTAGGTCCCTTCCAACCCTGAACAAATTCGCACGCACAACACGGATGGTTCCAGGTAGCTAGGCCTTAGTCCCGTAATCGGGGTGTCATTCAAGTCAATTATTATTATTATAATTTATTTATTATTGTTAATTATGAAATATAAAATTATATGACCAGCTGCCAGAGCTTTCAGCTCGACTGAATACTGTGATGTTTATATAAGAGTTAGGTTGCAGGATTTTATAAATATCTCAAATGTTGTAATATTTTGTATTGATTCTCCGGTGAGTAAATTTTCTGGTATGTAATTTCCAAATATTTTTTTCCTGATGGCCATCAAATTTGGACAGTTGTTCAGAATGTGTGAAACGGTGGTGCGATGAGCGCGTGTTCAAATTGGTAGGATGGTGCATTAAGCGAGAAGAAAAATCAAACATTTTTAAAAACAACATGTACGCTAAGCGGGTGTTTCTTGCGTTTACACGGTTAATCAAAGGCTGCTTCTACACATGTTGTCCTGCAGGGGGTCGTGTATGTCCCGCTATTGACAACATATAATTGACCGCGTAAGGGCCTCATAAGTTGCCAGTATTTGGCAACTCTGGTGCTCGATTTTTTGGAGGATTACAGTTTGGCTAAAGTTCGCTGTGGTGTGTATTGCCGATAATTTCGTTGTGAAGCATATTTATTTGAATTTCTTTGTGATAACAAGGTACTATTTATGTTTATAGTTAGCTTTAAATGATGATGCCTGCGGGGGCAGATACATACAAAATTAGGAAGAAGTGCAGACCCTCTTGAAAAAAAAGACGGAACATTTTGCTGTATAGAGCTTGTTTTTGTGAATGTAACAAACTAAAAATTTTACCTGGAAAACGCCTTCAAAAGGCGTGGCACAGGGGTCAAAGTTCAAAACAATTATCAAAATAAATCTCTTGCAACAAGAGAGAAACTGAGAGCGTGAAGTGACAGTTCATTTCGTTAGAACTTGCAAGCAGCGATAGTGCAATGAGAAAGTGGGAGAGTAAGCCGATTTTTGTGGTTTTTTTGCAATTCACGTACACAGTCTGTGTGTGCTGGCACTTATCAGCTCTTCACTGTTTTCGCTCTTTTCCCGATATATTATAGTTTCCTTTCAATTATTTGCTTTTTAAAGTATGTTGTCATTAATTTTGTACAAATTCGTATAAATCATCAGTACCGAAACAGACTTATAGTCAGAATGGGGCATAAAGCAACTTTCTCAGATGTCAAGTTGATTATAAATTAATGACGGATTTTCTGGGAAAAGAATTGGTTTTATAAATTTTTTATATAAAAAAATAGTAGTTTGACCAATTGCGCTGCATAAGTACAAAGCAATCTCTTTCTAACTGGCAAAGTTGTAATGGCACCCTGTTCCTAGAGCAATCATCAAGTAATCGATAGCATCTGGTCATCACAAATTTTGTTAATAGTTTGTTGTTTATAGAGTGCGTGTTCAAGCGGAACATTTGGACACCCGGTCGTTGCTTGTGGCCAAACTTGCCGCCATCATCAGACAAAATTTCTGAAAGAGCATCGCGGTGTAAATAATTTCCATTTGTAATAAACTTTCAATAAGTTTACACACGTAAGCATTTCATTTGGTATAAAGCTTACAAGATGCTTGGATTGTCCGTTGCGAAAAATTTACTCCTACCAACTTAGTGCAAACATATTCGGCAAATATTTTGCAAACGTTTTTTACATGGAACTGTTTTCACAGGCAGTCAAATTTGTCGATCTTTCCTTGCGGAATTGACAATATTGAAATTCTTAAAACTAACAGCCCTGTTCTGGAAACCCTAACAAAACTACACCATGTTAGCAATTGAATACTTAGATTCTATCAACGGAACAAATGCAGTATAGCGAATAGTCATGAGCAAAACGGCGATTTTCAAATCACAGTGTGATTTGCGATTGCGATGTGAAAATCACTGATTGAAAAGTGCGATTTTGAAACACTGTGATTTTCAATCACAGTTCTATGCAAGAATCTATCGCACGCGGCAGCTCGCGGACTTGTTTGAATGCGAAAAAATGAACATTGGTTTTCCATTCAAATGTTAGCCGGAAGAAAATGTCTAATATTAAGGAAGTTACACATCCAGTTCTTAGCAATTTACATCCAAAAAATATTAACTTTATGACTTTATGTTGCTACAGTTTTGCATTATAAATGAGGAACTTTCCATACAAATTTCACTTTGATGATGGGGTTGTAATTCGTGGTGGAAACGACAGCCATTATTGTAAAACTGATTTACAATCGCCCAATAACCCTTTCAGTCACAATGTCCAATATATTGGACTACAGCCCATACAATTCATACAGCCCGGCATTATTTTCAGGTCGGAAAGCGTTAAGGTGCATGAAATATAAAAATGTATACTTTTGTGTTTTCTGAATATATTTTTAAAGTTTTTTCTAACTTAACTCTGGGTCTAAAGCCATTTCATATTTACCTTCGTCATCACTTTCTAACACTTGTCAGAGAAGTTATTACCTACCTACGTGAGGAGCTAACAAGCGCAAAAATAGTTGGAAAGAAACAATTGAAATTACAAATTTCAGCAAATTTCGTATTCTGCAATGGAAGAGCATATATTGTTAGCGGGTGCGGCCGGTCTGGCCAAAAAAATAAATTGTGAAGAGCAGAAGGCTCTTGAGGACCTTGCGCTCCGAAAGCGCCCCTTTTGCTTTTCGCAAATTGCCTTTTTCGTTTCCTGGTGTCACTTCTGTGTTTGAGCAGCAGAATAGAATGGCACACAACTCTTTCTCAATTTGTGCGTAGTCAGTCTGACAGTCCGTTAAGGATGCGGGTTCATAGGCAATCGGATTTATATCATGCATTATTACAGCTCCAATCGCGAATTAAGATGCATCTTCAGATAATGTTTATTGTGTGGATCATAAAATCTTCAACAAATGCAGACACCTATATGTACAGTGACTCACACTCAAATTGGGACAAATTTTGTCCGTTCTTACCATTTGATGCCAAAAATCAACATGTTGTAAAAAGTTATTGCAAATTTCACTTTTTATTTTGCAAATTCAATAAATTTAGGAGTTACAAAAAAAAAAGGTATTTAAAGCTACAACAACAACAAAAACTTATTTCAAGCAAAATCTCTGCTCTGGGAGCAACTCACATTCAAAATGGGACACTTTAATTTGCGGTTTATTGGTTTAGCAGTTACAATCCGAAACATGTAAAAAGTCAGGGAAAATCCGAAAAAGTGACACGTCCATTTTTTGCGAAAACGGAAACTAAGTTTTAAAAATGGGTTGCGGATTCGAAATCAGCGCTCCCTAATTACCCTAGAACTGATGTCAAACCCAGAAAAGCCATTTTGCTGTGGATCAGTGTAATTAGAGACGTGTTTCTCATTTCTTTTGTTGAAATCACAATCTGACGGGATAAACCAAGGGTTAAAAATTTTTATAGGGTAAATCATGAATGATTTCATGGATTTTTTTTATCTAAAACTTAGTAAAACAAAAAATTAAACGAAAAATAATTCGACACATGTTTTCCATTATTTCAAAATCTAAACTCTTGCGGAGATAACCATGGGTTAAGAAGTTTGTATTCTATTGACTTTCAATTTGGTAAAAACACTTCAAATAAGAAACAATTTAATTTGTGTTTTTCAATTTTTGGAACTTCTGTGCAAATATGACGTAAATGTTTTGAAAGCTAAAATAATGCTAAAAGAATATTACCGTTTCTTTCTTCTATGATTGCTTTTTTAATTTGCATTTGTTTGCACATTTTGTAAAATGTTACTAAAGAAAAAAGTTCTTTGGCAAGAAAAAGAAAAAGTTAAAGCACAAAGCATGTTTTTTTATTCTGCAGTTTCTAACCAATTCCTAAGATACGAACTGAAATTAAATTTACCTTCTAAAACGTCGTTGCTAAGATGGGCTCCAATAATATCGTTGCAGCCAGGCATAAGCCGAAGATTGTTTAGCATGCTTGAACAAAATTTTCATGCTATGAATATCGACGATCGAGAAGCTGTTTTGATGTTCAATGAATTTGCTGTCAGAAACCATTTACAGTACAATCTTTTTAATGTTGAAGTTGTGGGCTTTGTTGATGATGGAACCGAAAGAAAAATCAAACTGACTGGTAAAGTTTGCGTTTTTATGATAAGGGAGCTGTATTCAAATTGGAAACACGTTTTGAGTTATTACGCTTCTTTTACCGGCTTGTCGTCAAATGAACTTAAAGAAATTATAAAAAAATAATGTACAAATTTCTTAAAAACTGGGTAAACGTAAGAGCAATTGTGTGTGATTAAGGGTCAAACAACAGATCTTTATTCGCTAAATTGGGAATAACGTCTGAATCGCCATTGTACGATTTTGCCCATTTCATAAAATCACTCAGAAATATTTTAACACGAAATGATATCACTTCACCTGATGGACAAATTTCTTGTTCGATTCTTCGCAGGTTATATAAATTGGATAGAAATATTTCAACACGTCTTTGTCCCAAATTGACAGCAAAGCATATTTATCCTAATTCATTCGAAAAAATCAAGGTTAAATACGCAACTCAAATATTTAGCCATACTGTATTAATTTAATTATTGATTGGCACGACAGCCCGCTTACGCGAGACTAAGGCCTAGCTTCCCGCAGCCACCCGTGTTGTGCGTGTGAATTTTGTACGCGGGTGGAAGGGACCTACAGTTTTATGCCGGTTCCGAACGGCAGGTTGGGAGCTTTTTCATAGGCAAGTTTTACTCTCAGAGGTTTGCCATTTCCAGCTGAGAGGACAGCCACCGAAAGAGAAAACGAGTTTCCCGTTATTTTTTTTTTAGGTGTTACTACATGCAGTATTCGATCTTGCGTCGCTCTGCATGCGACTCGTTGGACCGCGCACTAACCAACTGAGCCACGGCGGCTGCCACTGTATCCGCAGCCATAAAATCTTTGGTTGAAAATGGCTGTTACAATGATTGCAAAGAAAAGGCTTTGTCCACAGCTATATTTATTGAAAAAATAAACAGACTTTTTGATTGTTTGAATCATAGTGAAATTAATAAAGTGTGCCAGATAGCAGGAACTCTCTCTTCATCGTACACTAACTTTTGACAGTTAACGTCATTTTGCTGACAAATGTCAGAGTTCATAACCCGTCTGTGCTGTATGAAAAAATGTCAAAATAAATTGTGGTTTGAAAATACGTTCTGCACCAAAACCAACACTAACAACGCAACTACATGCCAGGAAAAACGTGCTGTTTCTGCAAAAAAATGCACGGCAATGCAGTTCCTATGTTTTTCTAACATAAAATACATTACGAAGAGATATAACATATTTCTGGGGTACTGAAATTAAATTTTAAATTTAACGATAACAAACATAAAAGTTAATCGAACTGACACGAATAAATTGACACATTGACAGTTGCTACTCAGAGACTACAGACTACTGTTTAGTCCCATCCCAGCACTTTAACCCTTTAACTGTTTATGTCGAGTATACTCGACAGAGTGAAACGAACAATTTTCGCATAATGTCGAGTATACTCGTCGTGAAGAAGAAAAATCGCATTCGTATTAGTATTCAATGAATTAACTGTAATTTTTTTCCCCTGAAAAAGGGCAAATAAAGATCTTATAAAAAATGTACATTTTAGAATATTCGTTAGTCTGGCAACCATATTTATTTTAATACACAATAGCTTGTTTTAAGCTAAAATACGGTTATGCGTGGTATGCGTTTCTCAGTTGATTGTGCATTATAACAGCTAACCCTCCGATGCCCAACAAGGTCCATAGGGACCTATGGCGTTTGTAAAAGCAATTGTTATGTATTGTATACGTTTTTGCCTATCTGTCTGTAGTAAAAATTACATATATGTTTACTAAAAAATATACACGAACCTTAGCTTTTTGGATTTCTAAACACATCTACACATATTATGTAACACTACATTATACAATTACACGCCTTATATGTAATATTATAAAAGAGATCCCTGGGGAACTTGTTGGGCTTTGGCCGTTAAACAAATCTTCGGTTATCGGAGGGTTAAGAGAAGAAAATTTATAAGTGTCTTGTTTTAAAAACTATCATTGCCTTTAATTTCAATTTTGAGTTTTGTATTTTAGATTTCTTGAAATTCATTTGGTCTTTTATTGCTTCTGTTTTCATTTCTATAATGCCTTAATTTTATCAATGAAATAAAATTTGTTTGTTAATAACGAATAAATATACATATGTATTTTCTAAAAAACCAACACGCAACGTTTGATTTTTAGTCATAATTGCATACATTTACGGGCATAAACATTTTACTCTGTTTATGTCGAGTATACTCGTCTTCGCTGGAAAATAATTAAGCAGGCAGAAAAAGTTTTTCGAAACAAAATTAAACATTTAAAGAGTTAAAAGCGAATACTTTTCGCACCAGTAATTTTTGAACATTATCTGGGACTTATATATCTCCGCAGTATTGAAAGGGTTAAATGGTATAGGGTCAATTACATGAGTTTTGTCTCTTTCACAACATATCTGGACGGAAAATAAAATTTTCTTTTATTATCAAGACTTAATCAAGATCCACTTGAAAATCTTTTTTATTTGGTAAGAGGAGTTACAAGCAATGATCCTTCACGTTTTGAGTTTGACCAGATTCTTGCGAAAATGAACTCAATTAAAATAATAGCATTTAAGGCAGGAACCTCCAATTGTGAACCAACTGACGAAGGTTCATTTATAACAATTGACAATAATACCAGTTTGTTCGAAGTTGACAATGAAACTCAAAATGCTATAAATCAAGAGTTCGGTGAAGAATTTTGCTTATCAAAAGATATATTTGATGCAGAGATAGCGCAATCTTCAAATGCCTTAGGCATTATAAGAAATTAACATGTGAGTGATGGCTCCGTTCGTTATTTCTCTGGTTTCATATTGATGAAAACTATTGAAAAATTTGATTGTCATAACTGCAAAAAGTTAATAAAATATGAGCTTTGTAATTTACAAGAAATGTTTATATTTTTCGAAAATTTCTAATATTTTAATAGTAGTTTAAAACTAAAAGCTCCAATCGGTTCATTTTTTTTTAGTTCTAAAATCTTTTACAAAACATTTCGTACGTTTTTTAAGGAAAAACATTCCTCCAACATAAAAAACTTTTGTACAATTTGTGTGTTGCAAACGTCACAGAAGTAGATGAATACAAAATGTGGTTTTCAGAACCGTCTACTTGTACGGAGCATAAGCAATTTATATTAGATTACTTTTTAATAATTTTGCTAAGAAAAAGCTGCATTTGGCTAAAAAATGCAGAGAGAGCAAATCGCAAGTAAAAAGAAAAATAAGAATAAAATAAAAATACTAAAGAACACATAAAATTACTAAATAATATGAATTTTAAGAAAATAATAATAAATAAAATAAATAAATAATGAAGAAAAAGTTGCAAATAACTTCTGAACGAACTGAACAATAATAATAACAATAGTAATAAATAGCAATACATAACAATAATTAATAATAATAATAAATACCAATTTCATGTTTTGTTTTTGTTTTGTTAATTTAATTAACAAACAAATTTAAATTTGTAAGCTATTTGCAATAGCATTCACACTTTTGCCAATTTATCAAGGAAAGAGCTTTTAGTTTTAGAAATAGAATGCCAATTCTTGATAAATGATAAAAACTTGACAAATAGTCAGTATAAGTATTCTTTACAAATTCCACTGATTTGATTGTTAAATATTTATTATGTTGCAAGGTTTGAGCGAACTAAGCAAGAGTAGCTGAAATTTTGTCTGCAGTTTTTGACGGACCATCCCGAGCTGCAAGCTGGGAAAAACAGCCCCAATGCACCGCGCATTGTCCAAGATTAATGAGAGCAGATGGCGGACCGCCTCAACGCTACGAAAATTTGTAACAAAAATGCTTCCCTGCATAGCAAAGGGTCGCTTTCGTCGTGCAAAGGCCTCAAGGGAGTTCCCATCTTCATTTGTTTTAGCCAAAGAGACCGCACACTCTAATAATAGCTGCTCTTTTATTTGCAGAATACGAAATGCTGAAATGTTTAGACATTTTTAATTTCAATTGTTTCCTTGTAAAAACAGTTGCGCTTGTTAACTCCTCCTACGTACGTGACAACTTCTCTGACAAGTGTTAGATAAAGAGCTTTTAAAAAATGGCGGGAATACGAAAATCTAACAATTGATAGAATCCATTCAATTGTCAGCATGGCGGGTGTTGTTAGGTTTGCCAGAATAGGGCTGTTAGTTTTAGTTTATTAACAGTTTAGTCAAACAGAACAGAATCTTACTGACTAGCATTTACAATTATATTTGTATATTTTTGCATCATGGTGCATCGTGAAATATTACATTCGCCGTCTGTATTCACATCCGGTTGTAAGATTTAAATTGGACTCTTAAGAATAACATGATCAAAACAAAACATAAAAAGCAAACGTTGAAACACAGCAACACTGGCTAGCATAGAATTCAATAGTGAAAATTAAAAAGGAGTGAAAAGGAGTATGTGCACGATTTTCTTTGCTTGCTCCATCTTCTCGCCTTCTGACTGGATTTGATAAACGTATAGAGCAATGTTGTTTCCAATAGGGAAATGAATGGAAATATCCCCCGGTAGCCCAATCACTCTAAATTTGGAAAAGTTTGTGCAAAGATGCTTTGAAATGATGAGATCGAGAGCTTTAAAATGGTATATCATATGATATTGTATCAGGTCTGGATAGCGAGGTCTCAGAGGCCCTTATTCAATTAAATATATAAGTTAAAAATTTATCCGAGGTGTATTTACGTGCTTAAAATCCTTTTTTGTTTTTATATTTCAGAAAAGCACTTAGAGCTATGTCTGGGACGGGTCGTGGAGCATTTTTATCCGTTAAAACGGCAACAACAACATGTGGTCCCGCCGATTCCAACTCTAGTGAAGGAATTTCTGTGAAAGATAGTGGCCTAGGGTCACGAAGTCCTGTGTCTTTAGGCGAATATCGTCGTATCGGGCGTGGAAGACTTTTAGATGATCTGACCTCTTCTTGCTCAAATATGTCTATCGGCCGAGATCAATGCAATCCAAGTGAAAGTGCCAAGGAATCTGACGAATGTGTACCACGTGTAGGACGCGGTAGAGCACAAGTCTTTCAAAAACTATTTGTTGAAAAAACTGGAGACATTAATCAAGCACTTACCAGCAAAGAAGATACGGACAGCAAAAAGGAAACAAATACATGTTCATTCTTCAGTCCAATCAAAAGACATGGAGTCAAAGGTATAGTCACTATAAATAATAAAACAATGGTGTAAAGCCTTAAGTTTTATAGCCTATTTCCACCGGGCCTTAAATGCATTTAACGCTTAAATGCATTTAACATAGCATTTAAATGCTCTAATTCCAATGCAATTGTTTTTGTATCAAAGTGAGTTAACTCACTTTCAAAACTGAGTTAACTCAGTTTTTCCCTTTACAGGCGTCTAACAGAATATGTAATATTAAAAGCTGGAGCAATTTTGACAAATGTACAAATTTTGATAGCGTGCTTTTCGGCGCTGCAAGAGCCGTACGAACACAAACAAAAGAGGGGATTAGAATTGCGTTCGGTGTGGACGATTTTTTGCTAAGACAATTACTTTTTACTGCATTTTTCGCAAAAATACATATAGTCTGTCATAATCAAAGTAAAAACTTATATTATTTCCCAATAATAAATGCTGAAAGAGAAAATCAAAAACGTGGAACTTCTCACTAACCCTCTTGACATTAAAAATTCAAATCAGCTCTGGTATCAATCAGCTGACAACTTTCATAATGAAATAAACATTGACAAATGAAATAAATTTTCACAAATATGAAAACGCAGACATTCCTAGACTGTTGAGAAGGAAAGCGAATTGATTTTCTTGCAGTAGAGGGGCTACAAGAAACCATACATACGTATACAAGGAGATGGCGGCGATGGGTAAGTGGTGGCTGCCCAGAAATAAATGCAGAATTTGGCTTGACCAACTAAAAATTTAAACAAAAACCAGCTGTTGCATTTAACTCAGTTTTGGTGGAAACGCTTGACAGTTCTCAAGCTTAACAGAGCCCTTAAATGCATTTAAGCGCTCGGTGGAAATAGGCTATTAGAGTATGATATTTTATCAAAAGGTGAAATTTTTTATCACGAGAAAATCGCAACATTTTCGTAAAAAGTTTTGAATTTGTGTTTTGGTGAACCCAGAGCTAAATAACCGACCATCCCCACTCTTTTCTTGCACCCTCATAAATGTCTATACTATTATTAAAGACCTGCAAAGGATAATTCACCTTCCCCTAGATACAGGGGAGATTCGGTGCATGGAACAAACAGTGTTTGTTAGCACTAACTGCAGCAAGAGAGCAAACCAAAAACGGCAATAGCAGTCTATACTCATTTGCGTGTCTCTGCACAGTGTGCTTATTTTCAAATGTAGGAGGACAAAAATCAGTAGCGCGGCAAAATGGTACAAATTTTAATTTCATTTGCTATTAAAGAAGTCGTCAAGATATTGGGATCAGTTTAGAAAAATAATCATATGTTAAATGTGTTATGTAACAACAAAAATCATAAAAATAGTAAATAAGCAAGTGAACCTTTTGATATTATTTTATTTTAATATTATTAACTTTCACCTCTGGCTTGTTTCATCTTCTTATATGCCGCTTAAACTGACTCATTTAACCCTCTAGTTCCCAAGAAGGTCTGTAGATCCTAAGCTTAAAAAAATTACACCTTACGATTTTTCTAGCTGATTTTACACGTATGGAAAGGAAAATTTCCATTTTATAGTTTTTTATGCTGCCACATGCACAACGGCAGTAATTGTAAGACAAAGTTGAAGTTTCGTGAGAAAGTAAGCAAATAATTATTTTTCAAATTGTGTGAGAAACAAAATTTTTTTAAATAAATTGAGAGCCTCAATAAAACTACACAAATTATTGGTGAGTAGCTGTTAATGTGTTCTTTGAGAAAATAAAAGAAAATTATGAAAAAAAGTTGTTACACTCCTCCTACCTAACCCAAACCCTAGAGTGTGTAGTGTATAGACTACCCCACGACACATTACCTCTCGCCTTACCCTACTCCTTTTTATTTATGGTCTCTTACGTGTATCAACTGAAACTATTTATGCTTACATATATTGAAAAAAAATTAAAAAATTTAAATTAATTACAAAAAAAATGTTCATATGGAATTTTTTTTGGCTTTGTTTCCCAAGCAGACCTGTAGGCCTTCTACTTTCTACACCCTCTATCACGCTTCCTATGGACATGACATTTTTTCCCCGAACAAGCATTACTTCTCCACCCCAAAACTATCACTGGTAATTTTTTTAACAAGATTAAAAACTTGGGAACTAGAGGGTTAAACTAGTTGAAGTGAAAAGAGCTTTTTGTTGAACACAACCGTCCAGACTGCTTAGACTTAATTTGACAGCTGTTTGTTTACAAACAACTAATAAATATTTTTGTGAAATATTGGCGCATATTTCACAATCCACGGCAAAATACTCAACTTCGTCCAAATATTAGACGCCTTGTAGTCAGCTGCCCTTAAAAGGCGAAGAATAGAATGAAAGCAGTGCGAGTAAAACGATTATTTTCATTTATTTAAAAATTTTCAATTTTTGTTTGGCTTTGTTTTGATGAAATGACAGCTGAATTTTAAGGAATGTATTTCATACACGAATAGCTGCGTTTCGTTGGTTAAAAAGCTTTTTCATAGAAAGCTTTCGGACGCAACCCTGCGTTAAATTCGTTTCAAAACATGTTAAATGTTTTAACACGTTTAATTTCCAACAACAATTGCATGTGAGTAAACAGGTCTCAGTTTCAGGTCCGTTTGAACGCCATATTAGGAAGCAGTAGAACTTGGTTGAGCTGATAGTAACTCCATCACGGCTGGAGAATGATTTTTCTTTCGCTTACATGGCAGTTTTCTTAACACGTTCGCGGACGTGAATGGTATAGCAGTCATTTTCATAGTGATGCAAAATGTCGTGAATGCTATAGCATTAAAATTTTAAATCATTTATATTTTTGTAAACTTAAATTTTTGTAATGAATATACATTTCAAAGTAATTAGCCACTGATTCATTAAGTAGTTTCATATTATTTTATTTCTGTGTACAGTGAAATTCCTCATAACTGGACACTCACCATCGCAGTGGTTTTGTCCGGTTAAGGGAGAAATCCATTTATGGGGGAGGAGGGCACAAAAAATTAGTTGAAATTGTATCCAAGTGTTTCTCGCTTATTTATTTAATACTTTGTACGAATTTATAAATATTGATTATTTCATTAATGTTTATTACATGTATAGGCTAAGTACACATATTGTACAAGTGTTGAAATTTTAGTACTACTTTGGTTGAAAATATTTTGTAATTGTTGATTACCTAAACCAGTGGTGCTCACAGGAGGGGTTTTTGGGGTTCAAACCCTCCCCCAAACACAAAAAATGCTGGTCAAAATATGGTTTCGAGTGGTATTCGGTTCAAAAGTTGTACGCAAACTCTCCACCCCAAATAAAATCCTGTGTGCGCCACTGATTGTTAACACCTGATTGTTTTAATTTCAAATGTTCATTTTCAAATAAGAGAGAGATTTGTAGGTATTATAGGGTAGTACAGATTTTTAAAAACTGGTTGGGCATATTTCTAAATTATGTCCGTTTATGACAGATTTTTTAATCAAAATGGTTTGAAGTAGTGTCCGCGTCCGTTATTATACACAGAGGGAGAACTACTGTTGAACAAATAAAGTTATAACAATATAATAAACCTTTTCTTCTCATGTTTTCAATGAATGACTGCTATAGCATTCACGCCACTTTAGTTGAAAAATTTGATCTATATCGTCGTGAATGCTATAGCATTCATTGTGTATAACGGTTAAAATATGATAATCTGACAACTCTAACAATATATTGTATGTGTAATAAAATTTCAGATAGTGCTTATAGTTTCCATAAAAATAGATTGTCTATTTTTGCAGCCCACTGAAATTTTTAGTGTCCGCGAACGTGTTAAACTAGATATAACGGGATTCGACGTTACAAAAAGCATTTGGAACAAGTCCATATTTGTGTCTGCGTGACATTTTTCTTATATTATGTTCCCGAAAGTATTTTATGTCCTTATGATGGGCTTCTTTGACTTCCTTCGAAAGTTGACCGATGGGCAGCAAACAACTGTTAATGATTTGGCGTCCATGACATTTTTTGCATTTTTTTTAATTAGGCTGTAGCTTGTAACTTCAAGACCCTGTAAAACCCAAACTAGAGGTGACCCGAAAAAAGAATTGCATATTCGTGATCAGCGACTCCGAACATATAAGGAACAGTTGAGAAACTCCGCGGTTTTTTTTTACTGTTGTACCGGGTAATTGTTTTATTGAAGCAATCCTGATGTTGTCCCCCATCCCAAAGTTGGTTGAGTTTAGGCTCAGTGCTTCGTGGAACCTTTCCCAGTCTGTTTTCCTGGGATTTTTCAGAATCTTCCTAACTGAAGCAGAGTCTTTAATGTCAAAACGTATTATTCTTGAAGGCTCACCAGACACTCCAGTTTTTAACCAGTTCGGAGCTTAGAGTGTTTCCTAGGGTGATGTTAGGACCTCCTCTCTCGAACTGGTTACAAACGTTGGTATATTCCCTACGTTAAAAATGTCTAGTTTATTACTGACAATTCTTAAAGGTACTCACCCCTTTCATTCGTGTCGCTGCTTCCCCAAGCTTCCTTCGTGCATTTGCATAAGTGGCAGATTCTTCTGCTCACAGTACTTCACTAGCTTAGAGACTGCCTCTGGCGGAGCCAGAGTGTCGTCTCCTGGGAATTTTCTTTGCATATTCAAAGCGCAGCGCTCTCGCTCAGTGCGGCATACCGAAATTGAAGCGTTGCGTTGGGATTGTCAAAATCATGAAATAAAAGCAAATGTCCGAAAAATTTCTGTTTAGTTGCCAAAAAACAACAAATTATTATTAATTTGCAAAACTTAGCTCTTATTTGAATAAATTCCTCACAATTTCAATCAAATATAAATCACAGGCGTTTTTGTTTGTCGCAGCCAACTTCAACTGCTAACGCCTTGTCAAAATTGGAAATTCGAATAGCTCAGCGTCAGAGCGTTTCAATTGCGGTTTGCCCAATACAATTTGTATGGGCATGAAGCAATTTTGACAGTTGCTTGCCGCCAACGCTCCAATTTACAATTTCTGCCTAATACAATTTGTATGGGCATGAAGCAATTTTGACAGTTGCTTGCCGCCAACGCTCCAATTTAGGTTTCACAGTAAGTAAAAGCAACTTCAGATTTTGTAGTTATTATTTTTAAGTTTTTAACTAGAGCTAAAATTAATTTCAATTTAATTTTATAGCAATGGGTCTCGAAAAATCATTGGGTGAGAAGGAAAGCTCTTATTATTAAAGAATAGAAATAGAATTTTAATCGCGAAATAGGGCGAGGCATTGGTGTTATAAGCACTTTTTTTTAATTAATTACGGCACAAACCGTAAAGGACGTACAGTAAGGGCTACAACGTCGAAAGCGTCGAACTCTAAAACCCCTGCCTCTGGAATCAAAGAAAGTTAAATCCGTCGCGTCGTCTTGAATGTGGCAAAACGATGGAGAGTCCAATTTGAAATGCCGCCGTGTATGCCGCAAAATTGACGCTAAACGCGCAAGGTTTGTACTAACAGACACTAATTTTGATAATACAGTTTTATCATTTGGACGTGTAATTAGCCATAGTAATTTGGCATGAGTGACTGAATAATAACGAATTTGACAAATGCCGCCAAAACAACATGAATGTGACTTTGTCACCTTATGTCCTCTATTTTTTGCAAATCTCATTTTTTATCGATACCACCCGCTTCCCTATCATCCCCGCATCCCCTATTTTCATAGTTTTCACTTTTCCATTAGGTGTGGTCTACGATTCTTTCCCTTCTTTTTTGTGGTAACACAACGAGCCGAGTTTGATCTGTGTGAACTGCTCCATAAGCTGCTTTCCTAATCTAACCTCTCGACCGCAATAACGCGTTACCCGTAATGATATTTTTAATCTATCAAATAGGAAAGTCGTAGGGTGAAAAACACGGTAGGGAGCAAATATTGCTGACAGATGTGGGCACTTGCAAAAAAGTTAAATCGGGTGACTGAGACTGAGTGGCGATTCCGGAATCACCGTTTTGATGAAGGTGGTGTTACAACATAAAAATTACGGGTTGGCTGCGGCAAGGTCAATACAATTTTATTTTTGGCACGAATCAATCAATCATGTATCATATCGTAACCTAAATTATGTTTTTTTTTTCAGGTGCTGCTCTTCCGCTTTCGTGTAATTATATACGTTTGTATTCGGACTCAGCGAAGGGCGTTTACGTATACGAAGTTCGTTTCAGCCCTAATATTGATTCTTCTAATATGCGAATCAAATATTTAAATCAACATATTCAGAAGCTTGGAGGAACGAAAACTTTTGATGGTGTAACGCTATATTTACCAATATTACTCGAAGAAAAACTAACAACTTTTGTGTCAAAGAGCGCTATTGACAATTCAGATATTGAAATACGAATTTTGTTTAAAAGAAAGGAATCTCTTAAAAACTGTATACATTTGTACAATGTGCTTTTTGATAGAGTTATGAAAACTCTTAACTACGTTCGTTTTGATAGGAAGCAGTTTGATCCAACTGCTCCAAAAATTATTCCTCAATCAAAACTAGAAGTATGGCCCGGTTATGTCACTGCAGTCGACGAATATGAAGGTGGGTTAATGTTATGTTGTGATGTTTCGCATAGACTCTTATGTCAGAAAACTGTACTGGAAACACTGATCGAAATTTATCAAGCCAATCCGAACTTATTTCAAGAAAACGCGAAAAAATGTTTACTTGGGTCAATCGTAATTACTCGATACAATAATCGAACATATAGAATTGACAATATATGCTTCGACAAGACTCCGGCTTCAAAATTTCAAACTAAGCATACTGAAATTTCATATTTGGAATACTATCGTGTAAATCATAACATTGAAATAAAAGACAAAAATCAGCCTCTTTTAATGAGCATTAAGAAACAAAAATGCTCTGACACAAATAATACTGAGGATCTGGTTTTTTGCCTTATTCCGGAAGTATGTTATCTCACTGGATTACGTGATGATATACGATCAGATTATAAGTTAATGCGTGAGATAGCCGCATTTACACGAGTTTCCCCCAATCAAAGATTGATTGCTTTAGAAAAGTTTTACACTAACATTAACAACTGCCCTGATGCGTTAAATATACTAAACAGTTGGGGATTATCTTTGAAGCAGTCATGTGAATATATCACTGGAAGGCAATTAGAAGAAGAACACATATATTTTGCCAACAAGGTCTGTCCCGCAGGCCCAAATGCCGATTTCTCGAAATATGCAATAAATAATGAGTTGCTTGAAGTGGTACATTTGCGTAATTGGCTACTAGTTCATTGCAAAAGTGATGCAAAATGCGCCAACACCTTCTGTGAACATATGGATCGAAACGCTCGTTCGTTAGGAATACAAATACAAAAGCCAAGAATAATAACATTGGAAAATGATCGTGTTGACACATATGTTAGAGCTTTGCGAAATAGTATAGACCGCCATTCACAAGTGGTTGTGTGTATATGCCCAACTAGTAGAGATGATAGATATGCAGCTATAAAAAAAATTTGTTGTACTGAAATTCCGATACCGTCGCAGGTAAGAATTATATTTGAATTCATAAATCTCGCCTTATTCACCAAACTTTAAAGCAGGGATGAGCAACGCGCAAAATTTTACAATTTAAATTGGCCCGTTAATTAAAAAGACTGCTCACTCTTGCTTTAAGGTACTATTACATTAAATACATGATTATTATTATTATTGATGGGGATGACGCACTGCGACCTGTAGATATATTGTGCCCCCTTCTTGGACTTCACAGACTGTCAGTGAGTCCGGTATCCAGGAGGAATTTTAGTATGCTTCCTACACCTCTGGATACCTAGTCCGTACCTGGTATAAGATGGTCCCTCAGGTATTTCTTTCTTTTATGCATGAGTACAGGGCACTCTCCTAGTATATGTAATGCAGTCTCGTTTTCCTGCAAGCAGAACCTGCAATACCCGCATTAAATACATACATAAAGTGGGGTCCTCAGGGGGGAATTAGGGGGATGGACCCCCCCTTGGTCGATAAATTCATTTATGCAATTTGATATAACAATATGGAATTGTGAAAAATTTTTACTATTTGCTTTATCTCTTCTGTAATCACCCACTTAAAACCTAATAATTGAATCTCCCATGATCTGGTCAGACCATGATGTAAACAAGATGATAGTCGAGGATTGTTGTTAAGGATATAAAAAAACCAGAAAGTGTGAACACGATGATTTCTTTTGCTTGCCTACATTATTTTTACGTAAAACGGTGAAAATATACTAATACTACACTGTATAATTAAGTAAATAGAGAGTTTCAACTTCAATGAGTTAATTTTGAAGTTAAAAAAATACGGCAGTAAAGCAAGTAAACAAAAAAAAAAGTATAAATGTAAAAAACGTTACTTATGGATCTACCTCAACTGTTTGACCAATGCAATTATTTCAAAGATATAATGCAGTATCGTGACTAAACCACATTGAGATTTTACATTCGACAAATACAAATCGCGTTTTGATATATCTATTTCTGGATTCCTTGCACTGTTAATAATTCTGAACTGCTTTGCCAAAGAAGAATATGCAAAACATGCTCTACATGTTTACATGGACATCGTTTTCCTTGTCGCCTTCGTTGTCGCTACCTTCACATTGAATTATCTAAACGACCATTTTTTCTATCAGTATCAGAAGCTTCGTTTTGTGCAGGGCCAAATGAAAGCGTGAAATTGGCAGCACTGTTATTATTACCTATAGCAGCAAATTATTTAATATCTTAAATTCCTGGCTCTAAAGCACTGATGGGCACGCTGCTACTCGAGAGTAGCAGCGACGCCTACTCGCGTATACGAATACAAAGCAGCGAAGTTCCGAGCGCAGCTTCAGTGTCGTGTCAGACTTCATGCAAGTAGGTTCACGCTCGTTTGCGGCTCGCATAGTGCGAATATTTACGTTTTTGTGTACATTCAGTATTCACGCAAATCAGAAAATGTTTAAGGTTGAATATGAGATACACATTTTTTTTCTTGAAACGCTTCTAATAAAGCGCAATGCTTATATTGCAGGCGTACGATTGGTGGTAATCGTTTTTGTTTATTTTAACTTTCAAAGACATTACAAAACATGGCAAGGGGAATTTTAAAAGTATCAGGGAAATTGAATCTTGAATCTTTACTTCGAATAAAATGCTTCAAAGAAGAAACTAATATGAACGATTTAATCAAAAAAACTTAATGTGATTTCTACTTACGACCTTGCCTGCTTGTCTGTTCAACCACTTATGTCTTGTCTGTTTGTCAGTTCAACCACTTATTCATCTAGTTCCTGGTATACCTGTCCGTTATTTGTCCGTCCGGCTTTGATATTTTAACGGTAGCAATATTTTTCAAGTTAAAATATTAGAGCTAAAAAATTTACGCCTTAATTTTGTGCAGTGTTTTTCACGCATACATTGCCAAAATGCGTGGTTGTGTTAGTCCCATCACTGCTCTAAAGCATTAGTTTCCGCTATTGCTTAGAAAATTTTTTTAGAGAAATTTTCCTCTCTGATTTAACTTCAGCGTCGAAGTTCAAAAACAATGTCCACCTGATCCTCAAAATAGCATTCCCTTCCTTTCATCTCTGCCACAGAAAACACCCAATCGAATTGATAAAAAAACCAGACACGACAAGACAACAAATACTTTCTTCACTTCAGGATTGTAATTGAATTGACACCAAAACACGGACATAACCATGAATACAATGGATAAGTAGTAATTTTGAATATGTCCCAACATTATTTTCAAACAAAAATTCTAATTTATTAACAAATACAAAACGGAATTAGACAAAAGGTAAATGTTAGTTAAAATAATTTAGATCATTGATAGTTAATTGATAGTTTAGATTTTGATAGAGCGGCTTCGGGGTTATGCCTCTATAATTAGATTTTGATCGCTGAGGAAGTGGTTCATATTCATCAGAGATGTCTGCTTTGAAGTATATTATCCCGCAATTGTAATATGCCAAAGCGCGTAACATATTCACTGTGGCATTTCCAGCGTTGCTTCCTAAAAATGTGAATGAGTTAAAATTTAATTTAAAGTAATGTTTAAGTAGTAATAAATATTTTTTACCTGGACGAATGGGTGAATATCTTTTTGGCATATTTTCGAAATCCATGAAAAAGCCATAATGTAGCTTGTAGAGGCATAGGTACTTTTCTTACTTCTCGGATTAGTTGTACAAATTGAGACGGTAAATTAATTTCCTTCTTGTTTATTTTTCTGTCAATAAGTGAGTGCGTTGCGTGGCATTCCATTTGGGTGTGTCCGCTTACCAAAAATTTTTGTTCAAGGGATATGTTCGTTTCTTTGCAAAACGAAAGGATTGCAGTAGATAAAATAGCGTGTCGATTTTGATGAAAACAGCCATCGGAATAAATTATTACGTGATGAGTCTCTGGACATTTTGTAAGAAAGTTTCTTATGTGTTTTATGATACATGATGCAAAAACTGGAGCGTTAAGATTTGCATCAGTTTCATCCCAAATGTAATTATCTGAATCGTTAGTTATAATGTGAAATTATGAACTTGAAGCTTCATTTTATAATAAGCCGAACTTGCGTTAAGTTGGGGTATCAGTTTTACAGCTTGCACATCCATACAAAACAAGGCAAATTCAGCATTTTTTTATATCATTACACTTCTCAGCTCGCATTTTTTCGATTTTTTCTTTGTGTTTTGTATACTCTTCATGTGATATATTATTGATACGATGAGAAATTCTGTGCCGCCCTGTACGGGAATGTTTTCCAAGCATACTTTTAGGCATGCACTGTGAAGTACAGCAAAACTGTTATAAATTCGCTTGGTATAGTCCGATATGGCAAGGATGGTTCTCGAAATGGGCTGTGCGAGAATAGTCGAGCGTTTTCCAATTAGAAGTGCAAGAAACTTCGGCGCGATAAGAAAGCTGGTATAAAAGCAGCAGTGGCAGCGCAAGGAGTCGAGTCGGTGTTGAGCAAGCAATGGGGAAACATGCAATAGTAGTAGTGTAAAGTAGAACAAGTGCAAATTTGTAAATAAAGCGATTGTTAGTTTTGACTACGTTGCACCGGATAACTGAAGTTGTTTTATTTTCAAATACAATCAAAAACGAACCGTCGATAACGAACTGTGGAATTTCGTAACATTTGGTGTCAGAAGTGGGATTGTATTACTGAAAGTAAAATAAAATTATAAAAACGGAAACATGGTTAAACTGGAGCTGCTGAAGGTTGACCAGCTGAAGAAGGAGCTGGCTGCCTGGAATTTGCCGACTGCTGGCGGTAAGGTGGAGTTGCAGCTGCGTTTGCGAGAGGCGTGTGAATCAAGAGGCATTGATTGGGCTGCACACGAGTTCGGAACGCAGGAACAAGAGGCGTCGGCCAAGGTGGAGGAATCGCCTGCTGGTGCTGCGTCGATGCAAAGTACGGCTGCACCGGCTGGACCACTACAAGCATTAGACATGAGCCAGCTAATGAGTGCAATAAAAGGCATGTTCGAGACTTCCAATCGTGAAAATCGTGAAATGTCGGCGCAGATGGCAACGAAACTGGAAACCGCGAATCAGGAACTTTCGGCGCAAATGGCAGCGAAACTGGAAACCACGAATCAGGAACTTTCAGCGCAAATAGCAGAGCGAATGGAAACAAAACTCCAGGAAAATGCGGAAAAATTTGAAAATGCGAATCGGGAGTTGTCCAGCAAGCTTCAGGAAAATTCTGAGCGCTTGGAGCAGAAAGTGGAAGAGATTTCAGACAGGATTAATGTGAAAGTTGAGCACCTGGAGACGCGAGTAGAACATTTAGACAAACGAGTTGACAGTCTGGAGGATTCGGTAAACAGGAAAATCGAGGAGCGGCTTAGAGAGGTACAGCTGCGAGCAAGAGTGCAGTCGGGGGAGGAAAGTTTTGCCATAGCAGTGCCTACTTATGATGGTACTACGTCGTTCGACACATTCAAACTACAATTCGATATGGCTGCTTTGGAGAGTCAGTGGACCGATGTTAGGAAAGGTCGGAGACTGATACTGGCTCTAAGAGGTCCGGCGGCTGAGGTAATAAAAACTGTTCCGGAAGGTTTGAGAGGTGATTACGAAACCGTCATAAGGGCGCTGGCAGCCAGATACAGTGACGAGCACAGCAAAATGCTGTATTATTGCGAGCTGAAGAACCGCTGGCAAAGAGCAGACGAGGCGCTGCAGACGTATGCAGCAGACATTGAGCGGCTCGTACAGTTGTGCTACCCAAAATTCGGCGCTGATTATCTCGAGAGGATGAAGATTGAGGCGTTTATTGAAGGTCTTCATGACCCGGAGACACGACGCAGTGCATTGATGATGGGCAAGCCGACATTCCGTGAGACGGTGACAAGCGCATTGACGTATGAGGCGGCCTGGAGGGGAAGTTTTCGACATTCATCTGCGGAAATGCATGGAGTCCAATCTGGACGTGTCACGCAAAGCCAGACAGTGAGCGCGGATGCACCAGCGGGGCTGCGGGCAGTATCATCTCGAGTCAGTTGCTGGCGATGTGGCAAGCAAGGCCACATATCACGAGACTGCCATCTGCGGGAAAAGCGTTCCGGACAAAAGACGTCGTCAAGAAGGGATGACGCTCTGCCACATCATTCGTGCGAGACCGAACGCAGGCATAATTCGCAGGCCGAAAACGAGGGACAGATTGTGGATGTTCGGTCGGTAAGAGTTCTGCAAGAGAAAGATTGGCTTGCGGAAAGGCTACTGAAGGACCAGCGCAAGGATACCGATCTCGCGAAGATCATCGAAGGCAAAGCGCAGAGATTACGGCCGGCCTGGCAGGAGATGGCTGATGAGAGCCCGACCACGAAGGCTTACTGGGCACAGTGGCAAAGTCTACGTCTGCAGGATGGCTGCCTATACCGCGAGTGGGAGAGCAGGGATGGCAGGACCAGAAAATCCCTAATAGTGGTCCCGAGAGGCCGGATCGACGATGTCATCGAGGAAAACCATAACGACTCCAGTGGAGGGCACCTAGGCATCGCAAAAACTGTCGCCAAGATAAGAAGGCGGTTCTATTGGGTAGGATGCCAGGAGTCTGTCGCTGAGTGGATCAGAGGCTGTAATCGGTGTTCGGCTGCGAAAGGGCCGAGGAGAAGATCGCGGAGCCGCACTCAACCAGTTGAAAGCAGGTTGACAGCGAGCTATGGTCTACGGGCTAACCCAGAGGGGTTCCAAGAAGGCAATTTGGTAATGCTTTACAACCCGCAGCGGAGGAAAGGTTTGTCTCCACAGCTTCAAACGTCATGGGAAGGACCGTACAAGGTCGTGACCAGGATTAATGACGTGGTGTA
The DNA here is from genome assembly GCA_963971225.1 of Melieria omissa. Classification (NCBI taxonomy): domain Eukaryota; kingdom Metazoa; phylum Arthropoda; class Insecta; order Diptera; family Ulidiidae; genus Melieria; species Melieria omissa. Next base: position 117,196,787 of record OZ020267.1, read on the forward strand.
CAGGGTGCAACGCTGCGGCAACGGAAACGCCAGGCTGAAAGTAGTCCATTTGGAGCGCCTGGCGTCTTACTCCGGCGGAGCCTCGGTACTTGTTCGGGACGAACAAGTCTAAGTGATGGGCAGTGATACGATGAGAAATTCTGTGCCGCCCTGTACGGGAATGTTTTCCAAGCATACTTTTAGGCATGCACTGTGAAGTACAGCAAAACTGTTATAAATTCGCTTGGTATAGTCCGATATGGCAAGGATGGTTCTCGAAATGGGCTGTGCGAGAATAGTCGAGCGTTTTCCAATTAGAAGTGCAAGAAACTTCGGCGCGATAAGAAAGCTGGTATAAAAGCAGCAGTGGCAGCGCAAGGAGTCGAGTCGGTGTTGAGCAAGCAATGGGGAAACATGCAATAGTAGTAGTGTAAAGTAGAACAAGTGCAAATTTGTAAATAAAGCGATTGTTAGTTTTGACTACGTTGCACCGGATAACTGAAGTTGTTTTATTTTCAAATACAATCAAAAACGAACCGTCGATAACGAACTGTGGAATTTCGTAACATTATTTACTTTGTATGATACGCAAATATGAATGCGATATTTGCTTTGAAATTTTGCTTGCAAATTTAAATATCACAGTGCAACACTGAAAACAGGGGCAAGGTCCCTAACCCATCTCATTCGATAGAGGACCTCAGTAGATGGAAAAGTGCCAAGGGATTTTTCCCGGAATGTTCGATTTTTTTTTAAATGCAGTTTAAAGATGGCGGCTTAATGCCCCTTCCCGAAACTTTTAATACATCATATCTCAGGCCTCAAATGTCAGAAAGGAATAATTTTTACGTCAAATGAAAGCTAATGATATGAAGTCGATGACACAAAATCCTTTTTGGAAAAATTGTACATATTTAGTCTTATTAAAAATAACGGTGGAAGAGGCTGGGGTCATCCAGGTGGGTATTGGTAATTGATGCATGCAAAAATCTTTGGCAAGGCGAAGGTTACGCATTTCAATAATATACATTTATCGCATTTATGGCTATCGAAAGACGCCATCTCATCGATAAGCACTTGTGACTAACTTTTTGACTAAAAGATTCATTTTAATCATCAACCACTCCTCGTGTTCACCTGATGCGGCATAGGACGACTCTCACCTCAAAAAAAACATTTACTCGTTAAACAGAAGCGTTTTGAGGACGTATAAGCCATCCAAAAGGATTGTACCGACATCCTGAAGGACATTCCAGCCGACGATCTAAAATACTCTTTAGACATGGTTTTAGATCATGAAAATAGTTGTATTGAACCTGGAGGGGATTATTTAAAAAACCATATCGGTTTTACCCAAAAATTTTTTTGTTATTATTTTATATGTTTAAAGGGGAAAAGACCTTTTTGTTAATGTGGGACACATCATGCGTAGTGATTGAAAATTTTAAATAATTACAAGCCATGGGAGGTTCTGACACCCAACCCCTCCCCGCACTTGGCTGCGCCCCTGCATTAAACTAATAATTTTAATTTAACCAAGTACGTTAACATTAAGTGCAATTTCATTAATGTTTGAAATAAAAAAATGCATAAATATTACAGTGATCGTAAAACAAGAACTACAAGTATGATTCAATGCATTCAGTGTCATTGCAGTAAAGTTCAATGCTTTTATTGTGCATTTGCATTGCCTTTAATGTTACAAAGAAACAAAGTCTCAGTTTTCGTATGTCTTCAACGTATAATGTTTTGCTTTCCTTCGCTGCTACCACTAATTCGATTTGTTTGCACTGAGCAAGTGCAGTGCTATGCAGGGTAAATAGAGTGAATGCCTTCAAACTGGTTTGAAGTGCACAATCGCAGCTCTAATATATGTGGCGTTACTTTTTAATTTTAATTATGGCTAGTTACTATTATGGCTACTTAGTATACGTTTTTAGTAAGTAAGTATAAGTTTTTGCTACCTACCAACACTGTTTGCTATTTGTTAACGGTTAAGCCAAGAAGCTTACATACACAGTTCGATCTCTTTTTCTGCTCCGAAAACCATTCTAAATATATACATATATATATATATATATATGTTGATAATCCATGACTAAAATTTTAATTGTGTTTTAATTATGCTTTAAGTGATCAATTATATTTTACAGGTTATTAATTCTAGAACGTTAATGAATGAAACAAAAAACCGGGCAATTGTACAAAAAATTGCTCTCCAAATCAACTGTAAGCTTGGTGGCAGCTTATGGGCAGTTAAGATTCCTTTCAAAAACGTAATGATTTGCGGAATTGATTCGTATCATGACACTGTTCAAAAAGGAAACTCCGTAGCAGGTTTGTACATATATTTTCTTAAAAATATCAAACATATATAGCTGAAAAATTCGGATTTTTTCTGTAATTTCACTTATTACAAAATTCTGATTTTTCGATAAATTTGTTCAATTTTTTTCACAATAAATTCCGAAAATGGCTCGTTATAAAATTTTTTAAAATTTTCGTTTTAGCGTTTGTTGCATCTTTAAATTCTTCCTACACTAAATGGTATAGTAAAGTAGTGATACAGAGCAAACGCGAGGAAATTGTTAGTGGTTTATGTTCATCGTTTACTGCAGCAATGATTGCATTTGAAAAAGAAAACGGCAAACTGCCCGACAACGTTATAATATATCGGTAAGTTTCTATACAAATTTATGTAACGAAGAGGTCCAGAAAAAATGTTGGTTAATTATGAGATCAGCCAACATTTTACAAAAAATCGAATGTTTTGCTTTACAGTTATTTATAATAAGTTGTGTTAAGGCGGCTGTCTCTGTATGAGACACAGGCCTGACTCGTTGTGATACCACAATTTTCACGCGTTTAAAATGTATGGGTAATATTGTTTCTTAGCGTGTGCTACACGTTACATTTTAAACGGATGAGGAAAGACGGACGGACCCTACACTGGTCGACTTCGAATTGCAGTTTTTTCAGTCTTTGAGGTTTCGTCTTGCCTGGCAAGTGCACACTTTTGCGTATAATTCTACTTTTTGTGGATAGCTATAGAACGATAGCTATATATAGATGAGTGTTTAGTCTAAAAAAAGTAGAATTATACGTAAAAGTGTGCACTTGGCAGGCAATGACAAAGCCTCCAAGTCTGAAAGAAAAACTGCTAGCCCAACTTAGGAATCGAACTCTGCTGTGCAAAGCCAACTAGCTAGCCGCTAGACTATCAATGCCAGCTATTCCCCTTTATCACTGAAGAAGCGCGTTGTTCCATTGAGTTCAAGTGGCTTTACCAGCTTCAAAAATTGTTCCGGAGGATATATAGTACTGGTAGCAGAAGAAGTGCAGAAAAATGCATTAACACTCGAAATGCGTCAAAAAACAATGAGGGATTTAACAAATCCATTAGAGATTAATGACGCACCTGTGGAAATTATAAGCAAAAAGCCGTGCATCGCATCTCATTGGTAATAATCAATTATTGTGCAAAAACTATAGAACATATATTTACATTAAAAATTAATTCAATGTTCTAATTTAGAATATTTAACTAAATGCATATGTAGAGTAAGTTCGGGTAATGTGATATAGTGGCTTATTTTACAAGTGCGTTGACTTTTTTCAAAATTAACCTTTTTAAAACATTATAGTAACTAAAAAACGCTGCATGATTTTGGATGTGTTTGCTTAAATAGATTACACTCAGTGTGATGAAGTGCTTTGAGTAGTGCTTGCACAAGTTTTTGGTCATGAAGTTTGAAGGCATAAAAGGTAAGGGAGAGGGCTGGGGTGTGAACCGGGTTTTATTTTTTGGCTCTAACTTTTCATAGAATAAAGATATCGAAAAATCGAAGATACCGTTGGAAAGGTAAATATATAGCGCAAATTTGTTATGAAGACAAATTACCGCTTTGATTAACATTAACCTCTATACGTCGAATTTTCTAAGGACGTGATTTTTCGCTTTTCCAAAAAAGTGGCTGGGCTGTGAACCATCTGGCAAATCGCAATTAAAGTAGGAAAATACGAAGAAAACACCCATAATTTTGAAATAAGTTGAAAATTTATTTAATCAGGAAGGCTCAAGAGGTGAAAAAGGTTATAATGACGCCACTTAGGCCAAAAAATCGCAATGAATACAAGTGCTCAATATTTGGTTTTTTTTTATCCTAATCGGTGTCGCATTAGTGACATTACATAAAATTACTTTATTTTAATAAATCCGGCGATATTTGACCGTCCTAGTGCAAATGTAGTACGAAAACCAGGTGGTTCATAACCCAGCCCCCACAGTGGTTCACAGCCCAACCACGATGCCAATTCGGAAACTTTTAAAATAACGATACTTCTAATCATATTTCAACATAAACAAATATTGGATCGTAAAATAGAATCAATACCCTAACTAAATATGTGCTACACTTACATTTTTGGAATAAATTCAGTCACTTGGATAGCACTTTAAAAAAAGCAAAAAAGTTTTCGCAGTCGATTTTCAAACACGATGTCTGTAGCTGCCACAAGCAATATGTGTTTACACTTCGGTGTAACCACAAAAGCAGAGTCATATCATAAGACAACTTCACAGTTGAAAGATTGGCGATATGTCAATTAGGGAAAGAAAAAACAGTAATGGTTCACAACCCAGCCTGGTTCACAACCCTGCCCTCTCCCTTACAAAAAAATTTAATAAGAAAGTTCGAGGCTAATCAGAAGTAACTGAGTGATATCGATTATCAGTTTGCGAGGCACGGTCTTCTTAAAATTATTATTGTTTTTTTATAATATTTTTTTCGCAAAAACTCAATTTCGGGTAATGTGATATAGTACATCACAGTACCCGAACTTATGACAGCAGTACTATTTGTATACAGAAATGTATATATGCTTTATTTCATAATATTTGAAGTGGAATAATCTCAAAAATCTTTTATGGTTACGTTTCAGATAAAAAAATTCATGAAATAAAGTTTCTCGATACAAATTTTTAACACTTGGTTTACCCCGTCAGATTGTGATTTTCCAAAAAAAAAAATGGAAAGCACGTCTAATTATTTTTAATTTGGTGTATTTTGACCAAGTTTGAAACTAATCTTCTTCTTGACTGACACGACAGCCCGATTACCAGACTAAGGCCTAGCTACCCGCAACCATCCGTGTTGTGCGTGCGAATGTTTTTCTTCAATTTATTCAAGCACTTCAGAAATGGAAAAATATGGGTGCGTCTACAGTTATGCCAGTGTATCGAAATAAATTGTGTTTATTTCTAAGAGCGTAATTGTTATAGGCGGGAACAGACCACAAGACGACACTAGAAGATATAGATAGATATTTAGTTTGCGAACGGGGAATGAGTAGGGCTGTCAGTTATCATCCTTTTCATATATTTCCCACACGAATAACAAATTAATTTTGCACTAAATTAATTTTTGCACTTTTGTGTATGAAAAGTGCTCTCCACGCTGGCAAATAATTCTTCAAATTGGTTCAAAATATTAATAATTGACTTGCACGACAGCCCGATTGCGAGTCTACGCCTAGGCGTATACGGAGACGCAGGCCGCACAAGCACCACGCGGTTCAGTTTTTTTGTAAATAATACAGAACCATATGACGCGTATACAACGACATAGCCGCGTGCGGCGGAGAGACGTGCCTGCGCACACCTGCGTCACGTTGTAGTTGAAATATAGTTTCCTACGCGCAGCCGAGAGGTTCTTTTGCAAAAATTGAAAAATTAATTAAAAAAGTGCGTGGACAGTCCATATTACATCCATATTATATTATATAGGTTCTATTTCAAAGTCTGATTCAGACAAACTCATTGTGCTGGGTCTATGGAATTAATACGAAACACGTGCGCTGGTTTTACGATATTCGTATACGCAGTTCACATATTTTTTGGGTCAGGCAGCTTCATTTTCCCTGAGCTGTCCTGTGCTGTGTTGCGCCTAGGCTAAGGCCTAGCTGTTTACCATTTCCTGCTGAGAGGACAGCAGCCGAAAGAAAAATTATTATTTTTTTTTGGTGTTAACAGAAACGGAGTCTTGAACCTGGGTTCGTGCGTCGCATTTGACTCGCAGCAACCAACGCACTAGCCAGCTGAGCTACGGCTTGCTGTTGTTGGTTCAAAATAGAAGCGTTAAAATGATTTTCAAAGCTTGTGTTAACGTATCCATATATGTTCAATCGATATAGATTATTTCAAAGTAAAATTTAATATTTTTTACAGCGATGGTGTCGGCGATGGTCAATTACAGCTTTGTGCCAATTATGAAATTCCTCAATTAGAAGCTGCCTGCCGTACAAAGTTTTCAAATTATTCTTCAAAGATAACGTTTATTGTTATTCAAAAACGTATTAATACCAGATATTTTTTGGTAAGTACATCACGTTTATTAACCTTAGCAAATTAATGAATATAAAGGTAGAAATTTTTTGTTTTGGTTATTAGCATATTGATTAACCCTCTAGCGGGCAAGCCCGCCTCCAGGCGGGGGACACCAAAATGCGTTTGCTGGGAGGCGACGAGCTTTATTTATTTAAATATGGCTGATAATGATTTGGAAAGGTCCCTTTAACTAACGGTATAAATTCAATCATAAGTAGGCTACTTTTGGTTTTATACCCATTTGAAGTGAGAATTTGCCGATTTCGGACGAAAATAATTATTTTCGCGAGTGTGAGTTTTTCATTTAATAAAAAGACTAGTAAATCTTGGAGTTTGCAGCTGCAGAAAATTTCAGCAAGTAAACCAATATTTTATTTGTACATTATTGATTTTTTTTAAAGAAAATTATTAGGCTTCCCACAGCCATCCCCTAAAACGAGACCGCCTGCAGGCGGGGCTGCCGATTTTGTAATTTTTGCACATCGCCTGCAAGCGGTCTTGCCGGTTTACGTCAACTTTGTTTATAGCTTGCACTGAGATGCTTAGGATGTATTCACTTTGTCTTAAAGATTATAATACACGGTATAGAAAAATATAAATATTTTACTTTTAGATAGATTTCCTTACAAAAATAATTAAAAAAATTTTAATATTTCAATACTTACCATAATATATGTCCGTTTATGAGTACTTGTTGCTAATTGGAAATGGGTCTGGTTAGTTGGAAAGAAGATGTACTGTATGAATATGGGATGTACGTAAAATTTAGTTTTATATAATTTCTCTGTATGTCATATGGGTGGGGTCTATCTCATGGATGGCCTATCAGGTCGCTAGCATATTCGGCTTAAGACACGGAGCTACTCCCTTCGCCTATTTTATCATTTCGTAGATATGGCCCTCGTGAATTCCTATCTTATGTTAGGTTGGAGTGGCAGCCTTCAAGGTAAATAGCTCACTTAAGCACAACTTTCGGCTCGTTGTGATACCACAGTGGATGGCGCGACTCCCCCTTATCGCGCCTGGAACCATGAAGATTCCATGATGAATCTGTCTATGTCCCTGATGTTCAGAGGAGATAGTCCAGTTAGGCTATTGAAAAAAGCTGAGCCGAAGATTTAAATCTTCTGGCTAAAGAAGGACATTGACACAGCAGGTGGGGAACGGTCTCATCCTCCTGCTCAGAGCCGCACCCTCGACATAAGTCGTTGGATTGCAGACCCAGTCTTTCAGCGTGCTTACCTATGACACAGTGTCCCGTAAGCACCGAAACCGTTATGCTTATCGAGTAAGGACTAAGGTTGAGCAGCTGATTTGTCCGTTTCAGGTTGAAAGTTTGCCAGGTTTGTCGGGAAATGTTGCAGGTCTGTTCGTCAGAACACAAATCGTTTGCCATTTTATAATAAAATTACTTGAGCATCAGTTTGACTGATACAAGAGGAGCTCCTACAGCGCGAAAGGACGAACGTACGAACATACCCGCCCTGGCTAATTTATCCGCCTCGCAGTTGCCTACAATGCCCCTGTGCTCTGGCACCCAGAGTAGTGAGACATTGGAGCGTCTGGCCAAGGCATTTAGAGACTCACGGCAGTCCAAGACCAGCCTAGACGAGGTGGTTGCCCTTACGAGCGACTTAATAGTTGCCTGAATGTCAGAATATATGTGGATATCCGCCCTATGCGCATTGTCGCGGGGAAGCCAGATGGAAGCCTGATATATGACCATAACCTCCGCTTGCAAGATCCAGTGATCGGGCAAGTGGAAGGAGAGCCGAAGCCCCAGTTGGGTGCAGAAAATTCCGTAGCCAACCTTGTTATCCAATTTAGAGCCGTCGGTGTAGAAGTTGATGGAGTCGTCGGTCGATAACTCGGTACCTGTCCATTCATATCTGCGAGGAATGCGGATAGTGAAGCCGTGATCAAGCTTAGTGGGGGTGCTGATGTGATCGATGCCGGTGGGCACCGAGCAATCCTCAATAAGAATCCTGGAATGACCAAGATCCGATCTATCCTAGTGGGAAATCGCGTGAAGTCTGACTACAGAACACTGTAGTTTAACCCGCTGCGCAGTTGGGAGCCAGTGGAGGAGGGTGAACAGTGCTTAATTCCTATCTTCTTCATCAAAGAATCCATGGCCAAACTGAAGAACTGGCGAATTTTCGAACTATAGTAGCACATGTCTTATGCAGATATAGAGCAAATGGTGCGAAAAAGGTGGCTGGTAAACCTTTCAAGGCAATTATATTCCCAAATTATTTACTTATTTACCCCCACCAGAGATCCGTTTTGACCAAATTGGTCATTGGCCAAAGTATTTGGATAGAACAGGCAAAAGAATTTGCAAATCTCCAGGTTGCACTTCCTCAACACAGGATTGTTGTATTAAATGCAACTTAAATTTGTGTTTCCGTAGCACCAAAGACTTTAACTTTTCACAATAAATGACATTGCCAAACATTTATCATAATTTCTTTTGATCTTCCTGCCTTTTCTGTACTTGCTTCTATGCTCTTGAATATGCTATATATTCGGCAGCCCCGCCTGGAGACGGTCTAACTTTAAACACACCTAGCGACAAAACTATTCGCCTGAGACAAAAATTAATATCATTTTCGTCTTTCTCATGACAAAATTAATCAACTGTAATTTTTTTACAGCAATACAAAATTGGCCTGCTAACCCAACCTAAGACTCGACCCTCTGCACTGCACCCGACTGCCTTTTATACTTGTCTGCTTATCGCGCCGATTGTTCTCGCATATTCCAATTGGACTATCTCTCGACCGTTCTTGCACATCCCATTACCATCGCGAACCATCCTTGCCATATCGGAATTGTAGCAAGCCGGCTGTACTCCAAAGTGCATGCCGGAAGTATGCCCGTAAAGGCATTCACGCATAGCACAGCGACAGGGTGCCTGATCGTTACACTGCCCACCATTTAGCCTTTTTCGTGCTCCAGGCGCTCCAAATGGACTACCTTCAGTTTAGCGTTACTATTGCAGCAGCGTTGAACCCCGTACACCAGGTCATTAATCCTGGTCACTACTTTGTACGGTCCTTTCCATGACGTTTGAATTTTTGGAGATAAACCTTTCCTTCGCTGCGGGTTGTAGAGCATTACCAGATCGGATTCTTGGAACCCTGCTATGTGATTTTTTGAAATTGAATGATCTTTTGATGAACATCAACTGGGACCTTTTGTTTCTTCGTCTTGATGTTGTTAAGTGTTTTGAGATCTTTAGCACTACTGTGGTTGACATCTGAAAAAGTATTTACCCTGTTTGGATAAATTTCTGCATAGAGCTTTGAGTCCAACATAAAATCTAACCCGAAAGCATTTAGGCATTTCTTTGACTCGACTCGTAAAGCTGCCAATACACCTACCGATGCAGCTAATCTGTTTACAACGTTTTTTAAGTCAAATTTCACAGCTGAATTTAGTAGCGATGATAATGTCTCGTTCAATGTACAACAATCTCTCGATTTCGGCAAGCTTGAGTTGTCTTCTCAAAATGTACTCAATGGCATTGCTCGACTTAAGTCCTCCCTACAAACGGATGTTGATGGCCTTTCTGCAGTCTTGTATAAGAAGTGTGACTGTAGTGTACCCATTAGTGGTCATCTTTAACAAATCTCTTTCATCAGGTACTTCTATTGATGCTTGGCAACTGGCTTTTATCTCTCTAATCTTCAAGAGTGGTAATAGAAATTACATTAGCAACTATAGACCCATTCCAAAACTCTCTGCAACATCAAAACTTTTTGAATACGTCATCCAAGCTAAATTATTATTTTCTGTAAAAAATATAATATGTCCGGAACAGCTTCATTCCGGGACGCTCAACAGTGTCTAATCTAGCTGTTTTCTCAGACGATTGTATCTCTGCTTTTCATTCTGGTATCCAGGTTGACACCGTTTACACTTGATTTTTCTAAGGCTTTCGATAGGGTCTCATGTCATACTGCTAAATATATTAGTGTATATGGGTTTTCACTCAGCTTTTCTGAGTTGGGTTTCATCTTACCTACACAATCGTAGATGCGTGGTTGTTGTCGACAATTTTAGGTCGGTTCCTTTTGTTGCATGCTCAGGGGTACCGCAAGGTAGCATCCTGGGCCCCCTGTTTTTTTTATTCATTAATAATATCTGCACATGCTTCTCGACAGCAAAGTTTCTGCTTTATGCGGATGACCTAAAGATCTATTCATTGATCAGTGCCTCCCGCGCTTCTCAACTACTGCAGATCGATATTGATAATGTCAGCAATTGGTGTATCAAAAATCGATTATCACTGAATATAAATAAGTGTTTTCATGTTACCTTTTCTAAACGTTGCAAAGTTATTAACACCTCTTATCACATTTCCATGACGCATCTGTTGCATGTTGATGAAATTAAAGATTTGGGCGTAATCTTTGACTCGAAGTTTACGTTCGCTAATCATATAAATTTTATCATTTCTAAGTCATATGCCATGCTTGCTTTTGTGAGGCATCATAGCTCGAATTTTACCGACACGTATACGCTGAAGCTTTTGTATACGGCACTTGTTCGTTCTGGGCTTGAATATGCGTCCTTCATATTGTTTCCATATTTTGCGTGCCATGGTGCTAGGATTGAAAAGATCCAAAAAATTTCCTATGCTTTGCATTGCGTTATTTACGCTTTACTGATCCTATGCCGAGCTACGAATCGCATTGCCTATTGATTAACTTAAAATCTTTGCAAATTAGAGAACAATCTTGTCCCATCCTTTGTGCTTCATCTTTGATGTACTCCGTGGTGTGGTTGACCGTCCCACACTCCTCGAGAGGATTTTTCTGAATATTCCAGCTAGATCTCTTCGTTGCTCAGAGCTCTTCCATGTAGGTGTTTTGAGGGCTATGTATGCGCGAAATGCACCTATCACCAGAGCCTTAATTGAGTTCAATAGAATCTCCAAAAAGGTTGAGATTGATTTTTCAGTTTCGTTAAATCTTTTTATAAGTAGCTTCACTTTTATTTTTCTTAACACTCCGATAACCGACAAATTTTTAAACGGCCAACGCCCAAGAAAGACCTGTATAATTAAGTGTTACATACTGTATATAGATGTGTTTGGAAAGCAAAAAGCTAAGCTTCGTGTATATTTTTTAGTAAACATATGTGTATTTTTTACCACAGACAGATAGGCAAAAACGTATGCAATACAAAATAATTGCTTTAAAAACGCCATAGGTCCCTATGGACCTTGTTGGGCATCGGAGGGTTAATTCTCGCTTGTACATACGCGATGCTCATTTAAAATGTGTTCAACTTAGCCTATAAGAATTTGTATTGTATTTATTGGCTAATAAATACTAAATAAATAATGTGTCAATCTCAAATATTAAATTTTTCAGAGACAATCATTAATCTTTTTTATATTTAATGATGGTTTTCGAACGCAGGATTCATTTATTCGTGGACCAATGTACAACCGACAGAGTCACAGCAACTGTTTTTAATTTACCATAATATAAATATAAATAATTAAATGTAATCTGATTGCAGATAGAACCGTAAATTTTTATTTTAACATGAGTTTATTTCTTTGTTATTTTTAGACTAAAGGACAAAATATATGCAACCCCAATCCAGGAACAATTGTGGATAGCGTAATTACACGTTCAAATTTATATGACTTCTTCCTTGTCTCACAAGCAGTAAAACAAGGAACTGTTAGCCCTACACATTACGTGGTTTTAAGAGATGATGCTGAATATAGCCCAGATATTATTCAGAGGCTGAGTTACAAACTATGTTTCATGTATTATAATTGGCCCGGTACTATTCGGATACCAGCTTGTTGTCAGGTATGTATATGCAAACCACTCGTAAATGTTTTCAAAAAAGTATTGACAAACTAAGGTAAAAAGTAAGGTGGTTGCTAATTGTTTACCTTGCTTTACAAAATATTGGTTGAGTTTAATTAGCCAAAACAACCTAGCTTTTGTTGGGATTTTAATGTATTGTGACGATAATTGCGTAGTTTGTAACCGTAACGCACTTCACTCTGCGTAACATGCAATTGCGCAGCAGAGTAACGATCATGCATCATGCTCCGGCAGAGGCGACAAAACACAGCAACAACAACTGAGTATGGCAGACACGATTAGAGGCGATGCTAGAATGGTCAGCTAGGTAACAGTCAATGTGGTATTGACAACACGGAAAAAATTAGTGATGTGCAAGAGACTAGTGGAAGAAGTAAAAAGTGTAAAAACAGTTAAGCTTAAATTGTAAATAATGTGACTACTAGTGGTGAGCTACGTTAAAAAATTCAAAGTGTTTTCGCAGTGGAACGAATACGCCTGCATGGGGAAGTGAAACTGAATATTCATAACAGTATTAAGCAAACAATTTACAAATATTTTTGTCGGTATGGGCAGCGTGAGGTTAGGAACTGATTTTAATATTAAAACGACAGAACAATAACCTAACCCATGAAATTGTTGTCTCGTGTAAGGTGTTTTACTCTGATTACAGTTTTATACTCACAAGGGTGGCTTCGGGTAATGTGCTACGGAAAGTTTTCTCCAAAAACTACAAACATTCAAAGAACGGAACCACGATAAAATGTTCACAATGCCCAAAATGGGAAGAACATCGAAAAATGATTTTTGTTGTTAAAAAACCGCGTTGGCATATGATTGACTTTTTTCTAGAGCTAACAAAAAAGTTTTAACATTTAACGTTTGAACATTAAGCATATACGAATAGGGTCAGTTGGGGGAAAAGTAAACAAGAGGTAAATGTAAACAGTGGTTATTATTGCTTGCTTGCTTTTAAAATTAACTGCAACAGACCATGACCCAAAAAAATATAAATTTAACATGTCCTCAAACTGTTGCCGAACTTTTACGTCGGTGGCTTTCAAATATCAATGAAAGTTTTAGTCTTAAAGAGAACGTGTGTTCTAAAAGTGAACATCAGTTTTGTAAGTATTTTTTAATTTGCGTGTGAAAGTGCTTAAACTAAAAATGCTTGTAATATTATTACTTTGTTTATCAATCTTAGCGTGTAAGGAACTAAAATTGTTGATGTCTTTCCTTAAATTGGAAACTGGCAGTAACTCGGCCATATTTTGATAGTGGCTTAGCCAATTTAGCGAAGTCCCGTAGAAAACATCTGTAATACCCTGCTAGGCCCAAAAATGACTTTACTCCCCCTCAAGGTGGTGGGCCCAGGGAAGTTTCGTGTCGTAAAGACTTTGTCGCGGCACTTCCTTATCCCTCCTTGTGAGACCAGGAATCCTAAGTATTCGACCTCCGTTCTAAAGAATTTCGACTTTTCCGCTGAGACCCTCATATTGGCTTCAAATAAACTTCTTAAAATTGTTTCGACGTCTTTTAGGTGCTGTTGCTCAGTTTGCGAAAATTTGATAACATCATCCATGTAAATGTAAATGCCCTTTGAAAAATACTGGGCTCGCTCTTGAGGCCAAAGGGCAACCGACAAAATTCGTATTTTCCATTTTTCACAGAGAAAGCCGTTTTCTCCCTGTCACACTCCGCCAATTTAATCTGGTGGATACCAGACTTTAGGTCGAGAGTTTTGAAAAACTTACTTCCACCTAGATTTGACAAAATTCCTGTGATGTCGGGGATTGGATATCTGTCACTGGTAGTTTTCTCGTTTAGTTTAGGAAAATTGATAACCAATCGCTGTTTTGGGCGACCTGCTCGTCCACTCCCTTTTTCCTGACTACCCATATGGGATTATTATAAGGTAACCTGGACGGTCGGATGATGCCATTTGCCAATAAGTCTTGAATTTCTTCATTTACGAAATCTGACACACCCAGCGGGTAAGGATATAATCTGGAGTACACCGGGTCCTCGTCCTCGGTGCGAATAGTTGCGACAACGTTTGTATTAAACGGTAGTGCCTCGTTGGGGTCCGCAAAAACCCCGTTCACGCTACTAATCATTTTGGCAAAAGAATTCTTAAGATCCCTTGGGACCGACATGGCTTGCTGTTGCAAATGGGCAATGTCCTGACTGTTAGTAAAAAGGATGACCTCCTTGCCGGAGTCATGGGATATTATATTTGTTCTTAAATCTATAGTCGCATGCGCCTTGAAATGATCTGGTAATATGAAAAAGTCTGATACTATCCCAAAACAACAAATGAGTCGTTGTGAGTAGACGTGTTTTTGGTGTGCTGCAGTAAATTAACTATTTGTATATACCACCGTCAGTTTAATTTGCGCTTGTGGAGTGATTATTAGAAATACTTGCAATTGCCCTTCGCCAAGTGAAGTTGGAGCGCAATAAACTCTGTTTATTTTAATTTAATGAACTTTGAAGCTTGATGTGAGCATGACAACCAGAGCTGCAAAAGTTACGCGCCAAACGGTTTCAACACGGAGGAGCAGCTGGACTTGCTGAGATAAAGTGTTATTGACCAAATTACGGAGCGCATGAGAGAATACGAAGAACGGGTTATGCAGCGGTTTGGCGAGATGTCGGCTGAAATTCCTAATTTCAAAAAGGCGATTAGAAACATCGAAGAGCGCTTGGTAAAGGCGGAAGCGCAAATTGCGCAGAATGAGCTGCTGAAAAATGAAATTCTGCTGCTTAAGGAGGAGCTGAATGTGTGCCAGTACCATGCTGTCTGCGGATATCATTATAAATGGTCTCCCGCAAGTTGATGGGGAGAGGATTGAGGAAATCTTCCACAATTTGTGCCGCTCTGTCAAATTGTCTACGCCTCGCATTTGCACTGCGCATTTGAAAGTGAAAGCTTCGATATCTGCCTTCTGCGAGCGTAATTTGGCGTTTGACCCCATATGTAATGTGTTTTATTACTGTTATTATAGATTAATGTCCTGCATGAATATATTCATTTTGGCAACTACACTACTGTACATACTGTACGGGTACTTGGTATTCGAAGAATGTGTACAACGAAACGAATAGAAACGAGAACCAGCAAGCGTCGCTTCTCAATTCTATTCATATTCGGTGAATAGCGAACACTGCAGTGCTCGTATTCGGTAATCAAGACATACAACCGTGGATACGCCACCGTTTACTTATGTCCTGTACAGTGGTGTCTTTAAGGGGATATTTTGACATCAAATACCTTTTCGTTAACCCTTATGTTTGTGATGGGGTACCCAAATCACTTTTTTATCGAATCATAAAATATATTTTTATATTATCACCACACAGGTAAGGGTGTCTTTTCAGCACACACACTAGGGTTACAAAAATATGGTTTCAAATAGTATTGGATGCAATACTTATCTACGAAACCTCTTAAATGAAATTTTTTTATTGCGTCTTGAGCGGAAGCGTCTTGACTATAACGATTTCTAATCTAAAACGTTATACTTAACAAGAATTAAAAGAAAACCAAATTAATATTGACTTTCGATTTCACAACAATAATGAATTCTTTCTCGTTCTTCTTTCAGTATGCTCATAAATTGGCTTATTTAGTGGGTCAGAGTATTCGAAGAATTACGTCGGAGGAATTATCAAACAAACTATTTTACCTCTAATAACAATTTTTATGACACACAAATATATTTAAAAACATTGCTTTGTATATGTTAAGAAAAAATATAAAACCGTCTGGTTACAGTATTTTAGAGTGTATTTTTTTTAATATAAATTGTTTAAATCAGATCGCGGCGGAGCGGGAAAATACAACCCGCTAGTGTTGGGGTTGCGTGAGGGGTATTTATTCATTGAGGTATGAATAACGAATGACAAGTATCACAATAAACTAGTGTCCGACCGAAACAACTTTTTTGGGCCGAAACCGAATTTCGGTTTATTTTAATATTCGGCCGAAACCAAACCTTTTAAGTTGAAATACAATTCACCATATCAAGCATTTTTTTCTACAAACGAATTTTAGTTTAAGTAAATAAAGAACAACTGAGAACAACTGAGAACAACTGAGCCACGGCAGCCGCCGTGGCTCAGTTGGTTAGTGCGCGGTTCAGCGAGTCGCATGCAGAGCGACGCAAGATCGAATACTGCATGTAGTAACACCTAAAAAAAATAACGGGAAACTCGTTTTCTCTTTCGGTGGCTGTCCTCTCAGCCGGAAATGGCAAACCTCTGAGAGTCAAAATTGCCTATGAAAAAGCTCCCAACCTGCCGTTCGGAACCGGCATAAAACTGTAGGTCCCTTCCACCCGCGTACAGAATTCACACGCACAACACGGGTGGTTGCGGGAAGCTAGGCCTTAGTCTCGCGTAAGCGGGCTGTCGTGCCAATCAATTATTATTAAAATTAAATAAAGAACAAACAAACCTAAAATAAATAAATAAATACTCCGGCGGCCATTACTGGCTTACTGACTAACCTGAAACTATGCAAGCCGATAATGGACATAGTTCACAACCTATTAACTAATTGGGTTATCAACTCCTCCACGGTTGCACTGTTGCAAAAGAGCAGTTGGCAAAAAATGGGGTATCCAACCACGTATCATGTACTGGATTTACATCTCCGTGATTAGGCCCATTCTATTTTATGAAGCAGTAGTATGGTGGACTGCCCTGGATAAGGGGGTTAACCAGAAACTTCTGGACTCAGTCCAAACATTGGCGGCGCTCATAACAACTGGGGCATTTGATCGACACCGTCCAGAGGGATCTACGACCTGCTCAACTTTCTTCATGTTGAGCTCTTCGGTAAACAAGCTGCAACCCTCTCTGCAGTGAGACTAAATACCATCAAAAGATGGACACGTATTGATTTCGGTTACTGCCGGATCCTAGGCAGTTCACCTGACTTACCTGTCAACATAGACTATTCGCTACCATCATATCTGTTCGACTCTAAATTCTCAACCCTCATACCTCATAGACAGGAGTGGGAACAAGACAAGGTTTCGAAAACTGGAATATGTTTCTATACAGACGACTCCAAGCTAGATGGTAGAGTAGGGGGTATGGTTCGCATTTTCGTGTATAACCAAAGAAAATAAGCATACAGAATGCGCATGTCATACAAGCAAACATTTTTTATGGCGGGTTCTAACATTGGAACTCCTGCTCTGCTCTCAGAGATCACCTATGTGGTGAGAGCGTTGTTTTACAAGCGACAACGTAGTTTTATTTTTTTTTTTTTTTTAACCAAAAATGGTTATTTATATGTTTGAAAATTTTATTTGGTTATAGTTTTGGAATATTGCACACTGATACAAAATGTATCTTAAACATCATCGAGCACAATATTAGGTGTGGCAACAATATTGATATTGATTGATAGTTGCAAGGCATAGCCATTGCTCTTTCCTATAAAAAAGTAAGCAGCATTAATGGACAACTGTGTTTTAAAAAGAGTCAACACCTTCAACGTTTTAATTCTGTGGTTAAAAGCAATAATCGCTTAAGTCCATAAGTACTATTTTGAGCAGCACGCTTAAAAGGAAGAAGAGCTAGCACCCTTAATTCAGTGATGTCTTAAATCGACATAAGCGTTTATTGTTTTTGACCACAGAATTATTTATTTAAAGTCACACATACATTCATACACTATGATCAATAAGTACCGGGACTGTGTATTTAAAATTTTCCGCCGTTGCCCGATGCAGGTAAACACATTTGTTTTAGGTCGGTAGGACCTTAACTGACATTTGTGTCAAATTTTGAGCGGGATTGCATCATTAGTTTTTGTTTGGCAGCTGTTAGCGTCAGTCAACTTTTTGTACTTCGTCGCATTTTACAATGGCGCACTTTTTTTGGTTTTGGCTCGCCTTCAGCACGCCATTCGGATTATTGCTGGCTAATTGTCACCTCGAACTCATAGACCCATGTCCAATGTGTCAAAAGCCTTTTAAATGTTCTTTAAGGGGGATAGCCACTGTGACGGGTCAAAAAATTAGTGATTTTAAACATTTTTTTACCGAGTAATATAGGAATTTTTGGATCGGGTTTTTTTTATTTTATTAAGCACACATCTAATAATATTTCCACAAATTTTTATTAAAAATTTTAAATAGTTTAAACAATAGAGAGCGCTTAAAAAAAAATTCCCTTTCCATGGCAGCATCGATTTCTCAAAAACCGGTACTCTGAAAAAAGAAAATGTTATTGTAATCTGTATGAATGTAGTTATCGTTGTACGTAGCCGTTCTTTTTATTTTGATTTTTCAGAAAATGGCGACCGATTGAAAATATTTCCATTTTTTCGACCCTTTTTTTTGGTTTTGAGACAGTTTAAAAAAATATTAAAAAACAAAATTTTCAAAATCGGCTACGCTTAACCTTAACCACTACTAAGACGAACAAAACAAAAAAATTTAGAAATCGGTTCATAATTGTTCGAGTTATTAATGCCGCCAGTTCAAAAAAGTCGTTTCGAGAAAAACGCGTTTAAAGTTTTGAGTCCATTTCTCTCGTAATGAAATCATGTATCTTTTAAAATTTTAAAATCGTTGTAACTTAGTCAATTTTTGAAATTTTGACTTGAAATTTTGTACACATATTTTTGAATATATAAGCTCTGATTTAAAACAAAAAAAATGTTTGACCCGTCACAGTGGCTATCCCCCTTAAATCTTGAAATTTATGTATTAGTTATTTGTTTTGTTTATGTAGAATAAACATTTTGGTTATTTTTGTTAGCCTGCACGGCGTCGCATATTGCTCTCGACTCACTCCCAACTGTAGTGTGCACAAAATCATAGAAAAGAAAGTAAAATATGGTTGACATGGCGACATATGTGATCGTTCCAACAATAAAAATAAATAATAAGTATAATATGATTACGAAGACAATTAAAAAGGGAAATGGAAAGAAAGAAATATGTTTTTGTTAGCCCGCAATAATTTTAAAGGTCTCGTTTGTTGGGACCGCCGACGAAGAGAATCTGATCGATCTCTGAGCCGGCGGCTCATGTCCCCTCCCGCTCATACACACACACGCACGCATTCACCAGCACAATACCTATCTTATCTTATCCTTTACCCACTTCCCACTCCTAAAATTAATTGTGTCCCCACTTTCCTACTCCCTTACGTTTAAGATCAGAATTTATACATTAGTTTTTAAGAACTACCCAAAGCAAACGCACGCCAAATAAAACCCCGATATACACCCCCAGTCCTCCACAAGAGTCACCTTGTCGTGGTGTGGGGGCTTGCCGCGGGCAAGGACGTCGCAGACTAGTCCAATCCGAGTGATGAACGGAATGGAATAGTCTGGGGCATAGCCCGTACTAAGCACTAGCCCCCCTATGTTACGCGGACCGTGCCCACTGGGTGGTTTGCAGCCAGGGGGTATACCGGCTGTATTCTTACGGTGCCTTCCTGATACCGGGCCACCTCGGGAAGTACAATGGCCTTGCCATGGTATGCGGGCTCTGCCATGGTCGACCAACCCTGTCCCTGCCAGTATTTTTGGCCGCCATCGCCTTCGCCTTGTGCGCGGGCAGGCGGCCACACCGCAAATATGAGTTCGACAAAAAAGAAATGCGACAAAAACAAGCGAGGAATTCCACTCGCTCTGCGGGAATACACCGCAACACAGCTAGCTGCTGTGCCGGAGCATTCGCTCCGAAATTCAGAAGCAGACCTGCGGCCCAGCACCAGTCGGGGAAGAATACCTTCCCGGGCGGCGGGGGGCTCACGCAGGGGCGGTCGGGCGGCTGCCGGTGCTGGCAGGGGGGGATATCTAGGCAGAGCAGAAGTCTGTTCGATATCTCTGCTCTGTCAGCGTCGACCAGCACTGGACCCAACACAAGTCAAGTGAGCAGGGAGGCGGCTCCTCCCATCGGTCCTGGAAATATACAGTCCAGACTGGTGGTGGGAACGTTGCCCACAGGCCAGGCTCCTAGTGTCAGTGTTGCAGTGAGTGAGCGGGTAATAACACCGCCACCTACCGCTGTGACACCGGCAGCAGGGCTAGCCGCTGACAGAAAAACAAGCAGGCCCAAGAAGCAGCTCCCGGAACTACCGCCCTTAGGACAACCAGGAGGCCTGGATGACCCCCTAAGGCGCGGCTTAAGCGGAGCTGGGGTTAAATGGTACCTCCGATACCTCAAACAAGGATTGAGCAAGGAGGAGGCGAGGAGTAAAGCGGAGGAGCACAGGGGAGGACCCCCGGTTACAGCAGCTCCACCAGCTTTACCTAGAAAGAGAGGGAGCGACAATATAACTCTCCCCCAACGTCCTGAAACTAAAAAGTCCAGGACGTGTACTCAGGCACTGGGTGCTAAGACGGGAAAACCCCAGAATAGCAACCAGTCTGAGGGTGAGCCCATGGCGGGCGCAAGTTACTCGAGTGTCCTCAGGGCTCCTGCGGCCATTCGGGTGGCGGTTCGTGAGTGAGATAGCTAAGGGATGGGCATGCCCACTGGTGTTCAGCGGCATCCACTTTCGGCCGGGACTTCTGCTGACAGACTGCGGGAACCAGGGTACCGTAGACTGGCTCAAGCAGGCGGTCCCGAAGCTGGAAGGCTGGAAGGGTGTAGAGCTCCATGTGTGCCTTGGAAATGAAATTCCCAAGACACATCATGTTACCCTATTCCTTCCTAGGAGCGCTGGACAGGAATCCAGCAAGCTCTTTGCACTATTGCAAGCGCAGAACGCGGGGATTCTCACGAATCTTTGGAAGGTTGTGACTTCCAAAGAGGAGGGCAAAGGCATGCTGTGGAATCTGACCGTTGACGAAGTGTCCTTCGCGGCGATCAGGGGAAATGGTAATGCTCTTAATTTCAGGTTTGGGAGTATCCCAGTCCATATTCCCAAATCTGGAGGCTCGCACAGTGTGGAAGTGCCCCCCACAGAACCAGCCGAAGTCGGGAATCCACCGGCAGAGGCGGTAAGCTCAGGCGCAACGAAGCCCTCCACCGAACCCGGGACTTCACCGAAGGTCGGGGAGAAAGCCGGAGCAGTAGCGAAAGAAATAGCTTCCCAAGATTAAATTGGGGAGATTAACCTTGGGGCGATGGGGATTCAACGCAGCACAAACGAGGAAATAGAGGAGTAGCTGTCGGACGAGATATCGTTAACGGCGCTGCTCGAGATGGACATTGAGTCCTCTCCATAGCTCTAACACTCGAGCGATGAAGGTTGTCCAAATCAACCTTCATCACGCGAAGGCGGCATCGGCCGTCCTAGCGCACAAGTTCACCCGAGACCACATCGGGGCGGCGCTGGTACAGGAACCCTGGTGCTACAAGGGGAGAATCTGTGAACTCAACTCGACGCAAACCAGGGTAATTTATGACACAAGGCACGAGATACCTCGTGCCTGCATCATGATTGAGAAAGATATTAACTATGTTTGTATTTCAGAGTACATGTCCAGGGACCTGGTAGCGGTGGCGATGACTGTCAAAATCGAGGGACGTGACCTTGAGATCGTCCTAGTGTCCGCTTACTTTCCAGGCGAGGACATGATGGCACCCCCCCAGGAAGTGCAGGGCCTAGTGGAATACTGCAGGGCAAACGCCTTGCCTCTCCTGCTAGGCGGCGATATGAACGCCCACCACACCATCTGGGGCAGCACCAATGACAACATCAGGGGTGAGTACCTGTTAGACTATATATTAGCAACTAACCTAGTTATATTTAATTCGGGAAACTCACCGACGTTCGTGACTAGGGTTTAGGCAGGAGGTCCTTGATCTTACCATAGGTAATAGTAGGATCAGTGACTATGTGTCTGACTGGATGATCGAGTTTAAAATAGCAGGTGACATAATGGAGATACCTCCAACCAGAAACCCCAGGAAAGCCGACTGGGGAATCTTCACTAAACTACTAGAAGAGGATCGACCCTTGCTCGATATTCGTGGTAGGATGCGGCATCCACACGAAATCGAGCAGGCGGTTAGCGTCCTGAACGGAGCAGTGATGAATGCCTATCACTCAAGCTGCGCCGAAAGTACAAAAACCAGGAAGAAGTCCACACCATGGTGGAACAAGACCCTGGCGAAGCTCAGATCCGAATTCCGGAGGCTCTTCAACAGGGCAAAGCGGACAGGTGAATGGCAGGAATACACCACTGCAATCACCAAGTATACAAAAGAAGTACGCAAGGCAAAGAGAACCAGTTTCCATACGTTTTGCGAGGAGATATCATCCACCCCCCAGGCGGCGAGACTACATAAAGCCCTCGCAAAAGGAGGGGTGGAGAATAAGATGGCTTCCGGATGGGGGGGGTACACACGAAATGAAGAGCCAAGGGCTCTCGCTCTTCTTAACGCACATTTTCCCGGGGCAGTCCCGCAGGACACACCCGGCGAGTGCAGTATGTACCTACCAGACAGAAGAGACTGGGAGTTGGCGAACAAAGTCATCTCTCAGGGAAGGATTGACTGGGCACTGAACACCTTTCAACCTTTCAAATCGCCAGGGCCGGATGGCATCCTCCCTGTCTTTCTCCAAAAAGGCAGGGCGGTGCTGCTAAGGCATTTAACTGGCATAATGAGAAGCTGTCTAGCAGCAGGTTACATTCCCAGAAGTTGCAGGTTACATTCCTACCAGTGCCCTGGTAGTTTTTATACCGAAAGTTGGCAAGAGGGACTTTACAGAGCCAAAGTCCTACAGACCAATTAGTCTAACATCTTTCGTCATGAAGACCATGGAGAAGCTGTTAGATCAGCACATATGTACGAACCGTGACGCTCAAGAGACAACCTCTTCATGCTGCGCAGCATGCGTATAGGGCAGGAAGATCGACGGAGACTGCCCTATACCAGGTCACGAGTCTGAATCAAAATGCTCTTACGAATAAAAAGACTGTGTTGTGCGCTTTCTTGGACATCGAAGGAGCCTTCGATAATACCTCCCATGAGGCAATAGAAAGAGCACTTAACCGAAGAGGGGTAGAAACCACTCTCAGCCGCTGGGTAAAAGTTATGCTTACCACCAGAACGGCAGTAACGAAGGTGGGCTCAAGCACCAGGAGTGTACTGACGACCAGGGGTTGCCCTCAGGGTGGTGTATTATCACTACTACTGTGGAGCCTGGTTGTAGACGAGCTCCTTGATATACTGACAAGCAGTGGCATAATCTGTCAAGGTTATGCCGATGACATTCTGATTGTTGCCAGAGGAAAGTTCGAAGACACTCTGTGCGACATAATTCAGAGAGGGTTAAAATTAACCCAAGAATGGTGTGCCCGGGCAGGCTTACGAATAAACCCGGATAAAACCACCATAGTACCATTTACACTAAAAAGGAAACTGCAGCACATGCGGGCGATACGCTTGCTTGGCAAGAGCATCGCAAGCAAGCCGGAGGTAAAGTATCTAGGTGTAACACTAGATTCGAAGTTACTCTGGAATAAACATGCTGAGGCAGTTATCGGCAAAGCAACGAGAGCAGTCATGGTGTGTAGATCATTAGCAGGTAGAACCTGGGGCTGTATACCAGGTATACTGAGATGGTTGTATATCATGATAGTGAGGCCAGTACTCACATATGCAGCAGTGGCATGGGCCTCAAGAACCAAACTCACTACAGTGAGGAATCGGTTAAATAAGGTCCAGCGACTGGCGTGCACGTGCATTACAGGGGCTATGAGAACCTGTCCCACGGTGGCACTGGAGGTGATACTCAATATATCACCATTGCACATAGTAATTGAAATGGCGGCCAAGCGCACTATCATTGGGCTGACCAGAACCAGTAAAGGGGGGGATCACGTTCTAAGTCGCAGAGATTTGGAGTGTTATCTGTTAGTAACCCCCATGTATTGTACCCAATGGATACAATAGCGAAAACGTATAACTACGAGAAAAACTTCGTAGTATATATGAGTAACAAAGTGGACTGGGACTGGGAAGCACACCAGTCCCATTTCAAACCACATACTATTACGTGGTTCACAGGTGGCTCCAAAACGCACGATGGAACAGGAGCGGGGGTATTTGGACCTCGCTTCAAGCACTACGAGCCCATGGGGAATACACCCAGCATATTTCAAGCAGAGTTATATGCCATCAGGCTCTGTGTACAGATTAACATCGAGCGTTTGTACAGGGGGCAAGACATAGTCATTTGTTCTGACAGTCAAGCAGCCATCAAAGCACTAATCTCGTATGAGATTACCTCAGGGTTGGTGCTGTAATGCATAGAAGCATTGAATAAACTGGGCACCGATAACCAGGTTAAAATCCTCTGGGTACCAGGACATAGAGGATTAGAGGGAAATGAGGAGGCGGATAGTCTTGCTAGAACTGGGGCAGCTATAATCCCCCTTGCACCAGAACCTTTCATTGGGCTGGGCAAAAGCACTCTAGCAGAGTCACTAAGACTTGAGGAAAGAACCAGGAACTCAGAACACTGGTCAAATGCCACAGGTCTTAGGCAATCGAAAATCTTCATTAAAGGTTATAACTCCAGATGGAGTGAAGAATGCCTCAGACTGGGAAAAACCCAGCTTAGACTGGTAACCGGGCTGTTAACCAGGCACTGCAGGATGAGGAAACATATGCAAACAATCGGGATAGAACAGGTAAGCGTCTGCAGACTCTGTGGAACAGCGGAGGAAACCCCTGAGCACGTCATACTGTACTGCGATGCGGTATGCCGTAGTAAGAGACAGCACCTGGGCCAGTACTGGCTTGCAGAAGAAAACGTCAAACACCTTCTCCCACGTAAGTTACTAAGTTTTATTAGGTCGGTGGGACTAGGGGACGTTCTCTAAAGTTGTAGGGGGCACAATAGATGAGCTTTGGTCTCAGTGCACATTCCCCCCTTCAAATCTAATCTAATCTACACCCCCAGTCCGCCGGTAATTTCATATCATGTTTTTCTAAAAATGTGATTTGGTGATATTTTATTTGCGATTACACTAAATTCTAATTCCGCCTGATGCCCGAACAATATTCATAGTCGGCGCCGTCCGTCGTCCTGCCGGCTTCTCGTAGTTGGTACCGATCTTGAAGCCGGTGGGGCAGTCCACAAACTGTATGTGCCGTTTCGTCTTGATGGCGGACACCGCCGCGTTTACGTCCTTCGGCACCACATCGCCGCGGTACAGCATCAACAGGCCAGGTACTTGCCCGAACGCGGGTCGCACTTGACCAGCATGTTGCTCGACTCGAAGCAGGCGTTGGTAAGCGTGGTAATGGTGTGCTGCTCGTGGGAGGCAAGCATTTAATTTAACATTAAGCATTTAAGCATTTTGAAGGCAAGGCACCTAAGCTAATAGCTTATGCTGACGACAAAGCTGTAGTTATAACGGGCAAATGCCTCTTAGGCTAAAAACATAGTGGAGCTGCGAGCAAAGCGTAGAGCGAGCAAAGAGTCAAACAAACATAGTGAGGCGTCGCTGCAAGAGAAATCAAAAGAATTATTCTATCCATCTATCTATCTGTCTTCTGTGAAAATGGATTTAATTTGTGAAAACTCTTCATTAACTCTTAATTTCTTCCATAAAATTAACAAGGAACGAAAGATTCATGGCGAATTTCACCATTTATACCATCAACTGCGCGAGAGTCCTGATAGGTTCCAGGCTTATTTTCGTATGCAAATGTCCACTTTTGATTATGTTATGCAAAACATCATGCAAAAGCGTTGATTTGTTTTCGTCGTTTTGCTCACCGCTCCACTATGTTTTTAGCCTTAGCGACCTTATGAATGCTACTCCAAAAACCATTCTCGACTGGGCAACAAAGGCAGGCCTGGTGGTGAACGCAGGAAAGAGGGATATGGTTCTTTTTACTAAGAAACACAAAGTTCCGTCGTGGGCGCCTCCGAAACTAAACGGGATTACCCTTACATTCGAACCTAATGCCAAGTACCTAGGAGTAATATTGGATAGCAAACTGCTGTGGAAACCCAAATGTGGAGGAAAGGGTGAAAAAGGCCAGTACTTGGAGCATGGTTGGTTGGTTAAGTGGCTGCCTCTGTATGAGACACACTTAGGCCTATGGGCCCGTTGTGATACCACAAATTCCACCCGTTTGAAATGTGTATGCAACGCTGTTTTTTCCAACATGTGATACAACACACATTTCAAACGGATGGCGGAAAGGGAGGGAGGGGACCTACAGTTTAACGCCGAATCCGAACGGCGATTGGCAGTTTTTTTTTTCTTTCACACTTGGAGGTTTTGCCATTGCCTGCCAAGAGCGCACTTGGGGCATATCTCATTCACTCATGCACTGGTAACGCGCTCGCTAACGACAGAACTTGACTACATGACACCGATCCTAAGATTTGGAAAAAGGATAAAAGTCACTATATTCACAGACGGCTCAAAAATGAGTGAGGGTGTCGGAGCGGGAGTATACTGCTTATTATCTATTTAAATATCAGGCAATCGTTTCGACTACCCAACTTCTGCACCATATTCCAGGTGGAAGTATTCGCTGTCAGGAAAGCGACCGAACTCGCCTGCACAAATACCACCGCCAATTCAACGATAAACTTTTACGTGCCAGGCTTTTATAGCCAGGCAGGGATCAAGGCAATAACCTCCCATAGTCTATCATCCAAAAATGTCCTACAGTGCCGGGAAGCACTAGAAAAGTTGGCTTCTAACCGCAAGCTACACATTTACTGGGTACCAGGACACAAAGGCGTAGAGGGAAACGTGGAAGTGGACGTTATTGCCAAACAGGGTGTAAGGCTTCCAGATGAGCATATCAGCAATGTACTGATGCCCCTGCAAGCGCTTCACGGTCAACTAGAGGAACGCACCCTAAGTACCTGCGTGATTTCCAAAGCCATGCTTAAGTCAAACGATGCAAAAGGAACGAGATTCGTACTAACTCTCCCAATAATAGACTGCAGAGCCCTAGCAGGCGCACTAACAGACACTGCCTAGTAGCAGCACATGCTCATAGAATGGGCATTACGAACGACCAAAGCTGCAGGAAATGCATGGAGATGGGCAGCAGAGAAACTCTGGGACACCTACTGTGCCAATGCCCCGCCATCTCTAAAACTCGCCTGACGTACATAGGAGCGCCGACCTTTGAAGGACTAGAACAGGTCTCGAGGCAAGGCGTCATATCTCTGGAAGTTTGAGAGATCACCGAGCATCCGAAGAGATCACTACTTTAATCGCACCTAAACGGAACTCCGACTGGCATCGCTAAGGACCCAATAGGGTCTATGCGTGGCCTTGCTGGCAGCCAGTATAACCTAACCAAAGCTTTCTCATGATCTACTGCATGTGTGTACAATATTTAATATTACATCTTTGCACTTGCGACGATACTCCTGATTCTAAATACCCTTATCAAATCAATTTTAGAAATCGTTATACCAATTCTGGACATGCAAAATAAATGTCAAAAACGTAAGAACAATTAACAAAGAACAACAAATTGAATTTTCTGAAAATGTATACTTGCTTTTCAAAGTGTGTTGACAGTAATCTTTTTATTAAGAATAATCGTGGAAATCTTGCTGTAAAATTACTAATTTGCCAATACAAAGAAAATATAAACATGTCTTTTGCGTTATTTATTTACATTTATGTGAGTTCTCGACATATTTTTATGTTCTTAAATTAAATATTTAAATTTTTTGATGAAGACGATGATGAATCAGAAGAGTGTTCAAAGTCAATTTTGGCGTAGGAATTATTAACACTCACAGTAGCAAAGAGAGTTGTGTTGTCATCAAGTTTATTCATTTTTATATTATCTGTGCGACACGGTGGTAAATCCAACTTGGCATAATATAATTCATGTTCTGAACTCAAAGACGAGGGCCTAGAAGTAACGTTAAACTCAGGTTTTACGTTTATGGGAGAGTGATTAGATTCCTTTGTGTTGGCGATTACTGCTTGCGTAAGTGGTAAATTATATGGTAATGAAGATGGCGTTAAGTCGCAAAGTGTGGAGGAGCTGGATGACGATGATGAATTTAAAGATGAGTTATTCTGCAACTTGGACACATTTTGATTTTGTCGACATCGCGCCTGTTTTTCCGTACAAAGAAAAGGACGATTTAATGGCTTATGTGATTGTATGGAACTGTCACATTTCTTTTGTAGATCTTCCGATTCTTTACACCGAATGGTTTGCTTTGATGTATTTCGATCGCCATAATTGAAAAGTTCATCATTAAATGGGTTTCCATTATCAGACAATGCATTTTTACATTTGCTTTTAGATTTTTTATTATCTCCAAAGCTGTCAGAATCTTGGTTATCTCTTTTGTTGTCAATATTAATATAGTCATCAGTTATTTTCTCACAGCTATCTTTCGTTGTCGAGTTTAAATTCAGTTGGGAATATTTGGAAGAAAGGTTAATAGTGTTTGTATTTTGAGTTTGTATGTTATTAGCATGATTTTTATACATCACTTCATCGTTTCGTACATAACGACTTTGATTTTCTGAGTTCAATATACAACTGTGTGGCAAAACTTTTAAAAGTCCAAAAGTATTTTCCATGCCGTCAACTGTACTTTCAAATGCACATTCCGTTTCATTTTTGTTATTTGTTTCTATTTGATCATGCTGAGAACTGCATTTTTCAAATTCATAAGTTGCATTTGCTAATACTAAAGAATCGGATATCTTTGGTTTATTCAGTGGGTATTCAATTGATGCATTACATGTACTCGACATATTTGTTGCGGATGATTTATTTAGTAAACTTCCAACCGGTTTCATTTCCAAATAACCACTATCTGTTGACACAATTGGTTGATGAGTTGATGGCAACGACGGTGAACAAATTTGTAATAAGCTCTCATCGTGGCTAGCAGATACTGCAATGTTATCTTGTTTTTTCACTTGTTCTCGACTAGTGCTGGACATATTTTTCAAAAAGTATGATTTTGTCTTTGATTGCTGTGCTCGGCTACTTGAATAATGAGGACTTTTGGAAAAATCTATTTCCATCAAGTCACTCATGCGGTCAACTGAATTATGGCTCTTATGGATTAAGATAGGAGCACTTGTAGATTTTTTATCGCGATTGGCATTAATATTTAGTAACTGATTACAGGCGTTAGAATCAGCAACAGAACACAAGTTGTTATTACTATTAAAGTTTTTCTCAATTAAATATTTAGGAAATAACATTGTTCGCTGTAAATCACACCGTGGAATTTTTGCGCGTGACCCAACGGAAAAAGCTCGTACCCGTGTAGTGGTTTGCTCCGTTTCATTTGTGTTGCCAATACGTTTATTAATTTTATTGTGTTCAATTTTACTTCCAATAGAATAAGCTCTTGTTGGACGCTCTGACCTGTAAATAAAGAAAGGTTATTATATGTTGAAAATAATTCTTCGAAACTAGCACAATATATAAAAATCCAAATCAGATATTAACACGTTCGCGGAGAGTAAAAATTTCAGTGAGCTGCAAAAATAGACAGTCAATTTTTGTGGAAACTAGTAGAACTATCTGAAATTTGATTACACATATATTGTTGCAGTTGTCAGATTATCGTATTTTAACCGTTATACACATTGAATGATATAGCATATTATTTACGAAAATTTCAGTTTATTTAAAATTTAATTAATAAAAATTGGCTTTAAAATTTGAATGCTATAGCATTCACGTCATTTTGCATCACTATGAAAATGACCGTGTTAAATACTATGGTTAACAAATTCAATATCACAATTTATTTATAATAAAGAACACGCCTTCTGAAAAGTTGTAGGTGTGAATGCAAATAAAAAGAACCCACACACATATGCTTAGTCGGAACCGTAAATTTGGAGCATTTGAAAAAAAAAAAAATGTTTACTCTGACAAGTTTTCTACGGTTGACTCTGTTCTCCGAAGGTTTTCTTCATTTTTATTTATTTATTTATTAATCTATTAGCGTTAAGGCTTGATTACACGTAACGAGTCGAGTGACGAGACATCAAAATGGTACTAGGACGAAAGAATTGGGATAGCGAGCAAAAGCGACGAGTTGTTCAAACGTATTTTGACACGTGGCGAGTCAGTTCGGTTTTACAATGCACAAAATGAACTAAGCAACTCGCGCATTTAAACTCAACCGATTGCGCGAATCGCTGCGAAAAGAGAAAAATATAACGGTAAAGTAGTGGTCGCTCGGCCTAGTAAACAAAATGTGATTCTAGTGGCTCTCTCGCCACTTTCATCGGTGACTGACTCAATCAAGAACTCGCCTTACGGTTTGACGACACGAGTACTCTCACTCTACTCGTTACGTGTAATCAAGCCTTTAGAGTGGCACTACATGAACTTCTTTATGTAGTACACTGGAGAGCAAAAAATAAGTTGTGGAATATATTAAAAGTAGAACGAAACATTTTCTTAACGTCTTTAAAATGATTAGTCTCCAGCGTTTGAATTCCATTTTCATTGGAAAAATTGGTGCATTTTTCTGTGCGACAACGCAGTTTTTCTCCTAAAAATCATTGCATTTTATTCCCAACACAAAATTCTTTCGTGTGTTCACTCAAAACCCCTCTGAATATCTTTCGAATTCTTTTGGTGTTTTTTTCTCAACTCTTGCCTCCTGGACCCATCAACCATCGAGTTATTTGTTTATTTCAATTTTAAATTATTCTCAATTCCGAATCCAAAATCATTCGAACATTGTCATGTTCTCTCCAAGGGAATTTTAATTTCGATGCGGACAATTCGGTCCAGTTTTGTTCCAAATTCTCTTCTGTTGCTATCGAAGAGTTAACATCCGCAATCCTCAAAGCCTATCTAGCCGATCTCAAATGGCTATTATGCGGATCTAAAGACAGCTTTTTCGAAAGTCGGCATCACGCCCGACGACGACCTGCCTAAAACTTTCAAGTTGATCGCTCGCTCCAAAATGGAACTGTGCCGAGAAAGAGTGTATGAAACCATGGCCCAGATTTCGGACCTCCTGGACGCTCACCAACCTTCTCTTGATGAAACCACTCGTCTAGCAGAAATCCCCTTCCCTTCTGCAACAGAGCATGCAAGTAGTTCTGTTTGCCTGAATGTCCCTCCTTGCGACAGCGAAATCTTCCCCGTCGGGTATAAAGAGTGGCCGTCCTTCCGCGACATGTTTTCGGCGGTGTATATTAACCGCCTGAACCTCACACCTGAACAAAAACTATATCACCTCCGATATAGAACGACTGGAAAGGCTGGCGCCATCGTTAGGTAGTAACCATTCAGCGATTCTTACTTCGAATTGGCATGGAATACGCTGAAGTCCCGATTCGAAAATAGGCGCATTCTGGTTGATAAACAGGTCAGCACGCTCTAGAGCCGCCCTCAAGTAGCTGTTGACAGTGACGCGCTGCAAAGCCTTCAAAATGCAATAATTCTCTGTCCGTCTTATCTTCTCAAGACGTCTCGACAGAGGGTTGGGTCCCGATCCTAGTCAATATTTGTTCTACAAAACTTTCGGAAGAGACTTAATCCCTGTGGGAACAGTCCCTTAGTTCCCGAAAAGATCTTCCAACTTGGGACCAAATTAACGCTTTATTGACCAGCAGATATGAGGTCGTGGAAAGACTAAACCTTATAAGGTCGACCAGGTCCGTGTTTTCTCACAACCGGGATCATAACAGAGCTCAAAACTTAGCTGAGAGCAGACGGACTTTTCTCTGTCCGGTTTGCAGTGCGGCTCATGCGCTCAAACTATGCTCGAAGTTCAAAAAGTTATCTGTTTATGATCGAGTAAAGGCAGTACGAGCCCACACCTTGTGCACAAACTACCTGTCCCATACTTGAAGCGGGATTGCACATGGTAACACACTTGTCCGCAATGTCAGAAGCAGCATCGTTCTAAGCTTCACTTCGCTTCTGACACAATCCCAAATCGGCAAACAAACACCATCTTACTAATTTTGACGACTCAACCTCGGAGTCCATCAAACAAACCCCGTGTCTGAATCTATACCGTTTGGGCACACCGCAGCAGATACGCAACCCCCGCGCAACAATAATCCCCTACCAGCAACAAGCCGTAGCCGACGACCGCAGGACTTTAGTCGGACATCATCCAACCGAGATCCAGACCAGCAAGCTGCGCGACGCCGAGCTCGGACCCTCCTCGCTAAACACCGCCTGTAGCACAGCTCCTAAAATTAAGTATTTGTCAATAATATTGTATTGTGTGCGTCCCTTTATGTGTTTATATTGTTACGAAAAAGACCACTCTAAGTTCGTATCTGGATTATGCTTGGAAAAATAAAACCACTTCAATTATTCAGCGCAAACGCAGTCAAAAACCAACAATAATGTGGATGTGGATATTAAAGGTTAAATGTGTATTGATATACCTTGGCGTTCAAAGAAACTTAAACTGAGCTATTTGTAACTTGAACGAGTTAGAAACTATAACTAATTTTTTGGGTAGGTGGCCAAT
This sequence comes from Melieria omissa, assembly GCA_963971225.1. NCBI lineage: Eukaryota > Metazoa > Arthropoda > Insecta > Diptera > Ulidiidae > Melieria > Melieria omissa. The sequence goes on from OZ020267.1 coordinate 117,229,409, forward strand.
TTTGAAAAGATATTTAGATAGATATTTAGGAAATTTGTTCTTAAATGATGATGAAATTGTGAATGTGTTAAATGAAAAAGGTTTAAATGGTTGGAATTGTCTTGTTTTGTATGTCACTGATGCTTTGAAATACATGAGTCTGATTGTAAATGAATATTGTTAACTCCCTATATATGTATGTTAAGGTGGGTCGCGAAAAAAAATTGGTGTTGTCACCACCTAAAAATAAAATTCAGAGTGTTTAATGACTATTTCGAAAATATTGCGATTCTGAGGTAAGCCAATTGTGAGCGGTTTTGCTTCAAAAATACCTCTAATTATCATGTTAACTCAATAAACTAACAAAAAAAATTTTTACAAAATATGTGCAATCCAAGAACTCCTGAAGGTTTATCTAACCAAAAAAAAATTATTCGAAAATGTCCAACAACAAAAAAGTTACACCCAAAAAACATGATAATTAGAGGTATTTTTGAAGCAAAACCGCTCACAATTGGCTTACCTCAGAATCGCAATATTTTCCAAATAGTCATTAAACACTCTGAATTTTATTTTTAGGCGGTGACTGAAACGTGATTTTTATTTTGTATGGAGTGCGACCCATCTTAATGTATGTATTAGAGTCCTGCACGAGTATGAATTTTTGCTATTCGAAAACATTCAAATGCTTTTGAATCTCTTCATCTCTGCGCACCAGTCCGAATGAATACGAGTACAGCTCTCTTCGAGTACGAGTAAGCTCCGAATATAAACGAGTAGACGTACACTATATATTCATATTCGCTCGAAGCGGGAAAAAGAGGACAAAAGCATTCGAATAATAGTACACACTGCTTCGAATATATTCGAATATACTCGTTTTATTATTCCTAAGATCATTTAGAAATATTTATGTTATATATAAATATTTATTTATTTGTTATGCTACTTTCTTCAATAATTTCCATTTTGCGTATTAACTAATAAGCCACTTCAACCGCACAACAAGTATACACATGGAAAAGTGACATACTGCGCATAAAAATATTCGATGAAACTGTTGATCTTCGAATACTTCACAAAGTTCTCGATTGCCGAATACGAGCACTGCAGTGTTCGCTATTCACCGAATATGAATAGAAACGAGAAGCGACGCTCGCTGGTTCTCGTTTCTATTCGTACGAACAGTATATACAGTAGTGTATCCGCCAAAATGAATATATTCATGCAGGACTTTAGTATGTATGAACAAATGTATATTGTAGTTATTTTTTTTCCGACAGACGACTTTTGAAGTCATTGTCGTACATTCTTTATTATTGTTATTTAAAAAAAAATAATAAAGAATCAACCTATCTCTATCTATCTACCTATGTATACTTACATACGTAGCCTACCGTAGAAACATAATAAACTTCATCTGTCATTGCGCTTTGCCTTTGTCAAAAGCCTCACCCAGATTTCGTCTGGCCAGGCACTATGTCGCCTGGCAAATATGTAGTAACTAATCAGTGCCCATCGAAGGGTTAACTGAGGAAATATCGCGATAAGATGCACCGTATCTCGACATCTACTGAACAGATTCGAACGATTCATTTAACATTTCTTCTTCTTTGTAATTAAAATTTAAAAACCCCTTATTAGAATGATGGTCTCACACAACCGAAGTAGTTGCTTTCCGCTCGTAATTACTGGAACTCGCAAAGGCATTTTGTTTTACACCAGATGCGCATTTTGGATATGGTTTTTTTTCCGAAAAACTACTTAATTTAAGTAACTTACTGTAGGTCCAATTCATTCGAGTATGTTTGAGAAACATTGTCTGATGCGTATTCTTGAAAATCTGTCTTAAGAACGCATGTGAGCGATTTGGAAGATGACATGCATTTTGATTCGTTCGCAGGCGTAATGGATTTTGGAGTGTTGAATTTCTTTATTTCCACAGCATCCTTATTGACTTTTACGGGAGCCATTGAAACATAGTTCTCTTCAGAACAATTTCTATCTAAAATAACAATATTATTTTCTCTGAAAGATTGTGAAATTAGGTTTGACTTCGTTACCATCATTGCCAGCAATAACACTAACGTTAGAGAATTTGCTTTCAGAGCATATTAGTTCCTCAGTGTTTTCTTCTGGTATGACTCCATCAGATGTTCTTGAACTGAAATTGATAAAAATTAAAGTTTAAATTTTCGGCTCAGGAACAAATACAATCATGGAAACCGCTGATCGTGAATACGTAATCGGTCTTTATGTATCTCCAACAATTTACAATAACTCTTGAAGAGTAATACCCTACTATTGACCCCGACAATTTTCTCTTTTGAACATTTCGTAATCCATAATGGGACTCCCAAATAAAGTATTCGTATTGTAGCGATGTGGCACCCTGTTGCTGTGCTGAGTACGGCCGGCTTCCTATAAGTTCGATATGGCAGGGATGGCTCGCGATGGTAATGGAATGTGAGAGACAACGATCGAGAGATAGTCCAATTGGAATGTGCGAGAACAATCGGCGCGACAGGCAGACAAGTATAAAAGGCAGCCGGGTACAGCGCAGAGGGTCTTATTTGAGCAAGTAAAGGTGAAACGCAGGATAGTCCAATAAGAAGTAGCAAGCGTAAAGACACCAAAGTGTAAATTTGTAAATAAAGGATTGTTAGTTTTGGACTGCGTTTCGTGAAGTGAATTGAAGTAGTTTTATTTTTGAAGCACAATCCAGAGCAGGGCCGGAGCCAAGGGAGGGGGCGGGGGGTTGGGTGTCAGAACCCCCATGGCCTATAATTTGTCAACATTTTCAATCACAAACAAACAGTCAAAACAAGTGTTTATCGATGAGATGATATCCTTCGATAGGCAAATGTTCAGTTAAAATGCTATTGATAAATTTATGCTATTGAGATGCTTAACCTTCGCCTAACCAAAGATTTTTGTGTACGTCGTTTACCTACGTCGTTCGCCGGATGACCCCAGGCAATTCCGCCGCTATTTTGAGTAAAACTCACAAAAAAGATATAATAATGTTACGAATGCTAATTCTAGTGGGCTAGTACGTATCTCTGGATTACGTAATTTGAAAATAAAACAACTTAAATTATCCAATTTCACACTTTACTGTCTTTACACTTAATTATTTGCTTAATTACTCCGTGTGGCACCTTAACTTGTCTAAACCAAGACTGACTCGCTGCGCCGTACCCGGCTGCTTTTTATACCTGTCCGGTTATCGCGCAGATCGTTCTCGCACATTCCAGAGTGGACTAAAGGTTTCCATGATGATCGCGAGCCATCATTGCCAGGTTGGACTAAGAGTTTCTCTTATTATCGCGGCCGTCGTTGCCAGATTGAATTATAGCACGACGCGTAGCGAAAGGGTTGCTTTGCACAGCGACAGACTGTCTTATCGTTACACTGCCCACCACTTAGACTTGTTCGTCCCGAAACAAGTGGCGAGGCTCCGCTGTGATAAGGCGCCAGGCGCTACAAATGGACTACCTTCAGCTTAGCGCCTCTATTGCTGCAACGTTCACTCCTGTATACCACGTCGTTAATCCTAGTCACGACTTCGTACGGTCCTTCCCATGACGCTTGAAGTTTCGGAGACAGACCTTTCCTCCGCTGCGGGTTGTAGAGCATTACCAGATCACCTTCTTGGAACCCTGCTGAGTTGGCCCGTAGATCATATCTGGCTTGCACCTTATCGCTGACCAGTTTGGTGCGGCTCCTTATAAACTGGTGAATTTCCTCCAGTTCCGTCCGCTTATTGACCACGTAGTCCGTCTTAGCGCCTCCCGTCGTGCTGACTAGCCCGAACTTCAAGTCAGCGGGTAACTGCAACTCTGTGCCGAACACTGCTCGGGCTGGAGTGAGTGATGTCGTGTCGTACGGGGCTGACCTATACGCCATCAGGAACAGGGGGATATGCGTGTCCCAATCCTTTTGATTCCTGATTCTTCCACCATACCGTCGGACTGTGGGTGCAAAGGGGTGGTACGAAATTGATTTATCCCTAGCAGCTCACACACTTCCTGGAATACCGCAGACTCGAAGTTACGGCCTTGATCTGAGTGCAACTCCAACGGAACTTCGAACCTGGCTACCCAGTTGTTTACCAGCTTTTCCGACATCGTAGTGGCCTCCTGGTTAGGAATAGGGTACACTTCGGGCCATTTGCTGAAATAATCCATTACCACCAGTACATATTTGTTGCCTTGAGTGCTAGTTGGGAATGGGCCGGCGACGTCCATAGCAATCCACTCGAAGGGCGCTCCCACGTTGTACTGCTGCATGCGGCCTCAAGATCTTCTTGTCGGCCCTTTCGCGGCTGAACATCGGTCGCAGCTCTTAATCCACTCGGCTACAGACTCCTGACATCCTACCCAGTAGCATCGTCTTTTTATTTTGGCGACGGTTTTGGTGATGCCTAGGTGCCCTCTACTGGAATCGTTATGGTATGCCTCGATGACCTCGTTGATCCTGCATTTCGGCACTACCATTAGGGAGTTGCTGGTCCGACCATCCGCGCTCTCCCATTCGCGGTACAGACATCCTTCCTTCAGCCGCAGACCTCAGCCGGGCTCTCACCGGCCATCTCCTGCCTGTCCGGACGTGCGCCTTGCTCCTTGCCTTCGACGATTTTTGCAAGATCTGGTCCTTTTGTAGCCTTTCGGACGTCCACTATCTGTTCGGGACGCTTTTCTCGCAGATGGCAGTCTCGTGATATGTGGCCACATCGCCAGCAACTGATTCTAGATGACACTGCCCGCAGCCCCGCTGGTGCCTCCGAGCTTACTGTCTGGCTTTGCGTGACACGTCCAGCTTAGTCTCGACGCTTTTCCGCAGATGAATGTCGAAAACTTCCCCTCCAGGCCGCCTCATACGTCATCGCGCTGGTCACCGTCTCCTTAAATGTCGGCTTGCTCATCATCAACGCACTGCGACGTGTCTCTGGGTCTTGAAGACCTTCAATAAATGACTCAATCTTCACCCTCTGGAGATCATCAGCGCCGAAGGACGGGTAGCACAGCTGTACGAGCCGCTCAATGTCTGCTGCATATGTCTGCAGCGCCTCTTTGGCTCTTTGCCTGCGGTTCTTCAGCTCACAGTAGTACAGCGTTCTGTTGTGCTCGTCGCTGTATTTGGCTGCCAGCGCCCTTATGACGGTCTCGTACTCTGTAAACATTCTGGAACTGATTTTATTACCTCAGCCGCAGGACCTCTTAGAGCCAGTATCAGTCTCCGACCTTTCCTAACATCGGTCCACTGACTCTTCAAAGCAGCCATCTCGAATTGTAGTTTGAATGTGTCAAACGACGTAGTACCATCATAGGTAGGCACTTCTATGGCGAAACTTTCCTCAACTGACTGCACCCTTGCTCGCAGCTGTACCTCTCTAAGCCGCTCGTCGATTTTTCTGTTCATAGAGTCTTCCAGACTATCAACTCGTTTGTTCAGAGAATCATTCAGGTCGTCGACTCGTTTATCTAAGTGCTCTACTCGCTGAGATTTCCTCCACTTTCTGCTTCAAGCGCGCAGAATTTTCCTGAAGCTTGCTGGACAACTCGCGATTCGCATTTTCCAAGTTTGCCGAAATTTCCTGATTCGTAGTTTCGAGTTTCGCTGCCATTTGCTCTGACATTTCCTGATTTTTACGGTTTGAAGTCTCGATTTTCGCAGGTTTCTTCAAACATGCCTCTCATTGCAACCATAAGCTGGCTCATGCCCATTGCTTGTGGTGGCGCAGCCGCTGCAGCTGTACTTTGCATCGACGTAGCACCCGCAAGCGATTCCTCTACCCTGGCCGACGTCTCTTGTTCCTGCGCTCCGAACTCGTGTGCAGCCCAATCGACCGCCAGCAGTCGGCAAATTCCAGGCAGCCGGCTCCTTCTTTAGCTGGTCTACCTTCAGCAGCTCGAGTTTAACCACGTCCGTTTTTTGTTTATTTTCAATTTTCCACAATCCCACTTCTGACACCAAATGTCAGGAATGCTAGTTCTAGTGGGCTAGTAAGTATCTCTGGATTGCGTAATTTGAAAATAGAACAACTTTAATTATCCAATTTCACACTTTACTGTCTTTACACATAATTATTTGCTTAATTAATCTGTGTGGCACCTTTACTTCTCTAAACTAAGACTGACTCGCTGCGCCGTACCCGGCTGCCTTTTATACCTGTCCGGTTATCGCACAGATCGTTCTCGCACATTCCAGAGTAGACTAAAGGTTTCCACGATGATCGCGAGCCATCATTGCCAGGTTGGACTAAAAGTTTCCATCATTGCCAGGTTGGACTAAGAGTTTCTCTTATTATCGCGGCCGTTGTTGCCAGATTGAATTATAGCACGGCGCGTAGCGACAGGGTTGCTTTGTACAGCGACAGACTGTCTTATCGTTACAATAATATATAAATTTTTTTCATACTTCACTATATAAAGGGTGATGTTTTAGCAACTTTCTTTTTGGTAACACTGTTTTTGGCAGCTCAGCTGTGCGATTTAACGTTTTTAGACTATTTTTTGTGGGGCGATGTTAAGGCTCATGTTTATAGCGACATACCCGCAACGGTTGACACACTGGAAGCCAATATAGAAGAATTTATTCGAGAGAGTATGCCGAAATTGGACCCAGCGTATGAACCATTTGAGGCGTAGCCGCGGTCAACATTTATATGAAATCATATTTAAACAGTGAATTTTGTAGATCGTTCTATCGACTCAAATAAGGATTTAATATATTTCCCTAAATTTTGTGTTTTTTAAATAAAATCCGAAGGCTCGTAAAAAATCACCCGATAGTATCTTCCTCTGGCGAAACTTCGTTTTTCGAAAAAAGGCTCAACTTTAATGATGTAGTTTGCAACTATGGAAAATATTAGAAAATTGTTCACAGAGGTTTTATTGAACACATAATGAGGTTTTATTCAAATGGCAGCGAAAGCACTTGGGATCACCCGGGTAGGTATTTTGTATACAAAATGACAAAATTCAAGTTTAAACATGAACAAAATTTCTAAAAACAAAGTGTTTGTTCATGTTATTGAAAATAACCTTGAAATTTTTGCAGTTATTCGAAATCATAACGAAAACCTCTGGCAGATGTTAAACATGCATATTAAAAAAAGTGGATATAAGTAAAGCGAAGGTTAAATCCAATTTCAAGAATTTCAATCAAGATTTTGGCTAATATTTTATGAATTACCACCCAGTTTTTTTTTTATAAACGACCCAACGCGCAGGGGATACCCCTATCAATGCGAGGCATTGCGCTGGTTCCGGAAGGATATATAGGTTGGGAGAAAGGATGTTGGGTGAAGAAATTATGGACTCTTGCCTTGAATCCATCCAGATCATAAGTGCTGGGAAAAATATCTGCAGGGAGACCATTCCACAAACGCGCTGTACGAGCCAGGAACGTACTTTCTCTGTAGTGCACTGGAACATCGACGTGGAATGCATGGGCGCCAGTGTTCAAACAGGTTGCCCGGGGAAATAACCGGAGTGATGGCAGCAAGCTACTCATCTCCACTGAGCAATTACCGAAAAAGTATCGGTAAAATAAAACCACACATGCCACGTTTCTACGATGCTCCAAGTCAATAGAGCTGGATGCCCTACTGTCCCCTATAAGTTTAATCGCACGGTTTTGCACCCGGAGTTTTGGTGGAATCTACGGTGATTGCGGATTTAATTTATGTCCTTTGGTTGGTTGGTCATTATTTATGTCCTGACAATCGTTTCTAGGTATGAACAATCATCACCATAAACTTGGTTCATCAATTTCAAATGCTCGGTTAAAGTTGAAACATTTTTTAAACAAAAGTTAATATTGGGTCTTTGTTCGATGCTAATTTTTGAACGATGGCACAAACATATTTTCACTTCAGATGCAATAACTTCGCTTCCAGTGCACCAAATTTCATGAAATTTTTACAAAAATCGGGGAAAAATTTATTTTCCAATGCATTCTGTCATACAAACCACCATAAAATGCCCTATGTGGAAAGTGCAGTTTATTTAAAAGAATACGTAATACTAAACTGGCAAACAAAAATTTGTTAAAACCCCCCATAACCAAGTTCTGGCTACGCCCCTGATCCAGAGAGACGATCAGACGAATTTTCGTAACATTTGGTGTCAGAAGTGTGATTGTGTTACTGAGAAAAAAGGAAAAAAAAAAAATTATAAAACGCAGAAATAGCAAAACTGGAACATATAAGGTGGATCAACTGAAAAAGGAGCTGGCTGCTTGGAATTTGCCGACTGCTGGCGGTAAGGTAGAGTTGCAGATGCGCTTGCGAGAGGAGTGTGAATCATGAGGCATCGATTGGACTGCGCACGAGTTCAGAACGCAAGAGCTAGAGGCGTCGGCTAAAATAAAAAATGCAAACCGTGAAATATCGGCGCAAGTCGAAACGAGAAATGTCAGCGAACTTCGAAAGTGCAAATCGCGAGCTGTCCAGCAAGCTTCAGGAAAATTCTGCGCGCTTGGAACAGAAAGTGAAAGAAATTTCAATTTCATTTTGGGACAAACGAGTTGACAGTGTGGTAGATTCGGTGCGCAGGAATATAGAAGAGCGGCTTAGAGTGGTACAGCCGCGAGAATGGTTGCCGCCAGTTCAGGAAAGTTTTGCCACCAGAAAAGAAGTGCCTAGTTATGATGCTGCACCGACGTTCGATACATTCACACTTCAATTCGACATGGATGCTTTGACTGTACTATTGTGAGCTAACAAGCCGCTGCAGATGTATGCAGCACACATTGAGCTGCTCGTACAGTTGTCCTACCCGGAAGTCGGCGCTGATGTTCTCGAATTAAGACCTTGTATATTTTTTGGTATAGTATTTATATAAACACATTCATATAGACTTAAGTATGTTCTTCTATGCAAACGAACAAGAGTGAGGTTGATGTGCTCTTGTGTGTAAATGGGTTGGGAGGGGGGGGGGGGGGGGGCTCAATTTGGACCAGCCCAGACTTTTGTTAAGAATGATGTTCTTACGATCATTATTGAGGGTGTTGTAGTTTGGCGCACTAAGCTATTTTTTGCGGCATTGGCGAGTACAGCTGAACGTTTTCGTACTACACGAGCTGGTGTACGGCATAGGCATGGCATATGCTGGTCTTGTTTTGTGGACTTCAAGTTAAGAATATTTAAAATACAAGGTTTTTCATCTAGCGTTTGACTTTCGCTTTATTTCATTCAATTTGTGTTCGTAATTAAGTTAAAAGTTTGACATTTACGAAATGGGGCGCTATACACTTGAGCAAAATTGGGAAATATTGAGAACTTACTTCCAAAGTGGAGAGTCTTCAACCCAAACTGTAAGAAATTAAAACAAAAATTTCGAAAAAGATTGGCCTTCAACTCAGTTTGTGGATCAATTTGTGAAGCGAGCTCGTGAAACTTGATTGTTAATGGACCAAACAACCCGTTCTCGTACAGTGCGCACAGCCGAAAACAATGCTTTTGTAGCCCAAAATGTGCGTGAACATCCATCAACATCAACTCGCCATCGCTCTCAGGAATTGAACATTTCCCGCACTTCTTTGGTGAGAATTTTGCATAAAGATCTTGGTATGAGGGCTTACAAAATTCAACTGGTCCAAGAACTGAAGGCTCATGATTCATGACCATCCGGCACGTAATAATCGAACTTTTGGGCACCGTTTTCGAAAATCGAATAATCAGCCGAAATTCTGAAGTCAATTGGCACCGCGGAGCTTCGATTACCATCCAGAGACGATTGAAGCTTTGAAAGATGAAATCGAAATTGCCATTCAGGAAATTCTACCCGGAACAATCGAAAAAGTACTTGAAAATTGGGTTGACCGAATGGCGTACTGTAAGGCCAGTCGTGGCAGTCATATGAACGATACCTGTTTTCATTCTTAAATAACAAAGTCAAGGCCTTGTAATAAAACAGGAATTTTCGAAAAATATTCATTAGTTTTTTTTTTATAAACGATTCAAATTACAAATCTTAAATGGTCCACCCTGTACAATGTTTTTTAAACTTTTTTGAACCTCTCAAATTTCACTAAATTCCTGGAATAAAAGAAATACCTCCAGTTATCCCCGGCTTTACGCAAAAAAATTTGCATGCCACAACTAGCAGGATCCCGCGGCTCAATAAATCAAGTTTCTCTTAACACTTGCCGTCCGCACGTCTTGTAAATATTTCACACACCCACTTCAAAAGTGACACAACTCAAACTTTTAATTTTCGAGTTTATGTGTTAATATTATGCACAATGAATCTATCTACTTATAAGCAAAAGCTCAGTAAATTTTGTTGTTGTTAACTGTTACCAAAATACAGTTAGGTCTCTCTTCATGTCGAGAAGTTTGATGCTATCGCTGCAGCTCAATGCAAAAGTCCTGATTCAAACTGTGACACTTTTGACGAAATAAATTTTTGTTGAAGTTAATTTTAAGTAAAGTTATGACAATTTTAGTATATATTTTAAAATAAAAAAATTTATTTCGAAATTTAAAAATTTTTCTTTCAACATTTTAACTGTAATTTATAATTAATAAAAGCAAAAGTAACATAACTTAAAATAATTCGGTAATTATTGGATTAAAATATCATCAAAAAAGTCACTACTCAAAATTTTGGATTTTCTAGTGCAAAATTAAAAAAAAAATTTTTACTTATCCTAAAGCGTAACACTACTCGACACGAAAAATGCTCCTAAAAATAAAAGTATTTTTTAGACGAACTGAAAATCAAAAAATTTTCTTAAGAAGCATTTTCGAAAAATCTTCGAAAAACACGTTTCTCCATCTTATTTCAGTTATCAGCACATATCTCTTAAACCAACCATCCGACTAACACAAGTGGCCCGTCTATCAGAAGGCAATTAACTAATCCATAAACTGCTTTTTAAAGGACTTTACAATTTTAAGGACACATACATTTTAAATATTTATGGTTGTGCAATGATGAAGATATGTTAGTCGGATGGTTGGTTTACGCGATATGTGCTCATAACTGAAATAAGAGGGGAAAAACGTGTTTTTCGAAGACTTTTCGAAAACGCTTCTTAAGAAAATTTTTTGATTTTCTGTTTCGTTTAGTCTAAAAAATATTTTTGTTTTTAGGAGCACGCGATGAACCCATTTTTTGTCGAGTAGTGTAATCCGTTGGGATTTCCTACTAAACAGTCTATACGTTATTAAAAAAAATGTTTATTCAGCACAAAACAGTTTTTGTGTTTCCTGAAAAATTAAATATTTTGAGTTGTGTCACTTTTGTAGTGGGTATGCGATTTATTCGCTTGGCACCGGCAGCACTTATCCGGGTAACTTGGCTTGTCGCCGGCTGTTTTTGACATTATCGGGAGATTATGAATTGTTTTACTAATCTCATCGTTAGTTCTCAACCTCATTCCCCTACTTTAATGAAATTTCGAAGATATACAGTGTGTTCATCAAATTACCTTCTTCTCTCACAGAGTGTACATTACATTTATTTGGAAAAATGTTTTATTTTTGAGAAATAGATATTATTATAGGTTTCGACAGAATGCTTTTAGTGCCGGGCGAAAAAGAGGTGCCTATGCGCGAAAAACCGTCCGAATTTCACAGTTTTACTAGGGTTTGGTAAAATGCTCATAAAAACCATACGAGAAACAATATTAACATTATTCAAAACGCAGTATACTAAGGATGAAATAGAGAATGAATAGAATGTATTTCTAATTGTTGGTTTGTCAAAAACAACAATGTTTGACACAAACGGAAAACAAAGGCAATGAAAACTGACGCTTTCAAACTGCAACTGGGACGAAATATACTGTTCACAACAACGATTGAGGAGACACTAACTGATCCTACATCTTGCTGTGGTTAAAAAAAAACTATTTTTTCTTATTCTTTCGTAATGAAATTAGATCATTTATAACGTATTACAAATTTATTTTGAGATAGAGTTCTCCCGCAATGCGAATAGTAAAGCGCTACAAGGCGCGGGCCGATATATTGGCTCTGGCATTTCTCGCTGGTGCAGCAAGAGCCGATATATCGGCCTACGGCACTAAAAGGGTTAATATGGGGTCCAATCTCCTGCATGGTCTATAATAGCGTGACATCTTTGGCGACAACTCGCCAAAATTTCAGCATATTCCACGGAAAGAGACCTCTACGTTCTTTTAAGAAATCGAATAAAATGTTTTGATTTTTATTTTTTTTTGATATCTTAACTTTCAATATAGTTAACATTCTCTATGGGATTTGCATCTGGTGACTGTGAGGGCCAATCCAAACTTGCAATATCGTGATCCTCTTTCCACTTAGTGCATTGTTTACTTTTGTGTTTCAGGTCGTTATCTTATCTGTAGTATCCAATCGGTGTAATTTTTCCAATATAATTTTTCAGCAGACTTCAATGATCCATACTTGCACAATTACAGCATTCTAACTGCATTTAAATTTCCGGTGAAACACTTTAGAACGCTAAATCCTTGCGCAAAGAAGCATCCATACACATGAACCTTCTGGGGATGCTTTTCACTTCGTTGAATAAATTGTTCACCTTTTTTCAATCAAATTCTAATTGGATTAAACAACACAAAAGTTGATTCATCTATAAATATTACTTTGGTCTAATCACGGTCGATATTTGTGTAACCCCACTGACGACGCTTTTCAATATGCTTTTTTAAAGGCAACGGTTTCGACAAAGTACCGCTACGTTTTATGCCTGATTACTAAAGCCTGTCGCGAATCGTATGTAAGGATATATCCAAGCCTATTTCCGATAATATTTTTTTCTTTTCTCAGACTGACCGTTGGGTTTCTTTCAAAAAGCCCAACGATGACTTTATCCTGCCGCTTGGAAGTGGTGGGCTTTCGGCCTCTTCCTGGTTCGTCGTCAACGTTTCCTGTTTCTGCATAACGTTCAGACCACCTCTTAACAAACGTGGAAGTGGTTTTAAGGTATTTTGCAGATTTTTTAACTGACCATTTAGGCCCTTTAGGATACTTTGTCGACAAGCTCGATTCGAAATGTTTCTTAAATCGCACACTCATTTTGGCAACACGTGTCGCAGCGGAAAGTACAAATAGAATTGAATAAAATGTATGCGTCGACAACCGCAACAATGTGCACTTATGTAAAAACAGAACCGGTAAATGTTTAGTTAAAAGTTAACCAAATAAGCGAATAACGTTTATTGTTGAACACACTGTACATACGTAACTAAATACTAATCTCATCGTTAGTTCTCATAAATTCTCAACCTCGTTCCACTACTTTCGCTGCAAGAACGTCATAACTCAAAAATATTTTCTTCAGCTTATGGCAACCCTGTCTTTATCGGCGTACGATCTTTTATCTGTCAAAACCAATTTGTAAAATACCCAATACTTTGCTCATAATACGACATGAAACATTTTTTGATACCTTGAAATGCATGTAATGGTAAACTTTAAAATTAAATTTTCTCGGAATGATATCGTTTTGAGTTATGTCGTTCTTGCAGCGAAGGAGCGATGTGTTGTATGCATATAAATCCGATACCTACCAATCATAACTGCTAAAATAACAAATAGAAAACGTAAATCTCCCATGAACCCTCTTGACATTAAAAATGCAGACAGCTTTGGTATCAATGAGTTAACAGCTTTCAGAAATAAAATAAGCTTTCACAAATTAAAAAAAAAAAACATGCAAAAATACGGTCAGCAAATAAGGAAAGTTTAGCCTAGAGGAAAAGCAGATCTTCCTGCAGCGCTTGCCTTTGCAGCAACCAGGAAACTCTCAATTTAAGTGATCGATAACGTGACTTATTGCATTTTTGTTGATTTTTCTTGCTTGCTTAACCGTATAGTATTATTTAATTTCAATAACTTACTTAAAGCGGTACAGAAAACTTGCATTATCATCTGCTTCATCGATACTTATTGAAGATTCTTCGCTTTCGGAACAACCAACAGTAGATGTAACCGGTGGGCTGATACTATGTCGCTGATATGGAGGTGGACGGTGTCCTGATAACATTGTATTTCGTGTTGTGTGGACAGATGAAGTTGTAAAACTTTGGTTACTGCATTCACTTGAGGTACGATTTCTGGATGGAAAACTATCACACCGTTCCCTTCCATAATACAGGGATGCTGAAATTTTAATATAAATACATAGTTTACTATAAAATAGATATATAAATACTACAACATTGGAATAGAAGAAGATATAGTTCCCGATGCTAGTACAAAAAACCAATGTCTGTCACTGGTTTTTTCAACTTTTGTTCGAAAGCAACTGGATTTTTGTACTACAATCATATTACAAAAATCCAGTAGAATACCACGAACAGGAATGGGATTTTTCAGTTTACTACGAAGGGAATCGACTGGAATCGAATCGGAACATACTGCAAAGCTTAAAGCTCTTCTTTGACAACCGCACTGCAGGAATAGAGAATAAACAGAAAAAATCCGTTATTTTTTAATTTGTTTTCGCCGCTGTCAAAACCCTGTCGGACCTGAGACAACTGATTCCCAAAATACATTGGTGTTTCAATTGGTTTTTGTAAGTCAATTTGACAACCAGTTTTAAGCGGATGCAGAAGTCAGTCAGTTCGCGTCTAATCGTTCACGTTCTGTGTGCGCGTTCATAGGCGAGAAGAGCACATAAAAATGAGAAAAACGAAACAGAGGTGAGAGAAAGCAAAAAAATACTGTTAAGGCAGGTTCTCACCTTGTGGATCCGAAAAAGTGCACTTTTTTTAGGAATTTTTTTTGAGCAAACGGTTAAAGATACAACGCTGAAAATTGTTTCTGGATATGAACACACATTTATTTAGAGAATACAATTTTTCAAATTGAATGAATCAAAAAAAGGGGGGAAGGGGGCGTCCATCAGTGGCGGCATGTCGGCGAGGAGGTGTCCCGCTACCGGAAGTGATTCCGTCAAAACCCGTGATCGGAAACACAAAAATCGAACACATTCTTAATGTGTACCGTATTGAATGAACCAAGATCATGAAAAAAAATCAAAATTACAAAAGTTATGAGGTTTTGAAAAAAAAATTAAGATTTTCGCATTTTTTTGTTCACTTATTATTTTTTTAAATAAACAATTTTCAATATTTTTGGCTGATCGTGGTTCGTTTATTAGAAAAAACCCTAACAGCCCTATTCTGGCACTACCGTAAATTTGATTGTTTTCGTATTCTGGAAAAATGGTGACAAGAAGAAAGTTCAAACAATTCACCACTCGAGGTGAAAGCTTTTTTTCTATCAAAACAGCTGTTTTTTGTATTTTTTCTGTCAAACTAAAAAAATAAACAAACAAAAAAAGGCAAATGCAGAAAATCTGGCGAAGCAAGTCTTTTTTTTGGAGTTTCTTCACAATGTATGTATATATTCTTTTAGTTTCTAGAGTTCCTAAGTTTAAGCGCACGACACGTCGCGACGCAGGAGCAGCTGAAGCATTTTTTTTCAGTTTCTCAAGGCGCATTTGAATACGAAATTTGAATTTTATAATTTTTGTATGCTTGTCACCTGCTCCTACGGAGGTAACAAATTTCGAAACAATTGTCACCTTTTGAGCTTTTGAATTTGCTCCAGAATACCAAAAAGTGACAATTGTTACCAAGTATTCAATTGTTACCGAGGTGACTATTGTTTCGGTTGCCAGAATAGGGCTGTAAGGAACATTTGGAAAAAATTTGGTGAGAACCTGCCTTAAGGCTGATCTTGTGATTGTTCTGCTACAACAACAACGTAGAAATGAACGAAGTTTGCTCGATTTGCACTTTTTGTCTTGAATGATTTCAGTTAGAATTTTGCGTGGTTGCGTAAAGCAATTGCAGCGGCAGCTTAAAGGTATGTATTAATATAATAATTTAATTGATTGGCACGACAGCCCGCTTACGCGAGACTAAGGCCTAGCTTCCCGCAACCACCCGTGTTGTGCGTGTGAATTTTGTACGCGGGTGGAAGGGACCTACAGTTTTATGCCGGTTCCGAACGGCAGGTTGGGAGCTTTTTCATAGGCAATTTTTACTCTCAGAGGTTTGCCATTTCCAGCTGAGAGGACAGCCACCGAAAGAGAAAACGAGTTTCCCGTTATTTTTTTTAGGTGTTATTACAGGCAGTATTTGAACCTGCGGAACCTGCTGCCTTTGACTCGTTGTCCAACGCACTAACCAACTGAGCCACGGCGGCTGCAGGGAATGTACTACGTAGTACAAAAACCAAGTGTATGTCAGCACGCTAATATGAGTTTTTGGAGCTTTAATTGTAGTATTCTTCGTAGTACAAAAATTCTTTGTCTGTCAGGAGTATAACAGACGTTGATGGTCGTCCAGGGCTCAGGGCTCATCGTGCTCTAGGCTCTCTCGGCCGCCTTTGAACCTTTTATACCATTCGTATGCTCGGGTTTTCGACATACACGTTTCACCATACGCCTTTTGTAACATTTTCAACCAATCGGTAGACGAAATTTCATTTTTAACAAAAAATTTTAGGCACGCGCGTTCTCATTCTTCATCCATAAAAAAATCGCCACCCAACAATTTTTCGCCTTCTTCGTATAGACGTCAATTGAATACTAATCTTACGCTATGTGTCCAAATTTGACAGAACATCAATACAGATGTATTATAACATTTATCAAGCCATGCTTTTGTTTCCACTGTATTTTTGCCCATCAAATAGCAATGTTTTATCAAAACACGAAATTCACTTTTTTCCATTGTTTACAAAAATTCAGAGGTAGCGTCACTTCGAAAGCAATAACTTGAAAACGAGTCAACCAAATGTCATGAAACTTTGACAGAATCTAAGTTAAGGATGGTTTTCCATGTACAACACAATAATTCTTAATTTTTGGCGCCATCTCTATGTCAGGCCAAAGACTTTTCAGCCCATGTAGTAAAAGTATTCCTAACGTTGAGAAAATAAAAATTTACCGATTGGATAAGTGTGGCAATTCAAAATTCAATTCCTTTTTAAATCATGCTTCCCTATAAAAATTGTTAACTCAATGTTGACCCCGTTAGATTTTAGTTTCAAAATAGTAAAAAACACATGACCAATTACAAATATTTCATTTCGAATGTTTCCACCAGTCGAGCGAAGCTCGAGGATGTCTCCGTCGGGTACCCGGCCTATGACGTCAAAATCGTCCTTGGGGACTTCAATGCAAAGGTCGAGCGAGAAGTTAGTCCAGTAGTTCAGTCTCCATGCGACGACTTTGAACAACGGTCTGAAGCTGAAGCACATTCTGAGTGAGAAGATAAAGCCACGCAAGCAGCTCTACCTGCATTCGCAGTCGGTAGCAATATAAATATTAGTGTGATCTCTATGTGTTTATGTGTGCACGAACAACTGAAGTTGTGCTTTTGCTTTTATTGGCCGTTTTTGTAGTTGATTGTTTCGGTCAATAACGGGATAATTTGGGGATCCAAAGCCCCAAATACAAAAATTCTTTGTGAAAAATATGGTTTCAAATGGTATTGGGCTTAAAAGTTGTACGCAAAAACCCACAAAATTCGTGTGAAGTGAGCACACAATTCTGTTTGGCAACAAACGAAGCCGTTAAAACACAGAGCGCTCATATTATTACGCTCTCACTGTTCCGACGCTTGTTTGGTCTCGATAACGAAAATGTTGCAAATTCGAGCTTGCCCTATGCCAATCGTTTGTATGAACGTAGGAAATCTTATAGTTATACAGTGTCTTTGGCTCAATTTTCCAACCAGCTCGGTGGCTCCCCCTATTCACCTGATAACATCGACGGATTATGGGCTCACATATCCCACTCTATGCGCGCCGCCACTGCAGCGAAGAATGCTGCCTACAAGAAGACTCTGCAGTTGGCTGCTATGTCAGCCAAACGGGAAGAATACCGGGATGTGAGGGAGAAAAAAAGGTGACAGTTTAGACGCAAGAAAGGCCCGAGCGTAAGCAAATCAAGGAGTGCAGGAACAGGAAAGACCCCCAAAAATTGTTCCCGAAAGTCAAGTGTCTGACTGGAAGATATAAGCCCGGGCCATCTTCCTCCAGAAACGGAAACGGGTATCTGGTTACAGATGCGCAAGATGTATTTACTAAGGTTGTCGAAGGAGCACTTCACTAAACTGCTCACAGACGACGAATAGAGCAATGTTGAAGTGGTGAATATGTCCACCCGGCCAAATCGATAACGATGCTGTGGATGTGCCACCGTCGAGCGATGACGAGGTCAGGTCGCTATCCAGTGCCTTAAGAACAGTAAAGCTGTAGGGCCGGGAGGGCTATCAGCAGAATTGCTCAAGGTCGGCGGCGCACAGTGAAACACTCGTGGTCAAAAATTAAAAAAGTTGTTTGTATAATTTGAACTTTTTTATGTAACTTTTAGATCGTTAGGTAATACTTTAGTAAGTAATAATCAGAAATTCGTTTCTTAAAACTTTGATTTCCCTCACAACAATTCAATTTGAAGACATTTTATTTATTTATTTATGCATACTTTATAAATAAATTTAAAAAGTATGAAAGGTGTAGGGCAGCTAGCCTGATGGCAGCATTTATTATATTGTAACGATGAGGCACTCTGTGCTGTGCTATGCATTAATGCTTTTACGAGCATGCTTTTAGGCATGCACTTTGAAGTACGGCCGGCATGCTATAATGCCGATATGGCAGGGATGGTTCGCGAATGGTAATGGAATGTGCAAGAACCATCAGCTCGATAAACCAAACAAGGATAAAAGGCAACAACAAGGCAATAAGTATAATGTGCAGCGCAGAGAGACGAGTCTGTGTTGAGTAAGCAAAGCGGAAACATGAAATAATAGTAGTGTAAAGTAGTAACCAGTGTAAATTTGTAAATAAAACGATTGTTGGTTTTTGACTGCGTTTGCGCTGAGTAACTGAAGTAGTTTTATTTTCAAGCACAATCCAAAACGAACTTAGAGAAGTCATTTTCGTAACATTATTGAAGGTTTCTTTTTTTCAGCACACCAGGCATTGTAAAGGTTCTGTCATGTTGAAATAATGTTTCGTTCTGAAGATTGTGGTTTCAAGTATTATTCTAACAGCCTGCGGATTCCGAATCTTCAAATACTTGCTTTTTTGGTATGCAGCAAAACCACTTAGAATATAAATGTCTATGCAAGGAATTACAGCAATTAGGAGCAACAACAACAGAGCCTGTTTTGCAGCAGTATTCGCCAGCTCATTTCCAGTTATCTCGATATGTCCATCTGGATTGGTAACTTCTGCACCCTCGAAAATGTGGCTTTGCACGTTATTGCTTCCTTTGGCATTGTAGCATTGAATATTTTGCGTGACTTCAATCGTATTTGTGTGTGGTCATACTTTTCCATTATATGGAGGGTGGTAGTAAACTGCAGTTTTTCTGTATTCAAATACCTTTTGTGTGGCCGGTCTTTGGCCGGGCTTCAAAGAAATAACCCTCATGGGAGTAACTAAGGTATCGGGATCAGTAAAGTGCTTACAGTATTTTTGTATTCAAATCTTATCATTGTAAAATATCGCGCCTGAGCAATAACTTTCATAAACGCCATTTCAATATTGCAGGCAGCTACTTTTAATTTAAGTTAAAATATGAATGTAAAATCACAAACATATCAAATATTTTATATTTCGTTGTAAAGGGAATTCCACAGGCTAAAATATGGTGACAAACTTATTGTTCTTTAGTATTGGATTTGTTTGAGAAAAAATGATGACAAAATGTATATTTTAGAATATATCTTAAATATCAATGAGCACAATATTATTGGGAGTGGCAATAATATTGATAGTGGCAACTCATAGTCATTGCTTTTTCTCGTAAAAGAGTAAGCAGCATTTTCAATTCGATAACTACAGTCGTGTCTGGATATAGTGAACTAATTATTGCAAGACCTGCTCACAGTATTGAGGTTGTTCACTATATCAAGGTTAGAATTGTTCAAAAACTCGTTTTATTTGCTCAAACTACACCGTGTGTATATAAATTTAAAAGATCATTAAAATAAAAACTAAAAACCGTACTTTCAACCACAATCGGTTTGCACTCGACAAAAAACATAACCACGAAGGTCAAGAAACAGCTGATTTCGAATACCTCTTTCATTTGGAATACCCTCTTTCATTTTTGATTCATTCTTGTGTGTTTTGTTGCTTTTTGCTTGAAATTGCTTTCAGAATTTTTGTCACTACTTAGAGGTTTCCTATTTAGAGTACTCCATGTAAAAATTTGGGTGTTCACTATATCGAGGTGTTCACTATACTCCGACACGACTGTATGTTTGAAAAGAGTCAAGAACACTTTTTTACGACTGCTTTTTGTAAAAGTATTGTTGTTTTGTAAAAGTAAAGTAGTTGTTTATGTAAAATAAACATTTTGGTTATTTGTGTTACATTTTGGCTATTTTTATTGTTGTTCCTGGTTATTAATTTGTTTTTCTTGTGGCAACGCTGTAAAGAATACGCATCTTCAAAAACTTTGCAAGCGTGTTTGTTGACGTGAGGGAGAAGAGATGAACGGAGGCATAAGTTGCGGCAAAACCAAATAACAATAACATGTCTTACGTTCATACAACGGAATGGCATAGGGCGAGCTCGAAATTGCAATATTTTCATTGTCGAGAGCAAGCAAGCGTCGGTACAGTGAGAGCGTAATAATATTAACGCTCTCTGTTTTGCTTACACGAAGCACAACGGCTCCGATCGCTGCCAAGCAAAAGCAAAATTGTGGGCGCTAACTTAACACGCGTTGAAATCAGTCGCACACTCTGGACTTCATTTTGGAGGGATGTTTCACTACTAATTCTTGTATTTGAGGGGGTTTGAATCCCCAAATGTTCCCGCCCCATGTGCGCTACCGATTGAAACAATCAACCACCAAAAAAATCAACACAGAGTGAGCACAGACGCAGCATTCGTGTTGCTATGATTTGCGCTCAGAGCATTGTGCTCTCATTTCAAGTGTTCCCTCATGTTGCCTACCCCCGCATCGTGAAGTCGGGTTGCGATATCAGCACCCGCATTCAAATTTTTGCTTTTACGTGATGCACACTCTTTATGTTCTATACTTTTTGATACTACGTATGTCATGTTGTACATTAATATCAACCTTCCGTTTGATACCCATATCGTGTAAATTAGTTGGAGATTGAGTTTTTTTTTGATAAAAACTGAACTTTGACCCCAAGCCACGCCTTTTGTGGGCGTTTCCTACGCAAATATTTTAGTTTGTTAGATTCAAGAGCCAACCCTCTATATAAAGCATACTCATTTATTTTTTTTGCACGAGGGTTCGCTATACTGCATTTATGCCGAAAAGCCTCGTCGGAGTAGGTGACCAAACGAACCAGATGATGAGATCTCAAACACGTGCCTCGGATGGTAAGGACGTCGGACAGACTGACGCCACTGATCAGCACATTGCTGAACTAACGGTAAGCGGTTGGAAAGGCTAGCCGACAAGAAGTAGTTGGAACAGTGAATGTGACGAGCGTGACCACCATGTCAACGATTGCAGTTGAAGTTACCGAGGCCATTTCTCTTAAGAGAAAGCGGCTGACGACGAAGAGCTGACAAAGACGGACGAAACTGGTGGCTGCCGCAGAGCGGATACGGCGCAACCAGTACCAAAAACGACGAAGCTCAGCCCGTCCTTTGCTGAGGCTGCTGCAGCTATCAAAATTTTACTGGAAAAATTCCCGGCTGTCCATATTAGTTTGGAAGAGCAGAACACGATCGAAGGGCTGATCAAAGAGGAGCTGCGTAGGATCCCCGTTGATGGGCCTCAGATCAGGTTCCAAAGCTGCTCGTTCAAACCAGGATGGATTATTGTGAACTGCGCCGACGAGGCATCGAGGAACTGGCTAAAGGAAGTTTTGTCGAAAACCCAGCTGCCAGGAAGGAAGGTGGAACTGGTGGAGGGAAAGGGCATTCCCAAACCCAGTGTGGCCACCGTATTCTTACCTGGTTGCTCTCTCCCGGCCGAAGATATTCTTCTGAACTGAAGGACCTTCCCCTTGGAGTTGGGGAGACTTCAGTTCAGAGTGCGGACTCATCAAGGGGCGAAATCGACAGTGACCAATCGGAGCGGCACCGAGACGAGGACGCCAAAGACAGGGTGGAAGAGGACAGCCCCTCCACCAGCAAGCAAGCACCGTCCACCTGCAAGTGGGCGGATGCAAGCCGTCACTCGGACCGAAGTGACCAGTGATAGGACGCCAGGACAGACATCGGTGGGGTCTGCACACACACCGAGCAGCAATGAACGGGTGCAGACGAGTGGTAGAGGGGGGAGGTAGGTAGGTGGTAGTGGCAGCTCTCATATGAGAGCTCACTTAGGCCAAGCTAGGCCCATTGTGATACCACAGGATCTCTCAGGAGGGGGGGGGGGTAAGCGTTCGGGGTCCCACACGAAGGGACCAAAGCCGTGGTTCCTGCACCAGGGCTAAACTAGGATCCAAGGTGTTGATGGATTATTGGTTCCGCATACTTCCCTGGAGACGACGATCACTATCTACCCCGAATAGCAGAACAGCTCATTGCCTATGCTAGGGCACATTTCCTACTCCCCAATACCCCCTTCCCGGGGTCAGTATACATGAATGATCCTTTGACAGGCAGTAATGGGCCGGTGCATCGTTCAGGTAGGGAAGACTGAAGAACTACGAAAGCTGCGTATAACGCACCAGTAATAAAATGGGCGCTGGAATCATTCTGTCCCTAAAAGGCGCCGGGAAACGATGGCATTTTCTCCAGCGTTCTTACAGAAGAGAATGGCGATACTAACGCCTATTTTAACCAAAACCTACGTATGTACCTTAATTCTTGGGTACATTCCAAAAGCCTGGAGAAAAGTTAACGTGGTCTGGAAAACTGGAAGAGCTGATAAGAAGGAATCTTTCAGGCCAATAAGCCTTTATTAAGCCTTTTATGCTTAAAGGCTTAGAAAAGGTCATTGACCGGTATCTGAGGAAGGAAATACTCACTCATTCTCTGAGCAAGAATCAACATGCCTACCAGCAAGGTACATCCACGGAAACGGCCCTATCGGCACTGGTAGGCAAGATAGAGAAGTCCCTGACGGAAAAGGAAATCTGTCTAGTAGGTTTCCTGGAAATAGAAGGGGCGTTCAACTGGGGAGCACGGTGATTCAGTCCACCTTAGGGGAGGCAGAGCTGTGAGCAAGTACAGCACGAGGATGTACTCAAGGGGGAGTACTATCCCCTCTGCTGTGGTCCATCAACGACTACGATCGATTAATCTGCTCTCTTGAAGAGCAGGGACATGAAGTCATCGCATATGCAGACGATGTAGTCATTGTGGTCAAAGGCAGAGACGGACATACCGTCTCAGACTTGCTTCAGAACGCGTTGAGGATAATTGAGCACTTGTGTATCAGACAGAAACTGTCTGTGAATCCAGACAAGACAATCATAGTCCATTTTACACTTAAAACGAAGATCGACCTTGGATCTTCGGAAAGGAACTGAACTTCTCAAAGGAAGTTAAATATTTAGGGGTAATCCTGGACAGCAAATTGAACTGGAAACCTCATGTTGATCGCATCATTAAGAGAGCAGGTAATGCTCTCTGGATTTGCAAAAGAATCTGTGCATGATGCTGTGTAAGGATAGGAAGCGAGATGGAGGCTTCTGGATGCCTCTGGATCTGAAGCCACCGAAACTCCTCTTCAGGAAGAACTACGTTACGTATATGCCGCACAGGGAAGACTGGGCTGCTAATAAAATCAGTCTCACGTGCGATAACACTGTTTGGTACACCAATGGCTCAAAGATGGAAGGCGGAACGGGCGCTGGAATATTTAATATTGGCTCCCAATTGGCAGTCAGTCTGGAAGACACGGCCACAGTCTTCCAGGCTGAGGTCTTTATCATAAACTAGTGTGCCAGAAAAATACCGACTCTCAATGTCAGGAAAAAGAGATTATCCTCTTATAATGTCCTACAGCCAGGCTGAAATAAAAGCTCTGAACTCGACGACGTTTGACTCCGAACTGGCCTGGAAGACAGGAAATGATCTCCCAGACATAACCAAGTAATAATACACTGGGAATTCTGAGCGGGCACTGCTAAATATGCATAAAGCGCGACTGGGATTGACTAATAGCGAAGACTGTGACTATGTAGGTTCTGCATGGAAGATGACAAAAAATCTGTGCACATCATAACCGAGTGTCCCGCCCTTTTAGGCGCAAGGAAGCGTATGCTGGGAAGAGAACTAATTCAGACAAAAGAGCTGTCTGGAACTAATCTGGGAAAAATCAAGGAGTTCCTGGACGGTATTGGGGGAGTTGAACTCCTCCAATAAAGAATAAGAGATGCGACAAAATAGTTATCTTCGGACGCAGTGTCTCAGGCAGTTGGTGCTCGGCTACCGTATCTATTCTATTCTTTCTATTTTATTCTATCCTTTATTTTCTTTTTTTCTATTTTGTTCTATTCTATCTAAAGAAACAAAAACTAATGATATGTGATACATTTCCCCACGGACTTCCCTTGCAAAAATCATCAATCACAAATAACAGCGTGTGATTTCTATGTGCTTATGTGAATGGGCACAATTCGCTCAAAATGAGCGGGAACAATTGTAGTTGTTCTTTTGCTTTTATTGGCTTTTTAGTGTTTGATTGCCTCGATCAGTGGCGCACCTAGGGCAGAAGCATTTAGGGATCAAAACCCCAATTACGAAAATTGTTTGTTAAAAATTATGGTTTCAAATGATATTGGGTTCAAAATCTGTACGCAAAACCCCTAAAATGAAATCCCGTGTGCGTCACTGATTTCAATCTGTGTGAAGTGAGCACACAATTTTGCTTGGCAACAAACGCAGCCGTTAGAAAAGAGAGCGTTTGTATTAATACTAGGTATCGGATTTGTATGCACACAAAATATGCAAAACATATGCACTCCATCCAGGTTGAACCGCTAAAACTACAAACATGACATTTGCAGTGTAGGTACATCTTAAAAAATGAACACTCGTTAAGTCGCAAAACATGGGTTAAGGTGTTGTATGAAGAAACGCATTTTAATGAGCCTATTGATTTTAAATTTGCGCTACGACAGGCAGGCACATTCTACTTAAGCACTTGCCGAGCTAATTATGCTTTAAACTCCCCTTTATACAGAGCTTTAAACGTGTATAACATTGTATCATCTAAATTCAAGTTAGACTTGTTTCTTTCAAAAGATGTTTTTAAAAATGATCTAAAACATGTTCTCTAGTAAGAACAATCTGTTCATAGACTTAAATAAATAAATAAATTTGGTGAAAACACATAAAAAAAATAATTCGACACGTATTTTTCAATTTTTCGAAAATCAAAACTTAACGGGTCAATTGACTTAAAAATTTGTGAAAATATTTGAAATAAAAAATAATTAAACACATATTTTTTACTTTTTTGAAAATCTAAATTTAACGAGGTAAACCAAGGGAAATCGGACGGTGATGATTTAAGGGGTAATATTACTTAAAAGCCGACGAAAGCCCTTTAAATAAGATATAATTAGACACTAATTTTCTCGTACGAATCTGACTGGGTCAACGAGGATTAACGCTATGCCGTCCAGCGACTCCACAGTGGCGTCGTGAGCAAACTGTATATCTTCGAAATTTCATGAAAGTAGGGGAACAAGGTTGAGAACTTATAAGAACTAACGATGAGATTAGTAAAACTTAACAATTCATAGTCTCCCGATAATGTCAAAAACGGCCGGCGACATGCCAAGTAATCCGTATTAGCGCTGCCGGCGCCAAGCGAAAAAATATTTAAAAGACATGTGGACGGCAAGTGTTAAGAGAAACTTGATTTATTGAGCCTATTGACTTAAAATTTGCGTGCAAAGCCGGAGAATCCTGCTAGTTGTGGAATGCAAATTGTTTTAATAAAAGTATGAAATTCTTCGGTGCAAAGCCGGGATAAGTGGCAGTATTTCTTATATTCCAGGAATTTAGTGAAATTTGGGAAGTTCAAAAAGGTTTATAAAAACATTGTGCTTTAAATATAATTCATTTCTTAATTTGAAGTCCACGAAATAAAACCTTAACTCAAATAATAACAAAACTTAAAATTAAATATAAAATTAAAATTAACTACTTATTACAGTAAATAATTAAAATTTGCTC
Organism: Melieria omissa; assembly: GCA_963971225.1. Lineage (NCBI taxonomy): Eukaryota > Metazoa > Arthropoda > Insecta > Diptera > Ulidiidae > Melieria > Melieria omissa. The sequence continues at coordinate 117,255,507 of OZ020267.1, forward strand.
CAAGTTTTCTAGGGTTGCATATGCCATGCCTATGGCCGTACACCAGCTCTTGGAGTACGAAAACGTTCATTATTCTGGTATGCTGTACTCAGCAATGCCCCAAAAAAAAAGCTTAGTGAGCCAAACTACAACACCTTCAATAATGATCGTAAGAACATCATTCTCGGAATAACAAAAGTCTGGCTTGTCTAAATTGACCCCCCCTCCCAACCACCTTACATACAAGAGCACATTAACCTCACTCTCGTTCTTGTTTGCATAGAAGAACATAAGTCTATATGAATATGTTTATATACATACTTACGCCAAAAACGGCAAAAAATGAAAAAAAAACATGCAAAAATATGCAAAAAATATGCTAAAAGTAGGCAAAAATGCAAAAAATATTCAATATATGCAAAAAATTAAAAAAAATATGCAGTGCATATGTTAGCTCATTCTTAATATTTTTCAATAAAAATAGTTTCTGTCTTGGTCCCGTTCAAATCCGAAGCTCCAAAAAAATATGCACTTGCATATAATTCCGATCCCTATTTATTACGCTTTCACGGTGCCGATGCTTGCCTGCTCTCGATAAAGAAAATATTCCATTCGATTTTATGAACGTAAAGGTAAGGTCCCACGAATGCCGCAATGCGTAGAAATTTTACGCATTTGAAAAAATCAAATGCCAATCGTGTGAATTCAAATCAGTTTCGGCGCAGATGTCAAAAATATTCGATCTGCCTCCTGTTCCGCCGAACGAAATCGGTACTGTAGCGCTTATCGTGTGAAACGTTGAAGCCAGACAAAAAATTGAGCCGAACTTTGTCGGCAACTCGAGCACCAACCATAGGGGCGACAAATTTTGTCGGTGCTTTAAAATTTTTGAGAATTTATTCAATTTTTTTTTCGATTCGGGCAATCGTGTGACCTGCCTATGAAATCGTTCGGTACGATATTTCTGTTCGCTAAGTTGAGCCAACAAAGTTTGTCGAAAATGTGACAATCGTGTGATCCAAATAAAAAACGTTTTGCTCACTTCACAATTTCCGCGTAGTCAACCATATTGGGCTATGATCGGCGCATTTGCGGCAATCGTGGAACCTTAGCTTAAGACATCTTACAGTTTTAGGTCTTTGAAAGGAACTTGTGTTTTACTGAAGGAAATAAAATTGTTTGTATTTAAACATGGGGTCACTATACTTTTGAAACAATTATCATTAAATTTCTACATTTTACTGAATGTAAAGCATTGAAATTCGGTATGGATTTAAGACTCAGGGGTTTCCTTCTACTGAAAAATTTAACGAGCATTAGGCAAGGGGTGCGGGGGGATGGGGTCAGAAGCAATAACCGCTTAAGTTCATTGGTATTATTTTGAGCAATACGCTTTGGAGGAATATGCTAGCACCCTTAACTCAATGATGTCCTTGGTCGACTAAAGCGTTTAGGTCGCACAACTTTATTGAATTTTCAGTTACTTAAAGATACTTTAAAGAATTTACTTTCAAAACCGATGTGAGCAAAGCCGCGATGAACAGCTAGTATTGCATATATGTATGTCATGCTGCAGGGTTTTTCTTCTGATTCGTCCATATCCGCTTTGTACTCTAAGGGGAAGGTTTACTAAAACATTTTCATATAACTTACTTGATTGCGGCGAGTTAAAGATTTTATTCTCTGGTTGGTTTGACTTTCTATGGAAAACATTGTGTGGTTTCGAAGCTTCCGTAGCAGATGATGATCTCTTCCTCATTGGTTCTATGTATGCATCAGTTTTTGCCGACATCGCACTGTAAATATTTATTTTATTTTTATTTTATTTAGCCAAGGAACAGCTGTACTTACTGACTATAGGAGAATTACGAACTAAACTATTTTACAACAATTCCTTCGGAAGTGACACGTCTAAATCTGCAAAATTATTTAACCGTTTGGCTGCTGACGGATTTTTTCGGACATATGCCAAAACTGCGGCACTAATTGCGCGTGTATGGAAAATATGTTTGAAATATGTATATTATTACAACAATTAGAAATCATATGCTCCGCAAACGCAACGAGTCCAGTCCAGTAAAGTACAAATTTTACTGATTCAGAGCAGCGTTACTGCACAGTCAGGCGTAACAAAAAAGGAGCGGTGTCGCGCTCTTCGCATTTTTGGCACATCATAAGAGGAGCGCGATAGCGCTCCTCAGCAGTCAAACGGTTAACTTTGAAAAGGCCCCCGACAAAGGTGCATTTCTAGCATAATTTATTTATTTATTACAAATAGCCAGCCGCCGTAGCTCAGCTGGCTAGTGCCTTGGGTCGCGAGTCAAATGCGACGCTCGAACCCAGGTTCAAGACTCCGTTGCTGCTAACACCGAAAAAAAAAACAACATTTTTTCTTTCGGCGGCTGTCCTTTCAGCAGGAAATGGCGGACCTCTGAGAGTAAAACTGCTTATGAAACGGCGAGTTGGGCCGTTCGGAATAGGCATAAAACTGTAGGACCCTTCCAACCTTGTTAAAGCTAGGCCTTAAGGCTGCTTCCCATAGATTCCGTTGCGTACGTGAGAGCGAAGTATTCAACTGACAGCGACGGAATGAAGGAGAGACTCGACCCAATGAATACGTTGTCAACGGATACTACACCTTTTCAAGCTCGATTTCAGAAAGTGTAAAACAATTTCAGAAAGCGTAAAAGCAATTTCAGAAACCGTCAAAGCAATTTCAGAAAGCGTAAATTTAATTTCAGAAACCGTAAAAGCGATTTCGGAAACTGTAAATTCAATTTCAGATACATAAATTTAATTTCAGAAATCGTCAATTCAATTTCAGAAAGCGTAAATTCAATTTCAGAAAACGTAAATTCAATTTCAGAAAATATAAATTCAATTTTGGAAAACGTTAATTCAATTTCAGAAACTACCTTTAATGTATAAAAAATGTTTTTGGAAAAATGCACTTTGCCAAATTTTGTAACTACGTCACAAATTCCATATTTTCTAAGATTTAAAAACGGTTTGCGGATTCGAAATCAGCGCTCCCTAATTACCCTAGAACTGATGTCAAACCCATAAAAGCCATTTTGCTGTTGATCAGTGTAATCTTAGATATACTAAATAATGTGTCAGCGAGCAGTTTGAGACAAAAAAAAAGTGTCTTTTAAGGCAAAGTGTGTCGGGAATCGCCGTAAAACAAACAGGTTTATCACATTACCCGAACTTACTCTAATACTACGTTTACATTGAGCCCAAATGCGTGATTTGTGCAAAAATTCTCAAATGCGAAGCCAAATCACGCATTTCCCCATACAAATTGAAATTGACGAAATGACTCATTTCAACAAAACAACGAAGCAAATGCGATAAAACATGACCAATTTTATCGAACGCATCACAAAATGAAAGCTCTTTCAAAAGCTTCAAAAGCTTTTGTCCTTTTTGACAGTTCAAAATCAAAACAAACGAAAATTATCAAAATGGAAATTTTGAATGGAACTTTTCGTCTGCTTCAAGTATGTAGAATATGCTTAGCATGTAAGGTATGTAGTATATTTGTATTCAAATGTCGCAGTGTGTAGAACATAAAGGCAGCAAAAAAGAAACAAATGATTTAGTCAGTAGCCGGAAAAGAGCTGACCTATGAGCTGCGGCAAGAGGACATGAGCATTGAGCATTTGACATTAGCTGCTAAACAAAATGAAATGCAATGCAAATGAGGCAATGTAAACAATTTGAAATGACTCATTTGAAACTACGCATTTGGGTTCAATGTAAACGTAGTATAAGGTTCCTATACAGAAAGACTGCAAAAAAAAAACATGAACCGATAGGCCTAATGACTTATTAATTGGTGGAAACATTGGAAATAAAAAATAATTAAACACACATTTTTTTTTACTTTTGTGAAAATCTTAATTTATCGAGCTAATCCAAGGGTTAAATGTTTGTATGGAGAAACAAAATTGTTTGACCCGTTTGACTTCACACTTGGTAAAAGTATGTACTTCAAATCCGAAATAATCCAACACGTGTTTATCAGTTTTTTTAAATCGAAATCAAACGAGTAAACTATTTAACCCTTAGTCTGTATGGATAAGCATGATTTAATGGAGTTTTTGTTTTCAAACTTAGTTAAAGTGCACCAACTGATAAATAAAACGAAACGTGTTTTTTATTTTTTTCGAAAATCGAAATCTGACAGCGAATTATATAAAACAAAAAAATTTTGTATATAGTTACGTATGTATATCTTCGAAATTTCATGATAGTAGGGGTACAAAGTTGAGAACTAACGATGACATTAGTAAAACATAACAATTCATAGTGTCTTGATAATGTCAAAAACGGCCGGCGACAAGCCAAGTAATCCGGATTAGCGCTACCGGCGCCAAACGAATAAATATGTACAAGACGAGCGGACGGCAAAGTGTTAAGAGAAACATGATTTATTGAGCCCATTGACTTAAAATTTGCATGCAAAGCCGCGGGGCCCTGCTGGTTATGAAATGCAATTTTTTTTAATAAAAGTATGAAATTCTTCCGTGCAAAGCCGGGGTAATTGGTAGTATTTCTTATATTCCAGGAATTTCGTGAAATTTGAGAAAAATTTGTATTTTAAAAAGAATTCATTTCTTAACTTGAAGTTTACAAAACAAAACCTTAACTGAAATAATAATAAAACTTAAAATGAAATTAAAAAAATGAACTACTTATTACAGTAAATAACTAAAATTTGCTCCAAGTTTTCTAGGGTCAGTATATACAATGCCTATGCCGTACACCAGCTCGTGGAGTACCAAAACGTTAATTATTCTTGTATGCTGTACTCAGCAATGCCCAAAAAAAAAAATAGCTTAGTGAGCCAAACTACAACACCCTCAATTATGATCGTAAGAACATCATTCTCGAAATAACAAAAGTCTGGGCTTGTCCAAATTGACCCCCGTCCCTCCCAACCTCTGTACATACAGGAGCACATCAACCTCACTCTTGTTCATTTGTATAGAAGAACATAAGTCTTTATGAATATGTTTACATACATACTTACGCCAAATACGGCAAAAAATTAAAAAAACATGCAAAAATATGCCAACATATGACAAAAATAGGCAAATATGCAGTGCATATGTTAGCTCAATCTTAATATTTTTCAATAAAAATAGTCTGTCTTGGCCCCGTTCCCCCCGTGAGCTCCAAAAAGATATGCACTTGCATATAATTCCGATCCCTAGTCATAACTAAAAATGTTTGATTTTCTAGTGTAAAATAAAAAGTTGTTACTTATCCTGTAGCATAATCTGTAAGGATTTTCTTATTTATACGTTATTAAAAAATGGTTTTTAGCTCGAAAACAGTTTTTAACGTTTTCTGAAAAATTAAACATTTTGAGCTGTCACTTTTGAAGTGGGTGTGCGATTTCATCTCAATCGGCTGTGGTTTTTGCTTGATTGTGACTCAAAAAAGCAACGTCAAATTGGTTTTTATATAATAGTGTTACGAAAATCAGCTAGGCCACCTCAACGTAGGCTATATGTTTCTCTGGATTGTGCTCAAAAATAAAACACACTAAAATTCTTCAACGCAGCTCTACAACAGTAGTCACTTTATTTACAATTTCACACTTTACTGTCTTTACACTTGTTACTTATTGGACTACTCCGTGTTGCACCTTTACTTGCTAAAACCAAATTCTTCCCTCTGCGATGCACCCGGTTGCCTTTTATACTTGTTGGCTTACCGCGCAGATTGTTCTCGCACATTCTGATTGGACTCAAAAGTTCCAGTTTCATCCGAGAAATCTTTGCGAATGTTCTAGCGAAATTATCAGGCCCCTTAAAGTATGCCTTGCACAGTGACAGCAAGCAGTATCATCACAATGGTATAAAAAAGCCCATAATACATATAACAAGTATAGATTTAAACGTAAAAGAGAATGTGTTGTTTAATGAAAACCTCTCGCGTGCATTATATAATTTTTTTTACGATTTAATCTGGTTTTCTTTTAAAAATGCTGAAAAATAAAATAGCACGGAATTAGGTATACATCAACACGGAATTAGGAACACAAGAAAATTTTTGTAGTGTATTAGGGATGATAACATATTTTAGAAAAGTATTATAAAATTTGCAAATCCAATGCAACAAATTTATATTTTACAATTTAAAAAAAAAAGAAAAAATTTATATTATTGTAAAACACTTGAAATTAGAGTACATCTTTTTACTGGGCCACAATTATTCGCTGGTTTTTGATCTGCCTTAACATGCCGGAATATGGCGCATTTACCTTAATTGTATTATAACTATTTAGCTCTATTCACAATCCTGTTAACATGGTCTTGCATCGTAGCATTTGGTAATTGGTATGGCATATTTTTACTTTACATTAACAAAATACACAGAGATGCATTTGCTTTACCCTTGTAATTATGCAACACTTACAACCCATAGTTTATATTTACTGCAAATGCAACACCGAACTGCAAAACTGACAGCTGTTGGAAAAAGAAGCAAAGGACGAAAAACATACCTGAAAGCTTGGAAAACGAAGAAACGAATTAAACAGAGGAGGACATAAATAAAATACTAAATTATTTCCAAGTAGGTCTCGAAATTAAAGGTAAGGAAAGGCTTCTAGCTACCTTAATTCACAATAGTTGTGAGTTTTGCGTGTGGCAACAACTGTTGCCAACTAAACATAAAAAGACACACAACTGATGGCGAATGTATTGGACAGATTTGCAATCTCAAATGCACAAGATTGTGCACAAGGCTAGTATTTTTGTATTGCAATACTAGCTGGGCCCCGTGGCTTTGCACGCAAGTTCTCTTGTTTCCCGCATACAAATTCTTAACCTATTGTTGACCCTGTCAGGTTTTGATTTAAAAAACATCTAACTATCTTTGATTTCAAATATTTTCACCAATTTTAAAGTCAAAAGCCCATTAAATTATGTGTTTTTATATTTAATAATAGTTAATAATACATATTAATTGACTGGCACGACAGCCCGATTACGAGACTTAGCCTAGGCGTATACGGAGACGCAGGCCGCGGAACACAGCACAGGGCAGCGCAACGCAAATTAAGCTGTGTTACGCAGCAAATGTTTGAACAGCGTATACCAATCTCGGAAAACCAGCACACGTGTTCCGTATTCATTCCATAAACCCAGTAATATGAGTTATTTGTCTGAATCTGACTTTGAAATATAACCTATATACTATAATTTGAGTGTAATATGGGCTGTCCACGCACTTTTTCAATTTATTCTAGAATTTTTGCAAGAGAACGTGTTGGCTGCGCGTAGGAAACTGTATTTCAACTACAACGCGACGCAGTTGTGCGCAGGCACGTCTCTCCGCCGGACGCGACTATGTCGCTGTATACGCTGTCATATGGTACTGCATTATTTACAAAAAATTGAGCTACGCTGAGCTGTACTGCGTGTGCGGCCTGCGTGTCCGGACACGCAGGCCGTATACAGCGACATAGTCGCGTGCGGTGGAGAGACGTGCCTGCGCACAACTGCGTCTCGTTGCACAGTGGGGTAATTGATGCCGAAAGTGCCGATTAATTCCCCCTGGCTATTTAGATATGAAATAACTACTAAGTTTAGTTAATTGAACATTATAAAGTAAAAAACAAATGTTTTTGGGTATACTTTAGTGGACATTTTTTAAGAAACGGTAAAAAACTAACATAGTAAAAAAAAAATTTGAAAAATGAATTTTAAGTTGAACAGTTTAATTAAAACATTTCATCGCCGTCTCTTGCAGCCAATTTAGTTTCATCATTAAAATCATCATTATCATCATCATCATAATCTTCATCAGCATCATAATCATCACCGTCACCATTATCATCATTCGTCATTTGTCAACTCCATAGCATCTTTGGGCATATACTGCACTTTTTTTTTTGGCAATTTTCTTATTTCGTCATTGACTCTTTCTTTTTCGTTTTTAGAAACTGCTGCAGATTCCTTGACGAATTCAATTTTTAACGGCCTACAAAATCGTGTAGATGCGGGTCGCGGGTTTTGCCATATAATTTTTTTTTCCACAAAACATTCGAAGTGGAACAATTTTGAAAACACGCAATAAACACATTTTCAGTTTTGGCTTAATTCTGGAGTTCAAGTTAATTTCTGAGCTTTCCTGTATTCATAGACCTATAGTAGAATTTTATGGCGAATATTTTCGTGATACATTTTGTCCTTAAAAAGTTCTGTTTTACAGGACATTTTTGACATTTTACAAAAAAAAGGGTCAAAGTGACCCATAAAAATAGGAGCTACAGGGTTAAAATGCTCCACAAAAATGTTCCTCGTAGTGTTTTACACCAAATTGCTGAACACATCATATACCTAAAATGTGTTGTTACATGGTTTTCGTATGCCGAATCACCATAAGAATGGGCGAAAAGGGGAAAACTTTGACCCCCCCTAAAAAAAAATTCAGACGTAAACTTTCAAAACGCCGATACACGTATATTTTTTTTTGGCCCCCTCTACCAGAATCCGTTGTCAGAACCTTGTTATTTTGAAAAAGACTTGATTTTGTTGTGCAGTGTTATCAATTTCGTTTGCACAATGCATGCATGAGGCCCTTGGGTGCGCACACAAAAATCGAAATGCTGGAAAAGTGCGCAACATCGCGCAACTTTTTTTTTCATAAAATGTTACTGAAATATCTAAGCTATATGCTAAGGAAAACAGTTTTGCCCGACCTCACAAGACTCACAACTATATGTCTATGAAAAGGTAAAAAATTAGACAATTATTATGCTTTTAAACAAAAAATTAAATGAAATACTTATAAACATTTTTTAGCAAAACCAAATACACATTGCATTGCTGAAATACCTGAACATGAAGGCTGCATCATTAATTTTTCAATAGTTTTTCAAATTCACACAAAGAAATCGTTTTTAAGTGACGACAAAAACACGTTTATCGCTGTGCGCACAAAAACTGAAAATAAATGTCAACTTTCAGAGTGCTTTGCGGGAAAACGGTAAACTATTTTGCAACAACTCTTTCACAAAGTGATACAGAATTTTATCCCCTTTAACCCGGTACCAAAAACATAGTTGTATCTTGATTTTTCATTTTTGAATTAATCGGCACTTTACTTATATATTACCCCACTGTGCGTTGTAGTTGAAATACAGTTTCCTACGCGGAGCCGACACGTTCTCTTGCAAAAATTGAAGAATAAATTGAAAAAGTGCGTGGACAGCCCATATTACACTCAAATTATATTATATAAGTTATATTTCAAAGTCTAATTCAGACAAATAACTCTTTTTACTGGGTTTATGGAATGAATACGGAACACGTGTGCGGGTTTTCCGAGACTCGTATACGCTGTTCAAACATTTGCTGCGTAACACAGTTTAATTTGCGTTGTGCTGCCCTGTGCTGTGTTGCGCGGCCTGCGTCTCCGTATACGCCTAGGCTAAGGCCTTGCTACCCGCAACCATCCGTGTTGTGCGTGCGAATTATTTACAAGGTTGGAAGGGACCTACAGTTTTATGCTCATTCCGAAGGGCGAGTTGGGAGCTTTTTCATAGGCAATTTTACTCTCAAAGGTTTGCCATTTCCTGCTGAGAGGACAGCCGCCGAAAGAAAAATTGTTGTTTTTCTTTTTTCGGTGTTAACGCAACGAAGTCTTGAACCTAGGTTTGAGCGTCGCATTTGACTCACGGCCCAACACACTGTCCAGCTGAGCTACGGCGGCTGTCCACATTTTTACATTTACTCTAAACAAATTCTTAACAGCTGGTCCACCATGGTAAATTTTGATTTTCAAAAATATGAAAAGCACGTTTTAGTTATTTCCCGATTGAAGTGATTTTGCTTAGTTTGAAGTCAAAAGACCCAAAAAATCTTGTTCAAAAAAGTGAAAAACACGTGTCAAATTATTCCTCATTAAGAGTACCTCCACCAAGTTTGAATAGAACCATTAATTTATGGTTTTCACCGTGTTTTCATATATACGAAAACCCGTCGTTTTAATCCCGTCCGATTTTAATATTTGGAAAAAATGAAAACACGTATCGAGTTATTTTACACTTGAAATAGTTTCACAAATTGTGAAGCAGAAAGGCTTAACACATTTTGTTTTTCCATACATACTTTTAACCCGTCCTTGATCCAGTCAGATTTAGATTTTGAAAATAATGAGAAACATGTGTCTAATTGTTTTTTGATTTTAAGTCAGTCTCCGACTAGTTTTCGTATTGAGCAGACGTCCTAATCTCTAACTATTCTCGCTTCATTTCTCTTTACGCCGCTTATATGCTTCCACTACAATTCACGTGGTTTAGTTACTGTCTCACTTCGCTAACTTAATCAAAACTATATAGGTGAAAGTTTCTAAGTAAAACAATGGCTTCCGGGCCGCCAAACCTAGTTGAAAATCGTTTATATCTACGACAAACTTTTGGCACAGAATTCCTGTTTTGAAGTACACCGCTCCCTAAACCTTATCTGCAAAGACATCTTATCCATTTCGGAGCTCCGAATTTGTATCAGCCTACAAATTTCAAAAACAAATTGACGGTCAAATGACGGATTTGCCAACTACTTGGGCACACAGCAAAACATTGCAAGCGATCATCCACGTGCGAGCAATGCACCCTCCCTCCCCACGCTCTATTCGACTGCACTTATTGCGCTAATTGTGCTGCTGAACACCTAACCACTACCACTGTCACCACTACTGTCACCACCGAAACTCCAACCAAATCAGCAACTAAATTTCACGCCACCTCACAAAACGATCTTGCCACTAACCCCTTGTCCTTATCTCAAAATATTACATCACAATCACGCACGCAGGAACACATAACTGGGGTACGGAATTATATGCAAGTGCATATTTTTTTGGAGCTTCCGATTTGAACAGGACCAACACAGAAACTTTTTTTATTGAAAAATATAAGGAATGAGCTAACATATGCACTGCACATTTGCATATGTTTGCATATTTTGTATATTTTTGAATTTTTTGCATATAAATCCGATACCTACACATAACTAACAACACAAACGGTATACAATCAACCCCAAAATACATAGGCGCATAATCATAGTCCCGCGGCTTTAGTTAGCAAAAGACTAAAAAGATAAAGTCGACTTTAATTTTTCAGTTACCATAGTCAGTTTAGAACATGCTTCTACGTAGCAGCGACTTTTTGAAACAGCAAACGAAAGCAACGGCAACTCTGCAAAAACTAGCGATTCGGAGTTACAAATGAGAATGTATTTTCGGAATTATACCCATACCGATTTATTTTGTAATAAATTATTTTGCAATATTTGTTTTCCTGAACACTAATTAGCAGTTAAAAATGGACGACTACGCTCGGCTACTTGTGAAAAACAGACGGCAGCCTAAAAAATCGACTGCACAATTTTCCGAGGATTAATCTGCCCAGCTCTGACATAAACAAAACAAACAAACAGCTGATCGATATGAAAATTGTTGCCTACTTTACGGTGTAAAGAAAACAATTGTATTCTATTGCCGCTTGGTTCTTGAATGTTCAAAACATCAATTGCAAACTGAGCAGCAACTTTATTGACCGGCAACGACTATAGAGGTCTTCGTCATCGAACTCGAAGGGATCCATCCGGCTTTTATATACTTTTCGCCGTCTCAGCACAATATCGTCGTTCATAATATTGAAACCTCTTTCAATTTCCTCGAAATGAAACATTTGACATTTTTTTTTAGTTTTTTTTCGTTTTTTGAATTTAAAGTATTTTGAAAAAGTGCCATTTCTGCTCATTTTGACTTATTGCTAACTGGTTTAGCAACAGCTTTTGTATGCTTTAAAGAGTACACTTTAAGCGTTAAAGTATGCTCTAACTCGACTATAATTGATTTAATGCCTACTTTATTTGAAAGTATACTTTCCTGATCTTAAAGTGTACTTTATTGCGACTATGATTATGCGTCAATAACGCTACGCAACACACAATAAACCACTTGATGCACATGGATGACATACAAATATACGCTGCAACAACACAACAAATGGAAAGTCTCTTAACATTAACAGAACAATTCACCCTTGAAACATCCATGGAGTTTGGTGTAGAAAACTGCAAACTACTCAATATAGACAAGGGAAAAATAGAAATAAATGAACCGGAAACCCTAAAAATGAATACATGAACTCAACACAGTTATACAAATACCTAAGTATAGAACAGAACAACATGATAAACCACTAATACATAGAGAAACAAATGCAGAAAAAATACACAAATAGACTCAACAAGATTTTAAAAACAACGCACAAATAGAAAACCAAAGAAAATCTTTCCACTTAAAAAATACTACGCTACATAGGACAATACCCTGCAAGAACACTATAGATAAAATGGTTAATCATTAAACCTATAGTGCTGATAGAAATTTCCACCAGAATTCTCATCAGTTCTGAAGAGCCGTGTGAAAATTCTGATAGAAACTCAGGTACCCTGGTGGCAATTCCCAGAAACTCACCTAAATCTACTTGGATTTTGTTACATATTCTTTAAAAAATTGATTCAGTTAAAATAGTTTTACTGAAATGTGTATTGTAAAATATTGTCTATAAGTAACTGTTCTGCCAATCATTTTTTTGTTTTCATAAAAATGGCACAATTTGAGGTGGCAATTCACATAAACTCAGTACATAAAAAAATATAAAATTGCATACAGTAAAAATGTTTCATAGCTCAAGAAACTGTAAATAGTTTTTTTTTTTTTAAACAATTTGTCTGTTTCCCATTACGGTTTAAAATATTTTAGGCACAAATAAAATAATATTCTGAAGTTTGTGCCGGTATGCAAGCCACAACGTATTTAATCGCTTTTTTAAAGCCAATCTTTGAATAAAACTGTCGTTCTTTTGCGTAAACATCTCCAGCAAGAACCCAAAGGTGATCGATGTGATGTAAGTCAAGAATTCGAACTGGCCAATAAAAAAAATTTAATGTTTTTGTCTTTGAAAAAGTTTTTTGTTTTTCTAGAACTTTGAACTGCAGCATTTTCCTGCTGAAAAATAAATTCAGGCCCATACAATTTTTCTGATTATTCTATTATCATTACGTTTAAAAGTTCGTAGTCAATGTAGAAGTTAATTTTTTCAGAAACGCACGCAAATTAAATCGTACCATACATGGCAATGCCGGCCCAAACCATTATATCACCTGATAATATCCGGCTCATACAGACTTCCTTTTCAACCAACTAGCTAAGCTACGCTAAAAGTATTAAATGCCGTCAGTACTTTCTAAAATGAACGGTTTTTGTAACTAAACAAAACTTATGACAACCGTTCGCGCCTCTAGTTTCTCGGCGAATTACATTATTTTGGGTTTAAGGCTAACAGTCAAAGGGGTTTTTTGGGGTGTTTAGTATAAACATCGCGGTTTGAATTTTTCAAAATTTGTCGAACATGTCGGGGCTTTATAGACAGATCTATTCTGCGAACACACTCCTTCGACATCAGATTTTCTTTTATTCCCAATGCCGTTATCACACGTTTTTGCCTTACGATAATTTTCGTGTTTCGGTCATATCTTACGTGTTTCCCATAAGATCCGCGTAATTTTGAATAACGACACACTGGTGTCTCAGACCTGCCTATTTTATCCGCTATTTCCCGTTTTGAAAACTCTTATTATGTGAATGCATTAGTTTTTCCCTTTTCTTCAGATAGCAATTACTAAGAAAATATAAATTTTACTTTTTTAATGATACAAAAATCGACTTAAAACAGTTTATAAAGGCAAAACATACCTCAAATTACTTATATTTGTGTTTCACTGATGAATTTGAATCGCTGAGTTTATGTGAACTATCACATTTCTACTCTGAGAAAACACTAGTCGCTTCTGAATGTTTGGCTCCATCTCGCAAACTATAAAATAGTGCATAGCGGTACACCTGCCGTGTTTTACAGCAAACTATGGAATTGTAAACTACAACCTTTTGTTTGTTTTTCATTTGTTGTTCATTTGTTTTTCAAACCATCTCCTCTACTCCTACAATACTTTTCATACCTCAACTCAAAGTGAGTTTATAGGAATTGCCACTAGTGTATACGTGTGATTTTGCATCACCTTTTAACACTGGAGTTTTGGTATCTGGCACAGATATACAGTTGTCTAGCTCGCACCTACTATGACAACAGATTTTATAGGCAGCTGTTCGCTCGCACGTTCTATCATTGAGGTTTGAATTCCTTGTGATTATCAAGCTGTCTCGCTCCCTCACATCAGCCTTCAACAGAGTTTCTGTTAGTCCTGATTAATCAGGTGATTAATCAGCCCTGACAGAAACTTCATTTATTACTGATATCAGGACTGGTGTATAAGCCAATAATTTTTTTAAAGGAAGAAAAAAGGCGGAAGCTGCAATTCTAATGAAGTACACAAATTATAATTTACTCGAGCATCAGTTGTTCAAATAATAAAACGATAAAAAATCAATCAAGTGATCAAGGAGATTTTGGGTTTTTCTATATAAACTTTCAAGGAAATGAAGGATTAAAATTTCCAAAGGACCTTTTTCATATCCTGTTTTACAAATACAAATTATTGAGCCTCTCCACTTTCATTTGATATACATATCGCGATATTCTAACGAGATGAAGTATTTTTTATATTTTTTCTCCGTAGTGCTTCCACCTTATTTTTGCGCTCAATCATTTTTTCTATGCAAATTTTACCTGTCCACTTCTTGTTCTTGTAAAAAAGCAAGCGGAGAGCAAGCACGAGCCACTACCAACATACATGCGGAACACAGCTTTGTTGGCCAACAACAACAACCACAGTATGTGGTGCGTCATTATTTCATACACCGGCATGCGATCAGTAGTTTTATCTGTTTTTTCCCCGTAAATTTGATTTTGCGCTCTCACAGCTTCTCATTTTACGCTCTGTGCGTTCTCGTCCCCTTTGCTGCTTCCCCCGCGTCCATAAACGGGTCGTACCGCTGGAACCCGCAAAGAACATTTTCTTTACACCAGATGCGCATTCTGTTTACTGTTTGTTCTGTGGTATTAATAATAATTAATAATTGATTGGCACGACAGCCCGCTTACGCGAGACTAAGGCCTAACTTCCCGCAACCACCCGTGTTGTGCGTGTGAATTTTGTACGCGGGTGGAAGGGACCTACAGTTTTATGCCGGTTCCGAACGGCAGGTTGGGAGCTTTTTCATAGGCAATTTTTACTCTCAGAGGTTTGCCATTTCCAGCTGAGAGGACAGCCACCGAAAGAGAAAACGAGTTTCCCGTTATTTTTTTTTAGGTGTTACTACATGCAGAATTCGAACTAGCGTCGCTCTGCATGCGACTCGCTTGGACCGCGCACTAACCAACTGAGCCACGGCGGCTGCTGTTCTGTGGTATTACACTTTAAAATTTTCATATTTTTTAATACCTTTTTCAAAGTAAAAATAACATTTGTTCTTTCATAAATTTAGATGTGTTCTAATGTCCAATTGTTCGTTATTTCTAAATTCAATACTACTACTACTTTACCATATATTTTCTATAGATTATTGTGATCAAAAAAGAATTCTAAATTGCCGCGTTTATCCAATCGGTAAATTTTGACGCATATCGTAAGATTAGTGCGATTGGCGTCTATATATATATTGGCGAAGAAGTCGAAAAATTGTTGTGTGGCGATTTTTATAATGGATGAAAAATAAGAACGCGCGTTCCTAAACTTTTGAGTTAAAATTGAAGTTACGAGTGCCGATTCATTGAAAATGTTACAAAAGGCGTATGGTGAAGCGTATATGTCGAAAACACGAGCATGCGAGTGGTATAAAAGGTTCAAGATACCGGCCGGTGTATTTTCTTACACTTTTACTAAAAATAAAGTTTCCAGGAAATTTAAAATCCAAAAAGCTTAAACGAAAAAACCCATACCTTCTACACACACACGGTGATAAAATGGGACTGGCCGATAAGTTTTAGAAGAGGGTGTACAGAAATTATGTATTTTCAAATAAGCATATGCAACTTTCTTGTATATATCATACTTAGATTCAAGCAATGAACTATGAAAGTGCCGAATTGAGGCTTCATTTTAAATCAGTCAACATGCTTTTATTTTGTAAATAGCTTTATCTTAACAAACCTTGAAATCATTCTGTGCATATTTTGGGCTATCATTGTATCATCTGTCTCCATCCACAATTCTCCAGGTCCTATAGTACATTGGCGGCCAACTTCCATGTAAAAAAAACATTGCGAGTCGCCACACCTAAAAGATAAAAATATGAAATACTGTAGAACTTATAATGCCTTGTACTGTAGTATGTTTGGGAATAGCACTAGTAAATATTTTCGCCTGGCAAATTACAACTAGAATTTAAGATTACACTGTGCGATAAATTTGGGGTCATGGAATCTGACCTGAAATTGGTAAAAAAAATCGGTAGTACTGGTCAGAGTAACAAAAGTCTAGCTGGGATTTACGAAGTTAATTTCTTTTTGAAAGTTACAGCCGCCTAAAGTTTGTATGTGTTAGTGCAAGGGTGAGCAACCTTTTTAATCAACGGGCCTTTAACCCTCATCCGACGTTCAAAAAAACTCACACATAAGATGTTCGGGTGATATTTCACCCATATGGTACATTGCATTGTTTTTATGAATTTTTTGACCAATTATAATAAAAAATAATTTCTTATCTTTAATCTGTATTATCTTTGTTATCTTACAGATAAATAAGTTAACAAATTTTTCTATATTTGTTGGCAATTAGGGCAACTAGGTTAGATTAGGTTATTGTGGCTGCCTCTGTAAGAGAAACACTCGGAGGCCTATTATGAGACCCGTTGTGATATACCACAAATTTCACCCGTTTTTAAATGTGTGTGTAATACTGTTTTTCGACCATATGTTTTAGCACTCATTTCAATCGGATGGGGAAAGGGGGCAAGGAAGGGCAGTAGTTAACTAAAACTTTGTGTTCACCACAAGTATATTTTTTTTTCAAGAATTGCAAGCAGAATATGCCTTTCGATCGTTTTTGATACCAAATTAGCTATCTTCCAATAGTTCTTTTACTTTTTTACGCTCTGATTTTCTGACAATGTTTGAAAAAAATTGCTGTATTGAGATAAAAAGTCAGCATGAAGATTTTCCTTTTGCTAACGTTGCTCTACGCAAAATCTTCAGCTTTACTAAACTCAAATCTAAGTCTTCAAGAAAAATTCGCCACTTGTACTTGATCCAGATGGAATCGACAGCAATTGGTTTTTCGCTTAAGAGTATAGTTAGTGAAGAATCAATTGGTCTTAAGTGTCAACTACTGCTTTTGATTTATTGTAAACGATATAATTTCGGGTAATTTTTTGTCACCCACATATCCTGGTTATGATGAAAAGTGCTCAAATCTTCTTCTCGTTAACTTAGTGTGTCCTTTTCATAGGACGTATATAGCATTTTTTTCATATATCTCTTATGGGTGTTAGCGAGCTTCATTCTTGATTACAATCGTTACATTCTTGGCGAATGGTTTTGTCACCGATAGAACGAAAAATTGGTCTGCCTGTTATGTAACTCTACAGATTATCAAGAGATTTTCCATTCGACTTATAAACACCACTCAAAATTGAAATACCAAACTATGCCTGAATATCACCAACGCTGATCTATGCACTGCCAAAAACGCCCAAACCTTCAACATTAGTTTTGTCAGTTACTATCTTTAACATTGGTCTTCATTAGCATCTTTTATTACTGGAACACGACTTCAAGCATAACGAGTTATACCAACTTTAGTTGAAATAAAATAATTGGCTCGTACTTTTCCTTTGAGTTCAGGAGGCCTATTGATCCACAAAAAGGTTTTGCCTATAAAAGCAGTTCAAAACTTTCAATCCAGTGACGTAATTTTATGGCATTTTCTGTATGTGTTGCGTTGAATTTCCATACAATTTGTATATGGGTGAAATATCACCCGAACGTCGCCCACGTAACTTTTTTTGTAATCACCGTTATAATCAAATAATCAATATGTTGTAGATAAATTCTAAAACTTATATTGGTTTGCTACAAATACAAGAAACCTTAATCATTTTGATAAATATATAAGAAAGTTATAGCATCTCAAAGTTGAAAATGGGTGAAAAATCACCCGAACGACGGATTAGGGTTAATCAACCTTTTTAAATTGTAAAATTTTTTGGCGGGCCGCACATAAAGTAACACTTATTAATAATTTACAAAACTTTATTTATAATAAATATTATAACAAAATTGATCAAATAAATTCAATTTTAGAAAGGCTTGGCGGGCCGCATAAACATGTTTAATGGGCCGCAAGCCGCTCGCGGGCCGCGTGTTGCTCATCCCTGTGTTAGTGTGTTTACGATATCAGTCTTTCCTTTATAAGTCTTAAGGGGACCCGGTGGTCTAGAAATTTCAAAAAATCGATTTTCTGTTTTTTTGATATTTCGAAAGTATAGTATCTTAAGAATTAACATCCAGCGGCTACGCTGGCTCGGTCATGTCTGCCGCATGGACGACGAAGCTCCGGCGAAAAAGGTATTCGATGCGATGGTTGGAGGTCGACGGCGAAGAGGGAGGCCGTGTCTCCGGTGGAAGGACCAAGTGGAAGAGGCCCTGGTATCTCTTGGTGTGACCAACTGGAGAAGGCGCGCGCGAAGCAGAGGCGCCTGGAGAGAAGTTTTGCGGCAGGCCGTAACCCGATAACGGGTTGTTATGGCCAGTTAAGTAAGTAGTATCTTATGAATGTAAGAGTGAACTTTTCATGCGGAAATTCCCAATAGCTTCTACAGCCCATTAAGGGGACCCTTAACGAGTTTTTTCCTCTTGTTTCAGTTATGAGCACATATCTCCTAAAAGAATTATCCGATTAACACGAGCTGTCCGTCGTTCAGAAGATTATACAAGGCATTTTAGTGATATATAGATTGTCCAAATCAGATAGATTTGGGGAAGTTACTGACGGAAGTGAAAATTCTAACAAAGTGAAGTTTTCGACCAATTTGAAAAATCATAAATTTTCGAATATTTTTTTTATAGAAAAACTAGCTGTCTCAGCGAACTTCGTCTCAGGTGATACAGCTGATAATTCGTCAAGTCGATGTTGAAGTAGCTGACGCAGCTGATAATTCGTCAAGTCGGCGTTAAAATAGAATGCCATCTGTTGAATTAAAGTATACGCCACATATGCCACCTGTGTTATAAAAGAAATTGACCTTTTTTGCAATGGAGGGGATAGAGGGCGTCTTTTGCAAAAGGTTTATAATTATTTACTTAGCATTCAACCAACAAGTGTTGAATCTGAAAGATGTTTCTCTTCAGCAGGGTTTATTTGCAATAAATTTCGCTCTGGATTAGAGGACAAAACACTTAATGCCGTAGTATTTTTAAGATCTCAGATTTAGATAATCAAAACGCTTAACTTTTTATCGTTATCGAAGTAAAACTAAAAGTACAAACAAATTAACTATTTTATTTTTTTTATCAAATATGCATATATATGCACTTTATGATACATATGATGCAAATCAATAAGTTATGTTTAAGTGTCATTTTTGGATAAAACAAAAAGTTATCAAACTGAAGTTAAACGTTAAATGAAAAACTTTGAAGTTAAACAAAATGTAATTAAATTCAAGATAAAAAATCTTAAAACTACCCAAAATGTGATTAAACTGTGGTCCATTTTTATGGTAAATATATTATAAACAAGTATTTATGCAATTTGGGAAAATTGTTTTATTTAAAAAATTGTTTATATGAATCCCGGGATTTGACTTTTCAATCCCGGAAATCCCGGGATCACAAAATGGCAAAAAATTGCGATCCCTAGTACATACATATACTAACATAAAATTCTTAAAACGAAAAATTCAAGTGACACGTATTTTTTAGTCATAAAATACCAAAAAAAAAATTCAGGTTTGTTTTAAGTTATGACATTTTGAAAACACCTTCTAATAGAATTACGAAAAACTTAAAAGACCTATTTTAAAAGGCATAACACGCCAGCTATGTAAAAGAAATGCAACATTTATTAAATTTATGACGTTCTGAAATTTAGTTTAGAGGCTACCATTTTTCCATGTTTACACACAATTTACCAAAAACATTTAACTGAATTTTTGCCAAATTTCAACAGCTGATGCAGGGTTGGCTGAAGCCTGCGTTTAATTACCACTTTTGTAAAAAGTCGATCCTTTTGGGCGAGAACAATTGCTGATTTTTGTATTTATTTATTCTTCCGGTTCTGCCCACTTTAGTAATGTTGTAGTTAAGCTATCAAGCTCATATTTCATGATATCCTCAACTGATCCTTTCTAAACACAAAAACAAACTGGCCAGGCCAGACTATGGTGTATTTTCATACAAATTTGCCAGTTTAGTTAAAATTTTTTTGTTATTTCCCACATCATTACTGTCAGAATGGCTTAAAAATATTTTTTTCGTTTGTTCCTTATTCAGTCCTTTACGGACCATAGGGCTTCAACTAGGCTTTTCCATTTGACCCGAATTGAAACCCTTTTTTCGTGCCATCCCATGTAATCGTGACATAATTTTTATTGGAAAATAATGTCGAAACATATTCAAAATTCATGAATACAATGGATAAATATCCATTGTATTCATGGTTATGTCCGTGTTTTGATGTCAATTCAATTACGTTCCTGAAGTGAAGGAAGTATTTGTGGTCTTGACGTGTGGGGTTTTTATCAATTCGATTGGGTGTTTTCTGTTGCAGAGATGGAAGGAAGGGAATGCTATTTTGAGGATCAGATGGACATTGTTTTTGAACTTCGACGCTGGAGTTAAATCAGAAAAGACAATTTCTCTGAAAAAATTGAAATATAAATTGTTTTTTGTTTCTTGCTTTACTGTCGAAGTTTTTTGATTTTCAAAATTAGTTCTTTGAAGTTGAAACTCGCTATTTGCTAATTATTCTAGCATATTTTTACCGTTTTACGTAAATAAAATGTAGGCAACCAAAAGAAATCATTGTGTTCTCACTTTCTGGTTTTTTTATATCCTTAACAACTACAACAATTGTTCAACCATTAGGTTTTAGGTGGCCGCTCACAGAAGAAAGCAAATAAAAAAAGTGAAATGTTTTATATATTGTTACATCAAATTGGATAAGGTAATTTATCCACCAAGGGGGATCCATCCCCCAAATCCCCTCCCCTGGGGACGCCACTAGGTTAGGCTATTTCGCTGTAATTTTTAACTCCAGTTTGTGGAGTAAAATGCTCTAATACACAGTGAACTAATGAAATATTAGAAAAATCTTGAAATTATATGGGGATCAATTTATCTCTGAGTGAACAAATTGGAACAAAGTCCATAGAGGACTAGTAAATAATTTCCCCATAGACTCGGGCAAGTATTGCCTTTTTAAAAGTCCATCGAGTCCATTCAAAATGTACGATAAAAAACCCGTTCATAGGCACACCTACGAGTGCCTAGAAAAGACAAAAACAAAAAAAAAGAAATTAACAATTACCTTATATTAACTAACTACAAGGTACAGTAACGCAAAAAACAGCATTGGAATTACCTTTCATTTTACTTTTAAAAACATCAAACACTTTCTTCTAGAGCAGACAGTAAATATTAATGAATAATTAAGCTTACTATTTGAACCAACCCTACCCCGTTTGATATTATGTAGCAGTAAAACGTTCGCCAACTATGAATTTAATGCATTGTAAATATGTAATAATGTCAACTACAATTAAAAACATACCTTCTTATAGTATTTAAAGGAATTTCAACATTTGTAGTCCTTACATCGCCAGATGTGTTTTTTTCCGCACCAATCCGAATAAAAGTGACCGATTTTGACGTTAAACAGACGTGGTAACTTCCATTAATTCCTTTATCTTCTGCTAGCCCTTTTTTTTGTATTAAAACTTGCCAAACGTGTTCTAAAAGTAGAAATAATATATGTATAAAGTACAAATTACTAATTATATGTATAGGCAAATTGCGAGCATTACACATTTTAAAGGATATTATTCATCGACTAGAATGGTTTACAGTATGACACACAATCGATAGGTTAAATGACCACGAAAATATTAAATATCTCCGAACTTTTCTCGGTGGTGACAGATGCGGTCCTGGTCTTATGCAAATGTTAGTTTTTGACAGATTTTTCAGTCTTAGTAATTTGCAATGAACAAACATGATTTTTCGAGTACCTCGCTAAACGTTTTGAATGAGTATTCTTGGCCTATCATTGTGATCCCAATATAGCTACCACAGCGACTGGTAAAGTGGTCAACATCAGAAAAATCCTTTAAAAATTGAGTGAGAATTACATATGTGCGGCAATGGACACGTGAAAATAATGTCAACGATCAGCCAACCTAAGCAAAAACAGATACCAAAATCAGCAAACCCTGGTGTTTCTGTTCGCCAAGACACTGAGTATTCAGATAGATTTATTAATCTGTATCTAGGGTTGTATAAAAGAGACGTTAAATGGCGTTAGATAGATAACACTGTGCCACAGCTTTTTCTGACCTGGACCAGGACACTACTGATTGGTAGTACTGGTATAGAGTAACAAAAGCCTAGCTTTGTTGCAAAGTTAAGTTGCCTTTTTAAAGTTACAGTCATCTAAGGTTTTTATTTGTAAGTATGTTATCGAAATCAGTTTTTCCTTTATAAGTCGTTAAATATTCATCATTTTTTATTTCTGTTTCCAGCAAATTTTCAGTTAATGTTTACATTTACAAATTCTATGAACATTCTATTGCCAAATAATTGTACCTCACCGAAATTTTGGCGGTCAATATTAAAAAATTAAACTGTTTTCGGTTTTGAGGCTATAATCAGTTTAACCCTAGTGTGTGTGCTGAAAAAAACACCCTTACCCGTGTGATAGGGTACCCGGGTACCCCAGTACAAATTGTATGAAAATTTCTCACTTTTTGTTCGGACTGTAAGAAATTTTACTGTTTTTGCTTATTTTTAAAACTCTCAGTAATATAAAAGTACATTTTAGGATTTCCTTTGTTACAAAAAATTACTTGCAAACTAGTTTTTTAATTTCCAGTAATGAGTTTTTCTTGAATTTCGGATTCCCCTTTCATAAAAAAGGACTGCCATTCATACGCTGCTATCAATTTCAATGGAAGTTAATTCCCCGCGAAAATGTTTGACATTTTAACTTTTGTAACAAATTAATTAGTCGTTAGTAATTAGTTTTAATTGCATTGTGAAAGATCTGAACAAATTCGGAAATGAGATCTTATTCAGAAAGAGCTCGTTGTGAATGACTTATCCCAGCCGAAATTAAGGAAATACTATGCGAAAGTAAAAGTGATGAAGAAATTTTCATTTCCGAAGGCGAAGATGAACATATTCCATCAGTTGACGACGCAGCAGTAGAAGCCTCTGACGCTGAGCCTGCGGGTTGCATAGAAACTGACCATCTCATATGACTCGAATGGTAGTGACGAAGAGAAGTATCCAAATATAGAACTTTTTGGTAAAGATGGCACACAGACTTGAGACATTTCGGCGTAATGTGCCAGCGTAGTGGCGTCGAATCTTCCTACAATATATGCACCGCAAAAGCTATATTCAAAAATATTTTATCTAGTGAAATATGTGACATAATATTGCGTGAAACCAACCGAAAAGGACGCTTTACGCAATATATATAGTCGAAACTTGAAAAATATGAGTTAACAACTTTTTGGGCTTGTGACGAAAGAAATTCTTATCATCTCAAAGGACAACTGTACTCGGGGAAACCAGCTGAACGCGAATGTCGATAAATGTATGCTAGAGAGTTGTTTTGGATCTGGTTTGCAAATATAAAATATCTTGGAGTTTATAACTTTATATAACCAAAATAAATTTTTCCGTTTCCTAATAATCGATTGAGTGATTTTTTCCGTTGATAAAATTGTTTTATTACCTTAACCTTAGAAAGTTTTACTTACAGAAAAAAATCTATTAAATCCATGCAACTGCATACAAAATGTATTGGGGTACCCGGGTGCCCCAGCACACGGGTAAGGGTGTAAAAAGTAAAACGTTGTGCCACACCTTCCAAAATAAAATAAATATATTTAAAACCTCAAAAATAAAAACAGAATACCATTTTGGGAGTTGTCATGAAGATTCACATTTCTAGGTTATCCGCAAGTGTGTAAAATTTCGATATAAAAGTGATTTGGGTACCCGGGTACCCCATCACACACATAAGGGTTAATAAGTATTTGATATTTTTAATTGCGTTGCAGTCTGGTAGAAAAAATTAAGATTATTATTAAGATTAGGATTATTTCATAGAACACAAACTTTTAACGGTATCAACACCTATATTTTCGTAAGAAAAATGTATTACTTCAGCCAGAAACTTCCTACTGAATCCGACGAACAAGGCGAGCGATATCATCAGACTGCACTTCCTTTCGAGATACGGTACTTATCATAAACACATTTTTTAATATATTGTTCCGAAAATGACTTCTCCAAATTCGTTTTTGGATTGTGCTTGAAAATAAAACTACTTCAGCTACTCAGCTACTCGCAGTCAAAAACCAACAATCGCTTTATTTCCAAATTTACACTTGTTACTACTTTATACTACTACTATTGCATGTTTCCGCTTTGCTTACTCAACACAGACTCGTCTCTCTGCGCTGCACATTGCTGCCTTTTATACTTGTTTGGTTTATCGCACCGATGGTTCTTCCACATTCCATTACCATTCGCGAACCATCCCTGCCATATCGGCATTATAGCATGCCGGCCGTACTTCAAAGTGCATGCCTAAAAGTATGCTCGTAAAAGCATTCATGCATAGCACAGCACAGAGTGACTCATCGTTACAATATTAATAATAACAAAAAACACTTTTTTTCTGTTGCATGGAGTTTTTCTGCTGTTTCTTGCTAATTTGGGTGCACTGATTTTGAATCTATCCTCAGATTTTTTCTAGCAGGTTTAGTTAGTGAGATATAGGTACCGTGTCATTTTTTCAGTATTTCCCCTACTTTT
Source organism: Melieria omissa (assembly GCA_963971225.1). Taxonomy (NCBI): domain Eukaryota; kingdom Metazoa; phylum Arthropoda; class Insecta; order Diptera; family Ulidiidae; genus Melieria; species Melieria omissa. Next base: position 117,280,528 of record OZ020267.1, read on the forward strand.
TCTATATTTTTGATCATAATTTCTAAACCAAAAACCCGATTGATATGATTTTCACTTAATCGCATTAACAACACCGCATGTTTTTCCGATGCAACTTATTTTTATAAGTTTACAAATGCAGCGGCAATTGGACCTCAAGGTCCGGAAAAATTGAATTTTAAGGCGTTTTTTTATGGTCAAAAACATACACAATTTTCGTAAATCAATTAGCGAGTTAGGTGTATAATGAAAGCCGACACATCAAACATTACAACACAGCCAAACTATTTGGCGGAATACACATTAGCAGTGAAATAATACCAAAAATGTACCATAGTCATTTTCATCGATTTTCACACCATTTATAGTCTGAAATACAAGCAAAAAACAAAAATTAAAAACTTTGCATATTTTGAGGCCCCTACATTTTTAAGGAAAAAGTATGAAAAGTGATGAAAATGGCTATGGTACATTTTTGCTATTATTTCGATGCGAATGAGTATTCCGCCAAATAATTTAGCTGTGTTGTATTGCTTGATGTTTCTTCTTAATATATTCATATACTTCGTTACTTGATTTATGAAACATCTGCACCATTTTCGTCATCAGAAAAAACGCCTTGAAATACAATATTTTCCTACTTTGAAACCTTATTACAACACCAATTTAGAACGCATAAAATTGATTAATGTAAGAAAAAGCATGATATTTTGTAAGTGCAACGATATAAAAATCATGTCGATAGAATTATTGATTCAGAAATTACAGTCGAAAACGAGAAAAAACTGAAAATGCGAAAAAGTGACATGCCCATTTTTTGCGAAAGAGCTGTTACATAAAAACGGAGTATGGTTTTGAAAACAGCGTGGAAAACCATTCAGATTCATGTAAAAAACTCCATGCAACAGACATGCTGTTGTGCAGCATTTTTTTGCAATTTATTTGTAAATTTATTTACTTAGATAAAAAGGATATAAATCCCCAAATGCGATATTGGCGAAAATTTTTTGGTGCAGTAAGTATCTGTATGAAGGTTGAACATTTACACCAAAAATAAAAAAAAAATAATTTTAAACACTTTAACGTCACAATTACATCCGCACACCGCCAACGATTTTTAAATCGTTATTTTTCAAATTTCTTCAACAAATTTCTGAAATATGCAATTTTACATTTTTAAATTAGACTAAATAATGTCGATTTATTTCAAGGACATAACAGTTATAAAGTTTTTAGAAAAAAGTTGGAAAATAACTGTTTCATTGTAACAAATATTTTAATTGTTACTTGTAATTATTAATTTGAAATAATTATTTTTACATCTATGTATAACTATTAATAATAATAATTGACTGGCACGACAGCCCGATAACGCGACTAAGGCCTAGCTACCCGCAAGCATCCGTGCTGTGCGTGTGAATTTTGTACGCGGGTGGAAGGGACCTACAGTTTTATGCCGGTTCCGAACGGCGAGTTGGGACCTTTTTCATAGGCAATTTTACTCTCAGAAGTTTGCCATTTCCTGCTGAGAGGACAGCCGCCGAAAGAAAAATTGTTGTTTTTTCTTTTTTTTTGACGTACTAGCCAGCTGAGCTACGGCGGTTTGCTGATCATAAATTCGATGTCAGAGTTGGGTATCCACCACATTTAAGGACTTTCCTAAGTCTTGCGCCTTCTACCGGGACGGATACTGGACAAGGGGCTAGCACCCACCACCCACACAATACAAAATTTAATAATTGAATTGATTTAAGATTCGCGATTTTTCCCAAAAGTAATGGGTGATGGTGTTAGTCTGGCATCAAATTCATGATCAGCGAACCTAATTCCATAGACAATTTTTAGTCGCATTCACCGATCAGACATCTGTTTCTTTGGTGTGCAGGTATTTTCAACGTAAAAAATATTATAGGGGTACCGGTTAATTCGTGCGTTTTTTTTTTGGAAAATTGAAGCTTTATTGTGAAAGAATGGTTACAAATTTAATATTCAAAGTATTGTCCATCACTAGCTATAACTTTTTCCCATTTTTCTGGCAATTCACCAATACCCTTTCTGAAAAATTCGGCCGGCTTTTCCGCTATCCACGAATCGATCCAATTTTTGACTTCTTCATAATTGGAGAAGTGCTGGTCAGCCAGGCCATGTTGCATTGATCGGAAGAGATAGTAATCGGATGGCGCAAGGTCTGGACTATACGGCGGGTGGGGTAGGACATCCCATTTCGGCGTTTCAAGGTAGGTTTTGACGACCTGTGCAACATGTGGCCGAGCATTGTCATGTTGCAAAATTACGTCGACGTTTGGGATTATCGTAATGGACCCACTTTTCATCGCGTGACAATTCGATGCAAAAAACTTTTTCTTTTGTACTGTTGAAGCAGTTGTTCACACGTGAAAAATCGGCGTTCGACGTCTCTTGGCTTCAATTCATACGGCCAATGGCCTACCTTCCGGATCATTTCCATTGCTTTTAGACGATCGGAAATGGTTTGTTAAGCGACGCCAAGTGATTTTGCAAGTTCTTCTTGCGTTTGGGATGGATCTTGGTCGAGCAATGTCTCCAATTCGTGATCTTCAAACTTTTTTGGCTGCCCGGGCCGTTCATCGTCCTCAAAGTCAAAATTGCCACTTTTAAACCGTGCAAACCATTTCTGGCACGTACGCTCAGCTAGAGCATGCACACCATACACTTCCACCAAAATACGATGACTTTTGGCAGCCTTTTTCTTCATATTGAAGTAATGAAGAAGTACTCCCCGCAAAAACACTTTATTCGGCACAAAATTCGACATTTTCAGAGTAAAAAAAAGTATTGTTGTTTACGCTTCAGCTAAATTACACATACTGATTCTGAAACTATATGACAATAGCTTTCCAACACATATTTGGAAAGGTGAATCACTGTTCACAAAATCAAGTTACGCCATCTGTTAGAAAACCGCATGAATTAACCGGTACCCCTATTACTTCTGTAGATAGGCTACTAATTCGTTTTAATATTAAAACTACATTGACAGGAGCGCGACCGCTGATCAGTGGTTTTAATTAGCAATTTCTTTTGTACGATTTCTCAAATATGATTTCTTTTAATTAATGAAAATGAAAAATAACCAAATTTAGAAAGGCAATTAAAATCACGCATGGCGTGAACTAGCGTAAAACCTTTCTATGACCTTTTTTAAATGGAATTTCTTCCCTTAAATCCGCAAAAAAAAACGCTGCGTCTTTTTGCGCATTTGGAAAATATTAAATTTTCTCGAAAATACTAATGTTGAGTTTTGTAACAATAGGTTTGGCACGCCTATTTAACGCATTATGAGCCACATTATCCAATTTTTTCATTATAATGGAATTTGTTTGTTGGAAAATGTGATTTAATGCTAATATATTCTAAAAAAAAGGAATGTCTTGTTTTGAAGAATAATTTCTTTGATAGTCTCGCCGTTATAAATTGAGCTGTATTGCATCTTCTTGGTTGCGTCATCACCATTTTAAGCTCTAAGGATATCAAACAAAAAATTATTTCTTTAAGCAGCTTCACCCCCTCTTTCCACATCCGACCAAAAAACAACGTCCGTCCATATAAGTTTCACCACCCTCTTTTCCCCCTTTCAAGGTCAACGTTTTTGAAATCGTTTCTTTTTAAGGGCTGGCTTTCTAAAATAAAAATTTTGACCAAATTTCATCATTATAGCTCCAGCGGTTTGAGCTCGGTGATGATAAAATGATATAAAACCATATACATTGTGACCGAAAAGTTTCCGGAAAGTCTCATTTAAAATTCGCGCGCTGTATATGTTTCGATATTTTAAGTTTCTGTACGTTGGTACCACTGTCCTGTTCCGATCCAACTTTCATGGAACGCATCATAACTGGTAACGGGACATGGGTCTACGAGTACGACATGCAAACAAGCCAACAATCATCGGAATGGAGAGCAAAAGACGAGCCGAAACCGAAAAAACCACGCCAAAGTCGCTCGAAAATCAAGGTAATGCTGATTGTTTTCTTCGATATTCGTGGTGTGGTGCATCATGAATTCGTCGCTGAAGGATAAACAGTCGGTAAAGACTATTATTTGACTGTTTTAAGACGTTTGCGTGAAAATATCCGCCGTAAACGGCCTCAATTGTGGAAGGATAATTCATGGATTTTTCATGACGATAATGCTCCCTCGCACCGAGCCAACATTATCAACGATTTTAAGGCCAAACATTCAATAAATACCATCGAATAGCCACCGTATTCACCTGATCTTGCACCGTGTGACTTTTTCCTGTTTCCCAAACTCAAATTACCACGCAGAGGAACGCGTTTTGAATCCATAGAAGACGTAAAACAGAATTCGCAGAGGGAACTCAAAGCCATACCGGAAAGCGCCTATAAAAAATGTTTTGATGATTGGAAGAAAAGTTGGCATATGTGTATCGCTTCTAATGGAGCATATTTTGAAGGAGATAAAATAAATATTGATGAAGATTAAGAATTTTGCGTTTTATTTAAAATTTCCGGAAACTTTTTGATCAGAAGGTATATTCGATTTTTTTAGACTATATATTTTTGTTTGGAAACAAACAAAATTTTTTAAGTCAGCAGCCCAAAATGACAGACTCCAAATTTTCAGCGAATTTCACGTACTCCTTCTATTTTTGCCCCAATTTTGTATAGAGTCAATGCACTGTGCACCCTCTCGAAGAGCATTCTCGATCGGCTTCCCTGCTTTTCTCGAGCTTTGCGAGCCTTGCCTCCGAGTCTATCCGCACGGTCGAAAAGGACCCCAGCAACCGCCGCACAGTGGGGTAATTGATGTCGAAAATGCCTATTTATTCATCCAGGCTATTTAGATATGAAATAACTATTAGGTTTAGTTAATCGAACATTAGAAAGTAAAAAACAAATGTTTTTGGGTATACTTTAGTGGAATTTTTTTTTAAAAAACGGTAAACAACTAAAATAGTTACAAAAGATAAATCTGCACATTTCTAATGAAAGTTAAGTTGAACAGTTTAACTGAAACATTTTATCGCATTTATAATCTTCATCATCAACATTATAACACTTCGTTCAATAATGTGTGTGACTGACACATAGATGGCGGCACTAATACTAACTCAATATTTTTTTTCAAAATTGTGAACCTTTTTAGGCTTACTGTCAAAATTATATGTCAATCCGACCATTAGTTTACAAGTTACAGTGCTTTAAGTGACACTACTTTTGAGTTTTCAAAAAAAAGGAATTCAAAGCAATTCCGTGTGCTGATTTATCATTGTTTTTTAATGAAAAAAAATACTGTTCAATGCCAGGAATGGCTTGAAAAACATTATTCGGACTCTGCTCCATCAAAAAGAACCATTTGTTATTGGTATGCCGAATTCAAACGTGGTCGTACAGACACCGATGACATTCCATCTACTGGACGGCCAAATGACGCTGTTATTCCGGAAAACGTTGAAAAAACACTGAAAATCATTATGTCCGACCGTAAAATGAAAGTGGGGGAGATTGCTGACATTCTAAAGATATCAGCAGGCAGTGTACACACCATAATACACGAACATTTGGTTATGAAAAAGGTGTTTTCGAAATGGGTGCCGCGGTTGCTCACACCGGAGCAAAAACAACAACGAATCGATGATTCTCAAAGAGCTGTTTGGACATGTTTACGCGCAACAAGTCGGAGTTTTTGCGTCGGTACATCACAATGGATGAAACATGGATCCACCATTTCACTCCAGAGTCAAATCGGCAGTCTGCTGAGTGGCATGCAACCGGTGAAAGCCGCCCAAAGCGTCCAAAGGCACAAACATCGGCTGGCAAGGTTATGGCGTCAGTATTTTGGGATGTGCACGGAATAATATTCATCGACTATCTTGAGAACGTTGGAACGTTTGAAAGAAGAAATCGCGATTAAGCGACCCCATATGAAGAAGAAAAAAGTGTTGTTTCACCAAGACAATGCACCGTGTCACAAGTCGATGAAAACGATGGCAAAAATGCATGAATTGGGCTTCGAATTGCTTCCTCATCCCCCGTATTCTCCAGATCTGGCCTCCAGCGACTACTGGCTCTTCGCAGACCTCAAAAAGATGCTCCGTGGTAAGAGATTTGGCTCAAATGATGAAGTAATCGCCGAAACTAACGCCTATTTTGAAGGCAAAGAAAAATCGTTCTACAAAGGCGGTATCGAAAGATTGGAAAAGCGTTGGAATGATTGTATCTCCCTAAAAGGGGACTATGTTGATGAATAAAAAAAAATTTTGGCAAAAAAATGTGTTTAAATTAGTTAGTCACACACATTATTGAACGAAGTGTTAAGCCTCACCATCACCATTATCATCATTCCTCATTAGTATCAACTCCATAGCAACTTTGGGCATAATATACATATGATGCACTTTTGTGAGGCAATTTTTTCATACTTGATACAATGTGATCAGAATTTAAAAAAAAATCTATTAAAAACGTTTTCAATGGTATTTTTTCAGTCCACTTTCGAAAAAAATTCACCCTGCAACCCAATTCACCCTTCTTGAGCTTCTTCCGATAGTTGGCTGATTGGCAATAAAGCATGCGATATGATTTGCGGTCGATGAAAAATTTATTTGTGGAAAATTGTGGGCATATTTTACTAGGAATAGCATTTAAAAAAATATTTTAAAGTTTTTAATCCATAGCTGCGAAATTTTTCTATTTCGATTTAATATTCACTAGAAGCAACCATAAAAGGTGTGAATGTTTTTATTCAAGTCCACATCGATTTCTATTATTGATGCATTTTGAAAAAACAATAAAAACAACAATTAAACCTTTTGCTTGTTTGTTTTCATCTAAAAAATAAATAATTTAAAGAAAATTTATTTTGCACATTTCTATTTGCGCCCATTTGGCCCATGAGTACGCACACAAAAATCGAAATGCTGGCAAAGTGCGGGACAATCGCGCAACTTATTTTTTCATTAAATGTTACTGAAATATATAAACTATACGCTAATGAAAACAGTTTTGCTCGATCTCAAAAGACTCACAACTATATGTCTATAAAAATGTCCAACATTTAACAATTATTTAGAGATCAAATAAAATACTTATAAACATTTTATAACAAAACAAAATACACATTAGGGGTATTCTCGACGTCTTGCAAAACCCTTGCAAGGTGCACGAAATGCAAAACTTGCAGAATCTTGCAATCCGTGCAATGATACAAAAACAAAATACAAGCAAAAAAGTTTGCATTTTTTGCATATCATGCTACGCAACAACCCTTGTTTTGTGTGTGACATCGTGTGTAGGTGCACACGACACACGACACGACACGACACAATTGTGCGACAGCCATTTAATTTTCTTCGTGTGCGCAAGCGTATTTTCTTTATATTTGGTTTATTGCAATCTTTTTATGTAATTTGCATATATGCATTGCTTGCAGGTGGAAATGGATCTACCGAAAACCAAATTAAAAATGAATAGAGAAAGTTTGTGGCTGTTTGCGATATTTTTGCAATATTTGCAATGTGTGCTTTTTTGTGCGTTCTCGATGTGTAGCATTTTCCAGTCTTGCACGTTTGCATTTTTACGAATTCTTCCTCCGTGCAAGACATCGAGAATACCCCTATTGCATTACTGAAATACCTGAACATGAAGGTTGCATAATTAATTTGAAATACTTTTTGAAAATCACAAAAAGAGATCGTTTCGAAAGAAAGGAAAAAAAACGCGTTTATCGCTGTTCGCACAAAAACTGAAAAAAAATTTTCAACTTGTCACTTTAACCCGGTACCAAAAACATATTTGTATCTTTATTTTTCGTTTTTGAATAATCGTAATCAAGTAAATAAAATTGAAAAGATTGTTTTTAAATATCTACGCACACAAAATCGTGACACCGCTAACTTCACCAAAAATTGTAGACTGGGAAAAATGTTTCTGTACCTGCCGCATTGAGACAAATTCGATAACATTATCACACTAAAATTATGGTGATCGGAAAACATATTGTTTACTTTTGGCATCCTAAAAATGATGTCACCCCGTCGCGGCGGGGGCTTAATACTGGGGTCGAACGTTGCCTCAAACTCGCGAAGCAATGCTATACTAAATATTAAGACAGACATAATTTTTTGTTACAGAAGTATTTGTATCTCACTTACCAAATTGAGGACGTTGCACATCTGACGTGCCGAAACTGCGACGCTGAAGGGTGAGCAACACTTCTAACCATTTCAACATTTCTTCTTCACTTTCCAAAACCACTCCGAATCCGCCATCCTTTGTTGAAAGCGCAATGACATATTCGTATTTTGTATCAAGCCTACGATTTATGTTAAAGCAATTTTCCAACTTTATGACTCGTTTTGGAGACAAACCCGATTTAAATTTTCTTTCATTGTCGTAATACTCTAAACGAGCGACTTTGGATAAAGTCTCTCCGTAAAGGACGAAATATTTTTTTTTCATTGTCTTCAATTTTTTTTGATATCCACTTAACATTAGTCCATCCTCATTTGTTGCGTTCTGTTTTGACATATTTACCTAAAAATAGAAATAAGTACATAAGCATACAATATATAGAGCATACAACAAAATTAAGACTGCATAAGACACTGTTCACTCAAAATCAGAACGCACAAAAGTAGCTGTATTACTGGCTTACTATTAAATAGTTTTTAGTCCAATTTCTAACGACCTTTTCTCCGACATTTTTAAAGTTCACATGCCTTTGGAAACACATTTTTCAAAGTGATGGACAAGGTAACTCCAGTAATTTTCAACCAGTTGGTTTCAAAATATATACATGTTGCTACTAAGATGAGTTTTATAGAACGATAAACCAATTTCATTCATTTTCATTAACATTGTGTAATCTTATTACTTTGCCTTGGTTCTGAAAGGATCTAGAGATTAGGAGACAGGGTTTTGAATGAAGAAAATATGGGCTCATGTCATGAACCAATAAAGATCATAGGTGAAGTGCCAGTATTCGAACGGGTTTCCCAGGGAGATACCTGGAGTGATTGCTCATCTCCTCTTAACAACTACCGAAAAGGTATCTGTCAAATCAGGCCACGCATGCCACGTTTCGACGATATTCCAAAGACTCAATAGAGCTAGATGCCCTACTGTCCGAAATAAGCTTAATCGCACGTTCTGCACATGTTTTTAAAGCTTTCGCCCTCAAGCGCGAATTAATCTCCGTTTTTGGTCGAATAAATGTGGTGTAAATCAGTCGGATAAACGTGGTGCGATGATCTGATGAAGACAATTTTTTTTTGCACTGCTTTTGCTACGTCTTTCGACACGCTAAAAATGTAATTGATCCTTCAAATATATTTCTAATGGACATGCCTAGAACATCGAATGCTGTCGATTTCGTAATGCTTTATACTCTATATCAGGGGCGTAGCCAAGGGAGGGGTTTTGGGTGTCAGAACCCCCCAAGGCCTATAATTATTTATCATTTTCAATCACTTTGCGTGGTATATAAAGAATAATAACATTTTTTGGTGAAACCGATATGATTTTTTAAATTGTTCCCTTCAGGCTCAGTACAGCTATTTGCATGATCTAAAAGCATGTTTAAGAGTGTTTTAAATTGTCGGCTGGAATGTCCTTCAGGATGTCGGTACAAGCCTTTTGGATGACTTCTACGTCTTCAAAACGCCTTCGTTTTTTTTATAAGGTCACACGATGCCGCATAAGGTGAAAACGAGGTTGATGGTTAAAAATCGACTTTTAGTCCAAAAATCAGTCACAATTGTCTATGGATGAGATAGTGTCTTTCGATTGTTAAAGTGTTCAGCTGAAATGCGATAATGTTATGTTTTTGAGATGCTTAACTTTCGCTTTACCGAAGATTTTTGTAATCGTGATAGTCAGTTTTTCGAAAAAAGCCTAACTTTAAAGATTTATTTTGCGACCATGAAAAATATTAGAAGATTTCTTCAAAGGATTTATTAAATACATACTGAGGTACGTAAAACAAATTTTGCGAGTTTATTCAAAGTTGTGGCGGAAGCGCCTGGGATCACCTGTGTAGGTGTTTGGTGTACAAAATAACAAAAATAACAAAAAACATTAATAATATTTTCACAACTATTTTTTTTGTTTGAGTTATTGAAAACCACTTTCGAATTTGTTCAGTAAGTCGAAATAATATATATCTATTTTGGATAAATACTTTGGCAGATGTTGAACATGAATCATGAAAAAGATCACCCGGGTGGGTAAAATTAAAGCGAAGGTTAAATCCAATTTTCAATGATGAATTATCGCCAAGTTTTGATGGAATCTGCGGTGGATGATTTATGTCCTGACAATCGTTTTTAAATTGCGAGTACCACTCATTAACTCTGCCAAGGTATAAACGATCATCACTATAAACTTGCTCCATCAATTGAAATGTTTTTGTTAAAGTTTTACCAACTTTGAAGCAAAACTTAATATTGGCTTTTTTTAAGGTGCAGTGTACTTTAAAAAATGTAATACTAAATTGGCAAACCATTTCTTTTAAAACCCCTCCCATGACCCAGTTCTGGCTACGCCCCTGCTCTCTATATTAAAATCTTTTTGTTACGAAAATTAGCTGGCTACCTCAACGCAGGCTTATTCGTTTCTCTGGATTGTGCTCAATTAAAAAATTATTCAACGCAGATAACAACCAGCAATCACATTATTTAGGTACAATTTTGCACTTTGATGTCTCTACGCTTGTTATTTATTGGACTACTCCATGTCGCACCTTTGCTAGCTAAAACCAAACTCTTCTAGCTGCGCAATACCCGGCTTCTTTTTATACTTGTTCGCTTGTCATGCAAGTCATCCTAGCACATTCTAATTGAACTACAAATTTCCCCATATCAGAGCAAAATTATCAGGCCCCTAAACGAATACAAAGCAGCGAAGTTCCGAGCGCAGCTTCAGTGTTGTGTCAGACTTCATGCAAGCAGCTTCACGCTCGTTTGCGGCTCATACTGCGAATATTTACGGTTTTGTGTACACTGAGTATGCATGTAAATCAGAAAATGTTTAAGGTTGAATGGGAGAACCAATATTATTTCTTTAAACGCTTCTAATAAAGCGCAATGCTTATTTTGCAGGCGTACGATTGCTGGTAATCGTTTTTTTTTAATTTTCAAAGACATTAAAAAACATGGCACGGGGAATTTGCTAAGTATCAGGGAAATGATTGTGAGCAATTACTTGATGAATTAAAGTTGCTAACATGCTGCACAGAAGAAATTTAATATAAACGATTTAGTTAAACAAACTAACTAAATATGTTTTCTACTTGCGAGCTTGCCTGCTTGTCTGTTTGTCTGTTCAACCACTGATGTCTTGTCTGTTTGTCTGTTCAACCACTTATTCATCTAGTTCCTGTTATACTTGTCCGTTATTTGTCCGTCCGGCTTTGATATTTTAACGGTAGCAATATTTTCCAAGTTAAAATATTAGAGCTAAAAAAAATTTATGGGTTTAATTTAAGTAGGCACCAACAAATTAATATTTTTAGAAGTGAATTCAAAGCAAATTACAAGAATTTTACCGCTATCCTCAAAATAATTTCCAATAATTTGCAGCGATATCAAGGAAAGTTTGTGTTCTAATTGAAGTCTACGAATTGAGCGCATGTGATCAAAACCCTGTTTCTTAAAAAATGGTTAAATAAAAGCAAAAAGTGATAATTTTGTATTTTTCCATAAATATTAAATAATGTTTCTGTAGTTAAAAAATATTGGTAAAAAATTGATTTAGCTAAAATTGATCAAAAGTAAACTAGCTCCAGAACTCTAACAAAGAGGCGTGTGCACACTTCTTAGGTAAATGTTTCATGATTTAAATACCAAAAAGTAATATCGAAACAGAGGGCGAAATTCGGGGTCGAAAGGGTTCAGTTGGTTCAGTTACAATAGTTTTACTGAAATATTTATTGTAATACAGTCTATAAGTATATAGTCTATAAGAACTTAAAGAAGAAATCGCAATTAAGGATTGGTTCTGCCAATTTATTTATTGTTTTCATAAATATGGCACAATTTGGGGTGGCATTTCACATAAACTCAGTACATAAAAAATATAAAATTGCATAGAGGAAACATTTATTTTAAACATATTTAAAAAATAAAAACAAAAAATCATCGCGAATAAAAAAAACATTTTGGTGCATTAAAAGATGAACCAAGATGAACTTCGACTTGTTGACACACTTCTGCCGGAACTGTTTGGAGGACTTCACCTGCAATTAATAAATAAATAAATAAATTGAAGAATAGTTTCATAAATAAACATATTAATACATACCTTTAAGCTGCCGCTGCAATTCATCGCTTTGCGCAACCACGCAAAATTTTAACTGAAATCAACGTGCAAATCGAGCAAGCTTCATGTCATAGAAACAGAAAGTTCGAAAAACTCAAACATTTCTACGTTGTTGTTGTAGCAGAACAATCGCAAGATCAACCTTAACAGTATTTTTTTGCTTCTCTCACCTCTGTTTCGGTTTTTCTCATTTTTATGTGCTCTTTTCGCCTATGAACGCGCACACAGAACGTGAACGATTAGACGCGAACTGACTGACTTCTGCATCTACTGACAACTGGTTGTCAAATTGACTTACAAAAAACCAATTGAAACACCAATGTATTTTGGGAACCAGTTGTCTCAGGTCCGACAGGGATGTTACTTCATATTCGTTGCTACAACATTACTAAAACTGGTCCAAAGATCAGTACGGTCTGGCCAGACCTGGGTGCCCACAGAAGAGTTAACAAGAACGATGCACGTGTTTAAAAACTGATAGCTATTGCATTTGAAATGTTTGTCCACCAATAACAACAATCAATAATATTTTTTGCACACGGACGCGACATTAGGATGCAGGAAGAAGCAACTCAAAAACTTCCGTTATTCGAACTCCGCTTTCTCGAATGCATAAGATTGTTAGTAGAAAACTTTTAAACTACAGGAACAATATTACTTGAATAAGCTAAAAACACACAGAAAAAATTTGGATATAATTTGCCAAAAGGCTCAATTTTTTTCCAGCAGCAGGTATATTTTGGCAAAAAAATTCTTTCACATTTATTGGATAATAAAGTTTTTCTGAGCTGTCTTAAAATGTTTACTCGTGGTGAACCGTTTTTGGGAGATGCTCATATGCAATGAATAAATAATACCCTGAATGGTTTTTATCACGTCGCACACATTATACACTAAAACCATCAATAAACATAGGATAGTAAACACATATACAACAAATATGATAGTAAATATAATGAGCACTTTAGAGTGAAACCTAAATGCACACATATGGTACGTATGTATGTATATATATAGAGGTAGCTCCTTTATGTGGAATGAGGGTCAACAATTTAAAACTAGTTTACTTTCAAAACGTAATAATGCAAAGCATCAGTGCATTAAGAAACTTCAGCACATAAAATTTTCAAACTGCGCATCTTAGGTTTTGATAGTTTTAACTGGCTTGCGTGTGCTGGAAAGCCAGTTATTTTTAACAATATACCTACCAATATTCCACATATATTCATTGCACACATAGATCATTGCAATTAGGAAATGGTCCATATTGTAAAAGGTAGAATACTACTTGGGACATATAAAACTTAGCATGGCAAAGTATACAGTGCATTGACGGACAGATTCCGTAGTACTTCACGCTGACATAAATTACAATTTTACTACTTTTGGAATAGTTACTGGACTTACTTGATTTGCTTTCAAACAAGTACTTGTAATTTCGTTTCCTTTAACTCTTGTTGTTAATGGGTATTACATTCTGTAAACACATTTGTCACTTTTACGAAATTCCCTTCAAATTAAAATTACGTAGTAATTTAATGATTAAAATATGTTCAATGAGCTCACACAGGTCTGTATGCGAAGGTTTGTTTCATATGTTTTATACAGTGATGCCAAAACACGAACTGGCGGGATGGTGTTGCCAGTAAGTTTCTTCGAGCAATAACACTGTGCGATAAAAGTCAAAAAGTTTCAAAACGCACGAAAATATCGATATACCGTGAAACTAGGGGCCAAGTGTAAGAAAATTGGGTTTCTAGTTCTTCTTTTAGACGTCAGGACTTTTTTAAAAGGACTTTGAAATTTCAGGGACATGTTTATTTAAAAAAATTATTGTATAAAATTGAGCGGATTGTAGAATAATAATATCGGTATCAATTGAAAGAACAAAATTCTTAGAAACTTAGACAATTTAATGTTTTGGTGCAAAAGTCGAAGATATATTGAAAATGCCCTTTTAAAACTTTATCCTTGATATCCTTGAAAATTTTCAAAAGTTCTTTTGGAAAAAATATAAAAACGTCAAACCGCTCCCCTGTGTGCGCCTCTGACCCCACCATTGCAGTGTCCAAAGATGCTTCACGTAACTTTTTCATAAATCTTAAAAATAAGATGAAATTTTGAATTTCGTTGAAACCTAATGAATTAAACATCTTATATAAAAATATATATGTATAATACATTTTTTTTTGCACACTGGAGCATAGGGCCTCCACAAGACAGCATTGTGTTGGTTACGTTAATCAGTTGTGTTGTTCTGCCAGGGTAGGCGATTGGTCTGCCGCAGGTAGTCCTAAAGGCTTGATTACACGTAACGAGTAGAGCGACGAGACATCAACTCTAACGAGTACTCGTTTCGTCTAAACGGTAAGGCAAGTTCTTGATTGAGTCAGTGACCGATGAAAGTGGCGAGAGAGTCACTAGAATCACATTTTGTTTGCTAGGCCGAGCGACCACCACTTTACCGTTATATTTGTCTCTTTTTCGCAGCGATTCGCGGAATCGCTCGTCACATGCGGAATCGCTCGTAACATGCGGAATGCGTCAATCACCACTTTTCACTCGGTTGAGTTTAATTGCGCGAGTTGCTTAGTTCATTTTATGCATTGTAAAACCGAACTGACTCGCCACGTGTCAAAACACGTTTGAACAACTCGTCATTTTTGCTCGCTATCCCAATTCTTTCGGTCTAGTACCATTTTGATGTCTCGTCACTAGACTCGTTACGTGTAATCAAGCCTTAAGTGATGCGGCTGCCATCTAACGGCGCTTAGGAACGTCGCCTCCGTTATTTCGAGCTACCGCTCGTAGCGCCATCTGTTGTGTGAGGAGGTTAGACATTTAAGCTTTCAATATTCAAGGCTTCAGTGCCACTAATGATGTCAAATGTGTCAACATCAAAATCTTCCAAACTTTCTTGTAAACGGAAGAAAGGCCAAGAATCTCCTAAATCTAGAAGGAAATATCCTGATCTGGCAACATTGCACATTGCGCAGACAGTGCACACCATATATGTAATACTTCTATATTGGCACCAGTGTTGCCACTTGTAAATTTTTTCTGACCAAACTTCCGACCCCAACCGACCAAATTAAAAATTTGCGATATCTTTACATTAATTTTTAAATGACAATTAATTGAATTACATTGTTTTAAGTAAGCTTTGTGGACTAATGAAAAGATATTCACATCACAAAACGAACCGAAATTCGTTTAAGCGGACCAAAGTAAAAAAATGTGACCAATTTTGGTCCGAAAAGACCAAAAGCGGTAACTCTGATTGGCACTAACGTATCTTCACAATGTGTTTTCATTCGGAAATCAAAGGGAGACAAGCGATGGGACAGAAAACACGAAATTTTGTGAATATATTTCTATGCGTGAACGCACCTGACTTTTTGCCACTTTTGAAATATGTCAAGGTACATTCGTTTATACGCTTTCTCGCTCATATTTCACTATTGCTAACTGTGATGTTGGCGAATGTACCTTGAGCTTAGTGCCAATATAGAAGTACTACATATATGGTGCACACGCAGAGCAAAGAGGCGGTCAAACAAGGCGAGTTAATACAGGTTGTCAAAATGCCTGTGTAAAACTGTGACAGTTTAAACATTTTAAAAATGAAACAAGCAAGCTTTGTTCTGATTGGCTGATTTTGACAATCTAAACCCAGAAAACAAAATACATTGAAATTTTGTTGCTGTCCTAACGCTATTACCCAAGGTTGATAGGAAACAAGGTTACGACATCAATGACAGGAAATTTGAAGTTTTCACCAGTGACGTAGTACGAATTGTTTCAAATTGTCAAGGAACAGTGGGACGAGTACGACCTTTTACAAAATCAATATTTCCAAAAAAAAAAGATTATTTGAAGTGCATATGAAGTTATTTGGAACAAGTGCAGAATAGCGTACCCTCGTGAAAAAAAACCAATGAAAATTTGGCTATATAGAACTTGTTTTTGTGAATGTAACAAACTAAAAATTTTGCTGGGGAAACGCCTACCAAAGGTATTTCAAATGTTCTATATTTCATTGTGAAGAGAATTCCGTAGAGAATATATGGTGACAAATTTATTATATCTTTATTATGGTTTTTTCGAGAAAAAAGTCGGGTTTTGTAAATTTTATAAAAAAATAATAATTTTTTGCTTATAAATTTTTACTTGTACATATAAAGTATATAATGTCGTACATCAAAATAAAGGCATGAAAAAAACCTTACGTTTGATACCCATATCGTATAAATCGATTGAAAATTGAATGAGTTATTTTGATAACAGTTTTGAACTTTGACTCCGTGCCACGCCTTTGGTAGGCGTTTCCCCAGCAAAATTTTTAGTTTGTTAGACTCAGGAGCCAAACTTCTTTGTATAAGCATACTTATTATTTTTTTCACGAGGGTACGCTATTCTGCACTTAAGCCAGTTATTTATTTCGTTTAATTGTATTTAATATATACACATACATACTCAGTTATCAATTGCTTAAAGGAATTTAGATAGAGGCACAGAATAAACAGTATACAGAAGGCGCATCTGAAATAATTTTGCGATTTCATTTCGGACGCGGGCGGGAAGCAACAAAGGTGAGGAAAATGTAAAGGGAACCGAGAGAGTAAGCGCGAATTGATGTACACGCATAGATTCGATGGTTCTGGGCTTTATTCTCATTTCGACAACAACACGCAATGTTGTTGCGGCTGGCTTGCGCAGCAAGCCAACTTGGCTTTACTCGTGCACATTGAAAGTGGTTGATTTGGCAAAGCAATCGCCAAGGCAAATTCAATAGGTAGTTGCAGCATTCTTTGATAATTAGCACAACATTGTAGCAATAGTTTTCCACTTATTATCACTTTCTTAATGCGTCTTGGTTGTTTCAATATTTAACACATATATTTCATTGTAGCCATTTGTACTTTTTACAACTTCTATTTTACAAGCAGATCAAAAGAACTTATAAAATCCATTGAATTTTGGTTTTTCCCGTAGTGCTACCACCTTATGTGCCTTGGCGATCGCTCAATCAATTTTTCTATGAAACTGCCTGTCCACTTCTTGTTCTTGTTTGTCAAAAAGCAAGCGGAGAGCGAGCACGAGCCAGCACCAACATGCAAGCGGCACATCGCTTTGTTGCCCAACAACAACAACCACAGTGTGTGGTGCGCGGTCGCAGCTTCTCAGCTTACGCTCTCGCGCTCTGTGCGTTCTCATCCCCTTTACTGCTTCCCCCCGCATCCACAAACGGGTCGTACCGCTGGAACCCGCGAAGAAAATTTTCTTTACACCAGATGCGCATTCTGTATATTGTTTGTTCTGTGATAGAGGTTAGGTAAATTTGGGCTCTCTGTGTTACCAATATAACTCTCTTGCTATTCAATAAAATTATATGTATATATTTTATTCAAATACTATTTTTCAATATTTAATATCAATTCATATTTTAATAGCTTCATCAATATTATTTTTTAAATTAAAAACGATCAGGTTTTCTGTAAATGATTCCCATTTTAACTTGGAAAATACTGATACTGATACTGTCGCGTCCACAAAAGTTCCCAAATGCGTCTTTTGAGAACCTTAAAAAATGCACCGCGTGTGGATCTGCGGATTACTGAAAATTTGTGAAAATCGTATGAAATATTAATAACGCAACATATGGCACAACAATCACGAATATTAAAATTCACAAATTACTCACATGCTCTTTTTTGTATTATTTTGCCAACATTTGCCCACTGCACACTTCATTGTTTACGTTTTGTTTTCTATCAAGAACTCATTACAATTGTTGCAAACCGTTTTCACGAAAACGTTCACTATTGCATTTTGTATTATTCCAAAGATTCCACACCGTGTTGGTCAAATTTTCGCGTTAAATAGCAACAAAATTCAAAAAATGCCGTTGGCCAATCAAATTTTTCATAACAAATGAAAATAATTTTAAGGTGCCCAATTGACATAGGATTCAAATTTAATTTTTATTTTTTTTCCAAGATGAGGAAAAATACAAGGAGAAGCAAGATTTTGTTTTAGCAAAATTCTGCACATGTCATTGCAGAATTGGCAGCTGTTCATTAAACTGTCAAAAAATATGTATATAAACGTGTTTTCGGTCTTAAAAAGAAATATACGTACGAATAATAAAAATAAACTATTACACTCTGAAATGGTCACCTTATAAATTTTCACCAGTGACGTCATCAGCCGGATGTCGTAATCTTTATTTTATCATTCTTGCTATTACCTGTATGAATTCGCCCTGCGGTCATATGACCGTCGCTCTTGGCCAGTGTCAACGATTAAGCGATGGGAGAGCCGGTACCACTACATGCACAGAATTTCACTAATATTATTGCAAAATTGCAACCTTGGAGCCTACTAGTAGGCCCCAAGCTTGATCAGGAAAGTAGTTTTTCCTCCATATAAATTTCTAAAACGAGGTTGTTCTAGTTCATTTCCAATTTCTAGTGTTGCTGGTGTGAGTAAATTTTTTGTGACTAAAGAAATATTTATTTATTATTATATTTATTTTTATTTGTTATTTTTTTGTGCAATTTTGTAATACCTTTGTGTAAAACTAATTCCAGTTCATTAAAAATTTCTAGTGTTGCTGGTGTGAGTAAATTTTTGTGACCAAAGAAATATTTATTTTTAGGGGGTAGAAGGGGGTACAGTGGGAAGCTACCTGAGGTTTCTCACATAACTCTGTTAATATGCATTATTTTAGTGAATAAATGGTATCACTGGAAAGTATGAGACCGTATCTATCTTTTGCCATCATTTGTTTGATAAAATACTCACGATAACATGTTCAAAAATTGATTCAAAGACCACCCTTTGTTGGGGGGGAACAGTGAGATTGGGGTGTACAGTGGGAATTTTCTGAAAAATATTGCTGATGATCCAAAGAAGCAATTTTAATGTTGGAAAATGTTTATTTTGAACTGAAAAATGTTGAAAATTGATGGAAATTGCTATTTCAAGTGTTTTCAGTCCGATTCACAGTTTTAGCATATGAATAAACTGTTCGTCATATTCGCACATTTCAGGTGAACGGGACGTTTGCATTCCATGCATTTGATTGAGTTGTTTCTATTCAATTTTTTCGGCATCGTTTCCAAACAAATGATACAGAAGTCCGAGTCCGATGGCGATGATGATGATTTGCGATGCCTGGCTCGTTTGGCTGGTGGTGTCTGTTTCGATTGTGATTGTTTTTTGCGTTTGTTTTGTTGCGTTTTTTGTGCTGCTGCTTTCAATGTGTTTCTTTTATCGGCCGATGTTAAAACACTGGAAACCATTGGTTTTCTTCCTCGATTCGATTTTTTGTTTGGTGTAACATTATGAAGTGGGCCAACATCACGTAATAACTCATCCAATGAAAATGTCGATCTAGATAAACCAGATGTGCTTGGCTTGCTTTGGCCAACTCTTTTGGCTCCTTTTTCAGCTATTACTTTCCCCGTTTTGGTAGGGACTGTCGAGAAGCCAGATTCGTCCATGTTCCAGATGTTATCTGGTGTTGTTGGTTTTTCATTGAGTAATTCATTGTATGATTGGAAAAATGCATCAACATTTTGCTTCGAGAATGAGTTCGCACGGTTCGCACCAAGTTGTACGGGAGTACGTAAAGATAAATTTGGATGACGGCCCATAAAGCCTTCATACCAGTCACGACTGGCCAACCCATGTTCATTCCAGCTGTCTGGGATAACAATTTGAATTTTTCGGCCAAATTCCAAAGCCATTCGGCGCAATCCATCTCTGCTTATACCATAACATAGCTTGCTGGACTGTATTAAGTATTTCATCAATGCTTCTTCTTCGGCCGGACTAAAAACCTGAAAAAAATAACATTTTTTTTAGTGAAAAAGTTATTTTTTTTTCAATAAACGAAAAACTTACAGGTTTTTTGCCAGAAGCCTTGGTTATTGTGCCGATAAATTCCAACAATTGCAGATCAGAAGCCTTCGAAAAATCAGGAAATTTTTGATTCACCTTCCCAAGATAGCGAAACAAACTGCTTTTTGGAATTTTGAAAACTTGAGCGACCGAAACAACCGATTTTTTTTCCAATTTTATTGCCTTCATAGCATTCAGCACTAAATTTGGGTCATTAGTTGAATCTTGGGTTTTGCGAACGTATTTACGAGGCATGATGACTGAAAATTGCAAAAAAAATCGAAAAATTACTTAAATTTAGTGAAAACAATTAAAAACCGAATGAAAACACACTGAAAATACACTGGAATATTCTACTGACAGTTCTCACTAAAATTCCCACTGTACCCTCCTAAGCTACTTTTGACAAATCGCTATGGCGTCATCGTATAATGTATGGCAAGTGGAAAAATTTTGGTGTGCGTCGAAAGAGAAATGATTAAATTTTATTTTGTGTATAGTTACCTTTTTTATAACGTCGAAGAAAGTACAATTTTATTACAAACAACAGGAGCCAGAAAAATACTTGTTTTTCAATTTTTTATTTTTTCGTCTGAACGAGCACAAAAAAATGTGTGTTATGCGGTCTATGTCTTCTGAATAATGACTATTCAACGCGCGCTACAAGAATATGCTATTGACAGATTTCATACCGTTCAACAAATGGCGATTTCCACTGTACACCCCCGACTCACTGTACCCCCTTCTACACTATTTTTTTTGTGCAATTTTGTAATACGTTCGTGTAAAACTCACTATAAAAATATATTATTGCCCAAAAGTGTCAAAAGAATTGCCGGGTATGCTTTTTTTTTAATTGAATTAAGGTTTTATAAGCTGCTTCAAAAAAAAAAAAAACAGTCCTGCGTTCGAAGTAGAGTATTTATCACCAAATTAATACCTGTTCTGATCTGATCGTCAACCCTGTGTTAGAGATTCGCTCAATGAAGAACTGCGAAATAAAAAGGACGGCAATTGACCCTATCGTATTCAACGCATTTAGCTTTGTGTTCTTTGGTATATTTTTCAATAATATCTATATAATGAAACAAAACAGTTGATAAGTTGTGTATTTAATGCAGAAAATAAATGAAAACATACTTTAAAAGCAAATAATTGAAAGGAAACTGGTAGCATTTTAGTTTGCACTATCAACCCTAAACGGGAAAAGAGCGAAAACAGTGAAGAGCTGATGATTGCCAGCACACACAGACTGTGTACGTGAATTGCAAAAAATGCACAAAAATCGGCTTATAGTATAAACAGAATCAAATCGTCGGCCGATTTTTACGCACCGACCGTAGGCTGTCAAAATTAAAACACACAGCAGTGCATGTGATTGCCCACAAAGACGACGACTGCGATATCCGGCCGATGACCGGTCGTCCGACGATAGAACAAATTCTAATTTTGTCATGCGTACACAAGACCAAAATCAACGCAGCCACCAAGGTATATTAACAAGGTACGCCAGGCTGGGAACGGCAGCTTTAAAAGTCTCTCTTCACCCTCTTACTTGTGAACGGTTGCTCTTTTAGTAGAAAAAAGAACATACTATTAGTGTTGATATTGTTTGTACAACTATACTTTTGTGTACAGATTTGGGTAATATTGTAAAATACATATACGCGAAATATAGCCCATGACGCCAGCCTGATACGCACTAAAATATATTGTGGAATGAATACAAATCAAAGAATGAAATAAATTGACATTGAAAATTTTATGTGTTAGCAATTTGTGCGAAATTGTATGTTCTTTTCCTAATTCTGTTCAGCTTGCTGAAGAAGTAAAACAACTTTATTTTAATGTAGAATGTTTTTTAGAATAAGGAAACTAAAAAAAAATTTAAAACAAACACATTTGAGAAAAAGATTTTACGTAAGTAAAAAATTATCAAAAACTCTTCCATAGAAATTTACATTACATTTTTATTTTTGAATGGGCAAAATATGTGTAAAACATTCAGCATCACAACTTGGTATTATCTTTGTGGCATTCTATTAAAACTAACTAATAATAACATTTGTCCTACATAAACGCAGCTTTTAGAGTTTGAGGAACAAATACAAAAAGATGCAACCAACAATTCATTCCTAACAAAAAGCAACTCTGATTTGGCCCCCTTATTTTGATGGCTCTCTGAGCCTGGCGTACCTTGTTAATATACCTTGCGCAGCCACTACACGTGTTGCTTCGTTGCTGTCTGAACCATTGACTAGATGACGCGAAACTGAGGGGACACGGTTGCTTATTCGGTCAATTCAGGCCCCAGAGTCGCAAATTCGGTCAATTCATGCCCCAGAGTTGATTAGGGTTCGTACAACAAATTCGCCATACAAACGCCAGGGCACGGGTTGCTATTGCTTTCGATGTTTATTTGGAAATAAAGTAATTGTTTTTTTTTTTGCCTTCTGTAGTACGTTTATAGGAAATCGATTGCAAAAAACGTTGTTGCTGAAAAACGTCATAAGTATGTTGCAACGTGTTTTATTATGATTTTACTTCAGTTTTTGCTCACTGAACTTAAAACTTTAACGTTTGAATTGCTTGAGTGGCAGCTCTGCGTTTGAAAAGAGTTCAACTTGCCATCACCCATAGTATAATAATAAAGTAGTCTAACCTGAGAGAGTATTTCTAATGTATTTCTATTTTGTTTACAAAAATTGGCAGAAAATTTTATGAACAGAGTTTTGAAAATATTTTGTGTCAAATCAATATGAGTTTATGTTTTCTGTTGACAAATTTTGTACAACAAAATGAAATATTGTGAATGAAATTTCAAAAAATTTGTACTCAAAAGAGGGGAGAGTTCAGGTTAGACTACTTTATAATTATACTATGCCATCACCGTTTCTCGTTGCGCTAGAAACGGCAAACTGAATGAGACATGAAATGAAGGAAAAAGCAACCGATTATCTGCTGACTTTAGCGTATGAAATAATTTATATCTGCTTTTTGTTGGTACGGCTTACAATCAAAATTACTTAGACCAGTAAAACAAGGTGGTTTGCAAGGTAATATTTACAGCAAATAAGAAAGGTTATCACTTTAAGATGCAAACAATTTACTGGTAACCGATGCTGTGCGAATGTTTGGGTAAAAAAACCCGTACACTATTGGACGATTGGAAAAAGCAAAAAATGGTCTGAAATCATTTCCCCTCTCAGTTTCGCGTCACTAGTCACTGGTCTGAACGACTGATTGAAAGAGCGTAAGAATGTGTGTGCTGAGCGTACTGCTCATATGAGTAAGCTTTGTCGATCGCTGATCCAAACCCAGAAAACAAAATACATTGAAATTTTTAGAGTCCGACCGATTAATCGGCATCGGGTAGTATCGGCCAATAAAATTGGTATCGGCATCGGCCAAAAAAAAAAGAATCGGCATCGGCTTCGGCCATTTTTGGCCGATGCTACATCGGTTTTTTTTGGTCGATTTTTCTGCTTTCATTTCTTGTTTGTTTTTATTTGCAGCTGAATCGCACTGTCTTTCTTTTTCATATCTCGCTTTGTATATTTATTACATTTTTATTATACGTTACAACCCAGTGTTGCCTGATTAGGGGGTTTCTCCTTAGATTTGTTTGGATTTTATGACAAATATTTAAGGGGACAATATTTTACAGATATTTTTAATCTATTTTTGCTACATCAACACCTTGTTCAGCTATATTGGCTATTGGGTCTTTTGTTAATTGCTTGTGCCAAATAGAATGAGCAATTTTCATGAAATATTAACTTTATGTGTTATAAATTTGGGGAAATTTTAGTTTAATGTATTTAAATTCTGAATTTTCTTGTAATTTTATTTAGTTTTTAGTTGTTTATTTTCTCGTTTTTGTTTGTTAATTTGTGATGAATGTGATGAAAAGTACTATATATGTAATAGTTCCTTTTGTTGTTTTAGAAAATAAGCTGTGTTCTTGATTGAATTCATTCGTTTTTTTTTCTATGGAATCGGCATCGGCTGATTTTCGGCCTTTTGACCGATTAATCGGCATCGGCCTGAGAATTGGCCAAACAATTGGGTATCAGTCGGACTCTAGAAATTTTGTTGCCGTTCTTACGCTATCCCCTGGTATAAATTCGCCTTTGTGTCTATTAAGGTCTTATTAGTCTTTGGCTAGCTACCCGCAACCATCCATGTTGTGCGTGTGAATTTTTACAAGGTTAAAAGGTACCTACAGTTTTATGCCGATTCGGAACGGCGAGTTGGAAGCTTTTTCATAGGCAATTTTACTCTCAGAGTAAATATATTATATATATTAACAAAACAGTTTTAAACCAAGATAAACTAGAAAATACTTTTGCAATTTTGGGACGAAATTCAAGTATTACTTGGTCAACTGTAACAACTAATTTCGAAGACACACAGGATTCTATGGATCAAATCCTACTACATGCTGACAGACGAAACTGTCTTTTGTATTATTTTATTTCAGCAGTAATTACAACATTTATACAACAAATTATTTTGTAGATAAAAACTTCGACAATCGAGTAAAAATTTACATAGAGTTAGTTTCAATAATATATTTTGTAGGATATGTTCCTTACAAAATTCTTAAAATAGTGGCATATGTTTTCAAAACCTAAGAAATGATGACCTTTTCACTGTGCTAAGTGTAACATGTTCCATAAAAATTATCAATCTGTTACAGACTTTTGCTACCTATTTGCTCCCTCAGATTCCCTGATGAATGCTGTGACAGTACATTAAAAAAAGGAAGTTCCAAACGATGCAAAACATAAACAATAAAAAAACAACAAAATAAGAGCTGTTTACATTTTTCTCGAGCTGTGTAGCAAAACCAATCGTCAACATAAAAAGCATACACACAAAAACTACAACAACAAAAAGCATTGGCGTCGTTGAAATCAACCACCAACGCCTCAAAGTACACAGGAGAAGCGGTACTTTCACTTCATGTGTGTTTGTTGTAGCGCGTGCTTCAGTTCGCACAGTCAATGAGCGTAAACTGAAGCGCTTGCTTTCCTGCCGGCACCACTCTTTCCCTTTTGTGGCTTCCCCCCCCCCTCGCTCTAAGAAGCTCGCAAACAAATATTTGAATTTTTGAGCTCAGATACGCATTCTATACGCTTCATATTCTTTGCTATTAGCGAAGAAAATAAACATACAGAATGTAATACAAGTAAAAATTTTGTATAGCGGGTTCCAACATTGGAACCCGCCCTGCACGGCGTTACATATTGTTCTCGATCTCACTGGAGACTGTAGTGTGCACAAAATCATAGAAAAAAAAGTATGATTGGCATGGCGACTTATATGATCGCTACAAGCAATAAAAAATAAATAATAATAAGTAATCAACTAAGAAAATCAACAAGGGAAATGGAAAGAAAGGAATACGTTTTTATTAGCCCGCAATAATTTTTAAAGTCCCATTGTTTGGAACTTTTTTATGCTTTTTTCTGCTTGCGTAAAAGAACTAAAATAAGGAAATCTAGGATTTTAAATTGACTGTATCCGTTATTCGTCACTAAACCATTCTAAAGTAAAATTCTTGCATTAGTGGATATATGTACATATGTATATGCCTCAATACCGATTTTCTTAGGCTCAGACTGAAAGGTTGTGAAAAAAAGCAACGCAAAAAAGCATACACACAAATACTACAAGAACAAAAATCATTAGCGTTGTTTTGAATCACGTTCGCTGAAACGACGATCGTTGCGCTGGCAAAGTGATGCCCCTTTGCTAGCGACAAATAATGCAGAAATCCGCACAAAAAATGATCGAGCGACCAAAGCACCAAGTCAATGTACACAGGAACAAATTTAGAGGGGAGGCATAACTACATTTGAAAATGCATATTATAGAGTTCAAATAGAATAGAATACATAATTCTATATACATACATATTTATAGAACATAGAATTTTGAATTTTACCTTCCCTTCCCTTCCCTGATACGCCCATTTGTACAGATGAGGCGGCACTTTCATTTTCTGTGTGAGCCAATGAACGCAAACTGAAGCGCTTACTCTCCTTTTGTGGCTTCCTCCCGCACTATGCAACTCGCAAAAAATTTGAATTTTTGAGCTCACACGCGCCTTCTATACACTTCATATTCTTTGCTATAAGTAAGAGCAAGCATTCCATTAATTATAGAACAGAACGCCGTTCAAGTGGCGACCTTCGGCTGGCTTCGCAATAGCGCATTCTGTCACTTCAACTTTCCAAGATCTTATGATGGTTTCGGGCTGTAGCTCGCGGATTGCTTGGATGATATTGCCCTTAAGTGGTTGTGAATCGTTTCTTGATTGTTGCCATAAGAACGGTCTTTCACGATTCCCCACAAAAGAGGTCCAAAGGGGTCAAATCGCAGCTCCGAGGCGGTCAATAGACATCGCCAAGACAATTGGTAACAAAAAACGCACTGTTCGGGCTACACAGCACTCTGGAAATAAGTTTTCAATATTTCCCAACGTTGTTCAAGCGTAAAGCAACTCACTTTCGTTCATATGATACTGACTTTCCTTCAAGATTTCAAGCGAGAAAGAGCCGTCAGTGTCAAAATAACTTATGATTTAAAAAGAAGCCACCAGAAGGCCCACCCTGTATATTGCATACATGCAGCGAAGGGAGAAAAGTCGAAATATAAGTTTCCTTGATAGTGATTTAGGTTTCTGCCGAAATATACAAGGTAAAGTTTGAATTCATAGAGCTCAAAATTGAAACTTACAGTTAGGAATAACGTTTTTAAAAACTCACCTGCTAATTAAAGCGAAACGATATTATTTTAAATCAATTTATGAAATGTAATTTAATCGGACTCAGAATTATACAACTATGAAGTATAAAATAGATGAAGATACAGGATAAGTACATACATTGGATTATTAAACTAACTGCATCCATTAATTTTATCTTGTCATATTTTTTTAAGTCGAGAGTACAACAGAAGTTAGTACTAAAGTAAACAATTCTGCAGAAATATCTTGACATACATGTGTGTGATTATGATCATACACTTCGCTATATTATGTAGTTTTTAATACTTAATACAAAAGTGATTACATGTATAATGCTATAAAATACTCAAGCGGTTTCAATGCAAAATAAAGAATATAGATAATGCATTTGTAATATATATTCATTAAATTTATAACAAGAAAAAGAAATACGCTGCACTAGAGATTCATATACGTTCTGCAATAAATTTTCGACGAAATATTGCACCGCCTCAATGAACTTAGATTATACTTTAATTGAATATTTGGATTATTAAATTTAGTCTTAATTGGAAGTTATATTCAATAGTTTCGTTTACACGCTTAGCTTTTAATCGTTCGCTTCTAGGCTTAGTATTCAAAATAAGTTCTACATTACATTTAACTTATTGTACATAAGAACATAATCTATTGATGACATGAGTAAAACGAGTCGCCAAAAATTACAGTGCAAGACGAAAATTGCGAACATTTCATAACCTAAAATCTCTTAATCTATTCAAGGAATTGAGTTACAGAAGGTAGGAGCAATGTCAGCAATAGTACTTTAATGTTCACTCCCAGATATTTTAAAGAAAGTGTATACTCCGATAAATGCAATGGAAACGGAACGGTGAAAGATTTTAGAAAAACATGTTATAAAAATTACTGCATTGTCAGTAAAATATTTTCAGTAAAAAAACTACAGCGATCTATGATTACTTGTAATAAACATACATTGTCATTTTTTTAAATCACTGAAATAACCGTATAACAAAAAAATTCAAGAATTTACGATTCCTTAAATTGACCTGTGGACCATTGGAAGAATTTATGACCCAATTATATTTTTACGCACCCAAAGTGGGAATAATTAAAACTGGAGGCAGTAATTCTGTGGCCAAAAGCAATAACCGCCTAAGTCGAAAGTTGCTGTTTCGAGCACTCTCGTTTTAAAGTTTTTGCGCGTAGTATGTTCGTTATGGGAATGTGAATAGGTTTTTATTAATAACTTTATTTTAAAGTTACAAACTCCCCGATTTTACACAAACGTAGAGCACAGTCAAGGGAACGTGGTGGCATCCATAACTTAATTTCTTCTTAAGTCGACTTAAGCGGTTATTGCTTTTGACCACAAAATTGAAGGGCCACAATTTTATTAATCCACATATTCGAGATGTATTTGCGTAATTTAGCTCCTTATTGTTAGATAAAACCGAGACAAATCATCCTGTACTGTGAAGTGACCTTTGGAATGAAAAACATGTTACTTCGAGATCATAATATAAATTTTTATATACATTAAAAAAAGTGCGATATTAACCTTTTATTTTAGTGTGTATAAAATATTTACTTTGATACAGCAACGACTCAACAAAAGTCTGTAAAAATAAAAATTTTTCATTATTCTCAATAGTAAGAACGATTTGTTAGCACACATAAGGAATGCCATGCTCCGCAAAATAAACTAAGAGATTTTAAGTTATAATTTTAAAGCTGCAATGATATTATTGGAACCGACTACGACATATTTACCACTTCTTGACAATCAAGCAACATTTATTGTAATCATTGACTTAAGTAAATATCTTAAAATATTATCTACGATTTTTATACAGCAAATATGTTTTCATAGACTGGGGAAGATGTAACTCCTGTATGCGCTCTTCCAAATTCGCGCGTCCCACTCTTTGACGAATCGTTCTTCTGCAGAGATCCATTAGCGGCAGAGGCTCAGCTGAAATGATAAATGTTACATGTAAAGTATAAATGTAGCCAAGCTTATACTTACGATCCAAGCCACCAATATATCTCATGGTAATTTCACAATGCCCCCACACCGCAGATACAACAGGATACAGTTTTTTGCCTTTAAGTCCTCTAAACGCAATTCCGAGGTACTGCTGATCTACGATGAAACTCAGAGTTCCTTCATCCATATCTAGTGCTACTAGAAACTTATCTGGGACTAAAAACGCTTCGTCATTTTTTAATATTGCAGGATATGTAATCCCAGTGCAATTCTTCGAATCATGATATAATTTATTTCTTCCCAAGTCCCAGCCCCAGCTCTGATCTGATGAACCAACCAAACTTTGGTATCCAACAGAATGTAAAGGAGCTTCTGATGTAGCAACGCCTACTACGGCATGGGTGCCCCTCTGTCTCGTAGGCCAATATATTTCCCATATGTGAAGACCTTTTGTTAAACCAATTTTTCCCCGTATACAATCAGTACTTTGGGCGACGGGATGTCGATGAAAAGTTAACTTGTCATCTTCTTTTACAAATATATTGAGTGATCTATCTTCAGAATTCCAAGAATGTTTAAGCTGCATTTCTCTATTCGCAGGTGGCATGTCTAATAAAATATCAACTCGAGCTGGTTTTATGAATTCAGCAGCTAGCTCACGTGGTATTATTGGTTTAAAAGGAGCCTGTGAATCATTCCGGCTTACTGATTTTACACCGCCACTTATTTTTTGGCCCATGTTCATGCCACGGCAGCTTCGTGTTCTTCTTTGGTCTATGACAGCTACCTTATACGATAACCTTAAACGCTCGAAGTCCCTAGGTTCCAAACGAGAAAGTACAACTCGTGGCGACAATGTTGATGTTGTTATTTGTGACCGACGTCTGTCGCTTGACCGTATTCCAGGCGTCCGAGCACCCTTATACCTGAAAATAATTTCAACTCTTTTATTTTATGGTAAAAAGTATACAATACAATAATGGAACAGGCATCTCCTTTTTATATAAAATAAATACACGCACATAGTATATAGAGCAGGGGCGAACTTGGTCATGGGGGGAGGGGGGTGCAGTTAACTTTTTAAAGTAAACTGCACTTTTCAAATAGGACATTTTGTGGTGCCGTCTATATGTTACTTAGTACATTGAAAATTATATTTTCCCTGATTTTGAGTACAAATTTCATGAAGGGAAGTTATTGCATCTGAAGTGTTTACCAGAGGTGCCCATGCCCTCGTTGCTCATTTGTTTTTGCAAATGCTCTTCAGCATAGGCTGAGGATTATAGTTCCTAATTTGTTTTTGTAAATGTCTTCGGCATAGGCTGAGCATTCTAGTATACACACACAGCACCGTAAGTTTTCTTGGTACACATTGGAGACAGTTATCTTCAACGTAGGTTTTGTTATTATCTAGCGTATGAATTCGTTTATGTGTATTGGAGTTTGCTCTCCCATAAGAAGATATTGGGCATCCCTGGTTTATGTCATCGGTGCAAAACTGACCATTGAACAAAGAGCAAATATTAAATTTTGCTTTAAATTCGGAAAACTTCAACCGAAACATTTCAGCTGATGAACCAACCGGCAATATATAACAAGTTTAGTCAGTATTGTCGAAAAGAAGCAAAATCTCACAGAAAAATCAAGACGGATCCAATCCATTACGTATTTCTTGAGACAAAATTCAAACAGGTTGCAATTGTGCCGTGAGATGTTCCTATCAACATTAGGCTTGAAGAAAAAAATGGTAATCAATATAGACGATCCTTTTTAAGAAAATGGCTTTCTGACTTACCAAAAGTCGAGTCACATTATTGTAGAAAAAATACAAAAAAGTTATACCTTGAGGCCAAATTTTGCGGCCTCAGGTTTATAGACTGACGGCCTGAGGTTTATAGACTATACGTGGAAAAATGTGACTCAAACAAAGAAAATTAGATTTCCGATCTTTGCCTCATAATATTTCTGTGAAGCCGCAGATTTTGTTTACTTTCTTCATCGCTTGAAATTTCACTTGAATCCGAAACAAAAAACATTTTCCGACACAAATTGAAAACAAAATGACACAGCTGACGCAAAAGATTTAGAGATGTCGTTTGCTTTTCTTTAATTGTCGATAACATGTCAACGATAACACAACATCCTTAGTAAATACCGATTTAGCATTGACGTGGTGTTGATGTCGACTTGAAGTGATATTGAGATAGAATTGACAACGACAACCATAATAAGGGTGAATATTTAAAGTGGAATAATTTCGAAAATCTGTTATGGTTAAGTTTAAGGTAAAAAACTCCATGAAATCATGTTTCTCCATAAAAATGTTTAACCCTTGGTTTACCCTGTATAAGCATCTCGAATCTTAAATTATCGACGAAACCCGAATACCGTCATTCAATTTGTTTTCCTAAGCGTCGACGGACGTTGTATCTAACATATAGTTTCAAAGAAGAAGAATCGTGTTTGGACGTGTAATTTTGAGTTGCGAATTAACTTGTTTAATTATCAAAAACATTTATCATAAAATTTTAAAAGTTGTTAAAACAGAGACAGTGACTCACTTATCTTTTGCAATACCTGTTTATTGTGCCAGTTGTTATCGTCAAAGATTTAAAATTGGGCTGAAATACCCGAGTGCGCTAAGTGCAAGGGCGCGATACGTGGTGAATCGGGCGTGCGGTGTGTAGGCCAAAAAATGCCCGAACGGCCGAAACTGAAACTTTCTAGAATATTTTCTACACTTTATTGTGTAGCGCGTGAACAGCTAATTAGTGCCGCCGAGTAGATATATAGTGAAAGGAGTAATTTAGATGTTTTTCTAGCATATATAAGTTAAATATATATCGCACACGCACTACAAAAGTGACACAACTCAAAATTTTTAATTTTCGGGTTTATTTGTTAATACTGTGCACAATGCATCATCTACCAATAAGTAACAGCTCAGTATATTTTGTTGTAGCAAACTGTTGCCAAAATACAGTTAGGTCTCTCTTCATGTCAAGAAGTTTGATGCTATTCAATCGCTGCAGCCAATGCAAGAGTCCTAATTCAAATTTTGTGACACTTTTGACAAAATAAGTTTTTGTTGAAGTTAATTTTAAGCAAAGTTCAGACAATTCAAAAATTTTGAGTTGTGTCACTTTTGTAGTGCGTGTGCGATATAATATATTTGTTAAATTATTTAGTTTTGAATATTAGCGAGTAAGGTACGAAAGGGTAATTTTTTTATGTTTATGTTTTTAAAAAATTAATTAATTGTTTTTATTTATAAGTATTTATTTATTTATGTTATGTTTGTTTTTTATTTACTTAAAGTAAAATTCGTTTCTTGAAAAATATGCTTGATATAATGATTTTTATCTCAACTAGAAAGGTTCGGTTTCGGCCGAATATTAAAAAAAAAACCGAGATTCGGTTTCGGCCCAAAACAGTTTTTTCGGTCGGACACTAGCCCTTGTGGAACACCGAAGGAGAAAAGTCAGTATAGATTGTATCCACTTGAAAACCTTTCCGAAAAGCGGTGAAGCAATCCTCGGAGAAAACGGCAAGGTTGGACACGGTGGACCGTCCAGGAATAAGCCCATGTTGTTGCGGTGAAATAAGGCTTTTTACGGCGAAGAACAATATGTCCTTCTCAACGCATTCAAAGAGCTTCGAAACAGTCGAACAGGAGATAGGCCTGTAGTTACAAACATAATTTCGATTCCCACTCTTGAAAATTTGCGTAATAAATGCTAGCTTCCAGTCATATATAAAAACACCAGAGGATAGCAATTTATTGAAAATGTTATCGTTATCGGATGAATGAGAGACGCGCAGTTCTTAAACAGTACTGCCGTTAGAAAGAATATTCGGTCGGGCCCTAACTTCAATGTTCCTTCAAGAGCGCTACATGCAGACATACTGTATTTAAATACTGGTCGAGCTAATTATGCTTTAAACTCGCCTTTATATAAAACTTCAAACATATATAACACCGTAGCCTCTAAATTCAATTTAGACTTGACTTAGAAAACTATTTGACAACACTTGAACTGTTTGTGTGGGATTAAAAATGTCATTCTTGATGATAGTGAAACCACAGATAATTCATCATATAGATGTCCAGCGGCCAAGGAAAAAATGTGTCAAAAAGTTCGACAAATTTGGCCTCAAATAAGAGCTTGGCCTCTTATGTCACTCACACAAACACCGCTTCACACGCATTGTGCTCTGTTTTTAGATACAGAAATATGTGATTGTCAAAACGGCGCTTGTCTGTTATACCTTTTAAGCAGCCAGTCGGGATTGAGTGTTGATGGTCAGATGCGTAAGCGGGAGTGGCTCGGACGACGAGTTCGCGGTTCGATCCTTACTGTAGCTGCTAAGATTTTAGTGGCTTTTTTTTTAATATATTCCTTTTTACGGAATATTTTTTTCCGTCAAGGTTGGAAGTGACCTCTCCGACCCCTTTGATTCCGTTCGAGGTTTCAGACAGGATGATCCTTTGTCCTGCGACATCTTTAACTTCACCATGGAGAGTGTTCTGCGCAAGGCCGGTGTACATCGTAATGGCACAATTTTCAACAAAAGTGTCCAGCTCCTTGCCTACGCTGATGACATTGATGTCATTTGCGGCTATCGAAAGAGAATCTGCCAAAATGGGTCTGGTGGTAAATGAGGGCAAGACGAAGTATATGCTGTCTACATGCAGGGACTCGCAGCGGCTAGGGTCTCACGTCGAGGCCGACAAGCACCGCCATCAACAGCAGCAATGATGTCAACCTGGAGATAAAGCGAAAAATAACTCTTGCCAACAGGTGCTACTACGGTCTCCGTAGGCAATTGAGAAGTAGAGACCTCTCTCGACTGTCAAAACTTGCACTCTATAGGACGCTTATCTTGCCTGTGCTCCTCTATGGCGCGGAAGCATGGACAATGACACGAAACGACATAGCGGCCCTTGGTGTGTTCGAGAGGAAGGTACTTCGCAAAATCTTCGGCCCTGTTCGTGTTGGTGACGACTATCGTATACGAACCAATAACGAGCTGTATGAGCTGTATAAGGACATGGACGTAGCGCAGCGAATAAACATCCAGCGACCACGCTGGCTCGGTCATGTCTGCCGCATGGACGACGAAGCTCCGGCGGAAAAGGTGTTCGATGCGATGGTTGGAGGTCAACGGCGAAGAGGGAGACCGTGTCTCCGGTGGAAGGACCAAGTTGAAGAGGCCCTGTCATCTCTTGGTGCTACCAACTGGAGAAGGCGCGCGCAAAGCAGAGGCGCCTGGAGAGAAGTTTTGCGGCAGGCCGTAACCCGATAACGGGTTGTTATGGCCAGTTAAGTAAGGATTCCTTTTTTACGACCCGTGAAAACAATGTCAATGAAAAATTAAATTGG
Organism: Melieria omissa; assembly: GCA_963971225.1. NCBI lineage: Eukaryota > Metazoa > Arthropoda > Insecta > Diptera > Ulidiidae > Melieria > Melieria omissa. The sequence goes on from OZ020267.1 coordinate 117,314,866, forward strand.
TTTCTAGATCTCTTGATTAGTAAATTGTTTGGTTTTGGAGACACAACAATTGTTCGCAAGTTTTAAAATCAATCTACCAAGCGCAGCATACGGTTACAAACAACCATACAGCAAAAAGATTCGGTTGATGATGACAGGCGCTCATGGGCGTACCTAGGGTAGAAGAGGGTATTCCCCCCTCGTAATTCTATATTTTATATACATATGTACACAAATCTATATTCTATTTGAAGTTTATATTCTGAATTTGGAAATGTAGTTATGTCCTTGCCCTCTTCAATTTGTTGCTGGGTACGCCCAGGAACAAGCTTTTCGCAAAAAAGAATGAAAAGATCGGCACAATCTGCCAAAACGAATTTCATTGTTCAGCAGTCACTTCATTGACGCAATACAGCTACGCCGGCGCAAAGGACAGACCTGCTGGCGCGGCAGCTATTGGCAATGCGTTGCCTTAGCAACGATGTGTATGTATCATGCCAAAAAAAATAAAGACTTCATATTTTTTGATCATACACAAGAATAATTTGTGCGCTGAATTATTTTGAGTGCCGATTCATTTACATCACAATTTTTCAACACATCATTAATTTCAGGTATAACCGATTAAAAAAGTTAATAAAAAAAGCGTTAAATATTAAGAACAATTTTACTTCTCGCCCAGCCTTGAACCCGAGGCGAAATTTACGAAAAAGAATTTACGGATATCTGACTGTTACACCAAATACAGCACGTAGCTAAAATCATAAATGTATGTTGCAAAAAAGAATATCACAAGCAAGATATGAAATTCCAAATTAATTCAATCCGACAAAAGTTCTGGATGAGCACATGCAGCTGTTTTCCGTAAAATAGCTTTGCGGAAAAAAGCTGTAATGCTGAAATTTTGGTGCAGTTTTCGTCGTATGAGAGTGGACATCTATATGATGAGTTATCTGTGGTGAAACTGAAGAAAGTCTAAAATTTTAGAAATAGAATAAGTAATTTCACGAGCAGTTACGCTATGCATGAAAAGTAATTTCTGAACGTACTTTAACTTTCCAGAAAACGACTTCAAGGTCTTCTTTCCGGAAATACTTTTTGACTAATCACACTATGCAAGTCCAATAAATTTGTTATAGTTCTTGTTGAAAGTAACTTGCGAATGTGTGTGTTGCGACGCATTTGAGAATTTTTCTGACATCTAACTGCTAATCTTTCAGAGTGTCGAGCGTGTTGTTTAGCGTGAACATGGATAACAATCATTCTTGAAAAAGAAATTGCTCCTTATAAGGATGATAGCGCATAGTCAGTGTTGAGACTTATTACTTTTGACAGTAACATATTACTTATTACACATTACTGACATTTGAAAGTAATATCGTTACATTACTTATTACTGGAAATGTGAAGTAATGTATCACAAAAAGTAATATTTTATTTTCCGTCAACAAATCGAAATATTTGCGGAATTTTCAGCTATTAAAAGTAGTCATTCTACAAAAAAGCAATCAGGTTAAATGTTTATTTCATTTTTAATTACAGTTTGAATTTTGCTACCTTTTTTGTTAAAACCGCTTGAATTTGCTTGCAAATGTTGTTTCTTCACTACCAAACTCAGTTGGAAATGAAATACGCGAGCTATGTTTAGTATGAACAATTGCAGCGTTGTATAATTGAAATGGATCTAAATCGTGTTATCAGTACTGCTGTTTTACATGAAAATTAGAACTCTGTTGACTAAAAAGTAATATTGTGATAAGTAACTTGAAAAAAAGTAGTAATATTACTGAAGGTGATTACTTATGGGGAAAAGTATCTAGTTACACTAAAATTATAAAGCAAAAGTAATATACACCTAAGTCTGTTTTTACACGGTAGATTGGTTCCAGAAGAAGCCGTGTAAAAAAAAACCGTGTAAAAAAAGACATTGATCGTATACAAAAATGGGTGATTTGTTCCTAATCTCTAAAACCTATTAAAATTTCTTTACCAAACACGTCTTATTGCATTGACAGTTCACAAAATATTAACACGTTTCAATTGCTCTGACCAGTAAATTTTATTGTATGCACATAAAGGGAATTCCCCTAAATTAGTGCTATTCACATTTGCTTTGACCAGTAAAAATTGCTTGTACGCGCTAAAAGGGAATTCACTTAAATCTTTAAGCTAGTGTTCGCAAACTATCGATAGCACTATCGATACTATCGATGGTTTCAGACTTTTTTCTTTCATAAATACTTTTTTGTGATATGAACATACTTCGCAAAAATTAAATTTGACAAAAAAAATTTAAGTACATAAAATTTCAAATCGTGCTAAATGGAATAAAATCGTGTAAAAAAATTAAAAATATTCAATTTTCAAACCGTGTTATATCAAAACCGTGTAAAAAAAGACCGTGTAAAAACAGACTTAGGTGTACTACGTAATTAGTTACACTACTTTAATATATTAGTCACAACACTGCGCATAGTGCTTAGAAAATTGCCAAACCAAGGAAAATTTGCATAGGGCAGTTTTGACATCGTGTTGAAAGTCCACACTATACAAATTTGATGAAAGACTTCCCTACAAGGGATGCCTAACCGATACGCTAGAAAACAAGTTCAAAATTTCCCTGTAGGAAACGGGAACCTTTCGTCATACATTACAGCATTCCAATTTCCATGCCAAACGCGTATTACATTTGTTCAGACGATGAGCGCCGGCCGGATCATGCATGATTTTGTAAAGTGCAAATGGTATTATACCCCATTCCGACTTCATTTACAAAAATAAAATGCATGGCGTGCAGAAAAATCCTTCAGAATTGTTCGGCTTCCCATTCAAAGTTACTTTACTTAGTAATATGGTTGTATGAAGGAAAACGTAAGGGGCCGTAATGTGCTATTGGAATGGAATGAAAATTATAAAAATAAAATTACCTATTCAGTTTATGCCTTCCTCGCTACGGATAATGTAAGTACCACTGATTTCTTCACTTATGATGGAAGGTAGATGTTAAATTTAGGGGTGTACAATCGCAAGCCGTGCTGGTTGAGACTGAGTTATTGCACTAATTTCAGAGTTGCATTAATGTTTACATGTTTTGATACATGTTGATGTACATAACAACTCTTTCTTTAATATTAGACTTTTCAAAATTTAATACAATGCAAAATTCGGAATTCAATTTTTTTTGTTTCAAAAGTACGAAAGCTTAAAAATTTTGGTTTTCGAAAGCCCTCCGCCTGGTAACGCTGCACAGCAGCTCGCTGGCGAACAAGCCTTCGTGCTGTGATTGATCATTTCTAGTAGTTTCTTCCGGAAAATCCAATAAAGTCGTTCAGAACCTCTTTGGCTGTGCTTCTTCTGCAGCTTCCGGCAACGGTGCAGGCGTTGCGTCTGGAGGTGTGCAAATTGTAGACTCCGAACAGGCAGCGCCAGCAGGCTAGTGTGAGACCTGGTCGTGTGTAACCTTTCTTTAAAGAAAAAAAAACTAACTTTCGTCGTCGTTTGAAATACCGTGATTGGCAGGCGACTCCGAAATCTGCGTCATCAGTGTTCGATTTGCACGACCATGCAAAAGTTGAGTTGGAGACATCCCATTTTGGTTTGGTAGTGAATGATACGTTGTGATGTACTTCAGCACCGCTGCATTCACGGAGAACCCATCGTCTATATTCTTATTCACCGCTGTTTTGAATATACTGACATATCTCTCTGCGAGTCTATTGGATGCTGGGTAAAAATCGGATACCATTGGTTGAGAAAAACTATGAAAATTCCTGAGACCAGTTGAGGACCTTTGTCGCTGACAATACATTGTGGTAGTCCCCCAAGTAAAAAAAACCGCTCCGCAATTATTAGTTTAGTGACAAAAGGAAAGTTCAAATACGAGTCGACACAGATAAGCCACATAGAACAAAAAATAGGTTCAGCGAAGTCTATTTGAATTCTTTCCCACGAAGAAGTGGAGTACGGCCATGGGCTGTAACTTTTTTGGAGAATTTAGAGCTGTGACCTGACAAGTTTTGCAGCCGTACAGTACAGGTGCAGGTACAGTAGCCCGTTTTCAATGGTGAGTTCCAATACCCTGTGAAAATATGGCACGATATCGTGGTCACAGACACTAAATTTGGACGGCCAACCGTGTTCCACAAACCCCTTTACTTTTTTGATGATGTTGTCTTGCACGGCCTGAGTGCAAATTAAATCGCTGTTAGTGGGGCAGTGCAGCTGTTCCACCTGATAACACGCATTTTGCTTGTCGAATTCGTTATCAGGACCAGATGGAGGCGTGATAGCGCATCAGCATTACCGTGCTCGGCGGTCTTACGATACTTTATTTTGAACTGGTTGCCCAACCAGTAATTGCTTGTCGGGACTAACGATGCTGACTAACGGCTTGTGGTCTGTTAGCAGTGTAAAGTTTCGATCGTACAGATACGGGTGGAAACGCTGAATTCCAAACACAATTGACATTGCTTCCTTTTCAAGTTTGCTATGGTTGGGTTGATGTAGATTTAACGTTTCTGATGCAAAAGAAAAAGCCCGCTCCTGTTGGGCGCCCCACGAAAAGGCAACATTTTTTCTCCGCAACAAGTTTATGAGCTCGGACAGCTGTGAGTAGTTTGGTATAAAATTATGAAATAATCTTACCCATTAGCGCCTCAAGTTCTTTAAAATTCTAGATTCTTTATCGTCTCCACACCTCGCTCCTCGAGTGAAATACCATCAGCGTTTACACGTCGTCCCAAATAGTATATTTCTTTTTGCAAGAAGACATATTTATGGCGTTTGCATCTTATTCCTTGCTGTTGTTAGAGCGTTAACACCTTATCCAAGCGATTAAGGTGATCGTCGGTGGTATGAGCTGTGACAATTATATCATTTAAGTAGTTTCCAGATCCCTCAATTCCTTGCAAGAGTTGTTCGAGATAGCGCTGAAAATTGAAGGAGCGCTAGCAATACCATATGGATGTCGCTGATACTCAAAAAGTCCCATCGGCGTGTTGACCACGAGAACATGCTTTGCGTTGCGTCAAGTTCCATTTGCAGTCTATCTTTGAAAACAGTTGGCCATAACGTATAACGTAAACCAAATCTTCTCGCAATGGCAGAGGGTGCTGTTCGATTTCAATCTGTTTGTTAACCCTTTCGCTACAGGTTTTTACTGGGAAAAGTTAAAATTTTAAATTTTACGTTTTAGGCTTCTATGTGGTTATATTAACAACATTCCAAAAGAAATTTTTTCATTTTTATACTCGGACCCTTTATTTTAGAGTGTTTTTCTATGAGAGCAACCAAATCGTTGTGGCTGTAATAATTACGCACGACGAAAATTTGAATATTTTTTAAAAATTTACTTCAGCCAACATTAAAAAAAAGTATCTAAATTGAAAGAATACGTCAAATGAAAAAGTTTTCTAAAGTTTTCCTCTTCTTCTTCCTTTACTATGTCAAGATATGCCATTAAAAAACGTGTATACTTCTCTTCCTTAAACTTTAATATTCAGTTTATTAGTCTCGTATTTTTCCTAAAACTTCAAACTATTCTAAGGACCAACAAAAAATGTTTTTCTTGAAACCACAGAAGGTTCAGACGTCCACCAAGTAGCATGTTGCCATATGGCAACAAAATAGCGAAAGTGTTAACTGTAGTTTTTAAGTCTTCGCAAACTCTCATTGACCCACCCGGTGTTTTGGCTAGAACCAGCGGTGACGCCCATTCACTAAACTTGACGGTATTTTCTTTTAGTACGCCAAAGACTCGTATGATTCATCAACGAGCAGCACATCAGCGAGTGAGGGTTGTATTTTTTGTAATGCTGTGGTACGCACCAGGTCATGCGGCGTGTGGAGGATCTGATCGCGTATCATCTCGTCGTCCACATAATGGCGTGAGCAGCTTTCTGCTCCGCAGTTGAAATTACAACCCCGTGCGATTCCGCGGAGATTAGCAACCAACTCCTTGTTGGTCTCCGTCGGCTTCGTTGTACACTGAGCAAATTCAAATCTAGCGGCTACAATGTGAGTGTTTGTTCGGAAATGTTCCGTTAGCCGTGCCGTTAGTCTCGCATACGTTTGTCGTTCTAGGTTACCTTCAGTTAGGTTTTGATGATTTTTATTTCCCTGGTGTTCTCCCGTATGCTGTAAAATGTTAAGTTGCTCCAAATATTCATCCCAACGCAGGTTGTCCTTATGGAACTGCTTGAAGTGTGGGACAGGGGCGGCCTGTGCTTGTCCACTCCCTGCTTGGCTTTTAAAAACCGTATGCATCCCTTGCTGCTACTCCGCTAGCATCTTTTGAGTCCACTCATTGTGTTGCTCCTGAAGCTTTTCACTTTCGTGTGCCATAGCAATTTTGTACTAATTTAATGTTGAACACGCAGTTTATTCTTTGATCCTTGTCGCCGGTGTTAAATTTAGAGGTGTAGATCGCAAGCCGTTCTGGTTGAGACTGATTTATTGCACTAATTTCAGAGTTGCATTCATGTTTATATGTTTAGATATATGTTGATATACATCAGTATAAATATTTGGAAATTTTACCATTGCTTGCGAAAAATTGACGTGCGCGCTTTTTATAATTCTCAACTGCTTCATGTGGATTGCGATGGAAATAGACGAGTGTTTAAACAGCCCGCCCTGGAAATCGAGCCAAGAACGAAAAGTCAGCATGCTACCCTCTGGACTATAGAGGTCAACCCCCTAAGCTTGTAAAATCACTTCTTTCTTTTAGACTTGTTCTGCTTAAATATACATTCTACGTACATTACAAGGTAAAGCGCATTTGGAAGTGACGATACGAACAATCATTCGGATTTTAAATCGATTTTTTTCGCACTTCTTGTGTCTTCTTGATTGCTTTCTTAGCGTAACCTATAACCGGAGGTACTCGGAACATAAATAAAATTAAAACCATTTTTTAAATAGTCAAAGCAATAATTCGTTTGATTCGGTTAGACGTAGCTGATTGTTCTATGCGTGACTCCATCTGAGTAAGCGAGACAGCTATACGTTTATTAAGATTTCAGAGTGCATTCGTTAGAAGGTGATATCAAATCTCACGTACACAAATGGAACAAGTAAGATTTTTCACACATTAATGCCGGTCATATGACCGGTAGTCTCCTTGTAGGGTTGATGATAGATGAACCAACACACAGTGCTACCGCCGTCATAAAAAATATGGCACACTGACAAAGAGCAATACTCATAGCAATATACTTTATTCGTGGGTAGCAATCTTTTAAGTTGCTGCTAATTCTTCAAATATATTGTACAATATATATATATTTTTTAAGTAGTATCAACAAATATTTTTATCCCCTTAAAATTTGATAAAATAAAAACTCAATTTACGCACTCATATTCCGGAAAGCAAAATACTTGTTAGTACAGTAGCAGCAATTTGAAATTACTATGTGAAAGTAATTTACTTCCAGAAAATAGCAGTCACAGTATGCAAGTTTTAGATTCGAAAGTATATTCCAAAAAGGGGGACAGCGCTTGCAGAAAATACTTTTTCGTTGGTCACAAGTACAAGTTGTACTTCCTGGAATGGAAATAATTTCTGAAAACGCTTTATTTATTTATTTCAGTCTACTGACAATATCTTACAGACTATAGAATAAGTAGACCAATTAAACAAGTTAAAATAAATAGTTACAAATAAATAATAAAAATAATAAAATTTTTTGCCAATTTAGCATTACATGCTTTTTAAAGTAAACTGAACTAACAGTTCATTTTGTGGTGGTGCCACCTATATGTAACTTAGTGCATTGGAAATTTCATGAAATTTTTTTTACTGTAAGCGAAGTTATTGCGTCCGGAAGAAAAATGAAAATTTTGCCACTGGTTCAAAAATTCGATGATAATTTGCAAATAGCAATTATTAAGTTTTGTTTTAAAGTTGGTAAAACTTTAAGGGGGTCGTCTACGTATAGTTTCTTAAAGTTAAACTCTTTACGGTTATTGAGTTGTAGAGCATTGAGCACGCTCCCTCACGGTATTTCCGCGCGCTCCCTGTGAACCTTAAACGCATTTTCCCGAAAGTCGTATTTTTCTAACTTACTTGCACGATTTTAAGAAAAGTTTTACACGCATCGATTCGATTTCTTTTTTTACTTGCTCAGAAAACATGTCGCTATGGTTAGACACGAGCTTTTGACTAAATATTGTTGTTTTTTATTATAACAGGCAATAAACACTTGAAAAAAGGGAAAAATTACTTTTCTTTCAAAAATGTCCACCATTTCGAGATTTTTGAATTTTACAAAAAGCTCGTGTCTAAGCATAGCCGATGTAATATCAATTATAGATTAGTTTCATTTTTTGTACCTAAATAAAATAAAATAAAATAAATAAAATAAAACAAAATAAAAGAAAAAAATAAAATAAATAAATAAGATAAAATAAAACCAATAACAAAACAGAATACAAAAGTGAAAAACTTATAATTTATATAAAATAATACAAAAAATACCATAAAATATTAAGTTTACAACTGAAACAAAATTTACAAATATTAAAAAAATTTTTTTTACAATACGTGTTTATATAAGTACTTTTCTCAATTACTTCTAAAATCAAGCAAAAAATAATTATAAATTTGTGTGCAACTAAAAGTGAAAATTTTGTGCCAACATTAAAGTTCCCTCAGTTTACATCAAAATACCTTCAAAATTACATCAAAGTACCTTTGTAGGTTACGTGGTTGGCCCAAAATCTTCCTGCACTCGAATATGCAGAAATATAATTTTTATGACCTTGCCCCTTGAAAGAATACGATTAAATAAACAAAAAAAAAGTGAGTGAATATCTTTTTTCGTTTCTTCGTAATAAATTTTGAAAAAGAGGCTCGAAAATCAGGCCGCTACGTAGACGACCCCCTTAACCGGAACATTTCAATTTAAACAGTTTATGGTGATGATTGTTTATCCCGTAGCAGACTTCATGAGTGGTTGTCAGGACATAAATGATGAGCAAAATGTTAGCCATCCGAAACCCGCGATAACCCCAGATTCCATCAAAAATTGGCGATAATTCATCATAGATCAGCTAAAATCTAATTGAAACTGAATGTAACCTTCGCTTTCCTTATATCCACCTGGGTGATCTTTTTAATATTCATGTTCAATATCTTCCAGAGTATTTATTCAATGTAGTTATGATTTTGACTTTCTGAACAAATTCGAAAGTAGTTTCCAATAACATAAACAAATATTTTTTTGAAAATATGTTTCATGTTTTTTGTTATTTTGTGTACCAAATTACCACACTGGCGTTCTCAGGCTCTTCCACCACTACGTACCTTAGTATGTGTGCATAAACCCTTTGGAAAAAAACCTTATAGTATTTTCCATAGTCGCAAAATAAATCGTTAAAGTCCTTAAAGGCCTTTTTTCGAACAACTATCACCACAGGAAGATATGAAATACTGGAGTATGGAAAACATTATTTATTATGATTTATTTATGAAGATTTTTTATTTGAAATAGCGGCGGAAGCCCCTGGCATCATCCGGGTGGGTATTGGACGAATACAAAAGTCTTTGGTAAGGAGAAGGTTAAGCATATCAATAGCATACATTTGTCGAATTCTAACTGAACTTTTGGCTATCGAAAGATGCCATCTCATCGATACACTTGTGACTGATTATTTGACTAAAAATAGAATTTTAACCATCAACCCCTCCCAATCAACAAATTTCATTTACCAATTAAACAAAGGCGTTTTGAGGACGTAGAAGCCATCCCCAAAAGGCTTGTTCCGACATCCTGGAGGACATTCCAGCCACCGATCTAAAACACGAAGACATGGTTTTGGATGCAAAAAGCTGTACTCTGCTTGAAGGAGACTATTTAAAAAAACGATTTCGGTTTTACCAAAAAAATTTGTATGTTTATTCTTCTAAATGTTTAAAAGTGAAGACCTTTTTGCTACTGTGGGAACGTATGTACATACCATGCATAGTGATGGATAATTTTAAACAATTATAGGCAATGGGGGGTGTTCTGACACCCAAAATCCCTCCCTTGGCTACGCCCCTACAGAGCACTTATTTATATTCAAATGAAGATAATTCAAATCACACCATAGTAGTAATTTTGATGAAATTGAAGGTTCTTGCAATCCGATATGAGCACTCGCACGAGCGGAGCCTGTCGAGCATAGTTAGACTTACACAAGCCGATAAAAAAAGTGTCCGTATGTCTTATATGGCGTTCAAACTGACGACTTAAACGTGTTTAATGTGCTTAAACAAGTTAAATAAACAAAACCAGTTCGAAAACCTGTTTATTCACATGCAATTTAACATGTTTTGAAAAGAGTTTAATGCAGGGTTGCAGCCGATAGCTTTCTACCAACGAAACGCAGCTATTCATGTTTGAAACACATCCCTTAAAATTCAGCTGTCATTTCATCAAAACAAAACCAAACAAAAATTGAAAATTTTAAAATTTTGAAATGAATGAAAATAATCGTTTTGCTCGCACTGCTTTCATTCCATTCATCGCCTTTTTATGGCAGCTGACAACAAGGCGTCTAATAACACTTCGTTCAATAATGTGTGTGACTGACACATAGATGGCGGCACTAATATTAAATCAATATTTTTTTTCGAAATTGTGAACCTTTTTAGGCTTACTGTCAAAATTATATGTCAATCCGACTATTAGTTTACAAGTTACAGTGCTTTAAGTGACACTACTTTTGAGTTTTCAAAAAAAATGAATTCAAAGCAATTCCGTGTGCTGATTTATTATTGTTTTTAAATGAAAAAAAATACTGTTCAATGACAGGAATGGCTTGAAAAACATTATTCGGACTCTGCTCCATCAAAAAGAACCATTTGTTATTGGTATGCCGAATTCAAACGTGGTCGTACAGACACCGATGACATTCCATCTACTGGACGGCCAAATGACGCTGTTATTCCGGAAAACGTTGAAAAAACACTGAAAATCATTATGTCCGACCGTAAAGTGAAAGTGGGGGAGATTGCTGACATTCTAAAGATATCAGCAGGCAGTGTACACACCATAATACACGAACATTTGGTTATGAAAAAGGTGTTTTCGAAATGGGTGCCGCGTTTGCTCACACCGGAGCAAAAACAACAACGAATCGATGATTCAAAGAGCTGTTTGGACATGTTTACGCGCAACAAGTCGGAGTTTTTGCGTCGGTACATCACAATGGATGAAACATGGATCCACCATTTCACTCCAGAGTCAAATCGGCAGTCTGCTGAGTGGCATGCAACCGGTGAAAGCCGCCCAAAGCGTCCAAAGGCACAAACATCGGCTGGCAAGGTTATGGCGTCGGTATTTTGGGATGTGCACGGAATAATATTCATCGACTATCTTGAGAAAGGGAAAACAATCAATAGCGACTATTATATAGCGTTGTTGGAACGTTTGAAAGAAGAAATCGCGATTAAGCGGCCCCATATGAAGAAGAAAAAAGTGTTGTTTCACCAAGACAATGCACCGTGTCACAAGTCGGTGAAAATGATGGCAAAAATGCATGAATTGGGCTTCGAATTGCTTCCTCATCCCCCGTATTCTCCAGATCTGGCCCCCAGCGACTACTGGCTCTTCGCAGACCTCAAAAAGATGCTCCGTGGTAAGAGATTTGGCTCAAATGATGAAGTAATCGCCGAAACTAACGCCTATTTTGAAGGCGAAGAAAAATCGTTCTACAAAGGCGGTATCGAAAGATTGGAAAAGCGTTGGAATGATTGTATCTCCCTAAAAGGGAACTATGTTGATGAATAAAAACGAATTTTGGCAAAAAAAAAAATGTGTTTTAATTAGTCACACACATTATTGAACGAAGTGTTATTTGGACGAAGTTGAGTATGTTGCCGTGGTTTGTGAAATATGCGTCAATATTTCGCACCCATGCACACCAGTTTACAAAAATATTTATTTGTTGTTTGTAAACAAACTGCTGTCAAATTAAACTTCATTGAGCAGTCTGGACGGTTGTGTTCAACAAAAAGCTTTTCTCAGTTAAACTAGTTTAAATAAGTCAGTTTGAATGCCATATTAGGTTCCGGATAGGAACATTAAATCCGACCTTTGCAAGTAGCGCAGTTCAATCAATTGACCCGTATAGGATATTTAAACCAAACGAGCAAGTAAGGGCCGTTCCCCTCGCTCAGCAGTAAACACAAAATAAGATTTTCTCGTTAGGATTTTTTGAAATTCGAGGACTAAAAGGGCAAAACATTAAAAATGAAATATAACTAAGCATGTTTTACTTTTTTGAAAATCGAAATTTAACAAGGTAAAGGGTTACAAGTTTGTATGGAGAAACAAGATTTGTTGGCCCTTTTGACTTCAATTTTGGTAAAAGTACTTTAAATGCGAAGTAATTAACCCATTAGTGCAAAACGTTCGATAAATCGGACGCCAAAAAAAATGTTACTATAGAAGTTATACATATTTTACTCAAGGTTTATACTTTTAAAACAATAGTTTAATTTATTTTCAATTGTGGCAACACTGTTGTTATAAAATGTATTAACGCGCCTGCGCGTCAGCTGTCAATTCGCAAAATGGCGGCACGTGTTTTTATTGTATTTTGTTTAGTGTTATGGGTAAAAAAAAAGGATATTTTGATTGCTAAACTATTAGACTATTTATTTTCAATATAATTTTTACGTAGCCACTGTTATTTTGAAAGCTATGCTTGCGATTTTTGTACTGTCCGATATATCGCACGCTGTGTACATTGTAACATCTCTTGACTTATTACCACTTTCTTAACCCTTTCGAGACTACTGGGATAATACGTCTCAGCACGTTTTTAATACCCCTCAAACACCCCCCAACATTCATGGCATGAGAAAATTTCTACAGAGAGTATTTTGGATTTCAAAATTAAACTCCGTCCCGAAAGGGCTAGCGCCTTGGTTTTAAAATATTTTTAGACATATATTTATTTAATTGTACAACTTCTTTTTTACAAGCAGAAATAAGTTTTTTCACAATGTGCATGACAAAAGGAACTAATAAAATACATTTAATTTTTGTTTTCTTTAGTATTATTATTAATGCGCCTTGCCTCGCTCAATCATTTTTCTATGAAAATTTTGCCTGTACACTTCTTGTTCTTGTTTATAAAAAAGTAAAACGAGCCACCACCAACATGCATGCGACACATCGCTGTGTTGCCCAACAACAACAACCACAGTGTGTGGTGCGTCACTGTTTCATACACCAGCATGCGATCTCCTTTTCCACTCTCGCGCTCTGTGCGTTCTCGTTCCCTTTACTGCTTCCCCCGCTTTCATAAACGGATCGTACCCCCGTAACCAGTAAAAAACAATTTTTTTACACCAGATGCGCGTTTTGTACATATTTGGTTTGTTCTGTGGTAATATGTAACAAATATTTTGTTTTATTTTTATTTTATAAAAACAGATTTTTTCTCAAAAAACCTAATAGGTAAGTTTTTTCAAGTTTGCTACCATATTATAGTCTATGAAAAGGGAATCCACAAGTTATAATATGGTAGGAAACTTATAAAAACTGAATAATAGGTTTGTTTTTTAATTTAAAAAAATCCGGTTTTTAAATATTTAGGGGAAAGTGGGGTAATGACGGCCATGGGGTAATGACGGCCATCACCATTTTTGGTACTTAAAGTTGACGTAGGTCTAAACCGTTCACTGTAACAGAAAGCTTGTTCCGTAAGGTTGTTTTTAAGTGGAAGCTGAAGTGTGTGGGTTTATTATAACTTGTAGTTCCAGACCAGTGCCGATACGTAACTACCCGAAAGTTTTATAAGGTGTTCAAAATATCGATTATTTCGTCAACACTTTCAGCTACACAATCAAGGTAAATATGTTAAAATGTTGCTATTGATATTAGCTTTCTAAATCAAGTAAAATTTGTCATGTGTCTTGCATAGTTTATTTGTACTGCATGCTTGCGCAAAATGAGGTCAGTGGGGGAATGACGGCCACTAGAGGTGGGGTAACGACGGCCATGTCATTAAGAAGTATTTTTGGAATCCGCATGATGATATTTGTTCATCATTGAGGGCTTTTATGCCATTTAAAGAGATCCACTGCTTGTCCAGTCGTTCTAGACGGTATAGCTATTCTGCACTATACATTCTCACAAGTCCCATGGAACTCCAAGATCCTTTTTATAATTTTTTTTTTTCATGTAGCGGTTAACGCTTCGTAATATTAAAAGTCGTGCGACATTAACTTTATTTGAAATTTCCCGCCAAATGCGCCGAGCTTCGATCGCCCGTCACCAGATGTCTATCCGAAAACTTTTTCGCGCATGAGAAATGTATTCCTAAGCAGTTAAGTAGAAGAAGAAAAAAACAAAATCAGTATCAGGCAGTCGGTCATTCAACAGTCAGCGAGTCAACCAGTCAGCAGCTCAGTCAAATTAAAGGTATGCAGTGTCATTGGTGTAATAATTTGTAAAAAGTGTGATGTTATGTGAATAAATTTATTTGTGTTATTCATATCTTCATTCATCTGCGGTTGAAGTAGGCCCGCTCCAATTTGTAGAGCCTCGAAAAAAAGGCAATCAAGGTCGGAAAGCAATGAAAAGCGCAATTTTGACTACCCCTGAAAAGTTCGCTGAACTGAAGCAGAAGGCCAAGAAGCATCAGAGCAAAGAAACGACATTGCCTGCCAAACAGCCAGCTAAGCGCCAGAAAAAGGGAGCGCCATCACCAGCCAAGCGGCCACGGAAAGTGCAGCGTCGTCGTCAATCCCCTTCATCAGAAGAAGAAGAAGATCGAGACTTCTGCTTATTGTGTTTGGAGTTAATGCCACAAAAATTGAATCGCTTCAATTCGATTAAGTGCAGTACGTGCAAGCGGCCATTCCATTTGAAATGCGTGGAAAAAAAAAGTAGTTCAAATGCGCTCTTATTACACATGTCGCAACTGCGACTCAGATCTCGACGATGAGGATGAAAATTAATATCGTTGTATTGTAAGTTTGAGGCATTTTTTTCAATATGTTTCAATTTCGTTTCTCTTCCGCTTTTTGTGAGCTATCAATAAAGTTACAATTACAAAAATGTCAAATTTCCATTTGTTTTTCTTCACGGAGCTTTTATTAAGCATTCACAGCGATTTTTGTTGATATTTGTGCGATTTCTGGTCGGTTTTTTTGAGTGGCCGTCATTACCCCACCATTTTTCTAAATGACAAAAACCTACTTTTTTTATAGATTCTAATTTTTTATAGTTAAAATCAGAATTTTTGAAATCTGCCGATACACTTTATTAGCATATGCGTTCGAGTTGTGCTTTTAACTCTGATTTGATCAAAAATATCAATTTTTGGATATGTTTTGATGCTAAATGAAAACTATGCCGTCATTACCCCACTTTCCCCTATGTAAAACATAATATTTTTCGCTTATAACTCATTATTGGTACACTGGTGGCAATTCCCATAATAGGTGAGTTTAATCTGCTTGGATTTTGTTACATTTCCTTGTAAAATTTGATTCAGTTAAAATGGTTTTACTGAAATATTTCTTGTAAAATATAGTATATAAGAACTAAAAGCACAAATCGCAATCAAGTAACTGTTCTGCCAATTTATTTATTGTTTTCATAAAAATTGCATAATTTAAGATGGCAATTCACATAAACTCAGTACATAAAAAAATATATAATTGCATAGAGTAAAAATTATTTCATAGCTCAACGGACGCTATATAGTTTTTTTTTTAATAATTTGTCCATTTCCCATTACGGTTTAAAATATTTTAGGCACAAATAAAATAAGATTCTGAAGAGTTTGTGTCGGTAACCCCCAACCTATTTAATCGCTTTTTTTAAGTCAATCTTTGAATAAAACTGTCGGTTTTTTGCATAAACACCTCGAGCAAGAACCCCAAATGTGCTCGATGTGGCTTAAGTGAGGAATTCGAACTGGCCAATCAAAAACCTCAATATTTTTGTGCTTCAAAAAGTTCATTGTTTTTCTATAACTCTGAGCAGCATTTTCCTGTTGAAAAATAAATTCAGGCCCATAAAATTCTTGATTAACTAACTCCACGAATAGTGAGAAAGGATAATTACAGTTCGGCTGATAAGCGAAAATGCAGTCACGTTGTGGGAACGCATCATGTTTCTATTACCCAGACGAGTGTGGGAAGTGCTTATGTTGCAATTCTGGTTCTACTCGTGGTGGTAGAATTTCGCGGACTGATACCTCAACTTGCATGGCAACACAGGCTCAACCCATTAAATCATCATCTGATAATGTCCAGCTCATACAGACTTCCTTTTCAACCAACTTATCGAGCTAAAAGTATAAAAAGCCGTCAGTACTTTCTAAAATAAACCGTTTTTGTTACTAAACAAAACTGTTCACAACTGTTCACGCCTCTAAGTAGCTTCTCAGCGAATTCCATTATTTAGGGTTTAATAATACGTTTTAACCAACGATCATATGGACCTTCACCAGGCATCTCGAGGATTTGGACTTTGCTGATGACATCTGCCTCCTCTCGCACAAACTCTCCGACATGCAAGCAAAAGCCGACTGCCTGGTCGCGCTGGCACGCACCGTTGGTCTGGAGGTCAACATCGCCAAGATCAAGGCCATGAGAGTCAATCATAGCAGCACAAACCATATGATTGACGGTTGTGCCGTAGAGTTCGTCGACAGCTTCTGCTACCTCGGCTGCACAATCAAGGCGGACGGCGAAGCGGAAGAAGATGCACACTGCAGACTGAGTAAAGCCAGGGCAGCGTTTGGACGGCTGCATTCAGTATGGGCAAGCTTGCTAATCTCCAGACGCACGAAGCTACGAATATTGAAGGCTTGAGCGAAGTCGACATTGTCGTACGGAAGCGAAACATGGCTAGTCTCAAATGCCATCACCCAGAGGCTACAAACTTACGTCAACAAATGCCTGCGAATAATCTCCAGGATATTCTGGCCCACCACAATTAGTAACGACGCGCTGTGGAAGATTACCAATGAGGAACCCATTCTTAGGCAAATAAAGCGAGACAACATCACGAGAATGGCACCCGCAAGGGAGTAGGAGTCGCGGTCGACCAAAAAACACCTGGAGAAGGTCGACCCTACGCGAACTAGCCGCTGTCAATACCATATGGGACGGCAAAAACACAACAGCCCAGAATTGTGTGCCATGGAAGAGTCCTGTTGAGGCCCTATGCTCCAGAGAGGAGTGAACAAGTGTGTATGGGGAAATGCGTGATTTGGCTTCGCATTTGAGAAATTTTGCCCAAATCACGCATTTGTGCTCAATGTAAACGTGGTATAAGACTAACAGTCAAAGGAAGTTTTTTGAGGCGTTTAGTATAAAATCGCGGTTTGAATTTTGTAATATTTTTCGAACATGTCGGGGCTTTATAGACAGACCGATTCTGCGAACAAACACTGTCGGCATTAGGTTATTTTTTATTTTTGCCTTACGATAATTTTCGTGTTTCAGCCATACCTTACGTTTTTCCCATAAGATCCGCGTAATTTTGAATAATGACACACTCGTGTCTCAGACCTGCTTATTTTATCCGCCATTTCCCGTATCGAAAACTCTTATTGATTGAATGCATTAACTTTTCCCCTTTTCTTCAGGTGGCAATTACTTTCCTGATATTTTCACAGGTCTGAAGAATATAAAACTGTTACTTTTTTAATATTACAAATCGACTAAATCAGTTCATAAAGGCATAACTTACCTCAATTTACTTATATTTTTGTTTCACTGATCAATTTAAATCACTGAGTTTATGTGAACTGCCACATTTCGACTCTCAGAAAACACTAGTCGCTCTGAATGTTTTGCTCGATCACGCAAACTATAAAAGAGTGCATTACATAATGGAAATGTAAGCTACAACCTTTATTACAAGACTTTTCAGTGTACATATTACATACTTAATGTCATTATTCGAAAGAGGAAGAAAATACCTTTCATATAACACCTATATTAGAATCGGTTGAAAATTTCGTGAGAAATTCGAATGTAAAACTGGGACTTAGGGGGCGAGCTACACTCCCTATAAATGTTTCGGCGGCAAAATTTTTAATTTGTTAGACTCTTTCCTATTAAAAAACAAGAATTTTGTAAGACAGTGTGGTATTCTGCACTTGTTCCCTTACTGTATATTGTTTAAAAGTTATAAGCCTAATGGTTTTCATTTGGATCGCGATATTTTTATACGAACTTAAAGAACTTTTGTAAATATAAAAACATATTTTATGTAAAATACTGTTTTATTTCATAGAAGCCCCATCTTACGTATGTTTCTTCTTTTTGCTAGCCGTGTCCTAATTCGGGTCGGCTCTCCTTCGATATCTCCAAGTAGTACGGTCCTGTGTTGTTTCCCCACTAACGTTTCTACATTGCGTGTCCTTCTTGATAGTGTTCAACCAGTTTTTCGGTCTAGCAGGCCCTCTCTTAACTTAAACTCTTAAATAAAATTAATTTTCAGCTGAGTTACACATAAATCCCGAAAAGTTCTCGGATTCCCGGAATGTCATTTCTAAGTACCGAAATCCTGAAATCCTATGCCGAAAAGGGCATACTTATTATTTTTATATTTTTTTGAATGGTTTGCTTACACTCGAGCCTAGTTTAGTTTAAGCCGGCTTTTATGTTTCCAAACAATGACGCCAATTAACGACTTAAGGACTGAAACCTCCACAACTACAAAATCAAGTAATTTAAATTGTTTCAATTGTTTATGTTGAATTCTAAAATTATATCTGACGATTTGAAGCCATTGTGTTCCGGTTTTTATATAAACGACTATGGTAAAGGTTGCGAAACACTGCTTTATATGGAACACTGATTTATCACAATATGTAACCACCGAAAAGTTACATTCAAAGTATTCCTTTTACGCATCGACATATGAGATTTAAATTTACACTATGATAACACACACTTCCAAAATTCTTTATTAAACTCACCTCTTCTTTCCGAGTTCCATCTACGAGTTAGACGAATATGCACTTGATTTTCCAAACAAACTTGGCTATCTCAAAATGGCGACATACAATTAGATGTTAATATCCATGCACGGATTAGAAATATTCAAAATAAAAGCTCTGGGATGTGCTACCGCAACCAACCACATTTAATTTAAAAAATTTTCAAGTAAAACATTAAAAACTCCCACTTTAATATTTTCACTAAATTTAAGAAGACACAAACTCGAAGGGAGAACCATGCCACACAGTAGATGTTCACAGCAATAGAATACCAACAGTGCTGCCAATAGCTATACCAAGAGACCTAGGGTTGCCAATACAAAACTAATAAAATGGTAACTAGTGTGGCATAAAGAGCTGTCAGATTATGCAAGTACCTTCAGCTAAAGCAAAGTAAATCCTAAGCAAGGCGAATTCATACAGGTGATAGCGTTAGGGCAGCAACAAAAGTTCAATGTATTTTGTTTTCTGGGTATAGATTGTTGTTGTTTTTTCATTTTTAAACAATCACAGGTTTACACAGGCATTTTGGCGATCTAGACCTTTTCCACCACAAAAAAAATCAAATCAGCTGATTCAACGAGGTCGCCTGTATTAATTCGCCTTGATCCTAAGTAGTGAGACTCTTTTTCGAGCTCAGTGGTACAGTATGTGGCAGTGTTGCCGCAAAGTACATAATGTGGTAATGTTACCTCAACGCCATTTTCTGTTGGCTTAGGTAACAAATTGTATTCCTAGTTTTCTGATTGCTTTGTCAATCAAGTATTAAAGTAATGTTTGAAAGATCAAATATCTTAAGATAACTGGGCAATTACTGTAAAAACAATAGTTGTTATCATGATTTACCAAAACAGAGAAGATTTAAATACTAATTCCGACTTTGCATGCATGCAAATAATTTAATAGTGAAAACAATAAACTTTCCTAATCACTGTTAATGTAATCTTCTTCTTGTACAAGTTAAAAAACCCACAACAAAGTTTCTTTTGATGAATTACCTCAAAACTTTTACGTAATAGTAATGTTGTGCATATTTATAAATCATAGTATTAAAAATATGTTTTTGTTCATTTTTATTGGCAACACAAACGCACAGCTCGATGATTTTATCAGAACATGATGAATGTGTTCAGGAGAACATTTTTGTATTCATTATCTTTGATGCGACTGGATTGACTAAAATAATTTAAATGAAATCATAACCATTACAAATATTTCCCATTTCACCATCGATAGTAAAAATTTCAACCCTGTCTTATAACAATTTTACAACTTTCACCACACAATATGTAATTGTTCACCACGGTGCGCAAATAACCTCATTTGTTTATAAAAAAAAGGCGTTGCCTGCCAATGGTTCAGTGCCACATCGTTTGCAATCATGTATGATATCTAAATCGTATTATCACTTTCATGTCATCCGCATTGCGCACCATAGCGCATAGTCGCCGGTGCAGCCAGCAGACTGGCTCGCTGAGTCTTGTAATCTCTGTCATTATGCCATTTATACCAATTCTATGATGAAATGACCTATTATTTATTTTAAATTATTGTTTAAATTATATAGCGTACCCCCCGTAACAATTGAATTGAATTTGATTGTTCCCGTATTCTGGAAAAATGGTGACAAGAAGAAAGTTCAAACAATTCACCACTCGAGCTGAAAGCTTTTTTACTGTCAAAACAGCTGTTTTTTTATTTTTCTGTCAAATTGTAAAAAATAAACAAACAAAATTGGCAAAAGCAGAAAATCTGGCGAAGAATTTGTTTGGAGTTTCTTCACAATGTATGTGTATATTATTTTCGTTTCTGGAGTTCCTAAGTTTAAGCGCACGACGCAGGAGCAGCTGAAGCATTTTTTTGCAGTTTGTTAAGGCGCATTTGAACACGAAATTTGAATTTTATAATTTTTGTGTGCTTCCCACCTGCTCCTACGGAGGTAACAAATTTCGTAACAATTGACTCCTTTTGAGCCTTTGAATTTGCTCCAGAATACCAAAAAGTGACAATTGTTACCAAGTATTCAACTGTTACCGAGGTGAATATTGTTACGGTTGCCAGAATAGGGCTGTAATTGTATTTTATTGCATTTGTACATTTATTGTATTTTACGTTCTTCTACGCACTATAACCTGTGCCGGGTTTCTTCCCATTGTTATTTGTATTGTTGCCTATATTTTTTTTCGTTTTTGGGAGCTCGGACTCGCAAATTTCAGCAGCCGGTACAACTTCGCGTGGTAAAACTTCGTCCCGTCCAAGCGCATTGCCATCGCCATGCGATATTGTAAAATACTAAACGTTACTAAAAAATAAAGGCAAAAATTAACTTCAACTTCAACTTTTTTTTTTTAAAGCAAAGCAATTGTCAAACTGTGAACTATTTGTAGTGCACTGCTTTCGAAGTGATGAGAGAAAAAACGTATGTGGTAGAAGTTTTTTTTTGCACATTTTCACTTATAATGTTCAATGCAGCCCTAATACTACGTTAATATTGAGCCTAAATGCGTGATTTGGGCAAAAATTCTCAAATGCGAAGCCAAATCACGCATTTCCCCATACAAATTTAAATCGAGGAAATGACTCATTTTAACAAAACGACGAAGCAAATGCGATAAAACATGACAAATTTTATCGAACGCATCACAAAATTAAAGCTCTTTCAAAAGCTTCAAAAGCTTTTGTTCTTTTTGAGAGTTCAAAATCAAAACAAACGAAAATTATCACAATGGAAATTTTTAATGGAAATTTTCGTCTGCTTCAAATATGTAGAATATGCTTAGCATGTAAGGTATGTAGTATATTTGTATCCAAATATCGCAGTGTGTAGAACATAGAGGCAGCAAAAAAGAAACAAATGATTTAGTCAGAAGCCGAAAAAGAGCTGATCTATGAGCTGTGGCAAGAGGACATAAGCATTGAGCATTTGACATTAGCTGCCAAACAAAATGAAATGCAATGAAAATGAAATGCAATGCAAATGAGGCAATGTAAACACTTTGAAATGACTCATTTGAAACTACGCATTTGGGCTCAATGTAAACGTAGTATAACATAAATTTTACAACATAAAGCTCTAATTTACTTGGAGTAATAGGTTGGTTAATAGAAAAATTTATGTTCCACAAAAATGTGGTAGATTTTAAGCCCACCGTGGTAGATGTGGTAGAAACTTGATTTTAAAAATAATTGTGTTAGATCTACCACATATGTGGTAGAAGTAAGCACACTGGGTAACAGTTTCATCTGTGCTGCGATGTCCTATTCTGTGCCGCGGGGCCTGCGTCTCCGTATACGCTTAGGCTTATACTCGATTACTTGTAGCACAGCTCGTTTTTGAACATCCCTGTATCGTCTCAAATTGTTCTTTACGATTGTTCCATTTAAACCCCATGCCCTAAAAGTAGTCCTTCGCACTTGCACAGTCATGGCGAGCATTATCGTCACAGTATAGTCTTTAACTCCTTCAAAAGTGCTTCAACCTCAGAAATTACACAGGACAAAAAATTTCGTTTCGATATATATTATCTCTGCCTTGTTACTTAGTTTCCAAAAAACTGTCTTAACTCCGCCATCAACAGAAAGGCGCTTGGTGTTTCATATTTTCTTACTTTGAGGTCCAATTACCACGGAATTAAAGACGCAAGTTAAAAGTATCTGAAAGTAAGCCACGAGTAGTGTAACAACGTAAAAATCATATCAATAGGATTATTGATTCATAATTTACGGTCTAAAATGTGGAGAGTCCGTATGAGTTAGAAGCCTATTTTTAGCGAAAACTGGAACTTAGTTTTTAAAACATTTTGCATTTTTACATTTTGAAAAATTGAAGAATAGTGACTAAATATAGTTCCTATGGGGTTAATATACAAATTTTGAGTCAACTGTCAGTTTTGTGTACCACCTCTGAAAACGTATTTGGGGTTTCATCCACAACCCTCTGTTACATGCTTATAGACTCCGTATTAGAAAGGCTGTGAAATGAGTGTTCCCGTGACATGGTGTGCTAACGACATTTGCGTAGTGGCAGAATAAACAGTACTATAAAATGTTTAATATTATAAAATGAGTAGCAGGACCAGCTAACAAATTTTGATGAACAGAACTATAGCCTCTATTAATTTGTCGTGCTATGATGATCTCTGTTATTGTCGATTTAGCAACTTGCAAAGCATAGAAATGACTGTTATTTTAAATGAAGCGAATGACGGGCGAAGTGCTGCTGTTGTTATTGTTAAGTTGATCAGCCGTTGAAAATTGTAAATGATGAATTTTTGTTTCTAACTGACTTTCGCTGGCAATTACCGACGTTGTGTAGTTTAAAAAGAACAAGTTTGTTTCATGCGAACGACCTTCTGCGTGAAAACAATTTCATCAGGGACCAGAAAATTACTATGAAAAGGGGTCATACAACTAAATACAAGAATATACATGCATTTCGATATTTAGTGAATCCAATAATGCAGCCGGCCAGCTGGCTAGTGCGTTGGGCCGCGAGTCAAATGCGACGCTCGAACCAAGGTCCAAGACTCCGTTGCTGCTAACACCGAAAAAAGAAAAAAAACAAATTTTCTTTCGGCGGCTGTCGATGCTCCCCACGAAGTGCAGGGCCTAGTGGAGCACTGCAGGGCAAATGACTTGCCGCTCCTTAGGAAACAACATGAACGTCTACCACACCATCAGTGGCAGTACCGATAACAACATCAGGGATGAGTACCTGCTTAAATTTGTACTAGCCACTAACCTAGTCGTATTTAACATGTGTCGTATAGTAGAGGACAGACGCTTGTTTGACATTCGAAGCAGGATGCGGCATCCCTTAAAAGTCGAGCAAGCGGTTGAAATCCTTTACAAGGGAGTAATGAATGCATACCATTCAAGCTGCCCGGACAGTAGGGAGTCCTGGAAGAAATCCACCGTGGAATAACACCCCGGCAAAACTTAGAACTGAAACGCGTAGACTCTTCAATAGGGCAAAGCGGACCGGTAAATGGGGGGAATACACCGCATCACTCGCCAAGTACACAAAGGAAGTACGCAAAGCGAAAAGGGCTAGTTTCCAGACGTTTTGCAAAAACATTTCCCCCACTCCTCAGGCAGCGAGGTTTCATAAAGCGCTCGCGAGGAGGGGAACGGAGTACAAGATAGCACTAAAACTCTCGGATGGTAGTTATACGCGCAATGAAGAGCAACGGGCTCTAGCTCTTCTAAGTGCTCACTTCCCCAGCGCAACCCTACAGAACGCGCCGGCCGAGTGCGAAATATACCATCCGAACAGATGTGACTGGGAGCTGGCAGATGAAGTCATCTCCCAGATTGATTGGGCCCTGAACACCTTTCAACCTTCCTCCCTGCTTTCTTGCAAAAAGGCAAAGGGGTCCTGCTAAGGCAGTTAATTGGTATCATGGGGAGCTGTCTAACAACAGTGTACAACCCAGTTAGCTGGAGAAGCGCCTTGGAAGTTTTCATACCGAAGATTGGAAGAAAGGACTACACAGAGCCGAAGTCTTTGAGACCAATCAGTTTAACATCCTTCGTCATGAAAACCATGGAGAAGGTGCTAGATCAGTACAGTAGAACCGTGACATGCATTCTAAACAGCATGCATGTAGAGCAGGCAGATCGACACAGACTGGCCTATTCCAGCTCACGAATTTGATGCAGGATGCTCTTAAAAACAAAGAGATTGTGCTGTGCGCCTTCCTGGATATCAAAGAAGTCTTCGATAATATCTCTCATGAGGCGAGGTACCTCTCAGCACAAAAGGGGTAGAAACCACCCTAAGTCGCTGGATAAGAGCCATGCTCTCTACCAGATCGGCAGTAACGAAAGTGGGCAAGATCACTAGAAGTGCGCTAACTAGCAGAGGCTGCCCACAAGGCGGGGTACTGTCACCGCTACTGTGGGGCCTTGTGGTAGATGAGCTCCTTGAACCTCTATTAAGCAATGGCATAAATTGTCAAGGCTATGTCATTATTGCCAGAGGAAGGTTTGAAAACACTCTCTGTAATATAATCCAGAGAGGATTAAAACTAACGCAAGAATGGTGCGTCCAGGTAGGCCTAAAGGTAAGCCATGATAAAACCCCCATGGTACCACTTACGTGGAAAAGAAAACTTGCAGACATGTGTACAATTCGCTTGCTCGGTAAGAGTATAGCATACAAAACAGAGTTGAAGTACCTAGGCGTGACACTAGACTCAAAGTTACTCTGGAACAGAGAACTGCAATTATTCTCTTTTTTAAGTCATTGGTTGAATAACACAAGAAAGAGTATTAGTGGATATGAGTGAAAGAAAAACATCCAACTCATATCCACGCATACTCGTTTACGCATGTACACATATTTTGTGTGTGAACAATGAATAAGTTCTTTACTGATATAAACCGGTGCGTGCTCAGATCTGTCATTGAATGAATAGGTTTACTGTGCTATACCGTAATCACTCACAATACCAAGAAACACCAATGGTTCAATGGAATGACTTAAGTCATTGGAGTAATTTTTAGTTTCGCTTTCTCCTTACTGTGAAACCTAAATTGGAGCGTTAGCGGCAAGCAACTGTCAAAATTGCTTCATGCCCATACAAATTGTATGGGGTAAACCGCAATTGAAACGCTCTGACGCTGAGCTATTCGAATTTCCAATTTTGACAAGGCGTTAGCAGTTGAAGTTGGCTGCGACAAAAAGAAACGCCTGTGAATTATATTTGATTTGATTTAAATTGTGCGGAAGTAATTCAAATAAGAGCTAAGTTTTGCAAAATAATAATAATTTTTTGTTTTTTGGCAAGTAAACAGATATTTTTTTGACATTTGTTTTTATTTCATAATTTTGACAATCCCAACGCTACGCTTCAATTTCTGTATGCCGCACTGAGCGAGAGCGTTGCGTCAGAAAACGCAACGCTCAATGCTCCAATTTAGGTTTCACAGTTAGTTGAATTGGAGAATATTGCAACAAAAAGCTGAAAATCTAAATTTAATACTTAGCAGCATCAATGCACAGCAGCAACCAGATACGTGTCCAAAAGCTAACAATAGTTGTTTAGCAAAAAACGCCAATCACAACACGAATTATTACAAAACACATCCATACCGAGTTTTCTCTCACACGAACAAGTAAGTCAAATCAGATTATGAGCCAGTACCCAAAAGAGACCCAAAATACCGGTATACATTCGTGTAAGAGGATTTTGAGTATTTTGATGTTTTGGTGCGAATGAGTAATAGTATTTTGTTGAATTGGTTTGAGGCAGGAATTGGGGATGTAGACCAAGCATACTGAAATGGATGTACACCATGATAGTAAGACCATCACTCACGTATGCAGCAGTAGCCTGGGCCAAGCTCACGACTGTGAGGAAGCGGCTCGAAAAGGTCCAACGACTTCCGTGCACGTGTATTACAGGTGCTATGAGGACCTGTCCCAGGATGGCACTGGGACTGGTCTGGCCAGAACCAGTAAAGGGGGGGATCACATTCTAAGACGCAAAGAATTAGACGTGCTATCTGTTAGTAACCCCTATTTATTGTATCCAATGGATACGGCTCCAAAACGCACGAGGGAACGGGGGCGAGGGTGTTTGGAACTCGCTTCAAGCATTATGAGCCCATGGGGAATACACCCAGTGTAGTGGACCGCCTACACCGACATTATCCGTCTGATCGTGCAATTGCATATTCCGTTATCCACTGGTGTCAGGTTGCCACTCGACACGCGCGCCGCACTTGTAAACGAAGCAAGTCCGCACTTGTGGCGGCGGCTGAGCGAGTTCAACGCTACCTACCGCAGCGCACTATTCCTAACGGAAATATGCAAGATCAGCTATTTTTGTGCTTGCCACGGATTGGCCAGTGGAATAGTGCACTGGAATAATGGGCGGAGTATTGGAAATGCAATACGATTATAACAGTTACGTTTTACTAAATAAGCCACAGTTTTTACGGAATAAATTAACTTCTGCTCTTGCGGCGAACAAAACCATCAAGTTTTACTCTGCAAAGAAGTTCAGGTCGGCTCTTTAGCCACGAAGACATTGGCGCGGCCCGCCGTTTCAAATAAGCCACACCTGGATAATACTAAACCCACACTTTTTACACTACATGGCGACCCTGCAGACCACGATCCTGCCCGTCAACGCAACCTAAAATAGAAGAAACATACATACCGACACTTAAATCCTTCCGATGACAACACACCAAGAAATAGACAAAATTTTCGAAAAGTGGGTCCATCTGGTGGCAGAGGAATGCGTTCCAGAAGCCATAATACCCCAGGAGGAACATCCTACATACACACCGACCCCCTAAATCAGCAGGCCCGCCACCACTGAGCCTAGAGAAATACAGGGCAAGGCAACAGAAACATATTCCACGACCAGCCGAGACTAACCAACTAAAGAGAAGACCCAGAGCAGGCCGAAATGTGAAGGGACGAAGACAACGAGCGGACCTATACCGGGTGCTCGCAATTACAACGAAGCCTACATCAGCATATTTCAAGCAGAGTTATATGCCATCAGGCTCTGTGTGCAGATTAACCTCGAGCGTTTGTATAGAGGCAGGACGTAGTCATTTATCCGTACAATCAAGCAGTCACTCTGTGGAATAGCGAAGGAGACTCCTGAGCACGTCATACTGTACCACGATGCGGTATGCCGCAGTAGGAGACAGCACCTGGCCCAGTATAGCACCTGGGACTCTCTCCCACGTGAGTTACTAAGCTTCATTAAGTCGGTAGGATTGGGGGACTTTCTCTACAGCTGTAGGGGGCACAATAGATGAACTGTGGTCTCAGTACACATTTCCCCTTTCAAATCTATCTATCTATCGGCGGCTGTCCTCTTAGCAGGAAATGGCAAGCCTCTGAGAGTAAAATTGCCGATGAAAAAGCTCCCAACACGCCGCACACTGGGGTAATATATAAGTAAAGTGGCGATTAATTCAAAAACGGAAAATAAAGACACAGATATGTTTTTGGTACCGGGTTAAAGTGGATACAATTCTGCATCACTACGTGAAAGAGTTGTTGCAAAATAGTTTACCGTTTTCCCGCAAAGCACTCTGAAAGTTGACATTTATTTTCATTTGACGTGCGCACAGCGTGAAACGTGAATTTTTCAATTATTTAAATCAAATTTATTTTACAAGTTTTTAAAGTAGCATAAAACTGATGATGGAGGCTTCTTGTTCACGTATTTAAGTATTGAAATACAAATTTTTATTTTTTTTAAAGTGTTCGTAAATATTTTTGTTATTTTTTTTTAAAAAAGCCTAAAAACTGCCTTATTTTGGCCCTATTCATAGACATATAGTTGTTTGTTCAGTGATGTTCACCTAAAATATTGTCATAATCGTAATCTGTGGATATTCTAGCAACTTTCTACGAAAAAAAAAGTTGCGCTATTGTTGCGCACTTTTGCAGCATTTCGATTTTTGTATGTAAAGTCTTGGCAAAATATGCACGCTGTCCGTGAAAGGAAAGACAAAAAATAAATGTAAATGCAAAAAATATGAGAAAAGCAAGAAGCGACATGTTTTATGTTAGTGTTTTTGTTGTTCAATGTATGGTTTTTAGTATTTCTTTATGCTTTTTAACCTACATTACGGGGGGCCGGCACGTTAGATTTATATTAACCAGCATATTAGGCGACATGTAAGGCGGGATATCGCGACACGTAAGTATTTTTGGTTTTTAAGATATTTATGAAACACAATACAAAATCATCTCAAATGATGCAGAACCAAATAAAACTTCGATATCTTAGATTATTTTATTTGTCTTTGTGGTAGGGTGTGTGCAAAACTAGGTCAGCTGACCTTATTTATCAGAAGTTGCAGTATTGGGCATTGCTATTGTTTGTATTACTTATGTATGATCGATTGAAATAACCGCAGTGATGTGCATTAAACTAATTAGTTAAAGGGTAACTGCAAAAGACTACTTTTTCAAGATATTAAAAAAGGTGGTTGTTTTCATTTAGGAACGAAATCCAATGTTATTTTGGTATACTCGTTAAAGTCTTTATTATATAATGACCAACTCTTTGCCTTAAATTGTGCCAAATCTTTCGTCGAGTACTATCCCTGGTATAACATGCCTACGACTGTTCATAAATATTTAATTAATGGACCAGAGGTCATAGCTCACGCCTTGTTGCGAATCGGTAGAAGCGCGGGAAGCAAGAAATAAAGATTTTAAGGCTGTCAGGAAATATTTTTCTGGAAAAAGTAGCCGAGAAAAAACCAACGAAAACGTTCTAAATAGACTGCTTATAAATTCTGATCCCATTATATCGACAGAAACGAAATTTCCGCATAAAGCAGTTACGCGCATGACAAGGGAACCATTAGATTTGTTGCTAATTGCGAGTGAAGAACGCGATGATATGAACAATGATGATCATGATGATAACGATGGATGCGAAAGTGAAAGCGTGGGTGAATACGATGATGATTCCGATAGTAATTCATAAATAAGCGAGGAATTCTGTATTCCCTTTTGTAACAATTTTGCATTTTTGGTCATAAATAAAAAAAAAATCCACTAACGTATGTTCAAATACATTTATTTTTTACTTCTTTATCTATAATTAACTAAGTCTAATACTTTTTTCATGTCTAAATAGTCCGGGTGAATTAATCGCCAAAATCGGCATGAATTACCCCAGTGTGCGCCGTTCGAAATCGGCATAAAACTGTAGGTCCATTCCAACCTTGTAAAAATTCGCACGTACCAAACCAATGGTTGCGGGTACCTCGGCTTTAGTAGCAGTATCGGGTTGACGTGCCGGTGGATTATTATAAAATTAATTAATAACGCCATTGATGAAAATCACTTTTATATTGAAACTTGAAAAATTAAAGGCAATGACTGATTTTTATTGATGACATTTTTAAATAAAAGTAACTTATAATTTTTATCATAGGACAACTTAAATAAAAATCGAAAAAACTGTTATTTGTGGACTAAAAGAAACAAATAAAAAATAATAGTTATTACAGGATTTTTAATATTTAAATAAAAAATAACTGTTATCTATTGAGTCCTCCACAAGGGTAATCACCTTGTCGTGGTGTGGAGGCTTGCTGTGGGCAAGGACGCCGCAGACTAATCCACCCCGAGTGATGAACGGGATGGAATAGTCTGGAGCGGAGCCCATACCAAGTATTACTTCCCCTTAACCCTGCTTAGATAAGGTACGTCTGGGAGACGTACGTCTTTTGAATTTTTTGCTTTCTCTCTCTTAATCGTCAAGAGAGAAAATTCTCACTTTCAGTTATCTCAGCCGTTAGCTACGTCTTGTCGGTGGTGGTTGTTTTTTTGCTGTGAGTGCAATTGTTTCTGAGATATTAACATAGCGTACGTCTGAGAGACGTATCGTTATCTTTTGTGTTAGTTTTGACATTTTTGTGTGCTAGCGTTTTGTTTTCATTTTCTGTTGAATTCTAAGGTGGCTCGTTTCTTTTTAAATTAAAATTTGTTAAAAATTATGGCATGTAAGCGTGGTTTAAATGACACACAAATTGGAGGTGTTTTGCAAAATGTTTTTAACGACTCAGATTCTTCGGAAAATGTCAACCAAAGAGAAAATAAAATACTGGAAGATGAATTCAAAGCGTTATGGAAGATCAGCCTGTCACAAAAAGAGGAAATACTATGGTTTTTGTCCTTCAAAAATACGACTAACGTCAAAAATGAAGTGCGTGTGGTGTAGCTGTAACTCTTGCATATAATACTCTTGGAATTTATGTTTTTTGGTTTATATAACTTACAACAGATACTGTTACCTAAATGAAGTACAAAGTGAACTTCTGTTTTTAACTTTAGTAGACAAATTGGAGTCATTCAGTTTTAAATTTTTAAATCAAATGGAATTTTATTTTTATTTTATTAAACAAACATTATTTTACTTCAAAAATTATTTAATGTTAACAGAAATTTATTAAATAAATGATCTCAATAAGAAAACTATCAATTTTCCTCCTAACAACAATTTTAAAAGGATATAAACTAGCATAAGTCTCTCAGACGTATCGTTATCTTTTCAGTACAAAAAAATAACGTTATCTAACTAGGGTTAATCCAGGGTGTTATGCGGACCCTGCCCATTTGAATGGTTTGCAGCTAGGGGGTATACCGGCTGTATTCTTACGGTGCTTTCCTGATACCGGGCCACCTCAGGAAGTACAATGGCCTTACCATGGTATGCGGGCTCTGCCATGGTCGACCAACCCTGTCCCTGCCGCCATCGCCTTGTGCGCGGGCAGGCAGCCGTCACGCAACATGATGAACGGCAAAAAAGTTGTAAACGGTAAAAACAAGCGGTACCACTCACTCTGCGGGACTACACCGCAACCCAGCTTACTGCTGTGCCGGAGCATTCGCTCCGAAATACAGAAGCAGACCTGGGGCCCAGCACCAGTCGAGGAAGAATACCTTCCTGGGTGGCGAGGGGCTCACGCAGGGGCGGTCGGGTGGCTGTCGGGGCTGGCAGGAAGGGGGGTTATCTAGGTAGAGCAGACCTCTGTTCGATATCTCTACTCTGACAGCATCGACCAGCACCGGACCCAATACGAGTCAAGTGAGCAGGGAAGCGGCTCCTCCCACTGGTCCTGGAAATATACAGTCCAGACTGGTGGTGGCCCGGCTCCTAGTGCGAGTGTCGCAGTGAGTGAGCGGGTAATACCACCGCCAACCACCGCAATAGGGCGAGCCGCTGACGAGAAACCAAGTAGGCCCAAGAAGCAGCTCCCGGAACTACCGTCCTTAGGACAACCATGTGGGGTTAAATGGTACCTCCGATATCTCAAACAAGAATTGGGCAACGAGGAGGTGAGGAGTAAAGCGGAGGAGCATAGGGGAAGACTCCCGGTTACAGCAGCTCAACCGGCTTTACCTAGAAAGAGAGGGAGCGACAATATAACTCCCCCCGACGTCCTGGAACTAAAAAGTCCAAGACGTGCACTCAGGCACTGGGTGCTAAGACGGGCAACCCCCAGAATAGCAACCAGTCTGAGGATGAGCCCATGGCGGGCGCAAGTTACTCGAGTGTCCTCAGGACGCCTGCGGCCATTCGAGTGGCGGTCCTGCCTAAGGATTATCCTCAGAAGACACTGAGTAAGGAGGAGCTCTTTCTTCTAGAAGAAGCTATCGTGAGTGAGATAGCTAAGGGGTGGGCATGCCCACTGGTGTTCAGCGGCATCCACGTCCGGCCGGGACTTCTGCTGACAGACTGCGGGAACCAAGGTACGAAACGAATCTTTGGAAGGTTGTGACTTCCAAAGAGGAGGGCAAGGGCGTGCTGTGGAATCTCACCGTTGACGAACTGTCCTTCCCTGCGATCAGGGGAAATGGCAATGCTCTCAATTTCAGGTTTGGGAGTATCCCAGTCCATATTCCCAAATCTGGATGCCCGTACAGTATGGCAGTGGCCTCCACAGAATCAGCCGAAGTCGTGAACCCACCGGCAAAGGCGGGGAGCTCAGGCGCAACGATGCCCTCCACCGAACCCGGGACGTCACCGAAGGTCAGGGAGAAAGCCGGAGCCGGCCAAGACTCAATTGGGGAGATTAACCTTAAGGCGCTAGGGCTTCAAGGCAGCACAAACGAGGAAGAAGAGGAGCAGCTGTCGGACGAAATATTGTTAACGGAGCTGCTCGAGATGGACATTTGAGTCCTCTCCAAAGCTATAGCACTCGAGCAATGAAGGTTGTCCAAATTAACCTTCATCACGCGAAGGCGGCATTGGCCGCCCCAACGCACAACTTCACCCGAGACCATATCGGGGCGGTGCTGGTACAGGAACCCTGGTGCTACAAGGGAAGAATCTGTGGACTCAACTCGAGACAAACCAGAGTAATTTATGACACAAGGCACGAGATACTATGTTTGTATTTCAGAGTACATGTCTAGGGAACTGGTAGCGGTGGCGATGACGATCAAAATCGAGGGTCGTGACTTTGAGATCGTCGTAGCGTCCGCTTATTTTCCCGGCGAGGACATGATGGTTCACCCCAGAAAGTGCAAGGCCTAGTGGAATACTGCAGGGCAAACGCCTTGCCTCTCCTGCTAGGCGGCGACATGAACGCCCACCACACCATCTGGGGCAGCACCAACGACAACATCAGGGGCAGGAGGTCCTTGATCTTCTTCATCTTCTTGACTGGCACGACAGCCCGGTTACGAGACTGAGGCGTAGCTACCCGCAACCAACCGTTGGTTGTGGTAATTTATGCGGAGACCCTTTCGCAGAAATATTTATCTAGTTGCAACGAAAAAAATCAGCTTAGTCGCATTGACCTTATCATTTTGAAACGCAGTGTATATACAGTGCAAGGTATAAAATATGGTTGTTGTTATTCAACTTACTGTTGCAAAAACCCCCCCATTTTGGTTGCAAACTTTTTCTAGATTCTTGGACGGCACCATATCGAATTGAAGCCGTCGCCGCTTGCCCGTTGAACTTTTGGAATCGTCCGGTTCGAAATGAAATGCACATATCTTCACATGTGTGCCGATCTCAGTATTACAAATACTTTCCAACTTTCTTTGTTGCTGCACATTTGAAGATATTGCATTCATGGGATCGTGCCCCGATGAGCATTTTGGCATTTCAGTAATTTTTTCTTTCACTACGCTACAGATCATAATATAATAAAAAAGTAGTATAACCCAGTAGTATGTACCGAAAAGAAACTGCACACTTTTAATTCAATATTTCTCTTAGTGAAGACGTTTGATCGCAATGCGGAAGAAAAATAAACATTTGTGCTTTTACTGTCTTTATTTTCTCTGCTACTCCTACTGCTGTTTTCCCGATGCCGCAAATCGTAGAGCACGTGCGTAAGCAAATTGCGCACAGCTACTGCATTGAAAACTCAGTGTAAATAGTTTAAAAAATATCATTAAATTTGGAGATACTTGTCCTCGCAAAGATTTGCCAAAAAGTGGAAAAGAAAATGTCCAACTGACCCGAAACTTGAAAAAGAAGTGCTAACATTAATAAGAAACAACAATTCAATGTCTGTACGAGATTTAGCAAAAAAAAAGGTAGAACAAGTGCCACTATGATTCAAAGAGTGTAGGAAAGGCATAACCTAAAAACTTACAAAAACCCTAAGGTATCCAAAAAAGTGAAAGACAAGTAAAAGTGGGGAAACCAAGGCTTCGAAAATTGCACGATAGCTTACATCAGAATGTTGGCGAGTGTGTTGTGATGGACCACGAAACTTACATTAAAATGGACTCAAGAACCAACCAGGTCCCCAATTTTAAACAAAGCAGGAAGGTGGTTCTGTCGACCCGTCAGTGTCAACAATTGGAATCGAACAGTTTGGCGAGAAAGTTCTCATCTGAAGAATATTTTTAATAACAAAGCGGGTGTGGGCACAAAAGTATTTTCGAGCAAAGCGTAGGCATTTGAGCAAAAAGCAATGTTGTTGTTCGCAACGGCTCTACTTGTGTAAATTGAAATGGTGCTTGTTGTGGCGTAGTGATCGCTCAATCATTTTTTTAATGTATGTTTATTGATCTTGTTTGTCGCAGAACAAGTCGAGAGCAATCAACGAACCAAAGCATCGTCATCGTGGTTTCAACCAAGATGATTCGGGATTCGCTAATGATTTTGTTGTTTATTGTGTGTATGCTTTTTAGTGTTGCCGATTGGTTTTGCTGCACAAATTGCTTAATGTCACCATCAATCGAATCTTTGTGTCTATGCCTTTTTGCTGTGCGTTTTGATTGATTTAAAAACTTGAAAATATTTGTACGTGGTTGATCCCAATTTAACCCTTTCGGCCCCAAAGTTGCCTGAGAGCAACTTTACCTATTTGTCATCTTAAAGCAAAAGCTACGATTGATTTGTGGGTTTCAGTTAAGTAGACACCAACAAATTAATATTTTAGTTAGAAGTTATTTCAAAGCAAACTACACAAATTTTACTGTTATCCCCAAAATAATTTATAGCGATATTAGGGAAAGTTTGTTTCCTAATTAAAGTATACAAATTGGTCGCGTTTGATCAAAACCCTGTTTCTTTAACCAATTACTGCCTGCATATAGTTCTGGTCAGCGAATTTTGTCTAAATTTACATACGAGGGCGGGTCAATAAGTCCGTGACTTTTTGAATTTCCCGCCTCTTAATTGAAATGGCAACACTGCTCCCGTCAACAGTCATCTGTCAGTTGACTCTTGTCAAAAATTGAACAAGCTGCGACATTTAGTTTGTTTTTGATAGCCGTTAATATCAGACTACCGCGTTGACTGAGAAGAAAATGGAAAAAAAGTTAATTTCGTGTGCTCATGTGCAGTTTCCATGGCAAAAATCCATGAATTGCGCTACGAATTGCTCCCTCATCCCGCCTATTCACCCGATCTAGCCCCAAGTGACTATTTCTTGTTCCCAAACTTAAATAAATGACTCGGCGGAAAGAGATTCCGCCGAGCCATGTCTGCGGAACTGATTGACTAGTTTTTGCACTTCATTTTGTCAGCTGTTTTTGACAATGAGCATGCCCAAAAACACTAACAAAATACATTAAGTTTTTGTTGTTGCCCTAGTCCTATCACCTTATAGGCTATTTCCACTGAGCCTTAACTGCAGTTTACGCTTAACTGCAGTTTGACATCGCATTTAAGGGAAGGCTCCCCTGGATTTGGGCAAAAATAAGGCAAAGTTTGTAATTTTTTTGTGGGATAATGAAAAGGCGTACAAACTTCCGGTTTTGACTATTAAATTCGTCTATTATTTAGGAGTTTAAAAAGTTAAAAAACTTGATGAAATTCAAAATGGCGGCTACAAAATGGCGATTTCCGTAGGCCTCTGCGCGCCAAACATCGCTCGAGAACTGTAATCCTGCAGCCTCTTGTAGTGGACTGAAATCAAAAAGCATTGTCATTACTTAAAGATAACAAAATTGTCTGTGCATTGAACCAGACTCAAAAAATTGAAACGAAAAATTCTTGCACAATGAATATTTGAAGAAAAAAGTTAAATTTTTTGCACCTTTTTTTAATTTCAACCACATTTAAAAATTAAAAATAAATAACTATTTATGCAAATTGTAGGTTCAAGGCATACAGAAAATCAAATACATTCGAGCAGTTTTTAGATGAAGAAAATCGGATCATTAGATCAAGTCCGGTGATTTCAGTTAGATTGGAAAAAATGGTTTCGAGATAAACGCGTTTGAAGCAAATTAGAGCAGTGGAGCGTCCCGTAGCGCGCGTGAGACAGGTGTGTTCTCCCATGAAAATACGCGTCGTATCAAAAAATCCTTTTACACACATATTCTACATATATGTAACCTTCGTTTTATGCAAAAAAAAAAAAAACCATTTTTCGGTCCAAATCCAGGGGAGCCTTCCCTTAAATGCTCAAATTCCCATACAATTGTTTTTGTATCAAAGTGCGTGAACTCACTTTCAAAACTGAGTTAACTCAGTTTTGCCATTTACAGACGTCTAATATGTTAAAATAGGAGGGCAATACTTACAAATGTACAAATTTTGATAGCATGCTTTCAGGTGCTGCAAGAGTCGTACGAACACAAACGAAAGAAGGGATTTGAATTGCGTTCGGTGTGGTAGATTTTTTGCCAAGACAATTACTTTTTACTACATTTTTCGCAAAAATACATATCGTCTGTCATAATCAGAGTCAAAACTTATATTATTTTCCAATAATAAATGCTGAAGAACATAAAAAACTTTCACAAATGATAACCACCATTGATAAATGATAAATAAATTGAAAAATAAATAAATTGAAAATATAAATATATAAATAAATATATACACAAATATAAAAACGCAGACATTCCCAGACTGTTGAGCAGGAAAGCGGAGTGGTTTTCATGCAGTAGAGGGGCAACAAGAAACCATACATACATATACAAGGAGATGGCGGCGATGGGTATAGCTGGGGCTACCCAGAAATAAATGCAGAATTTGGCTTGACGAAATAAACATGTAAACAAAAACTCGATTTCGGTGGAAACGCTTGACAGTTCTCAAATTTAACAGAGCCCTTCACTGCAGTCAAGCGCTCAGTGTAAATAGGCTATAATTAACCTTCACTCTGTGCTTTGGGTATATAGTTTCCCATAGCCACAGAAAATATGAATTTGTGAAGGTATTTCTTTCTGAACGATATATTAATACAAACGTCATTAGATAGCTATTGATGAAATGAATCGAAAAACATAAGCAGTTATTTTTTTTTAAGTGTGATTGGTACTGTATACCCACAAACACAAACTGTTTGTTGTGCTTTAGGGAATAAATGATTCCGTGATTTCTATCAATACATTTTGTAAGCAAAACTTTTCCAAGTTCTGTCCCACTCAAGTTCTAAACCACGAGCACACTCACCGGTGGAATAACCAATTCAAAGACGGTGTGCAAATAAATAACATAAATAATACTAACAGAAAAAACAACAACATTAATATAATACTATAATATCATACTATAGTGATAATATAATTATTTCCTAAAAAACTATTATTTTACTCATTCCCATACAAACTATACTGGTTTAAAAGTGGAGAACTCAGTTCCCCATTGAACGGGATTAGGGTGTAATGCACAGAGTGAAGGTTGATACACCTTGGTTCTATTCTTCACTTAAGCCAAGAGTGACATCTATACTTGGTTTACTTCGATTCACTTTGGGCGTTCGTTTGGACGTTTGGGATTGTTTTTATGCACTCAGTGAGCAACCGTCTTGTGCTTGCCAGCTATACACTCACAATCCATTTGCAATTACCGTTGTGCCGTATTAAACGGATCATAAAAACAAGTCAAATGAGAGCACTGATTTTCAGAATTCTAAGCTCTAAATTACAAACACGGAAAAGGTCGGACTCCTTTGCCACTGGATTCCTATTTTTTATATTTATATAAACATTTACAGTTCTATATAATTTGTTCAACAATATTTGTTGATATTACAATTATGAGTAATGCAACTTTTCGTAAGTATTCTTAGTTGTATGTAAACATTCCTTAACAAGTATTGAGATTATAGTTTATATACTCCTGCGTAATACACAAATTTAAATCTTTATTATTACACTCAATTTAATATATTGAAATGAAATCCAAGTATTTTTGTTTTCGAAAGTGTTTTATCTAAATTACATCAGACCGTTGTTCCATTACTTCTTAAACATAACTCCATTTCCTTGCCTTACTTACCATGCCAGTCTGATCAATCATGATTATCGGATATTTGAAGTTCTCTTGGTCTTTTGAGACAAATATATTATTTCTGCGATATCTTTAATTCTTATCGTGGCTGTTACTGCCACTCACATTTATATTATCGTGATTTGTTACTTTACACACTATATTGTTATTTGTTTTATTTTTAGTAGTATAGCTCTCTATGGTTATTTTAATATTCAATGATAATTGGAACAATTACAGGGTGATTCATATCTCTTTCATTTCAACCGATGCGGCAACACAGCACACCGACGATTTTGACAGAAGCGATAGACAATCAGCCGGTGGCTTGCTACAACCCTTATAATTGAACCATGCCTTTGGGCTATTTTGAGTTAAACGTCAAATGAATCCAATCTGCGGCTAAAAGCAACGATCGCTTAAGTTTATAAGCATACTTTGAACAACACAGTGTAGACATATGCAAGCACCCGTAACTACTACATGGGCTGAAAAGTCTTTGGCCTGACATAGAGATGGCGCCAAATATACAGATGTATTATAACATTTATCAAGCCATGCTTTTGTTTCCACTGTATTTTTGCCCATCAAATAGCAATGTTTTATCAAAACACGAAATTCACTTTTTTCCATTGTTTACAAAAATTCAGAGGTAGCGTCACTTCGAAAGCAATAACTT
The DNA here is from genome assembly GCA_963971225.1 of Melieria omissa. Lineage (NCBI taxonomy): Eukaryota > Metazoa > Arthropoda > Insecta > Diptera > Ulidiidae > Melieria > Melieria omissa. The sequence goes on from OZ020267.1 coordinate 117,353,680, forward strand.
GAAAACGAGTCAACCAAATGTCATGAAACTTTGACAGAATCTAAGTTAAGGATGGTTTTCCATGTACAACACAATAATTCTTAATTTTTGGCGCCATCTCTATGTCAGGCCAAAGACTTTTCAGCCCATGTAGTAAATGGTATGTCTACTTTTACATACGACAATTTTCCGGAAGCATTTCATTCATTCATTTTATTCCGAAAAACTCAAGGCAATAAAAGACCATGTGAAAAGAAAATGCACAACTAATATCTGAATTACAATACGGCAACAGTGTATGCCAATGACGGGAGGATGGAAAGAGTCATACAAGATACATTTTCTGATTGTGTTCGACCTGGCGAATCGCTGTTCCTGTCCCTGTCCAATCTAAGTTTATGCACAGCCTAAAGTGGCCCTCTTGGATAGCACCAGCTGAATAGTGAGCTAACGTGTACAGCGTGTACAATGCCCACGCCCGCCACGTAAAATCACCTACCAATGAAAGCCAAAAAGCAAGCCTCAGAAGAAACCCACAATGTTGACGACCACAGCAAACGATTTAAAGACCACGATTTGAGTATATGCACCTGGAATAGTCGGACCCTCTATAGGGAAGGTGCCTCTATCCAACTGGCGGAAGCCCTCACGAAATGTAAGGCTGACATTACCGCCATCTAGGAAATGCGATGGACAGAACAAGGTTGCTCCAAGCGAGCACACACATCTACTACAGCTGCCATGCGGAGAAGCGTGAATTTGCCTGCGGATTTGTGGTTAGCAAGAGACTTCGTCACCACGTCTTCCGGTGAACCTGAGACTGGCGTCGTCAAGGCTAAATACTTCAGCGTCAGCCTAATTTGCGCGCATGCTCCGACGGAAGAGAAGGACGATGCGACTACAGATGCCTTCTGTGCCCGACCCATGACGCCAAAATCGTCCTCGGAGACTTCAATGCAAAAGTCGAAGTGAAGGTATATTTGGTCCCACAGTCGGGTAGTTTGGCCTCCATGCGACCACTTCGAACAACGGTCTGAGGCTGGTCGATTTTGCCGCGGCACAAAATATGGTAGTTAGTAGCACCAGACTCCATCACCTTGACATCCACAAGGCTGCCTGGTTATCCCCAATCAATCCATCCGCACCCAGATTAATTACATTGTGATTGATGGAAGGCATGGTTCTAGCATTCTAGCTGCGCGCAGGTTCCGAGGGCCGAACATCGACTCGGACCAACACCTTGTTGCAGCCAAGGTATGTATGCGTCTTTGCTCAGCGAAGACCGAACAGCCTTATTTGAAAAGAAAGCTGGTCGTCAGTAAGCTGCGATCACAAGGGATAAACGAGGCCTACTCCACTAAGCTCTCCAACCAGATCGGTCGCGGTTTATGGGCTCACTAATTCTACTCTATGCGCGCCGAGGCAGAAAATGTCCTTAGTTTCCGACGCCCACAAACAAGAAACCAATGGTACGACGAAAAGTGTCGCGCAGCCACTGCAGCGAAGAATGCTGCTTACAAGAAGTCCCTGCAGTCGGCTGCTACGCTGCTATGGAAGAAAGAGAGGTACCTCTTCTGGAAGTACAGGTGCAGGAATGACGTATGCAAATTTTTCCAGAAAGTCAAGCGTCTAACGGAAGGTTTTAAGCCCGGGGCATCTACCTGCAGAGACGAAAATGGGGTTCTGGTTACAGATGCGCAGGGAGTATTGAGTTTATGGAAGGAGCACCTCGTCGCTATCCAGCGACTCAAGAACAATACAGCTGCAGGGCTGGACGGACTACCAGCAAAATTGTGCAAGGCCGGCGGCGGTGAGCTGATTAGGTGCATGCATCAGCGCATCTGCAAAATATGGCTTGAGGAATGTATGCGCAACGATTGGAACCTCAGTGCCCTTTGCCCTGTGTTGAAAAAAGGCGACCCAACAATATGCGCCAACTACAGAAGTATCAGCCTACTTCCCATTGCGTATAAGGTTCTGAGGAGCGTATTGCGTGAAATGCGGCCTTTAGACTGTCGCACATGTCCGCAATCATGTGCGGCGCGACTAGAAGAATGACCGTGTAAACGCAAGAAATTCGTGTCGTCGGACATGTGCGACGGTTTTCAAAATTTTTTGATTTCTCTGTCAGCGCGACGCACGTGTGCGACTGTGTAAACGCCTGTATGACACACATAGTGCATTTTTTCATTCGATCGGTGGACAGCGAGCAGTGAGAAAGGCGTCGCAAAAAAATGAAATATTATGGAAGGAGTTCTTTGAGGTGTATAGACACAATCCCGAACTGTGAAAAGGAAAAGGTGAAGAATATATAAATAAAATGAAACGCAGCATAGAGGTGCTTTTATGCAAATTTAAAGAAATTGATGCGAAAGCGCATACCATGTTGCTTCGTTGGCAGCAGCGAGACAACTGAAGTGTGCGCACATATTTGACCGTGTAAACGCTCATCGCACATTTCCCCCATCGTACATGATTGCAAACATGTGCGAACGTCCAAAGGCCGCTAATTTCTTGCGTTTACACGGTCATTCTTCTCGTCACGCCGCACATGTCCGACCGTCTAAAGGCCGCAAAAGATTGAAACCACTCGCTAAGGCGACTGACCCTATAAGTGCGACTTGGGACCTGGTAAGTCCACCATTGACTAGATATTCACTTTATGCAAAATAATTGAGAAGGCCCTTTGAGAGTCGAATCGATACACATCATCTTTTTATCGATTAAAAGACAACATTCGATAGCCCGATTTTATTGTATTTCTGCAAAGCTTGTGAGACTTTGCAGAGTAACGTTATGATACCTTTCGAGGTTTTAGAAAGGGCGATCCTTTGTCATGCGCCCTCTTCAACTTTACCATGGAGAGTGTTTTGCGCAAGGCCCGTGTAAATCGTAATGGCACAATCTTTAACAAAATTGTCCAGCTCCTTGTCTACGCCGATTGCATTGACGTCATCGGGCGTAACAAGCGAGATGTCACCGCTGCCTTTGCGGCAATCGAAAGAGAATCTGCCAAAATGGTAAACGAAGTATATTTTGTCTACACGCATTGACTCGCAGCGGCTAGGGTCTCTCGTCGAGGCAGACGTGTATACTCTGGAAGTTATCAAGGAATCCTTCTACCTTGGCACCGCCATAAACAGCAGCGATGATGTTAGCCTGGAGACGAAGCGAAGGATTACTCTTCCCAAAAAGTGCTACTACAGTCTCTGTAGACAACTGAGTAGCAGAGACCTCTCTCGACCGACAAAACTTGCACTCTATAGGACGCTTATTGTACACGTGCTCCTCTATGGCGCAGAAGCATGGACACTATCGCGTAACGATGTTCAAGAGGGAGGTACTTCGCAAAATTTTCGGCCCTGTTTGTATTGGCCACGACTATCGGTAACTTACCAACAATGAGCTGTATAAGGACACGGACGTAGCACAGTGAATTAACATTCAGTGGCTACGCTGGCTTGATCATGGACGATGAAGCTCCGGCGAAAAAGGTGTTCGATGCGGTAGTTGGAGGTCGACGGCGAAGAGGAAGGCTGTGTCTCCGGTGGAAGAACCAAGTTGAGGACTCCCTAACTTCTCTTGGTGTGACCAACTGGAGAGGGCGCGCGCAAAGCAGAGGCGTCTGGAGAGAGCTTTTGCGGCAGGCCGTAACTCGGTAACGGCCAGTTAAGTTAGTTAACATTTTCGGGGACATTTATCCCACATATGATAGTGCTATATTAAAACTTTTTAACTTTCCAAAAGCATTTGATACCATATCATCATAATCTTTTACTGCACAAATCTCAACAATATGTTAATTTAGGTTTGATAGTACTTCTTTGAATTCCATGAAATCGTATCTTTCTGGTCATTATCAACAAACTCCTTAGTGTTGCCTATCGCCGTAAAAGTGATCGGTGAGAATGCGGATGTTCAGTTCAGCAGAGACTTGATGTCATACTTGGGGACCTCCTCTAACCTAGGAAAAAACGGGGCGCCTAAGTAAGTGGGTCATAGTTTTGGGACAGCCGGGCAGGAGCAGAGAATGTGCTCCAAGGTTTCCTTGGCACCAATTTCTCTACATTTCCTGCAATCCTGATCTGACTCGGTGATGCAAAAACCAAAAGCTTTGAAGAATTCACAAGAAAAATAAATCCATCCTTATCCCCTCGCATAATGTGGCAAAATATTCGACTCCTAATAGTCCTGTGGGACCTGAGATAACTGGTTCCCAAAATTCATTGGTTTTTCAACAGGTTTTTTGTAAGTAATTTGGACAACTAGTCGTCATAGTAGCAGTCAGCGAATGGACAAGTCAGTCAGTTCGCGTCTCATCGTTAATGTTCTGTGTGCGAAAAACGAAACAGAATGTTAAAGCTGATCTTACGATACTTTTGTTACAACAACAGCGTGGAAATGTTTGTATTTTTCGAGCACATATTTTTCTATGACTCGAAGTTCGTTCGATTTGCACGTTTTGCCTTGAATGATTTCAGTTTGAATTTTGCGTGGTTGAAAGGTATATATTGAAACGATAAGGCACTCTGTGCTGAATGCTTTTCAATGCACGAATGCTTTTCCAAGCATACTTTTAGGCATGCACTTTGAAGTACGGCAAATTTGGTATAATTCGCTTGGTATAGTCCGATATGGTAAGGATGGTTCGCGAAGAAATGGGCTGTGCGAGAATGGTCGAGCGTTTTCCAATTGGAAGTTGCAAGAAACTTCGGCGCGATAAGAAAACTGGTATAAAAGCAGCAGTGTTCATGGCAAGGAGTCGAGTCTGTGTTGAGCAAGCAAAGTTGTAACAAGTGTAGATACAAGCGAAGTGTAAATCTGTAAATAAATTGATTGTTAGTTTCTGACTGCGTTTTCCACTGAATAATTGAAGTTGTTTTATTTTCAAACACAATCCAAACGAACTGGGATTTTCGTAACATTTGGTGTCAGAACTGAGATTGTGTTACTGAAGATAAAGAAAATATATCTAAATAAATAAATAAAATTATAAAAACGCAGACATGGTCTGCTCGAGCTGCTGAAGGTGGACCAGCTGAAGAAGGAGCTGGCTGCCTGGAATTTGCCGACTGCTGGCGGAAAGGTGGAGTTGCAGCTGCGCTTGTGAGAGGCGTGTGAATCACCAGGCATCGATTGGGCTGCACACGAGTTCGGAACGCAGGAACAAGAGGCGTCGGCCAAGGTGGAGGAATCGCCTGACGGTGCTGCGTCGATGCAAAGTACGGCTGCACCGGATGGGCCATTACAAGCAATGGACATGAGCCAGCTTATGGTTGCAATGAAAGGTATGTTTCAGGAAACGTCTGCGAAAATCGAGAATGTCAAAGGCATGTTCGAGACTTCAAACCGTGAAAATTGGGAAATGTCAGCGCAAATGGCGGCGCAGATGGCAGCGAAACTGGAAACTACGAATCAAGAAATAGCGAAAATGGAATCGGCGAACCGAAAAGTAGCAGAGCGAATGGAAACCAAACTCCAGGAAAATGCGGAAAAATTTGAAAATGCTAATCGCGAGTTGTCCAGCAAGCTTCAGGAAAATTCTGCGCGATTGTAGCAGAAAGTGGAAGAGATTTCAGACAGGATTAATGTGAAAGTTGAGCACCTGGAGACGCGAGTAGAACATTTAGACAAACGAGTTGACAGTCTGGAGGTTTCGGTAAACAAAAAAAACGACGAGCGGCTTAAAGAGGTACAGCTGCGAGCAAGGGTGCAGTCGGTTGAAGAAAGTTTTGCCATAGAAGTGCCTACTTATGATGGTACTACGTCGTTCGACACATTCAAACTACAATTCGATATGGCTGCTTTGGAGAGTCAGTGGACCGATGTTAGGAAAGGTCGGAGACTAATACTGGCTGTAAGAGGTCCTGCGGCTGAGGTAATAAAAACAGTTCCGAAAGGTTTGAGAGGTGATTACGAGCCCATCATAAGGGCGCTGGCAGCCAGATACAGTGACGAGCACAAAAAAATGCTGTATTATTGCGAGCTGAAGAGCCGTAGGCAAAGAGCCAACGAGGCGCTGCAGACACTGAGCGGATCGTACAGTTGTGCTACCCGAAATTCGCCCCTGATGACTATGAGAGGATGAAGATTGAGTCATTTATTGAGGGTCTTCATGACCCAGAGACACGTCGCAGTGCGTTGATGATGGGCAAGCCGACATTTAAGGAGACGGCGACCAGATGACGTATGAGGCGGACTGGAAGGGAAGTTTTCGACATTCATCTGCGGAAAGGCATCGAGCCCAATCTGGACGTGTCACGCAAAGCCAGACAGTGAGCTCGGAGGCACCAGCGGGGCTGCGGGCAGTGTCATCTAGAGTCAGTTGCTGGCGATGTGGCAAGCAAGGCAAAGAGACGAGACTGCCATCTGCGAGAAAAGCGTTCCGGACAACAGACGTCGCCAAGAAGGACTGACGCTCTGCCACACCATTCGTGAAAAACCGAGCGCAGGCATAATTCGCAAGCTGAAAACGAGGGACAAATTGTGGATGTTTGGTCGGTAAGAGTTTTACAGGAGGAAGATTGGCTTGCGGAAAGGCTACAGAAGGACCAGCGCAAGGATACGGATCTCACGAAGATCATCAAAGGCAAAGCGCAGAGATTACGGTCGGACTGGTAGGAGATGGCTGGTGAGAGTCCGATCGCGAGGGTTACTGGGCACAGTGGCAAAGCCTACGTCTAAAGGATTGCTGCCTACATCGCGAGTGGGAGAGCAGGGATGGCAGGACGCAAGAAGTATGACTCCAACCTTGCCGCCCCCTACTGCCACGGTAATTAGGTCATCTGTGGAGAAATTCGGTAACATATACGGATGGATATTTTTCCTTACCAGTATAGCTACCTTTACCTTGTTATTGACGTTCGGCGTAAAAGTGTTAAAGCTACTCGACTTCAATACAGACACCACGTTCCCTCCAACAATCCAAGGTTCCTGGACCAGAGCAACATCGTAGCTGCCCCCTCTAAATTGAGGAGAAGCTCAGCTGAGGCTATTTTACTACGATGGAGGCTTATTTGAAGGTGGTTATCGTCTTTGGGGCGGTGCTTTTTAAGACGTAGGAATACACTGCCTACGCCCCAAGCTTTCCCAAACCTTGCGTAAAAATGTCCTCGGCCACGTTATTGATTTGAAGGACGTAGTTTTGACCTGCGTTGGGATTCGCCGGCTTCGCTACTTACAGAACCTTCCAATCACCGGTGGGCACATCAGAATTCTGTCGTTGAAGTAGGGTCAGAGCATACTCCGGCTTTACCACTCGAGGGATTAACACTACTTCGAGCCTTGCTCCTTCCCATAGGCCCTGGAGCGTTGCTACAGCTCCCTTCACCCACTTTAGGGTCGGATCGTCATTGCATTTGATTATTTTGACGCCGTTAAACCATCCAGCTCCATCAAATGACGGCATAGAGGTATTAAACTCGGTCTTTGTGTGTGCTATTAGTGCCTCCAGCAACTTCATCTCGACCGCCAGCCATCGTTCTTGTGACATCTGGCCAGCGGATTGCTGCGGTCAATGAGTGTCACGATCAAGTTTCTCTTGGTCACATCAGTGCTGGGTTTTCTACCCTAGCAGCCTCCTCTTTTCGCCTTTTGCTGCTGGGCCATCGCTGTCCGCGGAGAGCTGCCTTTTTGTGACGGCGTGCTCCTCGACCCTATTGGCAAATTTCGGATCCGAAGGAGCCCACCACGTCGTTTTAGCGAAATCAGCCGGAACTTTCTCCACAGCGTCCTTCGCCCAAGTCAACCTTTCTTTCTCTTCCTTCGAAAGGCTTGACTTTTCCTCCAGACGACTACAGATCCTGACCGCAGCTTTGTACTTTTGCTTTCAGCCCCTCCTTACTGGCCTTGCTCCGAGGCCCCATCTTGCAAGCAGAAGTGGAACCTGCGGTGCAGCCCGCAGAGTGCAGAAACGCCTCTTCTTCGACCGTATTAAAGCTGTGTACGCTTTCACTGTCCGAGTTTACTGGGACTATACCTGTTGGTCGTCGTACTCATTCCCATCCCAGCAGCAGTGGCAGTAGCAGTACATCCCTGCTACTGCCATACATTCCTGGGATCTTCTCTAGAGGTGTGACCGCTGACGACACGGCTTGTAGTGTCAGCGTGCCCGACGGTGGTAACAGTCAGCACTCCCACCGACGCACAGTGGGGTATTGACCATTGAAAACGGCGATCAATTCTCCTGAGCTATTAAAATGAATGTAAAGTATTTTTTTACATAGATGAAACATATATAAGACAAATTGAAAAAAAAATTTTTGTTATTGATATTTTTTTTTATTAAATTTATTAAATTTAAGTAAATATTTCATATTTTGGGCTTTTCACACTAGAATTATTAAATGTAATCACTATTATTATCATCATCATCGTCATCATCATCATCATCACCATCAAAGGCGATATCATTACCAGACTGGAAATGAGTATTATCTGTTGAAGTTTTTGCAGATGGTGATTTTAAAAGTTCAAGAGCTGATAGTGGTAGGTGTTGAATCTTTTTTTTGGAAGTTTCCTTAAACTTGATAAAATTGGATCGGAAGCAACAACAAATCGATGCAAAATATCATGATTGGTTTTTGCTCTGCTAGTCTTGCGTGTTAAATGTTCTCAGTATTTTTTAAATTCTTATTTTGATAAAAAATATCTCGCAGTTTCATGTGCGAAATTTCGAAACTTTACAATTTCTACCTCTTGACCACAAGAAACAATTATCAATATAACGCGCAACCTTTTTATTAAGTTCAAGCACAGAACAAACAATATACAGAATGCGCATCTGGTGTAAAGAAAATTTTCTTTGCGGGTTCCAGCGGTAGGACCCGTTTGTAGACGCGGGGGAAGCAGTAAAAGGGAGAGAAGCTGCGACCGCGCACCACACACTGGGGTTGTTGTTGTTGGGCAACAAAGCGATGTGCCGCTTGCATCTTGGTGGTGGCTCGTGCTTGCTCTCTGCTTGCTTTTTACAAACAAGAACAAGAAGTGGACAGGCAAAGTTTGCATAGAAAAATTGATTGAGCGATCGCCAAGGCGCATAAATAAGGTGGTAGCACTACGGAAAAACCCAAAATTCAATGGATTTTATTAGTTCTTTTGGCCTATTTGTAAAATAGATGTTGTAAAAAGTACAAATGGCTACGATGAAAATAAACATATGTTTAAAAATATTGGAACAACCAACCCGCATTAAGAAAGTGATAATACAGTAGCGACTCGGTAAAAGCAACCGATTAATGACAGGGGCAGTTGCAACTACCGAGTTTGTTGCAATTATCGAGTCTAAATTTTTGTATGAAAATTTGCAAATTTCACAAAGTTTTATAAGGGTTTCATTAGAAAACATTATTATTTTATTCATATTTTGTTGTATTACAAAAAAAAAGAACTTAAACTAATCACATTCATTGTGTTTAAGAAAAATCAAACAGAAACAAGAACTCCAAACATTTCTTAAAAAGGCTTTAATTAACAAAACAGTTTGATAACAATTTAGTTTACTGATTTAAAGAAACTAGAGAGAGAAACGGGACATCAACTGACACTCTACTCCACAAAAAGAAAATAAGACGAAGAAAAAGTTGCGATTATTGAGGTTTTTTTGGCAGCAGTTGCTTTTACTGAGTCTATAATGTATAAAATTCGGTGGTTGCAATTATAACCGAGGAGTTGCGCAAATCGAGGGTTGCTTTTACCGAGTCGCTACTGTAAGTGGAAAACTATTGCTACAATGTTGTGCTAATTATCAAAGAAAAAAGTTTAATCAGTTCTGGTGCTGCAACTACCTATTGAATTTGCCTTGGCGATCGCTTTGCCAAATCAACCACCATTTCAATGTGATCGAGTAAAGCCAAGCTGGCTTGCGGCGGAAAGCAACAACATTGCGTGTTGTTATGGAAATGAGAATAAAGCCCAAAACCATCGAATATATGCGTGTACATCAATTCGCGCTTACTCTCTCGGTTCCCTTTACATTTTCCTCACCTTTGTTGCTTCCCGCCCGCGTCTGAAATGAAATCGCAAAATTATTTCAGATGCGCCTTCTGTATACTGTTTATTCTGTGGTTCAAGTCAACATTCGTGATTTCAGCCGATAGCTCTGCGTTTCGAAAGAGCCTTCTTGCCGTATTTCCATTTCAGTTGCCGAATCCGGGTTTTGGTTGATCAACAAACAAACCTGCTTTCTCTCTAAATCCCTTTTGAATATTTTGTTTGTTTCGTTAACAATTTTCTTCTTGTTTTCTGACTTAACTTGTCACTTCTGTATTGGTAACTTGTACGATAAATGAAGAAGGCATTTCAGAAAATCGTATCCAACTATGAAGTACTGACAGTCCAAAATTTGGATTAGTAGCATAATGTTACTTTTATACTTCTACTTCTATCCTTATATAGAAGCCTACACATTTGTCTAGAAATAGGTTTGAAATCTAAATATATCAATGACAGGGTCACTTTAACTCGGAATGTCAAAATATTTGATCAAATCAGAAATTATAAGAATTTCATATAAAATTTTTTTTACGAAGGTACAATAAAAGTATTAACAAAACTAATATGCCCAACCTTATTTGTAGTGCCTTGTAATAGAATAACAAAAACAAAACAGAAATACATGAAAAAAATAACATTCATTACTCCATGAAGATCAACCGAAATAACACAATTTGGCACTGACTTTGAAGCACTAAAACTTAAATATTTCAGAAAAGGCACAAAAGGGGACTTTAATTTTTTGCAATATAGTAATCAAATATATGTTCTTTATATATGATATAAAATTATTACGGCCTTTCACAGCCAAAGTAACTATATGTCTACCTATATCCTTTAAATATGTACAATTTTAAGACTTTAACTAAAAAATTGTTATAAATTATTAATTTTAAATTATTAATTTTGTTTAAACATTAGTATAATACCTGAGGTTGGAGGTTCCAAATTAACCTTAGAACCATGACTTGGCTTACCTTACCTTACCTTAACCTTAGAACCGTGCCCAGTAATGTATTTTGTATGGAAATTTAAGCTTTTTATGATTTTTTTTTTTATAAAAAGACCAATATTTCGCTTAGTTATGCAAATAATTTATTGAAATAAGTATTTACTGTAAGAAACAAAGGTTTTTTAACTGAAAAATAAAAAACATATAAAGTTTTGGTTTTGAACCGCTCAAATTGATGGAATTCTCCGCTGTCTTTTTGATGCGTTTTGATTTGATGTTGGCATTGTTGGAGTATTGTCTGCATCTTTATCAATATCTAAGTCCGTATCAGCATCGGCATATTTTGTGAAAAAGATTCTTTTCACATGCTCTTATCTAGTATTTGGTGCATGTCGGAGTAAGGCAATGGTCAAAAACTGCTGTTGTTTTGTTGTCGGTTTTAGCAGTTTTGCAGATTTCTGCAAACTTGTTCTGTACTAGCTCCATAGAAAGCTATTTCAAAAATATTTTGCGCTTATCAAAAAGCCTGAACGCTCCATGTCCAGCAACATCCAGCATATTATAACAAAATGCCATGAGCCAGCGATTTGTTTTTTTTTTTGCCAGTGAATCTACGTAGCATTTTGTCAAAAGTATCGACACCACTTTTATGCTTTATAGTCACGTATAACTAGTGCATTTTTGTTACAGGATTCACTTCTTCGCTGGCATGGGCAGTTGATATCCAATATCCATCATACAGTTTGATCGTTCCTTTCTTGACCAAAATATTTTCCTCCACGATTGGCCTCAGTAACCGAAGTTGAAAAAACAAGCCTGTTTTATCAGAATCCATGTCTACTGCAGCTTCCTCGTTGTCATATTCTTCGAAACGTGGATCTGGAATGGGCTGAGCATTATCTTCTCCGAAGTCAGACTGGTCACTGGGTATCAGTTCGTGGTTGCCATCAAATATAGGTTCATTTCCATCATCATCACATCGCTTTCATGAGCATTGAAATAATTTTGATCTTTTCCCTCTTCTTCTTCGGTCAATTCACGGCATAGGCTCGCCAAATAAACCGTCAATTCCTCACTCATTTCCAAAAAATATAATGATCACTACTAAAAATTAACTCTTAACTTGAAATTTTTAGAAGTACCCAATAAGCAACAAAAACCGTTAAAAAATTACCATTATCCATACAAAATATATGAGGAAATATTATGGGCACTGAGTGCCCAAGTCACGTATAGCGTACTCATCTTATAAAATGAAATAACTTTCTTATTATAAGTGGTATATACCTGTAATTTTGGCAACATATAAACAAAAGTACAATCTATCTGCCTACAAAAAAAAAACAAATTGGATTCCCCAAATCTCCAAAATTGAACATAAAAAATGAATATGGGCACTGAGTGCCCAACTCACGGTTCTAAGGTAAGGTTAAAAAAATTAAGTTTTGCAAAAATTATTTAAAAAAAAAGCACTTCAAATCACTGGCAAATGCGTAACGCGCTCTAAACACAACGGAGCAATGAACAAATATGCATTTTGCAAAGCGCACTGTAACAATACCTTTCAATGTAGATCATTTATTTTTTCACCCAGTGATGCATAGTTTTATCTACTTTTCCCCCAAATCAAATATTATCAAGATATTTGAATTTGATTTTTTGAATTTATCGCCATTTTGGGCATCAAATACCCCACTGTGCGACGTTGGGAGTCCCAGCCTGATCGCTATCATAAATGACCTCCATGAGACTGTTTTCTGTCGGGATCTCCAACCCTTAGCGTTTTATGCCTATCCGTCAGGCACCCCTTAACAATGATTCTAATATGGCTTCATATGCCGTCCCTTGGACAAGGCATATCAAGCTATACTCCAAAGGGCGCCACGTGAAGCCAATCTTTGCTAGACACCATGTTTCTTTACCGGCTGAGACAGCTAGGAGGGTGCAGTTTAGAGGATTTTCGCCGACCGCACTTTTGGGTTACTTGGACCCTTTTTTCTGCCTGATCCTTTGGTTCTGCAGATGGAGTTTCCCACGTTGTAGTTGTTTATAACAATATAAACCGTTAAAATCCTTCGCTTCGCTCGCTTTGCTTTCCCTTGCAATGCTTAGTCTAGACTTCGTCTTATCAGTCATGTAAATGTCCAGTATTATTTTGCGGCAGCAAATGAAAATATTAGTGGCCTTGCAATTTTTTTTCCCTATAGAATTTGGTCGCCTGTCTAGGAGCTTAGACGAACTCAGTAATTGGAAGTCAACAGAATACAGACAGTTTTTATTATATACAGGGATATTTATTCTTCTTAATTATTCTTATTCTAAATTCTCTTTAGTATGAAGTTTTTGTAATTAAATCAAATCTCTAATTTTGACAACGAATTTTTAAGCCCCCTGTTATTTTGGTGTTTTTATGCTTATTTTAAAGCTTGGCTTTCAGATGCAATTTAATTTTTTTTAAATATCTTTATTATAAAACATCTTTATCAGAAGTTATGATTTTTGCAACGAAAAAAGCCAAAAGGCGCCATATTGCGACTCAAAGGATAGACCTGCTGGCGCCGCAGCTATTGGCAATGCGTTCCACATATTGCCGCCTTGGCAACGATGTGTATGTATCATGCCAAAGAAAACAAAGACTACATATTCTTTGATTCTACACATGAATATTTTGTGCGCTGAAATATTGTTAGTGCTGATTCATTTATATCACAATTTTTCAATACATTATTAATTTCAGGTATAACCGATTAAAAAAGTTTTATAAAAAGTTGTTAAGAACCTCGAACCGGAGGCGAAATTTTCGAAGAAAAAAATTACGAAAATCTGATGTGCTGCCTACCCGTTACACCACATACACCATACGATCGGTGAAGCCAAAATCATTAATGTATGTTGCAGTAAAGAATATCAGCAAGCAAGAAAGGAATTTCAAAATAATTCAATTCGGCAAAAATTCTGAAAAAAAACTGTGATTAAGACCTTGAAATTTTGAAAACTTGATGAGTTATCTGTGGTAATAGCATGTTTCGAGTTTTTGAGTTTTTTCATCTTACAACGATTTCAACACAGAGAGCACAAGCGCGTTGTCAACTCTGAGGACGACTATTTACCTCACCGAAAATAGTTCGCACGGTAATTTATTGCTTTTTACACTTTTGTTGTTGAGAGACAATCAGTTTACGATGCAGTGGTTGTTGATGCGGTTAAGTTTGATGCAGTTCTAGTTGGGGTTTCTGCTGTTGTGCTTGTTGTTGCGGTTTAGGCTGTTGCTCTTGTTGTTGCAAAGCTAGGCTCGAGTTATTGTACTGCAGTTTTTGTGCTATGTAGGCGCGGGTGATAGACGTTTTTGTGAAGCACGTTTCTCTCGAGCACTCCAAGTTAAAACTGTTTTAAGAACTGTTGTAATTACATTAAATTACTTACTTTTAATTTACTTACTTTTACAAAAAGTGCAACTATGTAAAATTCTGAGAATTAGCTTGTGGGTAGTAAGTCAAATTAGTGTGTGAAGATACTATAGTTAGTTTATCTTTCTTATTATATCAAGAAAATAATTCTTTTGTCTTCTACAATTTGCAAGAAAAATTATCAAAAATTACTATTGTTGATAAAGAAACCATATTTATTGGCTAAATGTACATACTATATACATATGTAAATATGCAAGAGAAATCGTTTCAGAAGGTATTTATGGATTAAGAAATTAACCATTAATAAAAACTTGAATATCTTTATAATATCTTGTCATGATTAAAATAAGTTTTTATTGCTTTACTTCATATAAGCTTCATACTGTTTTGTTCGTTTTATGTCGTGAAATGTTTGTTGATTTGAAGTAAATGAGAGTCGGACCACTATATCCCGTTCATCCATACGTCAAGCACCGCCATAAGACAATCCTCTATTAGTATTGGCTAAATATTGTCCACACGATTTTAACTCTGTAAATACTTCTGTGAAGAATCCAGGCTCGGCATTAATTTTCAACATTTTGTTGCTCAAACGATTGACAATAACGAGACATCTGAAAAATAAAATTTGTTGATGCATTATACAATTTTTTGCAAAATAAAAGCACTCAAAACGTATTCTTTATATGATATTTATGTGTTAAACGCAATGATTGCCAAATGGTTTCCACAGCAAAAATTAATTAATTAAAATTAAATTAATTTCGCTTCGCTAATCACACTTTACTATGATATGGCGTTGGGTGGCACCCGGGGTGGATGTTAATTGTATTACTCCAGCTTATCTTAACAAATACTCATATTTATTTTCTTTTAAAATATGTAAACGTAAATATTCATATTCTTTTATGCCTGAATGGACACTTTTCCAATAGATCTATTCAGTACAAAGTGTTACAAAATTCAGCCAAAATATTGTGACGATATTACTCGTCATCACTATGCAGTTTGCAAGTAACAAATCAATAAATTAAATAAAAATGTCATGAATATACAAATTAAGGGGGTAAGGGTTTCAGCGTAAAAAAACACTTTTTGTTATGAATTTTTATGAGTATTTATTTTTATTTTTTATTTTTATAAGTATGGATTGATCAAATTTATTTAAACATTTGTACATTATTAAGCATACTTTTAACAATATTCTGTAACTTTTTCATGCAGAAATATTACAAAACAAGCCGGTGATAGAGGTTGCCCCAGAACGTCTTTGAAAAAATACAATTTGCGGTGTTCACTGTATCTCGGTCGGAAATTATCTGAAATCAAAAACCATTAAAATTTAGTCAAAGTATTATCAAATCCTACCCCCAACGTTCTCCGATTTTTTTTTTTTATTTAAAAATTGTTGGTGGCCATCTAAAGTGTAAACTGCTATTTTCCACGAAAAATTCCGCCATTTTGTGGGCGGCAAACCACCTTAATGTAAAAAAAATTTTTACTAAACGTTGGGGGGAGGTATTTTATATGTAGAAAATGTGTACCAAGTTTCAAATGAATCGGTTTAGTAGTTTTTAAATGACAGTGAACACGGACTTTGAAAAATTAGTTTTGAGACCAGAACAATAGAAGAGAATAAGCTGTATACCTGCACTAAAGGACAGGGGACCAACTATAGACCATAACTTCAAGTTTTGCTCCGATCGACTTTTGAGAATATATTTTTGAAATGTTTAACAATAAGATAAGACAAAAAAAATTCGATTCTTCGAAAGTGTAAACCCTTACCCTCCCCCTTAACCCTTGTGTGCGCACCCAGGTCTGGCCAGACCATATTGAACTTTGGGTCCACTTTTAGTAAGGTTGTAGTAAAGCTATCGGGTTCATATTTCATGATATCCTCAACTGATCATTTCTAAGCACAAAAACCAATACATGAACAAAATTTTTACAAAAACAAGGCGAGAATCGTGCAAAACGTATTTATACCCCTTAGTTGAACCCCCTATGGTCTGGCCAGACCATGGTGTATTTTCATACAAAGTCGCCTGTTATTTTCAGTTTTTTCTGTTATTTTCGATGTAATTAGTGTCAGAATTGTTTATAAATATTTTTTTTCGTTTGTTCCTTATTCAGTTCTCTACGGAGCATAGGGCTGCAACTAGGTTTTTCCATCTGACCCGATTTGAAGCACTTTTTTCGTGCCATCTCGTTAATAGTGACATGAGTTAGCTAGCGCAAAATGTACCTGGTCCAAATGTTTTTCACTCGCCTTGGCTTTTATTTTCTTTTAGGTTAGTAAATTATAATTTTTGTTAGAAAACAATGTCTGAACAAATTCAAAATTAATATTTATCCATTGTATTCGCTGTTATATTCGTGTTTTTGGTGTCAATTTAATTACATTTCTGAAGCGAAGAAAGTATTTGTGCTCTTGTCGTGTCTGATTTTAACCAATTGGATTGTATGTTTGCTATTTCGAGGATAAGGTTTAGATTATTTTTCAACTTCAACGCTGGAGTAACATCAGAGAGGACGATTTCTCTAAAAAAAAATAGTTTAAGCAGTAGAAAAAACCAAAGCTTTAGAGAAACCGAATTAAGATATTTAACTATTTATTTATTCTAAGTCATTAATTAAATAGTTTGAATAAGCTTAACTTAAATGTTGAATACTTATCACTAAAGTTTTACTCGGAAGCATACAAATTACACAGGCAAATCATTCTCACAATTGGCTCATTGAATGAATACTTAGTTCTGTGGGATAATTGAATGAACCACCTGCACTTTTTAAAGTTTATGGAGGATTAATTTGTTGCTGGAGGTATCAGACCAGTTCAGCATGAACAGTAACATGTTGAGTATGTTATGCTTGAACGGAATGTTTTAGAAGATATTTTGTCTTATTGACAGCTAATAGTTCGCAGTGTTGTGTATTAGTCAGCTACCTTTTCGACTTCAAAGCACAATTGTCAATAGTGAAAGGAATCCAGAAATAAAAATGTGTTAGATATAACAAAACACGATTTGTATATGTCCAATATAAAATCTCAATGTGTTTGAGTCATTATACTGCATTATATCCCTGCAACCACTGCATTGGTGAAGCAGTTGAGGCAAATCCATAACAACGTATTTTAGGTTTTTAATTTTTTTCCTTACTATCGTATATTTTTAATTTCAAAATTTATTTATTGAAGTTGAAATTTGCTGTGTATTTTATAAATCAAGCATAATTTTACCTTTTTACCTAAATAAAAAGTAAACAAGCAACAGAAATTATTGTATTCACACTTTCTTGTTTTTTTTGACTGGCCTACACACACAAACATACGCAGACAAACACTCACACATACTAAGATATATATAAACTCATCAACAAAAATATAAAAAAAATATATTAACCAGCACAATCCTCGAATATCCTCTTTTTTGCACCATGGTCTGGCCAGACCATGGGGGGTTCAAGTATAGGGTGTTTTTTTTAGAGGTATAGAACTTCGAATTGAAATAAAACACAAGAAAATCGTTTTAATGTCCATCAATTTGGCTTTATTGGAAGGATAATTTTATGCCATTAATGTTTAAATATGATTTCGGGCATGTGGCCGCCGCGGCTGGCTCGAATAAAGCCAATTCTACAGGTCCAATTCTCAACCAGCTCCAATTGCTGTGCACGGTGGCGAATCGATTCATTCGGGTCCTCTTCAACATTTTGCTCTACAGCGGCAATTGTTTCTTCGGTGCGCACTGTTCGACGTCTCTGCGGATGCGTATTATCACATAGAGTAAACGTAGTGCGAAAACGACCCATGGTTAACCGAATTAATTGCTCTGATGGACGATGTCGACCATAAAATGGACGAAGCTTGCGGTAAACTTCGCGAACTGAACCATTATTTTCGAAATAAATTTGCACGATTTGCAAGCGTTGTTCTTTTGTCAACCTGTTCATGATGAAATGGCAAACCAAACTGAACATAAATGACATTAGAGTTGCCAGATTTGACCACAAAATGCCAGTTTTATCTCTATTCGAAAAACAAACCTCTAAAAAAAACACCCTATATAAGGTTTTAAGTGGGTGCGCACACAAGAGTTAATATAAACATTTCCTAGAAATGTTTTTTTTAACTAGGTATTCTTATAAACACAGATTTTCTCGAAATGTCTATGCATTTCGTCTCTTAACTCTTTCGGGACTACTGGGATAATACGTCCCAGCAAATTTTTAACACCCCTCAAAACAATTTCTCAAATCTTACGACCTACGCAAAATATTTTTTCGATTTCGGTGTTCTCGCATAAAAAGATGATTTCAGAATTTGTGAGCATCCAATATAATTTTCTAACCCCAACATTCATGAGAATATTTCTACTGAGAGTATTTTGGATTTCAAAATTAAACTCCATCCCGAAAGGATTAATGTGGATATAAGAAGTGGCATTTAATTTTCCAATCTTATCCTTCTTTTTTAATTGGAAGCATTTTTTTTAACAGGCCTTTTATTTTTTCCAAATTTGTTTTCTGACATCTTCCCACTGCATCTGTGCAAAAGGTCGCAATTTAAGAGTACAAATTTTAATATAAAAATCGTAATTTTAAGTTCAATAAAAAACTAAATTTGTATGCAATATTAACGTCTGTATTTTGCTTCTCTCTCAGTGGATAAATGTGATATATTATTTTTTATAGTATATGTTGATGTATTAGAATTCTGAATTCTCTTGTTTTTTTATTTAGTTTTTAATTATTGCTCTTCTCGTTGTTTTGTTATTTTCTGATTAATATTACAATATTATGTAATAGTTCCTTTTGTTATTTTATAAAATAGACTGTGTTTTTGATTGAATTCATTTGTGTTATGTTTTCTATGTAATCGGCAACGGCCGATTTTCGCCCTTTCGACCGATTAATCGGCACCGGCCAAACTCAACCTTCCAACCGATTAATCGGCATCGGCAGAACATTTGGTATCGGTCGGACTGTAGTAGTATTATTTGGTTTGCCTCGGCTTCCTAAAGCGGTGCAAAAAATATTTCACTCGATTCTAATCTCCTAAACCTAAAATGGAGTTTAACTCGCACCTCTGGGCGAGGGCTTCAAAAACCCATTTGGAGCTCCTCGATCGGGTGCAAAACCGTGCGATTAAACTTATAGGGGACAGTAGGACATCCAACTATATTGACTCCTTAGAACATCGTCGAAACGTGGCGTGTGTGGTGTTATTTTACCGATACTTTTTTGGTAACTGCTCAGTGGAAATTTCCCCCGGGCAACCCGTTTGAACACTGGCGCCCATGCATTCCACGTCGAAACGATGTTCCAGCGCACTACGCACTACAGGGGAAGTTCGTTTCTGGCCCGTACAGCGCGGTTGTGGAATGGTCTCCCTGCGGATATTTTCCCCAGCACTTATGATCTCGATGGGTTCAAGGCAAGAGTCCATAAACACTTCACTCATAACCCTATCTCCTAACCTTTATATCCTTCCTGAACCAACGCAATGCTTCGCATTAATAGGGGTCATCCCCTGCGCGGTTGTTCGTGTTAACAAAAAAAAAGTGTTAGAGCCTATTTACACGAGGGCTTTTCCCCCTGCGTGAAAGGTAATACGTGACGAGTTTGTAGGCGAGAAGTGGTGAGAAGTCAACGGGGTAGGCAAACACGCACGGTCAGCGAAATCTAGGTGTTTTTTGACATTTGCCTTGCTCTTTTCCGCATTTTTCTTCAAATATATTATATTTTCAATGGTTGATTACAACTTTGAGAATATGGTAAAACTACGAAAAAAATGAACTGATGAGCATATTGACTTCAGAATTCGTGACAACACTTGAAATAAAAAATAATTAGATACCTGTTTTAATTTTGTTTTTTTTAAATCGAAATCTAACGGACAAACCAAGAGTTAAAAGATTGTATGGAAAAACATAATTTAATAGGTCTATTAACCGGCCGGACGTTTTGCTAACAATTATATTTACATCTTCCCTATTATTTCAATTTGAGCAGTTAATAGCCAATTCAGTGACTTCTAAAATATTTTCAATAATTTCTTCTTTGTTTTCTATTTTTCTTCTAATAAAAAGAATATCAAAAACTACGCGAAAATGTGAATGAAAGAAGATTGGCCGCTTAAATGTCAAAAAAGTCAATCAAAGTTGCAAGCAAAAACTCTTCATGTAAATGCATGAAGATTTACGCAGCAACTTCAAAAGAGAATTGAAAAAAACGCAGGAAGGAAACGCCTTCGTGTAAATAGGCTCTTATACATTAAATTTATTGTTTTGTTATATTACTTCCACTTTAACAATTTTATGTTTTGTTTCTTTTCAGAAGCAGTTAAAGGAGTCACGAGGAGTTCTTTTTACAACCAATAAGGAAGGCTATAAGGAAAACGAAAGACTAGCAATCCTTTTTTAATAAATATTTTTGTAGATATTTGTAATTTTCCGTTAAAAAAATGGATGTTTACTAACAAAAAAACAAATTAAAAATGATAGTTTTGTATTTCATTACTTTCATCACTGTAAACAAATTCCAATATAATTAGGTATAGAGCGATTGGTGTTTGTAAACATATTGTTATAATATGCGTTTATTCGTGGTGCATGCATTCAATCAAAGAATATACAATATAAAGAATACGCATCTTCAAAAATGTTGCAAGCGTGTTTCTTGACGCGGGGGAGAAGAGATGAGCGGAGGCATAGGTTGCGGGAAATTTGCTCGCGCTCAACAGTTTGCGAGAACGCAAACATTGCGTTTGACAACAGCAAAAAGCAATGTTGTTGTTCGCAACGGCTCCGCTCGTGTATATTGAAATGGTGTTTGTTGTGGCGTAGTGATCGCTCATTTTTTGCATGCATGTTTATTGATCTTGTTCGTCGAAGCGCAAGCGGAGAACAAACAACGAACCAAAACATCGTCATCGTCGTTTCAACGAAGATGATTCGGGATTCGCCAATGTGTTTGTTGTTGTCGTTTATTGTGTGTATATTTTCTTGTGTTGCCGATTGGTTTTACTGCACAAATTGCTTTCATGTCACCATCAATCGAATATTTGTGGTGTATGCGTTTATGCTGCCCAATGCTTTGATTGATTTAAAAATGTGGTTAAAATTTTTATAAATATTTTTACGTGGCGAGTTCGAAGTAAAATTATTTGTTTATATTTTCAATGGTTGATTACAACTTTGAGAATATGGTAAAACTACGAAAAAAATGAACTGATGAGCATATTGACTTCAGAATTCGTGACAACACTTGAAATAAAAAATAATTAGATACCTGTTTTAATTTTGTTTTTTTTAAATCGAAATCTAACGGACAAACCAAGAGTTAAAAGATTGTATGGAAAAACATAATTTAATAGGTCTATTAACTTTCAATAGGGCGAAAGCACTACTAAAGCACTAAATAAAGAAATAAATAATAAGACAAGTATTTTGTCATAAGAAAAATGTTATTAAGACATGCCTACGTTTAAAAATAGTATAAACATTCTACACCCAGGGTTACCAACTGTCCGGTCTTCGCCCGGACAGTTCGGTTTTCGGAAGTTTTGTTCGGGTCTGGTTGCAGAGAACAACCGAACACAAAAATGTCCGGTCGTACATAACCTTGCCAAAAAAGTGTTGAGTAATATGTAAAAATGAGAAATTGTTCTACACACAAAAATCGATGATTATTATAAACGCGATGCTCGCTATGAACATCACATACATGTATTAAAGAACTAGCTGACCCGGCGAACTTCGTCTCGCACGACATTTGTTCTTTTTTATAATGAAATACGCGGAATGGCAATGAAAACTGACTATTTCGAAGTTATTCCATAATTAAGATTTGGCTTGTATATCCAGAATTCACGATCAAATATGGCAGGAGTTTTCCGACTTTTCAATAGATTTTCCGGAATTTTTTTTTTGGCACTAACCTGAACTAAGTCAAAACGAATCCAACAAAAAAACTCCATGGCAATCGTCCGCTCCGTTTGAGCTTGATGTGCTCACACACATACATCCACTTTATTTTATATATATATAGATAGAATGGATATGGTAAGGATCCACATTCAGCTGTGCTATAAAACAGTATAGTAGCACTTCTGAATCAGCTGTGAATTCCTTTTTTTGTTTAAAATTTTTTATTTTTTTGAATTTCACTGGTTTTCACGTTAACTTTTTGTTTTTTACTTACTTATTTTTGTGTGAATAATATGGATAATGCTTATTAGACACACAACATACATACGTCGTTTGTGTTTTAATTTAATTGTGGAATATAATTTCAAAACCTCCGCGGCGGGGGTTTAAACGGGTTTAAAACATCTGTCCGGTTTTCAAACACTAAAAAGTTTGTACACCTGAATGGTTCCATGGTGAATGATGTGACCATAAATTTACAATATTAAATTTTTTTATTTTAGTTCTTTTAAACAACCATTATTCCAAAGAACGGGACGGAAAATTATAATAATAAAAACGTCTACCTTTCTTTCCAATTCCCTTTTTATTAAATTGTCCTTGTTGATTACATGTTATTTATTTTTTAATTGCCTGTAGCGATCTTCTTTATCTTCTTCTCTTCTTCTTTCTTTATCTTCTTCTCTTCTTCTTCTCTTCGATCTTCTTTTATTCTTTATGGTTTTGCGCACACTACAGTGAGTAGTGAGTAATGAGTTCAGGAGCAATATGAGACGCCGTGCAGGCTTATAGAAGAAGAACAAAAGCTAGCCAGAAAATAGAAATAGTTTTACAATTTCAGCTTTTCGCCAGCGCAACAACAACAACAACAGCACATCGTCTTCCTACTCTTTGAATGGTGCAATATGAATGAGTGAGCACAGACGCAGCATTCGTGTTGCTATGATTTGCGCTCAGAGCATTGTGCTCTCATTTCAAGTGTTTCCTCTTGTTGCCTACTCCCCGCATCATGAAGACGGGTGGTCATAGCAGCACCCGCATTCTAATTTTTGCTTGTACGCGATGCACACTCTTTATGCTCTATACTTTTTGGTTCAATTCAATGTATAGTACAGTGTGGGTTTGTGTAATGCTTACGAATATTGGTGTTCAGTTACAAAATTTAGGGTTTGTACAAAAGGAAGCGTGATTTGTGAAGTTGTGTAAAGTTCACTTTTTTAAATGTTTGTAATATAAGGAGTGCGTCATTAAAATTTGTGGCATCGAAAAATTAAAACATATCAGCAACCACTACTCCAATGTTTGGAGTAGTGGTTGGCTTGGTAAGTTTGGTTTGTTTTGACATGTTTTTTAAGTAGATTTTAGTATTTATTATAAAAAAATTATAGTACATTTTCAAGGGTAAACTTTTTCGAAGAACGAATTGCGCCAATGTTGCGCAAAGAAACCATTCCCGGCGATCATGTTTCAATGCTCGTAAATTCGTTCAATCGCTACCACAATAAAAAACCAGTTGCCCAAACATTTTCATTTTCTCTCTCCTCCATTTCCTTCGCTTTCTCGATGGTCATATTTCCAAATACATAAGAGCAACTTTGTACATAGAAATAAGAGTTTAGCATAAGAAAATTGTAATAAAGAAAATTCATTCTTGTTCAAACCTTGAATCAATCCGGTCGTTTTATTTCGGCCTTAAAGGTTGGTATCGAGCTTTCAAGAAAAGCGAAAACTTCATATAAAAAAAAGCTCAAGAAATGTTCAAAAAAATGTCCTTGAGTCATATTTTCTTGAAGTGCACGCACTTCACAAGAAAACTGATTCCGTTTTTTAATACTTTTTTTCATTCAAAAGTGAAATGACAACACTGATTTCGGCAAGAAACATATGTGTACCTATTTATTTCTCAAAGGAAAAGTGGCAGCTGCCTGTCTTCCATGCCGGCCAGGAAAATGCCGCAGTCTAACGTGAGCAATAGGTCGTCCCTTAAATATCTCAAGACATGTAATAAAAGCGTAATCGGTTGAAATGTATTAAAAACTTACCAATCGTCGTCCATTTGGAGAGAACTGAATTTTATTATTAAAATTAAAAATTGTCCAGTAGAATGCAAATCAACTTGTCAAAATTTCTTTCAAACGTCAAATTGACTTGACTACTACTTTTTCACGCTCAAGAAATATATGCTCGTTTTTTCTTGAGAGCTGCATACCCACCTTAAGGTCTTAAACAAATAAACAAATAAATCGCGCTATCTCGCTGATGATTGAAAAACGAATCAAAGTGGGCGGCGGCGAAGGACGGCGCACAGTGGCTGGTTCTGCCGACGCAAGTTGCAAAAATCAATTTTGTCATGTTCGATTTGGGGGAAACTGTTATACTTGTCCGATAGATAAATGCTTGGACTTAAGAAATAGAGAAAACCTTAACTAAAATGGACAAATGTTTTGCTTGCAGAGCCCGTCAAAGTTGTGAAATTTTTAGAGTGTGAAATAATATCACCAATTTGCACTTTTTTGGTAAAACTGAAGTTTTAAAATACGGAAAGGAGAAAATTAATTGAAACTTTTTGCACCAGTATCGTAAAAGAAGGCATTTGTAGTAAATAATTAAATATAGAAAAAAAATGGTTCTTATTGTTGTCTTTTTATAGGCACTAATTTTAAGCACTTTTTTACACTTTTTGAACTTTCGATAGACTTAAAAAAAAAGGCCATACTTGCCACAGTTCCGTCTTTGGGAAAATTGTTCACTAGTCTTCTGTGAGTGCTGCCCTAAAGAGATCGGGTGCCCGATTTTGCCCGACTGGATTTTACAGCGAGTTTTCTGTGGCCACCTCGAGCACTTTTGTGCTTTCGGGTGCGGCCTGTAAGCTCGAAGTAAAGACTACTTTTCTGAATGCGCAGTTCGCACGTACGAAAAACAAATTGGCCTTAATTTCCGGCAATCAGCTATCATGTATCCTTTAATGTAATGTTTTTGTTTTTAACAAAATACTAACACTGTGTCTTGCAAATTTTTTTTAAATTTGAGCAAAAGTCAGTCAGTCGCCATTAGTTTTTGAGAAACAAAAAGCAGATTTACTGTTTTATGATTATATGTCTGTAATCTTAAAAACCCCACATGTTGAAAAATCTCAAAACGCGGGAAAACCTAACAACTGTTTAGGTACGAGCTAGTGTTTGTATTTGAATACATATGCAAATCCTACTTATAAATAAAGGAGTTTGGAGCAAGTGAAGTTAGTTTCAAATTTACTTTGAACTAGACATCACTTTAGTATTTCGAAGACAAAGGAGAAGTTCGTTCTGGCTGTCACTAAAGAAATTGGTTACGTCGAAGGAAGTTTGCCTCCAGCCAACGATTGAAGAGAAGATATCCAGGACTTATCGCACTTATAAAGTTGAAATGGATTGCGGCAAACCGTTCCAAAATCAATTTGTCCAGAATAATGAGGAGTGGTTGGAAAAAATAATTTACTTCGATGCAGGAGATGCATGTAGCATAATAAAAAACAGTATTCCCACCCCACCTAATGTGCTACCGGTCAAATATAGTCCTAATGAAGCTTTAGCATTGTTTTTTACAATAGCCTGATGAATTTATAAACAACAGCAAAAGAAATTTTCTAATTATCTCTATTCGTGATTATCGCAACCTAAAATGCCAAATTGAACCACTCTGCGGCGTGATGCCTATTGGATCCCTGGTGCTGTTGAAAAGGGTGGAAGAAGGAGAGTGTGGGTGAGAGTTGGAAAATGTGGAAGAAAGAGACTGTGGAGTTAGAGAGTGTGAGTCAGTGAGTGTGTGAGCCGCCTACTGCAGCTCATCTAAACATCATGGGCCGCCTTGCACTAGTGCAGCATCGAAGGCGTGGTGCAGGCGTGCCACGATGTCGAGCGCGTTTCGAAGCAGTGTTTGGGTGCTATGATCCATGTGTTGGAGGGCACGCCTCGCGGCGCTTTCTTGTAAGTGCCGTGGACGTAAACGGCGAGCTGCCGTCGTCCGTGGTCAGGAGTCTGGCCGTTGGGCGTGGACCAATGAGCGCGATGCGGCACGGTGCTGGCCAATTGTTTGGCCGGGCTGGCGCTGGTTACAGCCGCTGAGGCTAGACGTGGTTCTTACGGCGGTTGTTGGAGCAATGAATGATGCGGCTTATTGCAGTGGCGGCAGGCGGTTCTGAAGATGCTGTCCTCGGTGGCGTGAGACCTGGCCAAACAATTGAGACAGTAATTGTGAGCCAAGGCGACCACTGCTCGGAACGGGACGCCATTGCTAGGAAGGCCGGACAGTACCGAAGGGAGTGGTATTGGTGACATACCTCGTCGCGCTCTTCTTGCGTGCTGGAAGGAAAATAGACTTCAGTGATGGGAACCTAAGTGTTTGGAAGATGGAGATTGAAATAAGCTTGTAGTATACGGAAGATACTTAGCCTGTGGCGTCTACGCGGATGGTAGGACGCAGAATTTTACGATGGGGCTAGTGAGAACACCCGTCTGCGTTCGTGCATCGGCGACACGGATGCGATTGTCCTTTCCGCGGTATAGCTTAACTACACGGCCTCCACGCCATTCTTGTGGGAGCAGTGTGTCATTTTTGATGACGAAGAATTCTTCTTCCTGGAGTTCCCTTTAAGGATTTTTCCAGTTGTACCGCTTGTGTAGGTTCTTTAAATACCCGTCCTTCCAACAGCACATGAATTGATTAGAGAGATATTATTTTTTGTCTATTCAGGTAAGAGTAAGAGTCCCTTTGAAAAAAAAGGCCAGGGGTCAGAGCTGTAAGCTCCGCTGAATCCTGAGATGAAGGGGACAGAGAACGTGAGTTTAGGAAACCCTCAATGCGAGCTAAAAGAGTGGAGAATTCTTCGAAAATGAATTTATGGAAGCGCGCTACTCTTTTGAAATGGGTTTTGAAGCTCTTGACGGCTAACTACCAGAGGCCGCACTTATGTGGAAGAGATCGCATTTGTCCAAGTTCAGGGTCGAGCATGTGAACCGGGCTAACTAGGAAAGCAATACGGCACCACATAGCTCTAAGCGAGGGAGATTGGATGAAATAGAATGGCCATCTGACGTTCTTACATAGAGAATCACATAGTAAGTCTTCTCGGAAGCATCGTAAAATCCGTGTATATTTGTGGATTGTAATCCACTCATCTAGGGAATTTGATCTTATCTACGTCGGATAAATTTTGGACGAAGAAGTTCCATTTGTTGCTTAGTGACCGAGATCGTGGTGACTACATATGAAAATGTTTCAGAAAGAGTGTTGCACCGAATGCCAAGCGTTTTTGTGGAACTGTCGTCGTGGAATTTGAAGAAGCCGGAATCTAAAAGATCGTCTTTAGCGATTTCTTCTAAAAGTTTTGGTTTGTTTGAGTTTGTTGACTCTCAGTAATTTTTTTGAAGGGAAATCAGGCTGAGCGGAGTACTTTAATCACCTAAGTCAAGGCTTCTAAGGAAGAAGGTATGTCATGGGATCCGGAAAAGATGTCATCAATATATGTGTGTTGGAAAATTATTTGTTCTGCGAGGGGCAACTTCACTTGAGAATCCCTCGCTAATTGATGAAAAGGAAAATGCATTTTCTGTATGTCGCCGTTAAAGTCATACTTGAACAGACGCTATCTGATTGGAGCGTGGGGCCAGTGCACAGAACATCATTAAGGGAGAGTCCTGAACTTGTGTCCTTCGAGGCGTTGAAGACCACTCAGACCTTTGTGGTAACCTTTTCCGGCTTTATTATGGGATGATGGGGGTAGAAGGAAGGAAAAGTATTGCATCAGCGACTATTTCACGGAGGGTCGTGAGCTCCATGTGATCGAGTTTTATATATTCCTCGAGGACCTCGTCGTAGGCTAGTTTGAGGTCCGGTTTTCTTTGCAATGTTTGTTTCATGCTGAAAAATTGCTGAAACGCTTCAGTACGTGAATGACCAAACAGAAAGTTTTGTTTAAATGACAGTTTGACCACTCACTATCCAACCGAAGACCGTGGCGAACGCCGTCAAGGAGGATCTAGGGGATTACGTCGCTACCTATAACAAGGTCGATCTGGGCTGAAACCCAGGAAGTTCGGATCAGCGAGATCTAGGGTAGCAAAGCCTTACCAGTTGGGTTGGAGACCTGAGAGGTAGGGAGCAACTTGGTTAATTACGGGAGAACTATGGCTTGTGCGTGTAGCCTTTTCTCACTGTTATTGGCTACTATATTCAGGAAGCAGACTTTATTTTCATTTCGCACAATGCGACCACCCAGACTGAAGGCAATGGTCACATTACGGATCTGGCACTTGAACGAACTCTTGGATTCCACCAGATAATACTGTGTCCGACTTTGAGGCCTTATTTGAGACTGGCTTGGGTTGGCCGTGGGTCGGGTGGGCCAAATAGTATTGAGTCGTTCGACGACTGCATATCTTCTAGTTAGAAACGCATTCGCATTTTGAGATACCAGTATGGACAGACAATTATTAAAATTTGTCTGAAGCCTTTGGATCTCTTCGTCTTTTTCGGAGGGAATAGCTGGAAGGTTGAGGAGCGCTTTAATTTGGTTATCTACAGAATCATCCGATTGTCATACCGCGATCGCAGGGCTTGACGATGGCACCTGCTTTGCACTGAGTGGAAGTACTCTCCATGTCTGAAACTTACGCCTCACCGACTCTTTGCGGTCTTGGAAAAGTTCGCTATCTTCAGCGTTAAAGGCCTAGTCATAAACTTGTTCTACCTGATCCCAATTACTGTCGAACGTTTTACAGGTGACCTTCAACTAGGATTCAGTTTGGTCATCCGGAGGAGCTGATCTGATCCTTGTGCAGAGATGTATAACAATTTCGGTCTCGAAAATAAACTTTGAAACATAGGGGTTGGAACGCTTCCTGCTTCTGGTTTTTATTTTCTTTGAAGCAGAGGGAATATCTTCAAGGGGCTCAATGGACTGAAATTGTTTACCAGTGGTCTATTTCAGTGGTGGAGTATTTCACCGAGCTGTTCTTTAAGACTGAGCGTGAGAGAAAAAATGTGGGCAAATATTTAAAAACGCTCAATTTGAATTTTGGGAAAATCAAAGGAAAAATCTGATAAAATTTTAGACTAGAGAGGAAACTAATTTTACCAGTTTAAAAAGAAAAAATTTTAAACAAATTTTAAATCACGATGAAATTAATTTGAGAATTAAACTGGAATTAAGTCGGCCTCGATAGTCAAAGGCTCCAGGTTCGATTCCTGGCTCGGGCTGGTGAACAACTCATCTACTTTTATCGCTATCCACATGAAGGGAATGAGAATTACAAGAATCGCACAAGCGCGCTCTTGGCAGGCAATGGCAAAACCTCCAAGTGTGAACGAAAAACTGCCAATCACCGTTAGGATTCGGCGTTAAACTGTAGGTCCCCTCCCCTCCCTTTCCCCATCCGCTTAGAATGTGTGCTGTAACATATGTTGGCAAAACAGTGTTGCATACACAGTTCAAAAAAACGGGTGAAATATGTGGTATCACAATGGGCCTTTCAGGCCTCCGAGTGTGTCTCTCATAGAGGCAGCCACCGCAACCTAACCTAACTAGAATTAGGGCCTTGGGATGCCTTTTTGAAAAAGGACTTAGAAGGACTAAGAAGAGAAAAATCATTATGACAAGAATATTTAACAAATTCAACAGAACAATGGTTGGAAAACAATGTCCGATTGAACTGAGCCGCACACCGAGAGTTGCAATTCAATTTTATTTTTATCAAATACGTACCAAAATAATTTTGAAAGAGAAAAATATATTATTTTTTGAGAAAGCACTTGTAATTCGGGAGATATGATTGAGGTGAAATTTAAAATTTTTTGGGGGAAACAATTTAGAAATAGGGTTGAATGTCAGTTGGGTTAGAATAGAGAAATAAATTTTGCTTAAATAAAGCAAATTGTACTACTGTATCAGATAAGTCCAGATATGACTTTACAACGAGCGTCCACAAACGGAATGCGAAAGCACAACTCGCGAGAGAAATATGGAGAAGTAGAAGATACCGGAATCGACACGAGAAAAAAATTACGAAACAAAGACCGCAAGCAATAAGAAGATATTTTATAGCTTACAGTTTTCAGTTTTTTCAATTTTAGGGCAAAATGAAATTCGGGGTTTGAGGTGCACTTCTTCCCACGACGGTGTTGTTGTATCGCCACTGATTTGCTGCTATTGAGCCACTGTGTGCAGTAGTTGTGCTGTGTGACGCTGCTGCAAGTGTTGCTTGAAGTTGTGATTGTCTTCGCTGTCCGGTGACCGTGCTGCTGCTATCAGCGATTAAGCGATGTGAAACTGGGAGAGTAAGCCGATTTTTGTGCGTTTTTTGCAATTCACGTACACAGTCCGTGTGTGTTGGCAGTGATCAGCTCTTCACTGTGTCTGCTCTTTTTCCGATATTAGGGATTAGGGACTCCTTACAATGATTTGCTTTTTAAAGTATGTTCTCATTAATTTTCTGAATTAAATGCCAACACATGAACTTTTTTGGTTTAATTATGTAAATATTAATGAAAAATATACCAAAGAACACAAAGCTAAATGAATTGAATATGACAGGGTCAATTGCCGTCCTTTGTATTTCGCATTTCTCCATTTAGTGAATCTCCAAGGTATCAGGTATGATTTTTTTGCGAAATGCTGTAGTTTGACCGCAGGGTTGTTTTTTTGAATGAAATTAACTAGAACAACAACCCCGTTTTAGAAATTTATATGGAGGAAAAAGTACGTTCCTGATCAAGCTTGGGGCCTACTAGTAGGCCCCAAGGTTGCAACTTTGCAATAATATTAGTGTAATTCTGTGCATGTATTTCTACCGGCTCTCCCAGTTTCACATCGCTTAATCGCTGGCTGCTATGCTGTGTCGTGGCTGTTTGTGGTTTCCGCTCTTTGTCGCTTTCGTGTTGGCGCTGAAGGAGTGTTGTTGATTATATTGTACTGTATGCATGTATGTTATGTTTACACGTCCCGCTACATGTACGGCCGTCGCCTTGGATGATTTGGTCTTTTTTCTTTTTTTTTTAACTGTGATTTTAATTGTATTTGCAATTTATGTCTGTTCATGTCACGCTTTTGAAGTCACATATTAATTATTTGTTGTAAGTGTAAGTTTTGGCACCTTTTAGCTTTCCTCCCACCTTTAATGTGTTCACTTTTTGTTTAGGCGGTATCTTAAATTTTATTGCCGTACCTGCTATTTCTATCACTTCAGTTAGAAATACTAATAAACAAATCCCAATATAACTGTAGAGCGATTGGTGTTTATAAATACATATATCGTTATAATATGCGTTTATTCGTTGTGTATGCGTTCAATTCAATGTACAGTGTGGGTTTGTGTAGTGCTTGCGGATATTGGAGTTAAAAAATGTAGGCTTTTTACAAAAGGAAGCGTGATTTTGTAAGTTGTTTGAAGTTTACTTTGTTTAAATGTTTGTAATATTATGGGGTTTTGTCTTTATATGTAATATGCCGATGGAGTGAATTGCCGGCGGCGCGCACGATATCGCTGATGATTGAAAAACGAATCAATGCTGATTGCCGATGCCGATTGGAATTCTGGTGCTGTCGGAAAGGGGGTGGAAGAAGGAGAGTGTGGGTGAGAGTTGGAAAATGTGGAAGAAAGAGAGTGTGGAGTTAGAGGGGATAAATAGGAATGGGAATGAAAGGAGATGTGCCGCCGCCTAAAGCTCATCTAAACACACTGAACAGATTAAATGTATAAGGTGTGGTAACTGTAAATCGGCACTGAATAGAAAATGAAATTACTCGAGTAAACATTGTCGCAGAATAATATGCTTTTTATTGAAATGCTGGTAAATAATTGTAGTTTATATACATAAAGAAACTAATTTTCAACAACACCATTACGCCAATTTAAATCTAGCCGCAACTTTGTACTAGCTGCTAAGCCCTGTACAACGTTTGCATCGATTTTAGTCAAGCAATACTTTATCCGGTTATTTAATTGAGCAATATTTTCGGCTGTCCAGTTCTTTTTATAAACTTTTGATTTTAAAACGCCCCAAAAGTTTTCAATTGGTTGCGGTTCTGGCACATTTGCAAGGTTATCTTCTTTCTCCACAAATACTATGTTTTCATCACGTAAGAACTATAACACTTTTTTTTAATAAAAGCCAACCACCGCAACCGTATACATCAGTGTGCTTACTTCTACCACATATTTGGTAGATCTACCACATTTATTTTTAAAATCAAGTTTCTACTACATCTTCCACGGAGGGCTTAAAATCTACCTCATTTTTGTGGAACATAATTTTTCTATTAACCAACCAAGTAAATAAGAGCTTTATGTTATAATATGTGTTTATTATAAGTAAAAATGTGCAAAAAAAACTTATATGGTAGCACTCTCATCACTTCGAAAGCAGTGCACTACAAATAGTTGATAGTTTGACAATTGTTTTGGCGGCGGGTGCAATTAAAATGAAAAAATTTCTAAAAAAAAGGTGAATCATGTTTGCCTTTATTTTTTAGTAACGTTTAGTTTTTTAGAATATCGCAACAATATATATAAACAATTAATGTACAAATACAATGAAATGCAATAAATGCACAAATGCAATAAAATACAATTAATGTACAATACAAAAAATCTACCATATTTCATTCAAATCTACATTTTTTTCACTGGGTTTCCACATAAATGAAAAATTATGTTAATTATTTCAACTAATTAATTTATATTAATTAATTGAATTAAAAAAATTAAGTAAGCACAATCGTATACAGTTGGTATACAAGATACGTTTTTGTTTTTACTGCGTACCCAGACCGACGTATCAGGACTCGTGACAATCCTTTGCAGCTCATAGCTACTCACATCAGTTCAAATTTGCTTTTGTTTGAAAATTCATATCTGTAGCAGCCGGATATGTTAGATGAGTAAAATTCGTCATTTCCATTTACTTTCGAGTTCGTAGAAGGAAAATAAGACTCCTCGTCCAATATGAAGTCGTGATGGGAGAATTTTCTGTAAAATCGACCACATTTTACTTTTGCTGCAAAGTACGCTTCGGAATAGTATATTTTTTCCTATATCGAATGTTGTTTTTTTTTAAATAGTCTTTTATTCGCAATCTGTCCTATAAACATTCAGCAAATTTGAGGAATTAATTATAATTAACAGTGTAGTTTATTTCATTTCAATTTAGTTTTGTTTTTTTTTTTATGACGCAACATTTTGCAACATAGCTTTTCGATATGTCAAATTTTCTGGCGGCAATGCGTTGAGAAACTCCATCCTTTTGATCAAACATCTGCTTTGAGCTTTCAACCTTAATCTGGTGCATTTTTAGAGCTTTCCGTGGTTTCCCGACTTTTCTTTCTGCTGATAGACCACATTCGAGTCTTTTAATGATGGAATACACAGTTTTCTTCGCGACATTTTCGTGCGACAAATGTTTTACAGTAAATAATTTGCCACAATTTTCATGCTCAGACTAAAAATTGAACACACGCTTTCTCAAGTTTACTTCGCTACTTGTCATTTTGTCAGACAGAAAAAAGATTACGAACTGTTTATTTTGGAACACGTATAGACAGTACAAGCACGAATCGAACGGTACATTTTTTATGCATATGTGATCAAAAGTTTAGAAAATGTTGATATTAGAACTCAGTGCCGATTTAGAGTCACACACCTTATATGCATTTTTTTACAAGAACTTATATAATTTGTTCTAAGCGGCTACTCCCAATGACATGCGTGTTAATGTAATGCATTATGTATTCTAGAAGGTAAGCGATTGAGCTAAGTTTCTGGATTACTTTAGACATTAATAGAACTCAAAATATTTGCTGACAAGTTACCACAGTACAGAAGAGCACCGCTTAAATCCCAGTCACTTGTAAATCACTTAATGTTCTAAAAAGATTTTGGAACGAGTGCCGTATAGCGATCCTTCCTGAAAAATACAACCGCAAATCGGCCTATATAGAGCTTCTTTTTGTAAATCTTACGAACCGAAAATTTTCCTGGGAAGCCTGGACTCGGGGTCAAAGTTGGTTTCAAAATAACTCGACGAAAGACCTTTTTCCATACCTTTGGTATACAACATTAGATATGAAACATGTACTAATAAGAAGTTATAAGCCAAAAATATTTTTTTTGTATAAAAATGTTTAAAAACGGATTTTTTTCTTGAAAAAAAACTCATTATTAAGTTATAATAAATTTGTTACCATAAAAGGAATTTCACAAGCTATAATAGCCTGTGGAATTCCTTTTACAATGAAATAATTAAATGTGTACTTTTGTTTTTAATAAATCGGTATAATTTTGATTTTTTCCAATTTGACTCTTGCTCCAAAGCTATTTCGTATTCATCTTCGCCATCACTTTTGAGTAATGAGGGCTGAAGGTGGTGGCACAAAGTTCCTGCTATATTAAGCAAGTTTTTTAAGGGTTTTTAAAAGGGTTTTTAAAAATTGTTTCCTATACATTATTTTAAAAGCTTAAATTTCGCCAAATAGCCATTAAAACCTATTTCGCTTTATGGTATTGTGGTACTGAATGTTTTGCGTGGCGTCACAAACCTTCAATTGTTTGTGTGTTGGTTATATTTTTCCATTACATGGAGGATGGTAGTAAACGGCAGTTTTCCTGTATTTAAATATCTTTTGTAGCACCGGCCTTCTAAAAATAACCCTCATGGTAGTAACTAAGGCATCGGGATCAATAAAGTGCTTACAGTATTTTTCTATTCCAAACCTTGATGCGCGGTCAGTCGCTCCTAAGCAATAACTTTTATAATCGTAACTTCGCGGCCAAAAATATTTTTGCATTCAAATACCTTTTGAGTGGCCGGACTTCGGCCTTCGGCCGGGTTTCAGAAAAATTTTATTGTTTCATTTCATTGCAAAGGGAATTCCGCAGGCTTTAATAAGGTAACCAATTTATTATAACTTAATAGTAGGGGTTTTCGAGAAAAAAATCTGTTTTTATAAATTGTATAAAAAGTATTTTTTTGCTTATATATATGAGTAAACTTATCGACAGCAATCTAAAGTGTCCGTTATGTGGTGGTGTTCACAGTTCAAATTATAAGGGCTGTGAGATATACAAAAAACTGAAACTAAAACGCTTTCCACCGATCTTAGTCAAAAAACAGACAAACATTACTAAAGACTCAAGTCAAAACCCTGACATTGAAGTGCGCAAGTGCCTGAGCTTTGCTTCAAAGAGGAAATACCTACTTAAGGTATGTTAGTACAGGCGAGGCCGGCCTCTATAGTCCAGTGGGTTCGGTTCCTAGCTCAAATTGGTGAAACATTCGTCTACTTCTATCGCTATCCACATTCCACATGAAGCAGATGAGAGTAACAAAAATCGCATAAGTACGCTCTTGGCAGGCATTGGAAAAATCTTCCAGTTTAAAAGAAAAATTGCCAAAAACTGCCGTCCGGATTCGGTGATAAACTGGAGGTCCCCGCCTCCTTCCCATCCATTGGATCCCCATCTTTCTTCAACACGCGTAGCTACTCGCGTAGCAGCCGAATGCAGTCTTCTTGTAGGCAGCATTCTTCGCTGCAGTAGCTGGTTTTTTGGTGCCAGGCATTAAAAACCAAGAACATTTTCTGCGGCGCCGCACATGTACCTTGGCTACAACAAGGTAGTGGTCCAAAGCGATTTTCGGCCCTCCGAACGTGCGCAATCTAGAATGCTAGAAGCATGCCTTCTACCAATCAAAATGCGATCAACGTGGCTGCGGATTGATCGGAGGACAACCAGATGGCCTTATGGATGTCGAGGTGCTGGAATCTGGTACTACTAACTACATATCATGCTTCGTGCCGTGGCGATGTTGATCAGCCTCAGACCGTTGTTCAGAGCGGAAGTACTAGTAATTTTTAAAGCACTGTCTCTGCTTAAACTGCACAATTTCCCTAGAGGTACGGTTTAGATTTTCACGGACAGCTAGGTAGAAATTAAAGGCTTGAAGAAGGTCTCCACCACATCGAAAGTGATATCTTCATTTGCAACGAACCGTGACGTGTGTAAAACATCACTCTGACTTGTGATCCGGGCCACAGAGATATCAGGAGAAACTGATCACCAGACGTGGCACCAGCCTACTGGGCTTGGTTGGTTGGTTGGCTGAAGTGGCTGACTCACAGTCCCCCTGCAAGTCACAATTAGCGCATAGACGTCGTTTTGGTACCACATGCTCACCGAAAACTAAAACTGGTTAGTTGTATGACTTAATCCACCTGGTAGAATTTAGGTATCCGAGAAGATTCCCCAGACTAACTGTCGAGCAATCGGTCATACAAGTGAAAAAGTGTTTCCCTACAAACTTAAATCTTGCCCTTGCCAGAGCTGGGCAATGACAGAGGAAGTGATTTGGTGTTTCTTTCTCTTCTAAATTCCCACAGCTCCTGCAGTGGGTATTGAAGGGGAATTTTAGCCTCTTCGCATGTGGACCTATAGTCCAGTGGCCTGTTATGATCGCCGTAAGCCTAGCGACGTCTGTGCGTGGTTTGTTAATAAGCTCGCGAGATCTCGGCTCGTTGTAGGAGGGCCACATCTCCCGCGAGGTACGGCAGGAAGACAGCGACTTCCACCTCCGATTGGCAAGGCCGAGATAGTGCAGATAGCAGCCCCTCCTGACGACTCCCAAAGACGTCGGAACCGAGATACCCAGTGATACGTCAAGCGAGGCTCCCGAGCGCGCCAATTCGTCCGCTCTCTCATTCCCTTCAATGTTCCTATGGCCGGGAACCCAGATGAGGGTGATATCAGCGCAGCGATTTAGCGCGCCCAGAGCCGTCCTACACTCCTCTACCAACCTTGACTGGACCGTGGTAGAATGTAGAGCCTTTATTGCTGCCTGACTGTCAATGAATATTGCAAACTTACACCTATCAATGATGTGTCTCTCTACCAGTCGGCAGGCCTCCCTGACCGCCAAGACCTCTGCCTGAAAGACCGTGGCATCATTGGGTCTGATGCCATACGTCTGGCTTCATTTATCCCCACGTGCTGTGAGTATACCCCCGCACCCACCCCGCACGCCATTTTGGATCCATCCGTAAAGATGTGTATGTCGTATTCGTTGAAAAGACTGGTTCTTTCCCATTCGGCCCTCGTAGGGAATTTCGCCCCGAAATCCGTTTGAAAACTTAGGTATGGCACGATATAATCGGTTATCCCACTAAACTTAACGTTTGGTAATATGCTTAGCACTTTGCTGTGCCCATAACAACGTTCCGCCCAGCAGCCAATCGCCTTAACCCTTTCGTGCACATAAGAGTTACAGCTATGGTACGGGGAAACTGTTTACAGTTCATAGGGTCCTGAACCGCGCTGAATCCGAATCCAAGGTCAGATTTTGGAAATTCAAGATGGCGGATCCAATATGGCGGACGGTAAAGTCAAAAATTCGAGATTTTGAAAAACCAAAAATTTTGAAAAAACTTTGAACATATCGCAGCCCTATTTGCCGTCTATTCCGTTCGTGCACATAGGCGTTGCAACCACATGAGTAAGAAACTGATGATGTTCTAATGTTTATGAATTTTTTACTCAAAAACCGAGAGAGATATCGAAAAAATACCAAGAACAGTTTGTATTTGTATTTTTACGTAGAATACGAAAAATGTTTTTCAAAACCTCGAATTTTTGACTTTACCGTCCGTCATATTGGATCCGCCATCTTGAATTTCCAAAATCTGACCTCGGATTCGGATTCAGCGCGGCTCAGGACCCTATGAACTGTAAACAGTTTCCCCGTACCATAGCTGTAACTCTTATGTGCACGAAAGGGTTAAGCCTTGCTGCGGAGTTGAGAGTGATATGCATTATGTGTAAGTCGATGGGAAGAAAGTGTAAGAGCACGTTCAGGGCATTCGTAGGGCATGTGCGTGATGCCAACACATGCCGATCGCTGAACCCTGCTGAGCTTCTGGACCAAATAGCTCTTGCTTAGAGCTGGCCACCAAACCAGTGATCCATAGGTCAGGATTGGGCGCACTATGGCCGTGTACATCCAGTGGGTGATGTGGGGTTGTACGCCCCATCTTTTCCCAAACAGCCTGTTACAGGAGTAAAAAGCCACGTAGGCCTTCCTGAACCGTAGCTCAATGTTTGGTTTCCAGTTTAGCTTTGCGTCCAGCAGAACCCCGAGATATTTGGCTTTAGCTGATAGCTTCAGCTGCTGCCCGTTAAGCGATGGAAGGTTAAAAAGTGGAATTTTGGTCTTAGTGGTGAACAGTACCAATTCGGTTTTGCCCGGATTCACACTAAGTCCACATCCTGTGGCCCACGTATGGATTTTATCCAGAGCCCCTTGCATAATATCACTGATTAAAGGGGCTACAACACCACAATTACAGCAGACATTCCTCTTTCGACCGGCAAAACTTGCACGTTTATTCTGCTCGTGCTCCTCCAAAGGCAATTAAACTACAAGATGTCTCACGTTCATACAAATCAGTGGCGCTAAAAAACGGACGGACGATGAAGCTCCGGCGAAAAAGGTGTTCGATGCGGTAGTTGGAGGTCGACGGCGAAGAGGGAGGCCGTGTCTTCAGTGGAAGGACCAAGTTGAGGACGCCCCAATCACCTCAACTCCATGGGCCAACAAAACAGCTTGTTATGGCTAGTTAAGTAAGTATTAAATTATTATTGATCATCAATTTGAATTGCCACAATACAATAAACACATAGAGAGATTAAAAAATTTTTCTTAAAGACAAAACAACTTTATGTGAGAGTATTTTTAGGTGTTGTAAATTAGTTCAAAAGAATATCTATTTTATTGGAAATATTTTAATACCTTAAAACTAAAATATTAAATCGCAAGAAGCCCCGGGAACTCGTGATTGCGATTTTCAATCTTAAAAAACATGGGATTGTTAAAATGGTATGGTATGTTATATAGTTATGAAAACTATTTTTTACTTACCTATCCCAAAATTTTTCTTTGGAATCCTCCACTAGGAATGGTTTTAAAGGGTAACTGATTTCGTTTCCCATATATGAATACGATAAATATAAACATGTGAGTACAGATGCTTGCAGTTCTGATTCCTTCGTTTCTTCCCCGTCAACAAGCTCACGAATTAGCATATATACAAAGACTACATTTGCTGGGTTTATAAAAGCGACGTCCTAGAAAAATGAATAATATACTATTACAATCAGCCTTTTAGAACTTTATCAAAGTATATCCATATAAATTAGTACATTCATATGGGTAATATGAATTTTAAGATATTTTGATGTAGAACAATATGAACAAAAATGTCGGCAGAAGCTAATAGCCTATTTCCACCGAGCGCTTAACTGCAGTGAAGGGCTCTGTTAAATTTTAGAACTGTCAAGCGTTTCCACCGGAATCGAGTTAAATGCAACAGCTGTTTTTTGTTTACATTTTTATTTGGTCAAGCCAAATTCTGCATTTATTTCTGGGCAACCACAGCTTACCCATCGCCGCCATCTCCTTGTATACGTATGTATGGTTTCTTGTAGCCCCTCTACTGCATGAAAACCACTCCGCTTTCCTTCTCAACAGTCTAGAAATGTCTGCGTTTTCATATTTGTGAAAATTTATTTCATTTATGAAAATTCATTTCTTTTGTCAATGTTTATTTAATTTGTGACAGTTGTCAGCTGATTGATATCAGAGCTGTCTGAATTTTTAATATCAAGAGGGTTCTTTTTCTGCATTTATTATTGGCAAATAATGTAAGTTTTGACTTTGATTATGACAGACAAAATGTATTTTGCGAAAAATGTAGTGAAAAGTAAAATCTACCACACCGAACGCAATTCAAATCCCTTCTTTTTGTTGTGTTCGCACGGCTCTTGCAGCGCCTAAAAGCATGCTACCAAAATTTGTACATTTGTGAGTATTGCCCCCCTATTTTAACATAACATTTTCTGTTAGACGTCTGTAAACGGCAAAACTGAGTTAACTCAGTGTTGAAAGCGAGTTAACTCATTTTGATACAAAAACAACTGCATGGGAATTAGAGCATTTAAATGCGATGTTAAATGCATTTAAGGCCCGGTGGAAATAGGCTATAACACGAAAACGGTTCTTAAACAAATTTTTTGATTTTCAGTTTCGTGTTTAGCGGACCAGCATTAGTCTCGAAATCACTTTCATTTTTAAGTGAATTTTTCGTGTCAAGTAGTGTTATTATTAAATTATTAATTATGAGCATTCTGAAAAAAGCCGGTTGCGTATGTGAAATTTAAGGAAGAACCGGTTAAACTGAGTTTCTAAAAGTATAAATTAAATATTCTGTTCAAACAGTTTATCGCTTCGTAACCTAACAAAATTATTCATACAACTGAGATAAAAACGCTCAAAC
Source organism: Melieria omissa (assembly GCA_963971225.1). Taxonomy (NCBI): domain Eukaryota; kingdom Metazoa; phylum Arthropoda; class Insecta; order Diptera; family Ulidiidae; genus Melieria; species Melieria omissa. The sequence goes on from OZ020267.1 coordinate 117,394,300, forward strand.
CAGGTTGATCACCCTAATGACAACCCTACTTGATGGGCAAACCACGCCCATCTGCAAATAAATTTATACTGTTAATCTTTAGATTGCTCTTTTCGAACTTTGTTATGTAATAGTGGCTACCAGTTATCCTTTCATGACAGATGCCCGGACGAACTTATACAAGTAAATGTTTAAACTGACATGGCTAAATGGTTCCTTTTGGCGATTCTTCTTATAAATATGTGTTTTTATTGGGGTTTTCCCCCTAATATTCGAAATTCCATGTTAAAGGGACAATATCCGATTAAACTCTATGAACTATTTAGTGTATGTATAAAAATTGCAGCCGCCGCGGCTCAGTTGGTTAGTGCGTTGGACCGCGAGTCGAAGGAGGCGACCCAGGTTCAAATACTGCCTGTAATAACCAGTGTTGTGACTAATATATTAAAGTAGTGTAACTAATTACGTAGTATATTACTTTTGCTTAACGAGTTACTTTTCCCATAAGTAATCACCTTCAGTAATATTACTTCTTTTTTTCACGTTACTTATTACAATATTACTTTTTAGTCAACAAAGTTCTAACTTTCATGTAAAACAGCAGAACTGATAACATAATTAAGATCATGATACAAAAATAGAAGGTAGAGCCGTTGCTTTTTCTCAGCCGCCATGTTGCACATCTGACACTAAAGGTCTTTTTGACGTTCTTCTTTCAAAATGTGCTACCGTACTGTTGTTAGAAAATCCCTTGAACATTTTCTTACGTCAACAAAATTGAAATGTATTTTGTTTAGGTCTCTGGTGTCTGGCGGCGATGAAAATTATACATACGTTAATCTCTTTTCAGAGGGGCGATTACATAAGCCAACTTCGGAATTCCTGCAAATTTTAAATACCATTTTCACCAACATTAACGGTGAAAGTTTGGTGGAAACACCAAACTACATGGAACAGTTATTAACTAACAGTCAAAATTGCAGGGTTTTAGAGCAACGTGTTGCGAAACGTTTTTTTTTAAGCCGAACGGATACGGTTTTTAAACAGCAATTTGAAAACACAAAAAAAATGAATATTAGTAAGAAATTAAAAAAAAAACGATTAGAGTAGAAGGGGGTACAGTGAGTCGGGGGTGTACAGTGGGAATCGCCATTTGTTGAACGGTATGAAATCTGTCAATAGCATATTCTTGTAGCGCGCGTTGAATAGTCATTATTCAGAAGACATAGACCGCATAACACACATTTTTTTGTGCTCGTTCAGACGATAAAATAAAAAATTGAAAAACAAGTATTTTTCTGGTTCCTGTTGTTTGTAATAAAATTGTACTTTCTTCGACGTTATAAAAAAGGTAACTATACACAAAATAAAATTTAATCATTTCTCTTTCGACGCACACCAAAATTTTTCCACTTGCCATACATTATACGATGACGCCATAGCGATTTGTCAAAAGTAGCTTAGGAGGGTACAGTGGGAATTTTAGTGAGAACTGTCAGTAGAATATTCCAGTGTATTTTCAGTGTGTTTTCATTCGGTTTTTAATTGTTTTCACTAAATTTAAGTGATTTTTCACCTGAAATGTGCGAATATGACGAACAGTTTTTTCATATGCCAAAACTGTGAATCGGACTGAAAACACTTGAAATAGCAATTTCCATCAATTTTCAACATTTTTCAGCTCAAAATAAACATTTTCCAACATTAAAATTGCTTCTTTGGATCATCAGCAATATTTTTCAGAAAATTCCCACTGTACACCCCCAATCTCACTGTTCCCCCCCAACAAAGGGTGGTCTTTGAATCAATTTTTGAACATGTTGTCGTGAGTATTTTATCAAACAAATGATGGCAAGAGATAGATACGGTCTCATACTTTCCAATGATAAGGGAGAGGGCTGGGGTGTGAACCGGGTTTTGTTTTTTGGCTCTAACTTTTCACAGAATAAAGATATCGAAAAACCGAAGATACCGTTGATAAGGTGAACATATAGCGCAACTTTTTTGTTAAGACAGATTAGGGTTTTGATTAAAATTGAGCTCTCTACGTCCAATTTTCTAACGACATGTTTTTTCGCTTTTCCAAAAAAGTGGCTGGGGTGTGAACCATCTGGCAAATCCCAATTAAAGTCGGGAAATACTAAGTAAAACACCCATAATTTTTAAATAAGTTGATAATTTATTTAATCAGGAGGCCTTAGAAGGTGAAAAAAGTTATATTGACGCCATTTAGGCCAAAAAATCGCAATGAATGCAAAATCTCTATTAAAGTCGGAAAATAATTTCAAAATAACTTGAGAATTTTTTTATTCAGGAGGTCTCAGGCTTTGATTGTGCCGTAGCTTTGGGACGCTTGGGTGGCGCTGGTTGTGTCTTCTTCTGTGCTGCTTTTGCTGGTGGTTTCGACTTTGCTATTTTTTGCTTCAGCTCAAAAATTTTGTCTGGAGAAGTCAACTCACAGCTCTCCATTGCCTTTCGGCCACGTTTCGATTTTTTTTTTGGGGTGGCTGCTTGTAATGGCCCAATTTGACCCAGGAGCAAAGAAACGCTGGTGCTTCCTGACGCGGCTGGTACAGAGCGAGAAGTGGATGGCTCGCAAAGAGGAAATGGCGTGCCTCCAACATCTTCTTGTCTAGTGATTTGTAGTTGTTCGTCTTCACCGAGATCAGCATCGACTTCAACCTCACGAGCATTTACCTGAACAGCCTGAATAAAATCAGCGTCGGTAAAAATATCAGCATTGAATGGTTGAATACCAGTCGCCAAAAATCCGGATTTTATTGTTTTTGGCGATAAAGCCAAATCCAATGTCCTAGAAATAATACCGGCAATGTGACGAATTTCCAAGACCTGTTGCGAAACATGTTAATTTTTTAAAAGAATATTTTAAGATACGAAAGCAAAATCGGTAAAATGCAAGTCTCCATAATTTAGGCAAAAATGTCTAGTATAGTAAAAGAAGAAAATTCGTGAAAATTAAAGTAATCATGTCAATCCTACCTTATTGGCATTGTTTCTCTGCCAAGCGGAACATTGAGACTTGTAGTACGTCTTGAGTGGGCCAAATACCGAAACGTCAAGCGGCTGCAACTTATGGCTGCAGTGGGGAGGGAACGAAAGTATGTGAACCCCATGTGCAGTCGCTAAATCCAATGCATCAACCGACAGATGGGACGTGTGGTTGTCCAACATCAACAAAACTGGCGAAGCGACTGTTGGCTTGACGAACTTGATGAAATGCTCGATGCAACGCACAAACTCTGGTTGGCACATCCATCCAGAGTCATTGGCATATCCTACCGCACCACTTGCAGCATTGTCCAAGAAACATGCCTGCATATTCTTGCGCGGAAACAAGAAAAACGGAGGAATAGAATTCCCACTCGCATTCACAGTGAGAGCCATCGTGACATTGGTGCCTCGTTCAGCAGCTTCTAACTTCCCAACGTGCCTTATCCCTTTCAATGCAATGACTTTGCCGATCTTTGTGGGCACCGTTGAAAACCCACTTTCATCCATGTTGTAAATGGAGGTGCTGTCAAAGTGATGTTCGTCGAGCAACCGAGCCAAATTTGCAAAAAACTTTCCTACATTTTCTTTACAAAAAGATTTGATTCGGTTGATTGATGTCTGCTCGGGGGTTCTCAGCGTTAGCTCGGGATGGCGCTTCATGAACCCTCGGTACCACATACGTCCAGCCATCGAATCGTCATTCCAAGAGACCGGATATATAACTTGGAGTTTGAATGCCAACTGATACGCTAACTTCCTCAATTCATTAATACTGAGCCCATAATAATGGTCGACGCACTTCAGGATATATTCCATTAGGTATTTTTCTTGTGAGTGAGAGAGCAAAGTCCATTAAAATAGCATCCACATATGAGGAAAAAAGATAAGAAACGATAAAAAAACATACCATATTCGATGGAATCTGCATATTGGAACTGCGAATAAATTCCAACAAATCAACATCCCTGACGGTGGAAATATCCGTGAAGTGGTCAATAACTTTCTTCGTATGACGGGTCAGCGTGATTCTGTCAACTTTATATTTACGGGCAGCCGCTCGTATGCATTTTTTGTTTTTTAAATAGTCTTTAATTGCACCCAACAACGAATTAAAGTTAATTTTTTTGGCTGCGGTAGCCTTTTTTGCTAATGCGGCGGTGTTTTTTGAGGTAAACATTGCTAAAACTCAAATCAAATTCAGACAAAAACACAAAAACACGTTATTGTTATCGTACCGCTACCGAATGAGTAATTGATTTTTATTGTGGAAAATTATATTTGTATGTACAAACGGTATGGCAAACTTAAATCTAATTTGTTAATAAATAACAAGTGTTTGTCCGCTTAAAGCAAATCAAGTACAATTACATAAAATTACTGTATTTTAATATATCCGTCCATATTTGACAGTACTACAACAAATGTAGTACGAAAAACAGGTGGTTCATAACCCAGCCACCTCAGTGGTTCACAACCCAACCACGATGCCATTTTGGAAACTTATAAAACAACGACACTTCCAATCATAATTCGGCATAAACAAATATTGCATCGTAAAATAGAATCAAAACACTAAATAAACATGTATTACACTTACCTTTTTGCAATAAACTCAGTCACTTGGATAGCACTTTAAAAAAAAGCAAAAAAGTTTTCGCAGTCGATTTTCAAACACGATGTCTGTAGCTACCACAAGCAATACGTGTTTGTACTTCGGTGTAACCACAAAAATAGAGTCATATCATAAGACAAACTTGACAGTTGAAAGATTGGCGATAAGTCAATTAGGGAAAGAAAAAAGGGTAGTGGTTCACAACTCAGCCCGGTTCACAACCCAGCCCTCTCCCTTACCATTTATTCACTAAAATAATGCATATTAACAGAGTTATGTGAGAAACCTCAGGTAGCTTCCCACTGTACCCCCTTCTACTCTACATAATAATTTACCGTTGTATTATTTATTGCGTTGTTGCTTGTCTCACAGTCAATAATACTACTAAACAAAATGTACTAGTCACATTGAAATTTTCGTGTTTATTTTAAAAAAGATCTAAAAATCCTTAGAACCTTAAATAGCCCTAATTTGGTATTACAACGAAGTGGCATCACGACCCAAGCTTTTGACAAATACGAGAAACGTCAATAAGCACGTTTAGTGTCAAAACAAATTACAGCGGTTCTACCTTCTATATTTGTATCATGATTAAGATGTATTAAAATTATACAACGCTGCACTTGTTCATACTAAACATAGCTCGCGTCTTTCATTTCCAACTTGAAGTGAAGTGAAGTTTGGTAGTGAAGAAACAATTAACATTTGCAATCAAATTCAAGCGGTTTTAACAAAAAAGGTAGCGAAATTCAAATTGTAATTCAAAATGAAATAAACATTTAACCTGATAGCTTTTTTGCAGAATGACTACTTTTAATAGCTGGAAATTCCACAAACATTTCGATTTGTTGACGGAAAATAATATATTACTTTTTGTGATATATTACTTAGCATTTCCATGTAACGATATTACTTTCAAATGTCAGTAATGTGTAATAAGTAATATGTTACTGTCAAAAGTAATTAGTCCCAACACTGGTAATAACACCTAAAAAAATAACGGGAAAACTCGTTTTCTCTTTCGGTGGCTGTCCTCTCAGCTGGAAATGGCAAACCTCGGAGAGTAAAAATTGCTTATGAAAAAGCTCTCAACCTGCTGTTCGGAACCGGCATAAAACTGTAGGTCCCTTCCACCCGCGTACAAATTCACACGCACAACACGGGTGGTTGCGGGAAGCTAGGCCTTAGCCTAGGCGTATACGGACAAGCAGGACAGCTCAGCGTAGTTCAAATTTTTGTAAATAATGCAGTACCATATGACAGCGACATAGTCGCGTGCGGAGGAGAGACGTGCCTGCGCACAACTGCGTCGCGTTGTAGTTGAAATCCAGTTTCCTACGCGCAGCCGACACGTTCTTTTGCAAAAATTGAAAATTAAATTGAAAAAGTGCGTGGACAAGCCATATTACACTCATATTATATTATATTATATAGGTTATATTTCAAAATCTGATTCAGACAAATAACTCATATTACTGGGTTTATGGAATGAATACGGAACACGTGTGCTGGTTTTCCGAAATTCGTATACGCTGTTCAAACATTTGCTGCGTAACACAGTCTAATTTGCGTTGCGCTGCCCTGTGCTGTGTTGCGCGGCCTGCGTCTCCGTATACGCCTAGGCTTAGTCTCGAGTAAGCGGGCTGTCGTGCCAATCAATTATTATTATTATAAAAATTGCTTAAAGGTTTTTGTGCAAAATCAAAAAAATATATATATATTTTTTAACTTTGTTTCATGTTTAACCTTGTTTTGTCATTTTGTCTTCGTGGTTTACCAATACCAATACAAAATTGTGTAACACAAACTTAAAATTGTTGCGGAGAAACGCGAGAGATAAAACTAAATTGCTTTGAAGGTAAAATATATGAAATAAAACTCTTTTGAGGGGTTCCAATTAATTGTTCACTTTTACTACAGCAACGCAAAAACTACAATGACAGCAAATACATTTATTTCACTACTGACTCTCAGAGGAACACTGCAAGTTGGCACCAACTCGCATGCCTAATTTTCATGTGCATGTTATGAAAACGTAACTGTTGTTGTTTTATAATGCACTGTAAGCTTTAAACAAAAGATCAATTTTGGTTATTCAAAATAAAAAAAAAATACATTTTTAACTATGTAACTTTTACTCTTAAATACCCCGCAAAGTAGATTCAGTTTGTATATAGCCCGAAATATAATAATATTTTGTAATACTTACTTGCCATCCTTGAAGTAATAGGCTTCTATCGACTGCTCTTAACCACATAACTGCATCACCGGCTTCAAAATTTCTTAGCTTCTTGCAACGACAATGCAAAAATAATCCTAAGCATTTTAATAATTCGGATGTAGAGGCCTAAAAAATATTTTGATGAAACTATAATGTAGTAGTACTCGTTATTCTGTAGGGGTATTCGCGTATTCGTGCAAAATGCAATATTGTCAGAATATGTAGAGTTCTGCAATTCGAAAGACTTAACAACAATATAGTATCAAAATATTGCATTGCTACATTGCAACACTACAAACACACAACAGACCCTGTGTCTGTTTCTTGTGTTTCAGATCAACAGTCTTGTTTTAATTTAAAAATGAATTATCGGTTTTGGTGTTCACATACACACAATTTAGCTTAAGGTGCCGCCAGTATATGAAAGTAAAGTAGAAGTAAAAGTAAAGTAAAGTCGAAATTTCGGAAAAATTTCTAAATTTTAAGAAATTACTTTCACAAGCAGTTACACTACTCATGAAAAGGAATTTTTTTTTTTATTTTTTCCAAAATCCAAAGGATATACCTACAAATTTTATAAGACTTCTTGAACGTGAACAATAAACGAACGACATGAAAGTTTTTTACTTTGATCTAAAAAAAGTGTGAATTGTAATTATAGTGTGGTTGTATCGTGGGGGGAATTTTGGAAAGAACTGACATTGGTGCCGGCTCTTCAGTTAAAAGTGAAGTGGAAGAAAGTAAAAATTGTGTTACTCGTGCATATACACTAGTCAGAATAAGTTTGCGTACAAGGGGTACGTAGTTTTTTCATATGAAAAATAAATCACTTAAAGTAATTTTTCAAAAATAAAATAACTTTTATTTCTTCCCCAAACTTAATTCTTTTATTCCATTAACATAATAATATCAAAAACTTGTACTAACAGTAAAATAAGGGCCAAAAACAAAATATGTTATGAATTCACCTCAGCAAAAGTTTTCGTACAAGATAAGGTTATGTAGTTAAAATTTAATTGAAACTAAGTTTTGACCAAAAATTAATAACTTTGTGAATATGCTTTTCTCGCTTGAACTCCCTGCAGAAGTTTCGGCGTAAATTTTATTAAATTCGGTGTTTTTTTAGCGGTTATTTTGTTATATCTTTGAATTGTTTATTAGTTTACTATATCTTTGAAGATGGAGTGTTGTTGAGCTCAGGGTTCAAGTAAACCCCTTATACGTGGGCAGTCCGATAAGCCCTTAGTCCTTAGCCCCACCGCCCGATGGTGCCAGTATCGTAAGAGAAATTTACTATCGTGTAGTACATCCTCGTAGACGGCTACTGTCAAAATTTCAGCCATATTGGATTTGTAGTTTTGTTTTGACCGCGTGTGGAAACGAACGTGTCCGCGGATTGTAGAAAAATGGAAAAAGAGCAATATCGGTCGGTGATTCGCCAAATTGGTCGCATTAGGCTACGAACAGCTGCCCCATCCACCGTATTCTCCAGATTTGGCCCCGTGTGACTTCTTTTTGTTTCCAAACTTGAAAAAGTCACTCGCCGGGCAGAAATTTTAGTCGAATGAAGAGGTTATCGCCGCCACGGAGGCCTCCAGAAAACGTATTTTTCAGACGGGTTAAAGAAGATGGAGCATCGCTGGGTCAAGTGTATCGAGTTGAAAGGAGACTACGTTGAGAAATAAATTGCCACTTTTCCAACATTTTCGTTTTTCTTTTGTAGGCTAAGTACTTATCGGACCACCCACGTATACTCAATTAGATGCACGTTAGGTGACTAGGGAGGAACTTTTTCAACTTTGTTGTTCCAGTTAATAGCAAACATAACTTCGCATCGTATGAATTGCGCCGTAAGGTTGAAAAGAAATGTTGGAATCTGATCCAAAGTTTTGAAACCTTAGCTTACATAAGCTTTTAAAATATGTAAATAACCCGCCAGAAGTATTTCTGAATTAAAAAATAGCCTGCTCAGTCCTTTCCCTTACATGCAGCCCCATACCATATACCCACATATGCTATGCTTCACTGTTAATTTCAGATTTTTCTTATTAACAGGATCCTCTTCAAATTAGTTGATGCCTTTTAATGCCAAATATGCCAAACCATTATCAGATCCTAATGAATCTTCCCACTTTCTATAGATAACAACATATCGTCCCGGTTTTCTAGACTCTTTAACGAAAGCAATTCTGTGCTCCTTGTAAGTAAGCTAAATATAGGCTTCTTACATTCTATTATGTAGGGGAAATATGTTTTTTTATGACTTTTCTTATAAAGGCACTGCTATTGGGTTTTATAAAATGTGTCTGTACATTTCTGAAGATATTGGATGCAACTAGCCTTAGGTTATGATGCACTGATCGCAAACAATCTAATCCTCTTCCTCGGGTAGCTTAACACTAGGATGTGCAACTGGGCTTTTCCAGGCCCATTTTGACTTTGAGTAGTCGCAAAATTTCTTCCATAGCTCTGATCGCCGATATATTTCATTCCAACTACCGCTAATGTTTTCTAAACGAAACAAAACCAACAAAAGTTTATTGGCATCGATTTTGTAGAACAAAAATGGCCACTTTATGTATGTAGGCGCTAAGTGGAGCAACTGGGCCTGGCGAGACCCATTCGTAAATATATGACAAATGTACCTAAAATGTAACGTAAGCCGTTAAACAAAAATTATTCAAACACGAGCCACCATGTTCGGTAACCTTATTACAATGTATGTGTGCAGTGGCGCACGCGAGGGGGGTTACAAAGCCCTAAATTATGTCTGTTTGTTACAAAAAATGCGGCTGGAAAATGTTCCTTCGAATAATGTTAGGCTCAAAAGTTATGTGTGAAATCCTGTGTCTCACATTGTCTATATGTTAAGCTGTTATTTACCGTAAGAAATTTCGCTTCTTTTAAGCTTTTGGTAAGGTGTACAAGTATGCTATTCGAAATGTTTTGCATTGATCGCGTAATCGAGTTTGTATCAATCAATCGATCAGTCAAGAAGAAGAAGTACAGCCAGAACAAAAGGTCAATTGCTTGCAGTGTGGGCAACAGCACGAGTTAGCCGTTTGTCTGGAGTCTTGCAAAGGTAATCGACTTTGCTTTGGATGTCTCCGAAAGGGACATAACCTCCCAAACTGCCAGTTGAGCAAAACGTGTGGCATCAATGGGTGTACGCGCAAACATCACAAGAGCTTACATCAAGCTTCGCCGCCTAGTCCAGCTGCAAAACGCCTATTAAACTGCACGTCTGACGTACAGTCGATTTTGTTCAAAATCTTACCTATTATTTTGGTAGGGCCAAACGGAGTTTTGCCATGCAACGTTGAACGAGGGGTCCTCAATTACACTTAGAGTGCGACCGATTAATCGGCATTAATTAAACCGATTAATCGGTTCCGAAGAATCGGCATCGGCCTTTTTTGGCCGATGCCACATCGGCCGTTTTTGGTCGATGGCATATCGGCCTATTTTCCTTTTCATTTTCATTTTTTTGTTTAATTTTTTGTACCAACGGGTTCTTATAGTAATGTATAGTATCACTAAGCAAATAAACACATAGAGGTACCACGCAGTACAAAATTTTTCGGTCACGCAAATCTAGCACAGTAGGTCCCACACGTACTTCGGCTATACGAAGTTTTGTCGCTGGCTTCGCCAAACTTCAATTTTCGAAGTTCATCTTCATTCTTTGTGGGATGTTCGACAAAGAACATCAATTGCAAGCTGTGCTGTGCTGATGAGCACGAAACGGCGCGCCGCGGCGTATCGTTTGCAAATTCGAATATGCAAGGGTGTGTGTCCGTGTGAAAATAAATGTGCGTGTTGCTTGTGTATGCGCTGAGGTGAATGAAAACAATACGAGCAACTGCACAAGATAAAAAGCAAATTGAATTTCCATGGCTTTCGGTTCTGCTACGAAAAATGAACCATGTGAATTCGCAAAGGCGTACAGTAGAGTGTGCGTTCCTATTGAAAAAAAACTAAAACCATGAATTTCTGCTGTGCAATGTTGGCATTCATGTAGGCTACGTTGCCTTTTGGCCTAATAAAATTCATACCGATAAATTTTTCAAATTCATATATTAACAGCAACATATTACTATTTATTATTATCATTTCCTTAAAATTTATATTATTTAGTAATTTTATGTGTTCTTTAGTATTTTTATTTTATTTATTTAACCATATTTAACCATAAGTCACACATCAATTAAATTCACTACGAACTTACTATTTAGTCATGTCCTGCGACAGAGGGAATGGGGCGGGTATTGGACGAGGGGGCGTGGCACCACTCATACAAGCTAAATCTTAATAATGGAATATCTTTGAAATTGTAAGGCGCACAGCATTGAAATATGGTATAGCGTCGACACATAGATGAGTCATTCTACTGGTAAGATTTGATGGGCGTTGGACAAGGGGCGTGGCACATTTTTTGTGACCCAAATATTTCGCTGAACTATAAGTCGCACAGCAATGAAATTAAGCACGAACCTACCATTTATTCAAATCTTTCGACAGAGGGGATGGTGCGGGTATTGAACAAGGGGGCGTGGCATCACCTATATAACTTAAATCTATATATAAACGTGTCTGGGTATAGTGAACACCCTATGTAGTGAACACTTCAATATAGTGAACGCCCAAATTTTTACATGGAGTAGCATGGGCTGAGGACAACAGCACTGAATATGTTGGTATACAAGGGTAATCTACGAAAAAGCGGTTCAAAAGTAACTTTGTGAACGCAAGAAGCAAACGCCTATTCGCCATTTCTTTCAATAAGCATACATTAATATTTTCCTACGTGCGGGACGAAGTTCGCCGGGTCAGCTAGTCTAATATAAATTGCTCATGTTCCCAACAAGTAGACGGTTCTGAAAATCCCATTTTGTATTCATCTACTTTGTTACGTTTGCAACACACAGATTGTACAAAAGCTTTTTTATATTGGAGGAATGAGGGTTTTCCTTAAAAAACGTATGAAATGTGTTGTAAACGATTTTTGAAACAAAAAAAATTAGTCGATTGGACCTTTTAGTTTTAAACTACTGTTAAAATAGTTGAAATTTTTGAAAAATATAAACATTTCGTTTCTTTGTAAATTACAAAGCTCATCTTTTATTAACTTTTTGCAGTTATGAGAGTCAAATTTTTCAATAGTTTGCATCAATATGAAACCAGAGGAATAACGAAGGGCACCATCACTCATATGTTCAAACAAACTGGTATTATTGTCAATTATTATAAATGAACCTTCGTCAGTTGGTTCACAATTGAAGGTTCCTGCCTTAAATGCTATTATTTTCATTGAGATCATTAACGCAAGAATATGGTCAAACTCAAAAAGTGAAGGATTATTGTTTGTAACTCCGTTTTTTCTTACCAAATAAAAAAGATTTTCAATAATCAAGATTTTCTTGATTAAGTCTTGATAATAAAAGAAAATTGGATTTTTCCGCCCAGATATCTTGTGAAAGAGACAAAACGGAAGTAATTGATAAAACTATACCTTTTCAACAGTATACAGTTTTAGAATACTGACAACTTTTGACATAGTTTTTCATTTCCTTCAAATAATTTTGGATATTGTTATTCTCACGAAGAGCTGATCGGAAAGGTTTTTTATCAAAAAGAACATGGCTATTCAACCAATCAAAAAGTCTGTTTGTTTTTTCAATAAATATAGCTGTGGACGAAGCTTTTTCTTTGCAATCATTATAACAGCCATTTTCAACGAAAGATTTTATGGCTGCGGATACAGTATTGCTAAATATGAGTTGCGTATTTAACCTTCATTTTTTCAAATGAATTAGGATGAATATGTTTTGTTGTCAATTTGGGACAAAGGCGGGTTGAATTGTTTTTATCCAATTCATATAACCTGCAAATAATCGACCAAGAAATATGTCCATCAGTCGAAGTTTCATCATCAGCAAATTTGTTGAAGCGAAAGCGATCGTCAACGAAAAAAAGGTATACACACAAAAATAAGCGCGAACAAGTGAAATTGTGTTGTTGCTTTTGTTGGCTTTTTTGGTGGTTGATTATTTCATTGCGTGTGAAGGCAACGCACACAATTTTGCGAATATTTTCGCCTAGCCGAAGTGCGTATTGGACCTGCTGCGCTGAAAGCAAGGCGCATAACAGCAACATCATCACAGCGCACAGTTGATGTGCGACTGATCACATCAACATAAAGCAAATTATGAAAGCTGACTTCGAATTGAGAAGTTTGCCGAAGTCATCGCGAATATGTTCGAATAGCCGAAGTGCGTATGGGACCTACTGCGCTGTTTAATATAAATGTTTCCTAGAATTTTTTTTTAAACAACGTATTCTTAAAAACACAGATTTTCTCAAAATGTCAATTCATTTCGTCTATTAATATGGATATCAGAAAAAATCGCATTTAATTTTACAATCTCTATTTTCTTTATCTTTGTTTTTTAAATGATTATTTTTTTCAAATTTATTTTCTGACTTCTTCCCTCTGCACCTGTGCACCGAATCGCAATTTGAGAGACAAATTTTAATATAAAAATCGTAGTTTAAGGTTGTAGAAGAAACTGAATTTTTAAGCAATATTAACGTCAGTATTTTTGTTTCTCTCTCAGTGGAATAAATGTCATATAGTATTTTTTTTTAGAAATGTAAATTCTCTTGTAATTTTATTTAGTTTTTAATTCTTTCTTTTCGTTTTTTTTATTTGGTGATGAATATTTCAAACCATATGTAATAGTTCCTTTTGTTATTTTATAAAATAGACTGTGTTTTTAATTGAATTTATTCGTGTTATTTTTTGTATGTAATCGGCATCGGCCGTTTTTTGTCCTTCCTGCCGACTAATCGGCATCGGCATCGGCCAAAAAATTTGGTATTGGTCGGACTCTAATTACACTTCTTGAAGACAATGTTGCTGTCAAACTAGTTCTTAGGGATCAAAATGAGCCATTAACAGCCAAACAGGAGAGAAATCTCGAAGAGTCGCTCTTAGCATAAGGGGTGAGGACAGTGCTGCAGAATTTCAGGTCAAAAATGTGCGTACAGTGAAATCACTGAATTTGCCTCAACAGACCCTCGAAAAGCCATTTGTCGTCGTGCCAGGCCTGTAACATTAATTGGTCTTGACAATAGTCAGTTATGTATTGCCCACGAAACCGTTTAGGCGGGCTGATGAACGAATCGCCGTTTCTACACAATTGGGGTGGGTGGCGTACGACCCATTAAACAAATGTCAAATGGGGCAGCCACGATTGTTGCACTCACTGCAAGAGCTCCAGAAGTTGATGAACGAGTATTTTTCGATCGAGAGTTTAGGGGTGCGGAGTACTAATGTATTTTTGGAGTCGGATGACAACCGCCGCGCCAAGGCAATTCTGCTTGAAACAACGAAGGACATCGGCAAGCGGTATGGAGTCGGTTGGCTGTGGCGAAAAGACAAGCCTACACTTCCCGATAGCTATGACATGGCCTACAAACGTTTGATGAATCTGGAGTCGAGAATAGTAAAAGACGACATATTTGCCGCTAATTACCGGAACGAGATCAACAAATATTTAGAAAAGGGTTACACTCGCCTTTTGCCGCAACCGAAGTGCAGGAAGGTGGGTGCCGCAACGTGGTATTTGCCACATTTTGGGGTGGTAAATCTACACAAGCCAAATAAACTGCGAGTCGTTTTCGACGCCGCCGCCACTGCGTCAAACGTGTCGCTAAACTCAGCCATGTTAAAGGGGCCGGAGCATTCGCAGTCGCTGATAACCATCATGCACAAATTTCGCCAAGGGATAGCTGCCGTCGCTGCTGACATTCAGGAAATGTTTTCGCAGATCCTACCAGTCCAGATCCTACCAGTCCAGTCCACACATACGTCATGTCATCGATGATTTTCGGAGCCATTTGTTCGCCATGCTGCGCCGAATATATTAAAAATGTTAACGCCACCAAATATGAGTCCGTCATGCCCCGGGGGTTACAGTTGTGGTGAATAATATGTATGTTGACGACTTGGTGAGTCAAAAAGAAGCAGAAGAGGTAACGAGCGAAATCATCACAATCAACACAGAGGCTGGATTCAGGCTGTGAAAGTTGATTTCCAACGACAAAGTCCTTCAAGTCAGGTTGTGCACTGGTGTTGGAGAAGTAGCAGACGTCATGAATATGGAGCGAAAGTCAACTGTTGACAAAGTTTTAGGTTTCTTTTGGAATACGCCTACGGATTCGTTGGAATTTCACATACAATTTTATAAATTTTCCCGAGATGTGTTGAGTTGTGCACGACCGCCGACAAAAAGAACCTTTTGGGAGTCATCATGGCGATTTACGATCCGTTTGGACTTCTCGCTAATGTTACCGTTTGCATGAAGCTACTTATGCAGTCTCTGTGGAAACGCCAGATCGAGTGGGACGAGCTACTTCCTCACCAGCTGCACATGCAATGGTCAGCATGGTGGAAAAGCTTTCAAGATGTAAACAATTTTTCGGTCCCGCGTTGTTACTCATCACTCCTGATGTCAGCAAATAAAATTCAGTTACATGTGTTCGTGGATGCCAGCTCCAGTGGTTATGCAGCTATCGTTACAGCTAAACAGCGTTGCGCGCCTTTAAAGGTTATAAGTTATAACTTATAACTATACCACGTTTGGAATTGCAGGCCGCAATTCTTGGTTGCCGCGTGGAAAGATTTGTGAGAGAGTGTCACGATTTTCCTATACATCGAGTGGTATTTTGGAAAAATACCAAAACTTTACTGCTCTGGATTCGTTTCACCACCAGGGAGTATAAACAAGAATATCAGAAATACCAGAATAGCAGAAATCCTCGGGAACACCCAGCCATCATAAGGGCGTTGGTTGCCAACCTAGGCAAATGCCGCCGACGATGCCACAAGAGCCAAGCCAATATCTGCAGTCCGATCAACTTGCCGCTGGATTACTGGGCCAGCATTTTTACGTCAACACGAAACAGAGTGGCCAGTAGAACCCTCGCCGCTTACATCAAACCATTGTGCCGCTGAAGAGAAGGAGAACTCTTTTCTGGTCTTGCCAACATCAGGCGAGTATGCTTTGAAATTTGTAAAATTTTCATCGTTTTTGAATTTACTCAGGGTCATGAGTTGGGTCTTGCGGTTTGCTCACAACGCAAGAAACCGCAGTCGTCGTTCGGGGGAGCTAACAGCAGCCTAAATCGTGGAGGCAGAGAAAGTGGTCTGAAGAAGAAATGTACGCTCCGGAATTGCAACTGCTACGTACAAAGAAGCGGTTGCCAAAGTCCAGCACATTATACCAGTTAACACCGATGTTTGACGATGATGGTCTCATCAGAATCAACGGTCGAATTGCAACGGCGCCTATTGCTTACCAATATCAGCTCGCCGTCCAATCATCATGCCGCAGCACCATCGCGTCACGCGTCTTATAGTTAGACACTGGCACATGAAGCTGCACCATCAAAATAACTGCTTAACGCTGAACGAGATACGACAGAAGTTTTGAGTCCCGCACATACAAACAGTGCTGAAATCGGTTAAAAAGCACTGCCACGTATGTATCGCCCACGTCGCCAAGCCAACTACGCCGTTAATGGTTCAGCTGCCTGGGGATCGACTGACGCCGTTCGTACGTCCGTTTAGTTACACCGGGGTCGATTACTGTGGCCCATTTGTTATCACCATTGGTCACCGTCACGAAAAGCGGGGGATGGCACTGTTTACGTGTCTTACAGTGCGTACCGTGCACCTGGAGATAGCCGCGGACTTGTCCACCGATGCGTTTTTGGTGTGCCTATGAAATTTTGTTAACCGACGAGGCGTGCCTTTAAGATTGTGGAGCGATAACGGCACCAATTTCATTGGTGCACAGCAGTGACGTATTCAGGGGTGGATTAGGGGGATAGATCCCCCTTGGTCTGCTATGATTTTCAGACAAGGTTTGGTAAATTGGATATATAAGAAGTCAGCATGACGATTTTCCTTTCGGTAACGTTGCTTTACGCAAAATCTTGAGCTTTACTAAACTCAAATCTAAGTCTTCAAGAAAAATTCGCCCCTTGTACTTTTTGTTTCGATTCCAGCTAGGATCAAAAGCGATTGGTCTAAAGTGTCAACTACTTCTTTTGACTTTTTGTAAAACGATATAATTTCAGGTAATTTTTTTCACCAACATATCCTGGTAATGATGAAAAGTGCTCAAAGGGGCATATTCGGCGAAAACCCAGCAATTGTTTACTTAGTGTGTCCTTTTCATAGGACGAACATAGCAGTTGTCACTAAACCCACTTTTTTCATATATCTCTTATTGGTGTTAACGAGGTTCATTCTTGATTACAATCGTTACGTTCTTGGCGAGCGGTTTTGTTACCGACAGAACGAAAAATTGGTCTGGCTGTTGTGTAACTCTACAGATTATCAATAGATTATGATGAAGTCTCTTTTTCTAACTTGCACAAATTGCTCAGCATTTTAGCTACTCTGCCGGTATCTACAGCAACATCAGAGCGATCATTTTCAACACTAAAACGCCTGAAAACTTATCTTCGGAACAGCATTGGACAGGTACTTAATTAGGGTGTGATATAAAAATAAAACATTTTTTTTAATTTGTTGTTTTTTTATATTTCAATCAAGGAACGCCTGAATGGTTTATATGGCGTTCAAACTGACGACTTAAACGTGTTTAATGTGCTTAAACAAGTTAAATGAACAAAACCAGTTCGAAAACCTGTTTATTCACATGCAATTGTTGTTGGAAATTAAACGTGTTAAGGGGGCACTCCATGAAATGGTTTCAAAAAATCGATTTTTTTTTGCTTTAATCGAAAGATATATTATCCGCGAACATTATTGCAAAGTTTCAAAGTCGAACTCTGAAAACTTTCGGAGACACAGTTCTTTTCATCGACGCGCGCTCAGCCACACCAGGTGTTCCGAATAACTTTGGAATGCGTTTCCTCATAAACACGTTTTTGTAGTCCGTCCACATGATAAAAAAACTATTGAACCGATCTACACGAATATATACTCGTTTTGTAGGATATTGAACAGAGAAGTGCATGAACCTCTGAAATCTATTAAAAAAAATTTTTTTTTACTGTTTTTTTAATAAAGAAAAGTAAGAAAAAACGAACTTTTTTGTAGTTTATATGGCTTTGTTGCTAAATTTTGAACATTTTTATAGTTGTTGAGGTTACGCACTTGCGACAAGCCTGCTGATTAATTTGATATATAATGTATCTATCTGTGACAGTCAATGTCTAGCCCCAACCAATCTAATCTATCTATCTGTGTTGTATGTTTCAGACTTTAACTTCGGACGGCATCGTGTGGACGGGAAAACGTCTTTTTTTAAACCAAGCCTCGGAAGATTTTCAATATGTTTGCCATTTCTAATTTTTTTATGTATAACTTTATTTTTAACTTTTAACTAATACCTACAGATGTTCCAAACGGATTGTTCCTGTCTCTTTCTTTTTTTGTACAGTAAAATAAAGAAAATTGGTCATTTTTTTAGCGTTTCATGGAGTGCCCCCCTTAAACCATTTAACATGTTTTGAAACAAGTTTAGCGCAGGGTTGTATCCGAAAGCTTTCTATGAAAAAGCTTTTTTACCAATGAAACACAACTATTCATGTATGAAACACATCCTCTAAAATTCAACTGTCATTTCATCAAAACAAAACCAAAGAAAAATTGAAAAATTTGAAATGAATGAAAAAAATGTTTTGTTCGCACTACTTTCATTCCATTCATCGCCTTTTTATGGCATTTGAGTACAAGGCGTCTAATATTTGAACGAAGGTGAGTATTTTGCCGTGGATTGTGAAATATGCGCCAATATTTCGCTCGAATCATGCTCGCAGCACTTCAGTTCACAAAAATATTTATTTGTTGTTTGTAAACAAACAGCTGTCAAATTGAACCTCATTGAGCAGTCTGGACGGTCGTCTTCAACAAAAAGCTCTTTTTACTTAAACTAGATTAACTAAGTCAGTTTGAGCGCCATATAAGGAATGTTGGCAGTACACAATGATGAACGGCAGAAGAAGTGATCGATAAAATGTGTACTAAGCAACGAAGGCTTGATTTTATTTTGTAATATACTATTAATTACAAAAATTAGATTTTTTATATAATTTCATGTGTCATTTTGCTTTGAGAAAACAGCTCTTAAAACAAATAAAAGCAAAGCTAAGGCGTAAAAAATTGGTGAAAAAAGCGTAAACCATGTTGAAAAAAGTATAAAATATGTTGAATAATTCTTCCAATATCCCCCCCTTCATGAAATCCTGGATACGCGACTGGTGCACAGAAACTACTCCACACCGACAAAAGACTGTGGGACCTCGACCGTGTTGAACGAGATGTTACCAAGCAGGGCATAGAATGGCTGTTTAACTGTCCTGCCAATCCATCAGCAGGTGGTTGCTGGAAAAGATTGGTGCAGTGCGTCAACCGCCTCTGCAACGAGTTCTTAACGAAACAGCGCCGCGCTTGGAAACGTTCAGAAGTGTACTAATAGAAGCGAGAATATAATAAACAGTCGTCCACTTACAAATATAATATAAGACCCGCTGACACCTAACCACTTCTTGCTGGGGTATCTGAACTCCACCCAAACACCCAGTCAAGAAGAGGAGAACGTTTACCTACGGAAGTATAGGAGAATTGCCCAAACCCTTAAAGACCACATGTGGAAACGATGGACCGTCAAGTACTTGCCATCGCTACTACGCCGCTCAAAATGGAGAGAAACCGCCAAGCCTTTGCAACAATCAATCAGTCAGTCAGTCAGGACAAACAATCTACATATATAAAAATGAGGCGGTACCACGCCCCCTTGTCCAATGCTCATAACTTTCTTCTAGTCGAATTGTGCTGCTAAGTGGAAAGTTCGTACCAAATTCCATTGATGTGCGACTTCCAGTTCTGTTGAAATGTTGGGTCATAAAAAATGTGCTACACCCCTTGTCAAACGCCCATCAAATCTCATCAGTAGAATGACACTTCTATGAGACGGCGGTACACCACCTTTCAACGCTGTGCCGCTAACGATTTCGATGAGATTCCATATTAAAGAATTGAGTTGTATGGGTGGTGCCACGCCACTTGTCCAGAATCCACCTTATTCCCCCTGCTGAAGGACACGACTAAATAATAAGTTTGTACCGAGTGTCATTGATGTGTGCTATAGCTCGAAAGTTACACCGGAATACAAAAAGTGCCACGCTCCTTGTCTAACCCCCATACAATACAACCGGTGAAACGACACGTCTACGCCATGACGCTCTACAAAATCTCAATGCTAAGTTACACCGGATTTTAAAATGTGCCCCGCCCCTTGTCCAACGCCCTTTAAATTTTACCGATGGAATGACACGTTTACGCCATGACACTGTACCAAATTTGAATGCTGTCCAACTTATAATTCCGAAGACATACCATATTTAAAAATTTTAATTGTATGGGAGGTGCCACGCCCACCTGTCGTACAAACATGTAATATCGCTATAAACCACCGTATTGACATCTACTATCACATAGATTTTGCTGAAAGAATGCACCGTTTTTGCGAACACTGGCTGCACACAAAATGTTAAGTTTTTTATAACACTTCGTTCAATAATGTGTGTGACTAACTAATTAAAACACATTTTTTTGCCAAAATTCGTTTTTATTCATCAACATAGTCCCCTTTTAGGGAGATACAATCATTCCAACGCTTTTCCAATCTATCGATACCGCCTTTGTAGAACGATTTTTCTTTGCCTTCAAAATAGGCGTTAGTTTCGGCGATTACTTCATCATTTGAGCCAAATCTCTTACCACGGAGCATCTTTTTGAGGTCTACGAAGAGCCAGTAGTCGCTGGGGGCCAGATCTGGAGAATACGGGGGATGAGGAAGCAATTCGAAGCCCAATTCATGCATTTTTGTCATCGTTTTCATCGACTTGTGACACGGTGCATTGTCTTGGTGAAACAACACTTTTTTCTTCTTCATATGGGGCCGCTTAATCGCGATTTCTTCTTTCAAACGTTCCAACAACACTATATAATAGTCGCTATTGATTGTTTTCCCTTTCTCAAGATAGTCGATGATTATTATACCGTGCACATCCCAAAATACTGACGCCATAACCTTGCCAGCCGATGTTTGTGCCTTTGGACGCTTTCGGCGGCTTTCACCGGTTGCATGCCACTCAGCAGACTGCCGATTTGACTCTGGAGTGAAATGGTGGATCCATGTTTCATCCATTGTGATGTACCGACGCAAAAACTCCGACTTGTTGCCCGTAAACATGCCCAAACAGCTCTTTGAATCATCGATTCGTTGTTGTTTTTGCTCCGGTGTGAGCAAACGCGGCACCCATTGCGAAAACACCTTTTTCATAACCAAATGTTCGTGTATTATGGTGTGTACACTGCCTGCTGATATCTTTAGAATGTCAGCAATCTCCCCCACTTTCACTTTACGGTCGGACATAATGATTTTCAGTGTTTTTTCAACGTTTTCCGGAATAACAGCGTCATTTGGCCGTCCAGTAGATGGAATGTCATCGGTGTCTGTACGACCACGTTTGAATTCGGCATACCAATAACAAATGGTTCTTTTTGATGGAGCAGAGTCCGAATAATGTTTTTCAAGCCATTCCTGGCACCGAACAGTATTTTTTTCATTAAAAACAATGATAAATCAGCACACGGAATTGCTTTGAATTCATTTTTTTTGAAAACTCAAAAGTAGTGTCACTTAAAGCACTGTAACTTGTAAACTAATGGTCGGATTGACATGTAATTTTGACAGTAAGCCTAAAAAGGTTCACAATTTCGAAAAAATATTGATTTAATATTAGTGCCTCCATCTATGTGTCAGTCACACACATTATTGAACGAAGTGTTATATAGATAAAATGTTCCTTTTTTATGTTATTTTTTATATAGTATTTTAACTATTAAATTTAAAATAAAAAAAATAAATAAAACTAGATCTTAAAAATTATTATTATCTATATACTATTCGAGGAATAGGTGAAGGGTATTTTATGTTTGTACTTAACACCTACAGAACCGTAAGCTTTTGAGATGGTGTACATTTAATTTTCTCTAAAACAAGCCAAAAAGAACCTAAAATTGAAATGGTGTCCTCTTTGGGACAAAAATATTCCCATAGTCCTGAAAACGTTAATGTATAATATAAAATTAATGCATTTGAATGTATCTTTTGTTACGTAAAATCTTTAAAATTGCATTAATAATTATTATTATTGGCGGGGAATGTGCACTGCGACCTAAAAGATCTATTGTGCCTCCTTCTTGGCCTTCACAGTTCGTCCGTGAGTCCAGTAGCCAAGAGGCATCTTTGCATATTTCCTAAGTCTCTGGAAACCCAGTCCGAACCTGGTATAATAAAATCACCCAGATGCTTTTTCCGTTTGTACATTAGTACAAGGCATATGTCTAGTATGTGTATTGTAATCTCATTGTCCTGCAAACAGGACCTGCAAAGTTCTTTTACCATGATACCTAGTTTGGTTAGATGATAGTTCAGTCTACAATGCCCTGTCAATACACCTGTGATAATCCTTATGAGAGAGCACACCTTTTAATGGCGTATATTTCTGTCTGGAAAATGGTGGTCTGCTTTCCAGTAGGTTCCGAGCATGTAACCCCCTGTCCATACACCCCGATTCCGGTACCTTCCTCCGTTAGGGAGCCTTCTGTGTACCAGAAAATCATGTACTGAACTATCAGATATGTCGCTGATATACCTACCCAGTTTATTTTATTACTAAGTTCTGTTTTAAATTTAATAAATAAATCTTAGTAAATAAAATTAATACTTTTTTTGCCTTTAAGTACATTCTATGCCAGTACATTCGCAGCCCCCGTAGCTCAGCTGGCTATAGTGTTGGGCCGCGAGTCAAATGCGACGCATGAACCCAGGTTCAAGACTCCGTTGCTGCCAACACCAAAAAAGAAAAACCAACAATTTTTCTTTCGGCGGCTGTCCTCTCAGCAAGAAATGGCAAACCTCTGAGAGTAAAGCTCTCAACTTGCCCCTCGGAATCGGCATAAAACTGTAGGTCCCTTCCAACTTTGCACAAATTCGCACGCACAACATGGATGGTTGCGCGTAGCTAGCCCTTAAGGTATGATTACACGATGCGTGCAATGCACGAATTTTTCGTTATATTGAACAAATTTCATTCGTGCACTTTGTAATATAATGACGAACGTGTACGAATGTTGACGAATTTTAAGTGCGTGCGCATTCGTCTTCAATAAAAATTCGTACATTGTACGCACCGTATAATTGCCCCCATTGTGTCGTATAATCACTTCTACAATAATAAGAAAAATAATAAGAATAACATTTTCAATTCGTTCATGGCATTCGACAATGAATTTTATATCATTCTGAAATTTTTAAATAATTTGCTTGACTTTTTTCAAGTCAAAAATTGGGGATCAGGACTGCTGATATGTACTTTGGTGGTTGGCTAATATAAAGCCGATAATCTATTGTGATTCATTATTTTATATGATGCCATTGCTACGGTGTCGCTCCCTCATTTATGAAATATTCCTCGAATTCTTACCGAATTTGCTTAGCGTTTTGTGAAATATTTTCACGATATGCTTCCAACATTAACCCTTTCGCTATTTTGTTGCCATATGGCAACATGCTACTTTGTGGACGTCTGAACCCTCTGTGGTTTCAAGAATACATTTTCTGTTGGTCCTTAGAATAGTTTAAAGTTAAAGGAATTCTTGTTTATTTATTTTTTTTAGCCACCCAAAACCCAGCAATGATGCAAGTATTTTCTGTGCCCTACCACTGCAATGTCGTCTTGTCGTATTCTGCGTGAACATTGTATTTTGAAATGTTTTACTTCAATCTTCTTCTTCTTAACTGGCACGAAAGCCCGATTACGAGACTAAGGCCTAGCTACCCGCAACCATCCGTGTTGTGCGTGCGAATTTGTACACGGATGGATGGGAGCTACAGTTTTATGCCGATTCCGAACGGCGAGTTGGAAGCTTTTTCATAGGCAATTTTACTTTCAGAGGTTTGCCATTTTCTGCTGAGAGGACAGCCGCCGAAAGAAAAATTGTTGTTTTTTCTTTTTTCGGTGTTAGCGCAACGGAGTATTGAACCTGGGTTCGAGCGTTGCATTTGACTCGCGGCCCAACGCACTAGCCAGCTGAGCTACGGCAGCCAATTCAATAGTTCAATTAAATTACTAATACCTGTGGTATTTTTAACCCACAAGAAATGTGTTCGCACTTGCACAATTTTTTTTTAATTCGGGACACACACGAATTTTCAAATCCGTATAATACATATATGGACGAATGTACACAAATGAAATTCGTGAAATATTTATCAAAATTTTATTCCCCACATTCGTGCACCAATAAAAAATTCGTCACGCATAAAAATTCGAGAAGTTGGACGCATCGTATAATACAGTCTGTCCAGTAGAAGCGTGATCGCCGTAACTTGGAAACTATTTGTCCGATTCGTTTCAAACAAACGCATCAGGCGACTGTGAGGGCGAATGCTCTACCCCATTTTGCTGTTTCCACTCAGCACACATTCGGCTGCGATGTTTGTGGTCGTTGTCTTCTTGTATAATCCAAGAGAGTCCTCTTCTCCCGAACATCTTCGCAGCTGATGGTAATAAAGCTTTTTCATAAATTTTGTTCATCAGAACCGCGTTCAAGTTGATGATAATAACGAAAAGTCGCCCAAATCCTTTTTCTGAGAAGTAGCCCCAAACATGGACCTTTACTGGGTCTTTAACAGTTCGTTGGAACAATCGGTTGATGGCGGTACACATCATTTCGATCGATTTATGCTACTGTTTGCCCAAAATTGGAGTAAATATTACATCATTCTAATTCCGATCTGAATTTGCATAAGCCCAGGCAAGCCGTTTTTGAACGTGTGTGATGAGAGCAACAGTTTTTTCAAAGAGTTCCGGTATTTAACGTCGTTAGTTCTTAAACGTTCTCGAACCGTCTCTTTTGATATTTGAACATCACTTTTCTCTAAAACTGCTTTAGCTTTACGCAACGATAAGCCCGGCTTCGTCGCAAACAAATCAATGATCTTCTTGTCCTGTTTTGGGGAGGTCTTTTTTTCAAGGCCCGCCCAGCCAAATCATCGACATTTTTTGCTTCCATATACCGATTCGTCCACTTCGTTACGAATGACTTCGACTTCTTCATATATTTTGCTGCAGTTAAACGTGACATTTACGGTCTTCTAGGGTGTAGACAAAGGTATACGGCTTCAAGTCGCTTCTCTCACGCGGAGCTCATCTTGTCAAAACACCCTGTACTTTGTAATTGTTTCACGAGACTAACAATTTTTGCAGTGCGTATTACAAAAATGATGAGGCTACTTAGGTGCATTCAAATTTTTTTGATAACGGTACTCTAAGTGATAATTTGGTCGATCACGCTTCTACTGGACAAACTGTATGTTCCAATACACATATTTATTTCGTCATGTTTTGGGCAAATTTTATACGAATTTTAGGGACGAATTATTCGTGCGTTGGACGCATCGTGTAATCGTACCTTTAGTCCCGTTATCAGGCTGTCGTGCCAGTTATTATTATTTTTACATTCTATGCCATATGGCATGATGTCCAAAAACCACTTTTTCGAACAACATTAAAAAAATTAGTTTTGATTATTCATTAAACAGTAATAAAATAAAAAATATGATTATTAAAGTCTAACACAAAAAAGAAGTACCGAAAGGGTTAATAACAACTTGGGTTAAAAGGAAAATAACTGAAACACACTCTAATAAGTCTAATCTAATAAGTATTGTAATTAACTTCTTACCTGTATAACTGTTTTACGGGGAACGTGATTGTTGGTTTTGATTTGTATAGTTGTTGCTTGTAACTGTGGCGGTAATGATAAGGTCAGAGGTTGTTTTTGTATCAACTTATTGTGAGTATTAATTGAGTTTGTATTATTTACTCTAACAAGATCTAAGGATGTTGGTGTTTTTTTTGTTTTGGATGTCGAAAAGAATGCATTGCATGCTTGTTGGTTGCTTTCTTGAATTATATTTGCGTGTTGATGATCTTCAATGTGATTACAATGCAGTTGAACATTTCTGTTCTTATCCGATGCAGCCGTGTATGTTGAATCTAAAAACTGAGCCTTGAAGCAAGCGGTTGGCAAATTCGCGCACTTATTTTTATTTTCAATTTTCTTTTTGCTATGAGAAGTGGCCAATTTTTTCCAGGACAATGCGCTAATGAATAAAGAATGTTTTTTTAAATTCTTTTCAATAGTACTCTTTTCAGACAAAATTGCTGAGTTCTCATTATGCGTATCTAAATCATTATTGATGGTGTCTTTAGTACTATTTAAATTATTCAAGTTATGAGAGGTCATCTGATTTTGTAAACTAAAGTTTATATTTCTACACCCATTTTGTTGGTTTCCAACATTTCTTGGTATTTGGTGGCAGAGAACCTTCTTATTTTCTCTATTTTTCGCGTTGTTCAACTGTTCGTAAGAAAAGTTATTCAAATGTGAATCCAACGAGCTGGCGTTTTCATTTAAGTAGTCATTTCTTAATTCGGATTGTTGGCTGTACTGAATGTGGTGTTGCGATGAGTAGACAGGATGCCGATCCCTTGGATTAAAGCTTAGTACGGTTCCCATTTTTAATATTTGGTCACCTGAAAAAGACAAATTTTCTTATATTGTCATTACAGTAATAATACTTAAAAAATAATAATATTCACAGCATACAAGCTTAGTTATTATAAAAGATGAATTTTAAATTTCACGGGCTACGTGCACTTGATTGTCGGTTCAGCCAGTTTGTCAAGTAAGTCTGTGCAAATTCAAAAAAGGTAGAAAAATTATTTTGAAAAGCTTATAAATATAGCAAAAATTGCAATATTTTGAAATTATTTAAAAATATAGATTAATTGAATATTTCACTCTCAGTGTAAAAAATCAAAATAGTAAATGTCAAAACTAAGTTTGCATTGAAAATTTGGCGCCGTCAGGTCGACGAAAATTAACGATACTTCCCGCGGACGTTTCGGAAAAGCATCAGTTGAGCGAGTAGTTATTTAGTTTTCAATTAGTTGTTAGTAAAGCATGAAATTTGTTGTTCCTTGTTCACTCCTCTCGGGAGCATAGGGCCCCCACAAGACAGCCTTGTGTTGGTTACATTAATCAGTTGTGTTGTTCTGCCAGGGTAGGTGATTGGCCTGCCGCAGGTAGTCCTAAGTGATGGAATCATCTAACGCCGCTCAGGAACGTCGCATGACATAAAACGTGTTTTTTTCGCAGTATTTTGTTAAGTAATGCCCGCTAAGTAAGTAATGATAATAAATAAAAAGTAGCTGAAATGTTTTCAGAAAAATTAATTATTGTACTGTGTACAATATAATCAACAGAGCTAATTGATTTGAAAGTATCTCTTGGACGACCCAGAAAACTGTCTGACAGAGAAAAAAGACAAACCACCCGAAAAGTTCGTGAAAACCCCTGTATCTCAACAAGGGAAATGGCTTTGGATATTAAAAATGAATGCGGTACTGATCTTATAAAACTGTTTGGAAGGTACTTTTAAGGAACGAGTATTCCTCAAAAGTTGCCAGGATGAAACCACTGCTTTCTAAAAAAATATGGCAAAGCGATTGCAATTTCCGCGGGAGCACCTTTTACGCTCAGTTGATTGCACTACTTGACACGAAAAATGCACTTAAAAATAAAAGTATTTTCTAGACTAACTTTGGGTCACGGGATACAAAATTGAAAATCAAAACATTTTTAAGAAGCGTTTCGAAAAATCTCCAAAAAGCAGCCTTTTCCCTGTTGTTTCAGTTATGATTACATATCTCGTAAACGAATCATTTTATTTACAAATTTACACTTTACTTCTCTTTACACTTGCTACTACTTCGCTTGTTCAATTCAGACTTGTCCCTCTGCGTTGCACCCGGCTGCCTTTTATACTTGTCTGCTTATCGTTCTCGCACATTCAAGTTAGATTATCTCGATCGATCTCGCACATTTCAATGGGCCTATCTCTCGATCGTGCTCGCACATTGCATTACCATCGCGAGCCATCCTTGCCATATCGAAATTATAGCAAGTCTGCTGTACTCTAAAGTGCGTGCCTAAAACTATGCCCGTAAAAGCATTCATGCATAGCGCAGCACAGAGTGCCTCATCGCTACTCTACCCACCATTTAGACTTGTTCGTTCCGAACAAGTGCCGAGGCTCCACCATTAAGCGGCTCATACAGCCGCTGTACGAGCCGCTTAATGCCTGCTGTATATGTCTGCAGCGCCTTGTTGACTCTTTGCCTGCGGTTCTTCAGCTCACAGTAGTACAGCGTTTTGCTGTGCTCGTTGCTGTTGGTTGGTTGGTTAAGGGGCTGCCTCTGTAGGAGACACACTTAGGCCTATGGGCCCGTTGTGATACCACAATTTCTACCCGCTTGAAATCTGTATGCAACACTGTTTTTTCCAACATGTGACACAACACATATTTCAAAGGGATGGGGAAAGGGAGGGAGGGGACCTACAGTTTAACGCCGAATCCGAACGGCGATTGCCAGTTTTTCTTTCACACATGGAGGTTTTGCCGTTGCCTGCCAAGAGCGCACTTGTGCGATTCTTGTAATTCTCATCTGCTTCATGTGGATAGCGATAGAAGTACTGTACTTCGCTGCCAACGCTCTCATTACAGCCTCGTAATCACTTCTTGAATATTCCGGAACTGATTTTATCACCTCAGCCGCAGGACCTTCTACCGCCAGTGCCGATCTCCGGTCTTTCCTGATATCGGTCCACTGATTTTCCAAAGCAGCCACGTCGAATTGCAGTTTAAATGTATCGAACGGCGTAGCACCAGACAAAACGTGCAAGTGGGATCTTCGATGAAGACCATGTTGGCCATATGTCACCCCCATGGATTGTGATTAACCCGACCATTCGACGGAGATCTTTCCTTTTCAGCTTCTGAAGGAAATCCCCTGCTTTGCTGTTCGGGCTTATCACAAAACACTTGGCCGTTTTACAGCTTCCCAAGCTAGACCAACGTTCTCTATGTTAAGTTATTTACACAGGACTTAATCCAGTCCATGGTTCCTGCTAGACTTGGTTCTGGTCCCATAGATGTACACCCTGATCCGCAGTAAGCCAGTTCATCAGCAGTTTCGTTACCTAGAACACTACTGTGTCCCGGAACCCAGATAAGTTGGAGCTTATTACGTCTCGCGACTAATTTTAGCTTCATCTTACATTCTTAGACAATCTTAGAGGTAACACGCGCGTTCTCCAGGCCCTTAAGTGCAGCTTGACTGTTACTGTACGGCTTTGCGTAACACGTCCAGGTTTGGCTCGACCCCTATTCGCAGATAAATGTCGATATCTTCCCATCCATGCCGCCTTATACGTCAATGCGATTGTCACCGTCGGCTTCATCATCATCAACTTACTCACACGTGTCTCCGGATCAAGAATGCCTTCGATAAACGCCTCGATCTTCAGCTTTTCCAAAACTTCCACGCTGACTTCCGGGCTGGACAGTTGTACCAGCCGCTCAATATCTGCCGCATACGTCTGCAGCGTCTCGTTGGTTATTTGTCTACGGTTCGTCAGCACGCAGTAGTACAGCAAATGTGCTAGCCACTGTATTTGGTCACCTTCCGATTTTGTTATGACACCTCTACGCGGGACCTCTTAAAGCCAGTATCAGTCTCCGGCCTTTCCTAACATCCTTCCACTGACTCTCCAAAGCAGTCATGTCGAATTGAAGTTTGAAGGTGTCAAAGGACGTAGTAAGTAAGTAGTCAAAAGTAGGCACTTCTATTCTGGTAGACGAACTTTCACGAAAGAACGGAAACCATTCGGACTTCTCGAACATGCCTTTCATTGCAATCATTAACATGACCATTGCTTGTAGTGGCGCAGCCTCTGCAGCGACGTAGCACCAGCAGGTGATTCCTGCACCTTGGACGGCGCACAATGGGGTAAACATGCCAAAAACCCGCGCATTGCCTATTTTATGCTGTAGTATCTATACGGTTAAAGATAAATCACTCAAATTTGGACATCTCCTTCAGGACTCTTCAGAGGTTTGTCCACCATAATTTTATTTTATTTATTATACCGTGCACCGGGACCCTACAGTCGGCAATTAGGCATTTTTTAAATCTTCATTAGTAAAAAAAAAACCAAAGTTATAGTATTTAAATCGACCCAAACTGACTAATGAATACTCTAGATTGTAGCCAATCCTCGATTTTTCGCCTCCTTTCATAAAACACCCACATAAAACACATACATGTAGGTTAATTCGTATTTAAACAAAACCATTTGATACGGGTTGATACGGTTCATAACGGGTTAGTGGGGAGTACCATGCCCACTTAACGTATAAATAACCACAAAAGTGCAGATGACGTTGGTTAGTATATAAATATAATCAATTTTCCCAATTTAACAAAGTATGCTTATATGGCAACCATACTCAAAAGTCGGCGTACCATGCCCATGTTTACGCCAGAGTTTAGTTAGGCCACTTGTAAATTCCTTACAAAGTTTTATTGAAATATATTGGCTTTTTCCCGCCGAAAAAATTTATACAAAATATTTTTTTTTTGGCATACTTATTAATTCAGATGATAACTGACACCTTTTTTTACTTTATTAACTTTTTTTAATACTATATATATGCACCAAGTGTTATAAACGTACCGACCCATACGCGCGCTAACAATTTTTCGATTCTAATATATTTATTATCTTACTAGGAGAAGTGAATAAAAGTCCAAAATCTAACCATTCCGCAGCTTTCCGCAGACAAGTTGGGTATAATTTTTTTTATGAAGGTTCCTACTTACCTTCCCTAAAGATTTTTGATTATCCATGATGATCCATAAAAGTTATGAACCACGAAAGTAGGACATTTTCCTAAAAAAATCATCGTTTTTGCCAAAACTTTGAGAACTTATATCTTTACAAGAAAATGTGCCATATAAAAGAATTATAAGTCAAATTAATTGTAGGAATATTTTTATTATATGTATTAAAAATTATTTGATTATATTAATAAACAACGATTTTATTGAGATTTTTGCACACCCATCAAAAAAGTTGCGTCGACAAAATGAAATTGAGTATAAAAACACCCAACTTTGAATGGCTATAAAGCAGCCAGTTTTGGTCCAATTTACATGCAAAAAGCGTTTTCTGACTGCTACATGCATGCAGATTACGAAACAACCAAAAACAAGTTAGGCCCGTAACTTTAAGATTAGCCGTAATGCGCGGGTTTTTGGCATGTTTACCCCATTGTGCGGCGCCTCCACCTCCTGCGCTCAGAACTCGTTCACAGCCCAATTGACGCTGGCTCTAACAATACGAATACATGGACGACGGCAGCAACACGACCACGTCTGGCCAAGTATAGAATCAGAACTTTCCTGTTAAGCACGACCTGATGACTGTATGGCTAAGTAGTAGATTACACGGCGATGGTTGAAGCCGACGTCATCTTAAAGACCAAGTCGAAGACAGCGAGAAAGTTCAGTTCATATTTCTGACAACAATGCAATTTGCATGTATTTATCATTGCGTTATGTAATGCATTTGTACATATAATGTTGCAACATCATGTTATCCATTTAATCGAATGTAATAAATATTTATCGTATTATCAAAACCATCGACCGACCATCGGCTTGGACTATTTCTGTATAAAAATCTCGCAGTAGTGGCATCCAAACATGCCCTTATTCTCATGCCCTATTTCTATTGCCTTATAATGTTCATTTCACTGGTAGTACGTACATAATCACAATAATCTGCCTAATGATATTGAACATTTTCATCGAGAAGGTCCACACGACTTCTCCAAGCAAATCAAGGTAGTAATTTTCGTTGAGATCCATGATTTACTATATTTTAAACGGCATTTGCTTTAAATTTTTTGTTTATTTCAAACAATTACAACAGCATATCATAAAAACTCGAGAAAACTATTCAACTACAAGTGCTGCCACGAAATGATTGTTCACAGTTATTTTATTAAAAAAAATCCGTAAAATCATAACCACGACAAGCTGTTGGGTAAATAACTTGATAAATATATCAGTAATACACAGTGGGATTAAGGTTAAAATTGTTTCGAGAATTTTAAATCTATGATGGTCGTGTATGAATTTTTATCTAAATTTTCTGTCACGAAATTAAATTTATATGTTATTTAATTTATACTACAAACATTAAATTAGCAGTTCTCAGCCTGAGAATAAGCAGCAACGAGCATTCTTTATATGAGACGTTTACGAATGCCAAAAATGAGGATTTCAAATAGGTTCTCCTTAGATGAAAATCAAGATATTGAAAATTAAGTGTAGTAGAAAAGTCAGTACTGAAAAATTGCAGTCATTGCAGTATTATTGTAACAAGTAAAATTTTGATAAAACTTATGCATATTGGAAGGTGGGCAAGCCTCTTGAATGTCTTAAAACTCATTTACCTTTGTTAAAAACTCGATGTTCTTAAAAAAACTATATCAACTCAGCATGTGTATGGTTTTAACAGATTAAAAAACGCACTTTAATCAATTGCAAAAATTGAGCCGCACAATATTTTATCAACACAATATTCTGTTGAAGTTTGGAACAATTACTCAAATTCTTTTTAACAGTATAATAATTATTATAGATAGGTTTGTGGAAAAGTTTATATACACGTAACTTTTTTTTGTTTACAATTTTTCCATTTTTGTGAGTTGAATGTTATTTTTGAAATATCCCTAGAAAATTTGGGTGAAATCGATTACTTCACAGCGCAGAAGCACAACCGAGGGTGGAAAACCATTTATATAAAATTGTAGAATATATACATATTTGGTGTAGAGAATACAATGCAGAGCATGCTCAATGAGCGATTTATCTAAAAAGCTACATCCACCATTTTGTTATGATTGTTGGTAAGGTTATATTACTACCAAGAGAAATCATGTGAATTATGTTAGGCAATTTTTGAACGTGGTGCTACTAACTTCGTCAATTTCTAATGTACATACATGATTCCTTTTAATTATTATTATTATTTATTTACTTATTAAAATTAAAATTGCAATAAATTATCAGCACAAGCTACCAGGGCTATCGGCTTTGATTCCTTTTAAGTAAATATTTTGTAAATTATTTTTGTCGCATGATTTAATTTCTGTAAAGAAAACCCATTTTTTGTCACATTACTCTTGTTCCTTGTTAAGTTTTGATGGTAAAAAAGATTTTTTTTTAAATCCTGTATCTACGGTCGAAGTTTTGTGGAAATTTGCCGCATCCTGCTGAAAATGCAACCGAAAATCAGTTTAGTCTATGTTGACGTGTTGACTATAACAGAGAGTCGAACGTTGAACCCTAAATATATCCCAGATCTACGAGAAGCTAACAATGTATATATGCAATAAATACAGCAGACTCCGTCAGATTAAAAAAAAAAATACTCATCTAATTATGTCTCATAAGAAGTGGTTTCACCATATTTTAAGTCAATAGACTTCTTTAATCGTGTTTCGTCATAAAAACTTTTAACCCATCGTTGACTCTGTCAAATTTAAATTTTCGAAAAAGTCAGTCAGGACAAACAAATATATGTATAGTATATAGCAGGGACCGAAAATAACTGTTATTTTACAATCTTCAAATCAAAAAGGCATAACGAAAAAATTGTCGGTGGACTTTTTCAAATATGATAGTAATGGCCTCAGCTTCACGAATATTACACGCCTTTTAAATTTACGACTTTTACTATAAAAGGTAAAATTAACTGTTATTTTTTGCCTTTTATTATTTAACTGTTATTTTTTGCCTTTTATTATTTCAGTCAGAAATAACTGTTACTTTTGCCTTTTATTTTATCGGTCAAAACTATCAGTTATTTTGTGATAGAGTTATTTTAGTATATATCAGGCAATTTGAATTTTTCCAAAGGCCGGTTGACCGACTAAAAAACTATTGATAAAATTTTTTTCGTCGCACAAGTTTTATTGCTCATAATGTGCGGCCTGCTGAGAAATCCCATTCCCTTGCAAAACGCCCTCTTTATCCTATTTAAAACATACAAAATCCCGGAAATAATCCCATTTACAAATATTAATTAAAAAACGGGGTTTTCTATTAATTAGAAAACGGGGTTTTCAATAACAATTCAAAAATATATTTATTTTTTAATAAACATAACATGAGGAAAAATATTTACAGCTATTCATATATATTTTGTTTTAAAAGTTTAAAATGGTTTTCATTACATGAAAAAGTTAATACAGTAAAATTCGAATAAATGCACTACGCATAGTGTGTTTCACAAAACAAATTCGCCTGAGTTTTTTACTGTATATGATAACGGTACCAATCAAACGGTAAATTTAAAAATACATATAATAATTAATTGCGCGGTGTAATAAGTATTTTAATTTTATGCTTAATTTCGAAATAGGAGCACTTTACAAACCGCTATTGACTGAAGCTCATATCCAAAAACGACTAGTTTGGGGAAAGGATAACTTGGATTGAGATTGGAGTAAAGTTATATTCACAGATAAGTCCACTTTTGTTGTTTCGAATATCTGGAGGAAAGCTTTCAGCGGACTGTTAAGCACCCTACAAAAGTCCATGTTTATTGGTGCTTTTCAGAAAAATGATTTGGCACTTTGACTATCTTTACACAAAACCTCGACGCCAAATTTATGATCAAACTTTATGAAAAATGTTTGTTAAAGTCTTCTGCAAAACTTTACGGACCGGATACAAATGATTGGATTCTACAAGAAGATAATGATCCAAAACACCGTAGTCTAGTCTACCTATGCACATTTTGGAAAACGGAATAATGTATACAACAGCTAGATTGGCCTGCTCAAAGTCCCGATGCAAATTTAATTACAAATAATTGGGATTTTATGAAGGCTAAGATCCGAGGTATAGACCACAACAGGTGGCGTTATACTTCAATTAATTCAAATGTTGTGCGAGACAAAGTTTGCCGGGTCAGCTAGTTAATTAATTAAAAATCATTAAGTCCCACAACGCACAATTTCCGATATTACAGTCGTACGTTACTGTAGTGTGGGAAGCGAAATATTTTCGGCCATACCTTTTCGGACGAAAATTCATTATCGAAACTGACCACAAACCGTTACAATGGCTTTTCTCTGAAAAAAAACCTAATTCGGTGGCGGTTATCCCGTATCCCACCAGATTAAACTGAAATCCACGTAAATGAGATCAGAGAAGACGACGATTCAGAACAAGTAACGTACCAATTAACATTTTTAAAAACCAAATTATATTTAGAAAAGTAGATTCAGGATCATTGAAAATAAAAACTGTCACAATTTTAAAAAATTAAAAAAAGATAATATTTTTTAAAATACTTGACTCACAAACCGCGATTACCCCCATAAAAAAACCATTTTTAATCCTAAACAGCTCAACGCGATCAGTGTAGATGAACCATTTACTGACATAATATCAGAAACCCTCAAACAACATTTTTCAAACTGTAAAGTCCTAAGGTGTACCAAACCGCGACATTGAAGATGAGGAAGAACTTGCTAAAATTATCGAAAAGGAACACAAAAAGAACAACCAAAGAGGGATAGAAGATGTCCTCAAGGTGCTAAAGACTGAGATCTACCATCCGAATTTAAAGATTAGAATAACAATTTACAAATAACTACGAAGTTTGCAACTTAAAATACGACAGAAGACCCACAAAAATAGCCTTCAAGATCACTGAGACACCTGATAGGCCAAATTAAGTAGTTCATATTGATATCTTCTACAGTCTTAACAAAACACTGTTTATGACCTTCATAGACAAGTTTAGTAAACATGCCCAAGCATACAAAATTAACGGACGAACTTGGACCGAGTTTAAAGTTAAATTACTCCAATATATTAGCACAATAGTGAAAGTTGATAAAATAATAGTAGATAATGAATTAGGATTTAAGGCATTATTACTACAAGAATTTCTAAGGATCTCTATTCCGATCCATTTTCCATCTAATAGTAACTACACGTCAAACGCGTATATAGAAAAGTTACATAACACAACCAATGAACACATGAGGTTACTTAAGCACGACGAAATAAATAACGAAAGTACAGTAGAGGAAAAGATTCTAATGTCTCGTTCTGACTATGTCAAATTCACTGACGACAAAAATTGCCATATATGTCATGTTCGTCGTATGTTGTCAAATGCGTTCTCATTGAACGGAAAAAACTGACGAAAATGTTTGCCATTGATTGAAGTCAAATTTCGGTGTCAGTCGAGTGACATGCCGTTTTCACTTTGATAGTCAAATACGATTTGACGTCATATTTTCAAAGTGAAAAAATACTCTTCAAAAACTGTGTAAACGTGAGTGAGACTGTGTAACTGTGAGAATGAACAGACGAGTGACAGTGGCCAGCGCGGCTTTGGTGTGGGTATCCTGCATCAGGATATTAAAAAATAAACAAAAAAAAAACTTCGTCCGGATGAGTGTAGACGACTTCGACTACCTTGTGGCACGTCTATCGCTGCACATTAATAAAAAAACACGCGGTTTCGGCAAGCAATTACGGTGGGCGAACGACTGGCTGTAACCTTGCGTTACCTAGCCACAGGCGACAGCTTTTCAAGCTTAATGGCGGTGTTTTTAATAGGCAAAACAACCGAAAGCAACATCATCCATGAAACTTGTGGTGTAATTTTTGAGGCCCTGAAAGTCGACTTTTTGAAGGTATCTTCTGCGATGGCTCTAATTAACCCCAAATTCAAAATCTGATTTTCCCAAAAGTTTCCA
This sequence comes from Melieria omissa, assembly GCA_963971225.1. NCBI lineage: Eukaryota > Metazoa > Arthropoda > Insecta > Diptera > Ulidiidae > Melieria > Melieria omissa. Next base: position 117,431,000 of record OZ020267.1, read on the forward strand.
ACAGCGACTGAAGAGTGGAAAGGATTGGGGACAGGTTTCAAAGTCGATGGAGTTTTCCCAATTGCTGTGGTGCACTCGACCGGAAGCATATAACGATTCAGGCGCCTGCTAACTGCGGCTCTGAATATTATAATTACAAATAATGTAATAGCATTGTCCTGATGGCTTTGGTGGATGCTGACTACAAATTTATATGTGTTGAAGTTGGAGCATATGGTCGCGAATCTGATGGAGGGGTTTTCGCAAAGTGATACGTTCAAAGTCAATTATTGCAGAGCCTCTATTAGCTGCTCTGTCTCCTCGCTCGTCCACTTGGCTTCCTCGTCCGTTTGGTTTTGTTTGTGCTTATGCTTGGGCTGATGATGGTGTCCATGATCTGAAATGTAAAGTTAATAATTAAATAAAATAATTCTTTTAACCCTTTCGGGACGGAGTTTATTTTTTAAATCCAAAATACTCTCAGTAGAAATATTCTCATGCTAGGCATGTTCGGGTTAGAAAATAATATTGGATGCTCACAAATTCTTTAATCATCCTTTTATGCGGGAACACCGAAATCGAAAAAATATTTTGCGTGGGTCGTAAAATTTGAATAATTGTTTTAAGGGGCATTAAAAACTTGCTGGGACGTATTATCCCAGTAGTCCCGAAAGGGTTAAATACAATATGTAGTTACCTGTCGTCGCACAGTGATTCGACTCCATACAACCGCGGGACAAAATAAGACGGAGTGGTCCGTTCTTCATAAAATTTGGTATACTAGTTAAACATGGTCTGCTGAATTGAAATCTCCATATGGTTTTTCTTAAACTGTTGTAGTTTGGCAATGCCTGAGACTTAAATTTGCAAATTTCGTCATTTTTAGAGAGCTATGGCACCAAGTGTGTTGGCTAGATTTTTCAGATTTTACATTTAATCCGTAACGCTAACATTGATTATTCCAAAGAGTAACAAACATTGTCTGAGAACCCTCTGGTTTTGCAATAAAAACAATAATTATACATGTATGTTTTGTATTTTTGCAGATTTTATCATTTTTCGTGCTGATTGCATACTTTTAGGCATAAATAAAATAAATTTTGTCGAAACATGCGTGTTTAGACCACTTTTCAAATTGAATTATTTTCTGAGACCGGAAAATATCGGAGGATGTAATTTCATTATCCGACAAAGAAGGAATGCTTCTTAAAATTGAAAAAATTCAGGAACATACTTTCACATACTTTTTAGATATTTTCCTCTAAGTTTTTCCAATTTTCAGATTTTTAATTTAGAAAAATATTTTAAATTAAAAGTGCAGTAAAAGTCTCAGCTTTACAAATTTTGAGAAAACATTAAAATCGAAAATAGTCACATCATTTCTTAACCTATATTGAAAGCTTAAGCAACTTCTTGGTAATCATGTATTTTTACCATTTTTCACTCAATAGACTAAAAATGAAGAAAATATGAGTTTGCATTTTTTTGAGAAAAAAGTTTCAACTTTGAGCCGGTTTTGCACAAACACTAATTAATTTTTTGCATAGATTTTTTGGGGTTTTCTTAGTTGGCAAGGTGTATTAATAAGGTGATGGCACTACGATTCCCATGTATTTTGTTAGTGCTTTTGGGCATCCTGCTTGTCAAAATCAAATCAAAAGACAAGCAACACAAAAACAATTTTACCAATTTTTGACAATGAGGATGCCCATTCGCGAAAAGCCAAAAGAAAATCAGAAGAAATCAAAAGAAAATAAGAAGAAAAAAGTTTAAGCAGCTGTGTTGCCACCACTACCTTATTAAATGTGCCTTGTTAGTTGGAGTTTTACCTTTCAAATGACATCAAAATCGTTAAATTCTGAGACCATAAATTTTTTGAATTTTGTCAATGGAACGAATCACTGTGCGTCGGGGCGAAACGTTCAAATTTTCAAATTCAAAGGCAAACCAAAACGATTTGTCAGCATGTTGACATTTTTTGTTTTGTCGTCAAACGCAGTCAAATCGTTCGTTCGATATAAATTCTATCGTTCTTATTTGATTTTCATTTCGAATGGCAAATCGTAGTCATACATGCAGGCAAACGCAAATGACATAGTCAGAACGGGGCATAAGAATTATCAAATTCTACAATAACACTATACACAGTACTACAGATAAAAAACCGGTAGACTTTGTGAATGGTACAACTGGTATAAGGAAATTAAGCAACAATTTTTCTTTCGGCGGCTGTCCTCTCAGTAGGAAATGGCAAACCTCTGAGAGTAAAATTGCCTATGAAAAACTCGCCGTTCGGAATCGGCATAAAACCCCTTCGGCATAAGGCCCCTTCCAACCTTGTAAAAATATTCGCACGCACAACACGGTTGGTTGCGGGTAGCTAGGCCTTAGTAATCGGGCTGTCGTGCCAGTCAAGAAGAAGAAGAAGAAGATGGCACAAATTACATAAGAGAAATTAGAGGAGGAAAGAATCATTCTAAATACCGGAAGAATGAAGCGGAAAAAATAGACGAAGACCATGTTGTTGATAAAAAACACACATAAAACCCGAGAAAAAATATGAGAACTCGAAAGTAACAGACAAAATAGAATAATAATAAATAAAACCAATTTTTTCAAATCGCTTATTTTATATTTAGTTATCCATATTTACTTATCCATCCAGCCGCCGTGGCTCAGTTGGTTAGTGCGCGGTCCAGCGAGTCGAATGCAGAGCGACGCAAGTTCGAATACTGCATGTAGTAACACCTCAAAAAAAAAATAATGGGAAACTCGTTTTCTCTTTCGGTGGCTGTCCTCTCAGCTGGAAATGGCAAACCTCTGAGAGTAAAAATTGCCTATGAAAAAGCTCCCAACCTGCCGTTCGGAACCGGCATAAAACTGTAGGTCCCTTCCACCCGCGTACAAATTCACACGCACAACACGGGTGGCTGCGGAAAGCTAGGCCTTAGTCTCGCGTAAGCGGGCTGTCGTGCCAATCAATTAATTAATATCCATATGAAAATACATACATAGGTATATACTTATATGCTACTTATGCACAAAGGATTTGTGTACAGCCGCTGCGCCACATCACGCATTCGAGCATACGCGGTATACTACACCTTTTGAACCTCAAATATGGGCATCTCCCAAAAAAGGTCCACCACGAGTGAAAAATTCAAATTGCTCAGAAAAACTTTTTATTATCCAATAATACAGCTTAAATATCTATATTTTATAAATGTAAAAGAATTTTTAATTTTTTTTAATTTTTGACCGAAATATACTACTGTAAAAGAAAAAAATTTGTTTCTGAGCCTTTTGACGAATTATATGCACATTTTGTCTTTGCGTTTTTATCTTATTCAAGTAATATTATATTTTTCTTGTAATGCAAAAGTTGTCTACTAACAACAATCTTATGTATTAGAGAAAGCGAGAGAAAGTGGAGTTCGAAGAACGGAAGTTTTTTTAGTTTGCTTCTTCCTGTATCTTATTGTCGCGTCCGTGCCCAAAAAACCTTATTAGTTGTTGCCATTAGTGGACAAACTTTTCAAATGCAAGTAGCTGTCAGTTTTTAAATAGGTACATTGTTCCCGTTAGGAAAATATAATAATTGGTTCCCGGCAAAATCGGAAAAAAATTGTATGGGTGTTTAAAATTTGTCGCGTCCGTAACCGGAAGCTCTGAATCGATTCGATTGTTTTTCGATTTCCGGTAAATTTCCGCATTTCTTGAGATACAATTTTTTTTTTCAATATATTGACTCTCATTGAACATTTTAGCAATAAAATACAAGAAAATATCAAAAAAATTATTTTGGTTGAGAATAACAGCTTCAGCAATTTTGTACGATATATCGTACAATGGTCCGCAAAGGAGTAAAAATGCATGAAACTTTTTTTTCGTTTTTTTTTATTTTATGAACAATTCATTGGTTTATTTGATAAGAAAATATAAATTTAACAACAAAAATCAAAACGTGATTTCATTGATCGAAAACTATATAAATTATATATATAAACAATTGAGTAACATCTATCAGGCCTTATAAAACCGTTATTGCTTTTGCAAAGCCCTTTTCCCCTCAATAAAACAGAATCAACCAAACACCATATAGCTTTGTAGAAAGATACCGAATATAGCTGATTCTTATTATCGTAGTGGGAGTGGCAAGTACTCATGTCTAACCTTACATAATCTGTGTCTGCCCAGTGAAACACAAAATCGTTAAGTAATTGTTATTTCTGAATAGAAATAGTCGATCAGTCGAATTGTATTAGTCATACGATTTAGTGATGGGCGTGGCATTCAAGCAAACAGAAAAATTCTGTTACCAATCCATAACTTAAAAAAAATGCAAACATCACTTGCAACCTTTGCCTGCCATTTGTACGATAAATCGTACAAAGCTTTGCAACCCTTGTGGTCATTTGTACGATATATCATACAATTTTTTAAAGGCTCGGGAAAAATATTTAGAAGCAAAAATTTTTAAATTTAATAAGTTTTATAAATCAACTGAGATTCAAACTTTGAAATTGTTTGTCTTTTTGCTACTAAAAAGTATTACATATTTAAAAATTCCGCCGCAGAAGCATAGCATCGCCAAATTCTTGCAAAGAGCTGCTTACAAATCGCACTCACACTGTATACCCACGGCTATTGTGATTTATATTTTCAAACAGAATGGTAAAACATAACCTACTTAATAAGAATTTAAAAGCCGTTTCATAAAAAAACGTTCGCTGTCAAAAAAAAATCTTTAAAAAAAATTGTACGATATATCATAAAAATTTCCGGAAAGGGTTAATGAAAAATACTGTACAAATATGTTCAGCTAGTTAATTAATTTAATTAATTTATTAAGTTATTTCTAAAACCAGTTTGCTGCGATGTGATGAATGAAAGGTGCATTGCTAATGATTGTAAGAGCTGTGTGCGCGATATTAAACAAGATCTAATTCCAATAGAGTTCCTCAGGAAAATTAAATAAACCACACTAAGAACTTTTAACTTTAATTTTTCCTTATTTTGATTGCTGTAACTTGAATTTTACTTGTTATGTGTTATTTTTATTAAAAGTTGAAGTGTTTTAATAAAAACGATTACTGTATTTAATACGGGGAATACCCTTGGAAAAATTTGTCGCGTCCGTGATGTCGCGTCCGTATTCATGATATACCTAATTAAAAAAAGGTAAGACAAAATTCTCATATTTCATAAGTCTACGAAGAAAAGTTATCCTTTGACCTTCATTTGCATGTATATATATAAAAAAAAAGTTCCCAAAATCGCTAAATTTTGTATATTTCTATAAGAGCTTCAAAAAAACTTCTTTTTTTGTCGCGTCCGTTTCATTGCATTATTGCTTATTATTTTGTACTAATTTGTACTAAATATTTCCAATATATTTCTAAAATGTAGCACTATTTCAGCGCGCTAGAACACTAAAAAAACATATCGACTTTTTGTGTTTCTTTCTTGTTTTTTATGTAATTGAAAGCGTGCGAATGTCGCGTCCGTGCCACTGGGAGATGCCCATATGTAAATGCATAATGAGAATGCGTAAATTCATAATGAGAAATATAAATTCGTAATGAGAATGCGTAAGTTCATAATGAGAAATATAAATTCGTAATGAGAATGCGTAAATTCAAAATGAGAAATATAAATTGAGAGAGAATGAGAATGCGTAAATTCAAAATGAGAAATATAAATTCATAATGGGAATACGTAAATTCAAAATGGGAAAAGGAAAATTTTAAATGACAACTATGTATGATAGTATAAGGTTTATTTTTAGTATGAGAAACTTTTATTACAGTCTGTCCACTAGAAGCGTGACCGTCGTAACTTGGAAACTGTTTGTTCGATTCGTCTCAAACAAACTGCATTTTATGCGTTTATAATATTTATTGTACGCAATATTTTTAATAACAGGTATAGTCACCGCCATTCGCTATTATGGCATCAAACCTGCGACCCATTCTTTGCGCTAAGTTCTGAGCAAGTTTCCCGAGCAATCGACTCCAAATCAGCAGAATTTGTCTCGATAACTGTTTTGCTGCTCATATAGTTTTTCCTCTGAGTTTCTGCTTTACTATTGCCCACCCATTTTCTATCGGGTTGGCATCAGGCGATTGTGAGGGCCAATCTAACACCTCATTTTGCTGTTTTCACTCAGCACACATTCGGCTGCGATGTTTGTGGTCGTTGTCTTCTTGTATAATCCAAGAGAGTCCTCTTCTCCTGAACATCTCCGCAGCTGGTAATAAAGCTTTTTCATAAATTTTGTTCATCAAAACCGCGTTCAAGGTGGTGGTAATAACGAAAAGTCGCCCAAATCCTTTTTCTGAGAAGCAGTCCCAAACATGGTAAAGGTCCATGGGTCTTTAACAGTTCGTTGGAACAATCGGTTGATGGCGGCACATCAAGATCGATTTTTGCTACTATCTGCCCAAAATTAGGATTCATCCGTGAATATTACATTATTCCAATTCCGATCTGAATTGGCCTAAGCCCAGGCCAGCCGTTTTTGAACGTGCTATGATGAGAGCAACTTTGTTTTCAAAGAGCTCCGGTATTTAACGTCGTTAGTTCTTAAACGTCCTCGAATCGTCTCTTTTGATATTTGAACACCAGTTTTCTCTAAAACTGCTTTAGCTTTATGCAACGATAAGCCCGGCTTTGTCGCAAACAAATTAATGATTTTCTTGTCCTGCTTTGGGAGGTCTTTTTTTCAAGGCCCCGCCCAGTCAAATCGTCGACATTTTTTGCTTCCATATACCGATTCGTTCACCTCCTTACGAATGACGTCGACTTCTTCATATATTTTGCTGCAACTAAACGTGACATTTACGGCCCTTTAGAACTCATAGAACCCTCTGGAACTCATTTTGTTAAAACACCGTGCACTTTGTAATTGTTTCACGAGACTGACAATTTTTGCAATGCGTATTACAAAAATGATGAGGCTACTTAGGTGCATTCAAGTTTTTTTGATATCGGTACTCTAAGTGACAATTTGGTCGATCACGCTTCTACTGGACAGACTGTATATGAATTCAAAAGAAAAAGAAAAAATAGCGAAGACGCGTGCTCGAAAACTGCATGACGAGTACGTATCCAAGTTCCATTGCATGATTCTCGATGATGAAGCCTTCTCTAAGGAGGACTTCAAGCAGTTGCCTAGGAATGCTTTCTTTCACTTTCTTATCTTTTTCCTCCTTTATATCTTATAATATTTTCTATTATTTATAATATTTATATTATGTTTTTTAAGCCTATGTTTATTACTTAATTTTGTTATTGTAATTGTTTAACTTTTAATTTAATTCTAGTTTAAGAAATTGAATATTGATGAGGTGTTATTAAAAGACTCGAACTTACAACACTTAATGTATCTATTCTAAAATAAAGTGGAAATAAACTAAGTAAGTGAAATGCCTATTTCACTACAAACAATAATAATGGAACACAAACAAAATACTCCGCAGTGAAATACACCGAATTTCCAAAACGCTTCATGGTTTGGCAAGCTATTCGCATCTGCGGTCTACGGATCAAGGCGTTCATTACGACAGGAACAATTAACTCTATGTAGAATTAATATAGAAGATTGCTTGCAAAAAAGCCTTCTATCATTTGTTGAATAGCACAAAGGGGCAGATCAAAAATGCATACTAGTGCAGGACACTAAACCAAACCAAGAACAAGTGGGACAAATATTCTCGTTTTCAATTTACGCATTCTCAATTTGAATTTTCCTTTTCTCATTTTGAATTTACGCATTCTCATTACGAATTTATATTTCTTATTTTGAATTTACGCATTCTCATTACGAATTTATATTTCTCATTTTGAATCTACGCATTCTCATTACGAATTTATATTTCTCATTTTGAATCTACACATTCTCATTACGAATTTATATTTCTCATTTTGAATCTACGCATTCTCATTACGAATTTATATTTCTCATTTTGAATTTACGCATTCTCATTACGAATTTATATTTCTCATTTTGAATTTACGCATTCTCATTACGAATTTATATTTCTCATTATGAATTTACGCATTCTCATTTTGAGGTTGAAAAGGTAGAGTGGCCTTGGTCTGCTCATGCCCAACTGCATATGGCATTTAGCCGTACAGCAGCTATTTTGGCGGACTGCCTGACCAGTAGGGTCGAACGGACCCAATTAAGAATAGTAAAAAGTGCCTTAGTAGGCGTGGAACGGATGGATCCAGTTATGAGAGTGGCAGCAAGCCTCCTGACTCTGTCGAGTTGTTTCTGGTTCACCCGGCTATCCACCGCAGGCCATCAGACAACAGTGCCATAGACAAGGATCGGCTCCACCACTGCCTCGTAAAGCCAAGAAATGACGCGTGGCTGGAGCCCCATCTGGCACCCACCACCCGTTTACAGCAGTAGATGGCTCTGGGGGCCCTTTTCGCCCTATCAGCGATGTTAGCGCTCCAGGTAAGCCTAGAGTCTAATATGAGCCCCAGGTATTTCACCTCCTTGCTCAGTTTGAGCGAGATTCTATTTAGGGCGGGGGGTCTGAAAGGCGTAACTTTGTACTTCCTTGTGAAGAGAACAAGATCCGTGTTTTCCGGGTTGGCCGTAAGGACTCAAGAGCTGCTCCACGAGGAGAAGATATCCAAGAAGTGATTCATCCGCTCGGAGAGTACACTTGGGAATTTTCCAGCTATGGCCATTGCAACATCATCGGCATAAGCGACGACCCTGCAGCCAACAGCCGCTAGCTTGACAAGCAGCCTGTTTAGGGTTAGATTCCACAGGAGTGGCAACAGAACGCCCCGCTGGGGGGTTTCCCTTGTGACTGACCTGCGAAAATACGCCGTCCCTAACGTACAGTTTATGAAACGGTTACTGAGTAGGGCATTGATGAAATCTACCAATTTACTACCTACGCCAAGTTCAGAAAGAGGCTCCCCTATCGCTAGAGGGCTATGTCTATGAAAGACACTCTTTGTATGCTAGCGACCTATCTATATAGTCGACCAGAGAGTGCAACGCAGATTCAACTGACCTACCCCTTGTGTAGGCATATTGCGACTCAGAGAGAAGAGATGGGTCAATAAGGTTCCTAATATGGACGTCGAGGATCTTTAGGAGAAATGGTGTCAGACTTATTGGCTTGAAGTCCTTGGCCTTGGTGCGCGAGATCTTGCCGGCCTTGGTGATGAAGACAACATCCACCTTCCGCCATAGGAGAGGGATGTATCCCCATTCCAAGCATGCCTTGAAGATCGCGACAAGCCATGGCACCGCCGATTCCGCTATTTGCTGTAGCTCAGCTGGAATGACACCGTCTGGTCCCGGGGACTTAAAAGGCTCGTAGGAGTTAATAAATAAGGACGTCCGTTGGAAACCAAGGCTGTAGTTCCCTCGGAACTACCGAAATGATCAGAGAGGGAGCACTCGTCCATGACTCCCCAGTTCCTGACCAGGTGCCCAGAGAGCGCGTCAGTGTGACGTCCAGAACCTCCCTCCGAGTAGCGGTTAGTAATGTCGGTTCCCTCCCTCTATTTGTAATGCCTAGGTTAGTATCCCATATAAATTGAAAGAGCGACTCACCTCGTTCGTTTAGGTCGCTGCTGCCCCAGGCGTCATGGTGGGCGTTGGCATCCGCCCGATGATGAGTGGAATGCTCCGCTGGCTGGCTGCTACAACTATCTCCCTTAGTGGATCGAAAGGAGGTGTAGGCCCGTGGTCGTGTGCCATGTAGCTGGATACAATCCAGTAGACCTGGGACTGTATTTCAACAGCTATGGCCACGCAGTCCCCGTTGCAGTACCTAGGGAGAAGAGAGGCGTTAAAGAAGTCTCTTATGAGAGTGCAGGCCCTGATTTTACCTGCGCCGCGGTGGTATACAGTTCTGTATCCGTTTAGGCTAAGCCGCCGAACTCGATCCGAAGACCCATGGCTCTTGGATTAGCACGATGTCCTCCCTGCTGGATGACAGGCGGAGGAGAAGGCCAACCGAAGCCGCCGTGGAGATTAATTTGGAATATCCCTACCATCTCTAGGAGCGTCGACCACCATGACGTCGCCATCCTCCTTCCCGACGAATATATCGTGCACGTCGGACAGCGAGATGTTCTCGTACTCGGGATCATCCTCGGTCCTCATTTCAAGGCCTTCGAAAAAGTCTCCGATCATTTCCGAAGCGGAGACGACATTGTCGGCGCCATTTTCGGAGGCGGGTATAAGGAGGACCGGTACACCCGTAGTGTGACAGAGTCGAAACCGTAGCTGACGACGCCTCCGGTAGCGGAAAGCGGCTGGAGTGATTCCTAATAATTAATTAATTAATTTAATATAATTAATTGATTTAATAATTGATTGGCACGACAGCCCGCTTACGCGAGACTAAGGTCTAGCTTCCCGCAACCACCCGTGTTGTGCGTGTGAATTTTGTACGCGGGTGGAAGGGACCTACAGTTTTATGCCGGATCCGAACGGCAGGTTGGGAGCTTTTTCATAGGCAATTTTTACTCTCAGAGGTTTGCCATTTCCAGCTGAGAGGACAGCCACCGAAAGAGAAAACGAGTTTCCCGTTATTTTTTTTTAGGTGTTACTACATGCAGTATTCGATCTTGCATCGCTCTGCATGCGACTCGTTGGAGCGCACACTAACCAACTGAGCCACGGCGGCTGTCCAAGAGTGGAGTGATTCCTTGTTGAGAATAATCATCGATTCCTCCAAATAGCCTCGCGGTTCGCTGACCCAAGCCACCTTCCAATTATGGGTGAGTATTGCCTGTCAGGAGGTCGTGCAGAATGGCTGCTGGGACCGATGGTTCAGCCGGAACCCAGGATTTGGTCTGCGGTGATTTCGGTCTGCTTGGGATTTCATCCCGGGATACCGCGCGTAGATTGGCCCCTGGCCACAGTTCGTCCAGCTTGCTAACTACCATGCGGAACAAATCCGCAGATCGCTGGTCGGAGCAAGCCATCAACTTGACGTGGCCTTGGTGCCAGCCTGCGTCCTTACACTTTAGAGGTGGGTCTGGATTTGCCGCCAGAACCTCATCGTAGACGGACAGTAGGGCCGACCTAACTGTCCGCCAGTTCTCCACCAAGATGGCTCCATCCGCGTTGTTAGCATCAGCGAGAGCCCACACGAGGCTATCCCTGGTGATCTCACTAAAAGTCCGACCAGACGTAGGAATCGAAACCGCCAGACTCGGCTTTTTGCTAGCCTGAGACGCTTGCGCAGGCAGTTACTGCTCCCGCGACCTCTGTCGCTTGGTGGCAAACTGAAGGGCCTGAGGCGAGGTGTTTTTTGAATGAATGTTGCGCCTCGCAGATTCTAAGAAGTCTCGCTACGAGAGTTCACCCGGAGGTGAACCTCTGCAGGACCTTGTAGACTGTCTTTCTGGTCCTGTAAGCCCGTGTAGAGGGGCGACATTGGAGCAAGCACCTGGAGTGGGTGCGCTACGAGAGGCTGCAGGGGCAGGCTGAACTGGTTTATTCACCATAGGTCGGCCGCCCTGAGCGAAAATGGGCCTTTGGGGCAGGACGCGGCAGCCCGGCTGTTTTTGCAGGAGGAGTAACGCCTACGCCACCAACTTAACGGCGACGGGCATTGACCATACCACGAGGCCTGCCAGAGTTTTAACGGGACGGAGACAGCCGTGGCATTACCCTGGAAGCCATTTCCACTGGGTGTTACTCCAGTGTACTCAGATAACAGAATACCACGACCACCAGCCCAAAGCAAACAGTGTCCAGACAGAAACTAAGAGAAGTCCGGAGACGAATCAGTGTCGTGCCAATCGATACGTGTATTGAGGGGGAGGGGGTCAGGCATGTCATTTGGTGTTATCCAGGATGCACCACGAGGAGGCGACCTGCATCACATCCCTAGGAGCGTAAAATGGGAACGCAAAATCAAATTTACGAAGAACAAAGAGGAAGGAAGAGAATAAGCAACTAAAAAACTAATCTAAGAGAATAAGCAGAGTTTTGTGCGCTTTTTGCAATTTACTTACACGGTCTGTGTAAGCTGTCAATTATCAGCTGTTAAGTGTCTACGCTGAGTGTGCAAACTAAAATCCCGCCGGCTGCCTTTGTGGTGCTACCACATAAGTTTTTTTTTGCACATTTTCACTTCTAATGTTCAATGCAGCCCTAACATAATCTTTACAACATAAAGCTCTACTTTACTTGGAGTAATAAGTTGGTTAATAGAAAAATGTATGCCCCACAAAAATGTGGTAGATTTCAAACCCTCTGTGGTAGATGTGGTAGAAACTTGATTTTAAAAATAAATTTGGTAGATCTACCACATATGTGGTAGAAGTACATTGCATATGATCCTTATATCTAGGTAGCGTTGACATGTTAACCATGATACAAAAATAGAAGGTAGAACCGCTGTCAATTGTTTTGACACTAAACGTGCTTATTGACTTTGTCGTATTTGTCAAAAGCTTAAGCCGTGATGCCACTTCGATATAATATTAAATTAGAAATATTTTGTGTTCTTGGTATTTTAAGATCTTTTTTAAAATAAACGCGGAATAGACATTTCACTGTGACTAATACCCCGTTTATACGACAGCTCAAGTCGCTTTCAGTCAATACGCATTGAGTCAATACAGTAGTATAAACACGATTTCAAACCGCTTTGAACGTTCTAAGCGTATCGAGTCAAAGCGCTTTTCAAATGAGTTTTTAAATTTTCAAGTCGCTTCCATAATACGTATAAACGGTTTAACATTTTCAAAGTGCCTTGAAAATCAGCTGATGGTCTTGTCCACTCAATTTTTTGAGCATTTTCAATTAACAAGCAAGGACCCCCAATAGCTAACATTTATAAGCCGTCAAAAAAATAGGAAAAACGAAAAAATAAAAGCATACTTATCAAACCGTTTGCAGTCAATTCGCTTCTGAAATCAATGTATAAACACCTGGCTCGACGGCGTATCCAGTCAATGCGAATCGACTGGGACCGAGGTATAAACATGGTATAATACAGTTTCAGCGAAAGTTTAAACATGTTAATGCACATTCAACAGCAGATAATACATTGCAGTATTGAAAAAATGTTCAAGGGATTTTCTAACACCAGTACGGTAGCACATTTTTAAAGAAGAACGTCAAAAAGACCTTTAGTGTCAGATGCGCAATATGGCGGCTGAGAAGAAGCATTGGCTCTACCTTTTATATTTGTATCATGATGTTAACTTATTACCATTAAAATTACAATTAACTTATCTCTACTAAATTTTTTCAAAATTAAAAGCATATTCAATTTTATATTTTTATGGTCAGTATTACGAAATTGTATAAAAAAAATAATAATATATATAGAAATTTCTTTGGTCACAACATTTCTTTGGTGACACCAGCAACATTGGAAACTTGAAATGAACTGGAACAACAGCGTGATTCCTCGTTGAATCAGCTGATTTGATTTTTTTTGTAGTGGAAAAGGTCTTGATTTTGTAAATGCCTGTGTAAAATTGTGACAGTTTAAAAATGGAAAAAATAAGCTTTGTTCTGATTGGCTGATTTTGACAATCTAAACCCAGAAAACAAAAACAATATGTATTTAAATTTTGTTGCTGCCTTTACGCTATCACCTGTATGAATTGGCCTTGAGCGTGATGGGCAAAAATTCTGAAACGCGAAGGCAAATCAAGCAGTTCCCCATACAAATTCAAATTTCCGACGATTGCGAATCAAAACGACGAATTAAATGCGATAAAATTAACAATTTACATGTGTTTCGGAGCTAATGTTTAAATTATAAAGCGTACAAGAATTATAAATTTGCAGTTTTATAATTAGATTAAGTCTGGCAACACTAAGGCTCTGATCGAGCTGTTTGATATATTTGTGTATAGAGATAATAAAAGCAAACCGATTTCGTTTAATAGAATTTATTTAATTCAATTGTGAAAACCATCTCAAAATGCAGTAATGTATCCACTGCAATTTATATCGCTGCAGGTGTGCAGCTCCTATTAAATTTACAGATGTGCAGTGTAAATAATCTGTGCAATCAGAATACAATTCAAAATCGATTTTTCTCTGGTGCGAATTAATACTCTTGTGATTTTAAAGGTAATTGGTAAATGTTTCTAATATTGTATTCAGTGGTATCAGACGGTTCTAAAGGACGCTAGTGACGCTTCAATTTTTTGCACTACTCGAGAGGGAATCAATTTTTTTTAATTGAAATATATACATATAAAGATACAAATACTTCAGGGTTGGATAATTTTCTTATATACATACATAAATTACTCCACCGAATTTTTTTTCATATACATTGTGAAATAATGTTTTATAAGAAATGTGTTCTAAAAAAGATTATATATATACCCTTTTCCTTTTAAGAATAGAATTTGGAAAAGATGAATAAATAATTCAATTCGAAACATGATTTTATGCTATTAATGTCGGAAATTTATTTCGCCCATATGACTAGTGCAGCTTTTACGACGTTTTTACTATATCATTTGATTTTCGATATAATTCATTTAATCTTTTATTTTGGAAGTAAATTTCTCTGGTATCAAATCGCATTATAATTTTTTATAACTTAAATTTTGAGGTGTATCTAGTTGAGAAGCTGAATGCTGCGCGCCGGTGCTTGGAGTTGTCCTGTGCTCTAACATAGGTGGAGTCGTAGCTGGTTGGATTCGCCATTACAAGATCTACTGCAGTTGGTAGCAGTCTGAGCTTCAAAGGAGATTGAATTTAGGTCTTAAGAGCAGCTTTTCCATGTCAGAGAATTGGTATATATTATGTTGATCATAGTATAATAATAATCTAATCAAAGAGAGTACCCCTAATGCAAGGTTTTTAACAAGGTACGGAGAGACGTCTGTCAATGTCTCTCTAGGCACCCTTATTTGTGAACTAAAGCCTTTTTTCGTAGGAAAAAGTACTAAAGGCTGCGGCCCATAGAATCCGTTGCGTACGTGAGAGCGAAGTATTCAACTGACAAGTTGAATGTATGAAATTGTATGTGGTGTGACCCATACGCAACGGATACGTTGAACAACGCACAAAGTTGAGCAACTTTCAACTTTTGCCGTACGTTGAATACTTTGACAAATAACGGATGATTGTTTTCTTGTCATTTTAATTTTATTTCTATTTTCGTTAGTTAGAATAGTTTTTTGGCCACATGTCTTACATGCAGGCTTCAGTTTTTGGTAATAGGTAGGTAGGTAGGTAAGAGTCTGCAAAATGCTAAATTTTGTTCATTGCAGGACTGCAACAGTTACAGTACAATACAATTTTCTATAATATTCCTCCCTACTGTATATCAAAGTGTCGTCTAAACTGTCGGGTATACGCCACTTGTGCCAAAAATTTGGTTAGGCTCTATCGATCCAACAAAAATGCACAATTACAGTAGTATTCAAAATCGCGTTTCAATATTATGAGATTTGGAAGCAATACCGCGTATGTTTTCACATTCCCTCGTTTCAAAAATGTGGATTTACGGAAAACCAGTAATTTTATTCTGAGTCATCATTGCTTATTCCGAAGGCACATGCTCTAACTGGGGTTCCTGTAAAAAGATATTGTCTTTGTTAAACCATTTGCATTCTCAGATAAAATTGAGGGGTTCGATAATTTAACTTTCGTTATATCTGTAAGTTCTGTGAGGAAGCATGAGCTTAAGTTCTGTAGCCTTGCGTATCGACATAGAAAATTTCAAACTGATTACACTTCTTCGTTATAATGACTTCTGCAGGAAATACTTGTAGGCATTCGTTTTGGTCTTACTCGTCTGGGTAAAATGCAGGAAATAGTTTGAATTGAGGTATCCCGCTTGATGATATCCCTTTCCTCGAATTAGGCAATATATTAGAGATATAAAGAAAAAATTCATTGCAGTTTCAATACCATGTATACTTACGCAAAACCGCGTAAGTATACAGGAAAAATCGTCAGTCAGCCAGGTTCTAGATTTCACTTTCGACTGAAATTGAAATTATATCACTTCAAATTCACTTTTTGGTGTTCTACATTTCACTTTCACTCGCTCAGTTCCACTCGTTTTTAAAAATGACTTCCGAGTGATTTTGCGTGTTCCAGAAACCGAATTCAATAGAAAAAATGTGAATTGAAATCATTTCAGCAGCAGAAAGTGAAAATAACAGAAACTAAACTAACTACCTATAAAAATGTACGTAAATTATATAAAATGTTAATAAAATTAAATTAAATAAATATGCCATTTTAATTTGAAAATTTAACTTGCAAGGGGAAAGCACAAGAACTCTGAGCAGGATGCGATACTCCTTAAGTTTATGGAGGAGCACCAGGATATTCCAAAAGGATTCGTTAACCCTAATTCCCAGAATTTCAAAAATATCGTAATCCCAGAAGTGAGGCTTATATGAGCTAAATTACTGAAACCATTTGTTTAAAAAGTACAAAAACTTTCTGAAATGTTAAATTTATAAATTCAATATAATTCTAACATTCCATTAGAGGATTACATAAAACAATGGAATCCAAAATCTTTTGAATTTATCACCATTTGAAATCTTTAGTGAGACTGGGTGACAACTAGATTGTCACATCAGACGGCGTGTACCGCCGGTGGCCCGCACTAGATTGTCTCATCGGTCAACGCGTACCGCTGGTGGTACGCATTCGATTGTGCTATTAGACGCTGAAGAGAAAAATAATGAAAATTGAACGTATTTTCATTAAAAACATATAATGAAAGCCAGATGAAGCACAGCATTAATTTCAGTGCCGCCTCACAGCAAAGACAATGAAAATCGGCCCCGGCGTGAACGTGTTAAACATTTATTTTTCTTGGCAAGCAGATATTTAGATATAGATATACAGTGGTGAGCAAAATAATAAGAACAATACTTTTACTATTATGTTGGTATATATTTCAAGCAAACAGTGTTGTTACAAAAACTTTTGATATACCCACATTGTCTTAGCTGTAATTATCACACAAATTTTACTGTTTTACAAAAAATCGTATGACAACATTGTCCGACACCCGCTTTTTTTATCGATTTGAAAATAATTTTACTGTGCAAAAAAATAAGAACACGTTGTCAAACCTGTTCTAAAAGCAAAATTTTCGCAAATTTCACTTAACGTAACGGTAAGTTATTGTATAAAAATATAAAAACTTGCATAGTACGTGCTTAAAAAAAAATCTGTTTACTAACCATAGAAATGGGTCGCGGAAAAACTTGCACAAATGTAGAAAGACAAATGATCAGGGTGATGGTAGAAGAACGAAAAACATATCGCGAAATATCCACGATATTTAAGATATCGCTCTGCAAAATCCATAACGCCGTAAATTGGATGCCAAAACCAGAAACTCGAGGCCGAAAAAAGAAAACGAGCGAAAAAATTGATAGGCGAATTATAAAAGCGGCAAAAGACGACCCATTCAAGTCCTCAAAAGTAATTGGACTTGAATGTGGTGCAGAAGTTAGCAGCTCTACCATTCGCAGAAGGCTACGGGAGACCAATTTATACGGCCGGGTGGTGCGCAAGGTGCTGATGTTGCTGCCAAAAATTTTTAAAAGAACAACTTCAGTTTGCCAGAAAGCACTTAGCTGGCAGAAACCAACCGAAGTGGCGCAGCGTACTTTTTAGTGATAAAACAAAGGTAAACCTAGTTGGATCGGATGGCAGGAAGTATGTTCGCCGCCCTGTCACCCGTGCGTATGACACCAAATACACGCAGAAGACTGTCAAGAATGAAGGTGGAAGCATTATGTTATGGGACTGCTTTGGATGGCACTGTGTGGGGCCCATACATCTCATAAAAGGCAACCTGGAGAACCAAAAATACATTGACATACTGTCCACTGAAATGCTTCCCTATGCACAACAAGTTATGGGCCCTGGAGTCATTTTCCAACAGAATAATGGCCCCAAACACACATCTCGCTTGGCCAAAGATTGGTTTGCAGCGCAAAATGTTATTCTTATGGAATGGCCCGCGCAAAGTCCTCACCTAAACCCAATTGAACATTAATTGGCGGACTTAAAACGCGCCATTGGTACTAAAAGATTTAACAATACGGACGAATTATGGGCTGCAGCACAAATTTCATGGAATGCAATCCTTGTACAACGATGTCGAGACCTTATTGACTCCATGAATAGGCGGTGCATTGCAGTGGAGTCCAGCAAGGGCTACAACACAAAATATTAAAAATAAGAATGGATTTGGTCTGTTAAATAGCAAAAATAATATTAACATTTAACTTGTTCTTATTATTTTGAACAACTTGTTTTCTATTTTTTTGTTAATTACATTCTTTTCTTGGGCTGTAAATAATCTTGAAAATAAAACCATGCTTAGCCACTGTTAACAAACCTATAAATAAAATGGTCTGCAAATTTATATGGTTATTTTTTAATTGGGTTAATTTTTGTGCGAAGTTTAAGTGTATACATATTCCTGTTCTTATTATTTTGCTCACCACTGTAGATATTTCTTTTATAACGTATTATAAAATATGTCACTGTTTCAAATCTGTGTAAATGCAACCAAAATAAATTCAACTTTTACTCTGAAATTGAATTTACGCTTTCTGAAATTGAATTTATGTATCTGAAATTGAATTTACGTTTTCCGAAATTGAATTTACGCTTTCTGAAATTGCTTTTACGCTTTCTGAAATTAAATTTGTTTCTGAAATTGAATTTACGCTTTCTGAAATTGAATTTACGCTTTCTGAAATTGCTTTTACGCTTTCTGAAATCGAACTTGAAAAGGTGTAGAGGGTTGGAGTGATCGCGCAAAATGTTCCCTTTTATCTTTTCCTCTGAATAATCACTGTTTTCATCAATGGCCACAGCAAATGCAATTAATTCACTCATTTTTAAATACGGAACAAATTTCTGTTCTGGCTTTTTGTTTTGCTCGACGAAAATCAGCTGCCAGAAAATTCAGCGAGAAGAAAATTATAACGAGTTCAAAATGAACATGTCGAATAGAAATCACTCGGTTTTTAGAACACCAACCAAATTTACTTCCAATTACACTGATCAACAGCAAAATGGCTTTTCTGGGTTTGACATCAGTTCTAGGGTAATTAGGTACCGCTGATTTCGAATTCGCATACCGTTTTTAAAACTTAGTTTCCGTTTTCGCAAAAAATGGGTGTGTCACTTTTTCGGATTTTGCCTGCCTTTTTCACGTTTGGGATTGTAACTTCTAACCCAATAAACCGGTTGACATGATTTTCACTTTGTAGCCGCTTTCATTTAACACCTAACTCATTAATTGATTTATGTGTATGTTTTTGACCATCAAAGAAAACGCCCTCAAATTACATATTTTCCGACTTTGAGGTCCAATTACCGCTGCATTTAAAAACGTATAACAATAAATTACATCGAAAATGAAGCCGTGCGGTATTGTTAATGCCAAAAAGTAAAAATCTTGTCAACCGATTTATTGGTTTAGAAATTACAATCCGAAACGTGAAAAAAGGCGGGGAAAATTCGAAAAAGTGACACACCCATTTTTTGCAAAAACGGAAACTAAGTTTTAAAAACGGCTTGCGGATTCGAAATCAGCGGTACCTAATTACCCTAGAACTCATGTCAAACACAGAAAAGCCGACCAAAAGTAGAAATTTGTTGCCCTGTGTTACACTTTCACTCGGTTTCTGGAACCTGGCGGATAAACTCAATTTTCTCAACTTTTGTGCAAAAATTACTACTTCTGTTTAGAATATACTCCAGACGGTAACCTAAAATGAACTTTATTCGCAAAAATATCTAATGGTTTAAAATAAAATAATTTGTATACTCTTATAAAGTTTGAGTAACGACGCAACTATACGCCGTTTTGCAAAAACGTGATACGCGTTTTTGCAGTTTAAAAATACAAATTTAAAATTTAAGACACATTTATGTTTGTGGTCAATAAATGTTATTTTTTTCAGATAATCATGATTGTATAAATTAAAAGTGAAGTAAACATTCTAGCTATGAGTTCCCGACATCCCCTGTATACAGTTGAAGTGGGGGACACTAAATTTACAATTCTTAATCGGTACCAAAATTTGAAGCCAATTGGTTCGGGAGCTCAAGGGATTGTATGGTAAGTAAATCATTTTTGTGCTAAGCTTTCGTTACAAGTTGTTCAAAAATAAATATATTTTTATTTTTCTATAAACTTAGTTCTTTTATTCTATTGAGATAACAGTACCAAAAAATTGACCAAATCATGAAAAAAATTTTTTTCTATAAGATAAGGTTATGCAATAAAAATTAAATTGAAACTGTGTCTTCTTGGAAATTCCTGCAGACCTTTCGGCATAAATTTGATAAACCTTCACTCTGTGCATGGCTTTTACACCCTAATCCTGTGCAATGGGGAACTCAGTTCTGAGTTCCCCGTTCTTTGAACCAGTACATTTTATATGGGAATGAGTAAAATAATAGTGTTTTGGAAGATAACACTGATCAACAGAATATGGCTTTTCTGGGTTTGACATCAGTTCTACGGTAATTAGGGAGCTCTGATTTCGAATCCGCAAACCGTTTTTAAAACTTAGTTTCCGTTTTCGCAAAAAATGGGCGTGTTTTTCGGATTTTCCCTGACTTTTTTCACGTTTGGAATAGTAATTTCTAAACCAATAAACCGGTTCACATGATTTTTGTTGGTGTCATTTGCAAAACCCCACGGCTTCTTTTCCAATGTAATTTACTTTTATAGGTTTTACAATTCCGCGGTAATTGGACCTCAAAGTCAAAATATGGAATTTCAAGGCGTTTTCTTTAATGTTGCAAAACATGCACATTTTTCGTAAATCAATTAACGAGTTAGGTGTAAAACGAAAGCGGAAACATCAAGTAATACAACATAGCCAAGTTATTTGGTGTGAATCCTATTTTCATCGAAATAATAGCAAAAATGTACCAGTCATTTTCATCAATTTTCATACTTTTTCCTTAAAACAATTAGGCGCCTCAAACGGTGGTAATTGTATGTCGTGAGCAAGTGTTTTTGATTGGTCAAAGAGGGTCGAGAACGTGTTGACGACGAACCATGTCTAGGACGGCGTGGTGGATTTGTTGTTCGAGACCTTACTTGCATCGTTGGAATATCGGAAGTATCAGTGAAAACCATTTTAAAAGATCATTTGGGCCTAAGAAAAGGTCGATTGGTCCAAAAAAAAATTTTTTCTTCGTGGGTTTTTCGCCATAAATTCAACCAATATCGTTCCACAACCACCGTATTCGCCTGATTTAGCTCCGTGTGATTTCCGGCTGTTAAACTCAAACGACCGCTCGGGGAAACCGTTTTGAACCGCATTGAAGGCTACTCCGGAAATTGACTTTAACTGTTTTGAGGATTGGAAAAAACGTTGGCACAAGTGTATTGCGGCCGGGGGGATTACTTTGAGGGGGACGAAATAGATTTGGAATAAAGAATTTTAAAATTATGAACAAAGTCTTACTATTTTTTGCCCACAATAGTATACACATCGCTCCTTCGTTGCAAGAACGTCATAACTCCAAAAAATTTTTTTTCAGTTTATGGCAGCCCTGTGTGCCTTGCCTTGCTTACCACTCTTGTAAAACCCAAAAGTCCAAACCGTAGTACATTTTGTTCTGAGTTAAGTGGAGCCAGTAACTCTTTATTGAGAATAATTAGTGCTTCTTGCGTGGATTTAAGGCTCACTGACGTTCGCGACCTTCCAGTCGTGAGCGGGGGGAACCGTTGTTCTTGAGCTCAAGCAGATCCAGAATCTGGCCCGAAAAGAGCGTATGTACAACTAAAATCCAAGTTTTCTACTAGGTCGACTGTTTTTATTGGTTAATTATAAGTTCATAGCATACTCTCATCATGATGAAATAAAGAAGGTGAAGCAAGTAGCTGACAGTCCTCTCACCCCATACCCTTATTTTGAAACATAGCCTAACCTCATTCAAAACATAAAATCGAAAATATGTATTTTGAATTTTGAATTCTTGTTTATTTCATCATGATTCTCAAAGCATGTTTCTCTCAAAAGATTTTATATCAACATTTTTGAAATAATTTTTTGTTATTTCTAGTGCGGCATATGACACCGTTTCTGAACAGAATGTTGCCATAAAAAAATTATCAAGACCATTCCAAAATGTTACTCATGCTAAGAGAGCTTACAGAGAGTTTAAATTAATGAAATTAGTGAATCACAAGAATGTAAGTATCGTAGGATTGTTGACATAATGGATCAAAATGTGTAATACAAAAAAATCTGTTAGATAATTGGATTGCTGAATGCATTTACACCTCAACGCAACTTGGATGAATTTCAAGATGTTTACCTTGTAATGGAGCTCATGGATGCAAATCTGTGCCAAGTTATACAAATGGACTTAGACCATGACAGAATGTCGTATTTGCTCTATCAAATGCTTTGTGGAATAAAGCATTTACATTCGGCTGGAATTATTCACAGAGTAAGTACAGAAGATTATGTAAGCAAAATAAGTATATGTAGCTCATTTGAATAAAAGATTTTGCCATTTGGTTACGTGGGCGTCTAAAATAATGTATTATGTTCTTTACAGGATTTAAAACCGTCAAATATTGTGGTAAAGGCCGACTGTACTCTTAAAATATTAGACTTTGGCTTAGCTCGTACTGCTGGAACAACATTCATGATGACGCCATACGTAGTTACACGATATTATCGTGCCCCTGAAGTAATTTTGGGAATGGGATATACTGAAAATGTTGATATCTGGTCTGTTGGATGCATTATGGGTGAAATGATTCGAGGAGGTGTTTTGTTTCCTGGAACTGATCATATTGATCAATGGAATAAGATAATAGGTACGTATAATAGAAACGTACAGTGAAACATGTTTTTGTGCGGTCTTTTATGTGATATTTTTGTGTATGTTTTATGTGTTCTTATGCCGCTCGTACATTGGTCAACATTTTTAATTTTCATATTTTTTTTAATTATATGAAGTCAGAAAAAGGCTTGCGATATTGAGAGTTGTCCTTTCATCGCAGGAAAATGTGTTCGTTTATGCTTTATTTGAGTCAAGTTCTTGTATAACTCGAAAAATAATCTATCAGGTGCTGCATAGTTGTACGGCGTAGCCAATTGGAATAAACTTTTATTGTATTCTATAGAAAAAGTGAATTTAATCCACAGGGAGCTAAATTGTCACCAGTCTTGTGTACTTATATGTTGCTGACACTGATACACACCATTAGTTGACACATATCGGATGATTTTTAATAGCCTTCGGAATTGATTGAAAGAAACACAAAATTTAGAGATCCCAAACGTGACCGGCCCCAAACATGAGATAAACGAACAGTTTATTAAAGTTTCTCAATTGGGCTATTGTTTTGCGTGCTGTGTGGCATGTGGTACCGTCTTGTTGAAACCACATGTCTGCTACGTAATGGTTTAATGTCCAATAATGTAAATTAGGTGCGAAATTTAGTCACAAGATTCCGAATAGCCGCCTCAGAAGGTATGGATAAAATGGAAGAAGTCCACAATGCACTTTCTTAGAGAGAGATCTTATTCGCGCATGAATAAGATATCTGCAAATAGGAAACGGCGCTTCATGAACAGCACAGTTCTGACTTCGCCAAAGGGCTTATCAGCATTATACGATGAGCAACAAAAGTTCAACGTTTTTGCGTCATCAGTTTTGAAGCGATGCCTCGTTGCTCGCTGCTATATATTTGTATACGTGCGTTAGAAACTGCGAAATTATCTTTAATTTTTTTTTTTATTTCGCAGAACAATTGGGAACTCCGTCGACCTCCTTTATGCAACGTTTACAACCGACAGTTCGTAATTATGTGGAAAACAGACCACGCTATGCTGGATATTCCTTCGACAGACTCTTTCCAGATGTTTTATTTCCCAATGACAACAATGAACAAAGTCGACGGAAGGCATCAGAAGCAAGAGACCTCCTTAGTCGGATGTTGGTCATCGATCCGGAACAGCGCATTTCAGTAGAGCAGGCTCTTTTACATAGTTATATTAACGTCTGGTATGATGCAGATGAAGTGAATGCTGTAAGTATTTATATTTATTATTTTAGGAAGTCTGTGAAGAAAATATTTGTAAAAGGGACATCATTTAAAGACCACAGAAACTGTTTTTACGTGCCAATTACAACTTAACTCTTCTGTGGGTACTAGACAGGATTAAGTGTTGTATGGAGATTCTTAATAATGGGATCTCGATTTGGAAAAAAAAGAGCATGAGCCAAAAATTGTGGTGGCTAGAGTGGGGTTAAATGACGTCGCATCACTCATTTATATAAATAAATAAAAAACATAGCACGACATTCGTATTGATTTGCAGCGTTTCCTTCCGAAAGTGACTTGTTTTATTTGTGTAAATAAATCATATGAATTCATATTTTATTTTGTAAAGATAGGCACACTTCAATTAAACTTTTATGCTTGTACATATATGTGCTGTATATATACTTACATATATATATATATGTAAGTATATATATATAAAACTATATATTTGTTCCAAATTTGGAAATATTGATGTGTGGTGCGGTTTCAAATTGATTTTCTCTCGGAAGGCGCAATATCTGTTATTGAATCATGGTTTCTAAGAAGTTTAAACTCGGTGAACCAGCTCACCATTGGAGGACAGTAATATCCTGTGCCCGGATCCATGTGTTTGGCTCGTTGATACCATATTGGAGCCAGTGAAATTTTCTTTACAACGAAATACATAAATGTATACTTTTGTTTGTTCTGAATAAATTTTTTCTAGCTTGTACAAAGGGTTGTACAAAGTACCTGCCATATTAAGCAAGATTTGAAAAGATCTAGATTTCTAGCTTTACATTATTTTAAAAGCTTAAATTTCGCCAAATAACCGTTAAAACCTTTTTTGCTTTTATGGCATTGTGGCCATATTTTGCGTGACACCACAAGCCTTCAATTGTATTTGTGTGTGGTTATATTTTACTATTATATGGAGGGTACCACCCTCCGTAAACTGTAGTTTTTCTGTATTTAAATAACTTTTGTATTGTTTACAATATGGTAACAAACTTATTATACGTTAATAATGTTTTTTTTCGAAAAAACCGTTTATGAAAAATTTGTAAATTTTTTGTTTCGCTAAAAACATTTTATTAGTACATAGTACGTATGTAATGTTGTACATTAACCCTTATGTGTGTGATGGGGTACACGGGTACCCAAATCACTTTTTTATCGAATCATAAGATATTTTTTTATATTAAGATTAAGATTGGTTGGGGCTAGACATTAGCTGTCTATGGCACTGCGTTCATTTTTCTTTTATATTACTGAGAGCTTTAAAACTAAGCAGAACGCCAGAAGTTCGTACATTGCGAACAAACAGTTAGAATTTTTCATACAATTTGTACTGGGGTTCCGGGTAGCTCATCACACGGGTAAGGGTGTTTTTCAGCACACAAACTAGGGTTAATAGAAAGGTATGAAAAAGTCCTTTCGATGTCCATTGTAAATCAGTTGGAGATTAATTGAGTTTTTTTTAATAACAAGTTTGAACTTTGACCCCGAGCCACGCCTTTTTTCCCAGGCAAAATTTTTAATTTGTCAGAAGCAGCCGTCGTAGCTCAGCTGGCTAGTGTGTTGGGCCGCGAGTCAAATGCGACGCTCGAACCCAGGTTCAATACTCCGTTGCGCTAACACTGAAAAAAGAAAAAACAAAAATTTTTCTTTCGGCGTGAAGTTTTCGGGTTGTAGTTCGCTGTTAGCTGTTCTCCAGCCCTTACCACTTCTTTTTGCGCCAAAGATCTCAAATTTGCTTTCATCGCTAAAATCACATTATTCCAATATCTGTGGCCGTAAGGAATAACAGCCAAAGTCGAGTTAGGACAAAATTGAGTTATTACCACCATTACATTCGTCGTATTCAAATGTACTACTACACAAAATTCTATGGCTTTTGCTCATAAAATGAATGTTTTACGCCCAAAAATCTAAAATTTATCTAGTGTAATCTAAAGCAAATTCAAAAATTAAAAGTGCTCTCCTGAAAACTTCATAAAATCTACTTTGGCTGTTATTCCTTACGGCCACAGATATGTCAGCGGCTCGTTTTTGTGGCTTTTTGCGATTGGCAGCAGATATACATGCCTTTTTTCGTGGCGCTCGTCCATGTAACCCAGCCTTATTCAGTACTCTGCGTATGATGGATGCACTTACTGGTTGCTGTTCTTCTTGGGAAATGCTTTTCGCAATTACCACCGCGCTGGATTTTGGCGTTTTCTTCACCTGTCTTACCACCTTTCTTACCGCTTCTGTTAATGCACTTGGTCGACCTGATCGGGGAGCGGTTTTGGTGTTACCTCGCAAGTTGTATTTTTCGATCATTTTCTGAACCGTGGCTCGACTTGTTTTTGTAATTTTAGCAATCTCACCCAACGATTTGCCATCTTTACTGTGTTGAACAATTAGATTTCGCATTTATACCGGAAGATCCTTTCCACGAGCCATTTTGGCACAAATATCACACAACGAGCTGCCGCGAAGTGAACAAATTATTCCCTCTGACTTGGTTTTATATAAATTTTTACAAAATTTCACAAAGCTAAGGTATCTAAGTCTATTTACAAAGTAAATTTTTATGCAACTTAAACAAGTGTATAACAATTTATTACTCATATTTTTAGGAGGTTTTCTGTTTGATGACATATAAAAGTTGACAATCAATTATTTTCGCGAATGTGACTTAAAGCATTTAAATGTAGAACTATAAGACATACATATGCATACAACACTTTTATGACATGTTTTTACATATAGATGCAATTTGTGATTATAAGCATAAATAACTGCTGTATACTAACTCTTGACTCTGACTGTATATAATGTAATATATAATATAACATAATAATATAACAATAAATTTATTCGCTTACAGCCTGCACCGGAACCATATGATCACAGCGTAGATGAAAGGGAACATACCGTAGAGCAATGGAAGGAACTAATATACGAAGAAGTAATGGATTATGAGGCACACAATACCAATTTAACAGTAAACAATGCACGGTAGAGCAAACATAATCAATTTTCGGTGTAACAAAAATGGCATACTAAAGCTTTTAAGCAACTCTTAATGTATATAAAATATAAGAACAATAAAAGCATTGATTAAAAATTTAACACATTTATAGGGTTGAAATTTTTGCTGTTGCTGTTTTTTTCATACTTGATTGTCAGTCATCAATTTCGCTTTGATCTTTAGAGAGGTGCCTCTGTGTCGTTACAGCGAAGTAACTAAGGACTGTCTACGAAAAAACAGATCCCTCTTCTTTGATTTTTAAAATTTTTTGGCTTTGCTTTTTCAAAAAGCTTAAACTTCACAAAAACTAGTTGCATTTAGTTTCATTTTGATTTTAACTCTTAAGCGAAATGGTAGCGAACGAAAATCAGCAGCGAAAAAACTATGCACCCTTTGAATGAAAATCCTACATGGATTTTGCAACAGTTAAAAGGGTTGTCAAAAAGTTTAAGGAACACCTCTCTGTTGAGAGGGCTTCAGGTTCTGGGAGAAAGACTGATCCTGCCAACGAAAATTTTGCCAATGCCTTTCAGCAAAACTTTCGAAAAAATTATATGGTCGAGCGGTTTTTTATAAATGATTAAGCATTTAGATTTGGTAGGATTAAAGCAAAGGTCGTTCTCTCCAGCCCAAATACGGACATTTTCCAGGTCTTCATTAGGTTTACTGACGCAAGAATTAATGTTATTAAGACCACTACTTATGTATAATTGGACATCGTCTGCATATACGTGAACGTGACAATGCTTGAGCGTTTTCGGTAAGTCGTTTATATACATTATATTGTAAATATAAGTTGAGGGACGCCTCTTGGCACTGCAAGGACTTCCGAAGTAAGATTACCTATGCTTACAGCTTGGGTTCTATTTGAGAGATATGATTTTATGAGATAAACTGCAGTTTTTGAAAACTTAAAAAGATTTGCAAGCTTAGAAAATCAAATGTCATGGTTAACTGAGTCAAATGCTTTTGAGTGGTCAGGAAAAGTCAACAGGGTTTGTTTTTTCGCATCTAACCGTGTTCTGATTTTTTCAGACACATCAATAAGCGCAGTAACACAGCTTCTTTTTGGTCTGGAGCCCGATTGTCCTTCGGTGATCAGTTTGTTTTCAAGTATATATGTACTCGATTGCTTTAGAATGAGATGTTCCAATACCTTTGATAAATAGGACAATATCGCAATTGGTCTAAATTCCCCATTTCCTTTTGGAATTGGTATTATCTTTGCCATGTTTTAGTTTTGTGGAAATGCTGAGGTGGTACAAATTGCATTGAAAAGATACTTGAAACATGGCAGCAATATTGGGAGGAGTCCTTTTATAAAAACAGGTTACATTTCATCAAATCCCACAGCATTTGATTTAACTGACTAAAATGCTTGCCAAACCTTCAACTGATGCACACAAAAGAAGCTAAACGAATTTTCAGAATGTTGTGATTCATTGTAGCCCCTGGGCGTTTTGCATTTGCCATGGTTGCTGGTAAATTCAGAAAATTTTTATTTATGTGGTTAACATCAATTTCAGAGGGGCTGATTGACTTGGATATTTTATTGTTGATACCAATTTTACGTATATGTTGCCACTTTTGCTTTGAGCCAATGCATGAACTGAATTTGCGCTGATAATATCTTCTTTTTGCTGTCTGCTTACTACGAGAGCTCTAACCTTTTTGAATAGTGAATACAAATTTGAAGTTTTATACCTTTTCCATTTGATGTAAGCATCGTCACGTTCGCAACATGAATTGTTTTGGTTTTTATAGGAACAAACTAATTAAAAAGGTAAGAAATGTTATTTTATAAGGAGTTAACTTGGTCATCAACATGTGCCATATGGTATATCTGCGACCAGTCATTTTAAAGGGCAGCATAATTGAGCAATGAGTAATTAACGTTTTTGAAGTCACTGAAGCTGAAAGATTCTTCGGAGTTCATTAGGCTGAAATTGTATTTCAGAAATATAAGGTCATGTTTAGAGACAGCAGGTGCTGAGAGTTGATCATATAGCAAAATGTGCTCTTTGTTGCTTACTAGAAATAGATCTAGAAGTGTGCTACTCGTTTTTTGTAAAGTGCGTCGGGTACGCTGAGTTGGCTGGGTAGAGTCCTGTTGTCAACATTCTATTCAGTAGGTTTCTTTCAAAAAGAATATTGCTATTAAAATCACCCGTAATAATTTAGTCACATTTAGTCAGAAAGAAATAAGTTGCCTAGGACCACCATGAGTGGATCAAGATCATATATGTAGTACTTCTATATTGGCACTAAGCTCGAGGTACATTCGCCAACATCACAGTACAGCAATAGTGAAATATGAGCGAGAAAGCGTATAAACGAATGTACCTTGACATATTTCAAAAGTAGCAAAAAGTCAGGTGCGTTCAGACGGGAAAAAAATTGACTGGAAAAAAATATAAATTTGTCGAAATTAACTGAAATTTCTTCAACCGCCCCAGGAGCAGTTTGACAGTTGTTCATGTGTAGAAGTGCACATGTATACACGCATAGAAATATATTCACAAAATTTTGTGTTTTCTGTCTCATCGCTTGTCTCCCTTTGATTTCCGAATGAAAACACATTGTGAAGATACGTTAGTGCCAATATAGAAGTATTACATATATGATCAAGATCGACATTACGATTGGGCCTGTATCTACAACCAACAAGTATTCTGTCTGCGTTATTATAGACCTCAAGAAAAACATATTCAATATTGTCTCCAAACGACGATTTGCAACATGACTTACATTTGATTCCGCTTTTCACTTAAATGGCTACTCCACCAGTATGTGTCTCTCTATCTGCCCTAAATATGTGATACCCATTAAGTTTACAAAGTGAGTCGTTTAGTTCTGGAGCAAACCATGTCTCAGATACGCATACAATATCTACACCTGAGCATTCAAACAGGTGACGAAACTCGTCAATTTTTTTAAGTAGACTTTGCGTATGTAACCAAAATTTGCTACTTTAATAACGCCGTCTGAAGTATTTAATGTGTAAGCAAAAATAACCTTCAGAGAGTACATCCTAGCTTTGCTCGGAGGTGACAGTATAGTTGAAAATAGTGGGAAACAAGAGATAGGTTAAAAGAAAAAATAAGGAAAGTATTTATAAAACAAAAACAATTAATTTTTATTACAAAAAAATTAATATTGGTTTACAGTGAAAATTCAATCCATAAGTACAAAACAAATATGTCCAGCACAACTGTCGGGTTTTATTCAAATGAAGAATTAACGGCCTATGTTGGTTTTTTTGTTGTTATAAAGTCTGTTAATAGCAGCTGTTTTTTAGTTTATTCAGTGCTTATATAATTCTTGATATCCAGCTACACAACACTTAGGATAACGTTGAAATTTTAATGCACGCTCCATGTCAGGATCATGAGATAGAAAGCAAATTTCAAGCCCTCACGAATTAAATCAGCTGTTAATAGCTGAACTTCCCCTTCGTCTGAATCATTATCAACTTCTTTATTATCACTAACTGTCATAAATTCGTCCAAAGGGCTTTCTCGCATTAATTCATCGATGTCAGCCGTTTGTATGTTGTTAAAACTTTCGCCTCCAATTGCATTCGATAGATTTATAATTTCAGAACACACAGCTGATGTTTGTACTACGGAACTTGCACAATTTTTTTCCAACAAGCATTTAAGATCGATTAGCGATGTTTGAGGACAATAGAAGCATGTGCAATACAATCCATAATCGTAAACTTTCTCCATGCTTCCGCAACATTCAAATTTCTTTCTTCCACTGAATCAAAAATATATTTAAGCGCTTGCTTGATGCAGTACATTCTAAAAGTTGCTATAATACCCTGATCGAGTGGCTGAATCAGCGAAGTGGTATTTGGCGGCAATAACAACAATTGAATATTTGGATGATCTATGTAGCACTAGGTGGTTTAGCGCATTATTAACGAGCACAATTATTTTGAATTCCAAACCTTTTTATTTCATATATTTTTGGACTTCAAGAACAAAGCAGTTGTTGAACCAATTTGTAAACAGATCAGCCATCATCCATTCCTTTTTATTTGCCATCAAATAAACTGGAAGGTTTTTAATGTTCTTACCTCTTAAAGCTCGTGGCATAAGGGATTTGTTGATTACATTTGCTATGTACGTTCTTTTTGTTTCGTCGGTATTAAATATTTGATCTGGAGTATAATCGCCCTGTTTATCCGGAAAGCTTTTTGCAGCATTTTCGTCTGCTGGTGCTACTTTTATTTTATTTTTACATTGTGAAATGCGTGTCTTTTCAGAAAACCTGTCAGCCATCCCTCACTTTCATTAAATGCCAGTTTCTTCGTTGCCTGAAGACTTGTTGATGGTTTCAATTCCTGAAATCGGTATTATTTTCTCTCTTTCTCTTTTATAATTTTCCCATCAATAGGTACTTTTTTTTCCTTTAAATCTTTCCATCCAAATATGTTTTTCCGGTTTCTCCAAGATAGAATTATGACTATAAGAAGATCTTTTAGAACTAAGTTCCGATCGAGAAATTATTGACTGTCGAATCGAATTCTCATTTTTCATTTTCTTTAAACCAAAAGCTCTGCCAACAGATGTGGGACCTTCGCTTCTCTTCAGACAATCTAAGATTTTTATTTTGATTGCTAACGAAATTGCTTGTCTCTTCGGAATATTTTGTTGTTGTTTAGGCCTTTTATTAACCCATTCGAGACAGTAATGTGCAATTATCAGTTATTCTGAGTAAACTAGTCGTCGAAATAAGATTTTTCTGGAACTAATGAAATCTGTAAAGTACAGGAAGAATCAATTTGGCATTGGTTTTACTGTGTACAATACAAAGAAAAATAAAATTTCGCTCCTGTCGACCGTGTTCGAAAAAAATCGTCGTCTCGAATGTAAGGGTAAGGGTACTAGGTATAAGGGTACTGTAAAAACTATGTGAAATAATATTGCTTATAGAACTTTTGTAGACCAAAAATTTAACACAGTATCACCTCCCAACTCGCCGTTCGGAATCGGCATAAAACTGTAGATCCCTTCCAACCTTGTAAAAACATTCGGACGCACAACACGGTTGGTTGCGGGTAGCTAGGCCTTAGTCTCGTAATCGGGCTGTCGTGCCAGTCAAGAAGAAGAAAAGAATATAAAATGATTAGAAGGTGCATCAAGAAACAATTTTCTTTTTTTTACTTACAAATTTGTTAATGTGGCGTTGAACTGTGGGTCCACCCCCCTTCCTCCAACCGTTTGAACTGTGTGTTGTAACACATTTGGGAAACAACATACACATGCGTACACATTGCATACACATTTTAAACGGATGGAATTTGTGGTATCACAACGGAGGCCTAAGACTGTCTCATACAGAGGCAGCCACTGCAACCAACCAACCAACTAATATAACACTTTTTGGTAAATAAGAAGACAGTTCCCCAAAAATTGCTTTTTCATTTTTATATTTAATTAAAAATTTATATAAATCGTACAAACTATTAAAAAATTACCCAACGATCAAGCATCCACAAAACGTTAATGCCGGATAAGAAAAATACACGTTGTGCACATTATATGCTTTACATACACGTAATATTCAATAATCGGTCTTAGTATTAATTGTCCAAATAAAATTGTATTGATTAGTTAATTAAAATATGAAAACGAAACTCAGAACATGAAGCCTCTAAAATGCGAAAATCTTTTTTGATGAATGACTCGAAAACTTCCAAATGTCCATATATGTAGTTCAAAAACGAGCTTATTAATTTAAAACATGTGTGGTAAAAACTCCTTCGTTTTCACAGACAGCTTTAGCTATGACGCTCATTTTCCGATGCAACTCCAATTGACTATTTGAAGTTGTTTTACGTAGATTGTCCTTGCACCGGTTTGAGGCCTGTGGGGATAGAAAACAAGAAAAATTAAATAAATATTTAAATCCCCATACAATCGTTTATCACAATTCCCAGATTTCACAATGTAAATCATATACATATCTGTCGTAGAAACAAAGAAAATCCCACAATAAAAACCCACTCAAATTTGTATACTCGTACATAAATAAATAATAAGTAACGCATATACAAGGTTTATATACAGTCTGTCCAGTAGAAGCGGGATCGACCAAATTATCACTTAGAGTACCGTTATCAAAAAAATTTGAATGCACCTAAGTAGCCTCATCATTTTTGTAATACGCACTGCAAAAATTGTCAGTCTCGTGAAACAATTACAAAGTACAGGGTGTTTTAACAAAATGAGTTCCGCGTGAGAGAAGCGACTTGAAGCCGTATTCCTTTGTCTACACCCTAGAGGGCCGTAAATGTCACGTTTAGCTGCAGCAAAATATATGAAGAAGTCGAAGTCATTCGTAACGAAGTGGACGAATCGGTATATGGAAGCAAAAAATGTCGACGATTTGGCTGGGCGGGCCTTGAAAAAAAGACCTCCCCAAAACAGGACAAGAAGATCATTGATTTGTTTGCGACGAAGCCGGGCTTATCGTTGCGTAAAACTAAAGCAGTTTTAGAGAAAAGTGATTTTCAAATATCAAAAGAGACGGATCGAGGACGTTTAAGAACTAACGACGTTATATACCGGAGCTCTCATCATCACACGTTCAAAAACGGCTTGCCTGGGCTCAGATCGGATTTGAAATAATGTGATATTCACGGATGAATCCTAATTTTGGGCAAATAGTAGCATAAATCGATCTTGGTGTACCGCCAACAACCGATTGCTCTAACGAACTGTTAAAGACCCAGAAAGGTCCATGTTTGGGGCTGCTTCTCAGAAAAAGGATTTGGGCGACTTTTTGTTATTACCACCAACTTGAACGCGGTTTTGATGAACAAAATTTATGAAAAAGCTTTATTACCATCAGCTGCGAAGATGTTCGGGAGAAGAGGACTCTCTTGGATTATACAAGAAGACAACGACCACAAACATCGCAGCCGAATGTGTGCTCAGTGGAAACAGCAAAATTGGGTAGAAGTGTTAGATTGGCCCTCACAGTCGCCTGATGCCAACCCGATAGAAAATGTGTGGGCAATTGTAAAGCAGAAACTCAGAGGAAATACTATATGGACAGCAAAACAGTTATCGAGGCAAATTCGGCTGATTTGAAGTCGATTGCCTCGGCAACTTGCGCAAAGATCTTAGCGCAAAGTATGGGTCGGAGGTTTGAGGCCATAATAGCGAATGGCGGCGACTATACCTGAAAATATTGCGTACAATAAATATTATAAACTTATAAAATGCAGTTTGTTTGAAACGAATCGGACAAATAGTTTCCAAGTTACGACGATCACGCTTCTACTGGACAGACTGTATTTGTTATGCTACTTTTTTCAATAATTTCCATTTTGCATATTAACTAATAAGCCACTTCAACCACACCACAAGTATACATACGGAAAAGTGACATACTACGCAAAAAAATATTCAATGAAACTGTTGATCTTGGAATACTTCGCAATGTTCTCCATTCCCTGAATTCGAGCACTGCAGTGTTCGCTATTTACCGAATATGAATAGAATCGAGAGGCGACGCTCGCTGGTTCTCGTTTCTATTCGTTTCGTTGTACACATTCTTTGAATACCAAGTACCGGTACAGTATGTACAGTAGTGTAGTCGCCAAAATGAAAAATCATGCAGGACATTAATATACACCTTATATACACTATATGAGGTTGATCATACCCAACTGTTACTACATTTTTGAACCAATCTTTTTGAAATGACTACATCTTACAGTTTGTAGGAAATTAGTCATAGGGGAGAGTGGGGCGAATCGTTACGCTTTTTTGTAAGCCCAATATTTTTTATCTGCGAAAAAATTGTCGACCATGTCATATATCGTTTTGAAGCCTGTTATTTTGCGCAACTTTTGATTATAAACATTTAGGTGTAGGACAAATACGAAATAAGTTATGTCGATATTCCCAAAGTGTCCAAAAAATGGCATATTAAAAAGTGTGGGGCGAATCGTTACGCAGTATGGGGCGAATCGTTACACTCGCTTTTTTCAAATGTTGAGGCGCTGAAATCAAAATATGTATACACAAATAATATTTCAATTATTTACTTCATTTTTATTAAGAAAACGAATACATGTTTGATGGTTAAATTGACCAACATGCCAAAAGAAAATGGTGGAAAAATATATGAAAAAATGAAAAAGGAAAAATTTTATTTTTAATCAGAATCTGACTCAACATCAGCATAATCAATCGCAACGATGGCGCTTGGACGCTGGCTTATGCGTTTCGGTGCTGCCTCAGATGATTTTTGAAAAGTTGCAATAAAGTAATGAAAAATAAAAAAAAATCACGAAAATGATAAAAAACATATCATGACGAACAACACAGATGATTTTTCTACAAACACAAGCAATAACGCAGTCTTCAAAATTGCGTCAGACGCTTAAATGCATAAAAAATGACCGTCACGATTCGCCCCATACGAAATGTAACGATTCGCCCCACTGTGACATGTTTGCTATGGAATGGCTTAGCAAAGACACGGTAACAATATTTGCGAATTTTCTTTTTTTACGCGAAAGGCAACACAATAAAGATAAAAAAAACATACACTTTCGATTGATCACAAAATTATTTAGCACTCAAAATTGAAAGATTGTAGACATCCAAATATGAATTTTACAAGTCACAAAACACATTTTACCCTGTCAAGCGTCAGTTTTCTACTGAGAATTGGAATGTCACCGAACCAAATGAGCGGCTGAAGGTGACGAACATTTAGCTATGCGACATTTGATATATGGTGGCGTAATTTTTAAGATATCGCTCTGTAACGATTCGCCCCATGTAACGATTCGCCCCACTCTCCCCTATATTATACTTCGTTCCGATATTTCAAGGCGTGTTGATTTACTTAGTGATTCTCTTTTATTGGGAAAATGTGACGGGCCTTCATCAAGGAGGCTCCAGCTTCACATAACAGCAAATGTTTTCATTGACATATTGTTAAAAATGTAGGTTGCACAGCTTGATCGGTAGTTAGTCGAGTCTTTCTATCGGGTGTTTGGCGGGTGTTGGACAAGTCATCCGCATGAAAACATTGCATAGAAACAATTGAACTCAATTGTTCTATGCCTATTTACTTATTGAATTACCAGTTATTAAAAAAAAATTAATTACTAAAGCCGCGGGGAACAACTCATAATTAATAAAAACCAATCTTATTTCTTAAATGAGGCTACAATGGAATATAAAGAATTGTGGTTCGTGAACGACTTTACTCTACTACTGGTTCTGAATACTACTTAGCGTATAAAGATTTTTACCTGCAAGCACCATGCTTTCGTCAAATTCAGTTCGTGTTCAGCAGTAGGTAAGTTCAAGTTCGCTGCTCGCGAAGATCGTGATTGTGTTACTACCATAGCATATATATCAATTGCGGCATTAGCTAATTTACTCAATATATATTGTTCATGAATTATGTTTTTTCCATATTTAACTAGCAGGCCCTCCACAGTTTGACCAAACATGTCGATACATATTGCTGTTTCTTTTGCATACGGTTGTAGTTCAGAAACCACGTAAGGGCTCAAATCAATGCCAGCGAGGCCGACTGTAGAAGCGGCTCGACGTGATGCTTCCTTAAAAATCAGGCCCAAATTTGCAGCAGGACTTTTAAACGCTCTTTGCAACTCTTTTAAATGTGAGCCAGCATATTGTATGCCAGTTAGCGCTACAAATAATCTGAGAATGTCATTTGTTCCTTCAAATATTCGGAAAATTCGCAGATCACGCATGACGCGCTCTAAGCCAGTTTCTTTCATAAAACCCATTCCACCAAGGATTTGTATGGCTTCATCACATACAAACCAAGCGGCTTCAGAGGCGAATACTTTTGATATCGCCGCTTCTAAATGATAGTCCTGACTACCGCCGTCCATGTTTTGTGATATTGTGTACGCCATCGCTTCTGTTGCATATTGAACCATATTCATTTGTGCCAACTTCTCTTGAATTGCTCCATACTCTTTAATTTTTTTCCCAAATTGAACTCGATTGTTAGCGTGATCAGTAGCCGTTTTGATACAGTGCTTCATAGTTCCCGCAAGAGTTGCCCCCATTCCAAATCGCCCATTGTTTAAAATGTTCATCGCAACTTTAAATCCTTCGCCTTCTTGCCCTAAAACGTTTTCAATTGGAACTTTAACATCTTCGAAATACACTTCAGCTGTATTTGATGCTTTGATGCCCATTTTCTTTTCAGGAGGACCATTGGTAACTCCTCCAAATGACCTTTCAACAATAAACGCGGTTACCTGTGAAAGAAGTAAAAAAACATTAATGCTTTAAAATGTATTTAGATTTCTTAAGTTGTGTCATTTTACTTTAAAATATATGGTGTCCCAAAAGAAGTACACGAAAATATTAAATAATGTTACGAAAATGACTTCTCTAAGTTCGTTTTTGGATTGTGCTTGAAAATAAAACCACTTCAATTTCTCAGCGCAAAACGCAGTCAGAAACCAACAATGACTCTATTCACAGACTTGCACTTCGCTTGTATTTACACTTGTTACTACTTTGCTTGTTCAAATAAGACCGATCCCTTTGCACTGCATCCGGCTGCCTTTTATACTTGTCTGGTTATCGCGCCGATTGTTCTCACACATTCCAGTTGGACTCTCTCTCGATCGTTCTCGCACAGCCCATTACAATCGCGAACCATCCTTGCCATATCGCAATTATAGCAAGCCGGCCGTACTCCAAAGTGCATGACTAAAAGTATGCTCGTAAAAGCATTCATGCATAGCACAGCAACAGTGTCTCATCGTTATAATATTTTTTTTTAAGTTCTGGTATAGCCCAGAGATTACATTTGCAAAATAAATTGTCACCAAATTTAAATCTTCTTCTCTTCTTCTTCTTCTTAACTGGCACGACAGCCCGATTACGAGACTAAGGCCTAGCTGCCCGCAACCAAATTTAAATCGGACACTTTTATTGGGACACCCTATATGTATGCATTATGGGTCAAGCTTTATTGTGCAATACTTTTTACTGCACACAATTGGATAAAGTTTTCAAGCAGCAACAGAAACGTTTACGCCCACATACGTGCGCAGTCCGATAAGTACTTAGCCCCACCGCCCGATGGTGCCACTATCGTAAGAGAAATTTACTATCGTGTAGCACATCCTCGTAGACGGCTACTGTCAAAATTTCAGCCATATTGGATTTGTAGTTTTGTTTTGACCGCGTGTGGAAACGAACGTGTCCGCGGATTTTAGAAAAATGGAAAAAGAGCAATATCGGTCGGTGATTCGCCAAATTGGTCGCATAGCGCTACGAACAGCTGCCCCCATCCGCCGTATTCTCCAGATTTTGCCCCGTGTGACTTCGTTTTGTTTCCAAACTTGAAAAAGTCACTCGCCGGGCAGAAATTTGAGTCGAATGCGGTTATCGCCGCCACGGAGGCCTCCAGAAAACGTATTTTGCAGACGGGTTAAAGAAGTTGGAGCATCGCTGGGTCAAGTGTATCGAGTTGAAAGGAGACTACGTTGAGAAATCGGCACTTTTCCAACATTTTCGTTTTTCTTTTGTAGGCTAAGTACTTATCGGACCACTCACGTATTATATATATAAATCAACTAGCTGGGCGCTGCGGCTTTACACGCAAGCTCTCCTGTTTCCCCCGATACGTATTCTTAACCCATTGTTGAGCCCATCTTTCCATCTTTGATTTCGAGTATTTTAAAAATTGTTAAGTCAGAAGGCCCACTAAATCATGTGTTTTCACATTTAGTCCAAACAAATTTTTAACCCTAGATTTTCCAAAAAATTAAAAGCACGTTTTTAACATCTGCCCACTAAACATTGAGACTAAGTTCCGGCGCGCGCCATTTGAAAACAACCATTGAATTAAAAATGCATTTTATTTGCCTTCGATTTTTCTCAATGTAAAGCAAATGTCCCGATTTTGGTTTTGAACGGTGTTTATCTCGATTTGTTTCAACTTTTACTTGGTTCGATTAATCACCTCTTGCTCGTTCCGTGCCTCCCAACCCTTTTCATACGTTTGAGAACTGCCCAGAAATTTTCGGTTGGACGTGCCTGTGATGTCCAACCGAACTTGGCACACAAAATAATGGCCACTTTAAGCCTTTATTTGTGGCTGCAACATGGATCCACAATTTATTGCAATTCACCAACACCGACAACAACAATAACAACAACAAAAACTGCAACAGTCGCGCTAACAAAGCCAAAGATTGTCATCAGCGTTGAGCGCCATTTATTAAATGGCCAAGTGGCGCGCCGACTGCGTCGAAATGGAGTTTTTCGTGCCGCATCGCGTGTTGTCGCCAAAGTCGTTTGGCAAAATCGTCGCTTCATCAAATACTCAAATGTCGGCTGGTTCGTTCTTTACTTGAAGTTGCAGCGAGCGGATTTTTAAATATTAAAAGTATTACATGAAATGCAATTGGTTTAACCCTTTCGCGGACACGTCGGCATAAGCCCACACTACAAATGGCTTAACCCTTTCAGTCACAATGTCCAATATATTGGACTACAGCCCATACAATTCATACAGCCCGGGTTATTTTCATGTCGGAAAGGGTTAAAATGGGACACGTCGGTATATGCCGACATAGAAAAAAAATCGTATATAAACACGTCGGACATAGACGACGTCAACTGGATTGGTTTTATATGTAGTAGCATATTATGTGCCACTGCAGAAGCAGATTTAAGTTAGTGCCCCAATTCGATTTTTTTTAATTTGTTTGTTTAACTATTACGGAAATTTTCGTGAGTGGGAGAAAAATATCACGTCACCAAATAAATGCATGTGTCGTTCTGCTAACATTTTCTAAATTTCGTGTGTCCGCGAAAGGGTTAAGAAATCAAGCAAATAATGCAGAATGTTTGGAAAATTTGAAAAATTTAAATTTAAACTGTTAACAAAATTTTATATATTTTTTTAATGAGCGAGTTTTAAATAAATTTTTATAAAATCAAACTACCAGATGGCAACTTTCTATACGACTGGTTCACAAATAAACGAACCTGAATGAACGAATCTGAACTTTCAACCTGAACCGGCTAACAGACCCTCCTACTACCAGATCTCTGCATCTTCCATCGTCTTCCCAGCCGACTCACAGCCATCAATTTGGCAGCTATCAGTCAGATATTCAAAGCAAATGCGTCCTACCACGACACATCAGCATTTACACTGACCACCAGATAGCAATTCATGATCTATGAAGCTCAAAATTCTACTCGAACACAGATCTCTTCATCAGATTTCCGAGCAGTAAAACGATAATCTCTACTGAGTGCTCGGGCACAGAGACAAAAAGGGAAACTGTATAGTCAATGAGCTGACAAGAGAAGGCTGGACCTACAAATCATCAATGGCACATAGGAAGTGGGAACAGCAAAGTAACCTATTCTCTCTTGCGATGATACCTACATCTCAAAACCGAATACCTAATTAGATCAAACCCTAGATGGCTCCATGAACAAACATGCATCATGCATCAAGACATATGGTCTACGCCCAAACAGAGCAGACCCAGGAAACGAATCTTACTAAGTTTTTTTTTACTCGGTCAGCCAATCCAACTTTTTTTCGCTAGTGATAGCTTGCAAGATATGCCCAAAACATGATTTCGTCGCCAGTGTGATATTTGCCAGTAAATTGCTTCAATTTTTGCAAGCATTGGCCGATATAAACGTCAGCATTGACCGCTTTGGCTTTGTTTGTACGAATCAATAGCGCTGAGACACCCTTCGAAGAAATTGTCACCCACACTAGCACCTTTGGCTCAAATTTTGATTTGCTGGCTTATTTAACTCTGTTTGGTGATGTTTCGATGTGGTCGGTGTAAAAATCGTCGTTGCCGCTTAATTTTGGTGCAAAAATGTGAAGTACGATTCAACATCGAAAATTATGAAAACTATATTTGTTATAACCGGGTTTGTTTTGAATTTTCTATAAAAACGATTTCCATCACATATACTTTTTTACTTACTTTATCTTTCCTTTCCCCAGTCTTTTTATCAACTTGTTCCGTTTGTGCAAACACGGTCATAATATCAGCAATTCCTCCATTAGATATCCATATTTTTGAACCGTTTAATATATAGTGTTTTCCATCAGAGGATTTCACAGCTCGAGTTCGAATAGAGCTCGCATCTGAACCTGAGCTCGGTTCCGTAAGTGCAAACGCTGCGTATACTTTTTCATGTGAAACTTTCGGAAGATACCGTTCTTTTTGTTGCTCAGTTCCAAATAATAAAATTCCTTTGAACCCAATACTTTGATGTGCTCCAATTGTAATTCCTAATCCCAAGTCATTGGCTCCGACAATTTCACATAAACGACCATATTGCGAATTGTTTAAACCCAATCCTCCATATTCGATCGGCACTTGAATGCCAAAAGCTCCTAGCTCCCATAGCTTTTCAAGGGTATCGTCATCAATTTTCGAATTTTCATCGTTTCGCGCAGCGTTGTTGACATCCTTAGTTCAATGAAAGTAAATAATGTTAACAAATATGTTTATCAGTAAGTACAAAAATTCAAGTCGTACATTATATATTTGAACATTTGTTTCTCGCAGCCTAAGCTCTAGGGTTCGAAGTTTCAACCATTAAAAATTAAAAATATGCGCATATATGTAGTACTTCTATATTGGCAGTAAGATCAGGGTACATTCGCCAACATCACAGTACAGCCAAAGACAATTAAACAATAAGATGTCTCACGCCCATACAGCCGAATGGCATAGGGCGAGCTCGGATTTGCAATATTTTCATTATCGAGAGCAAGCAAGCGTCGGTACAGTGAGAGCGTAATAATATTAACGCTCTGTGTTTTGCTCACACAAAGCACAATCGTTGACGACGGCTTTGATCGCTGCCAAGCAAAAGGAACATTGTATGCGCTCACTTCACATGCGTTGAAGTCAGTGGCGCAGGCAGGACTTCTTTTTGGAGGGATATTTCAC
Organism: Melieria omissa; assembly: GCA_963971225.1. Classification (NCBI taxonomy): domain Eukaryota; kingdom Metazoa; phylum Arthropoda; class Insecta; order Diptera; family Ulidiidae; genus Melieria; species Melieria omissa. The sequence continues at coordinate 117,473,016 of OZ020267.1, forward strand.
TACTACAACAATTATAAACAATTTGACGAGGTTCACAAATTAAATAAACATTGACAAATGATAAATAAATTGAAAAAAATAAATAAATTGATACATTTCCACAAATATGAAAACGCAGACATTCCCAGACTGTTGAGAAGGAAAGCGGAGTGTTTTTCATGCAGTAGAGGGGCTACAAGAAACCATACATACGTATACAAGAAGATGGCAGCGATGGGTAAGCTGTGGCTGCCCAGAAATAAATGCAGATTTTGGAAATAAAAATGTAAACAAAAAACAGCTGTTGCATCTTACCAAAGAATATGAAGTAATATAACACTTCGTTCAATAATGTGTGTGACTGACACATAGATGGCGGCACTAATACTAAATCAATATTTTTTTTCGAAATTAGGAAAAAATTACCTTTTCAGGCTTACTGTCAAAATTATATGTCAATCCGACCATTAGTTTACAAGTTACAGTGCTTTAAGTGACACTACTTTTGAGTTTTCAAAAAAAATGAATTCAAAGCAATTCCGTGTGCTGATTTATCATTGTTTTTTAATGAAAAAAAATACTGTTCAATGCCAGGAATGGCTTGAAAAACATTATTCGGACTCTGCTCCATCAAAAAGAACCATTTGTTATTGGTATGCCGAATTCAAACGTGGTCGTACAGACACCGATGACATTCCATCTACTGGACGGCCAAATGACGCTGTTATTCCGGAAAACGTTGAAAAAACACTGAAAATCATTATGTCCGACCGTAAAGTGAAAGTGGGGGAGATTGCTGACATTCTAAAGATATCAGCAGGCAGTGTACACACTATAATACACGAACATTTGGTTATGAAAAAGGTGTTTTCGAAATGGGTGCCGCGTTTGCTCACACCGGAGCAAAAACAACAACGAATCGATGATTCAAAGAGCTGTTTGGACATGTTTACGCACAAAAAGTCGGAGTTTTTGCGTCGGTACATCACAATGGATGAAACATGGATCCACCATTTCACTCCAGAGTCAAATCGGCAGTCTGCTGAGTGGCATGCAACCGGTGAAAGCCGCCCAAAGCGTCCAAAGGCACAAACATCGGCTGGCAAGGTTATGGCGTCAGTATTTTGGGATGTGCACGGAATAATATTCATCGACTATCTTGAGAAAGGGAAAACAATCAATAGCGACTATTATATAACGTTTTGGAACGTTTGAAAGAAGAAATCGCGATTAAGCGGCCCCATATGAATAAGAAAAAAGTGTTGTTTCACCAAGACAATGCACCGTGTCACAAGTCGATGAAAACGATGGCAAAAATGCATGAATTGGGCTTCGAATTGCTTCCTCATCCCCCGTATTCTCCAGATCTGGCCCCCAGCGACTACTGACTTTGGCTCAAATGATGAAGTAATCGCCGAAACTAACGCCTATTTTGAAGGCAAAGAAAAATCGTTCTACAAAGGCGGTATCGAAAGATTGGAAAAGCGTTGGAATGATTGTATCTCCCTAAAAGGGGACTATGTTGATGAATAAAAATTTTGGCAAAACAATGTGTTTTAATTAGTTAGCCACACACATTATTGAACGAAGTGTTAGACCGCGCATGTGGGCGCAAAAGTGTATTCGGTTGCTATGATGCGAGCGGGAAGAGCGAAGCGTAGGCATTTGAAAATGTTAGGTTCATAACATTTTCTGTTAGATTTGCGTAGGACAACAGCAAAAAGCTATGTTATTGTTCGCAACGGCTTCACTCGTGTACATTTAAGTGGTGGTTGTTGCAGCGTAGTGTTCGCTCAATCATTTTTTGCATGCATGTTTCTTGATCTTGTTTGCCGAAGCGCAAGCAAAAAACAAACAACGAACGAAGGCATCGTCATCATCGTTTCAACGAAGATGACTCGGGATTCGCTAATGTTTTTGTTGTTGTCGTTTATTGTGTGTATGCTTTTTTGTGTTGCCGTTTGGTTTTTGCTGCACAGATTGCCGTCAGCTCACCATCAATCGAATCTTTGTGGTGTATGGCTTTTTGCTGGCCAACGCTTTGATTGATTTTAAAATTTGGCGGTTGATCCCAATTTGAAATGTTTACAAATAGTTTTACGTGGCGAGTTCGACATAAAATTATTTGTTTATCTCACATGGTTGATTACAAGTTTGAAAATATAGAAAAACTACGAAAAAAAATTAACTGATGGCTGTATTGACTTCAAAATTCGTAAAAACACTTGAAATCAAAAATAATTAGATACGTGTTTTAATTTTTTTTTTAATTGAAATCTAACGGACAAACCAAGGGTTAAAAGATTGTATGGAAAAACCTAAATAGGTCTATTGACTTTCAATTTGTCGAAAGCACTACTAAAGCACTAGATAAAGAAATTAATAATAAGACAAGTAGTTTGTCATAAGAAAACTGTGATTTAGGAATGCCTACGTTTAAAAATAGTATAAATATTCTACACCTGAATGGTTCCATGGCGAATGATGTGACCATAAATTTACAATATAAGATTTTCTTAGTTTAGTTCTTTTAAGCAAGCATTATATGCTTATATGCTAAAAATAGTTCCAAAGAACGGGACGGAAAATTATTACGGGCTAATAAAAACTTCTTCCTTTCTTTCCAATTTCCCTTTTTAATTGTCTTTGTTGATTACTTATTATATATTTTTTATTGCCTGTAGCGATCATATAGGCGCCATGCCAGCCATATTTTATTTTCTTTTCTATGATTTTGCGCACACTACAGTCGGCAGTGAGTTCAGGAGCAATATGAGACGCCGTGCAGGCTTATAGAAGAAGAAGAAAAGCCAGCCGCCACAAAATAGAAATCGTTTTACAATATCAGCATTTCGCCAGCGCAACAACAACAGCACATCGTCTTCATCTCCCAATCATTCCACGCCGCAGCAGTGTGCTAACGCAGACTCGCTGCAGTGAGCGCAACCAAAAGCAAGCCTTCGTATGTTTATTTTCTTTGCTTCTACTCACATGTTACTCCGAAGTTACAGCGATTTCTGCTGTTAGTAACAGAGGGTTCTGCTGTCAATAACAGAGGGTACTACCAGCAGTACCCGCCATACAACACGTTTGCTTGTGTGAGATGCGCGTTCTATATTACTTCATATTCTTTGATTTTACTCGATTCCGGTGGAAACGCTGGACAGTTCTCAAATTTAACAGAGCCCTTCACTGCAGTTAAGCGCTCAGTGGAAATAGGCTATTATTTGAACAAGCAAAGGTGAAACACGGACTATTCCAATAAGTAGTAGCAAGTGTAAAGGCAAGCAAAGTGTAAATTTGTAAATAAGGTGATTGATTTATGCGGTAAATCGAAAACGTGCCTTAATTGAAGAGGGCCGTTATAGCGAAATGCCGTATAAAGAGCGGCCGTATAGCGAGGTATGGGTGAATTGTATTTGTGCATGTATTTGTATTGTTTGCGCTACACAAAAATTCAGCAGGTTACTGAAAAATATTAAATAATTTTACTAATTTATATTTAAATGTCACTGTGTTATATTTTGAATAATCCTCAAATTCTGTATAAAAACTGTTGAAATGCATTTTCGTTTTAATGGTATTTCACTTCGAGTACTAGAGCTAAATTTTCAAGAGGCTCCCTCACACTCACTTTTAGAGCACATTTATAGAAGTGTTGCTAATAGAAAGCTGTTCACTACAAAATATAAGTTAACAGTAAATACTTACAATAAAAAACTTTTTGAAAGGATCAACGAGACTAGTTGTAAGATCCTTTTCTTCCTGCGTCAAAACATCTGGATATGGAAATACTTGCGATGAAACTAAGTTACCACGAAATATGTTTGCCATAAATGAATGGTTTTCCTTTGATTGGTTTGTTACATCAGGCTTCACATCTCGTTTTGGTAAAGATGAGGCGTAACACCTGAAAGTTGAAATTTTTTTTATTAAATAATTCTGTGGATTTGGATTTCTTTTCAAAAAATTATTTTTATTTACTTCCAATAACATGAATATTACGGCTGTCGTAAAACATTATGGGTCACATATTTCTACTGAATGCGATTGTTGGTTTCATTATGTGAGATCCTGTGGAGTCTCGGTGCATGTTCATCGTGTGGGACGTCGTTGAGTAAGCGGTATTAGTGGAGCTGGCCAGAGTTAGACTGGTGCATTCCCATTTTGGTTTGCGTAATTCGTCATTATAACTTAAAAATATCTACGGGATAGCTGAACCAGAGGTCTGATGGACCTGGACGACAACAGCGGTGGCGTAAAGTCATAAAACCTTGACAGCATAGGCCTTCAAGCCTTAGAAACCCAAGGAGGCAACAGTGGAGCCAACTCCATTCACTGCTCGTTTAACAAAAGATATGCCTGAGCGCCAACAAAGGCAGAAGCTCAGTGGGGCTGGCAAGAAAGAAGCTTATATACCTCCTAAAGCAAGGCATGAATGAAGAGGAACCATATGAAAAGACTCATCTACGTATGCTTAACGATAATGGGAGAATGTGGAACAAACTCCACCAGAGGCAGCAAACAGAAGCTAAGGGAAGATGAGCCATCCATATTAAAGGCTACAATGGCCAATGCAAACAGGCAGCCTCATATAAGGATGTCTTGCAGAGCAAAAACATAGCCATTCTGGCAAAGAATTACCAACATAGGGCCCTAACAACAGAGCAGGTGGACTCAATCCAGAACACAATATTGGAAAAAATCTTTAATTTGGTGACACGACGGAGCCTCAATTCTTGGGTTCTACTTGGTTCGTTGTAGTGGCCGCCTTTGTATGAGACACACTCAGGCCTATATGACCCGTTGTGATACCACAAGTTCCACCCGTTTGAAATGTGTATGCAACACTGTTTTTTTTCTGACATGTGATACAACACACATTTCAAATGGATAGGGAAAGGGAGGGGACCCACAGTTTCACGCCGAATCCGAACGGCGATTCTTGTAATTCTCATCAGCTTCATGTGGACAGGGATTTACCAGCCCAAGCTTGAAATCGAACCTAGGGCCCCGGTATGAAAAGCCAGCGCACTAGTCACTGGACTATCGAGGCTCGCTTGGGTTCTAAATACAAGGCAGGATATTTAGTGCATTGTAAGGAGAACGCAACTACGGAGTGGGTGAGATCGATTGCCTTAGAAATGGTAACGTGGGAAGGTGCCTCTCTGTGGGCCGTAAAGGAATCCAAAATTTTTCAATCCAGGGTCGCACTTTTAAATCCGCTGGCGTTGAGATAGCAAGAACTTTTAGTTACCTTGAGGTCCATAAGCAAAGCCTAAATGCGAAGGCCTGGGGTTCCTTAAAAGGGTCAAAAAAGGATCAAATGCCATGCTTATTCTGGCAGTCGATCAAAAGTCTATAGCTGCTTTACAAGAAGCCAAGGGCAGAGTCAGCTACTGCTTTGGTGAAATTAGCCTCAAAATGAAGGCTGCTGCCACTAATGCCAAGCAGCGAGCTAAACAGTTGGATAACGTGGAGATCTTGAAAGACGAGACGAACTCTCTCAGTGGCTCCAGCCACCCAACAGTACAATCATGAGTCGCCTCCAAGTAAATCTTCATCATGCTTAGAGGGCACGGAACTTAGCAGAAGAGTTGCTGGAAGCATCACTGATATAGGATTAATTCAAGAGCCCTGGATAAACAAAGGACGAAAACGAATTTTAAAATAACGGAAATATTTTTTCTGTCAACAGAGAGCTTTAAAAGACCTTTAACCTGTGCAGTATGTTCAGTCGATTCCCTTTGTTGTACACTGAAAAATCCCAATCCTGTTCGTGGTATTCTACTGGATTTTTGAACTATGATTGTATCGCAAAAATTCAATAGCTTTCGAACAAAAGTTTAAAATACCAGTGACAGTCATTGGTTCTTGGGACATCTTCCCGTCCCGAAAATCGCGGGATACAAACTCTTCCGCATTGCATTTAAATGAAATTGATAACTTTTAATACTTTATTAAAACAATTTTGGAAATTTCAGGCGAAATAAATTTAACGCCAAAACAAAAAAAAGATCGATCGAAAATAAATTAACTCTACTTTGCAAGGGGGTGGGTAGTGGGCGTCTTCTGCAAAAGGCTTACAATTATTACAACCAACAACTGTTGAATCTGAAAGATGTTTCTCTTCAGCAGGGTTTATTTGCAATAAATTTCGCTCAAGATTAGAGGACAAAATTTTCGGGGGTCAAATCACGCATTTAGCAAAGGAATGAAGCTTGTCCGATTATGCGATTGAGCCACTGTATACCATGACCTCACGCAACTAAAAGGCAAAACATTGTCAATAAAACACATCATGAGTTGCCACATTGTGCAGTGATTCGTTCCATAGACAAAATTCAAAAAATGTATAGTCTCAGATTTTGTTTAACGATTTTGATGTAATTTGAAAGATAAACTCCAACTAAGAAAGAAAGCCCCAAAAAATCTGTGCAAAAAATTAATTAGTGTGTATGGAAAAGCGGCTCAAAGTTGAAACTTTTTTCACAAAAAAATTTAAACACATAATTTCTTTTTTTTAGTCTATTGAGTAAAAAAAATTTTATAAATTCATGGTTACTAAGAAGTTGCTAAAACTTTCAATATAGATTAAAAATGATGTGGCCATTTTCGCTTTTAGTGTTTTCTTAAAATTTGCAAAGCTAGTTTAAAATATTTTTCTAAATTAAAAATCTGAAAATTGGCAAAACTTAGAGGAAAATATCTTGAAAGTATGTGAAAGTATGTTCCTGGATTTTTTCATTTTAAGAAGCATTCTTTCTTTGTCGGATAATGTAATTGCATCCTCCGATATCTTCCGATCTCAGGAAATAATTCTATTTGAAAAGTGGTCTGAACACCCTTTCATCGACAAAATTTTTTTTCATCTCTAAAGGAATGCAATCAGCATGAAAAAACTGCGAAAAAGCAAAACATACGTCTATTATTATCGTTTTTATTGCAAACCTAAAGGGTCTTAGACAATTTCTGTTACTCTTTGCAATTATCAATGTTGATGTTACCGATTAAATGTAAAATCTGAAAAATCTAGCCAACACACTCGTTGCTATAGCTCACCAAATATGACGAAAATTGCAAATTAAAGTCTTAGACATTGCCAAATTACAAAAGTTTAAGAAAAACAAAATAAAGATTTCAATTGAGCAGACCATGATTAACGAGTATACCAAATTTTATGAAGAACGGACCACTCCTTCTAATTTTGTCCCGCGGTTGTATGGAGTCGAATCACTGTGCATTGTGTAGGTTATATTGATGGCACTAAACTGAAGCTTGCCGAAGCACCCGTGGTCAACCAAACAGCATATTTTTCGAAAAACCGCATATACTCGTATTCCATTAAAGCGCAAGTCGTATGCGATTGCAAGCGATTCTGCTTATTCTTTACAAACTACTCTCAACACTCCCTTCAGGCCGAATTCACAACAGATTCCGAGTTAGAGTGGATCATTTCGTTGCCATACTTAAAGAGCGTTTTGGTAGCCTTAAAGAATTAAGGATTCGTATAAAAGACGAAAAAAGTCACAACTTCTACTCAGAGTGGTTTATACTTTTCAGTACATTGCACATCTTACGTAGCCTCTCGTGAAGCTTTTAGGACAACTTCAACAGCTTGATTCAGGAAGAAACAAAGATAAAATTTCTCCAGCTGGCGATTATACAAGACCAATCAGCAGACCAGAAGCAGTTGAAAAAAGACAAGCAAGATACCGACTTATGTTGGATAATTAAATTTATATACAAATTTCGCTTTTTGTTTATATTTTATTTTGCATATTTATTATCTATTTCGTATTTCGCAACCCCCTCTTTAATTTTTATTGAATTCTTTTTTTAATTATGTTTCTCGTTCCTGCATTTTTTCTCCACTTTCTTGCCTTCTCATTTCTAAATCTATTCTCTTATCTTTTAAAGTTATTTTCATTTTTTGAATTTCAATATTTCTTCTTTTCGAACGAGATTCTCTCCTTCTTGTATTTTCGCCAGTTGCAATATGCCTGATAAGGGAGCTTTTGGTGTGGCAGTTATTCGCGCAGCTTCCGGCCCAGGTGCGGTGGAAGATGTTGCGTCTGAAGACGAAGGTTCACAAAACTCTGGTGGCGATTCAGGTGAAACTGGAGATGGCCAAGGAGGTGGTGGTGACAAAAGCGAATCAGTGCATAAAATTGGCGCCAGCGCCACAGTTCGCCTTCCGGAAACATTGATTACTCTTTTGTAATGAGGACATAATTTTAATACATTCCCTGTAATAATTTATATTATTGGTTTTTTTCATGGTGTAGTTATAAAATAACCTTCAACACGTTCATTCCCATCTTCCTCCAGCACTCCTACCCCTGTTGACGCAAGCCAGTCATTCGCCTTCTTAAAGTGTCTTCAGATGTCACACCTTCCAGCGCACAGGTCCAACGTTGCCTCAAACTGCTTCTTGTCATACAATTATTTTATAGAAATATTGAGCTGTGGGAAAAAATGAATATTAAAAAGCTTAAAGGCTAAAAATGTCTTTAAATAGGAAATGTACCTGAAAGTCAGGCTCCTCCTGTGAATGCTCAACTATTAAGAGGATCTCGCTTTCTCTCCATTTCTTGCAAGGCGCGGTCTTTCGTTTAGTGGGAAGCAGGGCCGTAGCTAGGGGGGGGGGGGGTTAGGGGGGTTCTGACCCCCCCGAAATGTTAGAACATTGTTTTAATTTATAATATTCTAAACTAGTTACTAATCACACCATGCATGGCTACGTTTACATTGAGCCCAAGTGCCTAATTAAGTTAAATTAGTCATTTAATTTAGCTTGGAAGCTTGTTTTCAGTCAGCTGTCGGGTTTTGATTTGAGTAACCCCCCCCGAAAAAAAATCCTGTCTACGGGCTTGGTGGGAAGTGTATCTATTTTTAGCTGAAAAAATTAAATGTTTATATAAATGTAAATAAAACATAGTTTGTGTGAAGTACTTACTTAGCACAAGAAATAAAATGAATTAATTTTTCACAATCAGTTGACGCACAGTAGCACACATTGCACGAGTTGCAAAACGTTTTTCGCTTGTATTTTGTTTTTGTATCATTGCACGGATTGTTCATCTTGCCAGAACTTTACAAGATTGCGAGAATACCCCTAGTTAAATACATAAAAGCATGCGAAATATTCAGACGAAACCTAAAAATATCAAAAACTAAATAAATTAACCAATTCACCGAAAATATTGAAATGATAAAGCACTCTGTGTTGAATGCTTTTCTATGCACAAATGCTTTTCCAAGCATACTTTTAGGCATGCACTTTGAAGTATGGCAAATTTGGTATACTTCGCTTTGATAGTCCGATATGGCAAGGATGGTTCGCGAAAGGTAATGAACTTTTCTAGAACAATCGAGATAGAAAGTACAACTGGAATGTGCAAGAAACTTCGACGCGATAAGAAAACTAGTATAAAAGCAGCAGTGGCAGCGCAAGGGGTCGAGTCTTAGTTGAATGAGCAAAGTGGTAACAAGTGTAGATACAAGCAAAGTGTAATTCTGTAAATAAAGTGATTGTTGGTTTCTGGGTGCGTTTTGCGCTGAGCTATTAAGTGTGTTTTATTTTTCCAGCACAATTCAGCGATTAAGCCTAAAGAACTCATTTTCGTAACATTTGGTGTCAGAAGTGGGATTGCACTACTAAAAATAAAATAAAATTATAAAACACAGACATGGTTAAATTCGAACTGCTGAAGGTGGACCAGCTGAAGAAGGAGCTGGCTGCCTGGAATTTACCGACTGCTGGCGGAGAGGTGGGGTTACACGAGGCACGAGGCGTCGATTGGACTGCGCACGAGTTCGGAACGCAGGAGCTAGAGGCGTCGACCAAGATGGAGGAATCGCCGGCTAGTGCTGCATCGCTGCAAAGTACGGCTGCAACGGCTGCACCACTACAAGCATTGGACATGAGCCAGCTAATGGTTGCACATAAAGGCATGTTCGAAACTTCCAATCGTGAAATGGCCGCCCAAATGGAAAATGACAATCGCGAAATGTCGGCGCAAATGGCAACAAAACTGAAAACTACGAATCAGGAAATTTCGGCAAAAGTCGAAACGACGAATCAAGAAATAGCTAAAATGGAAACGGCGAACCGAGAAGTAGCAGAGCGAATGAAAACCAAAATCCAGGAAAATGCGGAAAATTTTGAAAATGCAAATCGCGAAAGATCGACACAAATGGAAGCGTTGAATCAAGAAATGCCAGCAAAACTCGCAAGTGCAAATCAAGAGTTGTCCAGCAAGCTTCAGTAAAATTCTGCGCGCTTGGAGCAGAAAGTGGAAGAAATTTCAGACAGGGTTAATGGGAAAGTCGAGCACCTGGAGACGCGAGTAGAATATTTGGGCAAACGAGAAAAATCGACGAGCGGCTTGAAGAGGTACAGCCGCGAGAATGGTTGCCGCCAGTTCAGGAAAGTTCTGCGGAACAATGACAGGCTATAATATAGTATCAAACTTATAATAGCTTAATAATGGATTTTTTCGACAAAAAAATTAGGTTTTTAAAAAATTTATAACTCGTTGTAGGTACACATAACATGTGTGAATGTTTCCGCAACAAAGTTGTAAGTTTGTTAGACTAAGATAATCAGCCCTGTTCCAGAATCCGAATCGGATCGGAAATGGATTTGATTCCGACCATCGGTGTTCTACATTCCGATTATCGGAAATATTTTCCGATGCAACCCTGTTCTCAAATCCGATTAAGTTCGAACGAATTTGGATCGGAAATTTGGTGTTCTGCATTCCGATTATCGGACATTTTTGTCGAAAATAATCCGCTCAACAAAAAGCTGGTGGAATTAAAATCGGAAAGCAGCAAAACGAAAACAAATAACGAAAATGTAAGTAACTAAATGAAACATCGTGTTAAATAAAACTAATAAATTAATTTTTAATCACGGGAAAGCATAAGACTGCTGACCAGAGCAAAATGGTCGCGAAAGGTTTCTGCAAAGGCGACAAAGTCGATTTTGAAAATAAATGGAAGCATTTAACGCAGTCACTGAACGGGCAAGGACCACCAACAAAAAGTGTAACGGGGTGAAAAAAGGTGAGAAGTAAATTAAATCAATTAATTTTGTAAAATTTTCTTCAATCATAGACCTGATTTGATTGGAAAAGTGAAGTAAGAAGGAAGCTGGCGCATAATAGAAGAGAAGCTTTAGCGACCGGCGTTGGACCTTTTAAGAAGCACACTCTTTCCGAAATGGAAGAGGCGGTTGCCTTTTCTACCGATCGTTGATAGCCTCCTTCGGCAAGAAATTTCAAAGTCGTCGCCAATTTCAATTCTGGCGGAATGGAGCACTGCCGAAGAAAAGGTCTCACTTCGGTCAAGATCATGTTGAATGCTGCTTTGTTAAGGCGGTACTGAGCAATAAACCTTAAATAGGAAATTTTGAACATAACTGAAATGACTTGTACTAGTTACGAAGAATCTGGCAATTCCATCGGATTGCTGTGGTCTCGCGAAATTCTCCGCTTTACTTTTTCAACGGCGGACTGCTCGTTCTCAAGCAATACTACCAATAAAATAACCCAACTCATTAAATCAAATAAAAAATCTTACAAAATTTTACAATTTCCTTTTTCATTTGAACATTAAAAGCAAACAGCTGATTGAAGGTTTGTTAATTTGCTAACAATCGGATTCGAAATAAACTTCGAATGTGACAATTCCGCTCGGATTGTAGAACACCTCTTCAAATCGGAATCGGATTTAATTCCGATTCAAATCCGATTCCGACTCGGATTCTGGAACAGGGCTGAATATCCCTGATTGCGATAAAAGGAAACAAAAATTTTAATAGGGTGTGGTGTTCTGCATTTAAGTCGGTTTAGTTTGACGATATTTTTGTTTGTTGTGTGTTTGTTTAAAATTCTTTAAAAAATGTGGCATTTTCGTTGTTGGCCGCGTAAGTCAGCAAAGTGGTTCGCCACACTCGAATGGTTTTTTTAAATGATATTTCATACAATTACAACCCATATCATGTAAATCGATTGGGAGTAGATTGAGTTACATATCGCACACGCACTACAAAAGTGACAACTCAAAATGTTTGATTTTCAGGAAACGCAAAAAACCACACGTATTTTGTTGGTAGGATCGTTTATCGCTACTCTCAAAATCAGTTGTATTTTCCGACGAAAGAGGGAGAAACTGAAAACAAACCGATGCGGCAACACAGCAAACCGACGATTTTGACAAAAGCGATAAACAATCAGCCGGTGGCTTGCTACCTTATAGTTGAGCCATGATACTGAGCTTTTGCTTATTGGTAGACTAATGCATTGTGCACAGTATTAACTAGTGTCCGACGGAATATTCGGTTGCGGCCCAAATAAGTGGTTTCGGCCAAAAAATGACCGAAACCGAAACTTTTTGGAATATTTTGATTTGATTTTTTATGTTTGTTTTTAAAAAATGAATTGTTTTTATTAATAAGCATTTTTTTTGTTATGTTTGTTCTTTATTTACTTAAGGTAAATTTCGTTTGTTGAAAAATTGTGATTTTGATCCCTGATGTGGTGATTTTTATTTCAACTAGAAAGTTTCGGTTCGGCCGAATATTAAAAAAAACCGAAACTTGGTTTCGGTTTCGGCCAAAAAGAGGTATCGGTCGGACACTAGGATTAACTCACAAACCCGAAAATTTAAAATTTAGAGTTGTGTCACTTTTGTAGTGCGTGTGCGATATGTTGGTACAACCTTTGAACTTTGACCCCGAGCAATAACTTTTATTAGCGTTTCATAAAGTCTGTAGCTCGTAAGATTCATGAAAAGCTCTATGTAGCTGTTTTGTTCTTTTCCATGAGAGTTCGCTTACTCCATTTCTTCCAAAGGTTTAGCAATATAAATCATAACAGTCATTTACGTACGCATATCATAAAGACCTGTAGGAATGTGCATGTACATATGTAAACAGATTTCAAACGAACCGGGCTTAACACTTAGTACTTGTTGTTTCTTACCTAGATAAAAGCTTAAGTAGCTTTGCATTTTCGGATACAACACGGTTTACTGACAACATAGCAAAAAAAAAACCAAATATATCCTCAAAACTCGCACTAATTTTAATATAGAGATGAAAAGCACCTATCGATAGTTCGATATTTTTGATAGTAACACGAAATCAACAGCCAAAACACATCGAAACGGCAGCGACACGACCACATTTGTCAATATACAATTAAAATGTTGCTATGGAGTCGATTATTGTGAACACTAAACGGCAACCGACCACAAATATCGCCAGAGACAATAAAGACATTCGGTTTCTTCTCACTAACACAGAGCAATTTTTTGCTGTCACATAAATACCCGCTGTCACATAAATCACCAAGCCATTTAGATACATCTTGTGGTGTGTGCATTAGTACCCGTGCGTCCCCGCAAAAGTGAATGTCATATGCGTCATACAAAAGAATAAAACATACAACATTCCTTTACTGGGACCACTGATGTCGCTCATGCGCCGTGTCTAACTGTTTTTTTGTTTGCTTTTTATCAGCCGCACAGCGCATAATTGCGTGGAAGTGTGTGGAATAGGAATAATTGGGTTGGGAATCAATGAACTTGGATATGTTGCAGGGTTTTTTTTTTTAGGAAAATTTAAAGAACAGGAAAAATCGGAAATTGGATGGAAAAGTGCGGGGACCGTGCACACGGCGGGAGTTGAACCCACGACCTCTGGGATAACAGTCTAGTGAACTCACGCTAGGCTATCAAGGCTGCTAGCATATTATTAATTCAGATAAATTGCTTTTTCCACTTTCTTCACATGATATGAGCTCAATTCCTGAACCTGTGAGTTCCTCTGCACTTGCAGTTACCTCCTGTTCGACAACAGTGAGTAGACAAGTTTAGACTTCTGTGACAAAAGCGGTGGGGGTTAAATTATGCAAAATGTAGGGAACGTAGGAAATTGCGAAGATATAGGAAGTGCAGAAGAGGTTTTAACACAAGTTTGCACTGACAATTTGGTTCGAAATTACTCTTGGCAAGACTTTCAAAGTCTGCCAAGACCAGCGTAATGTTTTGTAAAAAGATGGAAATAGAGGTCGATATTAATGAAAAGACTTTCTTAAAAAAAATGCGTTTGTATATGTGTGTGGTTAGATGTTTCTAAAACTATTTAATTTGCATACTTGCAAGAATTCTTTACCGTACCTCGGTGATGAAATAATCCGACGACCTAATATTCTCGATGAAGAAGTCTGAATTTGTTTAAAGCTCCAGAGGATTTCAAATTGTACATATTTTAATTAGATGATACGGTTTTTGAACTATGGGATGGGGCTTCCCACAGAATTGATGTTAGCCAATATCTGTTGTCAAAAATGAACCAAAGAGCGCCATACATTTGCTGTGACAACTGTGACAAGTCATATTCTGCTGGCCCTTTTCATACGGGTCCGAAAATACTTCCTCCTGCGATTTTACAATCGCGAAGTAGCCGACTGTACTTACAAGCATAAACTTTTAAATTACCAACATTTGTAAGTAACGGCTACTTTTAGTTTTTGTGGTCCGTTTAGTCCGCAAATAGCGCCTTGTGTCCAAGACAAAAAAAAACCGTCCACGCGGGAGGCACAAAATTGAAAACGAGTGCAGGTCTAACGTCTGCTCGGCTCGGCTACTTCATTGAAAGAGAAAATGGACTGACAAATCAATTTTGCAGAATAGATTAACAGCTACACGGCTGCACCGTTTGACAAAATAGGAAGGCTGGCAGATGGCGCCGCCGCTGCGCAGTAACTTTAAGGCTAGGCGGTTGAACCATCCGGTTCGAAATCTGTCTCCGATAAGAGGCGGCAAGGTTTCTATATTGCCGGGGTGGAGTTGCCAGCCTTGGTCTTCACAGTAGCGTCACGGATGAGCCCCCTTCACAACTACTATAACTCGGCCAAGACGGCATTGGGAAGGTGGCTGATTGTCTTTTTTTGATAGCCACGATATCGCCAATGCGGAGGTCATCGGAACGCCGCTGCCATTTTTCGCGTGTTTGTAGTGTCGTTAGAAATTCGTTTTTCCATCGATGCCAACACTCTTGATGTAACCTTCGTAACCATTGCCATTGTCTCAATCTAGATGGGGGAAATATCTGTGATAAGTTCAGCTTATCAATAGCTTTAATACGTACCATGAGAGTCTGCATCTACGGGAATTGTAAATTCTGTTCTCGGCAACGCTCACGGCGACTGTCGAAACGTGTAAATGCGTCTGGAAACCTAATGCCAATCGTGTGAACTCGATCTGGTTTCGGCGCAAATTTCAAAAATACTCGATCTGCCTCCTGTTGCGCCGAAAGAAATTGGTACAATAGCGTCAATCGTGTGAACAGTTGAAGCCAGACAAAAAAATTAAAATTGAGCCGAATTTTGTCGGCAACTCGAGCGCCAACCATAGGGGCCGACAAATTTTGTCGGTGCTTTGAAATTTTTTGAAAATTTATTTCACTTTTTTTTTCGATTCGGGCAATCATGTGACCTACCTATTAAATCGTTCGGCGCAATATTTCTGCTCGCTAGGTTGAGCCGATAAAATTTGTCGCAATTGGGGCAATCGTGCGATCCAAATAAAAAATATTTTGCTCAATAGACAATTTTTGCGTAGTCATTGCCCGACCAGATCGGCGCATTTGCGGCAATCGTAGGACCTTAGCTTTACGAAGTATGCCAGCAAAGTACAATACGGGAGTCAAAAAACAGTAGGCAGGGTGCGTCCGATAGATTTAAAACCTTGCGAACGTGATCCAAAGTCTGCCGCAATAACTCTGCTGCACACAATTCCCAGCGGAGAATAGTAGAACCTTTGAGAGGCGAGACTTGAGTCCGGGCTATAATCAGACCAACACAAATGTGCACGTCTTCAACTCGAGTTCCATAACTAATAAGGAAATCGTCGACGTAAAATGACGACAATATAACATCCTTCGTATATTCCGCTCGTTGCCAAACCACCAAATTACGGTTGTCAGCTGCGCACTGATTTAGGGTCCGAACGGTATTGTACTGCCTGTGAGAGCCTCGTGGGGCGCCTCGTGCCTAAAAACGCGCTGCCACTTCTAATGCTCCGGGGCCACCATAATTTGGCGAAACATCTTCTCTACATCAGCCCTCAGGCAAATTGATGTCGACGGAATTCATGACAGCATGATGTGGTATGTAATAGCTCTGCTCTTCAATACTCGATTTCTCTACCCGCACCATGTGTCCCAGCTGCTCGTACTCGCGCATAAACCAACCTGTGCTGCATCACTGGATTCTTCCTTAGGCGTCGTTCGAGCTGATAAAACTGTCGTAGAGCCATCTGATGCAAATTCCCAAGGCATGCTGAATCACGTTTAAACAAAAACTTCACTTTGTACCTCCCTTGTTACTTACTTACTTAACTGGCCATAACAACCCGTTATCGGGTTACGGCCTGCCGCAAAACTTCTCTCCAGGCGCCTCTGCTTCGCGCGCGCCTTCTCCAGTTGGTCGCACCAAGAGATACCAGGGCCTCTTCCACTTGGTCCTTCCACCGGAGACACGGCCTCCCTCTTCGCCGTCGACCTCCAACCATCGCATCGAATACCTTTTTCGCCGGAGCTTCGTCGTCCATGCGGCAGACATGACCGAGCCAGCGTAGCCGCTGGATGTTAATTCGCTGCGCTACGTCCATGTCCTTATACAGCTCATACAGCTCGTTATTGGTTCGTATGCGATAGTCGTCACCAACCCGAACAGGGCCGAAGATTTTGCGAAGCACCTTCCTCTCGAACACTCCAAGGGCCGCTATGTCGTTTCGTGTCATTGTCCATGCTTCAGCGCCATAGAGGAGCACGGGCAAGATAAGCGTCCTATAGAGTGAAAGTTTTGTCGGTCGAGTGAGGTCTCTACTTCTCAATTGCCTACCGAGACCGTAGTAGCACCTGTTGGCAAGAGTTATCCTTCGCTTTATCTCCAGACTGACATCATTGCTGCTGTTGATGGCGGTGCCAAGGTAGACGAATTCCTTGACAACTTCAAAAGCATACCTGTCGGCCTCGACGTGAGACCCTAGCCGCTGCGAGTCCCTGCGTGTAGACAGCATATACTTCGTCTTGCCCTCATTTACCACCAGACCCATTTTGGCAGATTCTCTTTCGATAGCCGCAAAGGCAGCGGTGACATCTCGCTTGTTACGTCCGATGACATCAATATCATCAGCGTAAGCAAGGAGCTGGACACTTTTGTTGAAAATTGTGCCATTACGATGTACACCGGCCTTGCGCAGCACACTCTCCATGGTGAAGTTGAAGAGGTCGCAGGACAAAGGATCGCCCTGTCTGAAACCTCGAACGGTATCAAAGGGGTCGGAGAGGTTACTTCCAACCTTGACGGAGCTGCGCGTATTGCTCAACGTCGCTCTGCAAAGTCTAACGAGCTTTGCAGGGATACCAAGTTCAGACAATGCGGCATATAGGCGATCCCTTATCGGGCTATCGAATGCTGCCTTGTAATCGATGAAGAGATGGTGTGTATCGATTTGGTTCTCATGGGTCTTCTCCAGGATTTGGCGTAGAGTGAATATCTGGTCGATGGTGGACTTACCAGGTCTAAAGCCGCACTGATAAGGTCCAATCAGCGCCTTGGCGAGTGGCTTTAGTCTTTCACATAATACGCTCGTCAGGACCTTGTATGCAATGGGAAGTAGGCTGATACCCCTGTAGTTGGCGCATATTGTTGGGTCGCCTTTCTTCAGCACAGGACAAAGGGCACTGAGGTTCCAATCGTTGGGCATTCGTTCCTCCAGCCATATTTTGCAAATGAGCTGATGCATGCACCCAATCAGCTCACCGCCGCCGGCCTTGAACAATTCAGCTGGTAGCCCATCCGGCCCTGCAGCTTTGTTGTTCTTGAGTCGCTGGATAGCGACCCGGACCTCGTCATGGCTGGGCGGTGGCACATCCACACCGTCGTCGTCGATTGGTGCCATCTGGACATCTTCACCACTGGCGGTATTGTTCCTTTCGTCGCCTGCGAGCAGCTTGGTGAAGTGCTCCTTCCACAACCTCAGCACACCCTGCGCATCCGTAACCAGATCCCCGTTTTCGTCTCTGCAAGAAGATGCCCCAGGCTTAAATCCTTCCGTAAGACGCTTAACTTTTTGGAAGAATTTTCGGGCGTCATTCCTGCTCCTGCACTCCTCGATTTCTTCACGCTCGCGCCTTTCTTGCTCCCGTTTCTTGCGTCTAAAAAGGCACCTCTCTTTCTTCCTCTCCTCCCGGTATTTTTCTGTCATGGCTCGCGTGGCGGCCGACTGCAGGGTCTTCTTGTATGCAGCATTCTTCACTGCAGTGGCTGCGCGACACTCTTCATCGTACCATTGGTTTTTTGGTGGTGGGCGTCGAAAACCAAGGACATTTTCTGCGGCGGCGCGCATAGAGTGGGATAAGTGAGCCCATAATCCGCCGATGTCATCAGGTGGAGAGGGGGAGCGACCGAGCTGGTTGGAGAGTTGAGCGGAGTAGACTTCGGCTACCCCTTGTGATCGCAGCTTACTGATGTCCAGCTTTCTTCGCAAACTAGGTTGTGCGGTCTTCGCTGCGCAAAGACGCATGCGTACCTTGGCTGCAACAAGGTAGTGGTCCGAGTCGATGTTGGGTCCTCGGAACGTGCGCACATCTAGAATGCTAGAAGCATGCCTTCCATCAATCACAATGTGATCAATCTGGTTGCGGGTGGATTGATCGGGGGATAACCAGGTGGCCTTGTGGATATCGAGGTGCTGGAATCTGGTGCTACTAACTACCATGTTTCGTGCCGCGGCGAAATCGATCAGCCTCAGACCGTTGTTCGAAGTGGTCCCATGGAGGCTGAACTGCCCGACTGTGGGGCCAAAGATGCCTTCTCGCCCGACTTTTGCGTTGAAGTCCCCGAGGACAATTTTGACGTCATGGGCCGGGCACCTGTCGTAGACGTCCTCGAGCTTCGCATAGAAGGCATCCTTGGCCGCATCGTCCTTCTCTTCCGTCGGGGCGTGCGCGCAAATTAGGCTGATGCTAAAGTATTTAGCTTTGATGCGGATCGAAGCCAGCCGTTCGTTCACCGGAGTGAACCGAGAGACGTGGTGGCGAAGTCTCTTGCTGACCACAAATCCGCAGCCAAATTCGCGCTTCTCCGCATGGCAGCTGTAGTAGATATCGCAGTCTGCTCGCTTGGAGCAACCTTGTCCTGTCCATCGCATTTCCTGGATGGCGGTGATGTCAGCCTTACATTTCGTGAGGGCTTCCGCCAGTTGGATAGAGGCACCTTCCCTATAGAGGGTCCGGACATTCCAGGTGCATATCCTCAAATCATGGTCCTTGAATCGTTTGCTGTGGTCGTCAACATTGTGGGTTCCTTCCGAGGCTTGCTTTTTGGCTTTCATTGGTATTTGGTTTTCCGTGGCGGGCACCAAACCCTGCGCACAACCCAAATTTTAAGTCCTGGGGATAGGACTCGCTGCACACATTAGTTCACTATTCAGCGGATGCCAAATAGCTATCCAGAAGGGCCGCGCGGAGGCTGTGCATCAGCTTGGATTGGACAGGGACAAGGATCGTTCTGGCGTTCGCCAGGTTGAACGCAATCAGAGACTTTGCCTTGTATGTCCGCTCCCTTCCTTCCTCCCTTGTGGCGTACGATAATGATGGTGCATGAAATAGTCTTCGCTTGCGTCGTCTGTAACCTCCGGGGGTGAAACCTCTTCCAATTGCAAAAAGCGCTGCAATATGTGGTCTAAATGGTCGTCTATAGTGTTGGCTTAAGCATGTAAATTATGTGTATACTCGCCGCCTGCTTTGGCAGTGGCAGGACCGAAGACCACCCATCCGAGGTTTGTCCGCCGCGCATACGGGGGGCTTTCGACAACACCTCTCATAAAGTAATAGACAATTCTCTAACCAGAAGGGGCCTGGCAAACCCTATAAGAGGTTGGATACACAGTATGCTCGCTACTAGGTTGGTGGAGATACAGACTAGTACGGGCGGCCTAGTAATAGCTAACACAACCAGGGGCTGTCCACAGGGAGGAGTACTATCCCCGCTTTTGTGGAGCCTCGTGGTTGATGACCTGTTACAGGAGCTGACTAACGCTAGCTTAATGGTCCAGGGTTATGCGGATGACATTGTAATCTCGTGAAGGGGGAAATTTGAAGATACCCTGCGGGATAGGATAACCTTAGGACTAAGGTTAACCAAGAAATGGTGCACAAAGGTGGGGCTGAACATAAACCCGGCGAAGACCACCATAGTACCAGTCACTAGAAGATATAAACTTGACGCTCTTAAGCCAATCCATCTGGATGGGATAGAGCTTGAATTTCAGAAGGAGGTGAAATATCTAGGAGTTATACTAGATCAGAAACTACTCTGGAAAGAACATTTGGAAGAAACGATAAGGAAGGCCACCAGGGTCTTCATGACCTGTAGGTCCATAGCAGGTAAAAGTTGGGGCGTGAGACCTATGACAACGTATGGTTCAGCTGTCTGGGTAAACAAGACCAGCCATCTAACCACCATCAAGGCGCTCAGCAAGCTACAAAGACTGGCATGCGTATGCATAACAGGGGCTATGAGAACGTGTCCAACAGCATCCATAAAGGTTTTCCTCGAACTAACACCTCTTCACTTGCACATACAGACCCAGGCGAAGAGGGCTCTTCTACCGATGACTGACATAAATATCGGGAATGAGGGCTTCCTGAGCCGTAAGAGGATTCAAATCAGTATCCTGACATACAATACCGAGGGACACAATCTCACTAAAGTCCAGTTTTGTCAAGACCAGACCAAGTTTTGTATAGACCTGCATATGATATCCTGGTACACAAATGGCTCCTTAACGGAGGAGGTTACCGGGATAGGCGTATACGGGCCGATGATAAGACATTCGGAACCTACGGAAAAACACACCACTATCTTCCAGGCGGAAATATACGCCATTGAAAGGTGTGCTTATTTCAATCTGGCGAGGAAATACCGGAACCGAAAGATTGCTATCCTCTCCGACAGCCAAGCGGCAATCAAGGCTCTTAGATCCCACCAGGTGTCCTCGAAACTGGTTTTGGAGTGCCTTGAGAAGCTTAACGCACTTGGCCGTTACAACCAGGTCTGGATACTTTGGGTTCCGGGCCACGCTGGCATTGAAGGAAATGAACAGGTCGACGAAATAGCTAGGAGGACAACTTCCACACCTTTTGTCGGCCCTGAACCATTTTGTGGTTTGGGCAAAAGAGCTTCTTCTATCCTAACGAGAAAGGACGAGATAACCAGAAGGACTCAATACTGGGAAAATCGACCAGGTCTAGAGCATTCCAAGATGGCTATCGGGTCCTACAAAAGGAAAAGATTCGAGGATTGCATGACCCTATCAAAGAATAATCTAAGGATCATCACGGGAATGCTAACAGGGCACTGCAGATTGAATTATCATCTTGCCAAACTAGGAATCCATGAAAACAGGCGTTGCAGGTTCTGCTTGCAGGAAAACGAGACTACATGACATATACTAGGCGAGTGTCGTGCACGCAAAGAAACACCTGGGGGCCCATCTTATACCAGGTACGGACTGGGTATCCAGAGATGTAGGAAGCATACTAAAATGCCTCCTGGATACCGGACTCACTGACAGTCTGTGAATGTCCAAGAATGGGGCACAACAGATCTACAGGACGCAGTGCATCACCCCCATCAATAATAATAATAATCAACTGATTCATAAAGTTTATGAAAAAAAATTTATGAATTTTTCATAAAAAGTTCAAAATTAAGGTAGCCTGACCTCTCCGCTCCTGCCCGAACAAAAATGTGAGATTAGGCTTATATGAAATAGTTTATGAACGAAGTTTCACAAACTTTATGAGCGCGTTCATAAACATGTAAGAAATGATTCATAACATACTTTACTGTCCATAACTGGCCAACTTACTTACTTAACTGGCCAACTGATTCATAAAGTTTATGAAAAAATCAAAATAAAGGTTTATGAACGCCATTCCTAAGATTTGTATGAATTACTTTAACTTGTGCAGGCATTTCCGCCGCGGTTTTGAGTAAAACTCACAATAAATACGAGGGCGGGTCAATAAGTCCGTGACTTTTTGAATTTCCCGCCTCTTAATTGAAATGGCAACACTGCTTTCGTCAACAGTCAGCTGTCAGTTGACTCTTGTCAAAAATTGAACAAGCTGCGACATTTAAAGTCAAACCTAAATTGGAGCGTCAGCGGCAAGCAACTGTCAAAATTGCTTCATGCCCATTGCGGGCAAACCGCAATTGAAACGCTCTAACGGTGAGCTATTCGAATTTCCAATTTTGACAGCGCGTTAGCAGTTGAAGTTGGCTGCGACAAACAAAAACGCCTGTGATTTATATTTGATTTGATTTAAATTGTGAGGAATTTATTCAAATAAGAGCTAAGTTTTGCAAAATAATAATAGTTTGTTGGTTTTTTGGCAACTAAACAGAAATTTTTTTTACATTTGTTTTCATTTCATGATTTTGACAATCCCAACGCAACGCTTCAATTTCGGTATGCCGCACTGAGCGAGAGCGTTGCGTTTTCAACGCTCCAATTTAGGTTTGACTGTTAGTTTGTTTTTGACAGCCGTTAATATCAGACTACCGCGTTGACTGAGAAGAAAATGGAAAAAAGTGAATTTCGTGTGCTCATGTGCAGTTTCCATGGCAAAAATCCATGAATTGGGCTACGAATTGCTCCCTCCCGCCTATTCACCCGATGTAGCCCCAAGTGACTATTTCTTGTTCCCAAACTTGAAGAAATGGCTCGGCGGAAAGAGATTTGCTTAATGACGAGTAACGAGTCAAAGGCAGCAACCGCAGGTCCAAATACTGCCTGTAATAACACCTAAAAAAATAACGGCAAACTCGTTTTCTCTTTCTTTGGCTGTCCTCTCAGCTGGAAATGGCAAACCTCTGAAAGTAAAAATTGCCTATGAAAAAGCTCCCAACCTGCCGTTCGGAACCGGCATAAAACTGTAGGTCCCTTCCACCCCCGTACAAAATTCACACGCACAACACGGCTGGTTGCGGGAAACTAGGCCTTAGTGTCGCGTAAGCGGGCTGTCGTGCCAGTCAATTATTAATTATTACAGGCAGTATTTCGCTGCCTTCTACTCGCGGTCCAACGCACTAACCAACTGAGCCACGGCGGCTGCCATAATGAGGTATGCGAAAATAAAATTTATTGTGAGTTGTATTCAAAATGGTAGCGAAAGCCCCTGGGATCACCCGAGTAGGTATGACAAAATTCAAGTTTACACATGAACAAAATTACTAAAAAAAAATTTATTGTTGTTATGTTATTGAAAATTACCTTCAAATTTGGGCAGTTATTCGAAATCATAGCTAAATACTCTGGCAGATATTAAACATTAAAAAGATCACCCGGGGGTATAAGTAAAGCCAATGTTACACCCAATTGCAAGCATTTAAATGAAGATTTTAGCTAATCTTTTATGTTTTACCGGAATCTACGGTGATCGCAATTTTCAGTTGGCTAACACGGTGGACATAATTTATGTCCGTTTCTAAATCGCGTTTACCACTTATGAACTCCACCACGGTATAAACAATCATCACCATAAACTTGGGTCATCAATCTAAATGCTTCGGTTAAAGTTTAAACATCTTTAAAACAAAAGTTAATATTTGCTCTTTCTTCGATGCCCATTTTTGTACGATGACACAAACATAATTTCACTTCAGATGCAATAACTTCGCTTTCAGTGCACCAAATTTCATGAAATGTTTGCTAAAAATCGGGAAATATATTAATTTCCAATTCAGTAAGTCACATAAGCCACCACAAAATGCCCTATTTGGAAAGTGCAGCTTACTTAAAAAAACACGTAATACTTAACTGGCAAAAGGCAATTTGAAACCCCCCATGACCAAGTTCTGGCTACGCCCCTGATTGTGCTAAATATGTTTTCTTTAATTTATTGATTAGTCTATCAAAATATGAAATAAGTAGATTAAAAACTTACAAATTATGAGATAGATAGCATTTTAAAGCATTCCCTAGGTTAAGAGAGATCTATGTCTGAAGAATTTAGAATGTGGCTAAGCTCAGCACTTATTTTATAGAAGTATCAACATCAATTTTCGATCAAAAGTCCTTTATAGCGTCTTCTTACAGGAACGCATGCAGCTTTTTTGCACGTTATATATACTAGCTTCTTAAAAAATGTGTTCCTCTGCTCTAAAAATACTATCACACTATTTTGGTAAATCGCAAGTTATCTTAGTCTATGCAGCTTCTGACATTAGAAAATTCATTGCAAAGCTTTAGCATACCGGTACCATTCGTAGAAAAGCTAAACACAGTGCCAGCACAATTAACTTCTTGTATTCTGGGTTGCAAGCAGAACGCTCGGTTGTTTCTTGAGCGGTTCTGTGAAGAACTATACAATATTTTCGATTCACCAGTTTAAAATAGACCAGATGCTGAATATTTCACATTTCCCATATTTTGACGATCAATTCTGATAGTTCTTGTAGCAAACTGTTTCATGTTTACTTTTAGGAAAGGGAATGGTTATGTGTAGCAATTTCCTGTAGGCGTTGCTTTATGGTTCTTGCACTTACATGTTTTCTTAAAGTAGATGACCATTCAGATGCATGTTTACGTCTACTGGAAGTACTGTTCTTTTTCATATTTTTTGAAATTGCATCAGTACTGGCCGGAGGAATATACGAAGCAGAGATATAAGTTTTAGATATTCCATGAACTAGGACGCATAGTTGATCCAAGAGGGAGTCTTCGGTAACCATATGCACCAGTGATGAGCGGTAGCGCCGCTGCACAGCGATTAGAACTTCACCACCTCTTGAGGAACCCGTTTTCTCAGCATCGCGGTCCTTCCGATAAACGTTGTATAATTTGCCATCAAAGAATTCACTGTCATAAAATTCCGAGTTCAGCCACGTCTCAATCAGAACGAAAATGTCATATTCCAAGTGTGAACTCACTTTTTGCCTGCGCTCACAAGGCATTTTATGCATTAAGCGAATACGCTTCAAACGTTTATTATGAAAAAGAGTAATTTTCTCGAGCACAGTATTTTGATATTCGCTTTGAGTTAAGATATGGCCTCATCTTAACTCAAAGCGGAATAGAGACACCAAAAACAAGGAGCGCAGTAAAAACACGTCCACTCACGACCAAAGCTCACTTAGAATTTAAATGTCTTTCTTCTTTAATGTCCCTAAACGGAGTCTGCGGAGGGTGGGTACCTTTTATTTAGATGTCCCTAGGACGAATTATGCTAGAAATGCACCTCTATCTGGGGCCCTTTCGGAGTTAAACAATGTTTCCGATTTTGATGTGTCATTCCCGAAGGGATTGTTGTTAAATAGTTTCACTATTAACTTGTAGTTTGTAATTATTAATATTTCCTATAGTCAGTAAGGCCATTTGTTCATTGGCTAAATAAATAAATAAATACGAACTTTCAGCGAGCATGACTACTATAAGACGTCTTTGTCCCGGTTTATTTGCTACTGATTCGTTGTTTAAAATGTTCTTAGGATTTTGAAAAAACACTTCCGAGATACTCTGAATATTCATGCTATTATTGAAAGCAATTTTTCGCCAGCAAGTAGAATTTTTGCAAAAATTCGTTGTTCGAAAGTAGCATTTTGCCCGATGAGGAAATAATGCAAATTCTTAAAACAGCATTTGAAATATTCAGAAAAAAGTGGATATAACACTGTTTACGATTTTTTTTGTAAAAGTCTTGGTCAAATGAAAAAAATTATGCGTTAACTTTTACGTAAATCATGAATTATTATGCGCTTGAATTTTTTCGTATTTAATATCAACAAAAAAGTTAATTTTTCTACTAACTTCAATTAAAATGTGTCTGTATTGATTTTTGAACAGTACTAACATGGTAATGTACAATAAAACGGTATAAACCAAACATAGATACTTACATTCGTTTGAAAGATATTACACTTTAAAAGTTTGAAATGGTAAATGCGCTATAATTTTGGCCACTTCCTTATTCGAGAAAATACAGCCATTCAAAATTGCAAAACCGTCAAAGTGACCACAATGGTCATTCTAATACTAACAGGGTTAAAAATAATTAAGTTAGTTATCGCTGCGATACCCAACAGTGAAACGAATTGCAATTAGATTAAATTTCAGTACTTTTGAATTTTCGGTATTATACTTTTGAAAGTTCAGTATTATAATTCAAACCGTATGCATTACTCATTTATTAAAAATTTATGAAACAAGAACTACTTAAATATTTTTAATATATTAGTGTAAAAAATCGATGTACATGTTTAATACAATTTTAATGTATCTAACTATTTAAAAATTTAGGTAGGATGCAGTATAACACATTTTACGGCATATCGCAGAAAGACCTAAAATAATTTGCTTTGATTTTAATAATACAGATATACACTCACATATTAACTCAAAATACATATATACATAAATAACAGTATGTTATGAACCTATGCTAAGTCTGGCGCAAATTTTTCCCCACGACGACAACATGAAGTTACATGTGTCCGTGGTTTCCTTGTCAAGGCAATTATGTAATGGCCAATGATAGGATCACACCAAACAAAATCATGACTTCACCAATTTTACAGAGGCTAGCAACTGCCATGCATTTTATTAAACCAGCTTGGAAATTTATATTTATTTGCAGTGTGCATTTAATCTGCATGGTGCCTTAGTTTCAAATAGTATTCTAGTTTTTCTTTTTATTAATTCAATGAGCGCAAGAATTTCTTTAAGTAAATACGTGCTTTTAGATAACAATATAATATGTAGCCAGAAAATAATCGAGAGCTCGGAGAATCTATGTTTGTAAAATACCTGTATTTTAAAGATAAAATTATAATTTTAATACTGATTTAAGATTAGATGTATCGCGGGAAAATATTTTACGCAGTCTAATGTAACACAATATCCAAATTAGGAGTAATTGTCCAAGACATATTTATAATAGTTGTGAATACTTTAGGATAAGGCCTTTCTGTAACTGTTCCTTGAATATATGCGCATAAAACACCCTGTGTAAATTTTTGTATTGCTTTTCAATAAGAATAATATTTTCGATATTATAGATTATATATAAGTAATTATCACATGATTCGCATATAGGCAAGAGATTTTGTGTATTAAGTGTATCTTCTACTGCTTACATCCTTTAAAAATATTTACAATTTCTGGTTTACATAACTTATTTAAAAGATTGTTTTCTATATAGTATATTATAGTATAATATATTAAACATTGTCATTGTGGATCAAAAAATACTGAAGCTTTTGTTAGACTGTTTTATTAACTTTGAATTGCGATAAATAACCTTATTAGCAAGCGGTAAGTATATATGTCCTTGCTTAAGTTGATACTAAAACTTTTTCCATCAACTTAGTGATTTTGGTATTGGTTTCTTTAAGTGTTCATTTCATTTGAATTTCTATGCGTGTGCAATATTAATTTTCTACTTAACTTTCTTTATGGTAATTTGTTCATGTTTTCCGATTTGGCGTTCTATGTTTACTTAGTGCTATTTTCACTGGAAACAAGGTTAAGAGGTACTAAAAAGTCGTCCATTTGATTGCAGTCGCCTTTGTCGGGATCTTGTTTGCTTTTCTTTTTCCTTAAAGGACCTTCTTTCAACAATGTTACATGTTCGCCATCAATACACCTCTTATATTTCTGAAAAATAAACAGAGGTACATGTGAACATCAATTTTAAAAATTTAAGAAAATTAGAGTAACTTAATATTTACAACTGATACTCTAGGCGAAAACCGAAAAAAATTTAAATTTGAATGTCATGGAAATTGTGCAAAAAGTCTAAAAGCCTACTTCACCGGGCCTTAAAGGCATTAAACGCTTAAATTAAAGATTATATAATTGCAAAGATGCTGCACGCCATTTCTTGAAAATGAACAACTTTTTCTGACCGACAAGGAGGTTTTTTTTTATTATAGCTGAGCGCCAACCTTTTTCCGCTCTTGACAATCAGAGCATTACTCACAGCGAGAGCGCTTCAATTTGAAAATGCTGCCATTGCTGCAGGTTACCAAGCATTCTCGCTTCGACAAGAACACGCAATATTGTTATTTCCGCAGCAAGCCAGCTTGGCTTTGCTCGTGCACATTGAAATTGAATGGTTGTTTTGGCAAAGCGATCGCTCAATCATTTTGCGTATGCACAGTTTGGCTGTCTGCTTCTTGTTCTAGTTTGGAAAAAAAAATTATCCTTAGCCAAATTTTTAATCTAGAACGATATTTAGAGAAACTATGTGTTCCGTAAAATATATGTTTTGAAGAATGCAAAATTCATATTTTTTTTTACGAGCCAACGCGCAGGGGATACCCCTATAAATGCGAGGGTTGCGCTGGTTCAGGAAGGATATATAGGTTGGAAGAAAGGATGTTGGGTAAAGAAATTATGGACTCTTGCCTTGAATCCATCAAGATCATAAGTGCACAACTTTTCCCCATTTTTCAAACAATTCTTATGAAAAAATGTTTATGACAATAACACAAAACATTATTCAGCAATGCATTAAACTATGTCCATTTGCATCTTGACTTAGAGAAAACAGCGACTGTTATTCTCATAAACTTTAAATATTAAACGATTTTATTGAATACTATCTTGTGATGTAATGTGACCCGCTGGATGTGATGATACCCGCTGGACTATCGAGGCCGGCTATTTTACGGCTTACTATCTTACTACGTACACATTTTCGTGGATAATATTTAAAAATACAAGTAAACAATCAAAACGATCTAAATTTATCATACTGAAAAATAATTAAGATTTTTTTTTTAATATCTAAAATATAAAAAAAAAATATTTTAAATATGTATGTCCTTTAAATTTTAAAGTCCTTTAAAAAGGACTTTGTGCGGAGAGGAGATATGTGCTCATAAATGAAACAATAGGGAAAAACTGTTTTTTCGAAGATTTTTCGAAAACGCTTCTTAAAAAATATTTTGATTTTCAGTTTCGTGTTCAGCGGCCCAATGTTAGTCTAGAAAACACTTTTATTTTGAGGTGAATTTTTTGTATCGAGTAGTGTAATCAATAAAACGTGCAACTAACTTAAGGCCTTAAGGCACGCAAATTTATATAGGTTTCACGCCCACAGAGGGGCAAATCTTTTTATTTTAAAAATAGTCCCTTCTTATATGATTCTAAAACTACATGAGGAACAATTTTTCGACTTACAAAAAATTGGGGCAGTAGAGGGTTAAGTATGCGAAATTCCGTATTTATTATTGAAGCAACTATTGCAGCGCTTGGACATAACACTGATGAATATCCTAGAAGTAAGTCCTCAATTCAAAGAATTCGTACAGAAAAGCGAAAAGAGCGCGTAGAAGCTATACAAGTTGATTTTCAAAACGAGATACCGGATGCTGTAACTGTCCACTGGGTTGGCAAACTATTACCAGCTTTAGATGCACGCAAATCTAAAGAAGAACATCTACCGATAGTTATTTCGTACGATGATGAAGAACAACTCATCGCTGTGCCACAACTGTGAACTATTTAGGAAGCGAACACAGGCAGTTTGGAACGCTATGATTGGAATCCTGAAGACAAAGTTCAGATTCTCTGCTGTGATACTACTGCTTCCAATACAGGTCGTATTAATAGCGCCTGTGTGCATCTCGAACAGAAAATGAATAGAGAAATGCTTGTTTTTGCTTGTCTACGAGTTGAAATTAAGAAGCGTGTTTGAAGCCAAAAATAGCCAAGGTACACAAGCCCTGACACTCCACTGTTTCAAAAGTTCCGAGAAAACGGGATAAATGTTGATTCCGGAAGGATACAAATCTATACAGAAAAGCTAGCATGCCAAAATGTTGCAGAAATTAACGAACTGGTAAACTTTTACCGATCTGAATTAACTCAAAAGATTGCTAGAGATGACTATCGTTAATTAATAGAGCTTTCAATAATATTACTCGACGGAGTTAGAGAGAAGACATTTTAGATTCGGCCTCCAGGTACCATGCACCAAGCTAGCTGGATGGCAAGAGCAATTTATTCATTAAAAATAACTTTACGTAGCTCTCAATTCAGAATTTCGAACAAGGACAAGGTAGCTCTATTAGACGTGTGCCTGTTAATCGTGACATCCTACGTAAAGCCTTGACTGTAATGCACTTTAGCGGTACAGGCACCGTACCAGGATTTATGCTTTTTGAAGACCATGAAGACTTACGAAAGAATCGACAAAAGCATCTCAAAAGCAGCACTCAACAGCCCACGGTAAACACTACATCTCATCGAAGGAAGAACTATGGGACCCACTTTTCGGTTAGTAGAACTAGTAAAATTATTTGTTTTCTATCTTTCTCAATTTCACACAAAAACATCCATGATTTTGTTTCAATCAAAAGTAAGGCCGTATTTAATCGACTAAAAATTTATGACAGTTTCCTCAACGTGCATCCTGGTGAAATAATACCTCGTTTCAATATGCTAACAAAAAGGTGCTAGCATTGAGAGCAGTTAACGATACGATTAAAAGAGTGGTTAAGTCAAAGCAAGAGCTTCCATGGCTTAGTCATTATGGAAGAGGAAAAAAAGCAATTTTTACTACGTTGCGTACAACAAAGACAGGTATATCCGGACTGCAAAAAAAATTTAG
Source organism: Melieria omissa (assembly GCA_963971225.1). Classification (NCBI taxonomy): domain Eukaryota; kingdom Metazoa; phylum Arthropoda; class Insecta; order Diptera; family Ulidiidae; genus Melieria; species Melieria omissa. Next base: position 117,503,701 of record OZ020267.1, read on the forward strand.
TAAATAATGTTCTTTTAATGATAAATACTTAATAAATATTATATACAGGTAAAACAGTGTCTCATGAAGACACTCATTGTAATACGTATTAAGTTCAAAAACCTCTCTACGGCTTCTATACTAACTTTTCATGCTAAAGTTTGATATCAAGTCGGCAGGGGTTATCGTTATCCGATCGCCATAATATTTATTATTTAAGTCATTAGGGTCAAATGGGAAAAATAAGGGGTATGGTTATAGCCTGGGACACTCTAATGGGCAGTGCCTCGCCCTTCGTTCCATACCCTCATCATTCCGTCCATCGAAAGATATGAACAAATCGTAGCTTCGTACTTAGTTTCACGGTTTGCGACTTATAGTTCAGCAAAATGTTTGGGTCACAAAAAATGTGCCATGCCCCTTATCCAATGCCCATCAAATCTAAACAGTAAAATGACTCATCTATCGGACGACGGGGTACTACATTTCCGTGTTGTACGACTTAGAATTCCGAAGATATTCTATATTAAAGATTTGGCTTGTATAGGCGGTACAAGTAAGGGAAAGGGCTGGGTTGTGAACCAGGCTGGGTTGTGAACCAGGCTGTTTTGTGAACCATTACCGTTTTTTCTTTCCCTAATTGACATATCGCCAATCTTTCAACTGTCAAGTTTGTCTTTTGATATGACTCTGCTTTTGTGGTTACACCGAAGTACAAACACGTATTGCTTGTGGTAGCTACAGACATCGTGTTTGAAAATCTACTGCGAAAACTTGTTTGCTTTTTTTTAGTGCTATCCAAGTGACTGATTTCAATGCAAAAAGGTAAGTGTAATACATGTTTATTTAGGGTTTGATTCTATTTTACGATTATGATTGGAAGTGTCGTTATTTTAAGTTTCCAGAATGGCATCGTGGTTGGGCTGTGAACCACTGTGGGGCTGGGCTATGAAACACCTGTTTTTGCACTACATTTGTATTAGCAATTCAATTCAAATTCATTATTGTGAAACGATTTCGAAGCTATGAAAACGAGTGGAATGCAGCACATGAAAAACGAATCCACTCGATTTGCAATTTCGATTCCAATTCGATTTCGATCGAAATCTGGCACCTGCCTGTATGTCAAAGTTTTCCCGCAAAAAAGTACAAAATTAATCTGAATTTTGCCATTTTGTGGCATTGCCTAAGTTATTTGTGCCAAATTAATTTTGATGGCTCCCAATGAATAAGTATATCACGCAAATGTTTTCGTAATAAATACAAAACATGCACATTGTGACTTTTTATTATATCCCTTATCAATTAATTTAAGGAGAAAACAGTTTTATTCACAGAAAATTAATTTTTTTATAATTGATTGGCACGACAGCCCGCTTACGCGAGACTAAGGCCTAGCTTCCCGCAACCACCCGTGTTGTGCGTGTGAATTTTGTACGCGGGTGGAATGGACCTACAGTTTTATGCCGGTTCCGAACGGCAGGTTGGGAGCTTTTTCATAGGCAATTTTTACTCTCAGAGGTTTGCCATTTCCAGCTGAGAGGACAGCCACCGAAAGAGAAAACGAGTTTCCCGTTATTTTTTTTAGGTGTTACTACATGCAGTATTCGATCTTGCGTCGCTCTGCATGCGACTCGCTTGGACCGCGCACTAACCAACTGAGCCACGGCGGCTGCCGTGAAACAGAAAATTATCTCCTTTAAAAATAATGAGTTTCGAAAGGTAAAATAATGAAGGTATATCGGTATATACATGGTATTAAAAAATTGGATCACTTAACACTTTTTTCGGCTGACACTTTTTTTCGACTTTTTTTAATTTTTCAGCGGCAACACTGCTGCCGCCAATACAGCAACGATTTCCTAGAATTTTTGTGTTTTTAAATTTTTGTTTAAAATCACACCAAGTTTGAAACTATAGGGTTTTTCATTTCGAACCGAAAACTTTGGCAGCCCTGCGTTCGACAACCGCAGCGGTCATCTGTCGTTGCATTGTGTTAATATTGTAGTTTAGTGTTTGCCATTTATGAAAATGGACCGATTTAGCATCGCACAACGTGTAAACATAGTGAAAATTCACTAAAATTCATTTTAAGTCACGTTTTGCAAAAGACCTGGTAGATTGTGTCTCGTGGCAGAAACTCGATAATTTACGGAGGAAACTGTAACCAACAAATGTTATTTTTATGGGAAGAGGTAGAAATTCACATGTTTTTATAGTTTAAATAAGTTAGAAAAAAAGCGTAAAAAGGTTTGCAAAAAAAAATCAGCAAGAAAATAACACAAAACATAACTTCATATCTGATACATTCAGGAATACATATTCGTAAAGTTTGTGATAACCTAAAATCGAAAACATTGATATAATGAGGCAAGGCAAACGAGATAAAAGATGAAAGAAAATAGATGATAGACTTACTGAAAATGTGTCTGGATTCTCTACCGATAAATACATGTCTTGCTTAGGTTCCACTGCGACGTTTATACTTTCTGTCGACATTTTGCTTAATACTCCAGAAGAAATATGCCTATTTTCTGAAAAAAAAACCAGTATGTAGTTATCTCAATACCTGAACAATTCAACAAAACTGCATAACAGTTTAAAAACAGTACATAATTGTTAATTTAAGATTTTTAAATACATATTGTCACGAATGAGCAATACACGCAGCTCCGCCAAGGTTGCAAGTGACATCTCCGACCCATTTGATAGCGTTCGAGGCTTCAGACAGGGCGATCCCTCGTCATGCGACCTCTTTAATTTCATCATCGAGAGTCTTTTGCGCAAGGCCGGTGTACATAATAATGGCACACTCTTGAACAAAGGAGTCCAGTCCTTGCCTACGCCGATGACATTGACATCAAAAGCGAGATGCTACCGCTGCCTTTGGGGCGATTGAAAAAGAATCTGCCAAAATGGGTCTGGTGGTAAATGAGGGTAAGACGAAGTACATGCTGTCCACGCGCAGGTACTCACAGCCTAGCCGTTGACTCACGTCGAAGCTGACAGATATACTTTCGAAGTTGTCAAGAAATTTGTCTACCATGGCACCGTTATTCATTACTGAGATTTGAAATTTTGCAGATTCGTCTGATGTCAAACTTTTATTCGCAACCAAACATGGCGCTTACGATAATCTGGCGACCATGGCTCGATATGTACTATATATGTATGATATATTAAGGTTTAAATACATGTACACTCGTACTCAGAAAACTACAAATGTATGATTGTTTATAGTATTTTTTAGTGTCCTCCACTGCCAAACTAGTTGATCAACCTCACTTAATTAGGACAATAGATGAACTGGAAAATGAGGTAACGAACACAACGATTTTAAGTATCTCAACGTATCAGGACTGCTATTCACCAAAAACAAAGGCCTCTACACAGATACCTTAGAAAGCTTCGTTAAAGGAGCGAATCTACACGGTAGCCCTAACACTTACAACAAAGAGATAAGGAAATAAGCAAGGAAATCCTGGATGAAGTTGTGTGAGAACTTAGGGGACATTCCTGCAACCGCTAGATTGCAAAGGACTGTTTCGAAAGGGAATACTATCCCAATATATAGGTACACTTAAGAAATAAAATGGTTCCCTAACGCAATCGTTTGGGGATACTTTAGAGTTTCTTCTAAGAACTCACTTTCCAGAATGCATAGTACAAGAAAGAAGTCTACATACTCCTGATAGCGATACATTTGAGCGAACCATTGGACACTATAATTAGTAGCATAATAAGCTTTGGTAGGGTAAAATGGGCGATCAACTTCTTCAAACCCTTCAAATCCCCCGGGCCAGACGGCTTTTTCCCCCAGCACTTATTCGGAGAGGTACGAGAAACTGATTCGCAGAATAGTTTTGTTATTCAGGGCCAGCGTAACACGTGAATACGCTCCAAAAATCCAGAGGGGGATTAGGGTAATCTTTATATCACCACAAGCCACTCGACCTCCACAAATAATACAGACCTATCAGTCTCTCGTCTTTTATGTTAAAACCGTTGGAAAAATCATAGATTACTACACACGCGAGGAGGTGCTACTGCAGCTCCACTACATAAATTTGCCTATTAAAAGAGCAAATCTACAATCACAGCAATACATTCATTGATGTACAATAGGGAGAAACACTGGATCTTAAAGGCACCTTCATGGACATTGAAGTGGTCTGATATTTTGCAGGTTTCTCCATAAAATGTATTCACGCAAAATTAATCGTCAACTGCAAGACAGCTGATGTCGAAATTCTCTTAACTCAGTTACCTTCTTCCTAGAAGTTTAGAATTTAAGTTTTATTTCTCGGAAAAAATACGAACAAATAAAAAAGTTAGCATAAAAAACAAGGTATACAACTCTCAAAAAAATAATATAAAATAATAATAAATAATAAAAATGCAAAAATTGAGACAGTAATTATCTTAAACCAATAAGTACCACAAAGCCATTTTTTGGACATTAATCTTGGTAAAGTGGTGCTTACAGAACTACAACGTCGGCAACTTATTTGGAAATTTTGTGGAGAAAATCTCACTACGAAAAAGAATAAAGCTTTCCATCACTTTTAAAAGATAGGATTCAAAAAACCTTCATATATAGACGATTCATATTGTTCGAGAATAAAATAAACATTGAAAGAGAAAAGGATCGATGAAAAAATGACTCTTTACATGACAATGACTTGCGAAGTGCTAAATCCTACAGACAATTGACAAAAAAACGATCAGGAAAAACGCCGAATAAATAGACCTAAAGGGCATATTGAATAAGTACGTTTCAGCTATTACCAACAAGCAAGCAGCAGTTATCAAAGCCAGGCAACGCCAAATTAAAAAAGAAAATACTTTTTGTGTGGTTCGCCTCACATCTGTGTGATGGATGAATAGTCATATTTTACGATTGAGGGGAATGAATGGCAAAATATTATTTTGAGTCTTCCGACCACAAAGCGACTGAAAAAGAATAGCATATTGCAAAAACAAAGTTTCCACGGAAGGTTCTATTGTGGCCGGCTATCAACGAGCGCGGTATCAGTGAGCCAATATTTTTTAAAGGAGGCTTGGCTGTAAGCGCGCAAACTTACATGGACAAATATTTGCCAGCACTCCAAAATTTCATCAAAAAATATCATCGACGTGAACAAATTATATTTTGGCCCGATTTTGCGTCGTCACATTACGCTAAAGTAACATTAAAAAATTTGAATATGTGCAAAATTGAATTTGTACCGAAGGAGTTTAACCCCCAAATGTTCCACAATTAAGACCAATCGAAACTTTTTGGGCAAACTTAAAAAGAAAGATACATGCCAACGGATATCCCGCCCAAAATGTGGATTGCTTGATTTATAAAATCCGAAAAGTACTAAAGAACATTAATACAAATGAAATTCAGAGGTCAATGAAAAAAGTTCCTCAGAATATACGGAAAGCGAGCCGCAATGGAGGCAATTTTTTTATGTAAATTAACTGGTAATAACGGTAACCAAATTAAATAACTTGTATGTAACAGTTTATCACTGACATTTAAAATTTTTTCGTATTTCATTCCCCCCATGTTAAGTTTATTATTTTTGGGATGTATATTCAATTATTTTTGTTTGGTACAATCCATACACGCGAACGAGTTAGGTTTGTTTTTGGTTTGTCGCAGTATTTTTCAGTAAAACATGAATTGTAATGGATTTTTGCTTACTTTTCTTCGACGACTTTTCACATTCTTTAGGACGTCTGCGCCGAGTATGTATGGTATCACGTCTCATAGAATGAGGTCTATTTACACCATGCAGTTTGAAGTATAGGCCGCATGCATTACAAACCATTTCCCCACGGACACTTCTTCTCCAAATTGTTGTAGTGAGTGTCCCACAATTCGAACATGACATATCCTTTTGATTTGTGTTCAATAAACCAACACTTTTGGAGCCCTACGAATAAAATTGATAAATGAGCCATCATGTGATATGTAATTTTATAAGCTTGACGTCGCTTATTTGCCGACGCAAAATGTAATGGTTTCCATAATTTTTTACAATTTACCTTTTTTTCGTGTAAGGAGTCTAGCGTTGAATTGCAACGAAGTTCTATGTTTCCGTCCGGATTAGTGTTATGCGTATCATCCATGTTGTGTAGCTCTTTTCCTTCAGCTTTAATAGGACAGTTTTGCTTTCGCCGATACATTTTGAAATCGGAGGAAGGCTCGACATTATCAGTCTGTAAAAAAAATTTGAAAAATTATATTATTAAAAATAAAATTTTTTGATTCGAAAAATTTTGTTGGAAAACACGCAACAAATATATATAGTAAATTGGGGATATTGTCATATAGGTACCTAGGTAGGAAGATGGGAGCGGACATACAGTGCAAAGATTCTGATTGTATTCAACCCGACGAACGCCAGCTCGCCAGCCAAAAGAACTTCGGAAGGATCCCACTAAGTTGACGACCACAGCAAGTGATTTTAATATCACTGTTTGAGGATATGCACCTGTAGTGTACAGACCCTCTGTAATCCAGGTGCTTGTATCCAGCTGGCCGAAGCCTTTATAAAATGTAAGGCTGACACCACCGCCATCCAGGAAATGTGGGGCAGGACAAGGTTACTCCAAACGAGCAGACTGCGACATTTACGAAAGCTCCCTTGTGCAGAACCGAAAATTTGTGGCCAGCAAGAGACTTCGCCACCACGTCGCACAGTTCCCTCCAGTGAATAAATGGCTGACCATTATCCGTATCAAGGTTTAATAGTTTAGCATCAGCCTAATTTTCGCGCACGCCCCGACGGAAAAGAAGGACGAAGTTGCCATCTAGAACAGGTCACCCATGACGTTAAAATCGTCTTTGAAGACTTCAATGCAAGGGTAAGGCGAGAAGTAGTACTTGGTCTCACAGTCGGGCAGTTTAGCCACTTCATCCTTCCCCTCCAGCTGCCGGCATCGGCCTGCAGTGACATTGTAAGCCAATGGAGTTTCCGTCTGAGCATCCCGAAACACATCATTCGCATAATCATTCATTATGGCAATCAGCTGGCTGGTGGAGAGTGCTTCACGCACACACCACACACCGTCCGTCCGACTAATCCCCATCCGCCCAAGGCCCCTCAAATCTGAGTACAACGCGCACTCACACAACACATGCAACCAATCCTCACGCGCAGCCCCACACATAAACTCTGCACTTGCACTCAGGGCTGTCTCATGCAAAAATGCATTGAGTGACCCATGTCCAGTGAGTAGGAACCCACGGTTCAAGCCGAATCCTTGAGCCCTACCACGAACCTCACGTCCCGTATGTACTCATACGTCGTTCTGCCACAGGGACTTTAGTCCCAACGCTGCTGCCAACGTTGCAGAACGCAGTCCTCCAGTATTCGCTTACGCTTCATACTGTCAGCACTCTCCACACCTTCGTCTGGCAGCCACTCATACTGCAGCAGCACCTCTCTATTCCCCCTCCTTAACCCGAAGCCTACGGCACGCCCTATGACCACGAGATCCAGAGGAGCCGCACCCATCAACACCTGCAATGCATCGGTTGATACAGTGCAGCACACAGGCATACACCCTAGCAACAGCACACGCTGAATAGACAGAAAGTGTTTGCGGCCTACGACCGCCGCGGCCAATTCGTGCCATGCCGACGCTCCATACGCAGCACAAGCTGCGAACAGACCGTGGTGAATGGCGCAAACTGCGCGTCGGCCGAGTTCCCAGTCACTCCTGAGTATCCGGCGCACCTGACCCATCATGCACACAACCCTCTCTTTCAGCCCGACCAAGTGAGGAGCAAAACTCATTCTTGCACCAATTTTTAGCCCCAGGTACTTGACTTGCGTCTCATACCGGAGGCCAACACCATTCACACGCACAATGGGCGGACGACTGCGAGCCAGTCTGCCTTTGAGCAGCATGGTCACAGTCTTGTCCATTGCCACATCCACACCCACCGATTCACCCCATTCACGCACCATACACATATATTGCTTCCTCAATCGCTCTACATCCGCTAATGATCTGCCTTCACAAGGATAAGCAGATCATCCGCATGCCGCCAATTTTGGCTCATTGCGCAGAAGATGGTGGGCATTGACAGGGAACCAGTGCAAGTTAGCAAGAAGTCTAATTTTAAAATTTGACCAAGATTTTCTACGATACGTGAGCTAGAGGAAAGACATTTAAACTGTGAGATGTCTCACGTTCATACAAATCTGTGGCGCTTCAAAAATTTGCACTGACTTTTTTAATTAAGCCACGTGATAGTGGTTTTTACAGAGAAAGGAGATTCGGAAAGAAAAGATAAACCCATGCAAGCAACTTTCTCTCTTGATAATGAAATGATTGCAAATTCGCCCTATGCTATTCGATTGTATGAAAGTGAGACATCTTATTGTTATTTGTCTTTGGCTAGAGGCAGAGCTGTGGGTCTTAAAAAAAGTGAGCCAGTGGGGGCCAGTATTACCATCCGGTGATAAAGGAATGATTGCGCGAGATGGTTTGCCAGATGTTCCGCTTGCGGAACCGGATAATTGGCGACCGAAAAATGTGCATGTGCTCCTAGGTGCAAGTTTTCTATGGAAACGGTGCTAGGTATGGCTTACTTTGGAGAGCATGTGCAGAAAGTCAATAAACTGGTGAGCTTATGTCCATGATTGAGGGCAAGAATAATGAGGAGCTTGATAAGGTGTTTAGGAAATTTTGGGATTTTGACAAATCAAAGAGCATGCAACGCAAGATAAAGAGCTAGTCGAAAGTAATCAGACATGGGGGTTTTGCATTAAATTCATAGTGCACTATGCTTTTCACTACCACAAAATAAATTTTAGTGGTAGCTGAATTTTTTCCACTAATTACTGAATTTAATTTAGTGACAGTGGTAAAAAGTACCACTAAAAAAAAATTAGTGGAAGAAAATTGCACTACCACTAAATAAAGATCAGTGATTAGTGGAAAAAATTCAGCTACCACTAAAATTTATTTAGTGGTAGTGGAAAATTTCCCAGCAGACCTCTAGTGGTAGTGGTAGTGGATTTTAGTGCAAAACCCCCATGTCTGAAAGTAATTTTGTGAATACATACTACAGAGACAGGGATGGCAGATTTCTTTCTACAATACCATAAAAAAGGGTGCAAGACATTGGGAGCTCGAGAGAGATTGTGTTGTGTCATTTCTTGTATTTGGGGAGCCAGTTATAGAGCTATCTAGTAAGCTCATAGACCAGGTGCATTCGTTTATTACACACCACATCATTGTGTTACCAAAAAGTTTCGTGTGATGTTTGATGCTAATTGTCGTACCTACAAAGGCGTTTCTGTTCGGATATCAAAATGATGTTCCGACAGGTGGGGAATGCTAGACATTAATGCGCCTTGCAAAGAAGATTTTGGAGCGAGAAAAGGAAAAAGTATTGAGAGAATACTGGCTGACTGTTGTTGCCTATGGTATGACGTCATCAGCCTACAACTCGGTGCGAGCGGTTATAAAGGGTACCCCATTTAGTGCTTTCTTTTTAAAAATGTATTAAAATGAATAATATTAAGGGAGTCTTTTGGTTCCGAGCCGAAAATTTAAGTCTATTTTTCGGAGTAAATTGCGAAGGAACTACTTGAGATAATCCAGTAATTTTTTTTTATTTTATTGATACATGCTTTATCTTGTAAGATAAAATTTTGGAAATTAAAAGTCATCCCACTCGCGACTTTAGAACGACCTTGAGGTTGTGCTTTTTTCAAACTTGTTGGTAAGACTTATTCAAGAAATATTAAGCGAATTCGATCAATTTGTCGAATATATGTGGCTATGTTTTCCCGGGAACGATTTTTTTTTTATTTTGAAAATTTTCAAAACTAGGAGGTTTTTTGTAAAAGGTTGGATTTTCGACTATGTTTTTTGGTCTATTGGTGAGTGTAAAAATGGAACAAAATAAAAATTTCAAAAAAACTCGTTAATTGTTTTACAAAAAATTTGTATGTTTTTGACCAACCAAGAATACGCCTTACAATTCCATATTTTCCGACTTTGAGGTCCAATTACCGTGAAATCGTAAAACTTATAAACATAAATTACATTGGAAAAGAAGCCGTGAGGTGTTGTAAATGCCACAAAGAGAAAACTATGTCAACCGGTTTATTGGTTTAGAAGTTACAAGCGAAAACGTGAAAAAAGTCAGGGAAAATCCGAAAAAGTGACACGCCCCTTTTTTGCGAAAACGGAAACTAAGTTTTAAAAACGGCTTGTGGATTCGAAATCAGCGGCACCTAATTACCCTAGAATTGATGTCAAACCCAGAAAAGCCGACCAAAAGTCGAAATTTGTTGCCCTGTGTAATCTGAGTTGAGTTTAGGATCTCATTAAATGTAATATATGAAAGTCTGATTAAAGCAGCAAAAGGTTATATATGTCAACATCAATTTTGTTGTGGTTTTTGAGGGAACAGACGCAATGGTACGGTCTGGGTAAATAAAAGTGTCAAATTTGGTTAAGAAAAAACATAAAAATGAAATCTTGCGGTGAAAAAGTAACCAAAAACTTATAAAAAACTAAGGTAAATATCAGTGTTGGACTTAATTTTTAATGGTATTTCATAATCCGAAATGATATCCGAGCATATCGTAAAAGGAAAAAAATTATAGTGATTTCCAAAATGGCGCAAAAATGTAAAGTGCCACCTTTTTTCTTTGTAAAGTGCCACCCCCCTTTTTCATTGTTTTGTGATCCTATATCGGTAAAATGCCTTTTTGTTGCTCGGGGCCGTCAATAAAATAAATTTAAAGTGTTCTTACTAAATGTTTCTCTAATCCTATCATGAGGAATAAAGTTCAGTTCAGTTTTGTTTATTAATTTCCATATAATTCCCGGCTTATTCGTTACTATTCAATTTTCATTTTGCTTTCGGCCATTTTCTATTCAATTCAAATTAAATTCAAAAATCGTTCGTAAATTTTCTAAATCATGCTTTTTTACTTGAGATTTTTACGTTTTTAGCGATTTTTTTAGGGTGTCGATTTTGAACACTATGGGACAATGGTACATGCTGTTGCTGCAAAAAGCTGCAAATTGTGTGGAATTAACCCAATAACCTTGCTTCATTTGCTAAACGAGTGCCCACAGCTTGAAACCCACATTATTATTATTAAGATAATTAATTTTAATAATTTGTTAATTAACCAAACAGCCGAAATCCTCGCTGCTAGTGCTGTTTCTTATTTGTAGTATAAGTATTTATCAGGCATGTTCCAGAATTCACGCGATTTCAAATTGGAACCGAAAATTGAAATCGCACAAATTTTTAAAGCCTGTTCTGAAATTCGCACGATTTATGAACAATTCGAAATGAAACTCGAATCAGCTGAGTGTTATATGACAACAAAATTTGATTTAAATTTTATAAACAAAAGTTTGAGAAAATTAGCCCTTTTACACTTGGTGTATTTTATTGATGCCAAAATGAATGGTACAGCAACGAAAAAGTAAGGCGGCGTATTTTGAGGGACCGTTCTAATCCACTAGATCTTCCGCAAGCCGTGTAAGTATAAATTTTGTTATTTTGCAGCTACAAGCTGACCTTTTCGTGCATTTATCGCATATTACAGAGTAGACAAGGACTCCTTCCGAAGCATTTTGGACAACGTAAAACCTTTTTTGAAACAATCTTTAATTTGCGCTGAACACAAACTAGCGGCTACATTAAGGTTTCTTGCTGAAGGAGGATTCCAACGTTCCATTGGAAAAGATACAGACATAGCGCTTGGTAGAAGTACCACATACAAAATCTTAACAGAGATGCTTAGAACCATTTTTGCTTCCACCATATCGCGATGCAAATGTTGGGACAAGGCAGCATAAATTCAACTTACAACATTCAAAAGCTCGTAATATCGTTGAACAAGGAATTGGAGTATTGAAAAAGTCGTTTTAGATAGCTACAATCCACATTACCATATGCTCCGCAATAGGTTGTAAGATTTTGTAAATGTCTGTTGTGCTCTTCATAACATATGCAGCCTTCACAATGTTAATAATGTTGCTGAAGACTCCTCATTACAAATTATAGACGACAGATTTGAAATCGATGAAGAAGATAGCAGAAATTTTAATGCCATTCAAATGATTCGAGATGAATTTGCAAATAACATACTAAGACTTTCAATGTAAAAATTCAAATAAAAGATTTATTGAAACGCATTTAATTCTAACAGAAACAAGTTCAAAGTAATATATGTAAGTATTAACACTCATGTGATCGGATAGGTACAAATGTACCTATGACGCTATTTTAATTGCGACCACAATCGCAAATGAGCATTGAAACTAATGCGGTTTCAGGTTATCCTCTATTGATGTATTTTGAACCTATTTCTGAAGTGGGAGTAAAACAAAAAGGGGCGTGGGAGTAACAGTATGGGTTTACAAAATAGTAGTGCGATTATGATCGGCATAGGTACATTTGTACCTATGGGGGAATACAAGCTATTTGTATGGAATGAGCATTGTTTTATCCAAGTATCGCTGGAAGAATTGGGTAGGCAAATGTTGAGTGCCGATTCAGAAGATTATAGCCAAGAAGGGGAGTCTGAAGCCGCACACGATTTGGGGGTTGAGTATAATGAAGAAGCTGATAATGCAGTGTGTCTACTGATGACGAAATAGAAGGTGTGCAAGTGGATGAGCCGGCTTCTACGGCAAAGACGGCATGCAGTGAGCTAAACAGGAACCCACTAGCAGTCATATTAGATGTCATAACATTATTCGGAACCAAGGAGGACTGCGTCAGAGACTGATGCATTCGCAAATTTGAATGCTACTATTCCAGATAAAGAACCTCAAACTTGGAAAGCAGTGACGGACACAGAGATCTACGTATACATTGGTGTTCTACTTGTAGCTGGTGTGAATGGAGCTTCTACTGAGAATATCTTTGAAATGTGGAACCAGATGCTTTGCCAATTTACAATGCAACTTTTGCCTTGACACTTACTTACTTAATTGGCCATAACAACCCATTATCGGGTAACGGTCTGCCGCAAAACTTCTCTCCAGGCGCCTCTGCTTTGTGCGCGCCTTCTCCAGTTGGTCACACCAAGAGATACCAGGGCCTCTTCAACTTGGTCCTTCCACCAGAGACACGGCCTCTCTTTTCGCCGTCGACCTCCAACCATCTCATCGAACACCTTTTTCGCTGGAGCTTCGTCGTTCATACGGCAGACATGACCGAGCCAGCGTAGCCGCTGGATGTTAATTCGTTGCTCTGCGTCCATGTCCTTATACAGCTCATACAGCTCGTTATTTGTTCGTATACGATAGTCGTCGCCAACACGAACAGGGCCGAAAATTTTGCGAAGTACCTTCCTCTCGAACACTCCAAAGGCCGCTATGTCGTTTCATGTCATTGTCCATGCTTCAGCGCTATAGAGGAGCACAGGCCAGATGAGCATCCTATAGAGTGCAAGATTTGTCGGTCGAGAGAGGTCTCTACTTCTCAATTGCCTACCGAGACCGTAGTAGCACTTGTTGCAAGAGTAATCAATCCTTCGCTTTATCTCCAGGCTGACATCATTGCTGCTGTTGATGGCGGTGCGAAGGTAGACAACACCTTGACAAGGTTTCGGCAAATTGGACGTTTTATTCGATTCGATAATCCAACTTAGAGAGCCAGCCTATCCAACTCAAAACTTCGATTCCAGGGTCAAGCGCTAGTGTTCCATTCTTTCATGTTGGATTTTGAAACATACATACATGTACGGATACACACACAAACACACAGACGTGGATAAAAAACGTATTTACGTATAAATGAAGTATAGGTACATTTGTACCTATGCCGATCATTTGCGTAAGGTAAGACTACCCGATCACATGAGTGTTAAAGTAATAACGAAAAGATAAGGACATTCAATCAATTTTTGTTGTATGGCCACCCTATCGCCTTTAGAAAAATGCTTTGCAAGACCAGGATGCTTTTCCATGAATGCAATGAATTCTTCTCCTGGCATTAGTTCTTGTGTTTACCCCTAAAAAAATTATTATTTTACTTCATGCATTTCAGTATCAAATACATACTTACATTTTACACGGCCGTTTTCAAAATCACACAATTTTTTAACAACGAATTCAAAATGGAAGTAAAGTTACGAATTCGATTTAGAGAACACGTCAATTCGTAACAATTTCATTGTCGAAATCTAAATCGTTATACCAAAAATCAGAACATGCTATTCCGTTTTCCGTTTCATCCGAAAACGAATTTTTGAACATGCCTGTATATTTATACTTCAACTTGTAAATAAATAAATAAAATAAATGTTATGTGTATAAAATAGAGGCAGCAAAAAATAACCAATTCATTTGTCAGTGGCTGCAAAAGAGCTGCTCTGTGAGCGGCGGCAAGAGGAATGAACACAAATTAGCTGCAAAACGAAATGCAAATGAAACAATGAAAACATGAAATTTGGTTCAATGTAAAAGTAGTATAAATGTAATAGTTTAGTATGGCATCTCGAAAACGACCGGTTCGATTTGAACGAATCATTCAAAATTAGACAATATTCTTTGATGTAAAAAAATCTAAATTTATTAAAGTTTTGAAACTTCCCACCAAAGGAAGCGTCCCATATGATTGAATCTTTAAAATATTCAACTTTTGCGATTCTACAAAGCAAAACACTAAAATATGTGGGCGAAACTCTATTTGTAATATGGCGTTCAAACTGACTCATTTAAACTAGTTTAACTGAAAAGAGCTTTTTGTTGAACACGACCGCGCAGACTGCTCAATGAGGTGTAATTTGATAGCTGTTTGTTTACAAACAAATAAAAATGTTTGTGAACTGATGTGCGGGAGCATGATTCAAGCGAAATATTAGTGCATATTTAACAATCCACGGCAACATATTCAACTTCGTCCAAATATTAGACGTCTTGCATTTAGCTGCCATAAAAAGGCGATGAATGAAATGAAAGCAGTGCAAGCAAACGATTATTTTCATTTATTTCAAGTTTTCAATATTTGTTTGGTTTTGTTTTCATGAAACGACAGCTGAATTTAAAGGGATGTTTTTCTAGTGTATGTTCAGAGTAAGTGCGGTCTGTTCAGTCCACAAAAAAGCTTTTTCATAGAAAGCTTCCGAGTGCAACCCGGCGCTAAACTCGTTTGAAAACATGTTAAATGGTTTAACACGTTTAATTTCCAACAACAAGTTTTCGAACAAACAAGTTTTCGAGCTGGTTTTGTTCATTTAACTTGTTTAAGCACATTAAATAGGTTTAAGTCGTCAGTTTGAACGCCATGTTATATAATTTTAACGTTATTTGAGTACTTACTTTCAATAATGCCATTGGCTCTTCAGGTACGTTTTCTGTTGGAAGCGAAGTAGATGCTATCGGATATACAAGAGACTGATGTATCATATGACGTAATAGTTGTGTGGTTTGACTACTTTCATTATTTGCTGTAAATACATAAAAATATCCACATTATACATGTTTCAAAATGTGATATCAATTTGGAAACACCATTGTAAACAAATTTTATTTAAAAAAACGGGCATTATATAATGTCCCGTGCTTGTCGCTAAGGACAGAAGAAAGTCAGTAAGAATAAAAAATTATTACAAACTCGATTATTTAAAATTTATTTTATTGCAACTTCACAGCATTCCAATTAACACTAAAACAACAAATCTGTCGAGGGACTATTGGTAAGCAGCGTGTGCTAACAATACGTTGTATCTTGCGATACAAAACAACTGAGCGAATTTCATAGGTTTTAGCAACATTTTCAGTAAGGTCTAAGTTCTTTAATTCGAGCACCAGTTTTGAGATTTCATTATCTCTTTGTTGTTCTGCAAATAGCCAGTTGTGAGATAACTCATCTTTATTAATTAGTTGCGATGCGTGTCCTATGAATGATTTCGAAATCGAAAGATTATGAAGAGGCGAGCTGACTGTAACGAGTTACAGTCGGTAACAGCGGTAAACTTCTTACCGTGCAAATAGTTTCTCAAGTGTTTAAAAAGTTGTCTGTTCGAAACCGAGTGAAGACAATACGAACACATAACTTGTGCGAAAACTGTTTATCATACACTCACTTGAAGCGGAAGTACACAAGTAAACACATTTGTTCGCAATGTCAGAAGCAGCATCATTCTATGCTTCACTTCGCTTCTGACACAATTCCGAATCGGCAAAGACACCCCATCTTACCAATTTCCACGACTCAGCCTAGGAGGCCATCAAATAGCTCATCCATCTCGAGAAAATACCGGAGTTCTAAAGATAAGTCATCTGCCGTCACCTCGCAAAAACGAAAAAACCATCCTGTGCAATCCCTTAGCACGACGGTTAAGAAAACAGCCCTTCTCCCCGTGTCTGATTCTAGACCGCTTGGGCACACCGCAGCAGATACACAAACCCCGCGCAACATTCATACCCAGTCAGCTGCAGGACGTACACGACGACTGCATAAATCTAAATCAATTGAACCAACCAATTGAAATCTGAGCCAAGGCTCCAGACTAGGAAGTTGTGCGGACGCCAAGTTCGGACCCTTCCAACCCGAGCCATCCAAGCCCTACTGGAGCTCCGGGTGGCTCCACCAATGCACGAGTTCATCCGGCCCCAGGATGTTTAGATCGCTAAACACTGCCGACCACGCAGCTCTTAGATATTAATATTGTCAATAATATTATATTGTTTGCGTCCCTTAATGTATTTATATATACGGATGGCAACCCTGGCCATCCCGAAGGGAGCTCGCGCGACCCGCGGACTCTCAACGTACGAACTCAATGAGTACAAGTATACATACCCGTAGGAACACAATTGGATCGTATAGACGTATGGGCGCACGACGTAAATACGCTGTCGACATACGCTCAGATGTTGCCTTGCTCACAATTCTAGCGTGAGCAGCAACGTATAAAATACTTAAAATACATTTTACAATTGTCGAAAAATGAATAATACGCCCATACGCGGCGTAAAAAAAAGAAATAACACTTCGTTCAATAATGTGTGTGACTAACTAATTAAAACACATTTTTTTGCCAAAATTCGTTTTTATTCATCAACATAGTCCCCTTTTAGGGAGATACAATCATTCCAACGCTTTTCCAATCTTTCGATACCGCCTTTGTAGAACGATTTTTCTTTGCCTTCAAAATAGGCGTTAGTTTCGGCGATTACTTCATCATTTGAGCCAAATCTCTTACCACGGAGCATCTTTTTGAGGTCTGCGAAGAGCCAGTAGTCGCTGGGGGCCAGATCTGGAGAATACGGGGGATGAGGAAGCAATTCGAAGCCCAATTCATGCATTTTTGCCATCGTTTTCATCGACTTGTGACACGGTGCATTGTCTTGGTGAAACAACACTTTTTTCTTCTTCATATGGGGCCGCTTAATCGCGATTTCTTCTTTCAAACGTTCCAACAACGCTATATAATAGTCGCTATTGATTGTTTTCCCTTTCTCAAGATAGTCGATGGATATTATTCCGTGCACATCCCAAAATACTGACGCCATAACCTTGCCAGCCGATGTTTGTGCCTTTGGACGCTTTGGGCGGCTTTCACCGGTTGCATGCCACTCAGCAGACTGCCGATTTGACTCTGGAGTGAAATGGTGGATCCATGTTTCATCCATTGTGATGTACCGACGCAAAAACTCCGACTTGTTCCGCGTAAACATGTCCAAACAGCTCTTTGAATCATCGATTCGTTGTTGTTTTTGCTCCGGTGTGAGCAAACGCGGCACCCATTTCGAAAACACCTTTTTCATAACCAAATGTTCGTGTATTATGGTGTGTACACTGCCTGCTGATATCTTTAGAATGTCAGCAATCTCCCCCACTTTCACTTTACGGTCGGACATAATGATTTTCAGTGTTTTTTCAACGTTTTCCGGAATAACAGCGTCATTTGGCCGTACCAATGGCATACCAATAACAAATGGTTCTTTTTGATGGAGCACAGTCCGAATAATGTTTTTCAAGCCATTCCTGGCATTGAACAGTATTTTTTTTCATTAAAAAACAATGATAAATCAGCACACGGAATTGCTTTGAATTCATTTTTTTTAAACTCAAAAGTAGTGTCACTTAAAGCACTGTAACTTGTAAACTAATGGTCGGATTGACATATAATTTTGACAGTAAGCCTAAAAAGGTTCACAATTTCGAAAAAAATATTGATTTCTTATTAGTGCCGCCATCTATGTGTCAGTCACACACATTATTGAACGAAGTGTTATATCCAAGTGAATGTACGACGCTGATACGCTCGTACGCTTGCGTCGTCAATTGCGTGCGCTTTCATAGAAATACGTGGGCAGTCCGATAAGTACTTAGCCCCACCGCCCGATGGTACCACTATCGTAAGAGAAATTTACTATCGTGTAGTACATCCTCGATTTGTAGTTTTGTTTTGACCGCGTGTGGAAACGAACGTGTCCGCAAATTTTAGAAAAGTGGAAAAAGAGCAATATCGATTGGTGATTCGCCAAATTGGTCGCATTAGGCTACGAACAGCTGCCCCATCCACCGTATTCTCCAGATTTGGCCGCGTGTGACTTCTTTTTGTTTCCAAACTTGAAAGTCACTCGCCGGGCAGAAATTTGAGTCGAATGAGGAGGTTATCGCCGCCACGGAGGCCTCCAGAAAACGTAATTTTCAGACGGGTTAAAGAAGTTGGAGCATCGCTGAGTCAAGTGTATCGAGTTGAAAGGAGACTACGTTGAGAAATAAATCGCCACTTTTCCAAAATTTTCGTTTTTCTTTTGTAGGCTTGCCTTATTTTTGCAGATGAAGTAAAACTTTTCTCAAAGGTTCAATGAGAAAATCGCTAGAAGCTTAAGATTGTGCAATATGTACAGATTAGCAGTTATTTTCGATGCTGGCTTGGATAAATTTAAGTTCAGTCTGTTTTGTATTTTTAATTAGATTTACGTTCTGGATTAGTCTGTAAGATTATTTCTATAGACCGAATTAATAAATAAATATATAAATTTGAGCTGCAACTCTGGAACATGTAATGGAGGAACGCAGCTAATATTGCAATTAGGACACGATATTGATCAGATTCGTTGTTCGTTTAAAATGTGACCATAAAATACCCTGTCGCTGTGCAAGGCACCCAGTCGCTGTGGGAAGAACCCTGTCGTTTTGCAATGCACTAGAATGCTTATACGGGCATACTTTAAGGCAAGCACTTTTAAAATAGGCCGGCTTTTTATAAGTTAGATATGGCTAGGATGGCTTGCTATGGTAATGGAAACTTTTAGTCCAATTTGAATGTGCGAGAACGATCGGCGCGACCTGCAGACAAATATAAAAGGCAGCCGGGTATAGCGCAGAGGGACAGATGTGTTTTAGCAAGCAAAGATGCCACTTGGAGTAGTCCAAAAAGTATTAAGTGTAAAGACAGTAAAGAGTGAATTTTTAAGGTGTTCGCTGGTTTTTGACTGCGTTTAAGAATTAAAGTGTGTTTTATTTTAAATTGAGCAATCCAGAGAGACGAACAATCACACAGAACTAATTTTCGTAACAATATGTTAAGGACTTATGTAAGTCTTAACTGGCAGTGGTCTGAATTTTGTTTTTCTAGCTTTATTGGTTTAACGTAAAAAATAAGTAAAGTTTTCACTTGGTCACTTGACGTGATCAGCGACAGTGAGCATGGCCTTTCTCAGCAATCCTATGGTTGCTTCAGTGAAACACAAAATCGTTTGATATCCAAATTGCCTTTTAGAAATATTGTTTAGCTAATTTGTATCACCATAGTGGGCGTGACAGCACCTGCTACCCTATTGAAATCTTTTAATACCCATATCGTCTTGCAAAAGTAAACCATAACTAATTTCTGTCACTGTGGTAGGCATAGAAAGTTGGACGTGGCCAACATTTTATAAACTATGTTTACCCTTTAAAACATCATTTGATAATAATATTAATTTGTAGGCATGGACTGTCACTTTGTTTTGCTAGTTTAGTGGGCGCGGAAAGTGAAGTTGCCGAAACTAATAGGGGTACCGGTTAATTCGTGCGGTTTTTTGGGGGGAAAATTGAAGCTTTATTGAAGCTTAATATTCAAAGTATTGTCCATCACTAGCTATAACTTTTTCCCATTTTTCTGGCAATTCACGAATACCCTTTCTGAAAAATTCGGCCGGCTTTTCCGCTATCCAAGAATCGATCAAATTTTTGACTTCTTCATAATTGGAGAAGTGCTGGTCAGCTAGGCCATGTTGCATTGATCGGAAGAGATAGTAATCGGATGGCGCAAGGTCTGGACTATACGGCGGGTGGGGTAGGACATCCCATTTGAGCGTTTTAAGGTAGGTTTTGACGACCTGTGCAACATGTGGCCGAGCTTTGTCATGTTGCAAAATTACCATGCCGTGCCTTTGTTCATATTCCGGCCATTTTTCGCGCAGTGCTCGGCTCAAACGCACCAATTGTCGTCGGTAGACTTCCCCTGTGATCGTTTCATTCGGTTGCAACAGCTCATAATAGATTACACCCAGCTGGTCCCACCATGAATTTATTCATTTTGACGACTACACTACTGTACATACTGTACGGGTACTTGGTATTCGAAGAATGTGTACAACGAAACGAATAGAAACGAGAACCAGCGAGCGTCGCCTCTCGATTCTATTCATATTCGGTGAATAGCGAACACTGCAGTGCTCGTATTCAGGGAGAAGCGAATTCTGCAGTGCTCGTATTCGGCAATCGAGATCTTTGCGAAGTATTCGAAGATCAACAGTTTATCGAATATTTTTATGCGCAGTATGTCACTTTTCCATGTTTATACTTGTGATGTGGTTAAAGTGGCTTATTAGTTAATACGCAAAATGGAAATTATTGAAGAAAGTAGCATAACAAATAAATAAATATTAATATACAACATAAATATATCTAAATATTCTTAGGAATAATAAAACGAGTATATTCGGATATTCAAGCAGTTTGTACTATTATTCGAATGGTTATGTCCTCGTTTTCCCGCTTCGAGCGAATATGAATAAATAGAGTACGTCTACTCGTTTCTTGAAGAGAACTGTACTCGTATTCATTCGGACTGGTCCGCAGAGATGAAGTGAAGTATTCTATTCAAAAGCATTTGAATGTTTTCGAATAGCAAAAATTCATACTCGTGCAGGACTTTAGTATCTACTGTACTGATGAGGAACTCTTCTTACAACTCACTATGGTCCAGAAAGCTTCTTTTTCAGCATAAAATCAGGGAGCGCCGATTTTTGAATTTAGTATATTTGCTTTGAAATACGTGAAGTATTTCAAAGACTTCTCTAAAAATTTGGGCAGAATTGGACTACTGCCACGCCTACCTCTCGTGCAAACAAAATACTAAAAATTCTATATGTGAATGTTTCAATGGTTGATAAAAAGGAATTTATTTTATGCAAGGATGGTTAATATAAAGTAACAAATTTAATGTTTTTTAATGTTTACTGTCATTTGTAAATATAGTTAAGGCAAACACAAACGGATTTTCCGACAGCACATTTGTCTGAAAGAAGAACATTCAATATATGCATATGAGTAATTTTCGAAAGAAATTACATTAAAACCATACACTATGATCAATAAGTACCGGGACTGTGTCAAAAAAACACAATTGTTTATTCTTCTGGTAAATTTATTTTATCCCCTTCAAAATAAGCCCCATCTGAAGCAATACACATATGCCAACGCTTAATCCAATCGTCCATGCACTTCTGGTAAGACGAACCAGGTATGGCCTTCAGCTCTCGCATCGCATTTTCTTTTATGACCTCTATGGACTCAAATCTCTTTCCACGAAGCGGTAACTTGAGTCGGGAGAACAGTCAC
The DNA here is from genome assembly GCA_963971225.1 of Melieria omissa. NCBI lineage: Eukaryota > Metazoa > Arthropoda > Insecta > Diptera > Ulidiidae > Melieria > Melieria omissa. The sequence goes on from OZ020267.1 coordinate 117,525,524, forward strand.
ATGGTGCCATATTTGGAGAATAGGGAGCCTGATCGATGATATTCACACTGTGTTTGTTCGCGAATAATGTGTGCTTTGTGAGACGGCGCATTTTCGTGGTGCAAAATCCAGCTGTTATCGGGCCATGGTAAAATGCGACTAAGTACAAAAAGTTGACTGACGCTAACAGCTGCCAAACAAAACCCTAATGATGTAATCCCGCTCAAAATTTGACAATCAGTTAAGGTCGGAAAATTTAAAACACACAGTCCCGGTACTTATTGATCATAGTGTACATTATTCCCAATCATGATCATCATTAACTTCTAAAAGAATATTCAGAGAACATCTCCATATCGTAGCTATCCATTGAACTTCAAAAGTTCAATAAAAACCAATTAAAACGAGTTAAAGACCTTTGATATTTGATCCATTTTCGATTTATGAATTATCAAAGATTCTCAATTTTGTTTTTTCGTAACGCTTCCATTTCTTCTTCATTTATATTTCTGTTTATTTCATGGGTAATCCAACTCTCGATTGCATTTTTATTTTTGTTATTTTTTTAAATATCTTTATTTCTGAAAACACACTTTATTTTGACTTACTTACTTATCTAGCCATAACAACACCTTATCGGGTTTCGGCCTGCCGCAAAACTTCTCTCCAGGCGCCTCTGGTTTGCGCGCACCTTCTCCACTTGGTCCCACCAAGAGATAACAGAGCCTCTTCAACTTTGTCCTTCCACCGGAGACACGGCCTCCCTCTTCGCCGTCGACCTCCAACCACCGCATCGAACACCTTTTTTGCCGAAGTTTAACCGAAGTTCTGTCGGTCGCGAGAGGTCTCAATTGCCTACCGAGATCGGAGTAGCGCCTGTTGGCAAGAGTAATCCTTCGCTTTATCCCCAGGCTGACATCATTGCTGCTGTTAATGGCGGTGCCGAGGTAGACGAATTGCTTGACAACTTCAAAAGTACATCTATCGGCCTGAACGTGAGACCCTAGCCGCTGCGAGTCCCTGCGTGTAGACAACATACACTGTATTTTGAACATTCGCAAATATTCGCAAAAGTTTGAATTGCCACATGAAAGTACACATCACATTTCACCTGATAAATTGTTTATTTCAAATGGACCAAAATTACGCAATATTTTACTCCACAGCACACAAGCACGATTATTGAATTTACACTACAAAACTACACATTCACATGTAATTAAATCTCACTTACAACACTAATTGAACAAATACTAGATATTACGTTTTATATTAGATACCTTCAGAATTATTTTTCATTTTTAGAGAAAACATAATTTTGCAACCTTTAACAATTTGCAGCATTTGCACTTTGAGTTATTAATCTTCATACGAATCACGAAAAACATATGATTGAAATTGTTGACTTTGGACGTATGGTAAATAAATAGAGTGACACCTAACCATACTAGAATTGGTTTTTAGAGATATGCAAAGAAGTACGAACTGGCAAACACGATACACTCCGTAAAAGAATCCTTCAAGTTTCCTTCCTTCAACCGAATCAAGGTACAGACATAATATATGTACGTAACAACAATGGATGTGTACATTTAGCAAATGTGCAACGATCGACAAACTGAAAGATAGATAGATCCAGGATCTTAATCTTCGCTGTAATAAAAGAAAGAATTTGATTCACAGGAACAATGAAAAAAAATAATAAATCAAATAAGAAATTCACAGACACTATTTTAACAAAACATCACTTGGACCACTGGAGTAAAGCCAATGAGTCATGCTATATCTGTTCCGATTAACGTAAGCAACAACGTAAAACACGAAAATGCTAAAATTATTCCACTATTAATATGTGTTTTATATTTTTAACTTGAATTATCAATACATAACGCTTTGATTTATAAGCCAACAGCGATTTTTAACAGTTTTGCGCTATTATTTTCACTTTTCCCCATACAAACATTTGGTTATAAAAAAGGTGTTTTCGAAATGGGTGCCGCGTTTGCTCACACCGGAGCAAAAACAACAACGAATCGATGATTCAAACAGCTGTTTGGACATGTTTACGCGCAACAAGTCGGAGTTTTTGCGTCGGTACATCACAATGGATGAAACATGGATCCACCATTTCCCTCCAGAGTCAAATCGGCAGTCTGCTGAGTGGCATGCAACCGGTGAAAGCAGCCCAAAGCGTCCAAAGGCACAAACATCGGCTGGCAAGGTTATGGCGTCAGTATTTTGGGATGTGCACGGAATAATATCCATCGACTATCTTGAGAAAGGGAAAACAATCAATAGCGACTATTATATAGCGTTGTTGGAACGTTTGAAAGAAGAAATCGCGATTAAGCGGCCCCATATGAAGAAGAAAAAAGTGTTGTTTCACCAAGACAATGCACCGTGTCACAAGTCGATGAAAACGATAGCAAAAATGCATGAATTGGGCTTCGAATTGCTTCCTCATCCCCCGTATTCTCCAGATCTGGCCCCCAGCGACTACTGGCTCTTCGCAGACCTCAAAAAGATGCTCCGTGGTAAGAGATTTGGCTCAAATGATGAAGTAATCGCCGAAACTAACGCCTATTTTGAAGGCAAAGAAAAATCGTTCTACAAAGGCGGTATCGAAAGATTGGAAAGCGTTGGAATGATTGTATCTCCCTAAAAGGGAACTATGTTGATGAATAAAAACGAATTTTGGCAAAAAAAACTGTGTTTTAATTAGTTAGTCACACACATTATTGAACGAAGTGTTACATATATTATTATTATAGGGTAACTTCGGGTATTGTGGTAACCTATTTGTTTTTTGTCTATATCACAGGCAAATTCGGCCCAAATTTAGTGAATTTCTACCGATTACATATTTCAAATATTTGCAAACAAAAGCAACTTTCATAAAAGGCTTCTGGTGAACATTTTCAGAGATGTTCTTGAAAGTTTGTAACAACTCATAAACAGCCCATTGAAAAACTTGGCGGGTAATGTAGCATCCTACTTGTTTTCTATGTGCTTTAATTTATTTGATTGATTTGTAAGAAATTATGATTTTTAAACATTTCTTAGCATTTTTAAATGCAAACCTGATTAAAATCAGTCCTCGGCTTACTGTAGTAGATAGAAGCTCTACAACTGCTTTTTGTCACAATTACATTTCTCATGCTTTTAGCGTTTTGCTTACGATTTTTTTCCGGCCTATTTACGCGAAGATAGTATACAACGTGACCCTCAAGGACTCATACAACATTACCCGAACTTGACTTTTTTGGAAAACATGAAAATATAAATAGGGGAATTCTTTGTAGGGTGCCACCCCATAGCTTTTTTGCGCATAATTCGTTAGAAAATTAACGTATCGCCAATTTTAATATACTGTTCGAAAGAGGGTTAAAGGGGCTAGGATCCAAGGTAACACTTCAATTGAATTTTTCGTAATTGCGAATTTTACAGCCAATTTGCCAAAGTGTTCAAAATCGACACCCTAAAATTTTTTAATGTAAAGTGCCACCCCCTAAAAAAACCGCAAAAAACGTAAAAATATCAAGCAAAAATGCATGATTTAGAAAATTTACGAAATATTATTGAATTTAATTTGAATTGAATAGAAAATGACCGAAAGCAAAATGCAAATTGAATGGTAACGAATAAAACGAATAATTGTATGGAAATTGATAAACAAAACTGAACTAATTTATTCCTCATGATAAGATTAGAGAAAAATTGACTAAGAACACTTTAAATTCATTGTAGTAACGATTCCTAGAAATAAAAAGCCATTTTACCGATAAAGGACCACAAAACAATGAAAAAAGGGGGGTGGCACCTTACAAAGAATAAAAGGTGGCACTTTACATTTTGACGCCATTTTGGAAAACATTGTATAAATTTGTTCCTTTTGCGATATGCTCGGATATCATTTCGGATTCTGAAAAACCATTAAAAATTAAGTCCAACACTGATATTTACCTTAGTTTTTTATAAGTTTTTGGTTACTTTTTCACCGCAAGAAAAACCTTCAGTTTTAATTTTTATGTTTTTTCTTAACCAAATTTGACACTTTTATTTACCCAGACCGTACCATTGCGTATGTTCCCGCAAAAACCACATTAGAATTGATGTTGACATATATACCTTAAATGACAATAGGAATTTTTTTTCTTGGATTGCTGGAACATCGAAATCGAGCAGGGGTGGCACCTTACAAAGAGTGGCACCTTACAAAGAATTCCCCTAAATGTATATTAAAGTAAGTATGCGTTTATGCTACATTTTAAATAACACTCAGTTATTGACTCAAATTTAACCCAAGAATTTGAGCATTACCCACATTGCACTGTGGTTCTGTTGTCTGAGTGCTTGTAGTTTTCGAGAAAAAGTGTTATATCATATTACCTGACCATACTACAGTACCCGAACCCAGCCTAAATACAAGAATTGTTTGACACTTGCATTTTCAATTAATTTGAATCGAAAATTTCAATACGCAGTGCAATTAAGATTTTAGTGACACCCTCTGCATCCTTTTTTTGGTTATATGGATCCACCTGCCTTCTTTTCGCACAAAAATTTCAATAATAGAAAATAAAACTGGCAAAAGTTCATCATCTGCTCCTAACATGTTCAGCAACACTAAACAAACAAGTCGTAAATTAAATTTTGTGTCATTTCAACGCACACTAAACGAAACAAGAAAGTGAAATGTTTTGTTTTGTTACGTTGTGTTCCGTTTGGTGTGTTATAAATTAAAAAGCTCTTTTCGCCTTATGAATTAATAACGCTTTGTCTGATCCGGCCTTAGTGTTTTAGTTTGTTTTTTTCTTTTGTTAAGGGGGTCGTCTAGTGTGACGGGTCAAAAAAATCGTTTTTTTTTTTTCATAAATCACTTCTAAAACATGTTTAGAAGACGTGTATAAATGGATTTTTGTAAATTCGAAGCCGTTATCAAGTTGCACTTGTAAACCGGAGTAGGTATGCGGAGCGCATACCTACTCCGATCAGTTTCGATCAGTTTCGCCGTGAAAAACACGTTTTTTCAAAACTGCTGCCACGATATCTCAAAAACTATTTCACTATTAATGCTCAACTTTTTACACCATCTTGAGTACATGTCCAACTACAAATTAAGCTAAAGGAATTAAGATTGCTTCGTTACTTTTTTTTTTCTTCAATGAAAAATTAACGTGAAAAATAGTCGAAAAACTCATATTTTTTATGTTTAGGCAAATAAAAACTTTTTTTTGGAATTCGAACTTTCTTTTAGCTCAATTTGCAGTTTGAAGTCTCAGGAATGAAATGGCGTTTGGTTTTTTGATTTCAGATAATTACAACGCCCGGAATCATGGCAGCAGTGGAGCAACTTTTTTTTTTTACGTCTTCCTGTTGAGTGGTGTAACTCCGATACTAATCAATAGATTGGCTTCAAATAATTATAAAACTTTGTCGAAATGTACTCAAAGAAGAAATAAAATTCAAAAGTTATTTTACTTGAACGGTTTTTTTAATAATGACTGTCAAAAAAGGCATAAAAATACGGCCTTCACACTAGACGACCCCCTTAAGGCTCACAGTGCAATATATGCAACGAAAATTGTGTTCTGTTATTTAAGACTCCGTTGCTGCTAACACCGAATAAGAAAAAACAAAATTTTTTTTTCGGCGGCTGTCAGCAGGAAATGGCCAACCTCTGAGAGTAAAATTGCCTATGAAAAAGCTCCCAACTCGTCGTTCGGAATCGGCATAAAACTGTAGGTACCTTCCAACCCTGTAGAAATTCGCACGCACAACATGGATGGTTGCGAGTAGCTAGGCCTTATTCGCGGTATCGGGCTGTCGTGCCATACAATTATTAAATTAATCAATTATTATTTTTCTGAAATAATATTTTAAAAGTTGGTTTTATAATAAAATTGGATATAAATTGAACAGTTATAATTTTGTTATTTTGAGAACCCGCCCTTAACCGATTTACACGATATGGACATCAAACGAAAGATCTTTTCCATTCCTTTCTTCCATACCTCAATTTTCTTCCATACCAAAATTTTTTCATAATAATGAATTTGTTACCATTTTTTAGCCTGTGGAATTCTCTTTCCTCCTCAATTCCTCATTGCTGTTTTACTAGAGTTGCTATTTTATTCGTTTGGTGTTCTATAAGGGCGCTACTACATTTTTTATACGAGCCAGCGCGCAAGGGATACAAGGCATTATTAATACAAAGCATTATATTGGTTCTGGAATAATGCATGGTGTTCTAAATTGACTGACATCTTCAAAAGTCAAAAGTATAATAGTTTAGTACAAAGCAGTGGGCAGCAGCCAGCATATACCTATTTCTTACTCGATAGTTTCTGGAGAAGGGTTACACGTAACAATAAAGCTCTTCTTAATATCTTACTCTGGTAAATGAATTTATAAAGAAATTACAGTTGTTTGTCGAACTCTGAACTAATTAAGCAATCAAATCAGTTTTTTGCGTTTAATATTAAGTTTATACTTTATTGCCATTTCAACCAAAATTTTTTCATAATAATGAATTTGTTACCATTTTTTAGTGGAATTCTCTTTCCTCCTCAATTCCTCATTGCTGTTTTACTAGAGTTGCTATTTTATTCGTTTGGTGTTCTATAAGGGCGCTACTACATTTTTTATACGAGCCAGCGCGCAAGGGATACAAGGCATTATTAATACAAAGCATTATATTGGTTCTGGAATAATGCATGGTGTTCTAAATTGACTGACATCTTCAAAAGTCAAAAGTATAATAGTTTAGTACAAAGCAGTGGGCAGCAGCCAGCATATACGTATTTCTTACTCGATAGTTTCTGGAGAAGGGTTACACGTAACAATAAAGCCCTTCTTAATATCTTACTCTGGTAAATGAATTTATAAAGAAATTACAGTTGTTTGTCGAACTCTGAACTAATTAAGCAATCAAATCAGTTTTTTGCGTTTAATATTAAGTTTATACTTTATTGCCATTTCAACTTACCAGCTGATCGAGCGAGTGCTTGCCACAATTGTGTAGTGGCTGCATCTGTTCCCTGTTCTTCTGATGTTATACTATCTGGACTTTTTCGTTCATTTAGGGCTGCGTTTATATCCATTTCTAAACGGTTGGAATCGGAACTTTCTTCCGAATCTGAGTATGAAACATTTTTGTTTCCTTGGGTCTGGTTGTTATAAAAATTTCTTGAAATTCCAATTTCACCTTCATGAATACTGCTGCCACTTTTGTTTTTAAAATCTAAATACATAGATTGTGAGTCTGATTCGAGTATTGTAGATCGCCGATAGTTATGTAACGGAGATATAGTTTGAGAGTTTGCGAATCTAGTTTTCGGCTTTTTAATTGATAAGTCTATTTCTTTTCCGTCTTGTATTAATTTCTCATTTAATGGACGTTTACTTTTTATCACAGAACTTTTAATACTTGAATCTGTTAATGAGGAAAGACTTGGAGATTGACGATTCGAGCAGGGAGGGGAAATAACAACTTTTTTACTTATATCCATGAGCACCGCGGCTGTTTCTAGCTGCTGTTGTAAATATTTAATTTTTTCTATATCTGTCATACTCTTCCTTGAAGTATTTGTACATGGTATCCGCTCAAAATTTGTAATATCAGCTGGAAAAGACTCATTCTCTTTTATAACAGAATCCTTTTTTAATGTCTTCTTAACATCCAATCTTTGAGGAGATACTGATTTTTCCCTTAATTTAGTCGACATCCTCGATGAGCCAGAAGTCATGTTTAAAGAGATATTTTCCATATTTGGATTTAAGCAGCCATCACTGATTTTCATTTCAGTTACAAATGTGTAAGATTCATTTGTATTCTTGGTAGTAATACTATCATGCTTAAAAGTTGTAAAGTTATTTTTCGAAGATTTGCTTAACTCTGTCAGAGCTTTCGCTGCCATTCTTTCTGAAGAAGACTTTCCTCCAGATGGTATTGATTTCAATATCTTATCCAAACTTAAAACATTTTCTGAAGAGTTCTGAAAATAAAAAATATATAAATATATTTGGAAAAAAAGTCGTCGCATAAATAAACAACTAACTGATGAATAATATTTATTGAAATATCGTTTCAGGTATTCTACATAAATTAGAGTATCTGCTATTGATTTGCCTCCCTTGAATCCGAGTTGGTGGCTGTTAAGTAGTTTGTTGGTGTTGACAAACCGCCAAAACCGGTTAGCAATACTTTTGTCTAGGATTATTGCAAAGCACTGTAATTCAAACCTTGAGGGTCCTGGTTTCCGAAACTGCTGTTATACCGATTTGTTTTTACTTGTTTCTGAGGAATTTCTTATCATCAATTATGATATTCTGTCCCTCCCCGGTGTTTTAGCTTTCAGTTTTGCTAGATATATAAAAGAAAGTGGATGTGTGGATGTGTGTATTGAAAAAGTCGGAAAATTCCTGCCATATTTGACCGTGAATTCTGAACATTTTCAGACGATAACTTTGGAACCATAAGTCACACATCAATTAAATTCACTACGAACTTACTACTTAGACATGTCCTTCGACAGAAGAAATGGAGCGAGTATTGGATGAGGGGCGTGGCACTACTCATACAAGGCAAATCTTTATAATGGAATATGTTTGAAATTGAAACGTGCACAGCATTAAAATTAAGTATAACGTCGTCCTTTAGATGTGTCATTCTATTCGTAAGATTTGATGGACGTTGGACAAGAGGCGTGGCACATTTATTGTGACCCAAATATTCCGCTGAACTATAAGTCGCGCAGCAATGAAATTTAGTATGAACTTACCATTTATTCATATCTTTCATCAGAATAAATGGTTCGGGTATTAAACAAGGGAGCGTGGGATCGTCTATACATGCGAAATCTTTAATATAAAATATCTTCGAAATTGTAAGTCGTACAACACTGAAATTTAGTATCCCGTCGTCCCATAGATGAGTCATTCTACTGGTAAGATTTTATGTGCGTTGGACAAGGGCCGTGGCACATTGTTTCTGACCCAAATATTTCACTCAAATATTTCATTCATATCTTTCGATAGAGGGATTGATGAGGGTATTGAACGAGGGGCGTGGCAGTGCCCATACAAGCCAAATATTTAATATAGAATATCTTCAAAATTGTAAGTCGTACAACACTGGAATTTAGTACCCCGTCGTCCAATAGATGAGTCATTCTACTGGACAGATTTGATAGACGTTGGACAAGGGGCGTGGCACTTTTTTTGTGACCCAATTATTCCGCTGAACTATAAGTCGCACAGCAATAAAACAGTATGAACCTATCATGTACTCATATCTCTCAACAGACGGAATGAGGCGGGCATTGGACTAGGAATGTGGCACCGCCCATACAAACCAAATATTTATAATGGAATATCTTCGAAATTGTAAATAGCACAATACTGAAATTTAGTACCCCGTCGACCCATAGATGAGTAATTCTACTGGTAAGGTTTGATGGGTGGTGGACAAGGGGTGTGCACATTTTTGTGACCCAAATATTACACTGACCCAAATATTCGCACAGCAATGACACTAAGTACGAACCTACCATTTTCCCTTTCGACAGACAGGATTATGCGGGTATTGAACAAGGAGGCGTGGCACCGCCAATATAACTTAAATCTATATATATATAAAAGAAAATGTATGTATGTGAATTACGGCATCACACTCAAACGGACCGTCCGATTTGCATGCGTTTTTTTGTTGGATTCAGTGGAGTTGCACTGCCTTTAAGCTAGCGTTATACGTACTTCAATTAATTCAAATGTTTTGCGAGACGAAGTTTGCCGGGTCAGTTAGTATATAAATGCAAAATAACCTTTATTTTCCAGGGTGGTCTGCCGCCTGCTCTTCTCTACCATCAATCAGGTCCTCATACCGGTTGTTGGTGGGGAAGGACTAGTGCGGAAACTAGACTAGACTTCCTCGTGGTGGCCACCGGTAACAGCCACTTCTGGTAGGGTCTTGTCTCTGCCCGTTAGTGGCTAGCTAACTAGTCAATTCCCCTTTTTAATCTCTCACATCCCTTTTTCCCACTTTTTTATTTTTACCCTTTTTCCTCTCCCCCCTAATCCAAGGTGTCACGCGACCCGTGCCTATTGGATGGTTTGCAGCCTGGGGGTAATACCGGCTGTATTTGAACGGAGTCTCTCTGATACTTGCCCGCCTAAGAGAGTAACTATGGGCTTACCGTGCTACCGGGGGCTATGGCACGGCGGACCTCGCTTTCCCGCACACTCGTGGGCTCTACACATGAATAGAAAATTGAAAACCTCAATTCGATGACGGGAGCCTATACCGCATCACAACTGGCGAATCAGGTGGAGCATATCCAAGATACTGATTCCCAGGTATCCACTCCTCGGAGTAAGAAGACGGCTAGACGTACAGTATCTGGAAAATTTGGCGTCACAGTTGGCAAATTTGGGCCAAAGCCAGAACGGACAGAGGCAAAGGACCAACGGAAGGAAAGTCGGGTGGTAGTAGGGTTTGCGGGCGCTTCGGCATCGAAGGACGCGATACCACAACCACAACCTACTAGTAGGCCCCAAGGTTGCAATTTTGTAATAATATTAGTGAAATTCTGTGCATGTAGTGATACCGGCTCTCCCACTTTCCCATCGCTTAATCGTTGCGAATGGTACAATGGAATGACTTAAGTCATTGGAGTAATTTTCAGTTTCGCTTTTTCGTCGGTTGAATTTGAGAATATTGAAACAAAAAGCTGAAAACCAAAATGCAGGTCAACAAATGCAAAACAATTTAATGAACTTGTTAGTTTTTATTCGTAAATAACAAAATGAGATCAAATCCAATCCAAAATAGAATTTAAGAAAAGAATATTGTCCACTGCCTTTGGGGGTATCCTGCTCCGCTTTTCGGTAATAATATTGCCAGCTAGTGAAAACACTCTCTCTGATGCTGCGCTGCTAGCAGGAATGGCCAAAACTTTTTGTGCTAGCTTGGATTGAAAGAGTACGATTAAATAAACAAAAAACAAAAAAAAAGTGAGTGAATATCTTTTTTCGTTCCTTCGTAATAAATGTTGAAAAACAGGCCGTCGAAAATCGGGCCGTTACGTAGACGACCCCCTTAACGAAAAATAGTCGAGATGGAGCTAACAAAGTATGTATTGGTACAATCAGGCTCAGTGGCGTCCCCAGGATTTCGGGAAGGGGGGGATATGCAAAAAATGCAGTTTAACGCCATTTTTATACTTTCATCTTTGCGTATTATTTTTAATACATGTTGAATAAAATTGTACATACATACATATATGTATACATATACTAACATAAACTTCTTAAAACACAAAATTCAAGTGACATGTATTTTTAAGTCATAAAATCCCAACCAAAAAATTCAAGTTTGTTTTAAGTTATGACATTTCGAAAACAACTGCTAATAGAATTACGAAAAACTCAAAAGACGTATTTTAAAAAGCACACCAGCTATGTAAAAGAAATCAAACATTTACAAAATGTATGACGTTCTGAAATTTAATTATGATAGAGGTGACCATGTTTCCATGTTTACCCGCAATTTACCAAAACTATATAAGTGAATTTTTTTTTAACTTCAACAGCTGATGCAGGGTTGGCATGAAGCCTGCGTTTGATTACTATTTTGGTAAATAGTCGACACTTTTGGGAACATTGAAAATACAACTATTCTGCGAGAACAAATGCAATGCTGATTTTTTTTATTCATTTATTCTTAACCCTTCTGCGGGTATCCGGTTCTGGCCAGACCATATTGAACTTTGGATCCACTTTAGTAATGTTGTAATTAAGCTATCGAGCTCAAATTTCATGATATCCTTAACTGATCCTTTCTAAGCACAAAACCCAAAACCATGGCTTGGCCAGACCATGGTGCATTTGCATACAAATTTGCCAGTTATTTTCAGTTTTTTTTGTTATTTTCGACGTAATTATTGTCAGAATTGTTAATAAATATTTTTTTATATTATATATATTTTCAACTAGGTTTTTCCATCTGACCCGATTTGAAGCACTTTTTTCGTGCCATCCCGTTAAAAGTGACGTAAATTAGCTGGCGCAAAATGTACCTGGTCCAAGTGTTTTTCGTTCGCCTTGGCTTTTATTTTCTTTGGGTTAATAAATTATAATTTTTGTTGGAAAATAATGTTGGAACATATTCAAAATTAATACTTATCCATTTTCCAATTCGATTGGGTGTTTTCTGTGACAGAGATGAAAGGAAGAGAATGCTATTTTGAGAATCAGGTGGACATTGTTTTTGAACTTCGACGCTGGAGTTAAATCAGAGAGGAAAATCTCTAAAAAAAATTTCCTTAGCAATAGCGGAAACTAATGCTTTAGAGCAACGAATTTAAGATATTAAATAATTTGCTGCGAGAGGCAATAATAACGGTGCTGCCAATTTCACGCTTTCATTTGGCCCTGAACAAAACGAAGCTTCTGATACTGATAGAAAAAATGGTCGTTTAGATAGTTCAATGTGAAGATAGCAACGACGAAGGCGACAAGGAAAACGATATCCGGCCAGTTCAGCATGAACAACAACATGTAGAGCATGTTTTGCATATTTTTCTTTGGCAAAGCAGTTCAGAATTATTAACAGTGCAAGGAATCCAGAAATATATATATCAAAACCCGATTTGTATGTGTCGAATGTAAAATCTCAATGTGGTATAGTCATGATACTGCATTATATTGTTGAAATAATTGCATTGGTCAAGCAGCTGAAGTAGATCCATAAGTAACGTATTTTACATTTATACATTTTTTTTATTTTTTTGCTTTACTGCCGTATTTTTTTAATTTCAAAATTAACTCATTAAAGTTGAAACTCGCTATTTACTTAATTATTCTAGTATATTTTCACCGTTTTACGTAAAAATAATGTAGACAAGCAAAAGAAATCATTGTATTCACACTTTCTGGTTTTTTTATATCCTTAACAACAATCCTCGACTATCATCTTGTTTACATTATGGTCTGGCCAGATCATGGGAGGTTCAGTTATTAGGTTTTAAGTGGGTGACTACAGAAGCGATAAAGCAAATAGTAAAAATGTTTCACAATTCCATATTGTTATAGCAAATTGCATAAGTGAATTCTCCGACCAAGGGGGGGATCCATCCCCCTAATCCCCCCCCCCCCCTGGGGACGCCACTGATCAGGCTTGATGCCTCTGTGACTTGGACAGGTGGAGCTTGTCATATAGATAACTTGGAGTTTTCCATAAGACTAATTTGTATAGAAATATACAGTTTATCGCAGCTAGGTAGTTCATAACGCTACATCCAAGAACTTTGTTTCTCCACAGCGAGATATGATCATACTTTTGGATCCCATATACGTATCGCGTAACATTATTAAAAACTACGTTAATCTTGTGTGCCGTTCTAGAGTCAAGTTTACTATAAACTAACTCAAAGTAAGTTATATGGGGCAGAACAAGCTGCATAGGTAACATACGCCTGGTTTCCAAAGGCGTGAACGCGGCAGAAGTTCTTAACTAACGCAATACAGCATACTACATGGGCTGAAAAGTCTTTGGCCTGACATGGAGATGGCGCCAAAAATTAAGAATTATTGTGTTGTACATGGAAAACCATCCTTAACTTAGATTCTGTCAAAGTTTCATGACATTTGGTTGACTCGTTTTCAAGTTATTGCTTTCGAAGTGACGCTACCTCTGAATTTTTGTAAACAATGGAAAAAAGTGAATTTCGTGTTTTGATAAAACATTGCTATTTGATGGGCAAAAATACAGTGGAAACAAAAGCATGGCTTGATAAATGTTATAATACATCTGTATTTTTGCCCATCAAATAGCAATGTTTTATCAAAACACGGAATTCACTTTTTTCCATTGTTTACAAAAATTCAGAGGTAGCGTCACTTCGAAAGCAATAACTTGAAAACGAGTCAACCAAATGTCATGAAACTTTGACAGAATCTAAGTTAAGGATGGTTTTCCATGTACAACACAATAATTCTTAATTTTTGGCGCCATCTCTATGTCAGGCCAAAGACTTTTCAGCCCATGTAGTATACGTGACTCACAACTTTATTAACATGGTCAGCACAGGTTAATGGATGTTCGTCGTCCTGAATGTCTTCACGACCTTCCTGGAACCGCTTATACCACTCATACACTCTGGTGCGGGATAGACAATTATCGCCATAAACTTGTTTCAGCAAATTATGCGTCTCAGTAAAGGATTTACCGAGTTTAAAACAGAACTTAATATTTGCTCTTTGTTCGTTTTTCGACCGATGCCACAAACACACTGTCACTTTGAGCGCGACATTTTGGTTTCCATTGAACCAAATTTCATGCATCATGACAGGATGTCAGTTAAGAATGTACCTTTCCATTGCTAACATCCACCAATAGGGGGCGTCAATATAAATCGATGTTTTGAAAAAGTTCCGTGGGACACACTGTGACACACACAAAGTTTAAATGGGACACACATATATATGTTTATACTGGGAAAAAAAGGAGGGGAAGGTAACTAAAATTATTAATAAACGCATTTATATGTTGTACAAAAAGTCACCAAATTCTAAGAAATTATGTGATCATATACATAGTTTTTTTTCTAATTGAAATTAAAAAGCAGTCAAAATGACTTCCTTGGGCAATCTAGTGTTAAATAAAAATATATAATATTCCCATTCCCTAAAATCCAGTTAAAATACTATACATTGGTACCCCGCCACTGTTAGCTTCTCCCAGTAAGCAATCCCGCTAATGCACATAATTTTTGCGCTATTCGTTTGCACATTCCCCTTTGTGCGACCTATGCAGGCAAAGCAGCAAAAACTGCCGCTGCAGCTTGCTTCCCACTTCTTTTCTAATTTGCACACATTTCCCCTCATTTGCTTTGCGCATATTTCAGATCACCAGCAAGCACTCCAGCTGTTGATCTTCCTCACTCTTGCACGCATTTTCCTTTGTGATCACTGCTGGCAAAGCAGCAAAAATTCTCGCTGCAGCCAGCATCCAACAGCACGCACTTTCCCTCCTTTTGCGTTGCGCATTGCACTCTCCCACTTGCACAATTTCGCGTTTCACTTTGTGCGATATACGCACGCACCAGCAGCAAGCACTCCCGCTGCTGCCTTTAAGTGCACCATATTTTCGTACTTCTGGCTAAGCAATTCCCCTCTTTCGCTAGCAGAAGTAAATAATCTGAAGCACAGTGGGACGAGTAGCCTTTTGTTTTTGCAGCATATTGAATAATTTCCTTGGACTTAACAAATTTTCAATAGTGCTGCACATACTCATACACTGCACATCTGCTGCCACCCCAAGTGCATACAGTGGGACAAATATCCCCCACTCCCACACAAAAATTGTTTGTGCACAAAATTATTTTGACTCTTTTTACTTACATACACTGCGGGACACTTGATTACCCTCACTTTACTTTGTTAGCTAAGATTTTTGTGATGAAGTCAAAAACTTTTTTTTTAATGTCAAAATTTTCTGGACACTTAGTTACATGTGTTCCTGTTTTTGAACCGCCAACATTTTATGCAAAATGATGATGAACCACATTTTTGTCCTTTTAAGCCTATTTCAAGTGGGACACTTGATTACCCTCATTGCAGTTTTAGACCTGTAACAAGTGTTAGAAGGTAGGATTAGTGTAAATTGGTTTGAAAAACTAAATTGAAAGTATTAGGCATATAATGTTTGCGAAATTTACAGACGGAAGATGCAATGGCCCGCGGTAAAACCTTAAAAGAATTGGAAAGGGGACGAATTTCGGCGTACAAGGAGGAAAACATAAGTAACCGCGAAATCGCTCACAGAATCGATCGCGATCCATGGGTGATAAACCATTTTCTTAAAACACCCACAACTTATGGCAAAAACCGCAAAGGTCGTACCGCAACAGCAACTTCTCTTAGAGAGAGAAGAGCAGATCTTCGTGAAGCGTCCAATTCCTCTGCGTCTGCGGGTCACATACGAGGTCTAACCAGGACGACAGCCAGTGTCAGCACTGTCCACAGAGTAATTAAGCAGTTTCCTTACATCAAACGTAAAAGGCTGCAAAAAAAAATACGTTTACTGCAAAGTCACGAAACGGTACGCTTAGAGTTCGCGCGAGCTCATCTCAGTTGGCAGCAGGAGTGGAAGTCAGTCGTCTTTTCCGACGAAAAGAAATTTAATTTGGACGGACCCAATGGCTTCCAACACTATTTTTACGATCTAAGAAAATCTGAACGATTTTTGTCGCGGCGTCATTCAGCAGCATTCTCAGTTATGTTGTCGGCAGCAATGTCGGCCCATGGCGCAATTAATTTGTCAATATTGGAAGGGCGCCAAGTTTCACAGAATTATATGGAAATGTTGGAGATTGGATTTGTAAACTTTGACGAAATATTCGCGGGGAAACGCGGTATTTTCCAGCATGATAACGCTGCCATTCACACCGCTAGTTGGTGAAGGATTGGTTTGAAGCGGAAAATGTTAATGAAATAGATTGGTCTGTATTCTCGTCCGATCCAAACATAATCGAAAATGTTTGGGGATGGTTGACACGTAAAATTTATGCAGATGGCGTCTTATAGACACAATTGAAAAAGCATTTTCCGAAATCCCTGAAAATTATATTACATCGTTGGACAACTCTTCGCCTTCTCGTCTTTTTGAGGTTATTCGCAGTAATGATGTCCATACAAAACATTAGTAATACAAAATTAATAAATGTAATGAAGAATTACCTCTAGTTTCTTTGTTTTCTATGAGTGAGGGTAATCAAGTGTCCCACTTGAAATAGGCTTAAAAGGACAAATCATCATTTTACATACAATTTTGGCGGTTCAAAAACAGGAACACATGTAACTAAGTGTCCAGAAAATTTTGACATTAAAAAAAAAATTTTTGACTTCATAACAAAAATCTTAGCTAACAAAATAAAGTGAGGGTAATCAAGTGTCCCGCAGTGTATACACACACTAATACAAATACTCACATACACTTATATATACGCACATGCATATATGTATTTACACATACAAACACATAAGTATTCACGTTATCACATACAAATAATTTCACTTTTCACAAATAAAGTCAAATTTGTATATACACTTGACTACACATATAACATTTGCTGCACGGACTTATTAGAGCTTCAAAAGACGCATCACCCAGAGTCGACTTAAATACGTTAAGAAGCACAATCTCTGCGTAAATTGTCTTGCTACATCTCACCTTGTTAAGGATTGTAGAAGCAATTTTACGTCCGCATATTGCCAAAAGAAGCACCACTCCATGCTTCATTTCCCCAAAGACACTGCCCAGCGCTCTCAATCGCTTAATCGGTCACATTCGACCACTCGACAGGTCGCAACAGCTCCAAAACCAACAAAAAACCAATCTGCTACTAAATCCCTCCTTTTGGATGCGCAACCCCGCACACCTTCCAGGCAAAGTAGGCCCCAAGTACAAGCCCTACACTCCACTAATGGCACCCAATCCCTTCTGCCTACGGCACTGGTGTCAATTGAGCACGCAGGAAATTTTTTCAAAGTTCGAGTGTTGATCGACCAAGCCTCTCATCAGCGAACTTTCATTTCCTCGAAGGTCTAGAAATGCCTCAAATTACCAATCGAGAAATCCCCCTTCCAAATCTCGGGCGTGAGCGGACAGATTGTGCAAAACGCCTATCACATTTGCTTCTTGACATTGGAGCTTACGAAATCGCTCCCACCTTCTCATATAAACCCCCCCCCCCCCCCAAGACAGCGTAGACCGATATAGTGGTTGACAGTGATCTCATCCCGCAGATCATGCTCGAAGGTATCCACCGGAATGTATATGGCAGCTTTCTTGCTCAGCATACAGTATTCGGTTTGGTATTAAGGACTGTATCGAAAATTATAAATACACTTTAAAAATCATATAAAGTGGGCTATGCAATGCTGGTTGCTTAGCAATATCGTTTTTTAGATTCCAGAGGTTCAAATTGATATTTTCGTGAACAATTTTGTGTAGTATATCAACGCGCTTAAAAATTAGAGGGCTTTTCGCAAAACTTCAATAGGAAATTTTGTCCAAATGGGCATCAACCAAAGGAATGTCGTATAGAAAACTAGCAAAAGAAGCAAATGTTAGCCTGTTCGCTGTGCAAAACACCATTCGCCGGTATACTAAACATTGCACAGGATTTACCAGGCCGAGGTCGTAAAAAGAGTGCGTCCCAACCATCGCTAGATACTAAGATATGTGGCTTAGTTAAAAAATAAGGAGATATCCGTACGCGATTACGCAAACAAAGCTGGAACGAGTGCAGCAATGGTTCAACGTGCCAAGAAGAGAAATCAGTTGGGAACATATAGAAAGCAAAAGCAACCAAAATGAAGCACTCAGCAAGGCGCGCACGTGATAACTAGATCCCGAAAATTGTACGACTATATTTGTAGGCAAACATTTGATTGCATCATAATGGACGACGAAACATACGTGAAATTGGACTACAAAACGCTGCCAGGATCCCAATTCTACAGAGTTCCGAAAGGTAGTGAAATTTCAAAAGCTGACAAATCTATTATTTGCGAAAAATTTTGGAAAAGTAATTTTTTTGTTTGTAACGGCAAGTCACATCGAACCCACAACTCCTGCAAACTCATTCTCAAACCGGCAAATGTCCCCCTTCGTTGCCAAACGTTTCGACCCCGCAGGATGGCTTACGCCTCTAATGAGGTCTCCCAAAGGGTTCGACAAAAACAGTCCACACCCCCAGCAACTGACGGAAATTGCATTCCCTCGCGAAGAGGTCAGTCGTCATTCCATCGCACTGCGAATTCCGCAGACGTCGGACTACTCGGGTATAAACTTCACGATCTACAAGATCTCCCTCTCGGGTGGAGCGGCTCCAACAATTCTAATGCTCAAACAGTTCCAATTCCGGATCAAAGAGCCGTTGACTGCCACCACCCACCGATATTCTCGGTCGGGTCTCCTGCTTCGTTCGAGCCCTACGAGTATACACTCATCCCGAGCGGAGTTGGCTTTGTTTATAAACAGCCTTCGAACGCTCTCGAAAAGAAATGGTTTCCCCTAAAGAAATGGCAACTCAGCCAATTTTTATATCTCCATATTCCCCCAGCTGAAGCGAACCCCGCAGCTTAGCCACGAATACCCATACTCATTACGTCAGCCGAAATACTGTTATGTCCAACTGACATCTACTCTATTTGCAGGTCGGTAACTACGCTCCAACCGCTGCAGCAGCACTTCCTCCAGGACGAGGCGTCGATGGATGGCCCTCCCGCACCCGTAAAAGCTGTATCCCGGAGTCCCGCCCGTTTGGCCTGCGGCATAATTAATTGCAACATGCAATGGCGGCCACGATGGCTAAATAAGTGCTGTCTCTAAATTGGCTAAATAAGTACTTGTTTTATTGGGCCCATTGACTTTAAACTTGCGTGCAAAGCCGCAGGGCCCTGCTAGTTATACATATTCTCATTAAGCAAATCGTAAAGAGTAGAACTTACAGGTTATAGATGGAAACTGTATATTTATTTATATATTACCTGTCTTGAGGTTTTTGCGTTCTCTACAAATTGTTTTAAAGTAATATCTGCGTTTTGTGCCATAAGTCGAAATTTCCAAAATGTATTCAATTGAGTTCGACAACTGCTGCAAACAACCAATGGTAATCCATCAGTGGGCGAGACCTGAAAATATAAAAGCATTTTCTCAATTAAGCTTTCACACTAAAAATTGTAGATATGAAATATATACAGGTTCATCTCGTAAATTATGTTGCCTTCAGTAATACTGTTATCGGAAACTTAATGATTTTTTTAAATTTAAATTGCGCTGTAGTGTTATTTAATCGACATACTTAAGTCAAAGAGTTCAATCGCTCGACACTGGAAGGAGCAAAGGCAAGTCCCTGAGTTACCCGCTTAGGGCAACCAGGTGGCCTGGATGGCCCCCTAATACGGGGCTTAAGTAGAGCTGGGGTAAAATTATATCTCCGATACCACAGACAAGATCTAAGCAAGGAGGAAGCGAGATGTAGAACACAAGGCAGTACCCCCATCCACCGCGGCTCAAACAACTCTGCCCTGAAAAGGAGAAGCAATAACGTAACTCCCCTTAAACGTCCTGATATTTAAAACTCCAGGATGTGCGCCCTGGTACCGGTACGGGAAATACCCAGAATAGCAATCAGTCTGGAGATAATCCCATGGCGCGCGTAACCTACTCGAGTGTCCTCAGAAAACCTGAGGACATTCAAGTAGCGGTCCTTCCAGGGAATATCCCCAGAAGACACTGAACAAAAAAGAAGCTATCGTGGTCGACATATCTTAAGTGTGGGCAACCCCATTGATATTTAACGGCATCCCGTTTCGGCCGCGACTTCTGCTGATAAGCTGTAGTGACCAAGGCACTACAGACTAGCTTCGGCCGGTAGTCCCGAAGCTGGAAGATTGGAAAGTAGTAAAGCTTAAGGTGTGGCTTGGAGATTTTGTCCCCAAGGCACACCACGTCACACTATTTCTTCCCAGGAGCACGGGACACGAACGCAGCGAGCAATTTGCGCTCATACAAGTGTCAAATGCTGGAATCTTTGCGAACCTTTGGAAGATGGTGATTCCAAAAAGAAAACTAAGGCCATGCTGTAGAACCTGGTCACTGACGAGAAAATGGAGGTACTTTCAATCAAAAACCCCAGGAAAACCGACTGGGAAAAATTTACCAATCTGCTGGAGAAGATCGACTGTTGCTGGATGTTCGAGGCAGGATGCGGATTTTTTAGATCCTTTTTTTTAATTTAAAAAAGGTCATCAAGGACATCACCTTAGTCTTTATCCTTGAATATCTATATGTTCTGCTTGGTATCAAGGAAAAAGTATGAAATGGATGAAGATCACGATGGCACATTTTTACTATTTTTTCGATAAGAATGGGAACCACGCCAAATAATTTGGCTGTGTTGTATTATTTGATGTTTCCGCTTTCATTTAACACCTAACTCATTGATAGATTTAAGAAAAATGTGCATGCATTTGACCATCCAAGAAAACGCCTTTCAATTCCATATTTTTCGACTTTGAGGTCAAATTACCACGGAATTTTAAAACTTATAAAAATAAATTACGTTGGAAAAGAAGCCGTAAGGTGTTGTAAATGCCACAAAGAGAAAACCATGTCAACCGGTTTATTGGTTTAGAAATTATAATCCCAAACGTGAAAAAAGACAGGGAAAATCCGAAAAAGTGACACGCCCATTTTTTGCGAAAACGGAAACTAAGTTTTAAAAACGGTTTGCGGATTCGAAAACAGCGGTACCTAATTACCCTAGAACTGATGTCAAACCCAGAAAAGCCGACCAAAAGTCGAAATTTGTTGCCCTGTGTAATTGACTGGCACGACAGCCCGATACTGCGACTAAGGCCTAGCTACCCGCAACCATCCGTGTTGTGCGTGCGAATTTTTACAAGTTTGGAAGGGACCTACAGTTGTATGCTTTTTCATAGGCAACTTTACTCTCAGAGGTTTGCCATTTCCTGCTGAAAGGACATCCGCCGAAAGAAAAATTTTTGTTTTTTAGCAGCAACGGAGTCTTGAATGTGGGTTCAAGCGTCGCATTTGACTCGCGGCCGAACGCACTAGCCAGCTGAGCTACGGCGGCTGAATGTAGAACAATTGAAGTCTCAAATTATTGAAGAGTGGGACAAATAAACAGTGTGTTGTTAAATAATCTGTGCAACAGTATGAGCGACCAAATTTTTAGGAATTACTAAATTTTAATTTTTATTGTTTGATTATTGTTTTAACTCGTTTTTTACTAGAATAAACCGTTTTGTGACAAAACATCAAATGGTGCTATAATAATGAAAAACGCAAATAAACGCATTTTTATTTTAGCGAAGTTATTTGCACTATCAACTATGAATGTTGAATGAAACATTGCAAATATTGCAAACAATTCCACGGACAAGTGAAAATGAACAAATTTTGAATTTTCTTATTGAAAATGCTGCATTTTACACAGTGCGTTTCAAAAATAAGTGTTGCTTATAAAACTTACAAAAGACGATATAGTAATGAATTATATATATTTTCTGAAAGGCTGTGCATTATTATCAAAACTTTGTCCAGTCTCCGTTGTTGTCAGTAATAGCTCGGCATCTTTTGTTACAATTTTGGCTTATTTTTTAGTGTTCTCCAAAGAAAACCCTCTCGAAATCCGTTTTAATGACAAAATGAGCTGTTTTGTTGTTGATATTCTTTTTCCTCATTTGCTTTGGCTTCATTAAGGACCAAACATTTTCGATCGGGTTTGCATCTGGACTTTAAGATGGCCAATTCAGTGTTTCCACCCCAAATTTTCTCTATCCCATTTCAGAAGATTTTCCACATGTTTGTTTAAGGTTGTGGGCGATGAAATGTTTGCGAAAAAGATACACAACAGGGTGTTCACGTTTTAGAGCCTTCAAGCATTGTTCACGTTTCAGGGCAGGGGTCGGCAAAATTGACAATGAGATGGTGTTAGTGAGCGCATTGAAATTTCTCTCCACTGTGTAAATTATACCTGAACAACGGTTGATTGAGAGAGCGTACTGTGTACGTGTGCTGAGCGTACTGCTCATATGAGTAAGCTTTGCTGACCAGTGTTTTAGAGCAGGGGTCGGCAAAATTGACAATGAGATGGCCTTAGTGAGTGCAGTGAAATTTCTCTCCACTGTCTAAATTATACCTGAACAACGGTTGATTGAGAGAGCGTACTGTGCATGTGTGCTGAGCGTACTGCTCATATGAGTAAGCTTTGCCGACCAGTGTTTTAGAGCACTGATGGGCACGCTGCTACTCGAGAGCATGGTTGCCACTCGCCTAAAATTTTTTCTCCAAAATCTTTTATAAAAAGTTACCAATTTTTTTTATTGACAAAACAATGCATTTCATAACAAAGGTACAAAAAATAGTTCAATTTGAAGGGATTGCCGCAACATTTTATGTTCACAACATAAACAATTTTAAACATAAGAAAGACAAGAAGAAAGTTCAAACAATTCACCACTCGAGGTGAACGTTTTTTTACTGTCAAAACAGCGGTTTTTTATTCTTTCTGTCAAACTGTAAAAAAAATAAATAAACAAAAAATGGCAAATGCAGAAAATCTGGCGAAGTATTTTTGTTGGAGTTTCTTCGCAATTTATGTAGTATATATTCTTTTCGTTTCTAGAGTTCCTAAGTTTAAGCGCACGGCGCAGGAACAACTAAAGCATTTTTTCAGTTTGTCAAGGCGCATTTGAACACAAAATTTGAATTTTATAAGCTTTATGTGCTTGTCACCTGCTCCTACGGAGGTAACAAATTTCGTAGCAATTGAGGCCTTTTGAGCTTTTGAATTTGCTCCAGAATACCAAAAAGTGACAATTGTTACCAAGTATTCAATTGTTACCGAGGTGAATATTGTTACGGTTGCCAGAATAGGGCTGTAAAAGTAAGGCTGTCTTCTTAAACATCCCTACGCTAAGCAGTGATGCTCTATCACTACTGTCGAGATACCAGTTAGGTATGCAGTCGTGATATATTGCATACATTTATGGGTTGCACTGCTTGGTTTACGAATGGTTCTGATGCAAGCAAATACTGCAAAATGGACGCACAGCAAAATCGAAAAAGAACTGCGAAACAATATTAATATTGCAAACTTTCAATACTATTTTGAGTAATACGTGAGTATGCGTCGAGCAGGTCTTTGGTCATTTTACAAAATAAATTTAGAATTTTAAATTCCATTGATGTAAAAAACATGAAACTAGTTAAGCATATAATAATTTCTTGTATGATTCTTCATAATAACAAGCTCCGAAGGTCCTGGAGAATTGAATTTTGAATATACTGAAAGTCAAACCCATTCCAGAAATGAAACTGTTAACAGCAAAATTCATGTCAATGCATCGTCGATAATTATGATGCGCAGTTTGCGATGCCGATGCAATCGATTGATCATTGGATGCGTTCACGAACACGATGCATTATAACACTGTTGCATTTTTTGTTTACTAACATGATGCTTTGTACTTTTGCAACTGACGTTTAAGAAGACAGCCTAAATATCAAATCAAATTCAATATTAACCCTGGAATACCCATTTTCAACTGTATCACAAAACGTTCGCAATGTTAGTCGATGTTAGTTAATCGAATAGTAGAAGTGTGCCAACAATGCTGCCAGTGCTGCGTATTTAATGTATAAAACAAGGTGTGATATAAATTTATAAATAAAAAAACAAATTTTCTTTATTACTTCAAATCAATTTTTGATTGCAAGAGTTACTAAAATGAAAATAAAGTTACCAAGTTACCAAACAGTTTAAAAGTTACCAATTTTGGTAGAAAGCTACCAATTGTGGCAACCATGCTCGAGAGTAGCAGCGACGCCTACTCGCGTATACGAATACAAAACAGCGAAGTTCCGAGCGCAGCTTCAATGTCGTGTCAGACTTCATGCAAGTACTGCGAATATTTACGTTTTTGTGTACACTCAGTATTCAGGCAAATCAGAAAATGTTTAAGGTTGAATATGAGATACACATTTTTTTCTTGAAACGCTTCTAATAAAGCGCAATGCTTATTTTGCAGGCGTACGATTGCTGCTTGTCTGTTTAACCACTTATGACTTGTCTGTTCAACCACTTATGTCTTGTCTGTTTGTCAGTTCAACCACTTATTCATCTAGATCCTGTTATACCTGTCCGTTTTTTGGCCGTCCGGCTTTGATATTTTAACGCTAGCAATATTTTTCAAGTTAAAATATTAGAGCTAAAAAATTTACGCCTTAATTTTGTGCAGTGTTTTTCACGCATACATTGCTAAAATGCGTGGTTGTGTTAGTGCCGCCCATCACCCCTACAAGAACAGTGACGGTCATATGATCGGTCATATGACCGACATGCCTGACCGAAGTTTCGGTCAGCTCTCCGAACAAAGTTTCTATCATTTTTGTACAGGCGGTGTGAAAAAACTGACCGAAACTCTCGTGTACGTGTGATTTTTTGTTTCACTCTAACACACACCTTTTGCGTATTAAGAAAAGTGTAGTTGCTCTGCTCTAACGCATACGTATTCCAACGTCCAAATATTTAGTTTTTAATGGCTATTTCACCACCGCCGCCGCGGCAGCCGCCGTAGCTCAGCGGCTAGTGCGTTGGCCGCGAGTCAAGACTCCGCGAGTTCAAATCACCGTTGCAGCAAACTTCTTTTTTTTTTATCGGTGTTGCAACAAACACCGAAAAAAAAATGGAAATTTCAGTCAGTTGATCGGTCATGTGCCGAAATGTCTGACTGAAATGCTGATGCAAATATCGGTCACAATGTGATGTATAAATCGGTCATTCATGACCAATACTCAATATTGAAAAAATGTAGGTTTTTATTGAAATTTTTTGGAAAACCCGTTTGCTTTTACTTCTGCCTGAATTTTTTTTAAATTAATTTAAATAAAATAATTAAAAAAAATTTAATTTACAAAAAATTCATTTGCGGTCCCTGCTTGGATGATCCCATATTGTGGCAATCGAAGGCGTTTTGCTTAGCGCGACATCATTGGCATCGGCTTCCTTGGTCTTGGCGCTTCGGTACTTGTTATGGCCCAATATCGAGAAGTTACTGAAAGTGCAGAATTATTTAAATATTCAATTCAAATAATATTTTTTATTTAAATTAAATTTAAATTCGATTTCTTACCTTCTTTCTGTTTTTCTTTTTTTCGGCGTTTGAAGCACCGGAGGTTTGAACATGGGCTCGCGCGTCGTATTTGACTCGCGGCGCGCGCGTTAGCCAGCTGAGCTACGTAGCTACGGCAGCCGACTGCTCTTAATCATTTATATTAACTCCAATGCGAGTTCTTGTCAGCAGTTGTTTCTATTGTTGTCTCATTCTTACACATGCGTTTATAAGCAATTAATGTTTCTATGGTTGTCAAATGGTTTGTTTCAATTTAAATGAAAGACACATTGCAGCGATATGTTGTCTCATGGGCCAAATTTCATGCAAGTGTATTGGTAAATTCAAAAAATGTTGCGAATGTAGTGGAGTTTCGGTCAGTCGCGTCTTGTAGGGACTGTTTTAGAGTATTCAATAGGAAAAAAGTCTTCACGTAATCGAATGTTCACGTTTTCGCGAGTGCACTGTATTCTGAAAGATGATAATAATTGAAAGCAGTTTTCGTTTTAAGGTGAGGTTCTTTCAAATTTTTTTGAAAACATCGTTTTTTTCCCCATAAAATGAAAGCTGTATGTCCGTAGACTATGTGTACGAAAGGATTTTTCGATACGATCGCCTTGTCCGCACACGAGTTTGTTTCTTCTACAGTGTTTTCCCCAGTTTTTGCCCGGAGCTGCTATCTTTAAATGCGTTTTTCTCGGAACCACGTTTTCCATCTGAATTTCAAGGATATCTCTTGATCTATTGTTCTGATTTCCTTAATCTAAAGCATGTTTGAAAGGTGATCATTTTCTGTATGGCTTATACCTAAAACGAGCATAAGTTACCATTAAATTGTTATTTATAATTAAGGTTAAATAACAAAAACAGTGGCAAAAAAAATTTTTTTTTCGAGCGTTCACATTTCAGTCAATTTTTGGTCAAAAATCATTATAGTTAGGTATAAGCCATAGAAAATTTCATCTACTTTCATTTAAAAAAAACATTTTTCATTTCAGATTACTACAAGAGGCTGTAGGCTTGAAATTCGCAGACGAGATTTTTCAGGCAGTGATCGACGAATGCCGCCATTGTTCAGCCGCCATTTTGAATTTTGTTACAAAAAATATACCATATTATTTAAATTGGCGTGATAAATGCTAGCTTCCAGGCATCTATAAAAATACCAGAGGCTAGCGATTTATTGAAAATCATGGTTAACGGATGAATGAGCGACGCGCAGTTCTTAAAGAGTACTGCCGATAGACCACCAACGTCAGTTTGGGAAGAGGACTTGAACCGAGCAACCCCGTTTTCCACATCACTGGAGGATAGTGATAACGAACCAAAATCCAATGATGATTCCTGATAGCATGAAAACTCATCCGGGGCTTCAGTACTGGGGATAAAATTGGAATTAAAGAATTCCGCGAAAAGGTTTTCTGCCATTGCAGCAGAGTTGGCTGATTTATTATTAAAGAATAAAGCAGAAGGAATATTTGAGCAATTTTTCTTCGACTTCGATAAAACGCTAAAAAGCTTTAGGGTTCGACTTAATATTAGCTTCAAAATTTAAGATGTGATTCTTGTATAAAAATTTATCAAGACAGTTGAACTCCTTTGTGTAATGTTTGTACTTATTAAGGGAGTTCACGTCACCCGTTTTTTTTAATCTGCGAAAAAATTTGTTTCTCAGATTTTTAAGCTTCCTCAAACTCTTGGTATGCCATGGCAGTTTATACCTTTTCGTAGAATTGAGCGGGATATTGGCATGACAGACTTCAACCACTTTAGATCTAAAAATATCAAAGCAGCGCGAGACGTCTGGGCTAAGAAGCAAAGTATCCCAATCTAAATCAAAAAGCAAATTATCTAAGTTTACAAAGTCGCACAAGTTGTAGTTGAAAGATGGGTTCTGAGTTTCACTAATAACACGTAAGAACTCGTAGAAACTCAGTTCAAGTGTCAGAGGAACGTGGTGAGTAACATCAGGTTAACATTTAAGTTATTGCCAATGAAGATTAGATCCAAAGTTTTTTGAAGCCTGTTTTTGAAACAGTTAACTTGCGAGTTAACTAAGAGCTAAATTTAAGAAGTTGTCAACCAAATATAATTCACAAGCGCTATTGACATTGCAAGGGATCAGACCTAAAGAGTTATCGTCATGAGTCCAAGCAACACCACTGAGATTAAAGTCTCCCAAAACACAAAGGTGATTGTCACCAATTTTGTTAAGCGCTAGAGATGTCACGTTATCAACATGCCCTCGATAAAGTTGTTCAGCACTATTCGGCGGAATATAAGATGCACAGATGAATAGGGAACCCGAAGGCCCCTGAACACAGACACAGAGTTGGTGTAAAAGCGAGTCAGAATTGTCCAGTATAAGGTTAGACGCACGATGTTTACACTGTACTGCAATAAGAACTCCACCGCCCCTCGAGCATCCCGTACTAACAGCGTCTCTATCTTTGCGGAACACTTGAAAGAGATTGGAGTCGAAGAATTCGTGGTCGAAGAAGTCCGCATTTAACCACGTTTCAGTGAGAACGACGATGTCGAAGTCAAGCTGCGAACTCCACAAAAGAACTGATTGAGACTTAGTCCTGAGACCAAACACATTTTGGTAGAAGATTTTTAGATGATTATTGTCTAATGTAACGCCATTAGCACTAAAGGAGCGGAGGTTGGAGACTGGATTTCGGAAAAAACTGAAACGGACGTACGGTTACACTGGCGGGCCAGAGATCAGGAACAAGTAGCTTCTCATATGCCGAGTCAGAGACGCCCAACTTAAAATTGACTCGCCTCAATGAGTCCAGACAGGCATTATGTAATATATTTCAAAATTTTATTCCTCAAAGTACTTACTTTTACTTTTCTTTTCAATAACTCTTCCACAAGAGTCTAATAACTTTTCTTCTCTTAACTATTATAACGGACAATCAACTGAGAAACGCATACGAAATACGTTTTTATTTGCAAAAAACCGTTTGTAACCGTACTTCCCCAGAATTTGTTATTTTAGCTTAAGACAAGCTATTGTGTATTAAAATAAATAGGGTTACCAGACTAACGAATATTCTAAAATGTATCTAAATGTATCTGTATTACAGTTGATTTGTTGAATATAAATACTGAAACGAAGAGGCCCCCCTGTGCTGTGCATGAACGCTTTTCCAAGCATACTTTTAGGCATGCACTTTGAAGTACGGCAAATTTGGTATAATTCGCTTGGTATAGTCCGATATGGCAAGGATGGTTCTCGAAGAAATGGGCTGTGCGAGAATGGTCGAGCGCTTTCCAATTGGAAGTTGCAATAAACTTCGGCGCGATAAGAAAACTGGTATAAAAGCAGCAGTGTGCAGCTCAATGGGGGAAGTCTGTGTTGAACAAGCAAGGGGGAGACATGCAATAGTAGAAGTGTAAAGTAGAACACGTGTAAATTTGTAAATAAAGCCATTGTTAGTTTTGACTACGTTTGCGCTGAATAATTGAAGTTGTTTTATTTTCAAACCCAATCCAAACGAACCTTGGGAAACTTGGATTTTCGTAACAAAACGAATGCGATTTTGTTTTTCTTCACGACGAGTATACTCGACATTATGCGAAAACTTTTCGTTTCGCTCCGTCGAGTATACTCGACATAAACAGTTAAAGGGTTAAACATTGTTGTTACCTTTGAATAAGCAATATTTCAAGGCTTTTCAATTCTATTATAAGACAAATATGAAAAAACCTGGGGATTGTGTGCAAAACAACGTTAATATTGCAGTATGCGAGCCGCAAACGAGCGTAAAGTTACTTGCATGAAGTCTGACACGACAGTAAAGGTGCGCTCGGAACTTCGCTGCTTTGTATTCGTATACGCGAGTAGGCGTCGCTGCTACTCGCGAGTAGCAGCATGGGCACCTATGCTCTATATAACCATGTTGAACATACGCTCTATAATTGTAAAAAAAATTCAACAACGGTTTGAAGTGTGGTGCTATATTCCGCGAGTTGAAACCACTTGGTGTGAAACGGAACTATGTGTATTATACCGTCAAACGAAACATGGATACGGGTTCTATACAAAACTGCAAATAAAGCGGCCGCAAGCGAACTGTTAGTACTGTTGCGAATATTGAGGTTGTGAGAGAATGGATTCGAAGAAATTGCGATAGATCGACACGAAGTATGGCCAAAATATCAATATGTCGCGCGAATCATTAGGAATGATTTTACATGAAGACTTGAATATGAAAGCTTTCAAGAAGAAGAAAATCCAAGCACTTACTACCGATACAATAAAGAAGCGAAGAGATAGATTAAAACTACTTCTATCCTGGCACGCTGCTGATGACATCATTTTTTTCTGATAAAAACTCTTTGTGCTCGAAGCTAGCACCATGTGCAAAATGATCGATTGTGGGCGGTATCTTACCATGACATCCCCAATGACAAGAAGCATGTCCCAAGGTACTAAAATTCCTCATATGTTATGGCTGCCTTTAATTTTTCCTCATTGTGCTTTATACAAGGGGTTGGCTATTATACATTTTGCCACAGAAAAATCGCTGTAAAATCCAGTCGGGCAAAATCGGGCACCGGATCTCTTCAGTGCAGTACTCACAGAAGACTGGTGAAAGACGGAACTCTGGCAAGTATAGCCTTTTTTAAAGTCTATCGAAAGTTCAAAAAGTGCTTCAAGTGAGTGCCTACGAACAGACAACAACAACAACGAACTTTTTTTTTATATTTAATTATTTACTACAAATACCTTCTTTTACGATGCTGGTGCAAAAAGTTTCAATTAATTTGCTCCTTTCCGTATTTTAAAACTTCAACATTGCCGAAAAAGTGCAAATTGGTGATATTATTTCACACTCTAAAAATTACTCAACTTTGACTTGACTACTCAACTACAAGCAAAACTATTTGTCGAATTTAGTTAAGGTTTTCGGATTTCTTAGGTCTAAGCATTTATCTATCGGACAAGTATAACAGTTTCCCTCAAATCGAACATGACAAAATTGACTTTTGCAACCTGCGCCGGCACAATCAGCCACTGTGCACCGTTCGTTTTCTGAAGCGACGTATTGTCATTCACTTCAAATTTTTCAAATTTGCACTTCTGAACAAAACGTTTTAACTCATTAGTGATTTTATTTTTGTGTTATATACTTTAGTAGTCGTAGCTCAGCTGGCTGTGTTGGGCCGCGAGTCAAATGTGACGCTCGAACCCAGGTTCAAGACTCCGTTGCTGCTAACACCGAAAAAAAAAACAAAAATTGTGGACTCTGCGAAACAGCAGAGGAGACTCCCGAACACATCATATTGCACCGTAATGCGGCTTGTCGCAGCAGTTTGCGTTACCTGGGTCGGTTTCGGCTTGCTCCTAAACCTCCGCGAGTTACTTAATTTTACTGGGCGGTATGTCTAGGGCTAGGTCTAGGGGATGTACTCTTACAATTGTAGAGGGCACAACAGATCAATCCTGGTCCCAGTGCAGTTTACCCTAATCATTTCTGTTCTATTCTATTTGGTGGGACCAGGTCGCTGTTATTTATTATCAGCTGTTGAAACCGAACGAAACCATCGTACGGGAATGGTATCGAACTCAATTGATGCGATTGAGCCGAGCACTACGCGAAAAAAGGCCACAATACGAGCAGAGGCACGAAAAAATGATTCTACTGCATGACAACGCTCGGCCTTACTTTGCTAAGGCCGTAAAACTTACTTGGATGCGATCAAATGGGAAGTCCTACATCACCCGCCATATTTCCGAGGTATTGCGCCGTTCGATTATTACTTGTTCCATTCGATGGCACATGGTCTGTCTGATCAGCAGTTCTGCTCATATGAATACATCACAAAATGGCTTGATTCGAGGATAGCCTTAAAAGTCGAATACTTCTACCGTCAAGGTATTCGAGCTCTGCCAGAAAGATGGGAAAAAGTTGAGGCTAGCGATGGGCAATATTTTAAATGATTCATTTATAACCATTTTTTCAAAATACAGTTGAATTTTCATACAAAAAAAACAGCGAAAACTTAGTTGCGCGTCTGATAAGCTTTAACAGTTACTGCAGGGATTAAGTGTAACACATTAGGTAATTCAATTCCTAGAAGTGATTACATATAAAATCTTTCTGAAGAACGGTCATTTCCAATGACATGCCTTATTTTAATGTAATGCTTTATGTTTTCAACAAGGTGAGCAATGGGACTGAGTTTCTCGATCACTTTAGACATTACAAGTACTCAACATTTTCGCTGCGCTCTTTCTTCCACCCTTTCTCTACCTTTTTTTATATCTTTATTTGTTTCGAAGAATAAACTTAATACTACTATAAACAATTGTGTAACGAGCTCTCAAGTACTTAACAAACTATTAACGAGTAAAATTTTCTCAATTGCTGAATACATTTATGCCTAACTTGTAGGCTCGTAAAGTACTTTTCATAATTATAGCACCACCAACTTTTTTGCGATTCTGGCAAAACAAGCAATGTTAGAGTTACAGTGTATTAGACGAAAATATTGAGAAAGGTAAGTAAAGAAGAAATAACGTAAACATTCATAGTTGTTAGTGCAAATAACTTCGCTGGAACAAAAAATGCTATATTTGCGTTTTTCATAATTATAGCAGGGTTTGAGGTTTACTAATATTTCGGTTTTTTTTAAGTGAAGTTTGTAATAATGCCAAATGGAAAATTGCTAAACGAGATTGAAAAAGGACAAATTGTGGTTCTTAAGGAGGAAGGACTCTCAATACGGGTAATTGCCAAAAAGCTTAACCCATTCGAGACGACGATTTTTTTCGAACACGGTCCCCAGGAGC
This sequence comes from Melieria omissa, assembly GCA_963971225.1. Lineage (NCBI taxonomy): Eukaryota > Metazoa > Arthropoda > Insecta > Diptera > Ulidiidae > Melieria > Melieria omissa. The sequence goes on from OZ020267.1 coordinate 117,558,021, forward strand.
GAAATTTTAATGTTCTTTGTATTGTACACAGTAAAACCAATGCGGAATTTTTTTTCCTGTACTTTAGAGATTTCGTTAGTTCCAGAAAAATCTTATTTCGGCGACTAGTTTACTTAGAATAATTGATAATTGCACATTACACACGGTGTGCAATCGGTTTCGAATGTGTTAAAAGGTCGCATAAAGTGGTACTAAATTTTCTTTAAAATCCTTCGGAATATAGTAAAGCCAAACGTCCAAGGCGTCCTAGGAAGCTTTTCGGGAACAAATGCAGTATAGCGAACCCTCATGAAAAAAAAGGAAAATTGGACCATATATAGAGCTTATTTTTGTGAATCTAACAAACTAAAAATGTTGCCTGGGAAAAGCCCACAAACGGCGTGGCTCGGGGTCAAAGGTTTTGTCAAAAAAACTCAATTAATCTCCAACTGTTTTACACGATTTGGGTATCAAACGAAAGGTCTTTTTATTTTCTATTAATGTGCAACATGACATACGTAGTATGTTTAAATAAAAAGTTTTAAGCGAAGCAAAATTTTTTTTTAACAAATTTTTCAAAAACCGATTTTTCTCTAAAAAATCCATTGTTACAGGCATCTTGTTGCCTGTGAAATTTCCTTTACAACGAAACATAAAAATGTATACTTTTGTTTTTTCTGAATAATTTTTTTAAATTTTTTCTAACTTTACTCTATGATAGGTTCAAAGCCATTTCATATTCACCTTCGCCATCACTTTCGAGCAATGAGGGCTGAAGGGGGTTGTACAAAGTACCTGCCATATTAACCCTAATCCGTCGTTCGGGTAATTTTTCACCCATTTTCAACTTTGAGATGCTATAACTATATATTTATCAAAATGATTAAGGTTTCTTGTATTTGTGGCAAACCAATATAAGTTTTAAAAATTATCTACAACATATTGATTATTTCATTATAAGGGTGATTATAAAAAAAGTTACGTGGGCGACGTTCGGGTGATATTTCACCCATATAAAAATTGTATGGAAATTTACGTTACACATACAGAAAATGCCATAAAATTACGTCACTGGAATGAAAGTTTTGAACTGCTTTTAAAGGCAAAACTTTTTATGGATCAATGGGCCTCCTGAACTGAACGGAAAAAAGCCAATTATATTATTTCAACTAAAGTTGGTATAACTCGCTATGCTTGAAGTCGTGTGTCAGCAATACAAGATGCCAATGAAGACCAATGTTAAAGATAATAAATGACAAAACTAATGCTGAAGGTTTGCGAGCTTGTGCCAGTGCATGGATCAGCTTTGGTGATATTCAGGCATATTTTGGTATTTCAATTTTGAGAGGTGTTTATAAGTCGAATGGAGAATCTCTTGATAATCTGTAGAGTTACACAACAGGCAGACCAATTTTTCGTTCTGTCGGTGACAAAACCACTCGCCAAGAACGTAACGATTGTAATCAAGAATGAAGTTCGTTAACGCTTTTCATGCTTTTCATTCAGGTATACAGGTTGACACTGTTTATACTGATTTCTCTAAGGCTTTTGATAGGGTCTCTCATGCTATACTGCTTAATAAATTAGCGTGTATAGGTTTCCACTCAGCTTTTCTGAGTTGGATTTCATCTTACCTACACAATCGTAGTTGCGTGGTTGTTGTCGACAATGTTAGGTCGGTTTCTTTCGTGGCTTGCTCAGGGGTACCCCAAGGCAGCATCCTGGGCCCACTGCTTTTTGATTTATTCATTAATGATATCTGCACATGCTTCTCGGCAGCAAAGTTTCTGCTTTATGCGGATGACCTAAAGATTTATTCTCTGATCAGAGACTCCCACGATTCTCAACTACTGCAGATCGATATTGATAATGTCAGCAATTGGTGTATCAAAAATCGGTTATCACTGAATATCAACAAGTGTTTTCATGTTACCTTTTCTAAACGTTGCAAAGTCATTGACACTTCTTATCACATTTCCATGACACGCCTGTTGCATGTTGATGAAATTAAAGATTTGGGCGTAATCTTTGACTCGAAGTTCTCGTTCGCTAATCATATTAATTTTGTCATCTCTAAGTCTTATGCCATGCTTGCTTTTGTGAGGCGTCATAGCTCGGATTTCACCGACCCGTATACGCTGAAGATTTTGTATATGGCACTTGTTCGTTCCAGGCTTGAATATGCGTCCTTCATCTGGTCTCCATATTTTGCGTGCCATGGCGCTAGGATTGAGAGGATCCAAAAAGTTTTCCTACGCTTTGCATTACGTATCTTACGCTTTACAGATCCTATGCCTAGCTACGAATCGCGATGCCTATTGATTAACTTAAAATCCTTGCAAAGTAGGAGAACAATCCTGTCTTTGTCCTTCATCTTTGATGTACTCCGGGGTATGGTGGATTGTCCCACACTCCTAGAGAGGATTTTTCTGAATATTCCAGCTAGATCTCTTCGTTGCTCAGAGCTCTTCCATGTTGGTATTTTGAGGGCTCTGTATGCGCGAAATGCACCTATCACCAGAGCCTTAATTGAGTTCAATAGAATCTCCAAAATTGTTGACATTGATTTTTCAATTTCAAAAAATCGTTTCATTTATTCGTTAAATCTTGTTTATAAGTAGCTTCATGTGTTCAACTTAGCCTATGAGAATTTTTATTGTATTCATTGGCTAATCAATACTAAATAAATAACGCCCATAAGAGATAAATGAGAAAAGTGGGTTTAGCGACAACTGCCATGTACGTCCTAGGAAAAGGACACACTAAGTAACCAATTGTTGGCTCTTCGCGGAAGATGCCCCTTTGAACACTTTTCATCATAACCAGGATATGTTGGTGAAAAAATTACCCGAAATTATATCGTTTTACAAAAAGTCAAAAGAAGTAGTTAACACTTTAGACCAATTGATTGTTCACTGACTATACCGTCAAGCGAAAAAATAATCGCTTTTGATCCCAGCTGGAATCACAACAAAAAGTAGAAGCGGCGAATTTTTCTTGAAGACTTAGATTTGAGTTTAATAAAGCTAAAGATTTTGCGTAGAGCAACGTTACGGAAAGGAAAATCTTCATGCTGACTTCTTATCTCAATACAGCCAATTTACCAAACCTTGTCTGAAAATCATAGCGTAAAAAAGGTAAAAGAACTATTGGAACACGGCGCCAATTTGATATCAAAAACGATCGAAAGGCATGTTTTGCTTGCAATTCTTGAAAGAAGTTTACATGTGGTGAAACACCAGTTTTAGTTAACTACTGCCCTTCCTTGCCCCCTTTCCCCATCCGCTTGAAATGTGGCTGTAACATATGTTGGAAAAACAGTGTTACATACACATTTCAAAAACCGGTGAATTATGTGGTATCATAACGGTTCTCATAATAGGCTTCCGAGTGTGCCTCTTACAGAGGCAGCCACAATAGCCCAACCTTACCTAGTTGCCCTAATTGCAAATAAATATAAAAAAATTGCTTGACTTATTTATCTGCAAGATAACAAAGATAATAAGACTAAAGATAACAAATGATTTTCTATTATAATTGGTCAAAAAATTCATTAAAACAATGCAAAGCACCATATGGGTGAAATTTCACCCGAACAACTTATGTGTGAGTTTCTTTGAACGTCGGATGAGGGTTAAAAGAGATTTTAAAAGATCTAGATTTCTAGCTTTACATTATTTTAAAAGCTTAAATTTCGCCAAATAGCCATTAAAACCTTTTTTGCTTTTATGGTATTGTGGCTGACACCACAAGCCTTCAATTGCATTTGTGTGTGGTTATATTTTCCATTATATGGAGGGTTGTAGTAAACTGTAGTGTTTCTGTATTCAAATATCTTTTGTGGAGCGGGCCTTCGGCGCGGCTTCAAAAAAATAATTCTCATGGTAGTAACTAAGATCTCCACAAGGGTAGTCACCTTGTCGTGGTGTGGAGGCTTGCTGTGGGCAAGGACGCCGCAGACTAGTCCACCCTGAGTGATGAACGGGATGGAATAGTCTGGAGCGGAGCCCATACCAAGTACTAATTTAATTTAATTTAATAATAATAATTGATTGGCACGACAGCCCGCTTACGCGAGACTAAGGCCTAGCTTCCCGCAACCACCCGTGTTGTGCGTGTGAATTTTGTACGCGGGTGGAAGGGACCTACAGTTTTATGCCGGTTCCGAACGGCAGGTTGGGAGCTTTTTCATAGGCAATTTTTACTCTCAGAGGTTTGCCATTTCCAGCTGAGAGGACAGCCACCGAAAGAGAAAACGAGTTTCCCGTTATTTTTTTTTAGGTGTTACTACATGCAGAATTCGAACTAGCGTCGCTCTGCATGCGACTCGCTTGGACCGCGCACTAACCAACTGAGCCACGGCGGCTGCCATACCAAGTACTACCACCTCTTAATCCAGGGTGTTATACGGACCGTGCCCATTGGAATGGTTTGCAGCCAGGGGGTAAACCGGCTATATAGCGAGCTACCTCAGGAAGTACAATGGCCTTTCCATGGTCGACCATGGTATGCGGGCTATGCCATGGTCGACCAACCCGGTCCCTGCCAGAATTTTTGGCCACCATCGTGAACATGATGAACGGTAAAAAAGAGTAAACGGCAAAAACAAGCGAGGAATACCACTCGCTCTGCGGTACTACATAGCAGGGGGCGGCTCACGCAGGGGTGGTCGGGTGGCTGCCGGGGCTGGCAGGAGAATTGCATCTAGGCAGAGCCGACCTGTGTTCGATATCTCTGCTGTGACAGCATCGGCCAGCACCGAACCCACTATGAGTCAAGTGAGCAGGGAGGCGGCTCCTCCCACTGGTCCCGGAAATGTACAGTCCAGACTGGTGGTGGGAACGTTGCCCACAGGCCCGGCTCCTAGTGCGAGTGTCGCAGTGAGGGAGCGGGTAATACCACCGCCAATCACCGCTGTGGCACCGGCAACAGGGCGAGCTGCTGACGAGAAACCAACTAGGCCCAAGAAGCAGCTCGCGGAACTACCGTCCCAGGACAACCAGGTGGCCTGAATGACCCCCTAAGGCCAGGCTTAAGTGGAGCTGGGGTTAAATGGTACCTCCGATATCTCAAACAAGGAGGAGGCGAGGAATAAAGAGGAGGAGCATAGGGGAGGACCACCGGTTACAGCAGCTCAACCGGCTTTACCTAGGAAGAGAGGGAGCAACAATATAACTCACCTCCAAAGTCCTGGTACCAAAACGTCCGGGACGTGCACTCAGGCACTGGGTGCTAAAACGGGCAAACCCCAGAATAGCAACCAGTCTGAAGATAAGACCATGGCGGGCGCAAGTTACTCGAGTGTCCTCAGCATGCCTGCGGCCATTCGAGTAGGGGTCCTGCCTCAGGATTATCCTCAGAAGACACTGAGTAAGGAGAAGCTCTCTCCTAGAAAAAGCTATCGTGGGTGCGATAGCTAAGGGATGCCCACTGGTGTTCAGCGGCATCCACTTCCGGCCGGGACTTCTGCTGACAGACTGCGGTAACCAAGGTACCGTAGACTGGCTCAAGCAGGCGGTCCTGAAGCTAGAACGTTGGAAAGGTGTAGAGCTCCTCGTGTGCTCTGGAAATGAAATTCCTTAGACATATCATGATACCCTGTTCCTTCCCAGGAGCGCTGGACAAGAATCCAGCAAGCTCTTTGCACTATTGCAAGCGCAGAATGCTGGGATTCTCAAGAATCTGTGGAAGGTGGTAACTTCCAAAGTCGTGGGCAAGGGCGTGCTGTGGAATCTGACCGTTGACGAAGTTGCCTTCGCGGCGAACAAAGGAAATGGCAAAGCTCTCAATTTCAGGTTTGGGAGTATCCCAGTCCACATTCCCAAATATAGAGGTCCGTACAGTGAGGCAGTGCACCCCACAGCAACAGCCGAAGTCGGGAACCCACCGGCAGAGGCGGGGAGCTCAGGTGCAACGAAACGCTCCACCGAACTCGGGACTTCACCGAAGGCCGAGGAGAAAGCCGGAGCAGAAGCGAAAGAAGTAGTAGCTTCACAAGACTCAATTGAGGAGATTCACCTTGAGGCGCTGGGGCTTCAAGGCAGCACAAACGAGGAAGAAGAGGAGCAGCTCTTGGACGAAATATCGTTAACGACGCTGCTCGAGATGGACATTTGAGTCCTCTCCAAAGCTCTAGCACTCGAGCGATGAAGGTTGTCCAAATCAACCTTCATCACGCGAAGGTGGCATCGGCCGTCCTAGTGCACAAGTTCGGGTGAACAACGTCGGGGGAGCGCTTGTACAGGAACCTTGGTGCTGCAAGGGAAGAATCTGTGGACTCAACTCGAAACAAACCAGGGTAATTTGTGACATCGTGATTGAGAAAGATACTATGTTTGTATTTCTGCGTACATGTCTAGGGACCTGGCAGCGGTGGTGATGACGATCAAAATCGAGGGTCGTGACCTTGAGATTGTCCTAGCGTCCGCTTATTTTCCAGGCGAGGACACCATAGGTAATAATAGGATCAGTGACTATGTGTCTGACTGGAGCGTGTCAAATGGACCTTCTCTATCGGATCATAGGATGATCAAGTTTAAAATAGCAGGTGCCATAATGGAGATACCTCCAACCAGAAAGCTCAGGAAAACCGACTGGGGAATCTTCACTAAATTACTAGAAGAGGATCGACCCTTGCTGGATATTCGTGGTAGAATGTGGCATCCACTCGAAATCAAGCAGGCGGTTAGTGTCCTAAACGGAGCAGTAATGAATGCTTATCACTCAAGTTGCCCCGAAAGTACGAAAACCAGGAAAAAATCCACACCATGGTGGAACAACAACCTGGCGAGGCTCAGATTTGACGCGCGGAGGCTCTTCAACAGAGCTAACCGGACATGTGAATGGCAGGAATACACCACTACAGTCAACAAGTACACAAGAAATACGCAAGGCAAAGAGAACCAGTTTCCATACGTTTTGCGAGGAGATATCATCCACCCCCCAAGCGGCGAGACTACATAAAGTCCTCGCAAAAGGAGGGGTGGAGAATAAGATGGCTCTCAAGCTCTCGTATGGGGGGTACACACGAAATGAAGAGCAAAGACCTCTCGCTCTTCTTAGCGCAAAAAGGACTGAGAGTTGGCGAACAAAGTCATCTCTCAGGGATGGATTGACTGGGCATGGAACACCTTTCAACCCTTCAAATTGCTAGGGCCGGTATAGGGCAGGAAGATCGACGAAGACTGCCCTATGCCGTCTCTAAAATCTGATTCAAGAGAATAAAAAGATTGTGTTGTGCGCTTTTTTGGACATCGCACTAGAAAGAGCACTTAATCGAAGAGGGGTAGAAACCACACTCAGCCAATCGATAAAAGCTATGCTTACCATCAGAATGCAGCGAAGGTGGGCTCAACCACCAGGAGTGTAACTGACGAACAGGCGCTGCCCTCAGGATGATGTATTATCATCACTACTGTGGAGCCTGGTTGTAGACGAGCTCCTTAAAACACTGACAAGCAATTTTATAATCAGACAAGGATGACATTGTCATTGCTGCCAGAGGAAAATTCGAAGACACTCTATGCGACATAATCCAGAGGGTTAAAATTAACCCAAGAATGGTGTGCCCGGGCAGGCTTACGAATAAACGCGGCTAAAACCACCATAGTACCATTTACACTAAAAAGAAAACTGCACACATGCGGGCGATACGCTTGCTTGGCAAGAGCATCGCAAGCAAGCCGGAGGTAAAGTATCTAGGTATAACACTAGATTCAAAGTTACTCTGGAATAAACATGCTGAGGCAGTTATCGGCAAAGCAACGAAAGCAGTCAAGGTGTGCAGATCATTAGCAGGTACCTGGACCCCTGGTAACCTGGGGTTGCAAACCAAGCATACTGAAATGGTTGTACATCATGATAGTGTGGACAGTACTCACATATGCAGCAATGGTAAGGGCCCCAAGAACCAAACTCACTACGGTGAGGAACCGGCTAAAAAGGTCCAGCAACTGGCGGAAACAAACATTACAGGAGAACCTGTCCTAGGGTGGCACTGGAGGTGATACTCAATATATCACCATTGCATATAGCAACTGAAATGGCGGCCAACCGCACTATCCTTGGGCTGGCCAGAACCAGTAAAAGGAAGGATCACATTCTGAGTCGCAGAGACTTAGACGTGATATCTGTTAGTAACCCCTATGTATTGTACCCAATGGATGCAATAACGAAAACATATAACTACGAGAAAAACTACGTAGTACATATGAGTAACAAAGTGGATTGGGACTGGGAAGCAGACCAGTCCTATTTCAACCACATACTATTACGTGGTTCACAAACGGCTCCAAAAGACACGAGGGAACAGGGGCAGGGGTATTTGGACCTCGCTTCAAGCACTATGAGCCCATGGGGAATACACCCAGCATATTTCAAGCTGACTTATATGCCATCAGGCTCTGTGTGCAGAGGAGATATCATTTCCCCTTTCAAATCTATCTATCTATCTATCTACCTAAGGCATCTGGAACAAATAGTGTTTACAGTATTTTTGTATTCGAAACCTTGATGCGCAGTCGCTCCTAATTGTTTTTTTTCCTTTTTTGAAAATCAAAATCTAACGGGGTCAACAATGGGTTAACAATTTGTATGGAGAAACAAGATTTATTTTGCATTCTGACTTCAAACTTATAAAAAGCACTTCATTCGGGAAATAATAAAAACGTGCTTTAAAGGGTTAAGAATTTGTTTGGAGTAAATGTGAAAACACATGATTTAATGGACCTTCTGACTTCAAAATTTTTAAAACACTCGAAATCAAAGATAGTTAGACACATGTTTTTTTTTGTTTTAAATCAAAATCTGATGGGCTCACAATGGTTTAAGAATTTGTATCGGGGGAAACAGGAGAGCTTGCGTGCAAAGCCGCAGGACCCAGCTGGTTTTTTTTTATAATATTTGAAGTGGAATAATCTCGAAAATCTGTTATGGTTACGTTTCAGATAAAAAATCCGTGAAATCATGTTTCTCGATACAAATTTTTAACCAACCCGTCAGATTGTGACTTAAAAAAAAAAATGAAAAAAACGACTAATTATTTTTGATTTGGAGTATTTTCACCAAGTTTGAAACTAATAGGTCTGCCAAATATCGATGTTTTCGAGTATATCTAATCACCCGCCGATAGTATATCACATCACCAGACGCCAATATTTGGATATTTTGCTTTGTCATTAAAAAACTCGTGAACAGTTTATCTTAAAGAGTTAATAATCTTAGGGCCGTTTTCTCATCTTCCCGTTAAAGTGACCTGTAGCTACAGTGAACTTTAGCTAAAGGTCACTTTAAAGTGCCCGGTAAATATTTTCGTTTTCTCATCTTCCTGATAAATATAAATTTAACAAGTCTGATTTTTTGGCAACACTGGTCTACGATGGGCAGCACTTGGCGGCGCAATCAGCTGTTTGTGATAAATTATAATTATTTTTGAAGGAAAAAATAAAAATTTTGCTGGCAAAATCTTATTGCTTTTACTGCCAAATGGGGCGTGTCCCGACGTTGGAAATCGTTGAGGGACAAGTTTGACAGCTTGAAGCGTAAGTCCAAGCTGGAACTTGCAGCGCAGAAGAGCGAGACGTATCGCACAGGTGGCGGCCCAGCAGCGATTGGACATGTCAGCAGTGCAAAGCAGTGAAATAGTCCAATAGGCTGTTATATGTTATATTTGTCGCATTTTGCGACTCCGTACCTTCAAAAGCGCCTTCCAGTGCATGAATTTAAGAAACACGCCTTTTTTCCGAAAGATCTCAAATTCAAATTTCATTTCAAATTGTAATTTCATTATCAGCTGTTTTTTGTTTGTAAACAAACATATGCATGTACTTGGCACCACTTCCACTTACAGTTCACTTTAAAGTTTAACAGGCACTCAATCCTCCCGGTAAATTGTATCGGGAGGATAGCTTAACGGGCAGATGAGAAAACGAAAATGCGTTTATCAGCCCGTTAAAGTGAACTTTAAAGTTAACGGGAAGATGAGAAAACGGTCCTTAGACATACTAAATAATGTATCAGTGAGCAGTTTGAGACCAAAAAAAGTGTCATTTAAGAAAACTGTGTCGGGAATCGCCGTAAAACAAACAGATATATCACATTACCCGAACTTACTCTACTTGGTGGCAGGGGCGTAGCCAGAACTTGGTCATGGGGGGGTTTAAACTTTTTTTCCAGCTTAGTATTACATGTTTTTTTAAGTAAACTGCACTTTTCAAATAGCTCATTTTGTGGTGCCTTATGTGACTTAATGCATTGGAAATTAAATTTTTCCCGATTTTTAGTCAAAATTTCATGAAACTTGGTGTACTGGAAGCGAAGTTATTTCATCTGAAGTGAAAGTACATATATTTGTGTCATCGTACAAAAATAAACATCGAAGAAATGCCCAATATTAACTTTTGTTAATATTCGGCCTGTTTGTTTTAAATGTTTCAACTTTAACCGAGCATTTGAAATTGATGAACCAAGTTTATGGTGATGATTGTTTATACCTGGTGGAGTTCATAAGTGGTACAACGCGATTTAGAAACGATTGTAAAGACATAAACAATAACCAACGTGTAAGCCAACTGAATTCCGGGATCACCGTAGATTCCATCAAAACTGGGTGGTAATTAATAAAAGATTAACCAAAACCTTCATTGAAATTCTTGAATTTGGACTTGACCTTCGTTTTACTTACAGTCCCTCTTCATCGAATTATGACCGATTAAAAAATTTCGAAATTTCTACTTCCATCATCGATAAAACAAAAACTAATCAAGCAAAAACAACAAATGAGGTATCAAATTATTCATTGGAAAATTTTCTTTGAAATCCTGTTAAAGGTCATTATGGTACATGAAAACTCTGTCGATGGCGGTAAACTCGTGGCAACTAGGAAAAATTGTCAAAATTTCCAATTGTTGATGTCATTATAACTTTGTTTTAAAGGGAAATTGTGACAGAAGAAAAGAAATAAACAAAAATCATTTATGAAATTACGTATAGAAGAAGACTTAGAAGTAAGTAGGTAAAATATATCATCATTATGTTTGTTTAATACTATGCAAAATCCGTGTCGGATCTATTGAAGACTTGTTAAACAAAATGGGTAGAAAACGTGACCTAACAGTGGAAAAAAAGTTACAAATTGTGGCTTTGGTGAAGGAGGGCAAGTGCAGCTACTATCAAATAGCCAAAAAACTGCAAGCTTCAAAGGCATCCGTGGTCAATCTTGCAAGAAAAAGCCGAAATACTGACGACATGCCTTCAGTTTGTAAAACTAATAGGAAGAACTGCCGCGGTATTCGCAAAACTACACCAAGAACCGACCAAAGAATCGCGCAAAAAGCTTTGGAGAACCGAAATACTCCATGTAGGGTCATTTTAGAAGACCTAAAGGGTTATGGTGTCACAGTGTCGCTGATGACGGTGCGTCGTCGCTTATACGAAAATGGGTTGATATGCAGGCGTCCAGCGAAAAAGCCAAAGTAAACCAAAGTAATGCGTCAGCGGCGGTTATATTGGGCACAGTTGCATAAGGCATTCAGACAAAACTACTGGACCAAGGTAAATCCATTAAATTTGCTCTTTCCTGCGATTTGTAACAATAATTCCCAATTAACCACTGTTTTGCGAAATTCTTGACATTTTTAGGTTATCTTTAAGGCTGAATATTGCTTGGAAACGGTTACTGAAGAAAAGCAATTTGTTCGAAGGAGGCAGGGGTAACGACGGATGCATCGTTCTCTGCATTAAACAACCGCCAGCAGTAATCGTTTGGAGCTGCATTACATCGGAAAGTCCTGGTCCAATACATTTCGTTTAAGGAACAATGCGCTCTGCCCATTATATAAACGTACTTCAAGGTGTTTTAGCGCCGTATATCGACACCCTGCAGAAGTGCTGGGCATACTTTACATTCAAAGAGTATAGTCGGGGAAACCCCACGGTAGCGATTCTTAAAGAAAATATTACAGATATTTGGCAAAATAATATCCAATGGAGAACAATGATGTCCAATTGTATTGATAGCATGCCTCAACGAATAGAGGCAGTTCTAAAAGCTAAGGCTGGACATATAAAATATTAGAAAATACAAACTATAATTTACATATCTTGGTACAAAACTTTCCAACGAATAAATTGATTCCTTATTTGTTATTTTTTCTTCATTAGTTTTTGTTTTATCGATGATGGAAGTAAAATTTCGACATTTTTTCATCGGTCATAATTCGATGAACAGGGACTGTTCATCACCGGGTGATCTTTTTAACAGTAGTAATAATTGACTGGCACGACAGCCCGATATCGCGACTAAGGCCTAGCTACCCGCAACCATCTATGTTGTGCGTGCGAATTTTTACAAGGTTGGAAGGGAGCTACAGTTTTATGCCGATTCCGAACGGCGAGTTGGGAGCTTTTTCATAGGCAATTTTACTCTCAGAGGTTTGCCATTTCCTGCTGAAAGGACAGCCGCCGAAAGAAAAATTGTTATTTTTTCGGTGTTAGCAGCAAGGGAGTCTTGAACATGGGTTCGAGCGTCGCATTTGACTCGTGACCTAACGCACTAGCCAGCTGAGCTACGGCGGCTGCCGTATCTGCCGATCTTTTTAATATTCATGTTTAATATCTGCCAGAATATTTAGCATGATATCGAATAACTGTGCAAATTTGAAGGTAATTTTTAATAATATAAACAAATATTTTTATTTTACAGCCAAATCGGTCCAGCCGTTCTCAAGTGATTCGCGGTCAAATATGGCAGAGTTTTTCCGACTTTTCCAATAGATTTTCCGGACTATTCGACTTTTTTCGACTTTTTCGCATAAACCTGAACTGACTCAAAACGAATCCAACAAAATCAAACCCTATGGGCCGGTCCGTACACATATGTACCACTTTCTTTTGTATATATAGATTTCCTTTACATATATACCAGTTTATAGACCAGTTTCGTATGGCAGCCCCCTTAAAAGTTGGAGATAGCGATTAGGTGTGTATAGAAAAAACAGTTGGAAGGAAATATAACACTGCACAACACAAAAAAATAACGAGATTCTGACAACGGATTCTGGTAGAGGGGGCAAAAAAACAAATATACGTGTATCGGCGTTTTCAAGGTTTACGTCTGAATTTTTTTTTTCAAAGTTGTCCCATTTTTGCTCATTCTTATGGTGAATCGGCATACGAAAACCATGTAACCTCACGTTTTAGGTATATGATGTGTTCAGCAATTTGATGTAAAATACTATGAAGAACATTTTTGTGAAACATATTAGCCCTGTAGCTCCTATTTGTATGGGTTAATTTGACCCCTTTTTTCGAAAATGCCAAAAATGTCCTGTAAAACAGGACTTTTTAAGGACATAATGTACCACGAAGATATTCGCCATAAAATTCTACTATGCATCAAAGCTCAGAAATTAACTTGACCGTCAAAATTAAGCCAAAACTGAAAATGTGTTTAAGTGTTTATTGCGTACTTATTCAAAATTGGTACTAAAATGTCCTACAAAACTTGCAATAGCAGATGGAAGGGCCACCAATATCCCAAAAACCAATGGGAGCCGAGAGCTGAAGGAACATTCTTCTTCTTCTTGACTGGCACGAAAGCCCGATTACGAGACTAAGGCCTAGCTTCCCGCAACCAACCGTGTTGTGCGTGCGAATGTTTTTACAAAGTTGGAGGGAATATTAGGCGAGCATAATATTTTCCATCCACCGCTTGTGCCAACTAAAATAAATTTTTAACAACCATTACATATAAAACTTGGTGTGGTAAACAATTTTGTTAAGTGTTTGGATACAAATGGATCGGCATTTAACTTTCTGAAGACACTGTTTCGGAAACTAAGCGAAGCAAAGATACAAACGCATAGCAAACGCATGACTCATCGAGGTCAAAGTTCACAAAAAAGCTTGAAAATTAGACAAATTGCTCTTAGAGGGTTAAAATCTATGACCGACCGCCACTAATTTTCCAAATTTTCATACAAAATAATTTTTTATGTATAGGTTGGCACATTTTCATGGCAATCAGCTGTTTCGTGCCAGAAAGCTCCTAAGTGTTGGCTGCTCAAGAGCACTTTTACAGCAATTCAACTAGAAATTCACCATATTGATGAGTATGATTAAAAAAAATAAATTTCAACTCGTCACAGTTTGTCAAGAAAGTGTTTTTACAATGGGGGGAAAACATAGTTTTTGTGTTTCCTATGCAGCAAATTCCACGAGATAAAAGTTTTTATTGAATTTTCTCGTTCGAGACATTAATTTGATGTATTTTAAAGCGAACAGAATAAAAAAAATGCAATTGCAAGAAAGTGAAACAAAATGCAGGAACGAAAACAAAGCGATCTCAGAAATTTGCTTGTCAACAAAGTTTTTACATTTTTGCTTTAGCGCTGTAGGCGCCTGTCGAGCTCCATGCAGCACTGTATGCTATCAGGCTCTGTGTGCAATTCAATATCGAACGTGAGTACAGGGGGCATGACATCGTCATCTGCTCCGACAGCCATGCAGCCATCAAAGCACTAATCTCATATGAGATAACCTAAGGGTTAGTGCTGGAATGCATTGAGGCATTGAATACACTGGGCAGATGTAACCAGGTGAAGATCCTCTGAGTTCCAGGACACAGAGGTATCGAAGGACACGAGGAAGCGGACAGCCTCGCTAGAACCGCGGCAGCCACGCGCCCTCTGGGTCCGGAACCCTTCATTGGGCTGGGCAAAAGCGCCATAACGGAGTCACTGAGACTTGAGGAAAGGACCAGGAAAACAGAACACTGAGCTAGCGCCTCCGGTCTCAGGCAATCTTAAATCTTCATCAAAGATTATAACCCCAAATGGAGTGAAGAATGTCCCCAAACTAAGGGGAAACCAACTTAGACAGGTCAAGGGTCTTCTAACTGGGCACTGCAGATTGAGGAAACACATGCATACAATCGGGATAGAACAGGTAAGCGTCTGTAGACTCTGCGAAACAGCGGAGGAGACTCCCGAACACATCACATTGCACTGTAATGCGGCTTGTCGCAGCAGGTTACGTTACCTGGGCCAGTTTTTGCTTGCAGAAGATGGCGTGAAGCACCTAAACCCCAGCGAGTTACTAGGTGTCATTAGGGCGGTAGGTTTAGGGGATGTACTCTAGCAATTGTAGGGGGCACAATAGATCGATCCTGGTCTCAGTGCAATATACCCCTTATCAATTCTATTCTACTATCGCGCGCCGAGCTATTGTACAGTTATGGGTCTGAGGCTCTGCATTCGTTGTTTTATGTTTTCGCAATATCATTAGATTTAAATGCGATTAGATAGTCAGGTACGGTAGTTGTGATCGGATACAAATAAACTTGAAATGCCTGGAAAAAGGACGACATTTGAAGTAGCTCAGTTGGTTTATTACAACCATCACATTGGAAAAGCTGTTCGCGAGTTAGTAGAGATGTTCCCTTTGACTAGGCAGTCAATTTACAATATTTTGAACCGCGCAGAAACATAGGGTAGATACGAAGCAAAACCATCGACCGGCCGCTCGCGTAAATTATCCGAAAGGGCAGAACGGTTTTTAATTATAAAAGTAAATGTTAATCCGCGAACCTTGCAAGTGAATTTAAGGAAATGTGTGGTGTTGATATGTCCCACGAAGCAATAAGACAAGTCTTTAAAACTTCAAGAGTTGCTAGAAAAAAACCATTGCTTTCAATGCAGCATATTGAAAGGCGATTATCATTTGCGACGACTCACAAAAAACAAAACAAACAAAAATTATGAATTACTACGACGACGGCCCTAATAAAGTATGACGGCAGCCTTTAAAAGCATTGGAAAATCGCAATATAATTCCAACAGTGAAGTTTGGCAAACTTCAGTCATGGTGGGGGTTGCACTTCAAGCAAAAGAGTAGGAGAGTTAGCATTTAAATAGCATTTAAAAATTGAAAATACAATGAACGCACAACTATATTTACAGATTCTGAAATGCCATTTGCCAAAAAAGTGGCGAAAAGACTCTCAATAGTGGGCGAATGGCAGAAAATACCACAAGAATATAATGTAAAGGAGTTAGTATATTCCTTGAAAAGAAGACTGCAAGCCGTTATAGATGCCAAAGGTGTCCAAACAAAATATTAATAGTATAATATTTGCTCATTTGGCTTAAATGCAGAATACCACACCTTCTTAAAAAAAATTATTTTTTCCTTTTATCGCAAAGAGAGGTATTTTCTTAGTCTAACAAACTTAAAATTTTGCTGCGGAAACATTCACAGATTCGCCCCCAAAGTCCCAGTTATATATCCGAATTTCTCAATAAATTAACTGGTTCTAACGATATAGGTGTCACTGTAAAGGGTATATCGTTAGAATCGGTTGATAATTTATTGAGAAATTCGGATATACAACTGGGACTTTGGGGGCGGACCACGCCTTTTGAGAATGTTTCGGCAGCAACATTTTAACCCTTCTGTCAATACAAAGGTACCTGGGTACCTTTTGCATTTTTAAAGTAAAAATAGCCTACTTTCGGCCAAAGCTGGTATTTTTAGTATCTTCCTAAATATCAATTGACTACCTATTAGATAACTTATATAGAAAGAAAACTTTTCTGTATAACTTTTAGAACCGATTTTTGAACACTACCCCTTTGTTCTATACGAAGGTACCCGGGTACCTTCATACAAAATACAGTAAAACAATACAGTTTCAACGTGAAATTACTCGTTCATATTCAAGTGGACCAAATTTTAAATTTGAAATTAAAATTGTATTCAAAGATATAAATTCAGGACATCCGATCGAAGTCATCGACTTCACATGGGTGTTATTCCAAGATGTTTTACCATTTGAAAGGAGAAGTTCAATCAGAAAACCTAAGTAGGCAATTGCCAACGTATGTAAGACCCAAGTAGGCGCAAAAATATTACAAATATTTGTTCAAAGCTTTGAACCTTACGTCCGCAATGCTGCAGCGGATAACGTTGTTACTTCTGAGGGGCTGGCGAAATACCTTTTCGTAAAACATCTCACTTTGGTGTTAAAAATTAATACTTGACCCCTAAAGTCGTTTTTACAGCGACAAAATCTTTGGAGTTGTACCTTCCAAAGAGGAATGAAGCCGGGTGGTTCTTTCAACTATGCACCACGGCAAAGCAGTGCCAAGGGACAACCCGAAACCAAAAATCGTTCGTATTTACAATAGTACAAAGGTCGCTAGACGTTATGGCTCAAATATTGACCCATTTCATTACCAAAAGTGGTACGAAAAACTGGTAAGTGGTGGCATGCTCAATATTTTTATTATAATATTATTCGCGCCATACATAAATTATCACAAAAAAGTCAGATGCTGTGGAGAATATCTTGAGAAGGTGATGTGAGAGGGTATTGGTGGTTCGAACTATCCACATATCTGCTAGCTACAATAATTATGGGTGACGCATTGATTTCAAAAGGTAGTTTAGCCAACATTTGTATGCAGTATCCTGTGTGCACCGCGGATGCCGAAAATTCAGAAAAGACAAAACAATGCCCTTGTTATCACAATTTGTACACTAAAAATGGTTTTAACACGTTCGCGAACGTGAATGCTATAGCAGTCATTTTCATAGTGATGCAAAATGACGTGAATGCTATAGCATTCAAATTTTAAAGCCAATTTTTATGAATTAAATTTTAAATAAACTGAAATTTTTGTAATAATATAATATATCATTCAATGTGTATAACGGCTTAAATACGATAATCTGAAAACTGCAACAATATATGTGTAATCGAACTTCAGATAGTTCTACTAGTTTCCACAAAAATTGACTGTCTATTTTTGCAGCTCACTGAAATTTTTACTGTCCGCGAACGTGTTAAAGCAGTTTGCGGAGCACAGAAGCCCTTATGTTCGTTTCTGCAAGTGTCAGCAGGAACAAAACGAGTCATGCTATATCTGTTCCGATTAACGTAAGCAACAACGTAAAACACGAAAATCTTACAATTCCAGCACTTTTAATATGTGTTTAATGTTTTTTCTATAAATTATCAATAAATAACGCTTTGTTTTTAAAGATAACAACGATTTTTTGAACTTGTGCCCTATTATTTTTACTTTTCCCATATAAATTGTATAAAGGTACCCGGGTACCTTCGTATTGATAATAGGTGGAAATTTTTCGTATTGACAGAAGGGTTGTTTATTAGAATAAGAAAATACCCCTCTTTTCGATCAAAACAAAGTGAAATTTTTTTAAGAGGGTGTGGTATTCTGCACTTGTTCCGCTCATTTTCGATTACTTTATAAAAACACTTTCTTGACAAGTGAATTTTTGAATACCCGTGGTTTTTGTTACTGCTTTTTTGCTAATATTTTTTGCAATTGCTTAGTTTTGTTACTATTTGTTTGAAAACACTTTATTTATTGAAATGCAATAAAACAAATAAAACAAAAAATCCACAAATGTCGTAGTTTTTTTAAAGGATAGAAAATTCAATTATTTCCCTTTATCAAAACACTTTCTTGACAAACTGTATACAATGATCTGTGTGTAAAGAATTTTGGTGCAGTACTTTAAGAAACTTATCAAATAATTATAGTTCTAGTTTCCATAAACTCGCGAGTTTACGGATCAGTGCACAGACTAATATGCAAAGTACACGAAACACGAAAACAATATTTGTATTTACGCATTGCAGGGTTAAGTTTTGATAAAAAATTAAACGACGGCAACCATAATTATCAAACTACTGTCAATGGTGTCGTAATCCCATCTCTCTTATTACGTACCTTTATGGAGAGACAGCTGAGTATCTTAACTGTAATATGTGGTGATGAATCATCGCTAAAATGCTCTTTAGCGTACTCGTCTTTATCGTTATCATCAAATATAACCTCGGAATTTATCTGCGGATAATTGTCTATATGCGTTGTTGGCGTGGGTGTTGCAAAAGTCGACACATTTCCTCTTCCAGATCTAGGCAAAGTTGGTTCAACCATTCTATGGGTTCCAGTGTGGGTGGATGTGGTTGCGGCAACGGAAGAAGGCACAATTGGCACACATGGACTTTTGTTAGATATCAGTTCCCCCTCACTTCCAACATTTGCCAACAACGACGGATTATCACAACTACAATCATCCTTTGTGGTGCAGCTGCATTTCGTCTGTTCTGAAGACTGCTGAAACTGACCATCTTGTATATTTACAGAGGCCGTTCCTACATCAAATATATGTAGTGCCGCGACGTCATATTCATTGACCAAAGTTAGGCACAATCGACAGACTTGAAAAAACTTAGGTGGTAAATTACACATAATTGATGGATAATATGAAACGATCTTCACACGGTTAACGCACTTCACAGCGATAAATAATATTAAAACGAATTTATGAACCAAAAAAGACCACACTTTCTTATGTTATTTCATTCGAAATGATTCGCCATAAAATCTAATAATAAGAAATGCTACGCTTACTACGTTCAATAAGAACAAGACGATTTGAGGCATTCCTCTCACACAAAACGCAGGGTTTCCATTTCTCGACAAAAAATTACACGAAAAGAACAACGATAACCGAAACAGAATGGGCTAAACATATAGTTTTATGTATTTCTTATTATTCGCAGATGCACGGCATTAGTTTTAGCTTTAAGTAAACATTACAACAAGAGAAAGCGGATTGTTTTACCCGTGTTTCATTATTTCTGTATTGCTTTATCGTAATTTTATCGACAAGTATTGATAAAGTTTACATATTTCACTACATTAAAATATAGTGTTGCCATCGGTTAACAACATTGACTGTTGATGAAATAAGAGGAACATGAAAGTTCCTATCAAGGTGTATTAATAAAGTGCAAAACAAAATCACCATGTATTTTGTTAGTGCTTTTCATTCATGGTTCCATGATACAAAAAATAAAGGTACAACCGCTGTCAAATTTGTTGACTTGTTGACACTAAACGTGTTTATTGACGTTTTTTGTATTTGTCAAAAGCTTTAGTCGTAATACCACTTCGTAAAGGTATTTAAGGTCCTAAGATTATTAAGGATTTTTTTTAAATAAACACGGAACAGACCTTCACTGTGACTAACATATTTTGAACGAAAGTATAAAAATGTCAATGCGAATTCAACAGCAGATAATTCATTGCAGGATTAAAACATTTTCCATAGGTTTTCTACAGTGCGGTAGCACATTTTCAAAGGAGCACGCCAAAAAATTATTTAGTGTCAGATGCGCAACATGGTGATTGAGAAGAAGCATTGGCTCTACCTTTATTTTTTGTATCATGGTTCCCATGATAAAAAAATTTAAGGTAGAACTGCTGTCACATTTTTTCACACCAAACATGCTTTTGTCAAAAACTTCAGTCGTGATGCCACTTCGATATAATATCAAATTAGTAAAATCTAATGTTCTCAGATTTTACGATCTTTTTTCAAATAAACACGGAATAGACTTTTCACTGTGACTAATGTATTTTGGGCGAACGTATAAAAATGTTAATGCGAGCTCAACAGCAGATAATTTATTAATTTAATTTAATTGACTGGCACGACAGCCCGCTTACGCCAGACTAAGAGCCTATTTACACGAAGGCTTTTTCCCCCTGCGTTTTTTGCAACTCTCTTTTGAAGTTGCTGCGTAAATCTTCATGCATTTACATGAAGGCTTTTTACTTGCAACTTTGCTTGGCTTTTTGGACGTTTAAGCGGCCAATCTTCTTTCATTCACATTTTCGCGTAGTTTTTGATAATCTCATTATTAAAAGAAAAATGGATTTAAACAAAGAAGAAATTATTGAAAATATTTTAGAAGTCACTGAAATAGCTATTAACTGCTCAAATTTAAATAATAGGGAAGATGTAAATATAATTGCTAGCAAAGCGTCCGGCCGGTTTGAAATTTGAAGAAAAGTGCGAAAAAGAGCAAAGCAAATGTCAAAAAAACCCCTGGAATTCGCTGACCGTGCGTGTTTGCCTACCCCGCTGACTTCTCACCGCTTCTCGCCAACAAACTCGTCACGCATGACTTTTAACGCAGGGGGAAATGCCCTCGTGTAAATAGGCTCTAAGGCCTAGTTTCCCACAACCACCCGTGTTGTGCGTGTGAATTTTGTACGCGGGTTTTATGCCGGTTCCGAACGGCAGGTTGGGAGCTTTTTCATAACCAATTTTTACTCTCAGAGGTTTGCCATTTCCAGCTGAGAGGACAGCCACCGAAAGAGAAAACGAGTTTCCCGTTATTTTTTTTTTAGGTGGTATTACAGGCAGTATTTGAACCTGCGGTTGCTGCCTTTGACTCGTTGTCCAACGCACTAACCAACTGAGCCACGGCGGCTGCAGATAATTCATTGCATTAGTAAAAAAATGCTCAATCGATTTTCTAACAACAGTACGGTAGCACCTTTTCAAAGAAGAACGTCAGAAAACCTTTAGTGTCAGATACGCAATATGGCGGCTGAGAAGAAGCATTGGCTCTACCTTATATTCTTGTATTATGATGGTTCCTATAAACCATATATGTAATACTTTAATATTGGCAGTACACTCAGGGTACATTCCCCAACATCACAGTGCAGCTATAGTGAAATATGAGGGAGAAATCCTATAAACGAATGTACCTTGACAAATATCAGTTGCCAAAAAGTCAGGTGCGTTCAGGCGATGAAAAATTTACTGAAACTAAATAAAAATTTTTCGATATGAACTGAAAAGCCTAACTTTTTGTTCAACCGCCCCTGGAGCAATTTGGCTTTGATTTCTGAATAAAAACTTATTGTGAAGATAGTTTGATGCCAATATAGAATTACTACTTATATGCTATAAACCAAGGTATATTTATAAGGTAGTGGCACTAAAAAAGCAACATATTTCACTAGTATTTTGTTAGTGTAGTGTCAAAATCGGACGGACGGTCCACTTGCCATTAGTATTGTCAGTATCGAATAAACGTATACATAGTAATAAATACCGACCGAGTATTAGATACGGGAAATACGACCCTGAGCTTCAGTGCTGACCAGCGGGGACGCCATCATCACTTTGATTGTGACGATTGAACAGCGCACACGCAACCAGTAAATAAGTACAATTAAATATATTAAATTATTTAATTTTGAATATATGCTAGTAAGGAACGAAAGGGTTATTATTTTTGTTTGTTAGTTTTTAATTTACTTAAAGTAAAATTTGTTTGTTGAAAATAATTCTTGATATGGTGATTTTTATTTCAACTAGAAAGGTTCCGTTCCCGACTTATTAAATACGAACCTTAGCATATGTAATAGAGCCTGCGACCCTACATTCACAACTAGTAAACGTAGAGAAGTTCTAAACATAACTCTTATTGCTGACATTCACAATAACAAAATAGCGACATGGAAGGTGCTCAAAGAATATTCATTCTCAGACCACCGATATGTAGAGTTCACTTTTTCTGGATCACTTCCTGCCCCAAAAATCATACAAAATGTGAGGAAAACTAATTGGGGCCACTACTCCAAACTTGTCTCTAAAAATCGATCCTACGAACCACCTTACACACCAAAAACTAGGATAGAGATAGACAAGTTAGTTGAACAGTTTAACGGCTTCTGTTCAGCAGCATTAAATAAGGCTTGCCCTAGGAGGAAATATAATGAGGCGTACCAACCTCCTTGATGGTCTTCTGAGCTGAACCGGCTCTGAAAGGAATGCAGGAAAGCTTTCAACGCCGCCAAGCAAAAGGCTAGCTATACGAACCTCTTGAGCACTTATAAGAAGGCCATCAGGAAAGCCAAACGTACATCTTACGTACAAATTGAGGCTACCTCTGATGCTTCTCGTCTTAGGAAACTACTGGCTAAAGCACCAAGCTCGCCTAGTTTCATCCAGAAGGAGGACGGATCGTGGATAGCCTTTAGTCTGGAAACGTTACAATTCCTTATGGATACTCACTTTCCAGGCTGTACCTCACTTCCCACTAATCCAATGGAGTCGTTATTGGTCGAACATCGACTATACTTGGATATAGTAAGTGACAGGAAAATAGCTTGGGCTCTGTCTGCCTTCAAACCTTACAAATCGCCGAGACCAAACGGTATCTACCCGGTACAATTGCAATCCACTATGGACATCACCAAGTCCTGGCTGCAAATTATATTCGCTAGCTGGATATGACTTAACTATATCCCGTTAAGCTGGAGGGAAGTAAAAGTAGTTTTTATTCCTAAGGCAGGGAAATCCTCCCATGTTAGGCCGAATGACTTCAGGCCAATTAGTCTACCTTCGTTTCTCCTGAAAACCCTGAAGAGAATTATAGAAATTTACATCAAACAATCAGTCAATTCTTCAGATCTATCTAACTCGCAGCATGCATATAGCAAGGGCAAGTCCACGGAAACGGCCTTTCATTCCCAAATTTTTGACATTGAAAAGTCCTTAGAACTCAAGGAGTACGGTCTGGTAGCATTCCTTGATAAAGCAGGGGCTTTTAATAATGTCCTCCCAGAGGCTATAACTTCGGCCCTGCGAGTCGACGGGTCCCCGGTTTGGTTCATCCGCCAATTGTTCACTTGCAGAGCGGTCAACTCGGAGCTAGGAGGTGCAGCGTTCCTCCGTTCCTGAGGTTTTTAAGGTTATCGTTTATGCGAACGACGTTGCAGTAATTGTCCAAGGGAAACTCCCTCAACCGCTGGCCGATATCATGGAATCAGCCCTTCATACTCTCTCAACCTGGGCGAGCGGCTGTGGACTCGCTGTAAACGCGGCTAAGACTGAGATAGTAGTTTTCACTAGACGATATAAGCCTCCTTCCATGACGCCTCCCAGATTGAGATCTCACCCTTAGCGACAAGGCAAGATACCTGGGGGTCATTCTAGATAAGAAGTTGCTCTGGAACGAAAACGTAATGGAGCGCATCAAGAAAGCGACTACAGCACTATTTACTTGCAAAAAAGCAATAGGCACGGCATGGGGTTTTTCCTCCAAAATTACCTACTTAATATATATACAGCCATCGTACGACCAATTCTACTCTACGGGATAATTGCATGGTAGCCAGCAACTAAGAAGTCAACGACACTGAAGCAGTTGCACAGAGTGCAAAGAAGTGCGGAGATATGCATCAGCGGAGCACTTTGTTCTACCCCCACTGATACTCTAAACACGATTCTTCACTTAGCTCCTCTTGACATTGTAGCTCAGGAGATCGCACTGGCTTGCGCGCTAAGACTTAGGGAGTCTAGGTCTTTGCACATAGGAAGTTTTGGACAATCCCTGGGAACGCAGGTTCCCATATCAATCCCCCAAAATACTAACTATTGTATACCTGCTTTGGCTCTCGACAAAGAATATGATGTCTCCAGACAGGAGTGGCTCGATCGACATCCGAAGGTACGAGATGCGCTCAACTTTTTCACTGACGGATCTACGCTGGACGGGAAGGTTGGAGGAAGTGTTTTCTCTCCAGCCCTGGAGATTGAAGTCTTTTTCCGACTCCCGGATCACTGTATATCAGGTGGAGATTATCGCCATCCAGGAGGCCACTCTGTACCTGAACTCAATGCCTAACAAAAGGAAGCAAGTCTTCATCTTCTCTGGAAACCAAGCCAGTTAGCCACTATCTTGGCCTAAGTGAAGGATTGCTATCCAGCCATTTTAACCTAACCTATCTGACGCGTCGACGGTACAGGAATCGGGGTGTATGGACTGGGGATTAGATACTCGGAACCGACAGGAAAGCACACCACCATTTTTCAGGCGGAAATATACGCCATTGAAAGGTGCGCTCACTTCAATCTGGTAAGGACATACCGAAACCGGAGGATCGCGATCCTGTCAAACAGCCAAGAGGCAATCAAGACATTAGGATTCTACCAGGTATCCTCGAAACTGGTGTCAGAATGCCTTGAGAAGCTGAATGAGCTTGGGCGTTACAATCAGGTATGGGTCCTCTGGGTCCCGGGTCACGCCGGTATTGATGGGAATGAACAGGCCGACAAACTTGCAAGAAAGGGGGCGTCTACTCCTTTCGTCGGCCCAGAACCTTTTTGCGGTTTAGGCAAAGGAGCACTATCCATCCTTTACAGGAAAGACGAGATAGCCATCCGGAATAAATACTGGGACAAACAACCAGGCCTTGAACATTCCAAGATGGTTATCGGATCTTATAAGAAATAAGAAAAGGTTCGAGGAATGTATGAGTCTCTCAAAGAATAATCTAAGGATTATCACAGGTATATTGACAGGGCACTGTAGATTGAACTAACATCTAACCAAACTAGGTATCAGGGTCAACGAACTCTGTAGGTTCTGTGTGCAGGACAATGAAACTGCAATACACATACTAGGCACATGCCCTGCACTAATGCACAAACGGAAAAAGCACCTGGGTGACTTTATTATACCAAGATCGGACTGGGTTTCCAAAGGCTTAGGAAATATACTAAGATTCCTTTTGGATACTGGACTCACGGACGAACTGTGAAGGCCATGAAGAGGGCACAATAGATCTCTTAGATCGCGGTGCACATTCCCCGGCAATAATAATAATCTGACGCGTCGGGTCATGGCCTCCGGTCCTGAAGCGAAGGGCTGTGAGAACAAAACGACACTATATTGGTGTCGTGTACTTCTCAGGCCAACTTTGACTGGATCAGGAACGCTGTCAACGAGTTGCCCCCTATGGGGACCACTCGCTTCGAGGTCTACGAAGGCGAGGTTGCGTCCTTAGGAAAGCCATCGGCTGGATACCGGACCCTGATCTGTCCACTGCGGATGTGCTTTCCTGTCTGCGTGCCCAGAACCCAGGCATCGACACCAGGCTTTGGCGTTTTCTGACGCACCACAAGAGTACCAACCCGGATGGCAAGGAAGGTGCTATTCTTGTGGTACCTGTCCAAATAGACCTCCCCTTGGTCGGAGCCCGGTTCCCTGGTGGAACAGGCAGCTTCAAATGCTAAGGCGTGAGTCTAGAAAATTTCTCAACCGGGCGATCAAGACAAATCTTGACGAGGACTGGGGGCGCCACCGATGCCTTCCGAAGAACTACAGGAAGCATATTCGAGCTTCGAAGAAGGCGTCTTTTAGGGATTTCTGCTGTGGCATTGAATCCTTGAGCGACACAGCAAGGCTGGTAAAACTTCTAAAAAAGGAGCAAACTGCGATGCTGGGGCGCTTAAGAAACCTGATGGCTCCTACACGGAGAGGCAAAGTGAGACGCTCAGTCTACTGAAGGAGTCTCAGTTTCCCGGAAATCTGGTCAATGTTGCCCAGTAACAATCTTCCTTGGATACAACCATTGCTAGGGCAATCACACCCTATCGACTTGACTGGTACGTCGCTAGAACCGTGGCGAATGAAAATGTCATTCGATTTGCCAACAAGTCCTTTGACAGCTTCAAATTGCCAGATCCTGATGGCATCTATTCTTTTGTGTTGAGGAAAGGTATAGGGTCAGTAATTGTGGCACTGAAGAAAAGCTTCACTGCGTGCCTTGCACTGGCCTATATACCACGCCCTTAGAGGGTGATGAGAGTCGCTTTCATTCCGAAGGTCGAAAAGAACGATTACACGAGCCCCAAGATCTTTAGACGTATTAGCATGACTTCCTTCATGCCAAAAAGTCACGAACGGGTGGTTGAGTTATGGATACGCAAGGAATCGCCTAAGATACATCCTCTATCTCCATTTCAGCATGCCTACTAAAGTAAGAAATCCTGCTAGTCGGCTCTGCAAAATCTGGTTGGTAGGATTAAGCGAGCTATCGACAGAAAGGACTACGCGATAGGAATCTTTGTGGATATAGAGGGCGCATTCGACAATGCAACTTTTGACAGTATGTGTAACGCTGCTGGCCGACACGGCGTAGACCGGGCTTTGGTAAAATGGATACGTTCAATGCAAGCCCAAAGAATCATAACGATGCGGGCAGAGGATGATCTGCTGGTATCATCCGGTGTAAATAGAGGCTACCCTCAAAGGAGTGTGCTATGTCAATTGCTCTGGTGCGTGGTGATTGACTCCATGCTCATCACTCTAAATGACTCTGCAGTCTACGCACAAGCATGTGCGTACGATGTGGCCTGTGTCGTAACCGACCCTTCCCTTTTGCATATCTGCAGAAAGGTGCAGAGAACTCTGGATATGATTGATACTGGGAAGATGATAAACTTATTTGGAAACCGCACGTGGAACTATATACATCGAAAGCTCTGTCGGCTTTCTGGCAGTGCAGAGGTGTATTTGGAAAAATGTCCTCTGGATCTACAAAGCTATGATAAGGCTTATCATCTCCTACGCTTCGGTGGTCTGGATGAGCAGACCCTTTCTAGCAGGGGTTAAGAGAATCTTCTCCAGACTGCTGTGCACTGTGGCCATATGTTGTACGGAAACCTTCCCGGCTACTTCCTTCCCGTCCCTAGATGCCCTGGTGAACCTTCTTCCACTTGATGTTTTCATCCAAGGAGAGGCCCTAAAGGCCATCCGAAGACCAAAACACAGTGGCCAGTGGTATGGCGCTTGTCCGGTACTGGACAATTGTGGTGGCACCGACATCGACCTCACAGTCATATCCTTGCTCCTTGACTCCATGGCTTCCTTTTGTCACACCAAAAAGCGGTTGCTGCCTGAGGCTCACTGTTGGTCAGATCCTGAGGATGAGCCCGGTAAACACTGTTTCTGTATATTCACGGACGGCTCCAGAACGGGAGAAGGTTTTGGCTCTGGAGTTTTCGTTGATTCCACGGGGACTAGACGGTTCTTTGCCTTAAGCTCGCACGCATCTGTGTTTCACGCAGAGGTACATGCGATACTTGAGGCGATGAACTTTGTCGTAGGGAGTAGGTGAAGAGGCAGATCTATCTGTGTCTGTAGCGACAGCCAAGCTACGCTCATGGACTTGGACAGCCCCCTAACTACCACTATGCTAGTCAAGTCCTGATTGTTTATCGCTTTTGTCAAAATCGTCGGTGTGCTGTGTTGCCGACTGAAAACACCTGACCTGAGCACTTTTTCGGTTTTTTTACTCAAATACAACACCGCCTGGCAACAATCATTTTTGTTTGTTTTCAGTTT
The DNA here is from genome assembly GCA_963971225.1 of Melieria omissa. Lineage (NCBI taxonomy): Eukaryota > Metazoa > Arthropoda > Insecta > Diptera > Ulidiidae > Melieria > Melieria omissa. The sequence goes on from OZ020267.1 coordinate 117,586,030, forward strand.
CTCCCTCTTTCGTCGGAAAATATCAACAGGTTTTGACAGTAGCGATAAGGGCGCTGTTATGCAGACGGTCAAATGACCGTCGGTCACGATAGTTGTTGTTGCTTCAATGTAAAATGAAAAATTGTGAGAGAGAGCGGGAGAGTAAAATCTGACTGCGTCGGTCAAAAATGATGAGGTTCGCGATGCCAAATCATGCGATCAAAACAGTGTTGTGTTGTGAAATTGTTCACAACACATGTGTTTTCGGAGCAAAATGGCACACTTGTCGCGAAAATATGTATCTAATGATGGAAAAAATGGTTCGCAGCAACCCTCATCGTTTGTTTACATTTGTGTTGTACGTGGCTTTCCAAAATGAGGAAATAAAACGCAGCGTCGAAATGAAAAAGTACGGAAAAAGTGCTGCAAGTAAGCGAAAAGTGTACTGGTCACCGGCGATCAAATGACCATAACAGGGTTTTGGCACAGTGTAGAAAAAACAAAACGAGAGCGTAAAAAGTATCGTGACCGACGGTCATTTGACCGTCTGCATAACAGCGCCCTAAACGATCCTACTAACAAAATACATGTGGTTTTTGGTGTTGCGGGGATGGTATAACCTTATTATTGAGCCATGGTTTCTACTTTAAACTAACCTTAGACATACCATGGCTTTCGATAACCAAGAGTTGTCAATTATGTTATTATTTTCATCACTATTTGAGTGTTGTCATCATTCAGTGTTGCCAGACTAGGGGTCTCCACCTAGATTTGGGATTTATTTGCTTGGATTTGGTTAAAATTTTATGTTAAATATTTAAGGAGGAAAATTTAGGGGGAAATATTTTATAGACATTTTTAATTAACGATTTTTAAGATGTCTGTGACCAACCAGGTTGCGTGGCGTAAAAGCAGAATACCACACCCTCTTAAAAAAACATTTTTTTCCTTTTATCGGAAAGAGGGGTATTTTCTTAGTCTAACAAACTTAAAATTTTGCTGCGGAAACCTTCACAGAGGGCGTGGTCTACCCCCAAATTCCCAGTTATATCCGAATTTCTCAAGATATTATAAACTGATTCTAACGATATAGGTGTCATATGAAAGGTATTTTCTTCCTCTATATTTCATTGAAAACGGAATTTCACAGGATATAATATGGTAACAAACTTATAATCGCTTAATGATGGATGTTTTCGAGAACCAAATACTTTTTTTTTAAGTTTTGTAAACAATTTTTTTCGCTTATAACTCATTGTTGGCACATATTATATAACCAATGTTATGCATCAATCGAAAGAAGATGAAAATACCTTTCATATTACACATATATCGTTAGAATCGGTTGAAAATTTCATTAGAATTTCGCATATATAACTGGGACTTTGGGGGCGGACCACGCCCTCTTTCCGATAAAAAAAAATCCGATCTTTTTTTAAGAGGTTGTGGTATTCTGCACTTGTTCCGGTTGCGTTTTTGTTGCATAAACATTTTGTTCAGATATATTGGCTAGTGGGTCTTTTTTAATTTCATGTACCAAATAGAGTTAGCAATTTACATGAACAATTATTTTTATATGTGCATTATAAATTTGGGGGGCAATTCTAGCTTTGGGGGAAAATGAACTTCATTCATTCAGGGGGATTGCTTGAAATTCATCTGGCAACACTGTCATCATTTATCACTTGTAGTGCGGGTGTTTTTCACTTTTTGATTTCATAGGCGAGATGAACTTTATTAAAATATTAAGAAATCATTGGAAAAAGACAATTTTTGCATTCTCTTTATCCGGCTATGGGGTCTGTTACCTGAAATCACAGTATGAGTAAGTAATTTCACTTTGATAAACTTGGTTATCTCATTTCTTTTCAACACAAGGAAGTAGAGGCTTAAGTACGGTATAGCGAACCCTCGTAAAAAAAAAAATAAGGAACAAGTGCAGAATAGCGTACCTTCGTGAAAAAAGAAGGAAAATTTTTCTGTATAGAGCTTGTTTTTGTGAATGTAATAAATTAAAAAAATTACCTGGGATACGCCTAAAAAAGGTCTTGCACGGGGTAAAAGTTCCTTTATCAAAATAACTCAATTTTCAATCGATTTACCCGATATCAAATGAAAGGCCCTCTTCATACCTTCAATTTGATGTACAACATTATATACTTTATATGTACGAGTAAAAAATTAGAAGTTTAGTTAAAGGTTTTTAACCTGCGATGCCCAATTCAGACAGCCAGCTAAATTGTGCAATTAAGAAATTTCTTCAATTTGCCCTACAAAAATCTCGGAACAAGTGCAGAATACCACAGTCTTAAAAAAATTTCTTTTTTTTTATTAGAGAGGAGTATTTTTTAGTCAAGAGTGATTCGCCTCCAAAGTCCCAGTTATATATCCGAATTCTTAAGAAATTTTCAACCGATTCTAAGCCTAGGCGTATACAGAGATGCAGGCCGCGCAACACAGCGCAGGACAGCGCAGCGCAGATGAAACTGTGTGACCCAGAAAATGTGTGAACTGCTTACACGAATCTCGTAAAATCAGCACGTATTCATTCCATATACTCAGCAATTCGAGTCATTTGTCTAAATTAAACGTTGAAATAGAACCTATATAATAAAATTGGGCGTAATATCGGCTGTTCACGCACTTTTATTTATTTAGCCAAATGTATATTAAGACTTATTGACTAACAGATAACATTAGAAATAGTGATATTAGTTATAACGAAGATCTTAATTTAATGCAGACGTCGTTCTTCGGCAGAGCGAGATTTGAGAGGTCGTTTAACTCCGACAGGGCTCGCGCGAGCGGAGCCTACCGAGCATAGTTCGACCTGCAAGACACAATTGCGAAAGTGTTTGCCCATAGAGTATATTTAGCACAAAAGAACAAACCAAAAGTGTTCGCCTCGAGTGCGGAGACTTAAGGTTCAGCAATATACAACGAGAATCATATTACGGCAGAGGCTCGGTGAAATTTTATGACTGCAGTGCGAATTTTATAAACACCTTCTGAATACGCTCAATCCGATTAATATGGGTAGCCTGATAAAGAAGCGTATTCCAATTTAGAGCGTACAAAGGCCGTGAATAGCAGTTTAAAAGTATATGGGCGCGAGAACGTTGTTCCGTCGAACAAAGCCCAGCATGAGATAAGACTTCGAGTTTTCAATTAGTTCTTAAATTTTTGCAAGCTAACGTGTCTGCTGCGCGTAGGAAACTGTATTTGACAAAAAACTGAACTGCGCTTAGCTGTGCGGTCTGCGTATACGCCTACGCTTAGGGTTAAGCCTATTTCAATTGGGACACTTGATTGCTCTCATTGCAATTTAAGACCTGTAACAAGTGTTAGAAGGTAGGATTAGTGTAAATCGGTTTGGAAAAGTGAATTGAAAGTATTAAGCATATCAGTTTTGCGAAATTTACAGGCGGCAAAAGCAATGGGCTGCGGTAAAACCTTAACAGAATTGGATAGGGGACGAATTTCGGCGTTCAATGAGGAAAACATAAGTCGCCGTGAAATCCCTCGCAGAATCGATCGCGATCCATGGGTAGTAAACCATTTTCTTAAACACCAACAACTTATGGCAAAAACTGCAAAGGTCGCATCGCAACAGTAACTTCTCTTAGAGGAAGAAGAGCAATTCGTCGTGAAGCGTCCAATTTCTCTGCATCTGCGGGTCACATACGACGTCTAACTGGGAAAACAGCTAGTGTCCGCAGAGTAATTAAGCAGTGTCCTTACATCAAACGCAAAAGACTGCAAAAATAAACACGTTTTCTGCTTCGTCACAAAACTGTGCGCTTAGAGTTCGCGCGAGCTTATCTCAGTTGGCAGCAGGAGTGAAAGTCAGTTGTCTTTTCCGACGAAAATAAATTTAATTTGGGATTTTGGGAGGATTTGTGTCGCGGCGTTATTCAGCAGTGGACTCAGTTATGTTGTGGGCAGCAATCTCGGCTCATGGCGCTATTAATCTAACTAAATTGGAAGGGCGCCAAAATTCACATAATTATATGGCAATGTTGGAAATTGGCGGAGGGAACCCTGGATTTTCCAGCATGATAACGCTGCCACTCACACCGCTAGTTTCGTGAAAGATTGCTTTGCCGCGGAAAATGTTAATAAAATAGATTGGCCTTCAATTTCTTTCGACCTAACCATAATCGAAAATGTTTGGGGATGGTTGACACTTAAAATTTATGCAGATGGCAGGCAATTTAACAACAAAATCACACTTATAGAAGCGATTGAAAATGCATCGTACAACCCTTCACCTACTCGATTGTTTAAGGTTATTCGCAATAATGGTTGCCATACAAAATTAATGAATGTAATGAAGAATTACCTCTTTTTTCTTTGTTTTCTATGGGTGAGGGTTATCAAGAGTCCCACTTGAAATAGGCTTAGGTTAGGGTGACAGCTTAAAGAGCTCACATAGGCCATATTGAGACCCGTTGTGATACCACGTGAAGGACGTGGCTGCCCTTCAAGTTACACATCCCTCCGGGTGTTCCGCAGGAGCCATCCCGATTCCGCAATGTATCGGGCGATGCGGCCGATGCTGGGTCCTGTCAGGTCGGCCATATTGCTGAAGAACGGGGCTCCCAGCGGCCGGAGTCGTCTCCTCGCTATTGCTGGGAAGTGGCACATCAGATGCGCGACACTCTCCACTTCGCTCGCGTCGTCGCAGCTGCGGCAATGGTCGTTGGGGGGAGGGGAGGTCAAGTCTCCTGACGTGTGTGCCGTCCGTCCAGTGTCCCGTTAGCACAGAAACTGTGGGGTAAATGGAATTCCGCTTTAAACGAAGTAATTCACGTGTCCTGCCTTGGTTAAGCGACGGTTAGGTTTCTCTGGAGATCCTGCCTAACCGTCGATTTGACGATCGCAAGGGGGATGCTACAATGCGTAGTAGGAGCTGGAAGCAGAGTGCCCTTTCTGGTCAACTCATCTGCCACGTAGTTGCCAGTGATGCCACTGTGCCCCGGGACCCAACTCTGGTGAAACATGCTCCGATATATCATTCAGAACAGCCCGGCACTTTGCAACCAGCTTGGAGGAGGTATATTTACCTATCAAGGATTTATTGCTGCTTGGCTATCTGAGAAAATACAGATAACCGAAGCAATGGGGGAATGCGTTCGTAACCGTTTCACTGCTATCAGTATTGCCATGGTCTCCGCTTAGAAGACACTACAGTGGTCAGGTGGTCAGGGAGACGAGCAGAGGTACTGGCCCCCTAGTTGATTGCAGAAAACCCCACAGCGGACACTCTTTTCGAGTTTAGAGCCGTCTATGAAGATTTCAATAGCGTTTGGCATGTAGCGACGCACAGTGTCGCGATCCCATATAAGCCGTGGCCAAAAATACTTAGCGTTACCCTATTTCGATGAAACTTGGTGAGATTGTTTTCATGGTGAAATTTAAGAAATTTACAAAAAATCATTAAAATTGGATCACTGCCACGCCCACCTCCCATACGAAAGGAACAGTAATATTGAAATAACTTTCTTAACCCGAATGAGCCCAGTGTTGCCATGTTACATCAAGAATTTTTGATTTGAGATTGATTTGCAACCTGTGGACACCGGGCAGTTGAGCAAAATTTCCAAAACATGCCGTCGGAAAAGCCTAATAATGGACGCCATTTTGTTTATAGAAATCTATAAATAAAAGTACATTGTATCAAACTGCCAAATATCGTCTTGACATGTTTTTTAGTTTTCCTGTAAATAATTCCCAAAGTTAACCTACTTTTTGGTGGTCTAGATGAGAACCTCCCCTTAACACAAGAACTGATTTACAGCCCTATTCTGGCAACCGTAACAATATTCACCTCGGTAACAATTATTTGGTGACAATAAGACTGTTTGGGTACGGATAATTTGTACAAATTTTTACTGTATACTGTTTGTGTACGCCAAATCTCTTACAACGAGAGAGGAAAAGAGAACACAAAGAGACAGTTCATTTCGTGAGAACTTGCAAGTTTTTACTGGAGATATTTTGTCCAGTAACTTTAAGCCAGTAAGAAGAAGAACAAGAAAACAAATGGTTGGCTGCCATCTGATCAACTGCAAAGACGAATAATGTTTGCAAACATTTGGAAGAAAGTGGAGCCAGCAAAGAATTTGTGCGTTCGCGAGACTGCTGACCCACATCCATCTTGCTCAGCGTTACCTGCTGTAGCCGAAAGGGAGGAATCGCAGATTGAGTCCAACGAACCATTTGCCTTTTGAATTAAATGCTTAATTAAACCTAAGCTTCTCTACCGTTTCAAACCTCAAACGAAACTTTTAGATCAGCTGTTTTTCTCTTTTACCATCATATTTACACCATTTTCCCTGTGTATTGTGCATTTGCGAAGCGCACTGGTGTGATCAGGAGTCAATACTTGCAAATTCCTGTTTGTTTCATTTTTGTCTATACTTAGTTTGATTTTTGGGAGCGCAAGCTGGCTTACTCCTGATTTTTTTTACTGGATAATTTTTGTGTCGACCGCTTTGGTCCTTTAAAATTAATTGTGGATGCCATAAGGAGTGAAATTTATTTCACAAAATCTGTCCAAAAATTTTCCAGCTTTCTTGTGAACTTTGACTTCGATGCGAGGCCATTAAACCCCACTCTAGGCCTACAATTTTTTGGCTCGTACTTTTTCACCAAACCGCATAAAATGAGTTTCTTCATCACCGAAATCGAAAAATCGTACACTAAACATGTATAATTCGCATATATGTATGTGCCTTTGTATAAATCAGAGAAAATAACGCGCAATTTTCTTTTTTTTTTTTGTTTTAATACCTTGTAGACGCTTTTTTACGTGTTAATTGAAAATATGTCGCAAAATGTGAGTCGTGTTATAAGAGGTACGTGTGAAGCGAGGCCTACCTGTATGTTGTTTTTTAATATTTGGAAGTAGATTTCATTGCATTCAAAGTTTGTCGTGCTCTTATTTTCAAAAGCTTATTTATTGATGCATATTGTATTTCAACTCTCCTTGTTCTATTTCTCTTTTATCTCACGATATTCTCACGTTACTCGACGGAAATCGTCGCACGAGCATTGCTCCCGCCCGACGGAAAACATTTTCAATCATGTTACTCAATGACGGTAAAATTCAGAAAAAGCAAAAGAAAAGTGTTAAGCCGTTAGATGTTCAGAAGAGAAAAATTGTGGCGGAATTACTTTCTATTTTGGGCCTTTATGCATTCTATTTTATTAAAATAATTGAAAATTATGACAATTACTTAATTTTTTTTAAATTGAATTTTTAAATAAGATGTTGGTAAAGTTGTTTACTATCATGTTTGTACTAGTTTTGACTTCATTTAATTTCAAATAAGTTTGGAGCCCCCATTTGTTTGTGCCGCAACACCCGTGCTTAGAAATTTGTGTAAAGGGAAAATGCATTTATTCTGTTTGCACTCGTGCAAACAAACATTATGAACAACATTTGCATTTTTATTGTTTCTAGGTGAGAGGAAGGCGCTGAGATGTATTGCATCGTCCTTTGAGGCGGAGCAACGCAATTCCCGCGTCAATTATGTTGGCGTGCGTCCTCCATTTCCTTACCGATGGTGCATCGTAAGAAGCAACAGCAAAGGATTACCGGACAGAGATCGGGAAATTAACTTTTCCAATAAATCATATTTCCGGGTAGTTTTGGAAATGTTCGACGAAGTTCTTTGCCCGAAATTGATTCAATTAAAAACTAGTGCAGAAGATGATATGTCAAACGTTCTAATGGTTGTAGATTGCACTCATGTACTTGTCACTGCATCAGAGGTGAACACACAATTGAAGCATTGAAGGGGTCATTCTCATGTAAAATTTTGTAAAAATCAATTTTTTTTTTAACATATTTGGAATGTATCATCCTTGAAGAAGGTGCTGTCAAGGATTCTAGCGTGTTTAACGTGTTTCTAACGTGTTTTTCTCGGAACGTTTTTTTTTGAAATGGCGGGGATGACTTAAAAAAAACCATTCATCCGATCTCTCTGCGATTTTATCACGTCATTCTACATACTGTTAGCTATCACCCCTAGTAAATTCACTCCGATATGTTAATTTCATATTTTTTTCCATTGATAAAATCTTCAAAAACAACCATTTTTTACTGCTCTAACTTCCAATGCCTGCCATTTTGTGAGATTCTTATGAAAAAATTCAAATTTACTACGGGTGAGAGGTACGTTTATACTGATTAAGAATTTCTTTGAAATTTATGATTTCAGATAATCCTGTGACTCAAAACAATCCCCGCCAGCTGACCATGACGCGGCAGAAGCCGTGTCTTTAATCGAAAAAAAGTGTTTGAAAAAATACAAAAAATTTTTGTTTTCAATTTGGTACCATAACAATGAATAGATTAAAGTGGAATATCTTTTTTTGATAATTCCTCATATTCACAAAGGAAATAATTTCTGAAGAATGTCCATTTTTCCTGTCCGCGCATGAGAATGACCCCTTAAAGCTAAATCTACAATATTAATAATATTTATTACAATACTTATATTCTTTTTAATGAGATGAAATACAGCTTTTGTTTAAAAAAAACTAGTTTGATTTTTATTGCATTTTTATTTCTTCTATTTAAAAATTTTAGAAATTTTTTTGACAGAAAACTAACTTCCGACGAGTAACGCGATTGCTTTTTCCTCATAATATTCCCGTCGGAAATTTCGAATCTCCATCGAGAAACATGATTGCTATTCGGGATGAGTTCACAAAAATTCTTTCCGACGAGCACTCGTCGAGTAACGTGATTGGGCTGAATGGTTGAGAGTAAAGTAAAAAGTACACCCATACCTCGCTATACGGCCTAGATACGTTCCACGAAACTTGGCCGCTAAGCGAAACGCGGAAAAGATATTTCCCACAAAATAAACGTTACCGAGAAACGTGATATATCGACATCAAAAAAATTTTTTTTTGGCCGTTATAGCGAAACATTTTAGGCCGTAAATCGAAAACGTGCCTTAATTGAAGAAGGCCGTTATAGCGAAAGGCCGTATAAAGAGCGGCCGTATAGCGAGTTATGGGTGTAGTTGCATATTAAGGACTTTATATCATGTTTTCTTTAATTCATTTTATATTGGGAAGCTTTACGTATCTAGATGACTTTGTACCTTTTATTTTTGTTGTCAAACTGTTTTATATTAAAAAATACGTTTTCTTATATATTTTTCAGGATAACGAAACATATGAGGATGGTATGCAATGAAGTAAACTGTAATGCTTATGACAGATTTAGCCCTCAGCCCAAACATGTTTTGGTTGTGATGAATCCTGTGGCTAATAAGAAGAAAGCTGAAAAAATGGTAATTCGTGTTTCTTGGTTAATTTTAAATCTTAGAACTGAAGAATTTGAATTACAACGTTACAAATGGTACCAAAGCTTTGCAGAAAAAATATATATGCAAAAATAAAAACACATAAGAGCATAAGTAAACACCGGCACCAGTTCCCTCCTCTGTCTTCGAGCCGTCCGTAAAGTAGACCGCTGACGCATCATTAACTTCGGGCTCTTGCCAGTAATCCCTGGAGGGATACTCGATGGGTATCTTCCAATCGAAGTCATTTCGCTTTACCAGGTAATCAGTGGCCTTGTCAAGAAGGCCTTGCGTGGTATCGCTGATTGCAAGAGCGTTCAGTACGCCGGAGTGTCCATGAGTGGCCTGTTTTAGCTGGTTAGATTCCCTCAGTCTGAGGATTTTTTTGCTGCACTAGCCTTAATGAACAGTTTCACCAGAGAAAGGTGTAGAAAAACCTCCAAGGCCATCCGCGGAGCGGTTTTCGCTGCACCTGTAGGCAAGCTGTTGGTTTGTAATAGTTGCGATCCTTCCCAAATGTAAGATCATATCGCGGTCTGTCTTTATTAAAGGCTACAAACTTCATCTTCAGTGTTACAAACTGTCATACTTGTATCCCTTTTTTAACACGTTGACTGCCACGGCAATTTTCAGAATTCCGGTCTAAGAAGCCAATGTCATTAAATGAACGAATATGACAAGTAAACACACTACGAGATAACTCGTAGTCGGCGGCCTAGCAAAGAACGCAATCTACGAGTTATCTCGTAGTTGGCAGTCAACGTGTTAATGCATCAAAACCGTTAGTGACAATTAGTTATGTGATGTAAGTAAATACAAAATACATGGACAAGATTTCAGTAAATGGCAAATAATATGTAATAAATTTGGGAATAATACGCAAATAAGAACAAATACACAGAAAAGATCTTTGCTTCGTGCAGTACCGTGGTTGGTAAAAACACCTAAATATAAAACTATTTCGGCCACATGTTCTTAAGTAAAATTAATTGTAACGCACAAACTGTTTTAGATGTTTTCATTAATTTTTAGCTTTGAATAAAATTTTAATTTGTTTTTATTAACGTAAAAAACGAATTCATCGCAAAATCAAGATAAAACGAATATTGTGTACTTATTTGGCACTTATTATCTTGTTGTCCTTATTTTTGTACTTATATTTGTACTTTTTATCACTCTTATTCCTCCATACAAACTTTTATCCCATTTTGACCGTTTCTGAGACTGTCGTAAAAAGAGTATATATATAAATGGATATATATATAAATATACAAATGGAGTTAGTAATAGATTTTTAAGTAATAATAATTTTTAGTAATAGATTTTTAAATGGTACCAATGTTTTGCTTTTGTTCAAGTACCTCCGAAATGATTTAGTACAGGTTATGTTGCAGTACATACATACTACTTGTATTTGTTACTGTCATAATAGTTCTTTTAATTTCCGAAATAAAAATTCTACTATTTACTACTGGCATTAATGCTAACGCAAATTTTCTATCATACTTTCAGTTCAAAAAATATTGTGAGCCGATATTGCACTTAGCCGGATATTCTGTAGAAATAGTAAGAACCGACCATATTGGACACGCAAAGTCGCTTATCGAAAATATAAAGTTCCTACCAGATGCAATAGTAGTAGCTGGTGGTGATGGAACATCGTCTGAAGTGGTGACGGGGTTAATGCGCCGGAATAAGACAATATGCCCTATTGCTCTGTTGCCATTAGGTCGAAACAGCGCTACGGCTTTGAAATATATTAATGTGGATTCAAGGAGTAAATTGGACTACGTAAAATCGTTAACCAATTCCATTATGCCAATGATAAATGAAAATATTCGGCATGAAAACGTCATCAGGTATGACGTTGTAGAAGAGAATGCAATTGATGCAACAATGAAGAATCAACATCATAAATCAATTTATGGGCTTAGTCGTTTCTCCTGGGGATTGTTAAAAGACCTTGAAGCCGTGAAAGATAAATATTGGTATTTCGGTCCCCTGAGATATTACGCGGCTGCCTTTCTAAATTCGTTTTCAAGATCTCTGAATTGGAGATTTTCGACCGATTTTGAGTACACACCTCCATGTCCCGGGTGCCGTAGCTGTTCACCGAAACTAATTCCAAACGCATCAAAATTTTATTTGAACAAGCTATTGCTATCGCCAATGAAATCAAAAGACGATTTTGCAGCTGATAAACATATTTTGAACGAAAATTGCAATACACGATTACAGGGGCATACGTATGCGAATCAATTAAATATAGACTGCAAACAAAATAGTGAGTCATTCTTTGAACTTGAAAGTAAATTCGTAAACTCTTTGAATCCAGGTATTGAGTTCATAAAAAGCATACCAAAGGTAGTTCAAAATGAAATTGAACCATCAATGGTGCTAAGAAGTCGAACCATTCAACTATTTCCAACAGCTTCTGATGAAACCTCGACATTCTATTATATAGACGGCGAAGAGTACGATGTAAGGCCGATCAAAATCGAATTAGTGCCAAATGCTATTAAATTGTTCTGCAAATAGGATTAATGAATAAAAATTACAAAAAGTTTTGTTAAATTTTTAACACTGCATTTTTATTTATGATGTCCTAGTTATCTCCAAAATAGTTGTCCTTCAGAACCAGTTGATTCCACTTGTTATCCCATCCTTTTCGCCTTCTGTACTTATTAGAGGGAGGACCTATTTCTGCTTCCCGGTCTCGGGCCATTCGTGTAGCCCAGTGATTAGATTTTATACATTTATATCACATTCGCAATTTAACCGTTTCCGAATAAATACTCCATCAACCGCCTCTACAACGCGTTTAATTTATCGATACCTACGATTACCAAAGGTAGACTTTTGGCTGAAGCCGAAGCAGAATATTCACCATGTATAAAATATTAGGCCAAAGCCGAAGCCGGATACTAATAAAAATTCTTCTGTCCCCTTTGGGGACAATAGTTGCTTATAAGCAACTTCTTACTTAATGACGAAAGAAAAAGATAACAGTAAGCTTGGAAATGTGTTCGCTGTTTCTTCTTTGGACAGTTATTCAAAATAAATTTGCTTGCGCGTTAAATATGACGCAAATTGAAAATTATTATAATTTGTCACTGATTAAACTTACTAAAGTGAATAAAATTATAAAGGTTAAATTATACTATCTATAATTTTAGTACTGTGATGTTGGCGAATGTACCTTGAGCTTGAGTATATTCGTAACAAATATATTTTTTGTTTCTGACACTTATACCAGTACCAGTCAAAATGACTTGTGAATGTTTCTATGAAGAATTTATGAAATTCCGTGGTGAAATGATATTTTGGCAGCTATAACAATTGATGGGCAATGCAATGTTCTACGTGGGTTGCATTTTATATTTTTTTCAAAAAGGATGAAAATGCATTTTGTTATCAAAAATGGTTTTATTGCTTTTCGAGGTATTCTCCTTGAAGATTTATACACTTTTGAATGCACTCAAACTAATTGTCGAAGCACTTTTTCACTCCGATTGAGACACCTCCAAAACATGGGTTTTGAATGCCCCAGCAGCATCTTCTGGCGATGAAAATTGTTCCACGCAATTTTGTTTTCATGTGCGGGAATAAAAAGAAGTCATTGGGTGCAAGGTCTGAGCTGTATGGCGGATGACCCATTAAGTCGATGCTTTGGTCGATCAAACAGGCGGTTGTTTGAACCGATGTGTGAGAACGCGCATTGTTCTGGTGAAGAATGATTCAGCGTCGGCGGTTGTTTTTCCGTATTTCATTGAATACTTTTGTCCAACAAATTGTTGTTTACCACTCAGAATTGACCGTTCTACGTTGCTCTAACGGCACAGTAGCCACATGACCAGTTTTGCCGAAGAAACAGGCGACCGTTTTCTTCGATGTGCTGCGTGCCCGAACAACTTTTGTTGGATTTGGCTCGTCTTGGAAGACCCACACGGTCGATTGATGTTTTCTTTCGGGCTTATCTGCATATATCCATGATTCGTCACCTTTCACGATTATAAACGTCTTTCGAAGTACCGTGATCGAATTTTTGCATCATTTCTTTGCACCAATCGACACGAGCCATTTTTTGAGCGATTGCTAAATTATGCGGGATTCGACGAGAACAAATCTTTCTGACAGCTAAATGTTCCTGCAATATCAAAAGCACGGCCGTGGAACTAATGCCCAAGGATGCCTCATGGTATGTCACATGACGATCTTTCATTATCAGTTCACGCACAGCATCGATGGTTTCTGGCACAATTACCGATTTTGGACAATCTTTACGAAATTCGTCCTGGAGCAAGCGGAGACCACGCTTGAACTCGTTAAGCCAGTTATAAATTGTCTTGAGGGCTGGTGCTTCATCACCAAATGCGGAATGAAGGCGATCGAAACACTGTTGTTGAGATGATACACTTCGAAAATCGTAAAAAATGATTGCTCGAAAATGTTCACGAGTTGAATCAATTTTTTGACCGAGATGAATTTTTCCAGTCAGTGTAAACAACACAATTAGCGCTTGAACATCAAAATATTTTAAGCACGTTTATGGTAAAAAGTTATAAGCTAAATATGATAAGATAAATAATGGCAATCTCAGATTTTTCGAAAACTTACTAGACCATTAAAATTAAGATTTACAAATACTTCGTTGCTTGCAAAAATACGCGCAAACAAGAGGGAACTGCCGAAAACTTGCAAACTGAAAAATACAGCATGGCTCGTTTCTCAACGTTGTTGTACAAGTCCCGTTGTTACAAGTCCCGTGGTTAAAAAAGTACTTATACTAAATACAAAACATCAACGGTCAAAATTGATAAAAGTGCAAAGAAGTTACCTGAAACTGAATCGTTTTATAAAAGAACCAAATTTGGCGTCGATTTCACGGTTTATTTTCACGATAACTCACCAATTATTATTTTTTATTGAAACGTTATAAATTTTAATTACAAGTTTAAGCTACCAAGTAACATAATTCTGTGTATTTCATGTTGAATTTAGAGGAAATTAACCACAAGATCTCGTGGCTTGGTTGTTTTTAGTTTTCTTGTATTGGTGGCTTCATCGTTAAGAACCGATGCTTCTGCGTTTGTATGGAGCTGTAGTCAGTAGTTTATCATGTTTAGTGGCAAAGAGAGTGATCGTATCAGCTACCTTTTTCCCCTTCAGGTCGCTATGCAAATCATCGTTCCGTACGTACCATGGTGGGTTCACCATGGCTCTTAGCACCTTGTTTTGAAAACGTTGTATACTATCAATGTTGGACTTAGCAGTACATCCCCACAGTTGAATGCCGTACGCCCACATTGGCTTTAGCACTTGGTTATAAATCAGAAGCTTGTTTTGTACCGACAGCCTGGAATTTCTGCCAATTAGCCATTGGAGTTTAACTTAAGGTTACGTTCAGCTGCTTTAATTTTATCATGTTCTTTCCATTTGAGCTTTGAATCTAATGTGATACCCAAACATTTGGCAAATGGCACGAAAATAAACCGTGAACTCAGGTTCCAGAAGGTGGCCACTTCAAACCTTTTCAATATTTTAGATTTAACCGGAATAAGTTGCTGGATATTGTATAAAAATACAACAGGAGAAAATATCTCACGAAAAGACATTATGTTTCGATTAGCAGATGAACTTGCTTCAGAATATCAGACTTCAAGGCAAAAATCACACGAAGCTGATATACCAACTACAAGTGGCACGGTTTCTCTATGGAAATGGTGTCAAATCTGTTATGATATTGTAATAACAATAAGACTGTAAACAAATGCAATATATGCATGCAAAAAAGTGTATGCGGAAAGTCTACACACAGCAAAATCTTCATATGTATGTATAAATTTGGACCGAAAAACTAAATAATTAAGCGTTTTGTTATTTGATAATGTCTACAAGTTCATTTAATTAATATTGTTGAACTTCTTTTTCTTAATTTTTTAAGACTGAATAAAGACTGGAAACGAAATAAGACTTTTAGTTATACACCAGCCATTGTTACTGGTTTTGGTAGAAATAGGAATATCTAAATAGCTGGTAAATCTAGTGTTAACAAAAAATCAGTGAAATTTTTGACATCAAAAGAAACG
Source organism: Melieria omissa (assembly GCA_963971225.1). Lineage (NCBI taxonomy): Eukaryota > Metazoa > Arthropoda > Insecta > Diptera > Ulidiidae > Melieria > Melieria omissa. The sequence continues at coordinate 117,601,424 of OZ020267.1, forward strand.
CACTGACATCCCAAATTTTCTGAGTTGGAAGCACTATTACCACGACATTTTCGAACGCATAGAAATGAATAGTATCAAAAAAGAAGCCGTGAGATGTTGTAATATATTAGTCTAGAAATACGGTATGAAGTGTCGAAAAGTTAAGGAAAAACGCTTTGCGGATTCGAATTTAACGACCCCTTATTACCCTAGAACTGATGTTAAAACCAGAAAGGGCGGGAAAGAGTCGAATATTGTATTTCACTTTACGGACAGTTATTGCTTATAAGTAGGTATCGGAAGTGTGCATATAAACACAAAATATGCACGAAATATGCAAAACATATGCACTCCAGTCAGGTCGAACCGCTGAAGCTACAAACATGAAATTTGCAAAGGATACCTCGGAATTCGCTGGTATCCTCTGGTGTTGACACGAGACAACTTCCCTTACGTCGTCCATTATATCCGCGACGATGAACTTATGTTCCAGGCTACTGGTGCCGATAGCAATTGTTTTTGTTACTTTTCCTCTTACCGGCGCACGCTCGCCAGTCGCAGTCCTCAGCTGTATGCCATGCAGTGGTTCCCAATTCCTCAGAAGCTTCCTTTTTATGGTCGAATATGACGAGCCAGTATCCGGTGTCAACACAAACAACTTTCCATCTATCTTTCCTTCAATCGTCAAGCTGCTGGGTTGTCGTTTCAGCTGCGAGACAAGGACGGTGGGACAGCAGATTGTGGGGATCAGCTAACGCCTTTTTGGGCTGACCCTTTTAGTATAACGACTTCTCGTCCTCAGCCCTGCGCTTGTTGGCTGAGCCTCGGTTCAGGCGATTGCGATCGAGAACGGAAACGCCTCTTTCGTTGACGGCAGTCTCGTGCTTGCCACATATTCAGCAAACAACTTTAGAGGAGACCACCCATCTCAGACCTTATGGCCTGAATCGGAATGTCGCTGTCCGGCTGGATTTGGCGTATCCTTGCAGGTGCATACCAGAGAACTGCAATTATTCTCTTTTTCAAGTCATTGGTTAAATAACACCAGAAAGAGTATTAGTGGATATGAGTGAAAGAAAAACATCCGACTCATATCCACGGATACTCGTTTACGCATCCACACATATTTTGTGTGAACAAAAACTAGAAAAAAACAACTGGAATGTGCAAGAAACTTCGGCGCGATAAAAAACTAGTATAAAAGTAGCAGTGTGCAGCGCAAGGAGCGGAGTCTGTGTTAAGCAAGCAAAGGGGGAACATGCAATAGTGGTAGTGTAAAGTGGAACAAGTATAAATTTGTAAATAAAGCGATTGTTTTGATTGATTGTTGGTTTTTTGACTGAGTGTTCCCAGGTGCTCCATCTTCACATTTAGCTTGTTGGACATTTCTTCCACTTTCTGCTCCAAGCGCGCACAATTTTTCTGCAAATTCTGTGGCCGTAAGGAATAACAGCCAAAGTCGAGTTAGGACAAAATTGAGTTATTACCACCATTACATTCGTCGTATTCAAATGTACTACTACACAAAATTCTATGGCTTTTGCTCATAAAATGAATGTTTTACGCCCAAAAATCTAAAATTTATCTAGTGTAATCTAAAGCAAATTCAAAAATTAAAAGTGCTCTCCTGAAAACTTCATAAAATCTACTTTGGCTGTTATTCCTTACGGCCACAGAATTGTTTTGCTGGACAACACAATTGGCACTTTCGAGTTTAGCTGAAACTTGCGCCGATATTTCATGGCTCGCCGTTTTCATTCGCGCCGAAATTTCCTGATTCATGGCTTCCAGTTTCCATTTGCGCCGACATTTCGCGATTTTCGTTTTTCATTTTGGCTGTCATTTCACGGTTGGATTTCTCGAACATGCCTTTAAATGCAAACATTAGCTGGCTCATGACCAACGCTTGTAGTCTCGCAGCCGTATTCTGCAGGGAGACAGTCCCAGCAGGCGATTCCTCCACCTTGGCCGACGCCGCTAGCTCCTGCGTTCCGAACTCTCGCGCAGTCCGATCGACGCCTCGTGCCTCACATGCCTCTCACAAGCGCAGCTGCAACTCCACCTTTCCGCCAGCAAACGGCAAATTCCAGGCAGCCAGCTCTTCAGCTGGTCCACCTTCAGCAGCTTGAGTTTAACCATGTCTGCGGTTTTATAATTTTATTTATTTTTTTGTTTATTTTCAGTAGCACAATCACACTTCAGAGATCAAATGTTACGAAAATGAGTTCTTTAATCTCAGGATCGTGCTTGAAAAATAAAGCACACTTCAATTGCTCAGCGCAAAACGCAGTCAGAAACCAACAATCACTTTATTTACAGAATTACACTTTTCTTGTCTTTACACTTGTTACTACTTTGCTTGTTCAAATAAGACTGTCCCTCTGCGCTGCACCCTGTTGCCTTTTATACTTGTCTGGTTATCGCGCCGATTGTTCTCGCACCTTCTCGCACATTCAATTGGCCTATCTCACGATCGTTCTAGCACATCCCATTATCATCGCGATCCTTGCCATATCGAAATTGTAGCAAGTTGGGCGTACTCTAAAGTGCGTGTCTAAAAGTATGCCCGTAAAAGCATTCATGCATAGCACAGTGACAGAGTGCCTCATCGTTACAATATTAAAAACATCACCCAGGTAAGTAAAGCGAAGGTTAAATACAATTTCAAGAACTTCAATGAAGATTTTGGCTAATCTTTTATGAATTACCGCCCAGTTTTGATGGAACGGTGATCACGGATTTCATTAGGCTAACACATTGGTCATCATTTATGTCCTGACAATCGTTTTTAAATCGCGTTTACCACTTATGAACTCCACCATCACCATAAACTTGGTTCATCAATTTAAATGCTTCTGTTAAAGTTTAAACATTTTTAAAACAAAAGTTAATATTGGGTCTCTGTGCGATGCCCATTTTTGTATGATGACACAAACACAAGACACAAGGATGGGAGCGGACATAAAAGGTAAAGTCTCTGATTGCGTTCAACTCCGATTGGTGTCGTGTCAACCGCCTATCGTTAAACATCAATAAGTGTTTTCATATGTCATTTTCTAAGTTTCGTGCTCCTATTCCTACTGGTTATTCTATCTGTAATACTCGTCTCAAAGCCATTACTGAGGTTTCGGATTTAGGTGTCTACTTCGACTCAAAATTTTTGTTTCACAAGCACCTAATAGCCTATTTCCACTGGGCCTTAACTGCAGTTTACGCTTAACTGCAGTTTGACATCGCATTTAAATGCTCAAATTCCCATACAATTGTTTTTGTATCAAAGTGCGTGAACTCACTTTCAAAACTGAGTTAACTCAGTGCATGCTTTGAGGGGCTGCAAAAGCCGTACGAACACAAACGAGGGAAGGGATTTGAATTGCGTTCGGTGTGGTTAATTTTTTCCCAAAAGAACTACTTTTACCGGCATTTTCAGCATAAATACAAATTGTCTGTCATAAACGAAGTGAATACTTCTATTATTTGTAAATAATAAATGCTGAAATAGCAAATAAAAAAAGTAAATTTTGCATGAACCCTCTTGAGATTAAAAATTCAGACAGCTCTGATATCAAACAGCCGACAACTTTCACAAATGAAATAGACATTGACAAATGATAAATAAATTGATGAATTTTCACAAATATGAAAACGCAGAGATTCCTAGACTGTTGAGAAGGAAAGCGGAGTGGTTTTCATGTACTAGAGAGGCTACAAGAAACCACACATACGTATAGAAGGAGATGGCGGCGATGGGTATAGCTGGGGCTGCCCAGAAATAAATGCAGAATTTGATTTTTCCAAATGAAAATGTCAACAAAAACAAGCTTTTGGAGTTAACTCAGTTTCGGTGGAAACGCTTGACAGTTGTCAAACTTAACAGAGCCCTTAAATGCATTTAAGCGCTCAGTGGAAATAGGCTATAAGCCTCACAATTGCTAAATCGTATGCCATGCTTGGTTTCATCCGCCGTTTCAGTTCGGACTTTACTGATCCATATACACTAAAACTACTTTACATATCCCTGGTACGCTCAAAATTAGAATATGCGGTCTTTATCTGGAGGCCCTTCTATGAGTGCCACATAAAACGTTTAGAACGCATTCAAAAGGCTTTCCTTCGGTTTGCTCTTAGTTCCCTACATTTTGAAAATCCCACTCCCTCTTATAGCTCGCGATGCATGCTCATTGATTTGCGCTCTTTAAATAGCAGAAGGTCTTTCCTCTGTATAATGTTTATCTTTGATCTAATTCGTGGCGCTATTGACGCTTTGTGCCTACTTCAGCGTACAAACTTTTAAGCCCCGTTGAGAACTTTGCGAAGTCAAGATCTGTTTCTTATTCCACGTTGCAAAACTAATTTTTCTTTGAATGCCCCAATTGTGCGAGCTTTGACCGAGGCTAACCTATTCTCAAATTCTTTAGATTTTTCAGTATCTAAAAACGTATTTAAGAAATTGCTAGAAAGATTTATAGTATAAGTATTTATTTTTATAATATCTTACTTTTGGGTTAGTCTGTATGAATTGTTAACTAATTGTAGGGTATTTTTTTAATAAATAAAATAAAATAAAAAATAAAATAAAACTTGGTGAACGCCAAAACAATCCTTGTTCCTGTCCAATCCAAGCTGATATACAGCGCGGCCCTTCTGGCATCCGCTGAATAGTGAACTTATGTGTGCAGTGTCTCCAATCCCCAGGACTTGAAATTTGGATTGTGTGCAGGGTTTGTTGCCCGCCACGTAAAATCAACAATGAAAACTTCAAACCAAGCCTCGGATGAAACCCACAATGTTGACGACCACAGCAAACGATTTAAGGACCACGATTTGAGGATATGTACCTGGAATTTCCAGACCTTTTATAGGGAATGTGCCAACTGCCGGAAGCCCTCATAAAATGTAAGGCTAACATCACCGCCATCCAGGAAATGCGATGGACAGGACAAGGTTGCTCTAAGCGAGCAGACTGCGACATCTACTACTGCTGCCATGCGGAGAAGCGCGAATTTGGCTGCGGATTTGTGGTCAGTAAGAGACTGCGCCATCATGTCGATCCGCATCAAGTCTAAATACTTTAGCATCAGCCTAATTTGCGCGCACGACACGACGGAAGAGAAGGACGATGAGACCAAGGATGCCTTCTGTGCGAAGCTCGAGGACGCCTACGACGGGTGCCCATGACGTCAAAATCGTCCTCGGGGACTTCAATGCAAAGGTCGGGCGAGAAGGTATACTTGGTCCCACAGTCGGGCAGTTCAGCCTACATGCGACCACTTCCAACAACGGTCTGAGGCTGATCGATTTTGCCGCGGTTTCGACTCGGACAGCCAAGACACGCATGCGTCTTTGCGCAGCGAAGACCGCGCAGCCTAGTGCGCAAAGAAAGCTGGACATCACTGCAGCAAAGAATGCTGCCTACAAGAAGACCCTGCAGGCGGCTGCTACGCGAGCCAAGACTGATAAATACAGGGAGAAGAGAAAGAAAGAGAGGTGCCTTTTTAGACGCAAGAAACGGAGCAAGAAAGGCGCGAGCGTGAGGAAATCGAGGATCGAAAATTCTTCCAAAAAGTCAAGCGTCTGACGGAAGGATTTAAGCCCGGGGCATCTTCCTGCAGAGACGAAAGGGATCTGGTTACAGATGCGAAGGGTGTACTGAGGTTGTGGAAGGAGCACCTCACCAACCTGCTCGCAGAGGACGAAGGGAATAATACCGCCTGGTGAAGGTGTCCAGACGGACGACGACGGTGCAGATCATCTGCAAAATATGGCTGAGGAACGAATGCCCTAAGATCGGAACCTAAGTGCAGTTTGCCCTGTGCTGAAAAAAGGCGACCCAACAATATGCGACAACTATAGAGGTATCAGCCTACTTCCCATTGCAAACAATGTCCTGACGAGCGTACTATGTGAAAGATTAAAGCCACTCGCCAAGGTGCGAATTGGACATTATCAGTGCGGCATTAGACCTGGTAAGTCCACCATCAACCAGATGGTGGACTTACTCACTTTACGTCAAACCTGGAGAAGACCCATGAGAATCAAATCGATACACACCATCTCTTTATCGATTATAAGGCAGCTTTCGATAGCCCGATAAGGAATCGCTTATATGCAGCATGTCTGAACTTGGTATCCCTGCAAAGCTCGAGAGACTTTGCAGAGCGACGTTGAGCAATACATGCAGCTCCGTTAAGGTTGGAAGTGACCTCTCCAACCCATTCGATTCCGTTCGAAGATTCAGACAGGGCAATCCTTTGTGCTGCGCCCTCTTCAACTTCCCCAAGGAGAGTGTTCTTCGCAAGGCCGGTGTACATCGTAATGGCACAATTTTCAAAAAAGTGTCCTTGCCCACGCTGATGACATTGATGTCATCGGGCGTAACAAGCGAGATGTCACCGCTGCCTTTGCGGCTATTGAAAGAGAATCTGTCAAAATGGGTCATGGTAAATGAGGGCAAGACGAAGTATATGTTGTCTACACGCAGGGATTCGCAGTGGCTAGGGTGTCACGTCCAGGCCGACAGATGCACTTTTGAAGTTGTTAAGGAATTCGTCTACCTTGACATCGCCATTAACAGCAGCAATTATCTCAGCCTGAAGATAAAGCAAAGGATTACTCTTGCCAACAGGTGCTACTCGGTAGGCAATTAAGAAGTAGAGACCTCTCTCGACCGGCAAAACTAGCCCTCTATAGGACGCTTATCTTGCCCGTGCTCTTCTATGGCGCTGAAACATGGACAATGACTCGAAACGACATAGCGGCCCTTGGAGTGTTCGAGAGGAAAGTACTTCGTAAAGTCTTCGACTCTGTTCGTATTGGGGACGACTATCGTATACGAACCAATAACGAGCTGTATAAGGACATGGACGTAGCACAGCGAATTAACATCAAGCGGCTGCGTTGGCTCGGTCAGGTCTGCCGGACGACAAAGGTCCACCAAAAAAGGTGTTCGATGCGATGGTTGCAGGTCGATGGCGAAGAGGGAGGCCGTGTCTCCGGTGGAAGGACCAAGTTGAAGAGGCCCTGTTATCTCTTGGTGTGACTAATTAGAGAAGGCGCGCGCAAAGCAGAGGTGTCTGGAGAAAAGTTTTGCGGCAGGTTGTAACCATATAACGGGTGGTTATGGCCAGTTAAGTAAATAAGTAAGCCACAAACATCCTTTCACTTCAGATGCAATAACTTCGCTTCCAGTGCACCAAATATCACGTTATACTTAACTGGCAACAACAATTTTTAAAACCCCCGCCATGACCAAGTTTTAAAATGTACAAAATCCGATTTTTTTTCCTCGAAAAAAACATAATAAAGGTATTATAAATTTGTTACCACATATTCCCTATATTTCCTGTCCTTCCCTATGTTCCCTTTACAATGAAAAATAGAAGATTTGAACTTTTCTTGTTTTTCTTATATATTTAAATTGAGTTAAAAGCATCTGTTTGCAATATTGAAATTGCGCTTATGAAGGTTAATAGTAGAATAGCCTTTCTTTTGCCATCATAGAATTTGAATACAAAAGTACTGTAAGCACTTTACTGCACCTGATGCCCTAGTAACTCCCATGAGGGTTATTTTTTTTTTTAAGGCTAGACAGTAGGCTTTTTTAGGGCTGTTCAGTATGTCCTCACAAAAAGGTATCAAAATACAGAAAAAGCGCGGTTTTTAGCAACATTTACGCTATTCTGCACGTGTTCCTGAGTCTGTAATGATAGACAGTAACAACTGAATTACTAGCTTGCGTTTAGTTACAACAGGAAATCAATTAATGTAATGTAATGTAAAAAAGTTCTTCTATAACCTAACAAAAAATTTTGGCGTACGCATGGCTCTGAATGGTGTTCTATAAATTTTTAAATTTCAAATTGGTGATCGAACATTTGAAGATTAATTTTTCTAATGAATATTGATATTGTTCAGTGCTTTCTACGCAGCCATTGCCAAAATGCTTGGTTGTGTTAGGGCTGATCATTGGTTTAACCCTTTGCGACATGAAAATAAACCGGGCTGCATGAATTGTATGGGCTGTAGTCCAATATATTGGACATTGTTACTGAAAGGGTTTAAGTTAAAATTCATTGGGATTTGGTAAAACTGTACAGTATCGTAACTGTGCCCTACAGTACCGTAACTTTCTGCTTAATATGATAGTTTTCGGTACAACATTGGAATATTTAACGATAACGGAAAGTAGAACAAAAATTAAGAACATTTTTAATAATTTGGTGTTAGCTGAGACGGGATGCGGACTCACTTTTCACTAACTTTTCGCCCAAAGTACTAACCAATGAATTTACAGTAGTGAAAGAACGGACTATTCCGAAATATTACACACCTGTTTGCATCTTTAATGTCCGTGTTATTGCGCATGACCAAATATAACGGTTATGGCCTCCATGTATTTCTTCCGTATATGTTATAAAAGTTATATTTCCTCAAAAAGCACAAAATAAAGTACGACACATGAGTGAAGAAGCCACATATTATATTGTATGTTAAAAAAATTGTAATGTTTTTAAAGATGTTCAAAACATTTTGCGGAATAGCGGCTATTTTCATATGTGGGTATTCAAAATAATTTTAAAATAATAATTTTAAATAAATTACACAAGTTTGAGCATCAAACTTGCACGCGCGCTCATATAGTATGTATACATACCTTCTAATAGGTACATAGGGGTGCAAAGTCGACATGTTTGTACGACATAAATGTACATTTTTTTTATATTAATACGCCGGAACCACTAATTTTTTAAGGCAAAACATTGTGGAGCTATATTAGGGTAAGTGGACTTCAAATACAAATTATCGCATCTGACCAGAAGTTGTTCTTAGAGGGTTAAAATATACGACCGACCTCCATGATTTCTTTTTCCAAATATTTTTTCTGAACATACCCAATTTTTCAATTCTTACGGCAGTCCCTCGCCTCTACTCCCAGGTTGCCCGAAAGGAGGCAATATATTTACATCCTATATTCTAATATTTTTTTCCAACAAACCTATCCCTATCTGTAAATAGTAAGGAGGATGTCATACAAAATTGAATACTTAGTTTTATAAATTTTGCAAAATACTTTAAATTCATAATCTCTCACCGCGGGTTTTATTGGAAGATATTAATTCCACTGATGTTTTTTGTTGAAACAATCCTTCAAATCGTTAAGGTGCTTTATGAAGTATTCCTAGAATCAGGGTTATGACAACCCTTTTATGGTTAAAGACACGGAATAAATATGCGTGAGAAAGGTGTTTGCAAAGCAAAAAATAAAATATTTTCAATTTATTAACAATTTCACTAATTGTTGTTTCAAATAATTCGAATCATAATTTCATTCACGGAGACGCCCAATTCAACGTCACGAAAACAACGACAAATAGAAAGTAATAGTATTTTAGTTTATCTAATTAGTCGCATACAAATTTTTTTATTATATTCTTTTCCTTAAAGAAAAATAAAAAATCCAGATTTGTTATTTCTAGAATATACTACTCTCTAATCCTCTAAAAGCAACTTCTGAGTGGCCACGTGGCAATTTGTTGGACGACGTATCCATTGAAGCGAATGAATAAAGGTAACCGCATTACGCCTGTTTTTTATTTTGAGGTCTTGATTGTCAGAATGTTAACACTTTTACTATTTTCAATTTGAAAATTCGAAATTTACAAAATACAGTTAAAATCAAAGCAAAAAATCAACGTACATTGAGATTGGTGGACAAAATCTCGAAATGCCGGAGCGATTTTGTTTTTAGATTTACTCAAAATTAGTATCATATAACGATGATATATATATATATTTATGAAATCATTTTCATACATAACAGCTAATTCGAATAAGTAAAATTGAACTTCACAAAATTTGTGCAAAGGAACTAAGAATATCCGAAACTGTTAAACGGTGCAGAGCTCAAGACCACATAAATATAATGACTGTCAGTGGTGAACAAGCAAACTTTACCAACTATTTATTGCTTACCAAGAATCAGGGCCCGGCGGCTTCGCACGCATGAATTTTATTAAAACATTGAAATAATATATTCTCATTATTTTATACTATTAGACAGAGAGGAGAGTTTGTTTTTTGCAAGCAGCGATTAAACACGAATTATAGCGGATAGTGCAATGTGTTACAAGTGTAGAAACAGTAGAGTGTAAAATTGTAATAAAAGTGACTACGATCAACGAACATGAAGTAATATATATTACTATATAGAACGCGCATCTCATACAAGCAATCGCGTGGAACATCGTTTCGACGTGGAATGCATGGGCGCCAGTGTTCAAACGGGTTGCCCTGGGGAATACCCGGAGTGATGGCATCAAGCCGCTCATCTCCACTGAGCAGTTACCGAAAAAGTATCGGTAAAATAACACCAAACATGCCACATTTCGACGATGCTCCAAGGAGTCAATAGAACTGGATGCCCTACTGTCCCCTATAAGTTTGATCGCACGGTTTTGCACCCGATCGAGGAGCTCCAAATGGGGTTTTGAAGCCCCCGCCCAGAGGTGCGAGTTAAACTCCATTTTAGGTCGGATATAGGTGGTGTAAATAATGCGGAGATCAGACGGAGTGAAATATTTTTTGCACCGCTTTAGGAAGCCGAGGCACTTGGCTGCTTCTTTCGAAACGCCAAAAATATGATCGTTCCAACGAAGATCGTTCTTAATGGACATGCCCAGAACATCAAGAGCTGCCGATTCCGCAATACCCACACCACCCATAACCAGGGATGTGTTGAGACTCGTTTGTGGGATAACAGGCAACATTGGGTCTTGCGGGGATTAAAATCGACCCTGTTCGCTTGACCCCACTTGGAGATTGTTTGTAGGTCGCTATTAAGGGGTCGTCTAGTGTGACGGGTCAAAAAAAATCGTTTTTGTTTTTTTTCATAAATCACTTCTAAAACATGTTTAGAAGACGTGTATAAATGGATTTTTGTAAATTCGAAGCCGTTATCAAGTTGCACTTGTAAACCGGAGTAGGTATGCGGAGCGCATACCTCCAACTTCCAACTTAAAAACGCGTTTTTCTCAAAACACGTTTTTTCAAAACTGCTGCCACGATATCTCAAAAACTATTTAACTATTAATGCTCAACTTTTTACACCATCTTGAGTACATGTCCAACTACAAATTAAGCTAAAAGAATTAAGATTGCTTCGTTACTTTTTTTTTTCTTCAATTATATGCACGTGAAAAATAGTCGAAAAACTCATATTTTTTTTATGTTTAGGCAAAAAAATACTTTTTTTTGGAATTCGAACTTTCTTTTAGCTCAATTTGCAGTTTGAAGTCTCAGGAATGAAATGGCGTTTGGTTTTTTGATTTCAGATAATCACAACGCCCAGAATCATGGCAGCAGTGGAGCAACTTTTTTTTTTTACGTCTTCCTGTTGAGTGGTGTAACTCCGATACTAATCAATAGATTGGCTTCAAATAATTATAAAACTTTGTCGATATGTACTCAAAGAAGAAATAAAATTCAAAAGTTATTTTACTTGAACGGTTTTTTTAATAATGACTGTCAAAAAAGGCATAAAAATACGGCCTTCACACTAGACGACCCCCTTAAGTGTGTCATTCATACGGCGCCGTTCTCTCTCAATCTCCACAGAGCTGGGACGCTTTGTGAAAGAGTATGAATGACAAATGGTGCTGTCATCCGCAAACGAGTAGATGGGATTCTTCGTCGACGACAACAGGTCGTTGATGAAGATCAGGAAGAGGGTTGGAGAAAGGACCGAACCCTGCGGCACTTCCGCGCTAAGGGAATGCTTTTCCGAGGCTATGCCGTCTACTACAACACGAATAGAGCGATCATAGAGGAAGCTCGTAATCCAACGAGAGAAGGTACTACCGACACCATAGGCAATCAATTTTGACACGAGTGCTTTATACCACACCCGGTCAAAGGCCTTGGAAATATCCAATGCAACAACCTTGCTTTTACCGAGGTTTAGAATGCTATGGTTCCATTTCTCGGTGAGGACCGCCATAAGGTCTCCCGTCGATCGTTGTCTTCGGAAGCCATATTGGCGGTCACTTAGCAGTCTATTGTGCTCCAGATATTTCACAAGGTTGAAGTTTACAATGCTTTCCATTACTTTGGAAAACACCGAACAGATTGCTATAGGTCGGTAGTTCGTAGGGTCAGTAGTCTTGCCTTTTTTAGGAACTGGTTGAACATTTGCTACCTTCCAACATGTCGGAAATACACCTGTGGTGTATGACATGTTGAAAAGTTTGCGTAGTGGACAAGCCAGTGATGTAGCGCACTTTTGCAAAACAAGGGCTGGAATGCCGTCCGGCCCTGAAGCCTTATTTACATCGAGATTTGCAAGCACTCTTTTAACTACCCGTGTTCGAAAATGAATTTCTGGCATAGAGCAAGATACGTTCTCGACTACGGGTAGTGGTTGATCGCTGGGGGGCAGGGAGGAATTCTCTGCGAAAATTTTAGCCAACAAATTAGCTTTATCAACCGAGTGAGTGATGATTTGATCATTGTTAAGAAGAGTTGGAATTGAAGATGATGTTTGATTCTTCACCTTCTTAACGAATGACCAGAAGTTTTTACTACCACGCTGGCATTGAAGAACTTTTTTCCTTTTTTTCCTGTTTTTTGGTACGGTTGTGGGCATCCTTGGAAACTCGAGGAAATATGAAGAAAAACCAACACGAATATAGAAAAATATTAAATTTTGATTATTTTATGTGAAGTAGCTGGCACGCATGTCGGCACACTTTAGATGGGCGGGCATTTCAAAATGTAAGTGATTAAGTCGTTCCCCTGGGCTGTCGAGAAGATCTAAAATAAAATTAAATTCAAGCTAATTAATCAACAGTCTTCAAGTGCTGTGACGTGAAGAAGGTGGAAAACACCAGTTAACCATGGCACGCGCTTGTAACATCCATGAACAAAATTTAATAAAGCACCACCGTTGACGCCTTTGATGTCTCCGAAATTTTCTTCCATCTTCTTCATGTAGCGTTAACGAGTGGTTCGGGAAATCGCATGCCTAGATTTAAAAAAGGCGTAAAAACGCCATATCCGATGATATCCTACTGTGTCCAAAAAGGTGACATTGTATTTATTTTGAAAATTCTTTATTTATTCTTCCAAATCAATTTCATCCCCTTCAAAGTCATCTCCTCCCGATGCAATGCACTTATGCCAACGGATTTTCCAATCTTCGAAACACTGATTGCAGTCACTTTCCGGGATAGCCTTCAGTTCCATCTTCGCGGCTTGAATCTCCTCTATCGTATCAATCGAGGTTTGAAGGTGCCCTGTTATTTTCAGACCCTGTATCCACTTCAAAATTGTTTGCAAAGCCGCTGACAAAACATTCCCTGGATCTGCATTCATCTGTTCTGTATTCATTTTTTCTGATCATTATAACGGTTTGTAACAGAAATGTCACATTGCGCGGTACACAGCAAAAGTTGCATTTGTTCCGCAATGTGACAGAAATGTTACAAACAGTAATTTCTTGATTTCATAAAAACTATCAAATGTTTCTTATGAATTCGAGCACATTATTTAAAGAGAAAGTATTTACCTGTTGTTTCACATAAAAATAATAATGAAAAATCACTTTGATATATTTTTTTTTTATAAATTAAATCTTCACGACAATGCACTGTGATAACACTCACGATTTCTGAACACTAAATGAAAAATTTTACGTTTTAATTTAACGGTTTCTATGTAGTATTTTTATATTACGTGCACTACCGTATATAAGAGATAAAGAAAAAACAAAAACAGAGATTACTTGTTAACATTGGATTTTATAGCTATTTTAGTGGTTTGTTACAGATTTGTCACACGGTGCCGTAAAGGGTTAATGTTTGCACACACAATGCACTGCACACTTGGTTATTTTTGAAAATGTGTTTTGACTTCTTAAAGTCTCTGCTTGGGCGCCATGAAAAAATGCAATAGTTGTTGCATTGAGTTGCTAGTTTCACGTTCACTTTACAACTGGTCCGTGGGCCACAATTTATTCCTTTTTATAATGATATTTACAACTGTACTCTCTCTGGAGTATAAGCTATAAATATATTCCATCATCGACTGTACAAAATATTTCGGCATTGGCTTACGCCGTCTGCCAATACACCAATACCTCGCTTTGCGTCGTTTCGTTTTGCGTTTTTTCGAAGTTGCGTCGCTGCTGAATTAGTACTAATTTTCACTGTGCGTCGTTAGATTTTCGAAGTTGCGTTGTTTTGGGTTCGAGTCTTTATTTTTTTTTGTCTAAAAGATGGCACGACTTTTGTTTCTAATTGCGCCATGCCATCAAAACTCGGGGATTCCCTTTCTAACTTTTGTGAAAGAAAGCCGACTTACGACAACAGTCACTATGGGCTCAACAGACAGTGATTAATTTTTATTTTGTTCTTATAAATTAATTGAATATTTTATTTTGTTTTAATTGAATTTGTTTTTTTTGTTGTTTTTTGTATGTATGTAATAAAATTTTATATTATTTTAGTTTTTTATTTTTACTTTGTTAATGTTTACTTTGTTAAATTTTCTTTTTAAAAAGCCGTATTTTCGTAACCCTGGAACCTATCTTCGATCTTTACATGGTTTGCTATAGAGAATCATAATTCGCTTTGCGTCGTTTCAATTTGCGTCGTGTTTTTTTGGAACTTAACCACGACGCAAAGTGAGGTATGGGTGTATACCGCAGTTCAATTGGTGGAGCACTCTCTGGAGTATATAAACAAGTAATAAGCGGTACAATATGTAAATACAATAGGAGCGGTAAGTAAGTACATACAATAACAGCGGTAAGTAAACTAAGTTACATACATATTTATGATAATCTTAACAGTTTTAACTTTTCAATTCAATTTCAATTTACCAATTCAATTTCAGTTCAATACTGATACAATTCAACTTATTTTGCTATAACTTTGTAATGTAATAATATTGCGTAATAAAAATATGCGTCGTCTGACGCAAAAAATGTGTCAGTGAGCAGTTTAAGACCAAAGTGTCTTTTTAGGCAATGTGTGTCAGGAATCGCCGTAAAACAAACATGTATATCACATTACTCGAATCTTACTATCTTACTATCGATTTCGCTAAAAACCAAATTTGATAAAAACTCTGCTTACATCTTTCTCGCTTGCATCTTACAGCTCCATATGAAAAATATGGATACATATCTATATATTTTAAAAATTAAAATACTATCGTCTATAGTTTTTTACAGAAAAATTGAATGCCAATATGTATATATCGACCAGAATCAAAAATCAAATAATTCAGACAGTTTGTCCAGGTCCAAAGAGGATACTGAAAGTTTTAAACTAATCAACGAAAAAAATTTCAAAATGAATAGACCACTTGATAGAGGACCATATTTTGATACATCTGCTACACGAAATGTAACGTCTTTAGTTGGAAAAACTGCCCATCTTAATTGTCGCATTCGGAATCTTGGAAATAAAACTGTAAGTGACATTTAAGAAATTCGGAATATTTTGGCTACGTACATATATTAGCATACAGTATGCAAAATCCGTATTCGTAGGGGCCCCTTTTACTACAAAATTGATTTTTTCTTGTAAGAAAAGAGAAGTAAATCAAATAAAATTCACAATATTTATTTAGAAAAACACCTTTATTATAAAAAATCAAAGAGGATCATTTCCGTCACAAGATTTAAGAAATAAATATGTAATTCAGTTTTTAACTCAAACAAAATTCGTATTCGTACATTATATAACGTAAGAAAAGGTTAAATTAACTTTTTGTCGGATATCCTTTTCGTCTGATGATGGCGTGGAGTCTTCTTGGCATCGATTTAATTAACGTTTTCGATAAAGAAGGTGAAATTTTGGGCCACTCGGTCGCTAAAACAGGTTTTAGGTCCTGCACGTTTCTTATGTTGTAATTTTTTAATTTTATTTTAAAAATCGACCACAAACTTTCGACTGGGTTAATGTCAGAGCTTTGCGGAGGAGTTTTTAAATATTTTAGACAATTGTACAATTTCCATAATTGTGTATCAAGTGCAGTAGCTTCGGATCATTGTCCTGTTGGAATATAAAGTTGTTTTCGCAACGCAACTTTCTAGCACTTTGCAGTAAGCTAGTTTTCAAAATATTAATATATTTTTGGCATCCATTATTCCATCAATAAAATGCCAATGCCAGAGCACCGAAACATCCCTAAACCATTAGTGATCCTCCTCCATGTTTAAATGACGGTTGCAAGTTGCTTGTGTCGAGGCTTGTAGTCCGTTCGCGCCAAATTTTTATGCATCCATCAGAAACTTTAACGTTGAATTTACATTTATCTGTAAAAATCACCTTTTCCTAAAATTTGTATCCCTTTTTTTGATATTTTTTTGCGAACATAAGTCGTCTATTTATACGGTTTAAAAAAACGTTTTCGCCGACCAACTCTACTGTTAAAGCCAAGTTTTCTGATATAATTTCAAACAGTTTGTGGAGTAACGTCAATGCCAAGTTGTCTAAGGATACAGGACTGAAGTTTCACTGCACTAATTGTATTGTCTTTTCGGATTTCGCGGCGAAGAAACGATTCAGCACTTCTATTCAGCCGAAGTCTGTTAACGTTTCATGGCATTATGCGACTTTTTGTACACATTTACAACGTATTGCACAGTAGAAGGGCTTCTTTTAATTATTTTTTCGATTTCTCGCAGGGATGTTCCTTCTTTGTACATATTCACTATGATTTGCCGCACGTCATTTGAAAGTTCACTTGATTTTCGACCCATCTTGAATTATGATCGACCCGACTTGTAACACAACAGTGAAATAATACGTATAGAAGTAGTAAGTCATGGGCTCGCAAATTGCAATTTCAAATTCCCAGATAACGGTATTATTCCATGATTTTCCATCAAAATATACTCGTTGGCACCCGTACGAATACAAATTTTGTTTGGTCCAAAATGCAATGTTGCCAAATTATTAAAATATCAATGATCAATCTAGATATTATTATTAAGTGCAATATTTATTAAGTGCTGTTAATATCATAAAGCAAATTGTACTCGTAAAATAGATATGTACGGATTTTGCATACTGTACATTACTTAAATATGCATATGCATATATTATACATATACTCGTATCAAACATACATACCTTTATCATTATAATTTATTGTGCTCTTTGAGGTTGTTCAGAGCCCTTATGTTGCATGTTGGTGATAGCCAGCGTTGCCACAAGAAAAACAAATTCATAACCAGGAACAAAAATAAAAATAAACAAAATGCAACAAAAATAACCAAAATGTTTATGTGACATAAACAACTACTTTACTTTTACAAAACAACAGTACTTTTACAAAAAGTAGTCGTAAAAAAGTGTTTTTGACTCTTTTGAAACATACAGTCGTGTCTGGGTATAGTAAACACCCTACATAGTGAACACCTCGATATAGTGAACACCCATGGAGTACTCTAAATAGTGAACAAAATTTTGAAAGCCAAAAGCAAGCAAAAAGCAACAAAAAACACAAGAATGAATCAAAAATGAAATAGGGTGTTCCGATAATTTGTATTTTTGCCATTGATTGTTACAAAATCAGCTGTTTCTTGACCTTAGTGATTATGTTTTTTGTCGAGTGCAAACCGATTGTGGTTGAAAGTACGGTTTTTAATTTTTATTTCAATGATGTTTTAAATTTATTTACACACTAATTATTGCAAGGCCTGTTCACAGTATTGAGGTTGTTCACTATATCAAGGTTAACATTTTTACTCAAAACCTCGTTTTATTTACTCAAAATACACTTTTTGTTTTTTGCTTTAATTGCTTTCAAAATTTCGTTCAATATTTAGAGGCTCCATGTCAAAATTTGGATCTTCACTATTTTGAGGTATTCACTATACCCAGATGTCGTATCTATGTGTATATGGTATGTAGAAGGTGTAAAAATATTGGAACAACCAAGGCGCATTAAGAAAGTGATAATAAGTGGAAAACTATATATACTCAATGAATTGTGAAAGGAAAGTGACAATTTAATTTTTTCTAAACTTCAAATTGACAAATGAAGTAGTTTGGAAAGTAGATCATTAATATACAAAGTTGAACAAGTATAATAAGCTACAGTTTTTATCAACACGCCTCCCCAACTTAGAATTACTTTGAATTACAATCAACAATGCCAATAGTTTTAATACAAATATCGTGTTTAGCTTTACAAAGTGGTTTCAGCTGGCATCTCAGTTATGGGAAGGTACTTTATAATAATTTGCTCGTTCTAAACGGCTTCACGAATGAAATGGTATTTATATTCAATGTGTTTGGTTCTTGAGTGATGCCCTCCAAACGTCGCCATTTGCTGAGCACTTTGTGAGTCCGAATATAATACGATTGGTCCCGACGTTCCGTAGCTCATGTCATTTAGCAGGAAACTTAAATACCGTGCCTCCTTCGCTGCTTCCGAAAGCGCTACGTATTCTGATTCCGCGCTTGATGTTGCTACTACCCGCTGCTTTTTGGACTCCCATGAAATGACGCCACCTGCGAGAATAAAACAAAATCCAGTCTGAGATTTGCGATCGTTTACATCAGTGGCCCAGTTGGCGTCAACACAAACAAAAAGTGGTTGACCAGTCTTCCGATATGTTAAAACAAAATCTTGTGTTGATTTTAAATATCGAATGAATTGAATCGCGGCGTTCCAGTGCTGCCTTCGTGGATCCTGGCAAAACTGTGATAACATGTTTACACTACATCATATATCTGGACGACTGTATACCGCAAGGTGTACAAGTGAACCAATAATTTTTTGATATTTCGTTGTATCTATTTTTTCTGCCTCTTCAGAAATTGATAGTTCTTTTTCCAATGCAATTTCTGCTTGCAAGGGAATTTTAACCGGTTTCGCATTTGTTTGCCCATATTTATCAATCAAGTTCGTAATATATCTAGGCTGCGAAATTGACAATGTTCCGTTTCCAATTTTAATTTCCAGACCAATACAATTAGTTGGTTCCTTTAAATCTCGAATATCAAAATTTTCTTTAAGTTGTCATATTAGTTCTTCTGTTAAATGTTTGTTATTTGATGCAATAAATTTATCATCAACGTAATAGCAAAGAAAACAAACATACAGAATGCGCATGTCATACAAGCAAAAATTTTGTATGGCGGGTTCTAACATTGGAACCCGCGCTCTGCTCTCATAGATCACATACACTAGTCAGAATAAGTTTGCGTACAAGGGGTACGTAGTTTTTTCATATGAAAAATAAATCACTTAAAGTAATTTTTCAAAAACAAAATATTTTTTATTTTTTGCGTAAACTTAGTTCTTTTATTCCATTAAGATAATAATAACAAAAACTTGACCAAACTGTAAAAGGAGGGCCAAAAAAGTTTGCGTACAAGATGAGATTATGTAGTTAAAATTCAATTGAAACTAAGTTTTGTCCAAGCCAGTTAATAGCAAACATAGCTTCGCATCGTATGCATTGCGCGCTAAGGTTGAAAAGATATGTTGGAATCTGATCCAAAGTTTTGAAACCTTGGCTTACATAAGCTTTTAGAATATGTAAATAACCCCCCGGAAACATTTCTGAATAAAACAACACGGCCTGCTCACTCCTTTTCCTGACATGCAGCCCCATACCATATCTCCACATATGCTATGCTTCACTGTTAATTTCCGATTTTTGTTATTAACAGGATCCTGTTCAAATTAGTTGATGCTTTTTAATTCCAAATATGCCAAACCATTATCAAATAATAATGAAAGGTCCCACTTTCTATAGATAACAACATTTCGTTCCGGAAATCCGGTTTTTTAGACTCCTTGATGGACTCTTTTACGAAAGCAATTCTGTGCTCCTTGTAAGTAAGCTAAATATGGGCTTCTTACATGCTGTTATGTAGGGGAAGTATGCTTTTTTCAGAACTTTTCTTATAAAGTAACTGCTAATGGGGTTTATAAAATATTTCTGTACATTTCTGAAGATATTGGATGCAACTAACCTTAGATTGTGATGCACTGATCGCAAACAATCGAATCCTCTTGCTCGGGTAACTTAAGAAAATGGTCAGATCGTAGTAACCAAACAAGATTTTCTGTTTTTTTTTTAGATTTAAGATGGCTTTTTGAAATGACGAATGTGCTCTCCCAAAAGTTTCCCTAATTTCATGAAATTTTTTGTCAATTTTGAAAAGTTTTTGTAAGATTATTCTTTATCCATTTTTAATATTTTTCTGTTGAATTCTATTGCTTTCTATAAAATTTCAAGCACATATACGGTTCCAAATAACTTACAAGTCCGTTTACTGTTCAATGGAATACAAATTTTCCAAAAAAAATAAAGAGCATAACCGGAAGTTCCCGTTATTAGTTTTGTACGCAAACTTATTCTGCAACGTTTTGTGAGTATATTGTCAATAAATACGAATATATGGAAAATTATTATTTTAATTCATCTAAAACAGAACAAAAAGTGCAGTTAAGGCATATATGAATAATGTGGATACGTTTTTATAAACAGAGAACCCATTTTTGAGGTCAAAATTAATCATAAAATATTTTTGACTTGCCTGTACGCAAACTTATTCTGACTAGTGTATGTAGTGAGAGCGTGGATTTACAAGCGAGAATGTAGTTTTATGTGTTGCACTCACTGCAGCGAGTGTTCGTTAGCACATTGTTGTGGCGTGAAATGATTGCAAGGTGAAGACGAACGCTGTTGTTGTTGTTGTTGCGCTGGTGAAAAGCTGAAATTGTAAAACGATTTCTGATTTCTGGCTGGCTTTTGTTCTTCTTCTAAAAGCCTACACGGCGTCGCATATTGCTCCTGAACTTATTCCAGACTGTAGTGTGCGCAAAATCATAGAAAAGAAAATAAAATATGGTTGGCATGACGCTTATATGGTCGCTAGAAACAAAGTTCCTAAACAATTTATCAAAAAAGTAGACCTAATATTTGATTGCATGAATAGGGCAATCGGATAATTGCTTTAGATCAGCTTTACAATTGAATAATGAGTCGTACAAATTTATAAAGATTTTTTTAATTATTTTAAAGATGTTAAATGTATGGATGATTAAAGTTTTATTTTTAGAACTAAAATCTGTTTTTTAATCACTGATAAAAATAAGCAATAACCCACATAAATGTTTTATAACAAAAAAGTTGTTTAACCAAGATAAACTAGAAAATACTTTTTACAAAATTCAATTAGTACTCGGTCAAGTGTAACAACTAATTTCGAAGATACACAGGATTCTATGAATCAAATCCTACTACATGCTGAGACAGACGAAACTGTATTTTTTATCATTTTATTTAGTTTAGTTTAGTAATTTTGCCTTGCTTTGTTTTGTGACGTCGGTTTTGTTTGTTCTCCTTATCCAGTATATTCACATCATTCATTAGATTTCAACTTAGAGAAGCCTTGTATTTGGTTTAGGAAAATCCCAAATTTTCTGTTTATCAATACATTACTTTATAAATATTTTTACGGGATTTTTGAATATATTTTTCTGTATATGTTTTTTCAGGTTTCATGGATACGGCATAGAGATTTGCATTTGCTAACAGTAGGTGAAAGTACCTACACGTCTGATCAACGATTTACTTCTATCTATAACAAATTGACTGGAGATTGGTCATTACAGGTAATTCGAAAACTTAAGGGTTTTTAACGGCATTTTCTAAGGAGAATGGAGTTATCTATTCCAACAGAAACCATAGCTTTATGCTGTTGAAGGTGAAATTTTGCATTTCTTTCTTGCATTGTGATCATTGAATCGAACCTTAGATGAAATCTATTGGCGTATACTCGTAATCGAAATAAAGAACACTTTATTACACACAAAATTAGGTACAACTAATAAGTAATAAAAATATATAACTAATGACGATAGCGGTGCCTCTATTAACGCTTCTACACGCTAATTGCCACAGTTGGTTACTTTTAACTGGCGGAGCGGAAAAATTAAAAAAATTATAGTGTTCGGGTTGGGTGAATAACGAAAAACAAAAATATACTAATGTTTACGATATAAATGGCCAAGGCCGGGAGCAGAAAATAGGGCACATGAGTACGAAAGAAAAAGATGCGATTATTGATGAGTTCGACAGATCACTAGAGATAGCACTCGTTTAGCCATCGCGACCGTCATTGCAGATTTCAATTAAATTATGCCGTGGGCGAAAACTCTGTGGTGCAGCTCTTGCGGGTGCGGGGGTGCCGTCCTTCGCCGCCTAGACCTTGAAGAAGTGCTGCTATAGCGGTTGGCGTTTAGTCACCGATCTGAAAATAGGATAAGATTACGGGAATTTGAGGGTCATCTTGAGAATGAGATTAGAGCGGTAGTTCATTCTGTGGGGTTCGCTTGAACTACCGTAAGGGGAATAGAAGTATATAAAGTTGGCTGAGATGCAGTTTACTTGTTCTAAGAGTGGGGTAATTTTTGGAATAGTCATAGGCGGAACATATATGCGACTATTCGCAGGGCTCGAGAGAAGCAAGGGACCCAATCGGGGATGTCGGTTTGCTCTTCGAGCGGGTGGGGCAGCTAACCGCTCGTTATTGCGGGAATTAAACGTACGAGCATGGCCGTTTGGCTCAGCCAGTCACTGGCTCAGCATTGAAGAATTGCTGAAGCCGTTCTGAAAAGGAGAAATGAGTTGTGTAGTTTTTGTGTGTTCATCTCTGAGTTGTTGAGACTTGTAAAATAGTCGAATGTGACCGATTGGGTGAGTGAGTGGGCTGCGTGCCGCTTTTGGGAAAACAATTGCTTGCACAATTTTTAATAAGGTGAGATATAGCAAGACAATTTGCGCAGAGATTGTGCATCTTAACATATTTTAATCGACTCTGGGAGGTGAGTGATCTGTGTGGCCGCTTTGGGACATTGGAAGTAGAGAGTTGTGGTTTAGGCTTCGCGGGGCGAATGTCATGCAGACGTTCAACTATCTCGTATCTGCAGGCCAGAAACTCATTCATTTGTGACCAGGGTGGAAAATCTTTATAGGATGTCAATGGCTGCTCTTATAGAGCGAGTGGCTTTTATGACAATTTGGTACAATTGGTATGTAGACCAATAGCAGATCCCAATTATCAGTGTCTACTAGGGATCGCAATTTTGTGCCATTTTGCGATCCCGGGATTTTCGGGATTGAAAAGTCAAATCCCGGGATCCCGGGATTTAATCCCGGGGTTCACATAACAAATTTTTTATATAAAACAATTTTCCCAAATTGCATAAATAATAATAATAATAATTGATTGGCAAAATTTGCATAAATACTTGTTTATAATATATTTACCATAAAAATGGGCACAGTTTAATCACAGTTTAATTGCATAAATACTTGTTTATAATATATTTACCATAAAAATGGGCACAGTTTAATCACATTTGGGGTAGTTTTAAGACTTTTGATCTTGAATTTAATCACATTTTGTTTAACTTAAAAGTTTTTCATTTGACATTTAACTTCAGTTTGATAACATTTGGTTTTATCCAAAAATGACACTTAAACATAACTTATTGCTTTGCAACAGATGTGTCATAAAGTGCATATAGTATATGCATATTTTATAAAAAACATAAAATAGTTAATTTGTTTGTACTTTTAGTTTTACTTCGGTTATTTCGATAAAAGAGTTAAGCGTTTTGATTAACTAAAAACTGAGATCTTAAAAATACTAAGGCATTAAGTGTTTTGTCCTCTAATCTAGAGGATTTGCAATAAATTTGCAAATAAACCCTGCTGAAGAGAAACATCTTTTAGATTCAACACTTGTTTGTTGAATGCTTAGTAAATAATTATAAGCCTTTTGCAAAACGCCCTCTATCCCCTCCCTCCTCCCTCAGATAAGGAATTGGGTTTTTTTGCTTTTACATTTTTTTCATTTGAACTTTGAAGCATCTTTTGCAATCCCGAAAATCCCGGGATTCAAATCCTTTAATCCTTTAAAGGATTAAAGGATTTGAATCCCGGGATTTTCGGGACTGGAAAAAGTCCGGAATCCCGGGGACCCGGGATTGCGATGCCTAGTGTCTACTGCCTGATAATTGAGAACAGACAAACAATTATTTATTGTGTTTTGGATCCGCTGTAGTGCCTCACTATTTTCGGTGTGGGCAGGAGCGATATTCAAAATTTAATTTAATTTGTGTGCAAACGCATCTTGATTGAGATGCGTTTATTTCCATAGCGGGATTTTAGGGCTCCTCACGCGATTCCGAAATTCTCATCGGTTAGGGCATATTGCTTAACTATAGCACCGGCTTTGCCTTGTATCGAAGGTGATAATTCTTTTGGGCTGGGGTGAGCTGGGGTTGGTTAATGTATGCAGCTGTAAATATATCCCGAAAGGGCGGTTACTGCTCATAGCCCCCGGAAAATGTTTCGGTATTGCAAGGTGGAACTTGGAGCCAAATGCAGGGGGCTGTTGCTGGCTCTAGAAGTCGAAACTAGGTGGGCTGGGGTTGGAGCATGTAAATGCTGTACGACATGTGAGCCATGCAAAACTCATATTGGTCTGTGCAGGTGTCGATTTTCTGCTTAGCCGACTCTTTGAAGTGGTCGGGTTGGCTGCTGTCTTCAATAATGAGGACTGCCTTATGTATGCGTATAAGCCTCTCCCACTGAGCTTGCAGATTTTTCTGTTTAATTTGGTAACCAGGTATTTGGTGTTATTCTCATTGGTAGTCGATGAAAAATTCGTGCATAGTTGCATGAATCTATCGAACTCAAAAATGAATTTTGCGACGTTCTGATCGGTTGCTCTATGACTAGGGGGCTTGGACTTAAACTTATAGGGAAATATTAGAATTAGAATTTATTTTATTACAAATCAACTCATGTACACAACAAAAGATATATTGTTACGAAAATAAGTTATGTAGGCTTAACCTCTCTGGATTGCGCTTGCAAAATAAAACACATTTCAAGTACTCAACGCAAAACGCAGTCCAACAATCACTTTATACACAAATTTACACTTTGCTTGTCTTTACACTTGCTACTACTTATTGGACTATTCCGTGTTTCACATTTACTTGTTCAAATAAGACTCTCCCTCTGTGCTGTACCCGTCCGCCTTTTATACTTGTCTGCTTATCGTGCCGATCGTTCTCGCACATTCCAATTGGTCTATCTCTCGATCGTTCTCGCACATCCCATTATCATCGCGAGCCATCCTTGCCATATCGAAATTATAGCAAGCCAGCCGTACTCTAAAGTGCGTGCCTAAAAGTATGCCCGTAAAAGCATTCACGCATAGCACAGCGTCGGCGTCGCTGCTACTCGCGAGTACCAGAATGGTCATCAGTGGTTTACAACAATAATACAAAATGGCTTCGTTCGAAACGAAGTGCGTTCATAAATCTAATAGTAGTTTTTATTTGTATAAAACCTATCTATGTTGCCTGAAATTTAATCGATATGGTCTTATATATGCACAAACTGTTATATTTCAGATAAAATTTCCGCAAATAAGAGATTCGGGTATATATGAATGTCAGGTCTCGACAACGCCTCCAGTTGGATATACAATGGTTTTTTCAGTAGTGGGTAAGTATGCATTCACCTAAGTAAGAGTACTCCACCCCTATTGCTGCTTTACTTTATTACATCGACTAATAAAGACAAACTTTCATTAGTTTTTGTGATGTATAGCACCTGCTCAAGATCACATATAATATGCAATAGTCCAGTTGAGTCACTCTTCCAGTGGACGGACGTGGCTCATCATCGACAGCATGGTCAGTTGTTCCAAATGCAAATTGCCTTGCCTCTCTACGCCGTGTGGCACCTGCCTCGCTTCGTGGCAACTAAAGTGCGCCACTGTATGTGTTGTGTGTATGTGACTCCTGTATGTGTACCGTTATTACTCGACAAGTTGAGTGGGTTGCGTAACCTATGTGGCTCACTTAAAATGTCACATTCTGAGTATTTGAGTGATGACAAGCTGATTCCGGGCTCGCGAGCGGCTGCTAAGTCGGTTGTTACTCGCTCCCGCGCCAAGGCTACTGATGCTCGTGTGCTTACTGCTAAGGGAACTTCTAAGCCGCAAGCGAGACCGTGCGCTTTCGACCGCCATCTATCACCGCCCACGCTGGTTCGTCATCTCGCTCTTCCGCTACTTCTCAAACAACGGGTTTGAATGCTGTTCATACTGCTTCCTTGTTGCTGAGTCTAAGTTCGTCGACTGCTGCTGTTTGTATTAACGCTCCGCCTGGTGCGAGGATGAGTGCGCCGCCTGCTGTAACCGTTAATTCTGCGAAATCGTCAATCTCTTCGTCCGCTCTAATGCATTCTGAGGATGCGCCTGCTGCTGCTCGTGCTCGTCAGATAATTCTGCTGGAATAACGCCACTAGAGGTTAAGCCCTCTGCCGTGCGACATTCCACTACACCACTTGTGCTGCTGAAACATCAGACTTCTGAGTGGATTAAGGTGAAGAAGAACAATAGGAAGAAACAATCTCTTGTTGTTGGTTCAAACCAAAGCTCTGAGCTTGATGTTCCGCTTTGATTAAGCGTCTTTTGTGCCTTCGGTAACTGCTGATAATATTATTAATTATGTCGCTAAGCATGCATGTATAGTTAAACAGCCCCTTTGCTGTTATAAGTTGGTGAAGGAAGATGACTCACTGGACACATTTAGGAGAGTCGATTTTAAGCTGGGCGTCTTTGATTCGGCATATGAGAAGCTATTGGTTCCAGATCTCTGGCCCGCCAGTGCAACTGTACGTCCGTTTCAATTTTTCCCGAAACCCAGACTCCAACTGCCGCTCCTTAACTAATGCGAATGGCATTACTGTTGGCAATAATAATTGACTGGCACGACAGCCCCATACCGCGACTAAGTAGGCCTTAGCAACCATTCATGTTGTGCGTGCGAATTTTTATAAGGTTGAAAGGGACCTACAGTTTTATGCCGATTCCGAACGGCGAGTTGGGAGCTTTGTCATAGACAATTTAATTCCCAGAGGTTTGCCATTTCCAGCTGAGAGGACAGCCACCGAAAGAGAAAACGAGTTTTCTCGTTATTTTTTTTAGGTGTTATTACAGGCAGTATTGAACCTGGGGTTGCTGCCTTCGACTCGCGGTCCAACGCACTAACCAACTGAACATACAATATATTCCACATAAATGGTGTACAAATACCGTACTCTAATACTGCAAAGTACTTGGACCTGACATTAAATACTAAGCTGAGATGGAGCGCACTTGTGAAGAAAAATAGAGAGGAGCTTGACACAAAATATAGAAACAATGGGTACACATTCAGCATTATCCACTCATAACAAGATACTCTTGTACAACCAAGTTCGCAAATCCGTGTGGACTTACGGCGCTCAAATATGGAGTTGCTCCAGTTCAACCAACATTCACCAGCTACAAAGATTCCACAACAAAGTTCTAAAGCGTGCTGTCGGTGCTCCGTGGTATATTTGCTGTGCCGATCTAGAACGCGACCTTGCTATTGGGTTGATAGCGGCCTTAATTAAACATGCAGCCCAATGTAATAAAGAGAGACTCACCAAACACATTAATACTGAAGCCTCTGCATTCACTGAGCCAATCCATTGGAAAAGAAGGCTCAACCGCAAGAAACCACATGACCTAGAATAAGAAACAAAATCCCACTAACAATATAAGTAGAGTATCTTTTTATCAAATTGTATAAGCAAACCCAAAGCAAATTGCTCGTTAGTTCAATATCATTATTTTTGTAACTAGTTGCAATGTAAACCGAATTAAAAAAAAATTCTCTTTTTATTTTAGAGCCAATCACAACTATTCCAGGCGGACCTGAGTTATATATAGACATGGGATCAACTGTAAATTTAACTTGCATTGTAAAGCACTTGCCAGACCCTCCTTTGACCGTCCACTGGACCCACAACAATGAAGTAAGTATGTACACTATAATGATTCACCCAAAAAAAAGCTGCTTATTGGCCATATAGTCACGCTTAGCGCCTTCCGTTGGGCTGACCACTACATACTTTAAGTCAGCTGGCAATCTCAACGTTTTGCGGAATACTATTCGTACCGGCGTTAGTGATGTCATGCAAATAGTACAGGTATAGCAATAGTATAGGCCGACTTTACGCAGAAATTCTTTCAGCATCCCATTAAACCGTTCCACCATTCCGTGGACGCAAAGGAGTAGTGCCATTTTTCTTATACCCTGGTGTTCACACACTTCCTTGAATACTACAGATTCAAAATACCGGCCTTGATCTGAGTGCAGCTGTTGTTTCCCAGCATCTCCGCAACCGTAGTGGCTTCTTGATTGGGAATAAGATATACTTCTGGCCATTTGTTGAAAAAATCCATAACCACCAGCACATATTTGTTGCCTTTAGTGTTTATTAGGAATTAGACAGCGACGTCTATGGCAATCCATTTGAAGGGTGCTCCCACGTTTTACTGCTGCATGCGGCCCTGAGATATTCTTGTCGGCCCATTCGCAGCCGAACATCAGTCACAGCTCTTAATCCAATCGGCAACAGACTCTTGGCATCCTACCCAATAGAATCGTCTTTTTATTTTGGCGACAGTTTTTGTGATTCCTAAGTGTACTCCACTGGAGTCGTTATGGTATGCCTCGATGACCTCGTTGATTCTGCATTTCGGTACTACAATTAGGGAATTGCTAGTTCGGCCATCCTTATTCTCCCACTTGCACCATAGGCAGCCATCCTTCAGCCGCAGTAAACCTTCACTATCGGGCTTTCGCCGGCCATCTCCTGCCAGTCCGGACGTGCGCCTTGCTCCTTTCCTTTGACGACTTGTGCAAGACCACTCTTCTTCTGGCATTCTTCTTATGGAATGTTGCTAAGAAAACCACATAGAAACCTGAAACGTAAAATTAAAAATTTTAAAGCTAACATTTCCATTAAAAAAAAACATCGATGTTTTTTAGCCGATGTTTTGTCAACATCGATTCCTCCTTCTGCATAACATTCGGTCGATGTCGCACCTCTATAGCATATGTGGATGACGTGGTGCTAATAGAATCAGGAATGTTTCCAAGCACAATCAGCGAGATTATGCAAGGGGCCCTGGACAAAATCCACACGTGGGGCACAGGTTGCGGTCTCAGTGTAAATCCAGGCAAGACGGAACTGGTGTTGTTCACCAATAAGACCAAAATTCCATGTTTTAACCTTCCATCACTGAACGGGCAGCAGCTGAAGCCAAATATCTCGGGGTTCTGCTGGACTCAAAACTAAACTGGAGAGCGAATATTGAACTACGGGTCAGGAAAGCCTACGTGGCTTTTTACTCTTGCAACAGGTTGTTTGGAAAAAGATGGGGCGTGCATCCCACATCATCGACTCGATGTACACGGCCATAGTGCGTCCAATTTTAACCTACGCATCATTTGTTTGGTGGCCGGCTCTAAGCAAGAGCTATTTTTTCCAGAAGCTGGCGGTCAGGGAAGCCTGCCGACTGGTAGAGAGACATATTACTGATACGTGCAGTATTTATTGATAGTCAGGCAGCAATAAAGGCACTTCAATCTACCACCGTCCAGTCAAGGCTGGTCGAGGAGTGTAATATGGCGCTGAACGCGCTAAATCGTTGTGCTGATATCATCCTTATCTGGGTTCCTGGCCATAGGAAAGGGAATGAGAGGGCGGACGAACTGGCGTGCTCAGGTACCTCGCTTGATGTATCACTGGGTGTCCCAGTTCCGACGCCTTTGGAAGTTGTCAAGAGGAGCTACTATCTGCACTCCCTCCATCTTGTCAATCGGAGGTGTAAATCGTTAACTTCCTGTTGTACCCCGCGGCCAATGTGGCCCTCTTACAAAGAGCGCAGGTCCCGCGAGCTTATACACAGATCTCGCTCGGACGTCGCTAGGTTTACGGCAGTTATCACAGGCGTCTGGATCATAGGTCCACATGCGTAGAGGCTAAACATCCCCTTCAATGCCCACTGTAGGAGCTGTGGGAATTTAGAAGATAAAGAAGCACTTACTAACTTCCTCTGTCACTGCCTAGCTCGACAGTAAGTCTGGGGAACCTTCTTGGATACGTAAATTCTACCGGGTGGATTTAGTCATACTACAAACCAGGTTTAGTGCGGTGAGCATGTGGTATTATAACGGCGCCTACGTGGTAATTGTGACTCGCAAGGGGACAACTGTGAGTCAGCCACTTCAACCAACCAACCAACACTTAGCCGCTATATGCCCACGCTTTCCGCAATTATAAAATTTTCCTTTAAACTGTTTCTTGTTTTCTTTGTTTCCCCTGTTGTTGACTGTACTTTTGCTTCCTTTTTGAGTTTGACGATCGTACTCTTCTAGAAGCTTCACCTTGAGCACTTCGAAGGAGGGGAAGTCATCACGCGTTTCCATCGCAACAACAAAATTTCCGGGTAAACTGGACATCATGATAATCACCAAGAGCTGATCATTAAGTTGAATGCCCATCTCTGTCAAACTTTCGAACACATTCACAAAATTTTGGATATGTTGACAGTGTCAGTAACTTTTTGTATAGGCTCACTTTGCGAACTCATTTTTCTTTTTATTATTAAATCGACAAACGCAAAAACAAAACGAGCAATTTACTTTATCCTGACGAGGGCTCTGGGCCTATAACCCGTTGTTGATCCCCGGAAGTCGCAAGATAAATAAAATACACGACTTGTTTCTTCGAAGGTTTTATTACGACTCATTGAATTAAAAAAAATGGTTATACCAAAGAAAATAAACATACAGAATGCACATGTCATACAAGCAAAAATTTTGTATGGCGGGTTCCAACATTGAAACCCACGCGCTGCTCTCACAGATCACGTATGCGGTGAGAACGTAGTTTAATGTGTTGAGCTCTTTGGTTGCGCTCACTGCAGCGAGTCTGTGTTAGCACACTGCTGCGGCGTGGGATGGTTGGCAGGTGAGCCTGCATGGCGTCACATATTGCTCCGATCTCACTGCCGACTGTACTGCGCACAAAATCATGGAAAAGAAAAAAAAATATGGTTGGCATGGCGACTTATATGATCGCTACAAGAAATAAAAAAGAAATAATAATAAGTAAGCAACAAAGATAATTAAAAAGGGAAACGGAAAGAAAGTTGAAAGTCCTGTTGTTTGCAACTTTCTTACGGCCCACATATAATTCTTGCGTAAAAGAACTAAAATAAAAAAATCTTGGATTTTAAATTTATTGTCCCATTATTCGTCACTAAACCATTCTGAAGTAAAATTCCTGCATTAGTCGCATATAGTTATGTACGTATATACCTCAATACCGACTTCGAGGCTCCGACTAAAAAGTTGTGAAAAAAGCTATCAGCAACAAAAAACAAGAATACACACAAAAACTACAAGAACAAAAATCATTAGCGTTGTTTTGAATTACGTTCGCTGAAACGACGATCGTTGCGCTGGCAAACTGATGTCCCTTTGCTGGCGACAATTAAATGCCTAAATTCTCACAAAAAATAATTGAGCGACCAAAGCACCAACCAGTCCATGTACACACATGGGCGAATCCAGGAACATATTTAGAGGGGAGACATTACATTTGAAAATTCATATCACAGTGTTCAAATAGAATAGAATACAGAATTCTATATATTTATAGAGCATAGAATTTCGAATTTTAGGGGCGAAAATATCGATCCGTGTCCCCTACCCTGATACGCCGATGTGTACACAAGTGGTTGTTGGATGAGTGTGCTTCAGTTTGCAGAGCCAATGAGCGCAAACTGAAACGCTCGCTCTCCCACTGGCACCGCTCTTTCCCTTTTGTGGCTTCCCCCCGCACTATGAAACTCGCAAACAAAAATTTGAATTTTTGAGCTCAGATCAGTGATGTTAACTTTTTTTTGAAAAATCCCTACGCGACTTGAAAAAAATCCCTACTTTTCCCTACGCTGTCCAGCAATTTTCCCTACGAAACTTCCTACACTTATTTTCCAAGTATTTTGTTATATTTAAGGTTTTTTTAATTTTTTGTGAATAAAAGTCGCTAAAGTAAAAACCATAACATTTATTAATTCTTCTTTTAATTCATTTGCAACATGAAAACAACAAAACAAAGTTGTGCTTTATACTGAGATACGATTTAAAACATGGAAACATAACAACATAACAAAAATTTTGCTTTGCACTGAGATACCATTTCATCACATTAAAAAAATCAGTACAAAAATTACACAAAGACTAATTATTTATGGTCATACTACTCAGTGTATGCAATTTTCTTAAAGTGCTGTTCTTTACATTGAAAAATTACACAGGTGATATCTTCGTCTTCTAGGTAGGTAGGTAGGTGTGGCTGTCCCAGGAGGAGCACACTTAGGCCAGGCGGCCCATTGTGATACCACATGCGATCGAGCATCATTTCGCTCACTCGTTAAACCAATTAGAGCTATTAACGAAGCTTAGTAGACGGCGTATGGTCTTATCAGCTAGATCATCTAGACTACCGAAGAAGAAGTTGCCTAAGTGGGTCTGCCTTCTTCTGGACAAAGCAGGACAGTAACATAGGAAGTGAGGAATATTTTCTTCCTCCTCCTCGTCCATACAGCTGCGACAGAAGTCGTTCGAAAACAGCCCCATCCTTTTTGCGTGGGTGCCGATTAGGCAATGACCCGTAAGGACACCAATCATGGTTCTGATCTGGGCTCTGTTTAGTGAGAGGAGTTCTTTAGAACGCCGAGGATTTAAGGTTGGCCAAAGTTGGCGCGCAAGGAGGCTTGTGTTGCCTTCAACCCATCTTAAATTCGTATCGTGTGTAGAGCTCGCTTGGGTACGAAGCTTACATGTTAGAAGAGGGACACCGAGCGTGGTCAGCTCTTGGCTTAACTGCTCAGTGGTGCCCTGTCTCGCGAGCTCGTCCGCTCTACAGTTCCCTGGAATATCCCTATGACCTGGAACCCAGCATAGGCGAATATGAAGCTGCTTGGCAGTCTCGTTTAGAGATTTGCTGCAGCTGAGAACAGTCTTTGACCGCATCCAGAGCTCTAAGAGCTGATTGGCTATCTGATAATATAAGGATATCAGTAACCGATATCCTAAGTAAGAGCGAATTATAAAAATTGAAGTAAAATTGTCATGGCTTGATGTGTTCCTTTTTTGTTCGAAAATATTCTTTCAGAGTCTGCATTAGAATGTGGTAGTGCCGAAACATATTTGGCCAACTTTGACAAATTGGGAAACAACATTTGATCGTTAAAATTTTTAGTCTGACTAATTTGACTTCAAAATTGATTGTTTGAAAATTCCCTACATTTAGTGAATTTTAAAAAATCTGTCCTTTTTTTCCCTACGCACACAATTTTCGCTAAAATTCCCTACATGTAGGGAACTTTCCCTATAGTTAACATCACTGGCTCAGATGTGCCCATGGCACAAGAACAAGGTAATTGCATCCCCGCAACACCAAAAACCACATGTATTTTGTTGGTAGGATTGTTTATCGCTACTGTCAAAATCAGCTGATATTTTCCGACGAAAGAGGGAGAAACTGAAAACAGACAAAAGTGATTGTTGCCAGACGGTGCTGTATTTGAGTGAAAAAACGAGAAAAGTGCTCAGGTCAGTTGTTTTCAGTCAGGTATTTTCATTTCAACCGATGCGGCAACACCGCACCACTGCTGACACCGACGATTTTGACAAAAGCGATAAACGATCAGCCGGTGGCTTGCTACAACCTTGTAGTTCAGCCATGGATGTGCCTTCTACAAAATAACGGTTTTTGATAAAAAAAAAGCATTGCTGTTGTAGGGGTAATATTTAGGGTTGCCAGATTCCTCAACACAAAAGTATACATTTTTATATTCCATTGTAAAGGGAATTCCACAGACTACAATATGGTAACAAACTTATTCTACCTTAATAATAAATTTTTACGGGAAAAAAATTCTTTTTTTTTAATTTTCATGAAAGAAATGTTCGGTTAAAACTTGTTATTAGTACATATTAATGTTGTACATCAATAGAAAGTTTTAAAAAAGACCTTTCGTTTGATACTAATTGATTCGTTTGAGATTAATTGAATTTTTTATAAAAACTTTACACTTTGACCCAAGCCATGCCTTTAGTAGACGTTTCCCCGGCAAATTTTTTAGATTGTTAGATTAACGCAAATAAGCTCTACAGCCCAATTTCCGGTTTTTTTTTTAGGTTTCCCTATACTGAATTTTTGCTCCAATTTTTCCTGTTCTCTAAATATTCCCTAGCCCAGTTACATACCCAGTTAAAAAAATTCCAACCCTCAGATTTTACTTTCTCACGCACTTCCATGCAATATGACGCTTAAATATGCCTTGTGCGGCTGTAAAAAGAAAGCAAATATACAGCTTCAAGGTGCTCCAGCAAAGCCCGTAAGAGGAAGAGGGTATTAGCGAAAAACAGCGCTACAAAGCGCTGAGTGCAGAATAAACCAGAAAAATAACCACAGCTCATCACACTTCCTTCCATAATCGTTTCCAAAATCGACGTGCTTGATCGATTGCTGTGTTACATTTTATTTGCTCTCAGCATGGCTCCGCAAAAAAAAACTTTCACGTGGTTTATTAAAAGAGCCACGGCAAATTTTTTAAGGGACATTGATTTGTGTAGTCGTAAGACATCTTTATATGTAATTATAATGCCATTGGTACAACCATTTAGCTCCTTTAAAATCCAGTTTGCTCTAATGTGTTATTTCACTAAATCATACACTTTCCGAAATTTTCAATAATTCAGTTTTGGTTATAACATATTTCATTTGACAGGAAATCAACTACGATTCACCTCGAGGAGGAGTTTCCGTCATCACTGAGAAAGGCGATATAACGACATCGTATCTCTTAATACAGAAGGCAAAGATTTCTGATTCGGGAAGATATTCATGCTTACCTTCTAATGCCAATTCTAAATCCGTGAATGTACACATATTGAATGGTAAGCTCCAAAACTTACTACCGCTTTATTTATTAGTTTTCGTATACACACACCTACACACTTTCGTATGCGGACTGTTGGATTGGTTCCGGAAAGGGAATGAACTTAGGGATTGGGAATATAATACTATACTTACTTAAATATAAAAATATTAAGTCGACATTTGGAGTTAACGGTTCTATTACACCCTGTGTTGATCTGTACATTTTTCTGTGTGTATTTCTTCTACGCTTTTTTTTCTTGTGGGTGGGCAGGAAGGCTACAAGCCTTCCATAG
The DNA here is from genome assembly GCA_963971225.1 of Melieria omissa. Lineage (NCBI taxonomy): Eukaryota > Metazoa > Arthropoda > Insecta > Diptera > Ulidiidae > Melieria > Melieria omissa. Next base: position 117,636,590 of record OZ020267.1, read on the forward strand.
CACTCATAGCATTTTGGACCATTGTACTATACCCATGGGGAATAGGGAAGAAGAAGAGGGTGATACTTCACCAGTTTTTCAAATGTGCATGCAAGACTGTTTCCAACATCTGTTGAAGAACATATTTCAAGCGGTCGATAGTGCGCGGGGGGGGGTGAGGGAACATACATGTGAACGCCGAATCCGAACGACGATTGACAGTTTTTCTTTCACACTTGGAGGTTAGGTTGGCTGACCCACGGGGGGTCTCACATAGACCAAGTTGTGTCAATAGTAGTACCAAGATTCTAAAGTTCCAGATCTATGTTCTTGGCAAATCTAAGTCGCCGCTTTTTTGCTCCGCAATTCTTTCCAAGGAAGTGAACGACGCGGATCCAAGGCAGCTAACCCGTGATCTATGGAAAGCAGGTCAGGGGCATAGCAAGTGCTCCAAGGTACCTTTGGCATTGTCTCCACCACATCTGGTGCATGCATCACTTGGTACCAAGCCAAGTTTGGCAGCGTAGGACAGTGTGAGACAATGTCCCATGAGTTGGGGAACTAATAGTTTGCCATCGTCTCTTTGGAATGATAGTACGAACTCTGTGTTTTTGCTAGTATGCGCGCGAAGCATGATTTTTGCTGTCCTGTGATATGTAGATCTCTCCCACGCGGATCTCTCCCTCGCGAATCATTGTCTCTTCAATTGCCGTCTTGAGCGTGGAAAAAGATGGATGGATGTCTGGCACGTTAACCGCAGGCAGTCGTGCTCCGGCTTTGGCGAGAGCATCAACCTTCTCATTTCCCTCAACTCCTTTGTGATCCGGTACCCAATAAATAGTGACTAATCTTTCGCAGCAGAGTTCGCCTAATTTAGTTCTACAGCTCCGTACGCATATCGAGTTTGACATTACCCCAGTTGCCGCCCATGATGCAATTATAAAGGTGAGATCTTCCTTGACAGCTTGTTTTTGACACTGTCTTATACAACGAGAACCAATGTTGTCTAGAACACTTTCAAAAGAAGGGGAAAAACGTCGAAGTAAATTAAAAGTTTCAAATACAAATTAATAAATAGTGATTGTAGCAAAAGGTTTAAGGTTAGTTTATTATTTTGCGCATTTTATTTGATTTTTTATATTGATTATTTTTTATCTTTCTATTTAAAAATTTTATTCTAAAATGAATGCGACATTTAAAAATTAGCTTCTTCAAAGTGATTTTCGCAAACCCCGCACATTTGCTTAGCTCTACGCCACATACTTTGCTCCACACATCTCTGCGTTGCTCGTTTTGAGGAACGTGATAAAATTTAGCGCGATTTTGAAGTGCGCTGTGGCACAATGAGCAGCTAGAGCTTGGCATTTTTTAAAATTTGCACAACGGTTTGAAAAATCTGATGTTTTTTGACAATTGAAATTACAGTGATACCAAATTTCAAAGTCAATATAACGATTAAAGGAAAGCAACATTTTTATTTGTATCGCCTATAGAAATGAATGCTGAAATTTTTTCCCCCTTTTTGTTTAAAAGCATTAAATACAACATTCTTTTCATCGACGTTTCTATAAGACAGAATGTCAACCAATTTTTTCAGTTTTCTGTCAATGAAGAACTCACCTTTATAATTTCATCATGGTTGCCGCCCTTATGGCTGCTTGGCTGTCAATATAGATATTAACCCTTTCGCTATAAATGGAACATATTGTCCATTTATCATTTATATATATTGTTGCTCTGTGTTACAAATTGTTTCTATCTGAAATATAAAAATATGAATGAATTTCGAACAGGAGCAGGTAGGATTTCAATTCGAACGGATTTTGCACCTATAATCATCAACAAATATAACCCAGCTTGCAGTTTTTGTCGACATTTTTGTGCCACTCGCCAAAGCGCTGATTGTACCCTGTCAGTGCGGCTTTAGACATGGTAAGTCCACCATCGACCAGATATTCACTCTACGCCAAATGCTGGAAAAGACCAATGAGACTCAAATCGATACCCATTCAATTTTTTATCGATTACAAGGCAGCAATCGATAGCCCGGCTCAGTATCACTGCAAAGGTCATGAGACTTTGCAGAGCTACGTTGAGCAATACACGCAGCTCCGTCAATCTTGAAAGTGACCTCTCCGACCCATACCGTTCGAGGCTTCAGAAAGAGCGATCCTTTGTCATACGACCTCTTCAACTTCAGTATGGATAGTGTGCTGCACAGGGTCGGTGTACCTCGTAATGGCACAATCTTCAGCAAGATTGCCCAGCTCTTTGCCTTCGCAAAAGAGATTGACCTCAAGCGTGGTGTCACAGCTTCCTTTGCTGCATTCGAAAGAGAATCTGCTAAAATTAGTCTGGTGGTAAATGAGGGAAAGACAAAGCTTATCCAGCGACGAGAGTCTCACGTCGAGGCTGACAGGTATACTTTTGAACTTTTCAAGGAATTCATCTACCTTGACACCGCCACAAACAGGAGCAATGATGTCAGCCTGAAGTTAAAGCAAAGGATTACTCTTGCCAATAGGTGCTACTAGGGTTTGGATAGACAACTGAGTAGAAGGACCAAGTTTAGAAGGCTCTATCATTAAAATGTTAATTTTTGAAACGGGAAATTTGCTAAAAAACAATTGCATATGTACGATTTTTTTCTTTAATATTTGAAATTTATATTTTAAATAGAACATCTCTCACATTTGATTTTTGTCCTATTATATTTTGAATGCTAACGAAAAGACAATGCTACGAACTTTTGCTTGGCAAATGCAATCATGCCCTGGGAGAGATGCAAATTCTTAATAATAATAATTGATTGGCACGACAGCCCGCTTACGCGAGACTAAGGCCTAGCTTCCCGCAACCACCCGTGTTGTGCATGTGAATTTTGTACGCGGGTGGAAGGGACCTACAGTTTTATGCCGGTTCCGAACGGCAGGTTGGGAGCTTTTTCATAGGCAATTTTTACTCTCAGAGGTTTGCCATTTCCAGCTGAGAGGACAGCCACCGAAAGAGAAAACGAGTTTCCCGTTATTTTTTTTAGGTGGTACTACATGCAGTATTCGATCTTGCGTCGCTCTGCATGCGACTCGCTGGACCGCGCACTAACCAACTGAGCCACGGCGGATGCAAATTCTTGCTGCCATTTAAATTGGCGTACGTAAACAATGAGTTTTTAAAAATTTTATCGGTACATAAAGGCGCTGTCAGATTATGCAAAAAAAGTAATTTGAGAAAGCATTCCAAGAAGACGATTTTCCGAAAGTTCTTTCATGAGCAGTTACACTATTCAAGTCATTTTTTACAGTCCTTTTTGCTTTCCAAAAAGCGGCTTTCACTTCTATTTTCCGGAAATACTTTTTTACTAGCGCACTGTGCGAGTTGAACCGATTTCTCATAGTACTTTTTGAAAGTAATGTGTGAAATAAATGTGTTTGTTGTAACGCAGCTGAGAATTTTATTGGGAAAAATGGAAAACAATTACACTGCATAACAAAATCAAAATTTTTTTAAATAATAAGGTTCTGACCACGGATTCTGGTAGAGGGGCCAAAAAAAATATAAGTGTCTCGGTGTTTTGAAAGTTTACGTCTGAATTTTTTTTACGGGGGGTCAAAGTTTTCCCCTTTACGAAAACCATGTTACCTCACATTTTTTTGTATGTATATGATGTGTTCAGCAATTTGATGTAAAATACTACGAAGAACATTTGTGTGGAGCATTTTAATCCTGTAGCTCCTATTTGTATGGGTTAATTTGACACTTTTTTTTCTAAAATGCCAAAAATGTCCTGTAAAACAGGACTTTTTAAGAAAAAAATGTACCACGAAAATATTTGCCATAAAATTCTACTATAAGTCTCTGAATACATCAAAGCTCAGAAATTAACTTGAACGCCAGAATTAAGCCAAAACGGAAAATGTGTTTAAGTGTGTATTTTGTACTTCTTCAAAATTGGTACTAAAATCTCCTACAAAATTCAGACGGAAACTTTCAAAACCCCGATACATGTATATTTTTTTTGCCCCCTCTACCAGAATCCGTTGTCAGAAACTTGTTATTTTTTTGTGTGTTGTGCAGTGTTATTATTATTACACCGTGCGACAAAAATGAAAAAATTTTTTCACACTGGAAAAAATCCATATGGGCGTGAAACTAGACAGTTTTTCATTTCTACATCCTTTGTCCTTTTAAAAGGACTTCAAAATTTTGAAGGGGATAAAAAATAAAAAAAATATAAAAAACACTTAACCTAGTTAAAATATGGCGATATGTATATCAAATGAAAAAGGAAAGGCTCAAGAATTTAAATAAAATTGATTTTTTATCCATTTGTAAAATAAGGATATGAAAACGGTCCTTTGAAAAGTTAAATCCTTTATATCCTTGAACATTTATGTAGAATTTTCTTGAAAAGTAAATATTTTAAAACCCAAAATTTCCTTGATCACGTGTCAAAATTTCATTATTCCCGCTTAATAAATTTTGTATCTATTTATTAATTAAAATACTGATTCTCAAGTAATTAACAATTTTTGTACTTCATTAGACTTGCAGCTTCCGCCTTTTTTTTAATAACTTTCTAACCAATAAAGTTAGAGTAATAAAATTTTGACACATGATCAAGGAGATTTTGGGTTCAAACATACTTACTTTTCAAGAAAATTTTACATCAATTTTCAAGGATATAAAGGATTAAAATTTTCAAAGGACCTTCCTCATATCCTTTTTTTACAAATAGATAAAAATTAGTTTTATTTAAATTCTTGAGCCTTTCTTCTTTCATTTGATATACATATCGAACTATATTTTAACTAGGTTAAGTGTTTTTTATTTTTTATCCCCTTCAAAATTTTGAAGTTCTTTAAAAGGACAAAGGATGTAGAAATGAAAAACTGAGTACGCAGTATTACAATGTTTTGTCTCTAGTTTCACGCCCATATGGATTTTTTCCAGTTTGAATAATGCTGTCGCATGGTGTTAGCTATAAAAGAATGAATACACTTGCCTTTACACCGTTCTTCAATGGGGGCCAGTGGTGGATTCAGGGGCTTTGGGGTTGAAACCGAAATATTAGGATCGATTTTAAAATACATACAAATTAGAAGGCCTTTTATAAATATTAAAGAATTAGTTTTTGAAACCGCCGCAGCCCCCCCGAAATATTTTTCTGAGTCCGCCCCTAATGGGGGCACATGTCTGTTGAAAAAGTTCCGCATGTTCATCGAATTCTGTTGCCAACTGATGTTCGAAGTAATCCATATGAGAATTCAAAAAATGAATTTTTGGTGACATATGAACACCTAGTTTTTCGAATGCACTCATCATGGTGTAGACGTGCATTCGAGCAGCAGGAAAAAGATTTTTGTCTAGAACATTGTCACTGACTCCTTTAATGCTTTTCCATGCGAAAATCACATTTGGTGAAAGCATTTGATCGAATTCGGCGCTACGCATAAGCCTTTTTATCTCAGAGCCAACAAAAACACCTGTTGTAATGAAAAACGAGATTTTGTAAATTTATTGGTATGAAACCAATATAAAAAAGTAAAGTTTTAGAAATTATACCTTCTTTTATCTTTGCTTCGCTTAGTTTTGGAAACAAAAATGCCGATCCATTTGTATCCAAATTATTAACAAAATTATTTACCACACCAAGTTTTATATGTAATGGTTGTAAAAAAATTCCTTTTGTTGGCACAAGCGGTGGATACAGAATATTATGTTCGCCTAATGCTCCTTCAGCTCTCGGCTCCCATTGTTTTTGAAATATTGGTTGCCTTTCCATTTGCTATTCCACGTGCAAGTTTTGTAGGACATTTTAGTACCAATTTTGAATAAGTACGAAATAATCACTTAAACACAATTTATGTTTTGACTTAATTTCAAGTTAATTTCTGAGCTTTGATGTATTCAGAAACAAATAATTTTTTTATGGCGAATAATTTCGTGGTACATTTTGTACCACAAAAGTCCTGTCCAAATATTCAGACGTAAACTTTCAAAACGCCGAGACACTTATATTTTTTGTTGGCCCCCTCTACCAGAATCCGTTGTTAGAACCGTGTTTTTTTATTGTACAGTGTTATTAATAAAAAAAAATTGCCTCTTATGACCGTGATCGTGATCGAGTGTGACCAATGTTTATATCAATTTATTTGTAATAGTATCCAACAATATTTGTATCTCCTAAAAATTTTAGAGAAAATACACAATTTTGATCAGTTCGGGAACAATGATAACAGGGTTTCTCAGCACATTCCAGATAGCGAAATACTTGCTGTTGCAGCAGCAACGGGTGAAAATTACTATTCAAAAGTTATTTACTTTCAGAAAATAGCAGTCAAACTATGCAAGTGTTGCTTTCGAAAGTATATTCCAAAAAGCTTGAAAGCGCTTGCAGAAATTACTTATTTGGTGGTCCCACGTACAAGTTTTACTTTCTGGAATGGAAATAATTTCTGAAAGTGCATAGTTTGATAGCACGTTCATTTCGTAAAAAACTTGTTCCGCCATATACCTGTATGTAAAGATTTAAATTCATTTTTATGTAAGAAAATGTATCTATTCCAATTCAGTGAAATGAATTGCAGTCACTAATAACCCAACTTTACTTACAAGTACTCTTATAGAAATATTTTGATATATTTTCTAATATTTCGTATTTCCAACTACGTTTCATTTCAGGCGAACATCCTGCTGCAGTTCAACGTGCAGGATTTCTATTACATCATTTTAACTACATAATCGTTGTCTTATTTGTAACTCTTCTGGGATAAGATAGTACAACATAATAAAGTCATTTTTTAAATTGTTATAGACTTATAAATTTTATAATTACCATAAGAAATATCAGTGTACTTTCTCTGTAAATACATACAATACATATTCAAAAGAATAAAGTTAGGTTAATTAAACATTTATTATGGCAAGATATAAAACCGATTCCTCATTTTGTCAAACCTATTGAATGCATGTCATGAGTTGTACAAACCTTTTTACTTAATTATTCATAACTCGCTAAGGGTCAAGTTAGGTTTACGACCTACTGCAAAATCTACTCCAGATGGTCACACCTAGAAATTAGAGGATTATATCAACTTGACCTTCCAATGGATGAACAGCCTCCCTCTCCATCTTTAAACAACTAACCAAGTTGTCACCTTATGAATGGTGATAGCACTACGGCAACAACTAAATCCACATGTGTTTTGCTAGTGCTTTGAGCATCCTGCTTGTCAAAGTCGGCTAGTAACAAGTGCTGCGGCCATTTTGACAACCATGCCTATTCGCCCATAACACTGCACAACAGCATGTCTGTTGCATGGAGTTTTTTACATGAATCTGAATCGTTTTTCCACGCTGTTTTCAAAACCATACTCCGTTTTTATGTAACAGCTCTAGTTTTTGCAAAAAATGGGCGTGTCACTTTTTCGAATTTTCCTCGGCTTTTTTCTCGTTTTCGACTGTTATTTCTGAACCAATAATCCCATCGACATGATTTTTATATCGTTGCACTTACAACATTTCTCGCCATCTTTCCTGACATTAATCAATTTTATGCGTTCTAAATGGGCGTGGTAATAAGGTTTCAAAGTAAGAATATATTGAATTTCAAGGCGTTTTTTCTGATGGCAAAAATTGTGCAGATGTTTCATAAATCAAGTTACGAAGTATATGAATATCTTAAGAAGAAACATCAAGCAATACAACACAGCCAAATTATTTGGCGGAATACACATTCGCATCGAAATAATAACAAAAATGTACCATCGCGATTTACATCTCTTTTCATACTTTTTCCTTAAAAAATTAGGAGCCTCAAAATATGCTCTTTTATATGTTCCATTTATAGTTTGGCATACAAGCAAAAAACAAAAATATTTTGAATTGCTTGATACAAAAAAAACATTAAAAACTTTGCATATTTCCAGGCCCCTAATTTTTTAAGGAAAAAGTATGAAAAGTGATGAAAATCGCGATTGTACATTTTTTCTGTTATTTCGATGCGAATGTGTATTCCCCCAAATAATGTAGCTGTGTTCTATTGCTTGATGTGTCGACTTTCATTATAACTAACTAACTCTAATTGTTTTACAAAAAATGTGTATGTTTTTGACCATCAAAGAAAACGCCTTAAAATTCTATTTTTTCCAACTTTGAGGTCCAATTACCGCGGCATTTCAACACTTATAAAAATAAGTTGCATCGGAAAATAAGCCGTGCGGTGTTGTTAATGCGATAAGGTGAAAATCATGTCAATCGGTTTTTTGGTTTAGAAACTACGATTGAAAATATAGAAAAAGTAGAGGAAAAACTGAAAAAATGACAGGGTACCTATATCTCACAAACTAGAGCTGCTAGAAAAAATCGGAGGGTAGATTCGGAATCAGCGCACCCAAATTAGTAAGAAACAGTAGAAAAACTCCATGCAACAGAAAAAAAGTGTTTTTTTGTTGCGCTGTGTAATCAACACAAAATAAAAAGAAACCCAAAAGAATCAAAAGAAAAAAGTTCAGCCGTTGTGCTGCCACTACCTATGCCTTGCTCCCTAACTATAGAATCGAAAACCTTTCTCGTCCCAACCACTTATGCTGCACCTCCCTAACATGCTTTGTTGGTAGCAACGCTTGTTTCGCTTAAATAGAATAGATTTCATGCTTTGAGTTACACAGCGCTCTTTTGAAGCATTATCTTAACCGCTGACATTGTGGTTCAAAAACAAAAAGCGTAAAATACAATAAACAAAGAAAATTTGAATTTTACTCAATTTATTGACTTAATCGGCTTTATTCGCATAATTGCATGTGCTACAAGTGGTAAGGAAAAAATATGATAATAATGTAATAATAATAATGTAATATAATATAAGGAAAAAATATCAATTGCGTTCAGTATAAAATTACGGATAACTAAAGATCACACTCAGTGCGGGGTTGTAATTGACAAGTATTATCCGATTTTTGTTCAAAATACATAAACTTAATAATTTAATTGAAAGTACAGTTGAACTTCGCTATAGTGAACTTCTATAAAATGAAGTTCTCCGTATAATGAATTAAATTCAAAGACACGGCTTTATCCTTCTATTCTAAGTGCATTATCATCCTCTTATAATGAATTTCCATATAGTGAATATTTCTCTACAATGAATAAATTTTTTAGTTGAGAACTTCGCTTTCATTCGTTTTTTGTCTCCATATAATTAATTTTTCCATGCTATTTTCTGTCACGCATATTAACAACACTGAATACCGAAAAAAAGTAAAACATATTTAGGGGAACCCCAGAAGTTAAAAATAACAACATCATAAGAAGAAGAAAGTCACATCATTAACAATTTTGTTTTGAGTGAATAAAGTGAAAATGTCGAAGCAAAGTAGCATTTCTCTCGAAAAAAAGTTTTAGAAAATTAATAAAGTTAAAGAGGTGGTAACAAAAACAAAATAAAAAAGAAATATTGCCAAGCAGTTTGCTTTTCTTGATGTACTTCGAACCTTTGTGGAGATGAATAGCAACGTACCGAATAATGTTTTTAAGTCCTTAAAAGTATTAGAAGGCTTTGTTGAGGAAGAAAAATGGAATGGGTGTAATCCAAACTTAAATACCTCATTATTTTAACCGTAGATCAAGCTTCAAAAAAATTAAGGAATCCTATTCTATGTACACAAAGGAGAGATTTATAAACTTTTCAATTTTCTCAAGACCCTTTTCTTAAAAAAGTATGAAAGATGGTTAAGAACAAGTATAATCCCAACACAACAAAGTCACAAAGAATGGTTAAATTAATTATATCCTGAAAAAAGTTATAATAAAACAAAAAACCAAATGTATCATTTTTGATACAAAGCTCGATCTACGGTTAAAATAAATATGAAAAAAATCATAATTTCTTTATAATGAAGTTTATATATAATAACGCTTTTTAGTGGCCCCGTGCGAATTCATTATAGGGAAGTTCGACTGTATTTTATTTACTAAAATATTTATAAACTTTACTATATCTGCTTTGTTTGAAACCTTCTTTAGCCTAAGCGTAAACGGAAACGCAGCAGCCGCCGTAGCTCAGTTGGCTAGTGCGTTGGGCCGGTAATCAAATGCGACGCTCGAACCCAGGTTCAAGACTCTGTTGCGCTAACACCGAAAAAAAAGAAAAGCAACAATTTTTCTTTCGGCGGCTGTCCTCTCGGCAGGAAATGGCAAACCTCCTATGAAAAAGCTCCCAACTCGCAGTTCGGAATCTGCATAAATCTGTAGGTCCCTTCCAACCAGTGTTGCCGTTGTGCGACTAAAGTGTCAAATTGACCCCTTTTGGAGACCGATGCCACCTGACACCTGACACTTTTAAAAAATAGGCTTATTTTCACTTTTCTTTAAAATCATGCGACTTTTGCCCTTTTTGTTTTGATCAAAAAGTTTATACAGTACTTTTCGTTTATAACGAACCCCTTTAAAACGAATTTTCGCCTAAAACGAACCAATTCCAAAAGTACGCGCTTTATGTTTTCGCTTATTACGAAACCGTTTAAAGCGAACTTTCGGTTAAAACGAACGAACCCTCGTTTTCATTTTTTGGGAAGTGTGTGGGAAGTACTTTGGAGCTGTCAGAAGCAGCGGGAAGTAAACAAAACGAAGAAAATTTTACACGTAAAAATAAACAAATTTAAAAGTTGTCGGGAATAAAAATGTACAATTGGCGGTATTTATTGTTTTTGGAGGAGTTTCGTCGCAAAACTCCAATCAATAGACGAAGATAAAGAGATGCAGCGGATCCCATGGAATTGCACGGCGTCATATGGTCCACCACCCGTTTTCGTCAGGCTCTTCATTCGAGTTGTCAATTTTTTTTTTGGCGTTATATTTGTAGTCAGTCCATACCTAAAAATATTACGAGTTACATTTCAAAGAAAGTGTTTTTACTTACTTTCTGCCATCCCTTCGTTGTCTTCATTGGAGGCCCATTGCTGTTCAACAACTGCTGTTAATCTCAACCATAACTTTTTTTTATCGCGGACGTTGTTGCAATTCTGCAAACTATTTTTTACGAGCTCGGCATGTTGCTCCATGAATTCGATTAACATTTTTATTTGTCCAGCGTTCGTTTGTTGACTCCTAAAAAAATTAAAAACATTTATTAATTTCCAAAAAATTTCAAATTTCATACTTACATTTTGTTATGGTTGATAATGGCGCAAATGAGCAAAACGAGAGCAAAATTGGTATCGAGCTTTTTGTATCGAACGTTCGATACGACACGACGACATTTTGTGTTACGGAAAGCAAAAACGATAGTTCGATACACGTATTTGCTCGATATCGTATTACGGAAAGCCCCTAATAACGGGCTGTTATGGTCAGTTAAGTAAGTAGTAATTGAAACAGAATGCCAATTGAAATTTCGAACGGTTTGAAATCGAACAGTTGGCGATTTTTAACAACGGGAATAGAGAGGAATTCAGAGAGGTTTCAGACAGGGCGATCCTTTGTCCTGCGACCTCTTCAACTTCACCATGGAGAGTGTTCTGCGCAAGGCCGGTGTACATCGTAATGGCACAATTTTCAACAAAAGTGTCCAGCTCCTTGCTTACGCTGATGATATTGATGTCATCGGACGTAACAAGCGAGATGTCACCGCTGCCTTTGCGGCTATCGAAAGAGAATCTGCCAAAATGGGTCTGGTGGTAAATGAGGGCAAGACGAAGTATATGCTGTCTACACGCAGGGACTCGCAGCGGCTAGGGTCTCACGTCGAGGCCGACAGGTATGCTTTTGAAGTTGTCAAGGAATTCATCTACCTTGGCACCGCCATCAACAGCAGCAATGATGTCAGTCTGGAGATAAAGCGAAGGATAACTCTTGCCAACAGGTGCTACTACGGTCTCGGTAGGCAATTGAGAAGTAGAGACCTCTCTCGACCGACAAAACTTGCACTCTATAGGACGCTTATCTTGCCCGTGCTCCTCTATGGCGCTGAAGCATGGACAATGACACGAAACGACATAGCGGCCCTTGGAGTGTTCGAGAGGAAGGTGCTTCGCAAAATCTTCGGCCCTGTTCGGGTTGGTGACGACTATCGCATACGAACCAATAACGAGCTGTATGAGCTGTATAAGGACATGGACGTAGCGCAGCGAATTAACATCCAGCGGCTACGCTGGCTCGGTCATGTCTGCCGTATGGACGACGAAGCTCCGGCGAAAAAGGCATTCGATGCGATGGTTGGAGGTCGACGGCGAAGAGGGAGGCCGTGTCTCCGGTGGAAGGACCAAGTGGAAGAGGCCCTGGTATCTCTTGGTGTGACCAACTGGAGAAGGCGCGCGCGAAGCAGAGGCGCCTGGAGAGAAGTTTTGCGGCAGGCCGTAACCCGATAACGGGTTGTTATGGCCAGTTAAGTAAGTAAGTAATAGAGAGGAATGAGGAAGTCAGGAAATTCCCCGAGTTACGGTTAATAACTAAGGTAAAACAACTGACAATCCAGCGATTATGTACCCAAGGCCAACGTATTGTTGGAAGTGAGAGCATTATTGAACTTGTGCAACCGCCACATTGCCGCCTGCAGCTTTAAAAATTGCTTTTGCGTTCGATGGTTCCATCTCCATGAGGTCCACCTCTCCAAATATGCCATGTGAAAAAGAAAATCTTATTATAAAATCAATATTAGACTAATATTTGACAGTCATCGAATATCGATTCTTGCTCGTAAATATCTCAACATTTCGTTCCGTGCGCATCCGACAATACAATCATATAAATGTGAAGGAATGCATGTCTGAGTGGCATTTACAAATATATACATCTTATTATTCAGTTATGTGTACTGCTCTCCACTCGTTTTGTACTTTACCTTTTTTAGCTTACCGATTTACAAATTTAAATTGGCTAGGAAAACGATAAATTATATTTCATAATTCAATTATGAAACACTCAACATCAAGCATAACATCACCAATAAACACCACAGTTACACCTTCCTTTTAAAAATTGTCAAGCCACTCAATCTATAGTAATCTATTTTTTTGTCACACTGCAAATGACTCATTTATTAAAACCTTCAGTTCATGTATAACGTGTAGATAATCTATTCTTTATGATGGTGAGTAGATATTGAAAAATCTAAACGCAAAAATACAATAGTAAGAATGAAAATAATAAAAACGAAAGATATTACCAGAATTGGCTCTTGTAATAAGGACAATTTAGAAAATGTATATTTCAAATTAAAATTAGTAATATGATTTTCAACCAAGTTCTTTTTTGAAAACAAAATAACTGGTCGGCCAACGGTATCCAAATATGTGAAATGCAACTCATCAACATGTCTTATTACTGGATATGGCGTTATGAGCTCAATGTCACACACTCCCTCTGGCAATATAATCTTTACTACTGCTTCATCAATGACCATATCATCGTATATGTGGTCAATGAGTCGCATTTTCAATAAATATCTGTCATTCGAGTTGAACAAATACTCGAAGGAAGGAATGTTGTATCCCAAAATGTAATGAGTTTTCCAACCACCAAAAAGGGGAAATCGGGGTCGCAATTCTAATTCCACGGCATCACGTAAGATCCTCATATTCGATGTCGAAATATTACCATTAGCATCCCGGTAGTACACATCGCTAGCTGAAGCTGGTAACAACGTTTTATACGATTTAACAGCCGATTGTCCGGATCGACCATCCTTTTGGAAATCATAGCGTGAGAAAGATCCTTTCAATTTGGCCCCAGTGTGTTGCAAATGTATGCTCTCCTTGACAGCGATATTTCCCCAATGCGACACTTCAATAACTCGTTCCAGTCGTGTAGTTGTCAGAAATGGAGATTCATTCTCGAAATGAACGTGAAGAGTTTGATTCGCAAAACCTGCAACAAAATCAATGCAACTGTAATTAATAAACCTCATGAACATTGCTGTACATTATTGTTTAGGACTATGGTTTATGTTATATCTAAAAATGCTCTTTTGGCCCGAACACATTCATGACGGCAGCGACACGGCCATGTAGTCAACTACGTTATTACAATAAAAGCGGTAGCAACGTCAACACAATCATAATTTTGTGCTCTTAAACACAAAAAGTACTCAAATGCGATTAAAAATATGTTTTGATAGAAAATAGTTCTACGTTTGCCAAGGAAAAGTCTTCTTAACCCTAGTGTGTGTGCAGAAAAAAACAACAAAAGTCTTCTTAACCCTAGTGTGTGTGCAGAAAAAAACACCCTTACCCGTGTGATTGGGTACCCGGATACCCCAGTACAAATTGTATGAAAATTTCTCACTTTTTGTTCGCACTGTAAGAAATTTTACTGTTTTTGTTTAGTTTTAAAGCTCTCAGTAATATAAAAATACATTTTGAGATTTCCCTTTCTACAAAAAATTACTTGCAAACTTGTTTTTTAATTTCCAGTAATGAATTTTTGTGCAATTTCGGATCCCGCTTTCATAAAAAGGGGAATACCATTCATACGCTGCTGTAAATTTCAATGGAAGGCCATTCCCCGCGGAAATTTTTTACATTTGAACTTTGTAACAAATTAATTAATCGATAGTAATTAGTTTCAATAGCATTGTGAAAGATCTGAAAAACTTCGGAAATGAGTTCTTGTTCAGCAAGAGCTCGTCCTGAAAGATTTATCTCAGCCGAAATTCAATAAATAATGTGCGAAAGTAAAATTGATGAAGAATTTTCCATTTCCGAAGACGAAGATGAACATATTCCATTAGTTGACGACGCAGCAATAGAAGCCTCTGTAAGGGTGTAAAAAGTAAAATGTTGTGCCACACCCTCCAAAATAAAATAAATGGAATTAAACACCCGAAAATAAAGACAGAATACCATTTTGGGAGTTGTCATGAAAATTCATCTTTCTAGGTAATCCGCAAGTATATAAAATTTCGATATAAAAGTGATTTGGGTACCCGGGTACCCCATCACACACATAAGGGTTAAGCTAGTAACATAAGGCTCATTTCTAGATATATGAAGGTTAAGAAAACTAGATCACGAAACTCCCAATAAGCAACATACAGTCAAGTTTGCGGTTAACGTATTTCCCGTGGAAATGTGATGTATAGGGATCGGAATTATATGCAAGTGCATATTTTTTTGGAGCTTCCAGTTTGAACGGGACCAAGACAGAAACTATTTTTATTGAAAAATATTAAGAATGAGCTAACATATGCACTGCATATTTGAATACGTTTGCATTTTTTTTGCATTTTTTTAATAGGTTTTGCATATTAATCCGATAAATTACTAATGTATAGCCAAATTTAAAAAAAATTCCCAGAAAGTAAAAAAGGCAGCGTTGTGTGATCAGTGGGACCGTTGAGAATTAAAAAAAAGTCGCACAAAAGGTCGTTTAAAAAAAAAGTCGTTTTTTCAAATAAAAGTGGCACTAGTTTTTATTAAATTAAAAAATTATTAATTAAAATTAACAATACAAACGATATAAATACCTTAAAAAAAATCATTAAAAATGTGTTTATAAACACTTTTGTGTATTTCTTTTACTTTTAATATTTAACTACACACATATTTAACTTTACACTTAATATATTAATCATAAATTTAATTTTTTTGTAACTTCGTCTCTGTATTATCGCACAAGTTCATTACTTGGCACTCAGACTTCTATTTCGGTATCTAGCAAATTCAGAGCTGGACTCACAAGTTCCTTCAATTAACCTGTTGGTTAATTTAATTTTCATTAATCCTAATTTTGAAAAAAATACTTTCCGCACACGCACTGCTGTGACTTAGAGTTGATACATGCGCTCCTACAAGCTTTCTACTGTATGCCAAAAATGTTCAACCCAATGCTAAATAATGAGCTGATCAATCGAATGAGGTTACCATATTGCGAGGAATGTCGTAAACTTAATTGATTTTTTTAAGGAATATGTGTGATTTTGCAGTGTATGACTATAAAAAGAAGAAGACGAATCTCACTTAGCAAAAAGGGCGAAAAAAGTCGCACAAAGATGGAAAAAGTTGCAAAATTAGGCAAATTTGAAAAAGTCGCATAAAACGAGCGTCAGAGCGTCGAAAAGGTGCAACTAAAATCGCAAAACGGTAACCCTGGTGGTGATATGTTTTGCATCATGGTAACGGAAATTTTGAATTTGAGCTAATCACTACGGAATCAGAAACTAAAGTAGCCGCGAAACTTCTGTAAAACGGGTTGGCAGCACTCATTCCGCCCTGTCAATAGACATCCCGAACGGTCTAAAATTTCGACTCTAAATTCACTCTCACCACGAACGATACTTTTTGCGCTGTAATAGAAAATGCGGTCGAAGATAATATAATTACAAAAATGTTGCACGCCATATATTGAAAATTAACAGAATGTTCTGACTAACAAAGTCATTTTTATATTACAGCTGAGCGCCAACCTTTGCACGCTCTTGTAAATCAGGGCATTACTCACAGCCAGCTTGGCTATACTCATTCACATTGAAATGGTAATTGTTTTTACAAGGAGTTCGATCAATCATTTTTCGCATGCAAGTTTTGCATGTCCGCTTCTTGTTTTTGTTTGTAAAACAGCAAACGGAGGGCAAGCACGAGTCGGCACTAACTTTCAATTGAGCCCATCCGAAATAATTATCAACAAAATCAATTTTAATCTAGATCGACGTTTAGGAAAGTGATGCAGGGACCGCTTGATATCAAAATCAAAATATAAAACTCGAATTTCACTTTGCGCTCATCTGAGATGGCGCCAAAAATTAAGAATTATTGTGTTGTACATGGAAAACCATCCTTAACTTAGATTGTCAAAGTTTCATGACATTTGGTTGACTCGTTTTCAAGTTATTGCTTTCGAAGTGACGCTACCTCTGAATTTTTGTAAACAATGGAAAAAAGTGAATTTCGTGTTTTGATAAAACATTGCCATTGCATTGGGCAAAAATACAGTGGAAACAAAAGCATGGCTTGATAAATGTTATAATACATCTGTATTTTTGCCCATCAAATAGCAATGTTTTATCAAAACACGAAATTCACTTTTTTCCATTGTTTACAAAAATTCAGAGGTAGCGTCACTTCGAAAGCAATAAACCAAATGTCATGAAACTTTGACAGAATCTAATTTAAGGATGGTTTTCCATGTACAACACAATAATTCTTAATTTTTGGCGCCATCTCTATGTCAGGCCAAAGACTTTTCAGCCCATGTAGTATATAGAGCGTTACACGTACTTCTCTGCGAACATTTGACCTTTGCCTTTTTAAAAGTTTGCATATTTTCGCCACGGCACATTGGTTCAAATTACCACTTTTGCTGTGCGAAATTAATAACGGCTAAAATATTGTATTATTTGAAGCCAAAATCGTAGGAAAGGCAAAAGGAGGTATAAAATTAACAAATTAAACAAACAAATATAAACACAAGGCAAAGCCTCGAATACACAATCACACCTAAGTTGACGACATTTGGCACACGTACCCGGACAAGGATTGCGCAGTGGAACGTAAGAACTCTCAGGGAAGCATCGAGACAAGCTCAACTCGAAGTGCAGATGGCGACCTAAAACATCGACATTCTCGGCGTGAGCGTACGTCAGCGTATGGCAACATTGTATTGCACAGTGGAAAAGAAGTCAGAGGGAAAAGTGGCGTAGGTCTAATAATTTCCAAGCACATGCGGAACACCTTGCATTCCTGGAAGCCTATTTCAGACCGCATAATCCTGGCCCGCTTCTGCAGCAATGTTTACCGGCACATCACCATCGTGCAATGCTATGCGCCAACGGAAGACGCAGACTGTGCTGTCAAAGATGAGTTCTACACGCAGTTAATGACAACGCTCAGCACCATCCGTAGAGGCGATATTACCTTCCTGATGGGCGATTTCAATGCGAAAATGGGGAACAACTCCGGTCTCAAGCAGATTATGGGGGTTCACGGCTGCGGCACACGAAACAACAATGGTGACAGGCTCATCGAGTTGTGTCAAATGTTCCAATTAGTCATTGGCTCTATGTTCCCCCACAAAGGAATCCACAAATACACTTGGACTTCTCCTAGTGGCGCTACAAGCAACCAAATATACCACATTTGCGTGAGCCGGAAGTGGAGGGGTTTGCTAATTGATGTCAGGAACAGACGGGGAGCTGACATAGATAGCGACCACGAACTCATCACCGGTGACATAAAGATCAAGCTGAAATATAGAAAGAAAACTGACACGCAACGCAGATATAAGCGCTTTAATGTACAGCTATTGTGCAATGCCGTCACCAGAAAAAAAGTGGCCAGCGCCTTTCGCAGGAAGTTGCTCACAAATCAAAGTAACATCGATTGGGAAGCTACAAATGCCACGTTCTGGCAAATCGCACAAGAAAAACTTGGCACAGTAAAGCCTACTGGCTCCAAACCTTGGATCTCAGAAACTACTTGGGGTATCATCCAGCGCAGAAATTAACTCAAAAGGCAACTTATCAATGACGATTCTGTGAGGCCAGCCTACAGAGAAGCCGCAAAGCTAGTCAAGAAATCGGCCAGAAATGATAAGAGAAAGTTCATGGAAAACCTCGCCAGTGATGCCAAAGCGGCAGCAGTTAATTTGTGGCAAACTTCTCTCAATCAATCTCAATTTGGCATATAAAGCCATATAGGTTAGCCATTAATTTTGATGCTGGCTTGGATAGATTTAAGTTAACTCGGATTTGTATTTTTTGATAAGATTTACTTTATTGATATGTCTGTAAGATTATTTCTGTAGACAGAATAAATTTGAAATTGATAGTTATCTCGGAAGAGTAAGTCCTGTGAAACTGAACCCATACATATTTCGGCTTAAATGCAGAATACCAGACCCTCTTAAAAAAATTATTTTTTCCTTTTATCAGAAACAGGGGTATTTTCTTAGTCTAACAAACTTAAAATTTTGCTGCGGAAACATTCACAGAGGGCGTGGGCCGCCCCCAAAGTCCCAGTTATATATCCGAATTTCTCAAAAATAAATCAACCGATTCGACATTGTTGTCATATGAAAGGTATTTTCTTCCTTTTTCGATTAATGTATAACATTAGATATGTAATATGTACCAATAATGAGTTATAAGCGAAAATTTGTTTTCTTACAAAAATTATTTAAAAGCGGATTTTTTTCTCGAAAAAATACGTTATTAAGCTATTATAAGTTTGCTACCATATTATAGCCACCTGGAAAAAACTTATTGCCAAGAAAACTATGGCTTGGAACTATGGATTTGAACAAACAAAATACTGTGCACACCTGACTGTTGCCTGATGTGGTGGTGACTCCCATGAGAGTTATTTTTTTAGCGCCCGGCCGAAGGCCGGCCACCTGGGAAAAACTTGTTCCCATATTTCAAAAAAAAAAAACTGAATCTTAATTTAATTTGTAATGTAAAGAACTGCTGTACCTTGAATGCTTTCATAAGGGCCAAATTTGATTTTATTAGCCGACACAGTAAACGGTTTTACTTGGGTATGTGCAATAATGTTCGAAGAACTCAGTTTCACTGTTGTCCTCTGAGTCGTAGTTTCGTAGGGAGAGATGAAATACAGGTGGCCAGTATATTGTACGAGCTGCTTGCCTGTTTGTGTAATTTCCACTGGGTGGGGCACAACCCTTTTAATATAAACGGCTTCAATATTAATGGTTTGTGCGGGTAAGCTCGACTGAAACAACACGGCAAAATGACTATTTCCGTTCAATGTCATTTCTGTACTACGAAGGTCCCTTCGTTCATCATCTTTAATGGATAGAAAGGCTAGATTTCGACGTTCGTCCTGCGAAATTATAAATGTGTACTCCGCTAAAGGTTTGCCGGTAATGTGTTCTGCAGAGATTTTAATAGTCTCTTTGACCAATTGACTTGACATATCCAACGTCCTTTCAACATTATTATTTATAATGTTTCCTTCCGTACAATACAAAAGTAATAAAATGATCACAAATTGAAATGTACAGCACCGAATCCACATTTTTAGACACGTATGTAAAAGGCCGGTAAGAACTTAGTGAGAATAGAAAATCGATTTCATCGATAAAAGCGTCCCAGTTTCAGTTTTCCACACACCCGATGAATTTGTAAAAGCACGAAGTTGCCACTCGACCAAAACTGTTTACCCATGTTTGTAGAAAACAACAACAAAAAAGTTTTACATGGCACTTCACGACTACGTAATCTGTGCACCTTTTTTGCAAAAGTCACCAAATACAAATAAATTAACACAACAAAAACCATTGCAGTCATTTTGACGGTTTATCAGTGGATACACCTAAAAAGACCAAATGCGGCAATGTAGAACTTGGTTTTAAAATTCATTTTTCTGTTTCTGAGTCCATGCAAAACAATATCATTTTTCTGCGCATTTCGGATTTTAAAAATTAAAATTTGGTGGATAAGAAATTTTATTGTACTAATCTGTGTGTATGTATTTGAAATTTGTTGCATTTGTTTTTTTTATTGAAACTGGTTCTTCATACATTTAATACATTTTGGAACCTTTAATTCGCGTTTGCAAGCAATGGACAGGCTAACCGCGACCTGTAGGGTTCATATCTATTGGGTGCCAGAGCACAAAGGCATAAAGGGAAATGAGGTAGTGGACACAATTGCCAAAAGTGGTGTCGGCCTTCCAGCAGGGTAAATTGAAAATGTGCTGATGCCACTACGTACTTTCTATAAAGGCTCAAGAAGTTTTTAAAACTTCTGCGCTTAGCTTCCCTTATATCCTTATTATATAAGGATAACGAGTTTTTACATTAAGACCAGTCTCCGGTACGCTTGGACCAGTTGAAAAGTCTGCGAACCTTACTTCGCAGTATACTAAGGGATTTGTTCCTTCAGGGCACATCCCTGGAGGAATATACTTTGCGGATCGGACAGCTACTTTCGTATGCATCAATAATTATGCTATTGAAGCACACTACTTCAGTTTCTAATTCCACTATGATCCTGATACTATCCCCCATCCCAGAAAGGTTGGTCTTTAAACTCAGAGTTTGTTTTCCTGGGGTTTCTAAAATTTTCCTAACGACTGTGAGGAAGCGGCTCGAGAGGAACGCCCATCAAAGCTCATTAGTAGAATGACACATCTATGAGACGGCGGTACACCAACTTTCAATGCTGTGCAGCTAACGATTCCGAGGAGCTTCCTTATTAAAGAGTTGAGTTGTATGTGCGGTGCCACGCCTCTTGTCCAGAATCTACCTTATTCCCCCTGCCGAAGGACGCGACTAAATCATAACTTTATGCCGAGTATCATTGATGTGAATGCTAGTTTTAAAGTTGCACCGGAATTTAAAAACTGCCACGCCCCTTTCCCAACGCCCATACAATACAACCGGTGAAATAACACGTCTACGCCATGACGCTGTTGTTGAGCGTTGCGTTTTCTGACGCAACGCACTTGCTCAGTGCGGCATACTCAAATTAACGCGTTGCGTTGGGATTGTCAAAATCATTAAAAGAAAACAAATGTAAAAAAAAATATCTGTTTAGTTGCCAAAAAACAAAAAATTATTGTTATTTTGCAAAACGTAGCTCTTATTTGAATAAATTCCTCACAATTTAAATCAAATCAAATATAAATCACAGGCGTTTTTGTTTGTCGCAAGCCAACTTAAACTGCTAACGCCTTGTCAAAATTGGAAATTCGAATAGCTCAGCGTCAGAGCGTTTCAATTGCGTATGCCCCATACAATTTGTATGGGCATGCAGCAATTTTGACAGTTGCTTGCCGCTAGCGCTCCAATTTAGGTTTCACAGTAAGTTCTTTTATGATGATATTTGTTTTTTATTGTCCCGTCGTCCGCGTTCACTTAGAGCCTATTTACACGAAGGCTTTTTCCACCTGAGTTTTTTGCAACTCTCTTTTGAAGTTGCTGCGTAAATCTTCATGCATTTACATGAAGACTTTTTACTTGCAACTTTGCTTTGTTTTTGATATTCTCATTATTAATAAAAAATGGATTTAAACAAAGAAGAAATTATTGAAAATATTTTAGAAGTCACTGAAATGGCTATTAACTGCTCAAATTTAAATAATAGGGAAGATGTAAATATAATTGTTAGCAAAGCGTCCGGCCGGGGTGAAATTTGAAGAAAAGTGCGAAAAAGAGCAAAGCAAATGTCAAAAAAACCCCTGACCGTGCGTGTTTGCCTACCCCGCTGACTTCTCACCGCTTCTCGCCAACAAACTAGTCACGCATGACTTTTAACGCAGGGGGAAAGCCCTCGTGTAAAAAGGCTCTTACGCTCACATAATCGCCCCAAAATTCGGCTTTAATGCAGAATACCACACCACAAAATATGTTTTCCTTTTATCGGACAGAGGGGTATTTTCAAAGTCTAACAAACTTTAAATTTTGCTGCGGAAACATCCACAGGGGGCGTGGTCAGCCCCGAAGTCCCAGTTATTAATCCGAATTTCTCAAACAATTATAAACCGATTCTAACGAAATAGGTGTCGTATAAAAGATATTTTCTCTCTTTCGATTGATGTATAACATTAGGCAAAAATGTGTTTTTTTACAAAAATTTTGTACAAACTACAACTACTAGAATGCAATGTATTTCCGTATTTTTGGGTCTTTCTTGACCGTTTCAAATATTCCAAACGTTTCGGCATAAGTAATGGATGGGCTACTCTTTAAAAATATTTAGCTTTAAAGTGGATATTTTTATCACTTATGTCGGCAATGGTAAGTTATACTCAGTGTAAAGTGCATCTGATGCTGCAATAAACTGACTGAATATTAAATATGGTTTATACCAGCGCTTACGAATAAGATCGGTTATCTATGTAATTATTTCTACAAATGGGTATTTAAGATACAGTAGTCTGAAAAGTTTGCACACACAAGGCAGAATTATGTGTTGATGAAATTTGTCCTCAAAGATGTGTACTGTTTACAAAAACGTATCTACATTGGAATAAGTGAAGTACATTGAATCATTATAAGAAAAAACCGCAAATCTGCCTTTATTATTGCGAATCTAATGAATGCAAATTTTGCCTAGCAAGCTCCCACAAAAGGCGTAGCTCGGGTCGAAGTTGGTATCAAAATAACTCATTCAATTCATTATCGATTTACACGATATGGGCGGCGTTGCCACAAGAAAAAATCATTTATAGCCAGGAACAAAAATACAAATAACCAAAATGTAACAAAAATAACCAAAAGGTTTATTTTACATAAACAAAAAAAATACATAAACTTCAAGATTTAAGGATTTAAACAACTTACTGCTTACTTTTTTACGAGAAACAGCAATGCCTATGAGTTGTCACTATCGATCAATATCAGTATTATTGCCACTCCAAATAATAGTGCGCTATCTTTAAGATACATTTTGTATCAGTGTGCAATATTCTAAAAAATAACCAAATGGGATCAAAAATCTCCAAATAATCAAATCTAATTTTCAAAAATAAAAATAACCATTTTTGGTTAAAAATAACCAAAACAGCAACGCTGCATATGGGTATCAAACGAAAGGCCTTTTTCAAACCTTTACAAGATTTGATAAGCTTAAGTGCAATACAGCGTCCCTTGGTAAAAAAAAATAAATAAGTATGCTTTTACAAAAAAGTTTGGCTCCTAAATCTAACAAACTGAACATTTTGCCTGGGAAACGCCTATAAAAGGCGTGGCCGGGGTCTAAGTTCAAAACTTTTATCGATATAACTATTTACAATCGATTTAAACGAAAGGTCTTTTCATACCTTCATTAATGTACACTATATACTTTATATGTACGAGTACGAAATTATAAGCAAAAAATATTTTTTTTATATAAAAAATCCAAATACAAAATTCGATTTTTTTTTTCTCGAAAATGCCCTTTACAACGAAATATAGAACATTTGAACTTTTTTGTTTTTGCTTTTATATTTAAATTAAAATTGAGTTAAAAGCATTTTTGCAATATTGAAATGGTGCTTATGAAAATTATTGCTTAGGCGCGATCTTTTATAATCATAGGATTTGAATAGAAAAGTAACACGTCGACTGACAAGTTCCCGGTCTGACGCTACAAAACGAGAAATAATACTTTTTATTTTAAGTAGTAACCTTCAAAAGGTACTTGTAAAAATTTCATTACGATGTAACGTTTGGTTCAAAAGTAACAATTGTTTTAGTTAAACAGCTTTGTTCGTGTTTAGAACAATGAAAAAAAAAGGATTTCGTGTTCTCATAAAACATGGCTTTTTGATGCCGGACTCACCAACAGTCTGTGAAGTCCAAGAAGGGGGCACAATAGATCTACAAGGTCGCGGTGCATCATCCCCAGCAATAAAAATAATAATAAGTGTAATACGGACTCTGCACCAGTGATGTTAACTGCAGGGAAAATTTTAGCGAAAATTGTGTGCGTAGGGAAAAAAGGACAGATTTTTTAAAATTCACTAAATGTAGGGAATATTCAAACAACCCTGGTTATGGAAAATTTTGAAGTCAAATTAGTCAAACTAAAAATTGTAACGATCAAATGTTGTTTCCCAATTTGGCCAAATATGTTTCGGCACTACCACATTCTAATGCAGACTCTGAAAGAATATTTTCGAACAAAAAAGAAACACAACAAGCCATGACAATTTGACTTCAATTTGTATAATTCGCTCTTACTTAGAAGACGAAGATATCACCTGTGTAAATTTTCAATGTAAAGAACAGCACTTTAAGAAAATTTCATACACTGAGTAGTATGACCATAAATAATTACTCTTACAGCCCTATTCTGGCAACCGAAACAATAGTCACCTCGGTAACAATTGTCACTTTTTGGTATTCTGGAGCAAATTCAAAAGCTCAAAAGGTGACAATTGTTTCGAAATTTGTTACCTCCGTAGGAGCAGGTGACAATTATACAAAAATTATAAAATTCAAATTTCGTATTCAAATGCGCCTTGAGAAACTGAAAAAAAATGCTTCAGCTGCTCCTGCGTCGCGACGTGTCGTGCGCTTAAACTTAGGAACTCTAGAAACTAAAAGAATATATACATACATTGTGAAGAAACTCCAAAAAAAGACTTGCTTCGCCAGATTTTCTGCATTTGCCATTTTTTGTTTGTTTATTTTTTTACAGTTTGACAGAAAAAATACAAAAAACAGCTGTTTTGATAGAAAAAAAGCTTTCACCTCGAGTGGTGAATTGTTTGAACTTTCTTCTTGTCACCATTTTTCCAGAATACGGAAACAATCAAATTCAATTCAATTGTTACGGGGGGTAACAATTGTTACGGTAGTGCCAGAATAGGGCTGTTAGTGTAATTTTTGTACTGATTTTTTTAATGTGATGAAATGGTATCTCAGTGCAAAGCACAATTTTTTTATGTTATTATGTTTCCATGTTTTAAGGGGTCTAGAAATTTCAAAAAATCGATTTTTTGTTTTTTCGATATTTCGAAAGTATAGTATCTTAGGAATGTAAGAGTGAACTTTTCATGCGGAAATTCCCAATATTATTGCTTCTACAGCCCATTAACCAGGTATAGAGCGGCCCGCGCTCTATACATCTGTACCTCAAACTAACTAATTTATATCGAAACGACTTTTTTCGGTACGCCGCGGATGAAAACAAAAAAACTATTTAACGGAATCACTTGAAATTTGGATATGTTGTTCACAACATGTATGACTATCGTCGGAACTAGAATCATAATTTTATTTAAATAATTTCTTATTTTTTACACTAAAAAACTAGTGAAAAAAGACCCGATTTTACGAACTTGTTTTCAAAAGCGCGCCATTTTGTCAATTTTTAATTTTTTCGATTTGTTCTAGTTCCGACCATAACTGCACTCTTTCTAATTAAGAGTTTTCTTGAATTTTGTGTTTCAGATGAGTAGAAGTCTCGAAATCACGTACGCCGTCCGGGTCCGATTTTTCGAGAGGGTCATCTTTAGCAACATTTTTATAATAAAAATATTGTTTTTAAAATGCAAACAAAAATGTTTTGTATGCTCAATAAACGTAGTAATAAGCCCAAAAAGTTGAAACATCGTTTTTTAAATTTTTAATGGCAAAAAAAAACCGTGAAAACAGGTGAAATTTTCGTGCTCTAGACCACCGGGTCCCCTTAAATCGTATCTCAGTACAAAGCACAACTTTGTTTTGAATGAATTAAAAGAAGAATTAATAAATGTTATGGTTTTTACTTTTGCGACTTTTATTCACAAAAAATTAAAAAAAAAACCTTAAATATTACAAATTACTTGGATTTCGTAGGGAAAATTGCTGGACAGCGTAGGGAAAAGTAGGGATTTTTTTCAAGTGGCGTAGGGATTTTTAAAAAAAAAGTTAACATCACTGCTCTGCACCCGGAAAATCTACCATTATTGATTGGTTTGCGCTGTGGTCGGCCAATTGAGGTGGTTACATCGGAAAACGTTAAAAAAGTACACAAAATTGTTTTTGAAACCCGTAAGGTGAAATTGCAGGAGATGGGTGATACTATCAAGATATCAAAGGGGCGTGCGGGTTTTATTTTGGTTCACATTTGTCCATAAGTCAGCTGTTTCCGAAATGGGTGCCGTGTTTGCTAACAGACAAGGCAATGCATCGTGTCACAAGTCTCTCGCTACGATGGCGCAATTGCACGAACTAAACTTCAAATTACTTTTGCACCCACCCTATTCTCCAGACTTGGCTCACAGTGACCTTTATCTGTTTGTAGACTTAAAACAAATGCTGGCAGGAAAAAAATTTGGCTCGAATGAGGAGGTGATCGCTCAAAAAAATACATTTTTTAAGACCAAAGATAAGTCGTTTACAAGAAAGGTGTCGAAATGTTAGAGAAGTGCTGGAATGAATGTATCGCTCTTGAAAGAAACCATATTGATGAATAAAATTGAATTTCTCAAAAAAAGTTTTGTTTTCAGCCTTAGATCGGATGTGTTAGATGTGTTACTGTAAGCACTTTACTAAACCTGATGCCCTAGTTACTCCAATGAATGTTTTTTTTTAAAGCCCGCCCGAAGGCCGGCCGCACAAAGGTACTTGAATGCAGAAATTCTTTTGTTCGCGAAGCCCAAGTTACGTTTATTAAGATTACTTTATTGTTTTGAATAGAAAGCTGCTGTAAGCTCTACTGAAGCTGATGCCCTTAAGCCCGGCCGAAGGTCGTCCCCCAAAAGGTATCAAAACATAGAAAAACCGAGGTTTTTCTAATGGATATCTGGCAAAATTAATGCTCTTGAAAAAATGTGAAGCACAAAATGAAGATCTTTTACAAATTTTTTTAATATGGCAGGTACTTGAACAACCCCCTTCATTGCCTGAAAATGGCGAAGGGGATAAAGAAATATGTTTTTAAATTTAATTGAAAAGAGAATTCCATACGTTATAATATGGTGCCAAATTTTGTGTACATTAATAACGTGATTTTTCGAGAAAAAAATCGGGTATTGTAAATTTTATATAAAAAAATATTTATTGCTTATAGTATCTTTTTCGTACATATAAAGCGTATAATATTGTACATCAAAATAAAGGAAATTCATTTGATACCCATATCTTCATCATTGCACAACCGCAAATATTAAAAAAATATTTTAAATATATATGTCCTTAAAATTTTAAAGTCCTTTAAGAAGGTTTTTGAATCGGAAAATTAAAAACTTACAATGCCAGGTTACTTTATATGACCTCTAGTTTCACGTCTATATCAACATTTGGATGGGTTTCGACAAATAAAAAAAATTGTTTCGCACGGGGTAATAAATGTAAAGTTGGTGTTTTCACTCAGTGCATCATAACTTTGTAATTTTTCTTTCAATTCTATTGATGTTAGGCTCAATATTTGCTCAACTAATATATCTTTCATCTAAGATTTTAAAACTAGAGGAGATAATTTATTTTATCTATAAAAAAACATTCCAAAATTTATAATTTTTAAATTGGTCTAAAATTCACTTTTTCTACAACTTTAACCGTCAGTGACTTCCCCAAATCTTATCTGATTTGAACAATCTGTATATCGCTGGAAAGGTTAAGGTATTATCTTCTGAAAGACGGACAACTTGTGTTAGTCAGCTGATTCGTTTACGAGATGATTTTTCGAAGATTTTTCGAAAACGCTTCTTAAAAAAATTTTGTGATTTTCAGTTTCGTGTTCAGGGGCCCAAAGTTTGTCTAGAAAACACTTCTATTTTTAGGTGCATTTCTCGAGTAGTATTTAACCATGAATCGACTTACAAACGGAAAACACTTGACGATTATTGAATTTCATACTCAAAATTCATGTTCGGTTAAGAAAAGGCATCGTGCACTTCTTTAATTTTATGGTCAGTTTGGGCGATCTTCTGAGGTGGCTATTCGGAGTCTTGTGACTAAATTTCGCAACAAATTTACGTTATTGGACATTAAACCACCAACACGCATACGTAGCTGGACAACAAGACCACAAAGCGCGCGAATCAATGCCCCTATTGAGAGGCGAGTTCGGTGAACAGTTTATATCACGTTTGGGACCGGTCAATTAAATAATAATTGATTGGCACGACAGCCCGCTTACGCAAGACTAAGGCCTAGCTTCCCGCAACCACCCGTGTTGTGCGTGTGAATTTTGTACGCGGGTGGAAGGGACCTACAGTTTTATGCCGGTTCCGAACGGCAGGTTGGGAGCTTTTTCATAGGCAATTTTTACTCTCAGAGGTTTGCCATTTCCAGCTGAGAGGACAGCCACCGAAAGAGAAAACGAGTTTCCCGTTATTTTTTTTAGATGTTACTACATGCAGAATTCGAACTAGCGTCGCTCTGCATGCGACTCGCTTGGACCGCGCACTAACCAACTGAGCCACGGCGGCTGCTGGGGACCGGTCAATTGGCCTCCTTAATTATGCGATTTAACGCCTTAAGACTATTTTTGGCGGGGCTATGTTAAGGCTCATGTCTATAGCGAGAAGCCGGCAACGGTTGACGAACTGGAAGCCAAGATTGAAAAATTTATTTGTGATATACCGGACGATATGTTGGACAGAGTATGCAAAAATTGATCCCAGCGCATAAACCATTTGGGGCGCAGCCGCGGTCAACATTTACATGAAATCATCTTTAAACATTGAATTATATAAATCATTCTATCGCCTCAAAGATTTCATACATTTCTGTAAATTGTATGTTTTTTTTTTTAATCAAATCTGAAGGCTCTTAAAACATCATCCGATATGTTTGTAAGAAGTTATAAACCAAAAATATTTTATTTTTCATATAAAACTTTTTTCTTGAAAAACCCATTATTATGTCATCATATTTTAGCCTGTTTTTTAACCTTCACTCTGTGCATGGTTTTTACACCCTAATCCCGTGCAATGGCAAACTGAGTTCCCCATTTTTGAACCAGTATAGTTTGTATAGGAATGAGTAAAATAATAGTTTTTTTGAGAAATAATTATATTATCATTATAGTATGAAATATTATTAATGTTGTTGTGGTTAGTTTTTTTGTATTCGTATTTTTATGTTGTTTAGGGCCAATTTTTCAGTGCGAGTTTAAACCCAGTTCAAACGGAGTTTGCTTGAACTTGGTTTAAATTTGAACTAAGTTTAAACGACAAAGCAGTTTTTCAGTGCTAGTTTAACTGGAGCAAATATTTGTCATTTGAGTATGGCAATACTGGCAACATTTTTATCTAGCTAATAATTTTCCTTTGTTTTGATTGTCATTCGTCAATAAATTCCTTTCGCTCAAATAATGTATTTAATTAAAAAATTCAAAATAAGTAAACGGAGTCAAAATTTTTCGTCTCGGGAAATTGAATATCTTCTTGCACTTTTGAAAAAAAATAAACAAATTCTCGAGTGCAAGAAGGCAGACCGCGTGAGTGCAGAGGAAAAACAAACCAAATAGAAAGAAATTGAGGACGATTTCGATTCAAAATTTGTTGATAAGTTCCGGTGCGCGAAAACGTTGCGCACAACGTATAAGAATCTAAAAAAATGCAAAAAAAGAATTTCGCTCACGACAGGCAAGAGCGGACCAAAACAAAAAATAAATGAACTGCCAGCAGCTGTAGACAGTTTAAACTTAGTTTAACCGTGCAAGGTTGGGCGTTTAAACTGAGTTTAAACTTCAGTCAAGTTTGACTGAAAATTTCGATTTTGCGTTTAAACTAGAAACTGAGGTAAACTCGCACTGAAAAATTGGCCCTTATTTGCACACCGTCTTTGAATCTGTTATTCCACCGGTGAGTCTCCTCGTGATTTAGAACTTGAGTGGTTCAGAACTTGGATAAGTTTTGCTTACAAAATGTATTGGTAAAAGAAACGCGGTCATTTATTCCCCAAAGTACAACAAACAGTTTGTGTGCTTTTTTTGGCTATATCTGCCTAATCATACTTGAACTGAGATATTTGTTTATGTTTTTAGATTTCTCTCATCAATACCTTTCTAATGATATAATTATAACTATATGGTTTAGAATGAAAAACCTTCAGAATTTCATATTTTATGTCGTCGTGGGGAACTGTATACCCCAAGCACGGAGTGAAGGTTAATATAATAGCTTACTGGGCGGACTTCATCTCGCACATTTGTTTTTTTGTAATAATAAAATGCCAAAGATGGTGAATCGAAGTTTTTTTGTATTCAAATATTTTTTATGTGACCGGCCTTTGACCGGACTTAAAAAAATAACCTCATGGAAGTAAATAAGGCTTCGGGATCAATAAAATGTTTACGGTATTTTTGTACTCGAAAGCTAGATGCGTGGTCGTTCGCTCCTAAGAAATAATCTTCATAATTGTAACTTCGGCTTCGCGGCCAAAAGTAATCCAGCATTCAAATATCTTTTGTGGGGCTAGGCTTACAAAAAATAACCCTCATGGGCGTAACTAGGGCATCGGGATCAGTAAAGTGTTTACAATATTTTTGTATTCAAATCCTATGCTTGTAAAAGACCGCGCCATTTTAATATTGCTAAAATGCTTTTAAGGGGGTCGTCTACGTATAAGGTTTCAATAAATCGTTTTTTTTGTTTTACATAATTTTCATTTGTAAGAAGTGAGGAATGTTATTTTCAAAGGATTTGGGTAAACTCTTCACGGTTATTGAGCTGTAGAGCATTGAGCACGCTCGCTCACGGTGTTCCCACGCGCTCCCTGTGAACTTTACACGCGTTTTCCCGAAAGTTGTATTTTTCTAACTTGCACGATTTTAAGAAAAGTTTTACACGCATCGATTCGATTTCTTTTTTTACTTCCTCAGAAAACATGTCGCTATAGTTAGACACGAGCTTTTGACAAAATATTGTTTTTTTTATTATAACAGGCAATAAACATTTGAAAAAAAGGGAAAAAGAACTTTTTTTTTCAAAAATGTTCACCATTTCGAGAGATTTTTGAATTTTACAAAAAGCTCGTGCCTAAGCATAGCTGATGTAATATCAATTATAGATTAGTTTCAATTTTTATTGTAGGTAACGTGGTTGGCCCAAAATCTTGCAAGAAAAATGATATCAAAATTCTGATGAGGGCACGTTCAAAGTCATCCTGCACTCGAATATGTAGACATATAATTTTTATGACCTTGCCTCTTAAAGATTACGATTAAATAAATAAAAAACAAAAGTGAGTGAATATCTTTTTTTGTTCCTTCGTAATAAATTTTGAAAAACAGGCCGCTACGTAGACGACCTCCTTAACTCAATATTATAATATATTGTTACGAATACTAAGTCTAGTGGGCTGTTACGTGTCACTGGATTGTGCAATTTGAAAATCAAACAACTTTAAGTATCCAAACGCAGTCAATAAAAACCAACAATCACTTTATTTCACACTTCACTGTCTTTACACTTAATTATTTGCTTAATTGCTTCGTGTGGCACCTTCTCTAGTCAAAATCAGACTGACTCGCTGCGCCGCACCCGGCTGCCTTTTATACCTGTCCGGCCATCGCGCAGATCGTTCTCGCACATTCCAGAGTGGACTAAAGGTTTCCATGATGATCGCGACCATCCTTGCCAGGTTGGACTAAAAGTAGCCATCATTGCCAGGTTGGACTAAAAGTGTCCATCATTTCATTCAAAAATTTCGAATGTTTTATATTTAATTGGTAAGGGGATTCCACAGGTTATAATACAACATCAAATGTATTATAACTTAATAATGGGGGATTTCGAGAACAAAAAATCGTGTTAAAAATTTTTATATATATAAAAGCAACTGTTTTGCATATAACTTCTTATTAGTACATATCACGTACCTAATTTTGCATACCAATAGAAAGGTATGGGAAAATGCCGTTCCTTTGATACCAATATCGTGAAAATGGATTGATTTATTTTGATAAGGACTTTGAACTCGAGCCCGTTTCCCAGGCAACATTTTAGTTCATTAGATTCAGGAGTCAAATTTAGCATACTTATTTATTTTTTTTAAAAAGGGTTCGTTTTACTGGATTTATAATCCGATAACTATACCTTGTGACCGAAAAGTTTCCGGAAATTTTAAATAAAACGCAAAATTCTTAATCTTCATCAATATTTATTTTATCTCCTTCAAAATATGCTCCATTAGAAGCGATACACATATGCCAACTTTTCTTCCAATCATCAAAACATTTTTTATAGGCGCTTTCCGGTATGGCTTTGAGTTCCCTCTGCGAATTCTGTTTTACGTCTTCTATGGATTCAAAACGCGTTCCTCTTAGTGGTAATTTGAGTTTGGGAAACAGGAAAAAGTCACACGGTGCAAGATCAGGTGAATACGGTGGCTGTTCGATGGTATTTATTGAATGTTTGGCCTTAAAATCGTTGATAATGTTGGCTCGGTGCGAGGGAGCATTATCGTCATGAAAAATCCATGAATTATCCTTCCACAATTGAGGCCGTTTACGGCGGATATTTTCACGCAAACGTCTTAAAACAGTCAAATAATAGTATTTACCGACAGTTTGTCCTTCAGGGACGAATTCATGATGCACCACACCACGAATATCGAAGAAAACAATCAGCATTACCTTGATTTTCGAGCGACTTTGGCGTGGTTTTTTCGGTTTCGGCTCGTTTTTCCTCTCCATTCCGATGATTGTTGGCTTGTTTGCATGTCGGACTCGTAGACCCATGTCTCGTCACCAGTTATGATGCGTTCCATGAAAGTTGGATCGGAATTGGCACAATCAAGCACGTCCAAAGAGACCTGTTCACGGTACTCATTTTGAAGAAAATTCTCAACAAAATCGCAACGCACTACTGAGGTGAAACCAGCAGCTGCCGTAAACAAACTGTCTGACAGATCGCGCTCATTTTTGGCATAGTAATTAAGGACAGTGCTACCAACCTACAGACACTTAAAATATCGAAAAATATACAGCGCGCGAATTTTAAATGAGAATTTCCGGAAATTTTTCGGTCACAATGTATATTACCGTAGGAACATAATTGGAGCGTATAGACGAATGGGCGTTCGGCGCAAATACGCTGTCGAAATACGCTCAGACGTTTGCCTTGCTCACAATTCTGGCGCGAGCAGCAACGTATTAAAATCTCAAAATACGTTTTTCAATTGTCGAAAAATGAATAATACGCCCCTACACGGCGTAAGAAATAGATCTAAGTGAACGTACGACGCTAATACGTTCGTACGCTTGCGTCGTCAGTTGTGTGCGTTTTCATGAAAAAACATGAAATTTAATTTTGACAACGCATTACGTCGAAATTAAATACGCTCATCGCTACGGCAATGAAAATAAAAAAAGCATTGCATTGTACTAGGTTAGGTAAGGTAAGCTGGCGGGTGTTCCTAGCGAAGTTCAGGCAGTTAAACCGTTCCACTTCGCCTTATACCCGTGACAGACATGTAGTACAAAAATCCTGCTAGTACAAAAAACCAATGTCTGTCATCGGTTTTTTCAACTTTTGTTCGAAAGCAACTGGATTTTTGTACTACAATCATAGTACAAAAATCCAGTAGAATACCACGAACAGGAATGGGATTTTTCAGTTTACTACAAAGGGAACCGACTGGAATAGAAACGGAACATACAGCAAAGCTTAAACCGCTTTAAGCTCTTAAAGCTCTTCGTTGACAACCTCACTGCAGGAATAGAGAATGAACAGAAAATATATTTCCGTTATTTTTAAATTTGTTTTCGCCGCTGTCAAAATGTACTACGTAGTACAAAAACCAAGTGTGTGTCAGCATGCTAGTATGGGTTTTTTAGAGCTTTGATTGTAGTATTCTTTGTAGTACAAAAATCCTATGTCTGTCAGCAGTATTAGTCTTTCTCATTAGGTTGTCTACAAAACCTGTATTGATTGCCTGCAGGGGAATCAGAACGTTGCTGATTTGCTCGGCTGGCAGGTGAACACCGCTTTTGGCGATAACATTTGATAGCTCATTTCCCTCTATGCCTTTGTGACCAAGTACCCAATATACATATATGCAGCTTGAAATTCGCAGCCAGCCTTTTTATATGTAGCTACCCGGCATTGCAGAATAATTTTCGATGATATGCAGGAAGATATTATCGCCTTGATGGAGGATTGACTGTCGATGTAAAGATTTATTGATTTGTTAATGGCCGTGTCAATGGATGCGCGCTCCGCTTCGAGCTCCTTCTTAACAATAAACACCTCGGCTTGAAATATGCTGCAGCGGTTCGACAGCCGGAACGGTTGCTCTATGTCCAGTTCCAACTACCTCCATCCTTTTGAAGGCGTCCGTTTAAATATTGATGGTCCTGCGCTCAGGTCTTTGCGACAGTCATACCCTTCTATTGTGGCTTTTATCCTTTCAAGATTCAGCCGCGGGGTCATTTAGCTGTCCACTGCCCTTTGACCTATGGAGCTGTGCCCAAAGGATCCGCATGTGAACTGCCCAGTAGCTCTTAACCTACTTGCAGATTTGACCGCCAGGCATTCCGCCTAGAGATCGATAAGAGGAAGGCTAAGGATCAGATAAAACGCCGCCGTAGGAGTAGTACTTAGAGATCCTGTTACACATAGCGTAGCCAGGCGCAAGAGCTTTTCCAACGGCTTGAGGTAAGTCTTTTTCTTGGGAGCAGTCAATTTCACTGATTGGACCGTATCAGTGCGACTTTAGACCTGGTAAGCCCACCATCGACCAGATATCCACTTTACGCCAAACCTGGAGAAGACCCATGAGAATCAAATCGATACACACCATCTCTTCATCGATTAAAAGGCAGGATTCGATAGCCCCATAAGGGATCGCCTACACGCCGCATTGTCTGAACTTGGTATCCCTGCAAAGCTCGTTAGACTTTTATAGCGACGTTGAGCAATACGTGCAGCTCCGTCAAGGTTGATAGCTGATCCATATTCGTTAACCGCAAACAATAAACTAATTATTTGTCAGAGAATGACAGAGGTAAGTGCTGCCAAAGTCAAATTAATCGTTTGTTCAAAATGCAACCAAGAGATGGGACACCCTTTATTTTGCTTACAAAATATGAATGATTTTAATGGATTTGTTTTGGATCGCTATATTTTATATTAAATACTGTTTAATTTCATAAAAACGACAGCTTAACAAAAAAAGTTAAAACGTCTGCTAGAAAAGTTACACAAAATCCCGGTATTGCCATTTTTAAGTCCCGAAATCCCAGGGCATCCAGAAAGCTTGGATGGTATTCAACGCCTTAATAGCAAGTGAAATCGGCCTCAATGTGTTTAATATGACGTTGGATCTTACCCATCTGTTAATAAATTTTTGCACCGGTCTTTTTGAAAGTATGTACTAAGCTTACATTAGGCCCAAATGCGTGATTTGGGCAAGAATTCCAAAAATTCTTCAAATTTACGAAATGGGTCATTTCAACAAAACGACAAAGCAAATGCGATAAAACCAATTTAATCAACACATCACAAAATGAAGGCGTTTTTCAAAGCTTCAATAGCTTTTATCTATTTTTGAGAGTTCAAAATCACAACGAACGAAAATTATCAAAATCGAAATTTTTAATTGAACTTTTCGTCTGCTTGAGATATGTATATATGTTTATGCATGTAAGGTATGTAATATATTTGTATTCAAATATTAGTAGTGTGTAGAACATAGAGGCAGCAAAAAAGCAACAAATTCTGTAGTCAGTAGCCGAAAAAGAGCTGATCTATGAACTGAGGCAAGAGGACGTGAGCGTATGACATTAGCTGCCAAACGAAATGCAAATAAGGCAATGTAAACGCTTTGAAATGACTCATTTGAAATTACCCATTTTGGCTCAATGGAGCTCTTAAATGCTTTCAAGCGCTCGGTGGAAATACAGTATAATAAAAAATTTTAACATTTTTCGTTCGTTTCTTTTCTATTGATTTGTATTGTGACAATGTATCGCAATGACTGTGTCGTGTTGAAATTAGTATCTTATTATTCTTATGAAAACTTAAGAAATGTATTAAACATATTAAATGATTTCATTTTGTGGATCATATTGATCCACAAAATGATTCTACTATTTTTTGACCATAAGATGCCTCGATTTTCTACGTCTACTATCTACGTATCTTCTACTACGTCTATTATACGATTCTTTTTATGTTGTTTTCATTTTCAGGAAGACAGAACAACAAATAAATTATTTAATGGAGTTTTAAAGCAGGACGTTGCATTGACCAAAAAATTTGTTACGATCCTGCTTCAGTATCCTTCATTCAAAAGTTTGCAGGTGCATTGCAAATTTCTGGAGGTATCGTGCAACGGAATCGCTTGGTTGTCAACATGGATGGCATTTATTTGGTTAGTGGACAATCGGAGTTTATATCAGATGCAGTTAAATATGCTACTTGGGCTGCTATTCGATATAGTTGTTATAGCATTACTAAAAGCCAGTTTTAGAAGAAGAAGGCCGACTTCGTGTGCAGACATGCTAACTCTGGGTCCTGACAAATTTAGTTTTCCATCCGGCCATGCCTCTAGATCAACTCTGATATTGATGTTTTTTGTGACTTTGTATCCTGTGTCATCTATATGGTGGCTACCGATTACAGCGTGGACAACATGTGTATGTTTGTCTCGTTTGCTCTTAAATCGTCATTATATATTGGATGTGGTGTGTGGAATAGTTCTTGGTATTCTTGAGTCGTTGTTCTTGAGAATTATATGGATTGGCGAAAACAATGCAGCATCAATTATAAATTTTTTATCGAATGATAATTTGCCTGGTGGTACCGAATAAGGAATAAAATATAAAAACCAACTTTTGTACGAAAACGTAAAATATTTTGTAGATATTAAAAAGTCAAGAAAATCAATATTTTAAGCTTCATTTAACGTACACCTGTCAATTACATACAACTATACCAATCTTGTTACCCGACCAATGGCGTCACAGAGGGGGATCAGCGGACAGATCCCCTTTGGTGGATAAATTCATTTACCCAATTTAATGTTACAATATCGAACTGTGGAGAGTTTCTTATTTGCTTGGGCTCCAACTAAAACCTCATAGTTGAACCTCCCATTGCCAGACCATGGTGCAAAAAAGAGGATAATCGAGGATTGTTGTTAAGGATAAAAAAAACCCAATAAGTCTGAACACACTCATTTTTCTTGCTTTCCTTACATTTTATTAGATACAACTGTAAAAATATACTTGAATAATTAAATAAATACCGAGTTTCAATTTTCAAATTAAAAAGAACGACGGTAAAGTATAAAAAAAACAAAACAATTTATACATGCAAAATACGTTGCTTGTGGATCAGCTTCAACAGCTTCAACCAATGCAGTTTTTGCAACGATATAATAAAGTATCATTACTGAAACACATTGAGATTTTACATTGGACACATAGAAAACTTGTTTTGATATATGTAGATATGATTACACTGCACAACAGCATGTCTGTTGCATGGAGTGTTTTACATGAATCTGAATCGTTTTTCCACCCTGATTTCAAAACCATACTCCGTTTTATGTATCAGCTCTAAAAATGGGCGTGTCACTTTTTTTTTCGTTTTCGACTGTAATTTCTGAACCAATAATCCTATCGACCTGTTGCACTTACAACATTTCATGCCATCTTTTCTGACATTAATCAATTTTATGCGTCCTAAATTGGCGTTGTTGTTGGCGTTAGCGTTAGGAAAATATTGAATTTTGAGGTGTTTTTTCTGATGGCGAAAATTGTACAGACGTTTCATAAATCAAGTTACTAAGTATATGAAAAAACATCAAGCAATACAACACAGCCAAATTATTTGGCGGAATACACATACGCATCGAAATAATAACAAAAATGTACCATAGTCAACTTCATGATTTTTCCTTAAAAAATTAGGAGCCTCAAAATATGCTCTTTTATGTGTTCCATTTATAGTCTGGAATACAAGCGAAAAACAAAAAGATTTTGAATTGCTCGAAACAAAAAAAATTAAAAACTTTGCATATTTTTAGGAAAAAGTATGAAGTTGACTATGGTGCATTTCTGTTATTATTTCGATGCGAATGTGTATTCCGCCAAATAATTTGGCTGTGTTGTATTGCTTGATGTGTCGATTTTCATTATACACCTAACTCGTTAATTGTTTTACAAAAAATGTGTATGTTTTTGACCATCAAAGAAAACGCCTTAAAATTTCATATTTTCCGACTTTGAGGTCCAATTACCGCGGCATTTTAAAACTTATAAACATAAGTTGTATCGGAAAAGAAGCCGTGTGGAGTTGTTAATGCGATAAGGTGAAATGAAATCATGCCAATCGGGTTTTTGGTTTGGAAATTACGATCAAATATATGGAACAAGTAGAGGAAAAACTGAAAAAATGACACGGTACCTATCTCTCAATAACTAGAGCTGCTAGATAAAATCTGATATCTGATGATAGATTCGAAATCAGCGCACCCAAATTAGTAAGAAATAGTAGAAAAACTCCATGCAACAGAAAAAAAGTGGTTTTTGTTGTGCTGTGTTATTCATGGATTCCTTGCACTGTTGATAACACAGGGCAACAAATTTCGACTTTTGGTCGGCTTTTCTGGGTTTGACATCAGTTCTAGGGTAATTAGGTACCGCTGATTTCGAATCCGCAAGCCGTTTTTAAAACTTAGTTTTCGCAAAAAATGGGCGTGTCCCTTTTTCGAATTTTCCCTGACTTTTTTCACGTTTTCGATTGTAACTTCTAAACCAATAAACCGGTTGACATGGTTTTCTCTTTGTGGCATTTACAACA
This sequence comes from Melieria omissa, assembly GCA_963971225.1. Lineage (NCBI taxonomy): Eukaryota > Metazoa > Arthropoda > Insecta > Diptera > Ulidiidae > Melieria > Melieria omissa. The sequence continues at coordinate 117,675,700 of OZ020267.1, forward strand.
CCTCACGGCTTCTTTTCCAATGTAATTTATTTTTATAAGTTTTACGATTTCGCGGTAATTGGACCTCAGAGTCGGAAAATATGGAATTTCAAGGATAGTCAAAAACGCAAATTTTTCTTAAATCTATCAATGAGTTAGGTGTTAAATAAAAGCGGAAACATCAAATAATACAACACAGCCAAATTATTTGGCGTGGTTCCCATTCTTATCGAAATAATAGTAAAAATGTGCCATCAGGGCTATGTGACGACAGGGCTGTCGTGCCAGTCGAGAAGAAGAAGAAGAGGAGTTTCATAGTGCGGAGGGAAGCCACAAAAGGGGAAGAGCTTTGCCAGTAATATTGCGTTCAAACTGACTCATTTAAACTAGTTTAAGTAAAAAGAGCTTTTTGTTGAACACAACCGTCCAGACTGCTCAATGAAGTTTAATTTGACAGCAGTTTGTTTACACACAACAAACAAATATTTTTGTAAACTGATGTGCTGGGAGCATAATTCGAGCGAAATATTGGCGCATATTTCATAAACCACGGCATCGTACTCAACTTCATTCAATATTAGACGCCTTGTATTCAGATGCCACAAAAAAGCAATGAATGGAATGAAAGCAGTGCGAGCAAAACGATAATTTTTATATATTTCAACATTTTCACATTTTCAATGTTTGTTTGGTTTTGTTGTGATAAATTGACAGCTGAATCTGTAGGGATGTTTTTTCTGGTTTGTGTCTAGGGTGTGCGCTGTATTCAGTTGACAAAAAAGCTTTTTCATAGAAAGCTTTCGGATGCAACCTTGCGTTAAACTTAACACGTTTAATTTCCAACAACAATTGCATGTGAGTGAACAGGTTTTCGAACTGGTTTTGTTCATTTAACTTGTTTAAGCACATTAAACACGTTTAAGTCGTCAGTTTGAACGCCATATAAGAGAGCGAGCGCTTCAGTTTGCGTTCATTAGCTGTGCAAACTGAAGCACACTCACCCAACAACCACAGATGAAATAAAAATGCCTCTTCACCTGTGTACACATGGGCGTATCAGGGTAGGAAGCAAGGATCAGTATTTGCGCCCCTAAAATTGGAAATTCTATGTTCTGTAAATATATAGAATTCCCTATTCTATTCTATTTGTATTCTTTATTATAAGTTTTCAAATGTATCTTGTAATCTTTTATTTAGTTGGAGCCCGAAAAATCCATATTGAGGCATATACATATGTGCATATATCCGATTACTGCAAGAATTTTAATTCAGAATAGTTCAGTAACGAATACTGGGGCAGTAAATTTAAAATCCTAGATTTTCTCATTATAGTTCTTTTTCGAAAGCATTGTATGTGGGCCGTAAAAACATTTAATATAATTTTAAAATTATTGCGGGCTAGTAAAAAAGTTCTTTCTTTCTTTTTATTTCCCATTTTAAATGTCATTGTTGATTACTTATTATTATTTATTTTTTACTTTTTTTATTGCTTGTAGCGATCATATAAGTCGCCATGCCAACCATATTTTATTTTCTTTTCTATGATTTTGCGCACACTAAAGTCGGCAGTGAGATGCCGTGCAGGCTTATAGAAGAAGAACAAAAGCCAGCTAGAAAATAGAAATCGTTTTACAATTTCAGCTTTTCGCCAGCGCAACAACAACAACAACAGCACATCGTCTTCATCTCCCAATCATCCCACGCCGCAGCAGTGTGCTAACGCAGACTCGCTGCAGTGAGCGCAACACATAAAACTACGTTCTCGCTTGTAAAGCAACGCTCTCACCACATACGTCATCTGTGAGAGCAGAGCGCGGGTTCCAATGTTAGAACCCGCCATACAAAATGTTTGCTTGTATGACATGCGCATTCTGTATGTTTATTTATTTTGGTTGAAAATAACTGTCGCCAATGTGTACCAACAAAGTATACGAAAGTGTTGCTTTCCACGCAAAAGAAAAACATTTTTTATTATTTTTCATATTGCGGAGTGAGAAGAGTTGAAGGAAAAAATGAAACTAATATGGTTCTTTTAATGGAAAAAATGGCAATACGCAAAGAATTACGATACAATCAAAAACTAGATTTAGTTGACGGATTTGAATGCACAGGCTTCGAAAGAACAAAAAAAATTGGTAAGCAAGTATGTATATTTATGTTGAAGTCCATGTTCTCGAGTTGGTGTTCAATTTTAAACTATTTTGTGTCGGAGAATGGATTAACTGCAGATACCTTGTGGCATCAACGCCGAAGAAAAAAACGTTTCAACTGATTTCGATGTTCGAGTCAAGGGTCCGGTGGACTCTACGCAAACCAGTAAATGTTGTCCGGGCCCATTACATTGTTTTCCTCTATTAACCTGTTTGACCATTTGAAAATTTTATTTAATAAACTTTAACGTTAATTTTAACGTTTACATAGATGTATGTAAATAATTGTTTAATAACATGAATAAAAAAGACTTTACATATTGATTAGTTACAGTTGGAAATTGCCGAAAAATGTAACATTGGCGTAAAAGAAGTGGCCGCAAAGTGATACAATCTGCGGTGCCAATATAACGGCGAAATAAGAAAAATCAAACAAAAGAAAAGTGGGTCTGGTTCTGGCGAGTTGTATGTTTCCCGTTGGGTGTTATTCATTGCTTTCAATTTTTTACCAAAAGCTGGGTCCTGTAACACGTCAGTAAAAGCAATTGATTTTATTTATTTAAATGCATATACATATTTACCGGACAAAACGCATATAAACAAAGAGTCTAAATACGCGCGTATTGCCATGGAATTTCCCATTCTAAGCTCAAAAAATATTCTTGAAAAATATGTTGAACGTATTTTGCATCTGCGGACGTATTCCCATGGTTCCCTCTGTGCATTAGTGGTATTTTTTCATTGACTTCGTTTCGCCAACTACGAAAACACGCATTAAATTTAGAAATCTTTCAAAAACATGTGCTATGTATGTACTATATTTACCTGTAGCAAGAAATCGCAGTCACTGCCAATATTTCTCCTGCAGGAATCGCTTTGCGCAAATGATTTTTTCATTTGCCAATATAGTAATGCTATTCCCCGCAACCACAAAAGCAGCGTTCATCGTCATGTTTATCAACTGGCGCAACAGCGGCGAGAGTACGAATGAGTACAGCGTTACTAGCGGCCAGCAGTTGAGTGAATGTCCATTGCCCGGTCGACACCCGCGAAGAGGGTACAGCTAAGTGGGTTTTGCCGACCAAGAATAAGAGTGTTAATACAGTCTCTAAGAATTGCGTTCTTTCCACCAACACCACAACAGCATCGATAGCACCCTGAATATGCAAAAGTGGTGTATTTCTTCAGACCGGGTCGAAGTAAACATCACAGGTAAACGACAGCGCTCTGCGGACTGCGAAGGCCCTTCTGGTAAGCGGCACAAGCAAAAAGAAAAAGCTAGAGAACCCAGCACGTCCAAAGCGCCTGCTGCGACCAATGTGGTGGCCAAACGACATCTGATTGTGGCACTCATTGACCGCAGTAACCCGCCGAGTCAAATGTCGCAAGAGCGCTGGCTGTTGGAAGCCATGTTCGTCAAAATAAAAGCCGAGCTCAAGGCGGCGATGCCATCGTTCGATGGCGCCGGATAGTTTAACGGCGTAAAAATTATTAAATGCAACGTCGATCCGACCTTGGTATGAAGTGGTGGATCGAAGCAACATCCCGTCGCTGACCAAAGCGAAGGCCCCGATACCTCGAGTGGTGAAGCCGGAAGATGCTCTGCGAAAAAAACCTGATGTGCCGACGGATGACTGGAAGGTGTTACATGTTGCAAAGCCGGCTGCTGCAAACGCTGGGCAGAGTTACGTCCTCCAGATCAACAAGTCGGCCGAGGACATTTTATACCAGCGGTTCGGAAAGATGGCGTGGCGAGTAGGGAGTGTGTACCTTCGGTTCAAAAACGCCATCCGACCGACAAATACCAAAACACACACGCAGGCAGATGCCAAAGGTCCTTCAAATCAATCTCCACCGCAGTAAAATTGCCTAAACCGAGCTTCTCCTCAATTTAGAGGAGAAAGGCTACGATGCGGCTTTAGTCCAGGAACCATGAATAGTGGACTTAAGTCGCAAAACTTCTACACATACATTCCGAGTGCCACGAACAAGGTAAGAGCTTCTACTTGTAAGGAAAAGTATTCGTTCTTACTTACCAATTTCTCCTCAGATGACCTAACTGTGGTGGCTGCAAAGGGCGGCAAGGACGACTATTATCAATTCAAATGTCAGAAACCCCAGCAATACAAACTGGGATCTGTGCAGAGGCGCACTTGGCAGGGCGTTGGCGAAATTAGCTAACATAAACTTCGTAACTAAACACGAGAAGAGCCTCAACATTCTCACAACTTCTCTTATCAAATGGAGATTAGTTTGAAGAAAACAAAATTATTATCGATGAATAATTCAACCGCTCTCGTTGTATTGATAATTTTGGGGACTTTGTGGGCAGAAGGTATGTACCATTGACTTTAATTGCGGATACGGGTTAATCAATTTATTTTTTATTACGAGTATACACTTTCAAACATATTATATAAAAATCTTTAGGAACCGCAGGACATACATGCTTCTTTGTTTTCCAGCGAGCATACCATTGCCGCCATGTTACGATCTCTGTCAGCATTATCTGGAAATTTATTGATTTTATTGTCCATTGGCTCGCCATTACACTCTCCATTTCGGGTCACACGACTTTTATCTACGGTAAATTGTATTGCATTTGCTGCTGGTTTGGTCCGTAGATAGTACATTCCAGTTTTAAGTCCAGCTTTCCATGCATAAAAATGAATTGATGTTAATTTTCCATAATTGGGCTCTGCAACGTGGATATTAAACGATTGGCTCTGATCTATAAAAGCTCCTCGATCGGCAGCCATTTTTATGGTTGACTTCACTGATATCTCCCAAACAGTTTTATAAAGATCACGAATAAATTGCGGTATGGTCTCAATATTTTGTATAGAGCCACGACTTGATATTATTTTAGTCTTCATGTCTTCATCCCAGAGGTCCAGTTCTGTCAGATCTCTCAGTAAATGGTGATTGACAACCTGAAACTCTCCAGATAGAACTCGCCTTGTGTAAATATTCGAAGTGTAAGGCTCAAATGATTCATTGTTCCCTAAAATTTGCGCTGTAGAAGCTGTTGGCATAGGAGCAATAAGAAGAGAATTTCGAACACCATGTTTCGCAATTTTTTCCTTTAATTCACCCCAATTCCAAAGATCAGTAGGCGTTTTATCCCACATATCATACTGAAGTATGCCCTTGCTAACGGGACTTCCTTTGTAAGTCTCATATGGGCCAAAATTTTCAGCTAGCTCGCAACTTGCTTCCAAGGCCCCGAAATATAATGTTTCAAAAATTTGTTGATTCAACAAATATGCGTCATCGCTTTCGTATGGGTAACGCATTAGAATTAGTGCATCGGCAAATCCTTGAATTCCTATACCAATGGGGCGATGTCTTAAATTAGACTTCTTTGCTTCGGGCAACGGGTAGTGATTTATGTCAATTATTTTATTCAAATTCTTAGTAACAACTTTCGTTACCTCCTTTAACTTATGAAAGTCATATGTTTTTTCGGGTGTAACAAACATATTTAAAGCTATAGATGCTAAATTGCAAACCGCTATCTCATCTGGAGCAGAATATTCAATTATTTCCGTGCACAAATTACTGCATTTTATGGTTCCAACATTTTGTTGATTGCTTTTTCTATTGCATGAATCTTTATACAGCATGTATGGTGTTCCTGTCTCCACTTGAGATTCAATTATAGCAAACCAGAGAGATTGCGCCTTGACTTTTTTGTTAGCCAAACCTTCTCGTTCATACTTCTCATACAAAGCTTCAAACTTTTCTCCCCATACATCATGCAAGCCTGGGCACTTATGGGGACACATTAACGACCATTCTTCGTCTGCTTCCACCCTTTTCATAAAAAGGTCAGGGATCCATAGAGCATAAAACAAATCTCTTGCTCTGTTTTCTTCCTTTCCGGTATTTTTTTTCAGATCCAAAAAGTCAAATATATCAGCATGCCAAGGTTCCAAATATATAGCAAATGCTCCCGGTCTTTTGCCACCGCCTTGATCAACATAGCGGGCTACATTATTAAATACTCTTAACATTGGCACTAATCCATTTGAAATTCCGTTTGTTCCCGCAATAGATGTTCCCTTAGCTCGAATGCAATGGACGTTGATACCAATTCCTCCGGCAGATTTAGAAATCAAAGCGCATTGATGAGCCGACGTAAAAATACCATCAATTGAGTCTGCCACCATGGTCAAAAGAAAGCATGAGGAAAGCTGTGGTTGTCTGGTTGCAGCAGCAAACAGAGTTGGAGAAGCATGCGTGAAGTATCGTTCAGAAAGTAAGTTATACGTCCCAATCGCCTCGTCAATATCTTCTCCATGTATTCCAATGGAAACTCTCATTAACATGTGTTGGGGTCTTTCAGCAATTTTTCCATTAATTTTAAGTAAATATGAGCGCTCAAGAGTTTTAAATCCGAAGTAATTGTATCCAAAGTCACGATCATATATAATGGCAGAATTCAATCTATCTGCGTTATCTTTCACAATTTTATAGTGGTAATCAGATATTATAGGAGTAGGAACTCCTGTTTCATTACTTATGTGATAATAAAGGTCATTAATGACATCTGCAAAAAAATCGAGGAAGGTTCGTTATTAATAGTTATTTAAAAAATGTACATAATTTAAATCAATTATTAAACTAGACCGCCATAGAAAAAAGCATGACATATTTAGTCAAAAAGTTTATCTATTGCATTAACCCAAATCCCTGAAATCGCTCTCTGATCGAAATGCAGCCTGCACTCGCGATCAATTTTTTGCGATGCGTTACTACGCTGAACACTACAAAAATTGTTTTGTTAGATGTACTGCTGCCAATACAGCAACGATTTCCTTTCCGTAGCATTCATTTGGAATTTTAAATTTTGTTTGAACATTATTTGAAAAAAAATTTTCTTTACAGGTTACAGCAGAGCGACTCGTTAATACACAGACGGAAAACAGTCGAGGGGACAAACGTGAGAGCGTAATGATAAGCTTTGATAGCGCAAAATTAAATTTACGAAGAGCAAACAGATGCACGTACAGTCGCTCACAAAAATATTCGTACAGCACTCTGTTCTCAAATAAATGTCTTGAATCTTCAAAAACAAACCAAGTTTTTGAGTTACATTTCACTAGTGTGTTTACCACAATATTTACACTCAAGACTCCAACTAAAATCTTAACAGAATGTTCGGCGAGACCATAATTATGTGGACGAAACTTCGAAAATTTCAATTTTTTATTCCATAAAAATATTCGTACAAAAATGTGTATGTATATTGAAAAAATTGTATTTTAATTTTATGTAACGCGATGAAAAAAAATAATTTTATACCTTTATAATGAGGGAAAGTCGCTGTCCGAAATAAGCGAAATGTTCGGTAGAAGCCCTTCTACTATGCAAAGCTTCATACAAAAAACAAAAACACGCATAACTTTAAAAAATAAAGATCTTTCGGGCCGGCCGAACTTATTAACCCAGCGCGATGAACGCTTAATATTACGAAAAATAAAGGCAATTTATCCGCAAGAAAAATCAACGACTTGAAAACATGCCTCAGTGTTGAAGTTAGCGACGAAACTGTGAGAAGAGTTCTGCCGGAATATGATTTCCATGGACGTCCAGCACGAAGAAAAAACCGCTAGGCGTCGATGGACGGCACCCCCACACCCGCAAAGGCTGCATACAGAGTCCTCGGCCGTCTGGCCCGTGGCATAATTAAATTGCAATATGCAGTGGCGGCCGCGATGGCTAAGTTAGTGCTGTCTTCAGCGATCTGTCGATCCCACCTCTAATCCCTTTATTTTTTTGTTCTTTTGTACTCATGTTTCCCTCTATTTTCTGCTCCCCGGCTTCGGCCGTTTGTATCGTTTAATGTTTATTGTATTCTTTGTATCATTCATTATTCGTAAGTCGACGAATAAAGACCCACGAACCCGAAAACCAAACGCGTTTTATTTCCACCGCTCCGCCAACGTATACAATATTCTTTGGTCAAATGAAAACGTTCACTTTCTCAGTGAATTTTAACTTACTGTTAAGTTAAGATTGTAATAAAAAAACATCAACTAACCTGAAAATGCTTTTTTAGTTTCCTTGTGCAAATTAGAAACCGCAATCCGCGCTGCTAGTATAGCGTAATCTGGGTGTTGCGTCGTTAAACTCGCAGCAATCTCAGCAGCTAAATTATCCAATTCTTGTGTTGTTACTCCACAATATAAGCCATTTATTGCCTTTAAGGTGATCGATACCTACATAAAACAATAAACACATTTTTTGGTTTGAAATTGAATAAAAACACTAAAAAGACAAAAAAATAACATTAAGAAACTTGAGTTCAGGCCGTGGTAATACAACGTGGAATCGCTCGTCGAAAACGTCGACTGTTCTCTGCAGAAGTTTCGGCGTAAATTTTACTAAACTCGGTGTTGTTTCAGCTGTTATTTTGTTATATCCTTGAATTGTTATATTGGTTTATTATATCTTTGAAGATGGAGTGTTTTTTGGCTCACGGTTCAAGTAAACCCCTTATATACTCAATTAGATGCACGTTAGGTGACTAGGGAGAAAGTTTTTTAAACTTGTTTTCGCACTTAGATACAAAAACAATTGCATGGGAATTTGAGCATTTAAATGCGATGTTGATTACATTTAAGGGAAGGCTCCCCTGGATTTGGACCGAAAAATGGTTTTTTTTTTTTTGCATAAAACGAAGGCTACATATATGTAGAATATGTGTGTAAAAGGATTTTTTGATACGACGCGTATTTTCATGGGAGAACACACCTGTCTCACGCGCGCTACGGGACGCTCCACTGCTCTAATTTGCTTCAAACGCGTTTATCTCGAAACCATTTTTTCCAATCTAACTGAAATCACCGGACTTGATCTAATGATCCGATTTTCTTCATCTAAAAACTGCTCGAATGTATTTGATTTTCTGTATGCCTTGAACCTACAATTTGCATAAATAGTTATTTATTTTTAATTTTTAAATGTGGTTGAAATTAAAAAAAGGTGCAAAAAATTTAACTTTTTTCTTCAAATATTCATTGTGCAAGAATTTTTCGTTTCAATTTTTTGAGTCTGGTTCAATGCACAGACAATTTTGTTATCTTTAAGTAATGACAATGCTTTTTGATTTCAGTCCACTACAAGAGGCTGCAGGATTACAGTTCTCGAGCGATGTTTGGCGCGCAGAGGCCTACGGAAATCGCCATTTTGTAGCCGCCATTTTGAATTTCATCAAGTTTTTTAACTTTTTAAACTCCTAAATAATAGACGAATTTAATAGTCAAAACCGGAAGTTTGTACGCCTTTTCATTATCCCACAAAAAAATTACAAACTTTGCCTTATTTTTGCCCAAATCCAGGGGAGCCTTCCCTTAAGCGTTAAATGCAATTAAGGCCAGGTGGAAATAGGCTATTAGATGGGAAAAGGAGGGAAGAGGGGCTATAACCACCTAAAGTGCAAGCAGGGCTTCAGATTCAGTAAAATATTTACAGTACTTCTGCATCCAAACTCTTTTTGTGTGGCCGGCCTTCGGCTGGGCTGCTTGAAAAATAACCCTCATAGGTGCAACTAGGGCCGGAGCATCAGTAAAGTGTAAACAGTATTTCTGCATTATAATTCCTAATCCGTTACCGGCCTTCGTTGGAATTATGTCGTCAGCCTTAAATCAAAATAAATACAACTAATACAAAAATAATTAAAATTTATAAACATGTTGAATTGCTTTAAATGTGGCTAAAACTAATTAAATTTACATTTATACTGAATTTAAAAACGTCAATATGGCAATGCTGTCGATATTTCTTCAGCTGTTTTGCTATTGTGAATGTCAGTTGTATGGAGTACAAAAATAAGTGTTAAATTGCGAGACGATTTTTTTTTATTTAAAAAATTTATAACTTATAAATTAGACAACTCCGACGACTAGAAATTTACTCTTCTAATAGTGAATACTGCCTACCATAAAAATTGCAGTGCTCTAGCTCACCGAACAAGAGACAAGCCTAAAATTTTGCCGCGGAAGCAGTTTTAAGGGGCGTGGTCCGCCCCCCTAAGTCCCAGTTATATATCCGAATATCTTAAGAAATTTTAAACCGATTACGATATAGCTGTCATATGAAAGGTATTGGCTGTATTCCTAAACGACAGTTGCGCTGCATAAGTACAAATCAGAATGTTCCCTAACGCAGGCAAAAAAATACTGCACGTCCACCCTGTTCCTAAACGCAGGCATCAAGTAATCGATGAGCATCAGATGCGCAAACTGCTCATCACAAATTTTGTCGATGCTTTGGTTTGACACTGAAATTTTTGAGCAGCGATTAAACGTTTTAGCTTTCGGCTTCTAATGTTTGCAATGGCTTATATTGGTGATGGTTATATTGGCTCACTTGCCAAATCCGCAAATAATTTCAACATACAATTTATTATGGCTTCCATCTTCATTCACAATATTGCGCATGAAATTAATTCCTAATAATCGGCCGGAAGGGCGAGTTTGGCCCATGCCGATCAATCGGCCGAAAGGGCGAAGATAGAAGATAGAAAAAAATAACACGAATGAATTCAATCAAAAACAAAGTCTATTTTATAAAGTAACAAAAGGAACTATTACATATTGTTGTAATATTTATCAGAAAATTACAAAACAACGAGAAAAGAAATAATCAAAAATTAAATAAAATAACAAGAGAATTCAGAATTCTAATACATTAACATGTAGAGAAGCAAAATACTGACGCAAATATTGCGTCAAATAAAATTACGATTTTTATATTAAAATTTGTACTCTTATAGCCTATTTCCACTGGGCCTTAACTACAGTTTGACATCGCATTTAAATGCCCAAATTCCCATGAAATTGTTGTTGTGAAAAACTGAGTTAACTCACTTTCAAAACTGAGTTAACTCAGTTCAGTACAGACATCTAACAGAAAATGTTATGTTAAAATAGGGGGCAATACTCACAAATGTACAAATTTTGATAGCATGCTTTCAGGCGCTGCAAGAGCCGTACGAACACAAACGGAAGAAGGGATTTGAATTGCGTTCGGTGTGGTAGATTTTTTGCTAAGACAATTATTTGTCACTATATTTTTCGCAAAAATACATATTGTCTGTCATAATCAAACTCAAAACATCTATTATTTGCCAATAATAAATGCTGAAAAAGAAAATAAAAAAGTGGAACTTCTCACGAACCGTCTTGACATTAAAAATTCAGACAGCTGTGATATCAACCAGCTGACAACTGTCACAAATGAACTAAACATTGACAAATGAAATAAATTTTCATAAATGAAACAAATATGAAAACGCAGACATTCCTAGACTGTTGAGAAGGAAAGCAGAGTGGTTTTCATGCAGTAGAGGGGCTACAAGAAACCATACATACGTATACAAGGAGATGGCGGCGATGGGTAAGCTGTGGTTGCCCAGAAATAAATGCAGAATTTGGCTTGGCCAAATAAAAATGTAAACAAAAAACATCTGTTGTATTTAACTCGATTCCGGTGGAAACGCTTGACAGTTCTCAAATTTAACAGAGCCCTTCACTGCAGTTAAGCGCTCAGTGGAAATAGGCTATCACTTTCAAAACTGCGTTAACTCAGTTTTGCCATTTACAGACGTGTAACAGAAAATTGTATGTTAAAATAAGGGGGGCAATACTCACAAATGTACAAATTTTGATAGCATGCTTTCAGGCGCTGCAAGAGCCGTAAGAACACAAACGAAAGAAGGGATTTGAATTGCGTTCGGTGTGGTAGATTTTGCTAAGACAATTACTTGTCACTATATTTTTCGCAAAAATACATATTGTCTGTCATAATCAAGCTCAAAACATCTATTATTTGCCAATAATAAATGCTTAAAAAGAAAATAAAAAACGTGGAACTTCTCATGAATCCTCTTGACATTAAAAATTCAGACAGCTCTGATATCAATCAGCTGAAAACTTTCCAAATTAAATAAACATTGACAAATGAAATAAATTGTTTCACAATTTTGAAAACGCAGACATTCCTAGACTATTGAGAACGAAAGCCGAGTGGTTTTCATGCAGTAGACGGGCTACAAGAAACCATACATACGTATACAAGTAGATGGCGGCGATGAGTAAGCTGTGGCTGCCCAGAAATAAATGCAGAATTTGGCTTGACCAAATAAAAATGTAAACAAAAAACAGTTGTTGCATTTAACTCGATTCCGGTGGAAACGCTTGACAGTTCTCAAGTTTAATAGAGCCCTTCACTGCAGTTAAGCGCTCGGTGGAAATACAGTATAACCTTATTGGTAGGTAATTAAAATTTGTCTCGCTTCGAAGGTGAAATTAAAAATGTCCAATATATTGGACTACACCCCATACAATTCATACAGAACGGGTTTATTTTCATGTCGGAAAGGGTTAAAAACAAAACTAGACACTTCCGATAGTTTTCCTTTTAAGAGGGGTATAAGGGAACCTTCCCTTACCCCTCCCCCCGGACAGATATGTCTTTTGCCAGAAATTTCGGCACAATCAAATACTGAAGCGCTAATAACATTCTTCCAGGAGCGCAAATGCTTTTAGAAATATACGCAATTTAGACCAGTGCAAGCGCACCGGTGAAAAGTAAGGAAAAACTACTAAAAACGAAAAGCGTAATATGTCTCACCATAGCATGCTTTCAGCAGAGTGGAACAATCAAGCGCGGACCTAACCGATGGTCATTTGATTACGCATGACTCATTACACGAATTTCATCAAGAAATTCAATACAAAATTGGAAACACGAAACCATACGAATGACTTACCGGATCCACAAAATCCATGTTGAGTCCGTAACACAACTTCTGGACTCGAGAAGTGATTTTGTCGAAATGCACGTCTTCTTTCCTGCCATCTGAAACCGAAAAAGGTTTCTCTTTACTTTCTACAGCAGCTCACGTATATCTAACAAACCTCTTTTAATTACATAAAGCTTGGGCGACTTCATTGTTAACGATGCTCATACGAAAACAAAAACGAATGGAAATCGCGCGCAAAACGTCTTTTAGTGATGGTAAAATATGTGAACTTAAGCTAGAACTTATCGATAAATTACAATCAGAAAATGTATTAATGGAAAAATATTTCAATTTTAATCTTGCTATACCTTTTTCAATTTCTAGTCCGATTTTCTTGCTGCTTTGGCTCAGGGGCCAATATGTAATCAGGAAAACTAAAAACTGTATTTTTCATATTTTTTTTACAAATGAAAATGTTCACCCCATTTTCAGCTACTATGCGCCCCAGTATATCTACATGCGACTACGGGAGGATGGTTGATCAATTGGTAGCTGAGCCACACGGCAATGACCCAAGGGTAATTGCGGTCGAGTTTAATGCCTGGGCTACGGATTGGGGCTCGTCCAGAAATAATGCAAAGGGGTCAATTCTCCTGGAGGCCATGGCGACTTTTGACATGGTTCTTTTAAATACCGGAGATAAGCCGAAATTTAGCAAAAATGGTCGTGTAACATATATTGATGTCACATTTTTAAGTCAGAGCTTGGCCAGAGGCTCAACGTGGGGGGTTCACGACGGTTTCACCTTAAGCGAACCCCAACTAGTTGTGACCTCCTTACAACAAGGTCTTTCATTGCAAGGGCGTGCGCAACCGTACTAGGCTGGAAGCAGAGCACACTGGTCGAAGACGTGTTTCAGTTGTGCATGGAGGATTGTTCACTATCGTGTCCAGCGCAAAACCGGACATCTTAACTTATGTGCACAATTGCAGCGGCATGCGACGCATCAATGCAACGCCGCGCTTTTTCAAGCCGCATGCGCTCAGTATATTGATGGAAGAGCAATATTGCCGAACTGCGAAGAGTTTGTATTGCTGCCAGACGAAGATTCCAACGCGCAACAGACGCTGGTACTTGAAGCAGACTGCACGCCTCACTGAAGAAAGCAAAAAACGAGCTGAAGCTCGCCATCAAAATTAGCAAAGCAAAATGCCTTACTGAGCTCTGCGACACGGTTGATGAACACCCGTGGGGAACGGCGTATAAAGTCGTGAGGAAGTAACTGACATCGTTTAGCCCACCGCCACCCACCTCGGCGACTTTTTTGAAGCGTGTCGTAGAAACCCTGTTTCCGCCGCAAAACGATCCTTTGACAGATTTACAAACAGTCTGTGAATATGAAGAGCCAGCAGAAGTATACTGCGACGTGCTGCTGAAAGCGTGCAGCAGCGTTGGGTACCAAAAGGCCCCAGGGCCAGATGGTTTACCCAACACAGTGCTAAAACTAGCAATTAAATGTCACACCGACTTATTCTTGCGCATCTACAATGCATGCCTTAAGGAAAGGGTGTTTCCGGATAGATGGAAAGCGCAAAAACTGGTCTTGCTGCATAAAGGGAAGAAGCCCCCGACGACCCGTCGTCGTTTCGTCAAATATGCATGCTTGACACCGCAGGTAAATTGTTGGACTAGGTAATTTGCAACAGCTTCGAGGATGCAATCACAGAGGCAGGCGGTTTATCAAATCTGTTATTTGGCTTTAGGAAGGCGAACTAAAGAGTACTGCAGCGTGGCAACTTTAGACATAAAAAATGCCTTCAAGCCCTAGATGGGGCAACATACTAGCTGCGCTGCGACGACTGCGGGTACCGGGGTACATAGTCGACATCATCGCAAGCTACTTCAGCAAGAGAGTGCTGAAATACGATACAGACAAGGTGGAAATCAGCCACTCAGTCACAGGGGGCGCTCCACAGGTGTCTGGTCTTAGGCCCTTCCCTTTGGAATACCATGTACAACGGTGTTCTGCGGCTACGAGTACCAAAGGCTTCAAAAATTGTGGGTTTCACCGACGACATAGCCATTGTTGTGACCGGCAAGATCCTGAATGAAGTCGAAGAGACGTGCAACAGCGTGGTGGAAACGGCGCAGAAATGGCTAATATCCGTGGGAGTTTTGCTCGCTGAGCAAAAAACGGAGGTTCTGCTAATCTCCAGCCGGAAGGTCGTAGACATAGCCCATGTCCGGGTGGGTGGCAACACTCGCAACCGTCGATTAGGTACCTCAGCGTAATGCTGGATACTCGCCTGTACTTCAAGCACCACATCGCGCATGTCAGCAACAAAGCAGCGAAGACGGTGGCCGCGCTTTCGCGAATCATGCCGAACAGTGGCGGTCTAAACAGCCTAGGCGGCTGTTTCTAATGAAAGTAGTAGCCGCCACAATGTTATACGCGGCGCAAATATGGGCTCCGGCGATGAGGGTCAAGTCGTACCGGAACCATATAGGATCCGTGTACCGCATTAGCGCAATCCCAGTGTGCTGCGCATTTCGTAGGACGTCATTTGACGCCACCTGCGTGGTGGTGGAGATGGGGCATCAATGCAGTATAGCGAACCCTCGGCTCAGATGTAGAATTCTAAATCTGCAGGACCTCACGAGTAGGAGAAAGATGTATGGGATCCTGTTCATCAAGGATATATACGATAGCAAGAGAGACTCGCCAGAGCTACTGACGCTTTTACCTTTTTATGTGCCGGGTCGGTGTTTAAGAGAAAGATATATTTTTTATAATACGGTCCATAGAACAAAATATGGTGAGAATGAACCGATTCACAAATTTACATCTTTGTGTAACACTATTTGCAATAATGTCGATTTTGACTTAAGTCGAGAGCTTTTAAAAAAAAAACTGTGCGAATTGTTATATTACATTTAAGTTGTTATTTGACTTAAGTTGTAAGTTATTTGTAGTCTGTGAGGGCTAAGCCCGGTAGACGAATAAATAAATAAAAAATAAATGAGTAAGCTTTTGTATAGAGGGTTGGCTCTTGAATCTAACAAACTGAAAATTTTGCCCACAAAAGGCGTGGCTCGGGATCAAAGTTTAAAGTTTTTATCAAAAAGTGGTTTACTACCACCCTGCACCTTCTGGAAAATTACCGTTGAACGGTAAGCAAAGAGTATAAGTGTGGAAAAGTACCGTTGAACGATACACGAAGGATATAAGCGTGCTTTTTAGTTCGAAACTATCCAAAATATTCATTTTTATTTCAATATGAACCACATGAATTGTACCAGCTATTTGAAAGTGAAGAGGCTTTTGAGATAAGCGAAAATGTCCTTGAAAAGTTAATGGAAAGGAAATCAATACCCCGTGAAAGTAGTCATTGGTGCTAATTTCTTGTTTTGCATTTGTGCAAAACTTCTGATTTTGTCGATGGCTATCTGGCAATGTTTATGCTAGAAATCAGGATCCTTTGAAAACGTTTTTAATACGGCAGGTACTTTGTTCAACCCCTACAGCCCTCATTGTCCGAGAGTGATGGCGGAGATGACTACGAAATTACTTTGGACTAAAGGTCAAGTTAGAAAAATTACAACAAAAGTATAAATTTTTGTATTTCACTGTCAAGGGAATTTCACAGGCTACAATATCGTAACAAACTTATTGCACCTTTATTATTATATATATTATTATTTATTATTTTTTCGAGAAAAAATCGGTTTTTAAAAATATTTTATAAATTTTTTTTTTCTTATAACTTTTTATTAGTGCAATTTACGTATCTAATGTTGTGCATTAATAGAAAGGTATGAAAGACCTTCGGTTTGATACCCATATCGTGTATATCAGTTGGAGATTGAGTTTTTTTTTTATAAAAACTTTCAACTTTCACCCCGAGCCACGCCTTTTGTGAGCATTTTTTGCATTTTATGCTCCATATGGCCCAATTTTCAGTTTTTTTTTTCATGAGGTTTCACTATACTGCATATGTTCCGGGGATGGTCCCAATTGACATTTTGGCAGAAGAAGCACGCGAAAAATACGAGGAGAAGGATGCTCCGCAGCAAGGTAGGGCATACAGGGAGCTAAGCCTGAATAAGTGGCAACAGCGTTGGAACGACTCACGCAAGGGAAGGTAGACATTCGCACTAATCAGCGAACTTCATGCGTGGATGAGCCGTGAGCACGGGGTGGTCGACTTCTACCTCACACAGCTGCTGACAGGCCATGGCTGTTTTAAGTCGTACTTGCATAGGTGGAGATACGAGCAGAACCCCTTTTGCGATTTCTGCAGAGAGTCGGTCGAAGACGATACAATATTTAATTGTGCGAGATACAAAAGCCAGCGGGGACGTCTAGCGAGTAGGATCGACGGCACGCGAACAGTGCACTCACTAGTCGCAAAAATCGTCCAGATCCAGTTAGGATGCAGTAGCGCTCTACGCGGCGGAAGCTATGGTGAGACAGCGCGAGATTGAAAGGAGCAGACGCGCATTCGAACGTATAGCAGAAGAGCTAGGATAAGGCGACGTCACCCTTGTGAAAGATACCGGAAAGCGCTTCGGCAGGGGTGGATAATGTGGTGGTTTTTAGTCGGTAGATATCCGGCATGCCGACGATCTGAAGTTTCGTTACCTTCCGCAGATTTTCCACCTCTGTCAGAAAACAAAAAAAAAACCCTATTTTGGACACATATTAACATATTGTTACGAATACTAAGTCTAGTGGGCTGTCACGTATCTCTGGATTGTGTGATTTGAAAATAAAACACAGTCAGTTTCTTAAACGCAGACAATAAAATACACCAACAGTCACTTTATTATTTACAGTTTACACTTTACTGTTCGTACACTTAAGTATTTGCTTAATTATTCCGTGTGGCAACTTCACTTGTCAAAACCAGACTGACTCGCTGCACCGCATCTGGCCACCTTTTATACTCTGTCCGGCCGTCGCGCAGATCGTTCTCGCACGTTGCCAGATTGGACTAGAAGTTTCCCTGATGACCGCGACCATCGTTGCCAGGTTGGACTAAAAGTTACTATCGCGGCCGTCGTTGCCAGATTGGGTTATGGCACGGCACGTAGCGGCAGGGTTGCATTGCACCGCGACAGACTGGCTCATCGTTACAATATGTTAACATTTGCTTTCATTCATGAATTGTGTTAAATAATTTCTTTTTTTCTACTGTTTTCTTGTACAGACATTAACAATGAAGCAATGCCGACTTTATTTTACAATATATAACCTTGTATAAATAACGTTATCAGCATTTTTATTCATTTATAACATTTCATTAAAATTTTGCTGGTTTGCTCACAGTAGACTGATTTTTTTCACCAAATGCAACGCCTTCTTGTTGTTTGCTTTATTTTTGCTACCTGGTAACGCATAATTCAAAACCCGTTTACTTTGGAATACCCACAATCGTCTTCATCTGCCACAAAACCATAGGCCCCATCAATTTGGAGAGTGTCAATCCAACACTTATTTGCCGTTTTAATTGATAAAAATGGCACGTGGATTCTGAGCGACATAACGTTGAAGCACTAAAAATTCTGAATTCCTTTTTTATTCGTAATTTCCACTGCAACTAAAAAATTGTTGACCGACGCGTTCTAACAGTTTCGAAAACCTAAATTTCTATCATCGTGGTTTGAAATTGCCGTGGCAAATCCGAAATCATAATTAGATAGCATATAATAACGGCATATCAAACCATGATCCGCTGTTGTTTAATATAAACACTCGTTCCAAGTTTAGCACTTGTATAAATTTGGTTAAACGAAATTTTCCATACGACACATTTTTGATCGATCGTTCCCATGAAAGCTATATGATATAGTTGGTCGATCTTGCTAACAATTGGATATGTGATGTGGTATTTCCAAAAACTCTCAAAAATGATTTTGTGAGAATATATTTGAAAATGTTTTTTTTATGGCATTTATTTTAAAAAATCAACTAATTCGCAGAATTTGTGGGGGCTGAAACCTCATTGATCCCTTTTTCCCCTCTCACGTTTCGACATGAAATCTCTTAAGAACAGTTCATTTCCTGTTTTTGCTTACCACCTTAGCTCAAAAAATGAAAACTGACTTTGTAAAATGGATGAGAAGAAAAATATTAATATATGTTAATAGTGTCGGTTTCCGTATATAAAATTGGTATCGGGGTGAAGGTTAAGCTTCCTGCAAAACTGTAGGTAGTTTCACTCTTGATACAATCAACAAGCAGCCTTATCGGAAGTTTCACGTGAATGAGATTTCGCCTCACTTTTTTTTGTTCACCCGAAAAATAAATTGTCCTTGGGAGTTTTTTCCGATGAGATTTCACTTCGAATCAGCTGTGGCGGTTCGAACAAACAAAAACGTAATTTTGACAGCTGTGAAAAAAGTGCAAAAAAATTAATAAAACAGACAAATAAAAGAAAATAAGAATCTTTTGCAAATTTATTTTTGTAATAATACATGGTATAGAGTTGCGACTCATGTGCGCGGAAGAGGAAATGGCCCAGGAACGAGCAGTTCGCAGGTAATTAAGAGATCGTTCCAATCATCTGAAGTTGCGCGAGCCATTGTGAGATTCAAAATCGTTGGTCTCTTTTTACCAATATATTGCATCTCCTTATTGTTTTTTTAATTTCCTCGACTGCTTTCATGCACAACTCCAGTTGTACGTCCAGTCCCTTTAGAACAACTTCGCCAGAAGTCATTTTAGCAGACTTTCTTCCACTACTTCGGGTGCCCGGAGGAGTTGGCTGCCCAAAGTTGCAGTCGGTACTACCAGCTGTAGCATCCAAGGATTGGTCGCTTTCTTGAACTACTTCGGCTAGTAGAAAAAAAGTATATTATAATAGAATCAGAGATTGTGTTAAATAATAGAATATTTTCGGTTTCACCTGGCTCTTCATTCTCTTTGTTCGTTCGAAAATTTCTGCGTCCTGTTGGGTCCACCTCCAGTTCCTCGTTCTAGTGCTTTGTTTATGGCGGCCTTCTTTCGCACGTACCGTTTTTAGTTGGCGCAAACCTTAATAAAAAAACGGTTTATTATCGGCCGCATACATATGTGTATGTAAGAGTAACACAATTTGCACCTCCTTCCACTCCACTTCGCTTTTTATTGGAGGGCCGGCACTATTCAGCTCCAGTGTCAGATTCCTCCAAAACTCTGCGAATTTATCCTGGCTTCCTTTTATGAAAACTCTTGCATTATCCGGTTCCTCCTGCATCCTATGGAGCAGTAGTTCGCTTTGCGCTTTTTTTGTCGTTTTATTCCTAAAATAAAGGTAAGCCGATAAGGCTGATTGTCTTTGGTGGAACATATGTACAAAGCGGGAAGGGAGAGGATTCGATTAGTGCCGGATCCACACAGCACTGAAATGATACATTTAGCCATGGCGGCTTGCGTTGCCTCTGCCAACATTAAGCGTCTAGCTGCTCGCTAAGATGGCCCAATGACTCCAAGGCCCGCTCGATAAGGGCGCAGGCTCGGGGGTCTCATCGGTGGAGGCCTCGTCCTCACTGAAGGCTGATGCTCTGCTACTGTCTTTGCTGTGGGACGACTGGTTTGGTGTTAGGGCTGACGGCGGAGGCTTGTCAGCCAGTCCGCGATGGCGGAGCGCTGAACGGGGCGCTTTGTTGGAGTGGGTTGCTGGAGGGGACGTTGTGGCTTCTTGCCGCTCGTTGTTGCGGCCTTGGGCGCCGCTGCTGTAGCTGACCTCTCGCCGACGTGCACCATGGTGAGATGCGCTCAGCCACACTTGCTGTAGCAAGCGGTGGAGCTGCACCGAGTGGTTTAATGGGACCGCGCCAGGCAATTGGTGCAGTAGCCCTGCGCGCGAACCACCTGCTGTCGCTGCTGCGGTGCAATGGCCAGGAAGATCCTGCAATATCTGATGCCGTGGAGATGGTTTGGCGGCCGGCTTTGCTGGATCAACTGGTGCTTCCGGGTTGCCCTGCAAGAAACCAAAAAGGGTAATAAGCCGAGTGGGGTTAAGAGGCTATTAGGGGGCATAGCTTGACAACTGGTCTTGTGAGGATGCCAGAGTCGGTGCGGATATCCACGACACGGACGTGATTGTCGGGACCGCGATGTATCTTAGGAATGCGGCCGAGCCACCATTCATTGGGGGGAAGCAGGTCGTCTTTAATGACGACCATTTCATCCTCTTCCACTTATGCTACCACTTATAACGTTTTTCATCTTCGGGCAAATTGATTATGGAGGACTTTGAGCTTTTCCCATCGGTTAATTAGGGACAGCAGCCGCCGTAACTCAGCTGGCTAGTGTGTTGGGCCGCGAGTCAAGTGCGACGCTCGAACCCAGGTTCAAGACCCCGTTGCTGCTAAGACCGAAAAAAAGAAAAACAATTTTTCTTTCGGCGGCTGTCCTCTCAGCAGGAAATGGCAAACCTCTGAGAGTAAAAACTGCTTATCGAAAAACTCCCAACTCGCAGTTCGGAATCGGCATAAAACTGTAGGTCCCTTTCAACCTTGTAAAAAATTCACACGCACAGCATGGATGGTTGCGGGTAGTTAGGCCTTAGTCTCGTAATCGGGCTGTCGTACCAGTCAAGAAGAAGAATTAGGGACAGCTCGGAGCACTTGGGTTCGGGGGAGGGGCGGTGAGAGGAGCGCCTCGGAAAAAGTGGCTAGGGGTCAGAGACACCAAATCGCTAGGGTCCTGCGATTGAGGAGAGAGCGGACGGGAATTAAGTTTCCCTTCAATTCGAGTAAGAAAAGTCATAAACTCTTCGTATGAGAACTTATGAGAACCGGCTACCTTTTTAAGGTGGGTCTTAAAACAAAGTTCCAAGTGAACGGCTTTCGTGGAGAAGCAAACGAACACTGCAACATAACCTTTGAGGTAGGTTGAGCTACGGAAGCTGACACGTTGGTCCGCTTGCAACAATAGCTTGTGAAGAAATCGAAGAAGCAAACTGTAGTAGCGGCACTCTGGGGGGAGAATAGTGGGATGTCGTTCATTGTACGACAATGCCGCATTGGCGAGTCTGCCATCAACTCGCATCACCTTCTGTTTGTCTAAGAAGGGATTGAGCACCAAGAGAGAACTTTTCTTGGATATGAAAAGAGATTGAGAGAGCGCTTGTCGTCCCTGGGGATAATAGGAACTTTGCGCGTGTGTGCAACAGTGTTCCGTATATGGGATTATGGTGGCGACGGAAGGAGATGCCATTGTGGACAAAGCGGAACACGTATACGATTACTCGCAAGGCTCGAGAGAAGCTGGAGAACCGATCGAGAATGTCGGCTTGCTCTTCGAGAAAGGGGTAACGGTCAATCGCTTGTTGTTCCCTTGGCCAAGCATTGGAAGCTTGCTGGAACCATTTGGGGCCAGTCCACCACAGTGTGTGATCTTTTTAAGATCTTGCGGCTTGCATCCGCACGTTCCTAACTCCGCGGGGTTAACAGCGCTTGTGACATGTCGTCAGGGAGCGTTCTGCACATTTTGAAGGATCTGAGTCATACGGTTGGGAACATAAGTTTTCCATGTGCAAGGTGTTTTTTCCAACCAAGCAAGGACAACTTTAGAGCCGGTCTATAAATGGATCTCCGATTTATCGAACCCGAGATGAGAGCGAAGGGATTTGATGAGCTGGGAGGAAAAAACTTCTCTGCAAAGCTCTAAGCGAGGTAAGCTTATTGTTTGGAGAGGTGAAACTCTTGTTTTTGCAACAAGGAGTTGTGACGATAGGCAGTCACCATTCGTGCTAGTACGTATATACAGAGCTGCACAGTATGCCTTTTCAGAGTCATCGTAAGATCCATGGATCTGAACATTTCGATTGGGGGCGTAGTGAACCCACCGGGGAATTTCGATAAGTTGTATGGCTAGCAAGTTCTCAATAAATTGCTGCCATTTGACAAGTGATCCTGGTTTTATGCACTCATCCGAGTCAATGCCTTCAAACTAAAACTCTTGCAGAAGCTTTTTGGCAAGAATCATTATAGGCAAAAGCCATCCAGGACTTTGCAGGAGTAGTGGGATAGATGGAGTATGAAAATGAGTCCGATAGGGCATTCCGGGACGGAACGGATGCCGAGAGTCTTAGTAGAATCGAACTTAAGGAATTCCGAGTCGAAAAGGTCGTCTTCGAGAATTTGCTCTAAGAGTTCCGCGTGATAAGCCGTTATCTTTTTA
Organism: Melieria omissa; assembly: GCA_963971225.1. Lineage (NCBI taxonomy): Eukaryota > Metazoa > Arthropoda > Insecta > Diptera > Ulidiidae > Melieria > Melieria omissa. The sequence continues at coordinate 117,698,753 of OZ020267.1, forward strand.
AGAGGGAATCCTCCGGAGTTGAGGGTGGCTATCACTTGAGAAAGGGCTTCCTTAGTGGTGGGAAGATCATGACCTCCGGAAAGAGAATCGTGGGGCAATTGAAGGAGCGTTCTGATGGCCAAATATGGCGTACAGTTAACCCTAAATGTCACCGTTTTTAGTTTGAAATCTTGAATAGGAGATTCCAGAGATTTGCGAAAGAATGTTCGCTGGAATTCCTGGTGATCATTATGTACCCGAATTGAAGACAAAGCGGTAAAAGCGCCATCGGAGAATGAGAGCTGTAAGGTCATTTTGAAGAGTGGGATCAGTTTGCAGAATGTCGTTCAGTGACAGACCAGAGCTTGAGGACTTCGAGGCATTGAAAACCACTCGGACTTTGGTAGTTTTCTTTTCGGGACGGATGACTGCGTGATGAGGCAGATAGTACCAAAAGTACTTGCCATTTTGGATTATCTCACGGGGAGTTGTGAGTTCCATATGGTGAGGGTGAGATATTCATCTAAGACGCCATCGTATATGGTCTTGAGGTTTCCCTTTCGGGAGAGATTTTGCTCCATGATGACATATTGCTGGAGCGCATTGGGTCGGGAATGACCCAACGCTATCGAGTATGGAAATTCTACCTTGAAAGGAAGTTTCACGATATATCTACCGTCCGATCCACGGATTCTGGTTTTCTGGTATAATTCTTCACAGTTAATGTCATCCGCGGAGACAGGTGTCGGAAGTTTGACTTCTTCCTGTTCCCAAAAATGCCTAAGTTGTGAACTAAGTTCCTCATTAGAGACTGTAGACAAAGAGCCGATAAGGTGCTAGACGCGTATGCGGCAGATATTTAGCGGCTGGTACCACTGTCGTACCCAGAATTAAGCTGGGAAATGGACTGACAAGAAGACCGCATGCAGCCGTATAACATGGGAGCAGCCTTCGAGTGGATTGCCATAGACGTCGCCGTCTCATTCTCAATTAGCACTTAAGGCAACAAATATGTGCTGGTGGTAATAGACTATTTTAGCAAATGACCCGAAGTGTACCCTATTCCTAAACAGGAAGCCACCACGGTCGCGGACACCACAGTCACAACACTCATACGTTTTTTGATACTACCTAATCTCACGACGTTTGATGGTATAATTGGCCTTGAATTGTTAGCACAGGTTATCGCAACAAAAAACTTCAAATCCAAAGAAATTACACATGATTCAGGTACGGAAGTAATACAGTTTCAGTTTTACAGTAGAGGCACCACAGTCAATACGGCCCGTATTTTTTTATTTTCTGAGTATGCCAAAGAAGCGAATCAAGGTCTATACAGACCCTTACGGGTTGCTGTCTTACAATACTTCAGTGGTCGCCCCGATACGTACGGAGAATGATGACCCAGTTTATTCGAAACTGTACCCATATAGTATGGGAGTGGCTGATTTCGTTGACAAGGAAATCGGCGAACTTCTGAAGAATGGTATAATCAGACCTTCACGGTTGCCATACAATAACCCAATTTGGGTTGTCGATAAAAAAGGTACTGATGAGACAGGTAACAGTAAGAAAATATTGGTCATCGATTTCCGAAAACTCAATCAAAAGACTATTGACGATAAGTACCCTATACCCAGTATTATTTTATTATATTTTATTATTATTATTTTATTATTAATATTTTACGACACTGGATTTAAAATCAGGGTACCATCAAATCACGTTAGGTGAACGCGACCATGAGACGACATCTCTCTCCGTGAACGGTGGAAAGTATGAATTTTTCCATCATTCGGTCTGAAGAATGCGCCTAGCATTTTTCAGAGGGCCATTGACGACGTGCTCCGGTAGCAAATTGGCAGAACTGGTTACGTTTATACTGACGACGTGTTACTTTTTTTGGAAACAGAAAGTTATCACGTCAAACACATTGACTGGGTTTTGAAAAATCCGCATGGTGCTAATATGAGGGTTTCCTGCGAGAAATCTAATTTTTTTAAGCAAAAAGTTGAGTACCTCGGCTTTATTGTGTCGAGGGGTGGCATAGACTTTGTTGAACCTTCCACACTATTTGGGGTTAGGTCATTTTTGGGATAGGCAAGTTACTACAGGAGCTTCCTGAAGAGCCTTGCATCGATTGCAAGATCGTTCACCGATTTGTTAAAGGCGAGAATGGAAGGGTAAGCGCTTACCAGTCCAAAAGAATTACGATCTAGTTTGGTGAAAGGGAATGAGCGGCCTTCCGTAAGCTAAAAAAAATAGCGTCGGAGGACGTCATGCTTGATATCCATGACCTTGAAAAGTAAAAGCTCTTGGCAGTGGCGTAGCGTGGGTATCGGCTGCCCGGGGCGGAAGACAATTTTGCCGCCCTCTTAATTAGGTATTTCAATTTAATGTATACTATACATCAAGCCCGTAGACAGGATTTTTTTTCGGGGGGGGGGGTTACTCAAATCAAAACCCGACAGCTGACTGAAAACAAGCTTCCAAGCTAAATTAAATGACTAATTTAACTTAATTAGGCACTTGGGCTCAATGTAAACGTAGCCATGCATGGTGTGATTAGTAACTAGTTTAGAATATTATAAATTAAAACAATGTTCTAACATTTCGGGGGGGGGGTCAGAACCCCCCTAACCCCCCCTAGCTACGGCCCTGCTATACATTATATACATTAATTCTAGAGAACTTTTCGGCAAGAACAGTCATCATTATTTTGCATTAAACAGGTTAGATTTTAAATAAAAAAGTTTATTTGTTTTACAATCACGTTTATTAATACAAAAATTCTTACTTCAACCATTGATATAACAGGTAGTTACATAGGTATTATTTAATCATGTCGATCGTCGAGGTATATTGTACAGCACATCTATCTATAGGCAAAAATCTGAAAACCGTAAATATTTGTTCGGAACCCTGGGTATGCGAGTGTAAAACTCGTACATGGCCGGATTTCAATAAATTAAAGCTTGAACAACATATCAGACAGTCCAACATACAATTACATAAATAAAATATTTAATACTCACACAGTTGAATGTAGGTACAAGTAGCGGAAAATTCAAATTTTCACAAAGTTAACCAATAATTTCATAACCACTACACGTACTTATTTGTACAAAAATCACAGTTACGAAACAGTGTGAACTAAACAACTGAAGATCTATGAATAAAACTTTCTTTGAATTTTCAAAGCATCACAAAGCATCAAACAGCAAGTCAGAATAGACGGTGTTGCCATTCGCTACAAAATATCATTCAAAGGGGATTACCCGAATTCGTCACAGAATAAGTAATGAAAAATTCCGTACTCTTTTCAATTGGTGCGAATTTATAGTTGCGTTAAAAATATGAAATGGTTCAAATATTTACAAAATATATTTTATTATTTACTGTGAAATTTTGTCGCCCCCTAAAAAGTGCCGCCCGGGGCGGGCCGCCCCCACCGCCCCCACTACGCTACGCCACTGGCTCTTGGCCATCGTATACGCGTTGAAGAGCCTCCGGCACTCTATGGCTTACGTTTGCGGTTTCTGACCGAAACCCAAATGCAAAAATTAGGATTTTTACAAGCCAGGGAGGAAAAATGCACTGGAAAATGAGACAGAATCTAATGCGGCGACAGTTCACAGTGAACTTTCGAAACGTACGTGATTGAAAAGGAGGACAACCCGGTTTATTGCTTTCGGAATCAGATTATAGTAGAAGAAGCACCGGATGCCTCGGTTCGAAATTTAATAATGTTCGGCGAAAAGACACGACATTTAATTTATGCCTCCGATAGGAATACCTTGCTTGACAAGGTTAAAGACGAAGTAAATACAAGTATTGTGAATCCAATCCACTGCGATTTGCCAACACTGGCCCACATATAATGTAATGATTATGGGTTGGGCCCAAGCCCTTGTGCAGCGCAATCTGAGAGGTTTATTGTGCCCCTTTAATCATCTGGTGTTTTATATGCTCAGGTTGAATCAGACCTTTCTGCATTATTTGCATCAGGTTCTCTTCACCGCGACTATGTTTCCCCAGAAACTTTGCACGTCTGTGTGTCAGGACAGGACAATTTGTGATGATGTGTTTCACTGTTTTATCAGCTTCTTGGCAGAATGTATATGTGTTGTTGTCGGTAAGACCAAGTTTGTAGAGGTGGTTGTTACAGAAGAAGTGGCCTGTTACAGTACCACATAGAGTCCTAAGTTGGCTTCTGTTGATATGTAGAGTAGAGATGGCTCTTTCTCTGTTGAAGTTTAGGAACTTTTTGGAGAGGTGTAGCCTTCCAAGTTTTTCCAGTATTTTTGTTTGCGAGATGATACACATCGATATTTTTTCCAAAGATAGGGAGAATTTGTTTTACATGCGGCGATACATTTTCAAAATTGTTTGTCGTTTTACCGATATCGTCATTGATTTTAGGTGTTGACCATCTACCCGGATGTCAAGACGATTTTTTGTGATAATGAGCCATCGCTGAATTCGCAGACAATTCTGTCTCTCTCCCCGAGAATCACTTAAAAAAAATTCAGATTAACTCAAAAATATGACATCGAAATCCGATGACAACCGTCACCGTCCAGAACTCCAAACTCAGATAATTACTTTTATTTTTGCCTAAAAATAAGTAAAAAAATTATTTTGATTCCTCCCTAAAATATGAAAGTAAAAAAATAACTTTTGTTTTTGTCCAAAAACATGAGTCAAGAAATAACCGTAAATCGTCGACCGTAGATAGTATCATAAATGATGCATTTGGTTTTTTTGTTTTATTATAACTTTTTGCGGGATATAATTAATTTAACCATTCTTTGTGACTTTGTTGTGTTGGGATTATGTTTGTTTAAAACCATCTTTCACACATTTTTAAGAAAGAGGTCTTGAGTAAGTTGAAAAGTTAATAATTCTCTCCTTTGTATAGGATAGGGTTCCTTAATTTTTTTTAAGCTCGATCTACGGATAACTTAAATTTTTGCCCAAAAAAAAAAGAAACACAAATTTAAAAAGCAGGGCATTTTTGGAAGCCTAGGTCACAAAGATCACAATGGTGCCCTTCAAGCAGCTCTTAGACACTTCTGTATACTTTTTGGTTTTGAAAAATTAAATATAATTGTTCTATTCGGTCCCTGCTAAAAACTACACTTACTTACTTAACAGCAACAGTTATATAAATTGTTTATTTCAAATGTAAATTTATTTACAATTATATTTGTTCACATTTAAGAATGCCGACAGTATTGTGCAAATAATAAATTGTATGATGGAAAACTGCAACACTGCATATCTGAACATTTCCAACGCGCCTTTTCAGTATATTCCAATTCCAATTCTTTTATAGTAGCGTAAGCTGCAGATGTCTGAAAATATTGCAAAATCGTAATTAGGAAAACCATTGTAGCAAAAAACACCTAAAGTTGATTTCACAAGCCATTTAACCCATTTTCGGCCGCTGGTCGATTTTTTGACCAGCCACTTTGAAGGAGAGTAGCTCTGCACTTAGACATTATATCTTTGAACTTTTGATGCATAAATTAGCTTTGGTCTTTTGGTAACCCCTCGAAATAATAATATTTTTTTTAAAGATAATTTTAGAGATGTTGGCGAAGGCACGAAAAAAACATTTTTTTGTCATATTTTGAATATTCTGAAAAATATATAACCTTTTAAAATTACTGATTTATAATTGATTATTTACGAAGCCTAAGACCAAATTACCACAATCAATTGATATCCATAAGATTATGCAAATATTTTTACCTCTCAGCACCGCGTACTTTTCAGTGGTCGAAAAATCGACCATTGGCCAGAAGTCATCATGTATGTAGCGAACAATTGTTTGTTTTCATGCTTGATTATTATTTGACTAAAACTATATACATATATATTTGTTTTTATTTGAAATTCAATTTTTATTTATTTATAAAATAATTATGTAAAAGAAAACACAAAAAAATCCAAAAATTTTCTAAATATCTAGCCCTTTCCGCGTTTTTATCGTATGAGCCAAAAACCAACAGGAGACGTTTTTTTGGTTTTCTCCGCATTGGCGCAACATAGTTGCATGATTTTTGGTATAATAATTCGTGCGTGCACTATTATGAGCCATTAAAATATTGCAGTGACCCATACGATCAAATCTTTTCTAAGTAAAAAATAATTTTTTCCTTGGTATAAAGTATTTTCATTTATTGAATACAAGAAAATGTTCCTTTCAAATTGGTATAGTGTTATGCATAGGTGATATAGTAGTTTTATTTATGAAATACGCAACATTCTTTCACAAAAAAAATTAAATACTATCTTCTTCATGTTTCAATTAGCACATCTTTTATCATTCCATCAAATTTTAATTCTAAATATTCATGACTAGCAGGGGCCCGCGGCTTTGCACGTACGTTTTAAGTTAATTAGGTCAATAAATTAAGTTTTTGTAACCCTTTGTTGATTCCGTTAGATTTTTATGAAAAAATACTTAGATATGTAATTATTTCCCAATCAAAGTGATTTCACCACATTTGAAGTCAATTGGTCATGTTTCCCCATACAAACTTTTAGTCCATTATTGAAAGGTCACATTTCGATTTTCGAAAAAATTAAAAACACGCATCGAATTATTTCAGATTTGAAATACTTTAACCAAGTTTGAAGTAAAAAAAACGTAAGAAATCATATATTTTCACACAAACTTTTAACCCTTTGTTCACCCCTTTGTTTTGATTAAAAAAGAGAAACACGTGTCAAATTATTTCTGTTTTTAAGTGTATTCAATAGGCCTATCGAGTCATGCTTTTTCCCATGATAAAAAAAAAATATAGTACAGGTAGTTTCAAAAAGACAGATAAGAAGAAAATTGACACATGAGAAATAAATTGTTTCTACTGCTCTTTTCATTTAAATGTAAATTTACGGCTATCAGTTTATGTAGTAACGTATCATAAAAACACACTAAGAATTAATAATAATAATATGAATGGTAAGAACAATTTTTTTTATGTTTGCGCGGTGACCGACGGAAAATAGAAGGCATGTGTTTGTGTTTAAGCGTGGTGGTGTGTTTTATTAAAAGGGCGTCAGGAAGCGCTTCACAAATGAACTCATTGTACACCACCAGTTTGACCATACTTTCAACATTATAGTGTCCACATAATGTACGATCTTGCAAAAAATCTATAATTTGCATGACAAACCACAATGTTAGTTTGTGATGTAATAATAATAATAATTGACTGGCACGACAATCCGATACCGCGACTAAGGCCTAGCTACCCACAATAATCCATGTTGTGCGTACAAGTTTGCGATGTAGTCTTCTAAAAATTCATTAAATTTGCCGCATCGGTTGTAATGTTCGATTTGCTGAAAAAAATTACAGCAGCTATCAAAATTTGATCGCATCAATTGTCAACCTTGGAAAGCGTTTTATGTCCCAACTGGATACAGTTTGAGATGATTGACCAGGATAAACGTGATGCAATACAATGCTTTTACACAAAAACTAATTTTCCTGGTGTTATAGGTGTGTCGATGGCACTCACATTGAGATTCTGTCACCAAGAACAGACCCCCATCTGTTTTATAACCGGAAAGGGTTATATAGTCTGAACGCAATGGTAGTAAGTATCACGTTATACTAAATAAAACAGATGTGTAAACTATGTAATACCACAGAACAGTGTACATTTTATTCTGTGATAATACTTTAACTAGATTTGTGACTGATTTGGTACTTTTAACTAAAACTATAGCATTGAGTAATGGTAGAACAAATATAAATGAATTTTCTTATTGAACAAATACTTAAATGCAAACCATTTTGCAAAAAAATCCCCAAATTTTTCGGTTTCAACTATCTGTCGTGAAGAAAAATGCCTACGACTCAAATCAACGAATTTTTCTGTCGTATGTCGTTTTGAATCGACAACGGGAATATCAAATCGTAATAGATTTAGTCGAAATTTGTGTCGAAACGACAACGAGAATGCCACTTGTCGAAATTTTCGACGAACGGCTGCCGTTTCGACAACGGGAATAGAGCTGAATGAGTACCGATTTATGGACTAACCATAGTTTTTGCGTATCATAAGTATCACGGTCATTATGGCCAAGATTAGAGAATAAATATATGAGAGTCCTGTTGGCGTTTAACAAATTTGCAATATAAGTACTTACAAGAGTTATTACTGGCCGCTGTGCTATTGCACCCGTGCTCCAAAGAAGACGAATGTCTATAAGTACATTCTGCAGAAGGTGTGATTATAACGAAAAAGTGAAATAAATATAGAACTTTCTTTGTCGATGTGCAGGGCTTCATGACTCAAGCTCACGCTTCCTCATAGGCCTTACAGAGATAACTATGGTAAAATTATCGGACCTCTCAATTTTTTATAACAACCCCGTTAGAGCGATGTGCCTCCTTCTGGCAGTCATAGAAGGTACTCACAATAGGCAATGGTGCCTCAGAATAAAATTACGGATTTTCCATACACGCCCTCTGAACCTAATCAAACCTAACACTAATCTAAAGTAACAATCATATTCAAAATGGGAAGGTTTCGAAAATACATTTTGATTTTTGCTTCGTAGAAACCCAAAAGCTGATAACCTCACAACTCCGATTGTAGGGGAGGCGCCCTCTGATGGTGAACTTTTGGACCTTAATTAATTTTGTATTTTTTGGACTCAAGAATGTTGGCGATCGCTGAATAAATCAGTGTGATAACGCAGACTCGCTGCAATGAGCGCAACCAGAGAGCGCAACACATAAGCCGCGTCAACACGCTTACAAAATGTTTGAAGTTGCGTATTCCAAAGAATACGTATATTGTATATTGTTTGATAAAACGTATACGCACCTTGTTTGCAAATATTGTCACAATAAAATTCGACGGTTGAAATGTTTTTATAACTCGATTAATAAGTTCAGTATAGTTGTTCATCGAAACGTTACTTTCAAAGCTTACGTAAGAAAAGTTGTTTTCGGGCGTTATGTGAATAGTCATATATTCGCTCTGGAAAGAAAAAAATATTTGTTTATTATACTTATATTTATTGCGAATATATGCACAACTAATCTATTTAATGTTTAAAAATATATGTTTACTTTGTACAGTAAATGTTTACAGACATTTTTTAACGTAGCTTAACGATTCAAGTTTAAATAATTACGATTTCAAAGATAGGCTTTGCCGTCACAAACTATTAGCTCTATCTCTATACATACAGATAATTGTTCGTCCTGACTAGCCATCGCAGTGTGGAGTTTTCTGATCTCCCATCGGACGCGTCCTCAGGTGGCGGATAGGGGGTCCTTGGTGGACAAACGACGTCACTTCGGTATCCTTGGAGCAACAGGAGTTATGTCTGTTGTGTCTACCACAATGATGGTTTGGAGTATGGGTATCATCCGCGGACCAAACTGGCTAGGGAAGAGTCCCGAACTAAAACCATTTATTGGCAATGGAAAACGAAATGGATGTTACACCAGGTGGAAGCCACCCGTTTCGGTGGCAGAGGTAAGGATTCTGGAGGCACCAACCATTGCTCAAGTGTTACCCTTTTACCGGCGGGAGCGCATCCTGGAGTAAAGCGGGGTCGGCACCATGATCTCCTCTTCATCAGAGACGGAGGATTCCGAGGTACCAGAGGGCCTGCGTCGGGAAGCCGACACGGTGGCTGAACAACCTCCCAGTGGTTCTAAGGAATCAACAAAATGGAGCAAGGTGAGGAACAGAAGAAAGCGGATGGCTATGCGCCGGCTTGAGAGAGTAGGTGACACAGCCGGTCCTCCGGAACCTCCAAAAGACCCAGGTCGGCTGAGGTAACAGCCACTGGTCCGGCAGAGAGCACGGAAGTCCCCAAATAGTCCGGCTCGCGAGACAAGCAGCCGGAAATAGCACGCTCATCTGCGCTGTAACTGCAGTCGTCAGGTACGCCACGGCCCTCAAAGGCACGAGCGCAGCCCCGGCAGCAGCCAAAGCGGCGGGGATACGTGTTGCCAGTAAGCCACGCAATGTCCAACGACTCCGACTCAACACGTCTGCCTGCACGGCGAAACCTTCGTCAGCGCAGGGCGACGAGATGGATCTCCGCCCAAGCACTTCCAAAGGTACGACCAAGCCATTGTACAGCGAGAAGGCTGACGGAAAAGAGGCCCTGACCACATACAAAAGACGGCACTATATTGGTGTCGTGTGCGTCTCAAGCCAACTTTGACTTGGTTAGGAAAACCATCGGCTGGATATCGGACCCTGATCTGTCCACAGCAGATGTACTTTCCTGTCTGGGTGCCCAGAACCCAGGCATCGACACCAGGCTTTGGCGTTTTCTGACGCACCGCAAGAATACCAACCGGGATGGCAAGGAAGATGCTACTCTTGTGATGCGAATCTCTCTGCTGATGTCCTGGGCTCCCGGTACGGAGGCTCTTCTTTCGGGCTGTCAATTTTTATGTCTATCCCAAATAGGGGGCTCAGACGGTTATTGTAGTTCCCGTCCTTTGTCGGTAACGCAGATTAACTTGCAGCACTCCAAAGTCGCTACTGCACTTCTAAGTAGTCGGCTCTCCCAGTTGCACACACTTCCCACATAACAATTCAAGAGCCTTGGGTCTTTAGAGGCCGGGTTTGTTGAGGCCACTCTCGGTCTCATTCTCTGTTGTGATGCTAATGCCCAGCACACCGAGGCTCTCTGCTGTTCGGGTATATTGCAATGCGGCGAGGAGGCACAAATGCGAAAAATGCAGACTGGCCGAAATTGAGGAAGGCATTGCGGAATAACTACGCAACGCCACCGAAAATTCGTAAGGAGCGGTGTATTGAGGCTTCTGTGGAACATCTTAATATTGCCCTAACATCAAGCTTCGAGCTAGCCTGCCCAACTCCTTCTCCCCTTGGCCGGAGGCCGGTTCCGTGGTGGAACAGGGAGCTTCAAATGCTAAGGCGTGAGTCTCAACCGGGCCCTCAAGGCAAATCTTGACCAGGACTAGGGGCGGTACTGATGCCTTCAGAAGAACTACAGGAAGCATATTCGAGCGAAAAACGAATCTTTTAGAGATTTTTGCAGTGGCATTGAATCCTTGAGCGACACAGCTAGGCTGGTAAAAGTTCTGAAAAAGGACCATACCGCGAAGCTGGAGTCGCTTAGGAAAACTGATGGGTCCTACACGGAGAGGAAAAGTGAGACACTCAGTCTACTGATGGAGTCTCACTTTCCAAGAAATCAGGTCATTGTTGTCTAGGAACATTCGTCCTTGGATGGAACTATTGCTACGGCAATCACACTCTATCGACATGACTGGTACGTCGCTAGAACTGTGGCGAATTAAGCTGCCATTCGATTTGCCATCAAGTCTTTTGCCAGCTTAAAATCGCCAGGTCCTGATGGCATCTATCCTATTGTGTTGAGGGATGATGTAGTCAGTAGTTGTGCCTCTGAAGCAAATTTTCACTGCATGCCTACACATTAGAGTGTCCCAAAAATATAAAAGTATTTTTTTTGCAAGGCATACCCTCTTATTTTGTTTCAATGATGTCAAAACTATTATAAATAAAATTTCACGTATTTAGAACCACGGCAACCCGTGCCGAATTGAATCGAAATATGTCGGTACTTGTTTACTAAGGCGCGCGGGAGCCAACGTATTGATTTACTTGTTCCTTGTTTGTTTGATTAGTAAACGAATTGTTTTCAGTCAGTCAACAATTCAGTGGAATTACGCACTTTTTAAAAGCGGATATTTTTCATATGGGACGTAAAACATAAAATTACCGATTCAAAACCTTTCTCTAATGGACGGGTTCTGGTAGTTCTGTTCTACAATATTCGAGAAGATAATTAAAGTGTAAATTATTATTTATTTATTATTATTGTTAATTATAAAATATAAAATTCTATAACTAAGAAAGAGGAGCAAAGTGTAAATTAAAGCGCGGATCATACTACTTATACCAAATAAATCTTTACCGAACTGTGTTAAAAACTAGTTAACTTGTACCAAGTTTGGAGAGATTTGCAAAAAAAATGTAAAATAAAACTCAAGGCGTGTTTGAGCAGCGTTGGCAAAAAAAACTGGCCGAAAAGGAGGAAAAGGGTTACGGTAGAAACATAGACGAGCAAAAGCGACGTGATATATATCTGGCATCCTTAACTCCTTCAACACCTTCTTATGAACCACTCCCAGAAAATTCGTCTTTTTAATCTGAAACAGGGGATTTTTAACATACCCACCTCTACCGAGAGCACATAGTCTAACACTTCTTTGAGGAAACATTTCATAAGTCCGAAATTAGTGGCTGCTTTGGGTGTCAGTTAAGTATGCGAAATTCCGTATTTATTATAAGAAGCAGAAGCTATAAAAGGTGATTTTCAAAACGAGGTGCTGGATACTATAACAGCCCACTGGGATGGCAACTCTTACCAGCTTTAGATGCACGAAAATCTAAAGAAGAACGTTACCGATAAGTTTTTCGTGTGATCATAAAGAACAACGCATCGCTGAGTCACAATTAAAGAACTCTTCAGGAAGCGAACAAGCACAGGCAGTTTGGAACGCTATGATTGATTGGAATCTTGAAGACAAAGTGCAGATTCTCTGTTGTGATACTACTGCTTCCAATACAGGTTGTGTTAATGGTGTCTGTGTACATCTCGAACAGAAAATGTATAGAGAAATGTTTTTTTTTTGCTTGCCGCCATCACGTCTACGAGTTGGAATTAAAAGGCGTGCTTGAAACCAAAATTAGCCAAGTCACTACGAGACCTGACATTCCACTGTTTCAAAAGTTCCGAGAAAACTGGGAAAATGTTGATTCCGAGAGGATACAGAAAAGCTAGCATGCCTAAATGTTTCAGAAATTAACGAACTGCTAGACTTTTACCGATCTAAATTAACTAAAAAGATTGCTAGAGATTACTATCGTGAGTTAATAGAGCTTTCAATAATATTTATCGGCGGAGATAGAGAGATGAAATTTAAGATTCGGCCTCCATGTGCGATCCACCAAGCTCGATGGATGGCAAGAGCAATTTATTCATTAAAAATAACTTTACTTAGGACAAGGGCTATTAGACATGTGCCTGTTAATCGTGACATCCTACGTAAAGCCTTGGCTGCAATGCACTTTAGCGGTACAGACACCATACCAGCATCTATGCTTTTTGAAGACCATGAAGACTTACGAAGGTTAGGTTAGGTTAGACTTACGAAAGAATCGACAAAAGCAGCACTCAACAGCCCACGGTAAACGCTACATCACATCGAAGGAAGAACTGTGACCCACTTTTCGGTTAGTGGAATTAGTAAAAATATTTGTTTTCTATCTGTCTCCATTTCAGAAAATAGCATTTAAAACCGTATTCAAAATTGACGACAGTTGGATGAGAGCAGTTAACGATACGGCTAAAAGAGCGATTAAGTTAATGCAAGACTTCCATGGCTTAATTACTGTGGAAGAGAAAAAAAAGCAATGGTATGCTTAACTCCATTCGCAAATTAAAATTTGCCCTTATAGCCTGGGACACTCTACCGCATATGCACTGCATGTGCTTGGAGGATGGTGAGAGTCGCTTTCATTCCGAAGGTCGGAAAGGACGACTACACAGGCCCCAAGAGCTTTAGATATATTAGCATTACTTCCTTTATGCTAAAAAGTCTCGAACGGCTGGTAGAGTTGCGTACGGAGTCGCTTAAGGTACATCCCTATTTTCATTTCAGCATGCCTACCAAAGTGGGAAATCCTGCGAGTGGGCTCTGCAAAATCTGGTTGGTAGGATTGAGCGAGCCATCAACAGGAAGGACTACGCGATAGGAATCTTTGTGGATATTGAGGATATTAACGGGCTATCCGCTAATCCCGCCAAAACTGGTATGGTTCTCTTTACCAACATGAGGAAGCTTGATAGAGTTGTTTTGCCCACACTCAAGTATATGTACTTTATGAATGATATATATATCGCTCCTTCTCTGCAAGAACGTCATAACTCAAAAAAATATTCAAGTTTATGGCAACCCTGTGCGATTCTGCATATGATCGATTATCTGTCAAAATCACGTTGTAAAAAATTCTATACTCATATGACGACATGAACAATTTTTTGAAACTTCGAAATGCTTGTAATGGCAAACTAAAAAATTTAATTTTCTCGGAATGATATAGTTTTGTGTTACGACGTTCTTGCTTCTTCTTATTTTACAAATCAATAAGTATGTTTAAGGGTTATTTTTGGATAAAACGAAATGTTATCAAACTGAAGTTAAATGTGGAATGAAAATGTTTAAAGTTAAACAAAATATGATTAAACTCAAGATACAAAATCTGGAAGCTAACCCAAATGTCATAAAACTGTATTAATTTGTATGGAAAATATATCTGTAGTCATATGGAAGAGTAACTTAAGTCGACATAAGCGGAAATTGAGTTATTGCGTTGGGAGCTTTATAGAAGTCAATACGCTTAAATGTATCTCATAAGTTTTTAAAAATACGGGTTTTTATCAATATTATGAGCATTTACTTTTTAGCTTAAGTCTTTGCATTGCTTAGATGCATGTAGATGTCTTAGCATTGCTTAATGCATTGATTAGAACATTTTATGTGCACATAGTTTTGTTTGCATATTCCGACCTTCCATTTATCTTATAACTATATCACTTAAATTGACTTAAGCTGTATAAATGTGCATTGACTTATGTTCAAATAAGTTGTTTTAATAAAATATCGTCCTAGCACATAGTAATTTTAAGTGAATGTAAGTTTTTATGATAAAATACAATTCGATTAAGTAACCCAAAAACCAATATTTAAAAACAACTTATGTATGCATTAGCTTTTCTATTAAAACGACACTTAAAACTTATGGTACTGTATGTCGACCTAAGTGTTTTTTGTTCTGCGGAAGATTGGTCTCAGTTTTCACAAAAGAGGCAGTCATAAAATAATTTTCATAATAAATACACTATGATCAATAAGCACCGGGACTGTGTCAGAAAAACAAAATGTTTTTATTCTTCTGTTAAATTTATTTTATCCTCTTCAAAATAAGCCCCATCTGAAGCAATACACATATGCCAACGCTTAATCCAATAGTCCATGCACTTCTGGTAAGCCGAAGCAGGTATGGCCTTCAGCTCTCGCGTCGCATTTTCTTTTATGACCTCTATGGACTCAAATCTCTTTCCACGAAGCGGTAACATGAGACGGGAGAACAGGAAAAAGTCACATGGTGCCATATCTCGAGAATAGGGAGCCTGATCGATGATATTCACACTGTGTTTGTTCAAATAATCGCGAATAATGTGTGACAAAATTTGAACAAAAACGTTGATCAACAAAATTATCCATTGTAAAATGCGACGAAGTACAAAAAGTTGACTAATGCTAACAGCTGCCAAACAAAAACTAATGATGCAATCCCGCTCAAAATTTGACACAGATGTCAGTTAAGGTCCTACCGACCTAAAAAAATTTTTTTTACCTGCATCGGGCAACGTCGGAAAATTTAAAATACACAGTCCCGGTACTTATTGATCATAGTGTATGTATATTTATGCATACTGTAAATAACACTCACGTTTTTTCCAATCCCGTTCATTGAGTATCCGCAAGGTTCAAATAAAAAGTCATCGATTTTCATATCAGGAAGGATATTATTAATTCCAGTTTTCTGAAATCAACAATTTTAAACTTTTAATTATAAATTCAGACTTTCCATGATCTGAGTATTTGAAAACATTTATATAAAAATCTGAAATTCGTTCTCGCCCATTCCTCATCATTTGCTCCTGTCGACACTTACCACTGTAGCTTCTTTGCCAGATACACATTGATCTCTGGAAAAGGTTGACATTATATTTCCATCCAAATTCTGCATTAATATTTCAATAGTTTGATCAGGTTCCGAATTATTTTCTTTGGATGGTACTTTGATATCAGTGTCCTCCTTTTTATCTTTGCTAAATGTATATAGATACCAGCATTCGCGATTTATGGATCCCAAACAATACGACCTGCCGTCTTCAAAAATTGAATCCAAATACTCAACCTCTTCACAAAATCCGCGATGTGGATACAGCTGAAATCAAGCATAATTCTATGATTTAGTTTAATGGATTTTTATACAAAGTGTAAATCAAAGTTAAAGATCAGTTAAGGGTTGCTTCCATCGCTCAGGATTCTATCAACAAGGGTGACCTTCCAATCTCATTCATGGTCAATGAATTCGCATGTTACAAAAAGGGTATTTTCACTTTTAAACGGTTTAAAATGCGTAGCAAATGATGGATCAAAGATCGTGTTGCGTTTACGGTATTTTTTACCCTTTACAACAGCAACAAATGAAAGGATTTTTCTCCTTAAGACCTGTTAAAATCTACGACCTCGTTCTCCATTCACCAAAATATGAACCTTACTCCAGAAGAAATCTTAGACATAATAATAATAATAATTTAATAATAGGGGAATTCTTTGTAAGGTGCCACCCCATAGCTTTTTTGCGCATAATTCGTTAGAAAATTAACGTATCGCCAATTTTAATATACCGTTCGAAAGAGGGTTAAAGGGGCTAGGATCGAAGGTAACACTTCAATTGAATTTTTCGTAATTACGAATTTTACAGCCAATTTCCCAAAGTGTTCAAAATCGACACCTTAAAATTTTTTAATGTAAAGTGCCACCCCCTAAAAAAACCGGTAAAAATGTAAAAATCTCAAGCAAAAATGCATGATTTAGAAAATTTACGAAAAATTATTGAATTTAATTTGAATTGAATAGAAAATGACCGAAAGCAAAATGGAAATTGAATGGTAACGAATAAAACGAATAATTGTATGGAAATTTATAAACAAAATTGAACTAATTTATTCCTCATGATAAGATGAGAGAAAAATAGATAATTAATACTAAGATAATTACACTAAGAACACTTTAAATTCATTGTAATGACGATTCCGAGCAATAAAAAGTCATTATACCGATATAGGACCACAAAACAATGAAAAAGGGGGGTGGCACCTTACAAAGAAAAAAAGGTGGCACTTTACATTTTTATGGTATTTTGGAAATCATTGTATAAATTTGTTCCTTTTACGATATGCTCGGATATCATTTCGGATTATGAAAAACCATTAAAAATTAAGTCCAACACTCATATTTACCTTAGTTTTTTATAAGTTTTTGGTTACTTTTTCACCGCAAGAAAAACCTTCAGTTTTAATTTTTATGTTTTTTCTTAACCAAATTTGACACTTTTATTTACCCAGACCGTACCATTGCGTATGTTCCCACAAAAACCACATTAGAATTGATGTTGACATATATACCTTAAATGACAATAGGAATTTTTTTTCTTGGATTGCTGGAACATCAAAATCGAGCAGGGGTGGCACCTTACAAAGAGTGGCACCTTACAAAGAATTCCCCTAATAATAATAATAATTAATAATAATTTAATAATTAATAATTAATAATAATTTTGTTTGTTTTAAAATTTTATTTAACATATCTCCAGGCTGGCATCGTTGCTGCTGCTTATGGCGGTGCCAATGTAGACGAATTCCTTGACAACTTCAAAAGTATACCTGCCAGCCTCGACGTAAGACCCTAGCGGCTGCGAGTCTCTGCGTGTGGACAGCATAAACTTCACCCTCATTTACCACCTGATTTTCTCTCGATTGCCGGAAAGACAGCGGTGTTACAACCGATGGTGTCAACAGCATCGCGTAGGCAAAGAACTAGACACCCTTGTTGAAGATTGTCTATGGTGAAGTTGAAGAGGCCGCATGACAAAGGATCGCCCTGTCTGAAGCCTCGAACGGTTTCAAATAATTCGCAGAGGTTACTTCCAACCTTGACGGAGCTCACGAGTCTCACGAGCTTCACAGGGATACCAAGTTCAGACAATACGGCGTATAGGCGATCCCTTATCGGGCTAGCTTACTGATAAGTTTAATCAGAGCTTTCAATGGTTTCAATCTTTCAGAAAGCACGTTAGAATTTTATATGCAGTAGGAAGTAGGCTGATGCCCCTGTATTTTGTGCATATTATTGGAACTTTCTTCAACACAGGACAGAACAGTAGCAATCTGATCATCATTGTGTACAGACGTTAAACTCTTTCGCTCTCGTTCTCTAGTGCAATAAAACTAACCCTATTCACAATCTTGTGCATTTGAGATTGTATATCTGTGCAATGATAAATATTTTCAATCAATTGCGAGTCGTTATGGCTCAGTTTGCAACACACGAAATTCAAAGTTTTTGAAGGAAGCCTTCAATTGCCTTACTTCCACCGAATAAGCTTCCATGTTGCGCAAATACCACTTCTTTTTATAAGTTTTTTATAGAATATTTGGGCCTTTGGTGCCTATTATCAAAGAATATGAAGTAATATAGAAGGCGCATGCGGGCACAAAAGTGTTTTCGGTTAATCAGGAAGAGCGAAGCGTAGGCATTTGAGCATGTTAAGTTCATAACATTTTCTGTTAGATTTGCGTAGGACAACAGCAAAAAGCAATGTTGTTGTTCTCAACGGCTTCACTCGTGTACATTGAATTGGTTGTTGTTGTGGCGTATGATGGCTCAATTTTTGCGTGCATGTTTATTGATCTTGTTTGACAAAGCGCAAAGCGAACCAAAGCATCGTCATCGTCGTTTCAGCGAAGATGATTCGGAATCCGCTAATGTTTTTGTTGTTGCCATTTATTGTGTGTATGCTTTTTTGTGTTGCCGATTGGTTTTGCTGCACAAATTGCTGTGATGTCACTATCAATTGAAATTCTGTGGTGTATGGCTGTTTGCTCAAACTCTGCGCTTTGATTGATTTTAAAAACCTGCAAATATTTAGACGTTGTTGAATCCAATTTGAAATCTTTTAAACATATTTTTACGTGGCGAATTCCAAGTAAAGCTATTTGTATCTATTTTGTCGTGGTTGATTCAAATTTTGAAGTTTTTGAAGACGTATTTTAACGCCATTGTTTTACATTGTAATTCCATTTTTACTTTTGAATTGTAACAATATGGCTACAAATGCAAATATAATAGCGAATCGAAATTCCTCAACGTCTGGAATTCAATGTTGTGTTCGCAGTTGCAAAAAATCAATACGACAATGCGAGAATCTAATACTACGTTTACATTGAGCCCAAATGCGTAGTTTGAGATGAGTCATTTCAAAGTGTTTACATTGCCTCATTCACATTGCATTTGCATTTTGTTTGGCAGCTAATGTCAAATGCTCAATACTCATGTCCTCTTGCCGCAGCACATAGATCAGCGCTTCTCCGGCTACTGACTAAGGAATTTGTTGTTTTTTTGCTGCCTCTATGGTCTACACATTGTAATATTTGAATACAAATATATTACATAACTTACATGCTAAGCATATTCTACATATTTGAAGCAGACGAAAATTTCCATTCAAAATTTCCATTTTGATCATTTTCGTTTGTTTTGATTCTGAACTGTCAAAAAGAACAAAAGCTTTTGAAGCTTTTGAAAGAGCTTTCATTTTGTGATACGTTCGATAAAATTGGTCATGTTTTATCGCATTTGCTTCGTCGTTTTGTTGAAATGAGTCATTTCGTCGATTTGAATTTGTATGGGGATATGCGTGATTTGGCTTCGCATTTGAGAATTTTAGCCCAACTCACGCTTTTGGGCTCAACGTAGTATAAGATTATTTAGATTCCGCACTGCTGATTTTGTGTTTGGCCAAGTTTAGCGCGAAAAATGCATTATATCTTATGAGGACTACAACCGAAAATTTTATATTTGTGAAAATCATTCCTCCAGTACTTATATAGGGAAAAGGTTTCTGAAAAAGGATGCGATTCCAACCTTAAACTTAGACGAACATCCTGAGATTTCGGATGAAGAATTATTAGAACCAGATTCTTCATTAATACGACCCCTTTATGATTACATGCATACTATATGCAGTAACAAGGCTTTTAAAGAACAAAAAAAATTGGTAAGCTATGGTAATTGCTAAGTATTTATGTTAAAGTCCATGTTCTCTAGGTGGTGTTCAATTTAAAACTATTTTGTGTCGGAAAATGGATCTACTGCAGATATCTTGTGCAAAATAATTAAAGCAAATCTTAAAATTTTAAGTTATTTTGGCATAGTAGTTAATGTTTCGAAAAAACGTTTGCTGTGTTAACCCTTTGAAGCATACATTCTTCAGATAACTTTTTTTCAATGAAAATAGTCGCCCTGGGGGTTTTCGGGGTCGCTGATCACGAATATGTAATCAAATTTTTGAAATTCAGCAATCCAATAAGGCGGATCCAATATGGCCGACAACATTAGTAAAACTTATTCATATCAATATGGAAATTTGTATATGGGGGTTTTCGGGGTCGCTGATTACGAATTTGATATCAGATTTTCGAAATTGAAAATGGCGGATCCAATATGGCGGATGGAATTTGTAAAACTTATTCGTATCAATGGAAAAATTAGTATCCAGGGGTTTTCGGGGTCGCTTATTACGAATTCGATATCAGATGTTCGAAATTCAAAATGGCGGATCCAATATGGCCGACAGAATTAGAATTCCACCCGCAATTTTGAATTTCGAAAATCTAATAAGAAATTCGGAATCAGCGACTCCGAAAACCTCCGTATACCAATTTTCATATTGATACGAATAAGTTTCACTAATTCTGTCCGCCATATTGCATCCGCCATTTTGAATTTCGAAAATCTGATATCTGCATCGTCATCAGCGACCCCAAAAACCCCCTTACACCAATTTTCATACAGATATAAATAAAAAAATATAAAAATGGTAGTATTCTAGGTGGTATATACGTCTTACCACCGTTCTGCAAAGGGTTAAGGCAAAAAGGAGGTAATAACTGTAACCCAACTGTAGCCGAACTTAATAATATTTTAGCCAGGTTATTAAAACCTTTAAAATAAAAAAGTGAGAATGTTTCGCATGTTAATGGCCATGATAATGACAACGAAATCTTGGATAACCTTGATCCAAGTAGCAAGATGCACGAGACCTATTTTGTTGGTGACACATTTTGTAATCCGAGAGAGATTTTTATGAAAGTAAAGCGAACTACTATTTTTTTTAGCTATGTTGGAGCTTTTGGCGCATTTAATTTAAATCAAACCAAACTGAGTTTAATTCATGTTTTCTTTTATGATTGCATTGTTAAAAAAAATACAAAGTAAATATTTGTAAAGAAATGCAGATTATTTTTTCTTAATTTTCTTTTCGTTGTACGCGTACTACTATTATTTTGATCGCAACTGTACATACATACTAGGGATTGCAATCCCGGGATCGCGAATCCCATAATCCCGGGATCCCGGACAATGTCAGTCCCGAAAAATCCCGGGATTGACAAAATCCGATCCCGGGATCGAAACAAAAAAAAGCTTACTTTTTGCTTTTGTCACGTTGATTTCGAAAAACGCAACCCTTCTTATTTAGTACAAAAAATAAATTGCAGACGCCCTGACACATTTGAACTTGTTTCAACGCAACAATATTATTTTTATTCCGCAGATTTTTCCACACAAATCAACAACGACATTCTGTCTGGAACTATTTTTTGGTAGAATCGAAAGGCGAAGCTTCTGCTAAATGCAAAAAGGGCAATTGAAAATTTTGGCAATTGAATGCATTTTTATGTTATTAATTTTATGTTATTTGCCATGAATATTTGGTTCTTAGTTTTAAGGAACACAGAAATGTATTTAATACGAAAATAAAATGTATTTGATTTAAAATGACGTCTGATTTAGTTCGTTAAAATATGTAATATATTCAATCCCGAAAAAATCCCGGGATCTTGGGATTGCAATTTTCAGTCCCGAAAATCCCGGGATTGTAAAACTGGTCCGGGAATGCAATCCCTAATACATACATACCTGTAGTTCAGGTCGGGAAAAATTCTTCCTTGAATAGAACAAGTCCGAAATTTCATTATAACCGTAACTTGAAGCGAGTTTTAGCAATGGTGTCAAACACTGAAGCAGAGTTGTCGTACCACACGTTTTTAATATCCATCTCCGCTTAGAAACAAACATACTACTTTCACTGTAAGTATATAAGATGTGAAAGCAGTTATTTAATAAAATTTGTTTCATATCATACATTTTTAATAACTTATAAATTAAGAAATTATTTATGGCTTAAATCTACATCATTTAGATAACATTAACAAATATCCACCACAGCTCAGGGTGCAGCGCAGCAGGCAGTTTTGTTTTGACAAACGACGCAAAGTGTTGCGAGTTAATATAGCGGAGTGACAAAAATAAGAGGTATAAAGTTATTTCAGGAGTACAGAACTTACTGTGCAAAATTTCAATGAAATCTGACCAAAACTTTGACCACCTCCCATACAAACGGATTTGAAAAAACTTCATATTAACAATGAAAATTATCTTAGTTCATAAAAACTACATTCATAATATTTGTATTTAAATACAAATTTATTTATAAATGTGTATATAGGTAAAATGCGACTTTTTCAAAAGTAATTGAAAATAAAATCTCAAATATTGGATCGTAATATGGAATCAAAGCCCTAAACACGCATATATTACAGTAACATTTTTGCAACGAAATCAGTCACTTGGATAGCACTTAGAAAAAAAGCAAAAAAGTTTTCGCAGTCGATTTTCAAACACGATGTCTGAGCTACCACAAGCAATACGTGTTTGTACTTCGGTGTAACCACAAAAGTAGAGTCATATCAAAAGACAAACTTAACAGTTGAAACATTGGCGATATGTCGATTAGGGAAAGAAAAAACGGTAATGGTTGACAACCCAGCCCTTTCCTTTATATATATATATATTATATATATGTATATTAAATATATATATACAGTTGCGACAAATATAATAGCACCGGTAAACCAATATAACTATTTCCTATACGAAAAAATTACGTGTCGCTGTATTTTCGTTTAATTCTGTAAAATACCGTTATACGTACTCTCTTTATATAAGTAGGGTTCCGTTACTTAAAAGTTTGACACCCTTTTTATATGAAGCAGTTTCATGAGCAGAGTGCAGCTCAGTGCGGAAAAAATAATAGCACCATTAATACATCTTTTCACGAAGGGCAAATATTTCCTTAAAAATATCAAATTAAAAGTATAAATTTCTTCAGGCTCGTACACTTTTTACAGTTTTCTGTAAAAAAAACAAGTCAATTAAGGGGACAGTCCCCTCAAGAGGTCTCAAAAAATCGTTTTTTTTCTTAATCGATTGGGCATCTATTTAAGATTATGTATGTAAAGTTTTAGCTCCAAATTCGAAGTATTTCAGGAGTTGCACGAAAATTCAGTCGGTTGCGCACGGTGCCTGGCGGCCACGCACGTGCGTTGAGATGCGTTTTCTCAAAACCATGTTTTCACAATTTGCGGGAAAGATAACTATAAAAGTTATCAACAGATTTTCTTAAACCAAAATTTATTTTATTCAGTATGAAAAACTACTCTATACGAACTACGGATTTTGAAAAATTCCGATTTTTAATACCTTTTTTATTAACAAATAAATGTAAAAAAAGTCACTTTTTTTTTAAATCATAACTTTTCGTCTAAATTTTGGATTTTTGGAATATCCGTAGTTCACATAGAACAAATAAGTCTGACGAAGAGAACAAAAAAAAAAATTTTGATTTTAGTTGAAAACAACGGCTGCTATCGTTCCCGCAAATGGACTCCGACCGTGCCGAAACGCTGCCGGAAAACGTGAAAAACTCAGTCGTTTAGAATTTCCCAGATGTAATTTTTTTTGTGGATAAAGTTGAAAGTATGACTAAAACATATCCCAAAGTTCTTATGTCTCCGATCTTTCTTTCTGTAAGAAAAAAAAATCAGGGAAAAACGCTTTTTTCTCGGACGCTTGAGGGGACTGTCCCCTTAATATGAATTTTTTTGCAGCAATAGGGCGTGGAAAACACTGCACTACTGAACAACGTAAAATCATAAAAAAACATGATTTCAGAAGGTAGCACATATTCAGATATAAGGAATATTCTTAAATGCTCAAATAAAATGAATTAATAATAATAATTGACTGGCACGACAGCCCGCTTACGCGAGACTAAGGCCTAGTTAACCACAATCCCCCGTGTTGTGCGTGTGTATTTGTACGCGGGTGGAAGGGACCTATAGTTTTATGCCGGTTCCGAACGGCAGCTTGGGAGCTCTTTCATAATTTTTACACTCAGAGGTTTGCCAATTCCAACTGAGAAGACAGCCACCGAAAGAGAAAACGAGTTTTCCGGTTATTTTTTTAGGTGTTATTACAGGCAGTATTTGAACCTGGGTCGCTGCCTTCGACTCGCAGTCCAACGCAATAACCAACTGAGCCACGGTGGCTGTCAAATAAAATGAATCGGAATGCATTGATATTTACGGCGAAATCCGAGAAACGTGACCTAAAGCGCGCAATATCACCTCTAAGCGTTAAACAATCGATTTTTTTTTGCATTTTTCAACAGGTAATGTTGTTATCTATCGTATAAAAAAAGGTCTTTGATGAATTCGGACCGGAAAGTCATTTGTAAAGGAGGTTTCGTCACGCGCTCCGCCGAATTCCCACAGTACTTTCAGTGAACAAAAAACTTTAAACGCGTTTTTCCCGAAACCATGTTTTTCGAACTGGTTCACACGATTACAAATGATTGAGTAGACGGATTTTGATAATTTTTTTTTTTTAAATGTTTCTAAAAGTTGTCGCTATCGTCTGACGAGCGTTTTTTTCGATTTTGTTATTAGTTAGTGTTAAATAAATTTTTTTTCATTTGAAAAAATGGGGAAAAACAATTTTTTACTTTCAAGTCGCGCCATTTTGAGAATTTTGATGAAAAACAAAAAAGCTCCCGTCGGACGATAATCGCACTCATATAGATTACAACAAAAAAAAATTTGCCGATTTCCATGTTTCAGACTGGAGCAATCGTGTGAACCGTCAACGCATGTTTTTTTGGAGGACATCACTTTGCGGCGCTGCAGTGCAGCAATGAATCAATATTTTTTCAAACCTTATACTGAATTTTGTAGTTAAAAGTATAATAAAACATTGAAAAAAAAACCGCATAAAAAAATTTAATAGTTACTTCGCAGTAGAATTTCAAAAAACACCTAAGAAAACGAGCTGTTACTACAGAACACCCCCTTAATCAGGCTGAGCAAAAAAGAACCATTTAAAGCTGCCACGGAGCTAAAAAAGGAGCTGAATATAACTGCATGCATTACAACTGTTCGCAGCAAGCTAAGAGATCATAACCTGAAAGCCCAAAGTCCAAGAAAAGCCCCTCTCTTAAGTAGCAAGCATGTGAAAAAACGAAAGCAATTTGCTAAAGAGCATTTGAACTGGCCAGCGGAACGATGGAGGAACATACTATGGACGGATGAGAGTAAGATCGTCTTATATGGCAACAGAGGTTCTCGTCTTTATGTAAGAAGGCCTGCTAATGCTGAGTATGATCCAAAGTTCACAACAAAAACAATCAAACATGGTGGCTTTAGCATAATGATATGGGCATGCTTCTCCTATTACGGCATTGGGCCCATACATTGGATTAAAACTACTATGGATCAGAATGTTTATGTGAAAATACTACAAAATGTGATGCTACCTTATGCGAGAGAGGAAATGCCGTTACTGCGGGTGTACCAACAGGACAACGACCCTAAACATACCTCCAAGAAAGCTAAAAAGTGGTTCAAACGCAACTCGGTTACTGTCATGGATAGATCTGCACAATCGCCGGACCTCAATTCGATTGAAAATTTATGGACCGATGTGAAGAAGGCAGTTTCTAAGCGAAATCCAACAAACAATGAAGCTCTTTGGATTGCTACTAAAGAATCCTGGGATGCGATTCCGGTCGCGCGGTGCCAAAATTTGGTTAACTCCATGCCAAGACGTTGTGCTGCTGTTATTGCCAACAATGGCAACGCAACAAAATATTAATTGATTATAATTTTTAACGTCGACTTCACAAAGAAATAAATTCATTCCTTTAGTATTTTTTTGATATTCATGCACAAAGAAATAAAAGTGCGACCCTTTTATATGATTTTGCAAAAAATGTAAAAAATTTCTGAAAATAAAAAGTTTATGTAAAATTTTGACTTTTGAAAAGTTGACTTATGTTGTCACGCTATTTTAAACTATAATCTAAAATAAAAAAATGAATTGGTTAGGCCTTTTTATTGAATACAATTTCGTTTCTTGTGGTGGTGCTATTCTAATTACCGCAGCTGTATATACATATAACGTGTGGGGCAGGGCCGTAGCTAGGGGGGGGGCGGGTTAGGGGGTTCTGACCCCCCGAAATGTTAGAACATTGTTTTAATTTATAATATTCTAAACTAGTTACTAATCACACCATGCATGGCTACGTTTACATTGAGGCCAAGTGCCTAATTAAGTTAAATTAGTAATTTAATTTAGCTTGGAAGCTTGTTTTCAGTCAGCTATCGGGTTTTGATTTGAGTAACCCCCCCCCCGAAAAAAAATCCTGTCTACGGGCTTGGTGTGGGGAATGAAATACGAACAAATATAAAAGTTAGCATAGAAAACAAGGTATACAACTCTCAAGAAAAAAATAGGTGTGCAAAACTTTAAACAATAACTATCTTAAACCAATAAGTACCACAAATCCAATGTTTGGGCATTTATCTTGGTAAAATGGTGCTTACAGAACTACAACGTCGGCAACTGATTTCGAAATTTTGTGAAGAAAATTCCACTACGAAAAATAATGAAGCTTTCCACCACTATAAAAAAATAGGAGTCAAAAACCTTCATCTATAAGACGATTCAGTTGTTCGAGAATAAAATAAGCATTGAAAGAAACCAGGATCGGTGAAAAAAGGACTCTTCACAGGCCATCGAAGTTTGTTCGTATTTGAAAATTGATATCGTTGGGCGAAGTGCTAATTCCTACAGACAATTAGCAAGGAAGTACGATGTTGACTAAAAAACCATCAGGAAATCCGCCGAATAAATAGACATAAAGCGTAAATTGAAAAAAGAAAGTTCAAGCTACTACCAAAAGCAAGCAGCAGTTATTAAAACCCGACAACGCCCCGACAACTTTAAAAAAAATGTTTTTCGTGTGTTTCTCCTCACATCTGTGTGATGGATGATGAGTCATATTTTACGATTGAGGGGAATCAATGGCAATCAAAATATTATTTTTAGTCTTCTGACCCCAAAGCGCCTGAAAAATAAAGCATATTGCAAAAACAAAGTTTCCAGGGAAGGTTCTATTGAGTCTGGCTATCAGCGAGTCAATATCAGTGAGTCAATATTTTTAAAGGAGGTTTAGCTGTAAGCGCGCAAACTTATGTGGACAAATATTTGCCAGCACTCCAAAATTTCTTCAAAAAACATAATCGACGTGGACGAATTATGTTTTGACCCGATTTAGCGTCGTCGCATTACGCTTAAGTAACATTAAGCAATTTGTATAAGAGCAAAATTGAATTTGTACGGAAGGAGTTTAACCCCCCCCCCCAAATGTTCCACAATTACGACCAATCGAAACTTTTTTGATAAACTTGAAAAGAAAGGTATATACCAACGGATATCATGCCAAAAATGTGGATTGCTTGATTTATAAAATCCGAAAAGTGCTAAAGAACATTGATACAAATTCAGAAGTCAATGAAGAAAGTTCCTCAGAATATACGGAAAGCAAGCCGGAATGGAGTCAATGTTTTTTGTAAATTAACTGAAGTATCAAAGCTATTTAATAAACTGTAACCAAATTAAATTTTTCATTTTCATTAACTTTAAACGTGCGTGCAAAGCCGCGAGCCCCTGTTGGTCATGAATATTTAGAATTAAAATTTGATGGAATGACAAAAGATGTGCTAATTGAAACATGAAGAAGATAGAATTTAATTTTTTGTGAAAGAACGTTGCGTATTTTATAAATAAAACTACTATATCTATATCTATATATGCATAACACTATATCAATTTGAAAGGAACATTTTCTTGTATTCAATGAATGAAAATTACAAAAGATGTGCTAATTGAAACAGATGAAGAAGATAGTCTGTAATTTTTTGTGAAAGAATGTTGCTTTTTCATAAATAAAACTACTATATCACCTATGCCTAACACTATATCAATTTGAAAGGAACATTTTCTTGTATTCAATAATACCAAGGAAAAAATTATTTTTTACTTAGAAAAGATTTGATCGTATGGGCCACTGCAATATTTTAAGACATCTGCAGCTTAAGCGGCCTTTAGACGGTCGCACATGTCCGCAATCATGTGCGGCGCGACGAGAAGAATGACCGTGTAAACGCAAGAAATTCGTGTCGTCGGACATGTGCGACGGTTTTCAAAATTTTTTGATTTCTCTGCCGGCGCGACGCACATGTGCGACCGTGTAAACGGCTGTGTGACAAACATAGTGCACTTTTTCATTCGATCGGTGGACAGCGAGCAGTGAGGATGGCGTCGCAAAAAAAATGAAATATTATGGAAGGAGTTCTTTGAGGTGTATAAACACAATCCCGAACTGTGAAAAGTAAAAGGTGAAGAATATAAAAATAAAAATTAAAAGAAACGCAGCTTAGAGGTGCTTTTATGCAAATTTAAAGAAATTGATGCGAAAGCACATACCATGTTGCTTCGTTGGCAGCAGCGAGACAACTGAAGTGTGCGCACATGTTTGACCGTGTAAACGCTCATCGCACATTTCCCCCATCGCACATGATTGCAAACATGTGCGACCGTCTAAAGGCCGCTTTACGCTACAATAAAAGAATTGGAATTGGAATATACTGAAAAGGCGCGTTGGAAATGTTCAGATATGCAGTGTTGCAGTTTTCCATCATACAATTTATTATTTGCACAATGCTGTCGGCATTCTTAAATGTGAACAAATATAATTGTAAAGAAATTTACATTTGAAAGAAACAATTTATATAACTGTTGCTGTTAAGTAAGCGGTCTGCTGCCTGCTCTTCCGCTACTACCAGCCGGGTAGACCAGCTGGCGGTGGTGGAAGAACTGGCGGAATGTGACACCTCCTCGTGGTGGCCGCTGGAAACAGCCACCGGGGTACGGTCTTGTCTATACCCTTGGTGGCTGGCTAACTAGTCACGTCCCATTTCCAATATCCCCTTACACCTGAGTCCCATCTATCCATACTTCCTCCCCGCCCCCCCTAATCCAGGGTGACATGCGACCCATGCCCATTGGATGGTTTGCAGCCAGGGGGTATACCGGCTGTATTACTACGGAGCCTACCCGATACCTGTCCACCTCGGGTAGTATTTCTGGACTTCCTATGGCATGGGGCTCTGCCATGGGTGACCTCCCCGACCCCACTTATTGATAGGCCACCGAAAATCGGAAAATTTCGACATAAAAGTTAAGTTTTGTTGTTGCAATTTTGGATCTATTTTAGGAAAATTTTGATACGATGGATACACGCAATGTTGTTATTTTCCGCAGCAAGTCAGCTTGGCTTTATGGGCATGCTGATTGTCAAAATGGCGTCAGCACTTGTGGCTGCTAATTAACGCGTGAACCGGGCGTTTACGTTGGCAGGACATTTGACCAAAAGTTTTACACTTATTATCACTTTCTTAATATGCCTCCGTTGTTACATTTATTTTCATTGTAGACATTTTAACTTTTTACTTTGCATTTGTGTTGTTGCCGCACTGCTACCACCTTGCGACTTGATCGCTCAATTATTTTTCCTATGCAATTTTTGCCTGTACGCTTCACAGCCTCTCATTGTACGCTCTTACTTATATGAGTTCTCGTCCACCTATAATGCTTCCCTTCGCGTCCATGAACGGGTCGCACCGCTGGAACCCGCAAGTAAATTTTCTTTACATCAACTGTGCGTTCTGTACATTGTTTGTTCTATGTTTGTACGCACCACCTACAGTGATAATATCGTAATACATACATTTGCCAAGAAATAGTAATTAAATTTACTTTCTATTATTCTATTCTTCTTCTTTTATTCTTCTTTCTATTATTCTATTTTTATTTTATATTTAACATACCATTTGTTAACCAACTTACCTTAAAACATAAGCATCAATAGAGTTATTTTTTGAACAACTTATAATCTCACATTTAACAGATTCGAGCAATTTCTCCCATTGGATTCTGTGAATAAAAAAAAATCACAATTATTCTAATTATTAATAATATAATTAATATAATAATTATTAATATACAATTCATTTAATTCAAAGTAATTGTTTTGCTGATAATCGTCGAGATCACAATTTTGATAACCAAACTTTCAAAATTGTTGTACTCTTCACCCCTATCACAAAGTTACTGCCATATTCGTAACGAAGTTACGAATTGGTTCTGACCAGTCAAAGGCATTGTGGGACCATGCAAAGTGTCCTCGAATGGATAGATGCAATCCTGGTGGCACAATACAACGTGATCGCCTATAAGAAAAAAAGAGTGGCGGCAGCAGTGTGTTCCTTTCCGGTGGAACGCACTAAAAAATCTCACCCATCTAATTTTACCATTTTACTTTTACAAATAAAATCTTTAATGTGGAATAAGTTCGAAATCTTAAGTTCCAAAGTACTGAAAATTTGTATAGTCTTCGTCCGTTGCATAGTGGGGCAATTGATGTCGGAAATGGCAATCAATTCACCCAGTCTTTTTAGACATGAATAATTATTAAGTTTAATTGATCGTACATAAAAAGTAAAAACAAAATGTATTTAGGTACATTTCAGTGAGAATTTTTTTAATAACAGTAAAAACTAATAAGTAACAAAAGCAACCTTGAATGTTATTATTAGGGATCGGAATTATATGCACGTACATATTTTTTGACAGCCGCCGTGGCTCAGTTGGTTAGTGCGTTGGACAACGAGTCAAAGGCAGCAACCGCAGGTTCAAATACTGCCTGTAATAACACCTAAACAAAAACAAAAAAACGGGAAACTCGTTTTCTCTTTCGGTGGCTGTCCTCTCAGCTGGAAATGGCAAACCTCTGAGAATAAAAAATTGCTTATGAAAGAGCTCCCAACCTGCCGTTCGGAACCGGCATAAAACTGTAGGTCCCTTCCACCCGCGTACAAATTCACACGCACAACACGGGTGGTTGCGGGAAGCTAGGTCTTAGTCTCGCGTAAGCGGGCTGTCGTGCCAGTCAATTATTATTAAATTAATTACATATTTTTTGGGAGCTTCGGATTTGAACGGAACCAAGACCGAAACTATTTTTATTGAAAAATCGTAAGAACGAGCTGTGCACTGCATATTTGAATATTTTTTGCATACCAAAGAAAATAAAGACACAGAAGACGCAAGTCATAAAAGCACAAATTTTGTGTGGCGGGTTCCAACATTGGAACACACGCTCTGCTCTCATAGTAGAGAGCAGAGAACGGCACGAGTGCACCGCAACAATAAGTACACAGCATACATACTCTGTATTTTGTATACTCGAGTGCCATAAACACCGCAAAAGAAATTGTGCGGTGTTGATTTTACTCGTCGTTCATTTGCTGAGAGCCTCAATACTTTTCGTTCTGTTCATATTTCTACTATGTAAAAGCAATGAGCGCAAAAAACAGTACCAGTAAATACCGTAACCAGCATGAGCGAAATTTTGAGTAATGTGCGTTTTCGCACTCAAGCTTTTTTTTAATATTTCGTTCTGCGCTTTACCTGCAGGAACAATGCTAGCTCGTAACACATACACAACTTCGGCTCGCGCTCGACTTGTGGGTGACGAGCCTACTCAGCTTCTACACATAGCGCGTATATTGCTCACGCACTACAAAAGTGACACAACTAAAATTTTTTGATTTTTCAGGAAACGCAAAAAACTGTTTTTGAGCTAAATAAACATTTTTTTTTAAATAAAGTATATGCAGTAGCGACTCGGTAAAAGCAACCGATTAATGCAGGGGCAGTTGCAACCAAGAATGATAAAACCTTGGTTGCAACTACCGAGTTTGCTGCAATTATCGAGTCTAAATTTTTGTATGAAAATTTGCAAATTTCACAAAGTTTTATAAGGGTTTCATTAGAATTCATTATTATTTTATTCATATTTTGTTGTATTACAAAAAAAAGAACTTAAACTAATCACATTCATTGTGTTTGAGAAAAATCAAACAGAAACAAAAACTCTAAACATTTCTTAAAAAGGCTTTAATTAACAAAACAGTTTGATAACAATTTATTTTACTGATTTAAAGAAACTAGAGAAAGAAACGGGACATCAACTGACACTCTACTCCACAAAAAGAAAATAAGACGAAGAAGAAGTTGCGATTATTGAGGTTTTTTCGGCAGCAGTTGCTTTTACTGAGTCTATAATGTATAAAATTCGGTGGTTGCGATAATCGAGGAGTTGCGCAAATCGAGGGTTGCTTTTACCGAGTCGCTACTGTACCATTTAGTTAAAAATTCTACAGATTATGCTTTAGGATAAGTTACAAGAATTTTGTTTTATTTTGCAAAAGAAAATCCAAAATTGTTAGTTGTGACTGTTTTGATGATATTTTAATTCAATAATTACCGAATTATTTCAAGTTATGCCACTTTTTCTGGATTTGATAATTATAAATGACACTTAAAAAGTTGAAAGAAAAATTTTTAAAATTCATAGTTAATTTTAATAATTAAAAATATATATAAAAATGGTCAGAATTTTGTTTAAAATTAACTCAACAAAAATTTATGTCGTTTAAAATGTCACAATTTGAGTTAGGACTCTTTTGCATTGAGCTGCAGCGATCAAATAGCATCAAACTTCTGACATGAAAAGAGATCTAACTGTATTTTTGCAACAGTAAACAACAAAAAAATATACTGAGCTTTTTCTTATTTGTAGATAAATGAATTGTACACAGTATTAACATATAAACCCGAAAAATAAAAATTTTGAGTTGTGTCACTTTTGTAGTGCGTGTGCGATATGTATCTTTTTCGCGACTGAATATCGAAAAAAATTCAATACATGCAAATAAAAATCGTCTACGAGGGCCATTAAGAAGGAGCGTTTTGGTGACAGGGAGTAAGTTCCATTCGCAATATATTCAGCAACCAAATCATTGTTTGACGCCATGCCGAAATTGTTCCAACTGCTTGCAGTAACACTTCAAAACTAATAATTTTTGCAACAATTGACTTTTTTCTCAGTAAGAAACAGAATCATCAATATACGCACAATCATTGATAACGCTAAATAGGCCGTTTACCGTTATATGAGAGTGCTACAAACAAAAACAGTAACATCGCGGTGTCAATTTTGCGGCCGGCTGCATAGTTATTCTTATTTGCTACTGACTTCACTCATCTTCACTTTGCCCAATATGTATCTCTGCATTCTCTTATATACCTACATATTATCACACGAAGTACGAGTAGCACTCATACTAGTCATCGTACTCGTCGGGTACGATTGCCGAATGTGATAAAAAAAATTACGAAGCAAAGTAAAGCAGATACCGCGAAATCATATGCTAGTAGCTTAAACGCACCAATACTCAAATCGACATGGGTATGGTAAATACTCATACAAAATCAATGCGGTGGCGATCACACCGCAACCGCTTTTAAGGCGAGTATACTCAGAGTCATAAAAATAGGCACTCGTGCAGTTCTCTGGTAGAGAGCTGCATAACTCAATTTATACTCGATGCCTTCACGTGCAGTTTCAAAAACGGAACACGTATGTGAAGAGAAGCCGAAAAAAAGGTACTCATTTTTCGGTACCTCTAAATTGTCGAGTAGCTGCACGTTGTTACTCGACGTTGAGCGAGCAGCTTCTAGTTGCTATTCGACGCTAGCAGAGTTCCTTCTCGTTGTTACGCAAATACTCGGAAGGTTTGAAACAGCTTGCGGTACCGCAAATACTTTGTGAAGTTTAAGTTGAATGTGCTTCAAAGGAATGTTGCAAAGCATTGCGCGCGTTGCGCGACACATAATTTTTTTGTATGTATGTATGTATGTATTTATAACGAATAATATGAATAAATACACGTTAGTGTGAATATTAATTTCTAAAAAATTTAAGGTAATATTGATGTCTAAGAAAATATTAACTAGAATATAAAGAAAATGTTATTCTCTTGCTTTTGATTTTTTGGATTGATGGTGAACATTGTACCCATAAAGTGATCAATAAATTAAAAAATTTATTATATAACTATTAAAGAGCTGCGATGGATGATTCATTTCTCCCTACACACAGTGTGGTTCGGTACAGTGTGCACTGATTGCTAGCATTCACTGTGGTAAGAGAGCAGTATGAAAATGACAACAAAACGGAAACCGCAAGAGCTGTCAACACTCATTTGCTTGTCTCTGCAAGGCACGGACATTTTTCTCTCTGGTATACACACTGCCAGCAATGCTAATGAATCGTTGACAGTGCGTAACGGGCCGAAATGCTACATGTCCGCTGAATGCAATGATTCATTGAAGGACAGTTTGGCACGCGTAATTAAGTGAGACAGTTCGGAAAACATTTTAGTGTGATAAAAAATTAATTAAAATGGAGATTGATGATGTGAGTTAATATAACATATTTTAATAAATAATTTATATAATATTAATGTATATGTTGTTATTATTGTAATTTTTAGTCAAATGACACTGTATCAGCAGTCGAAAATGCAAGTGATGTAGCATCTAGCAATCAGCTAACCAACGCCATTATGAAAAATAAAATTTTGAGCGGGCAATATGTCCTTGGTGGAAAGAAAGGTCGGAGTAATGTGTGGAATGTATTTGGGAAAGTATATTTGGGAAATATATAATAATAATAATATATAAATATTTCAATAATTTAAATTTTGTTGAAATTTTAAAATATTTTATTTGTAAATTCGTATGCGTTATTATTACAATGAGAACAAAGCACTAATTGTTCTATTAGTATAACCAAAGAAAATAATCGGTTACAGACTTTTGCTACCTATTTGCTCCTTCAGATTTCCTGATGAATGCTGTGATAGTAAATTAAAAAAAGGAAGTTCCAAACGATGCAAAACATAAACAATAGAAAAACAACAAAAGAAGAGCTGTTTACATGTTTCTCGAGCTATGTAGCAAAAGCAATCGTCAATACAAAAAAAGCATACACACAAAAACTACAACAACAAAAAACAATAGCGTAGTAACTACACCGTAGTTGAAACGACGATCATTGCGCTGGCTGGTGTCGCTGTGAGAAATTTGCACAAAAAATTATTGAGTGACCAAAACAACCATCAACGCCTCAAAGTACACAGGAGAAGCGGTACTTTCACTTCATGTGTGTTTGTTGAGCGTAAACTGAAGCGCTTGCGCTCCTGCTGGCACCACTCTTTCCCTTTTGTGGCTTCCCCCCGCTCTATGAAGCTCGCAAACAAAAATTTGAATTTTTGAGCTCAGATGCGCCTTCTATACACTTCATATTCTTTGGTATAACCAAAGAATATTTTTCCATACTTTTTGGTATAATTACTGCATTCAGTGTCATTGCAGTAAATTGCATTGCCTTTACTGTGAATTGCCTTTAGTGTGTTCGCACACACTAATGTTATAAAGCAACAAAGACTCAGCTCGCATATGTCACGCACACACTTCTTTTTTGCTTCCCTTCGCTGGCAGCTCTGATTCGATCTGTTTGCACTGAGCCAGTGCAGTGCCGTGCAAAGAGAGAGAGTGTCTTGAAACAGCTTTCAAATCGACAATTGCAGCTCTTTAATAACTATAATAAATAATATAACTATGTTTGAAGATTATAAATCAATTTACTACATAAACGTCGCAAAAACATTGTAAGTCCAACCACAACGACATTAGCAGCAGCAATATCTGGCCTGCCGTTGACCTTGAAGCTGCAAAAATACTCAAGGTTCCGCATGAAGGTACCTCATACTCGCGGAAGTTTTGCTATTATGTTCCTATTTTTACATGTTCCGATTTTTCGGCTACCGCTTTTTCGTGGCTTCCTTCTCGCTGCTATCCGAAACTCTGTGCTTCTCTTCTCTTTTCTGCGCGTGAGCGAGTAAGAGCAGTATACATACTCGACGGCGATCGAGTAAGGGCGATGTTGTGCTGCCGGTCAAATGATCCCGGTCACGGGTAAAATTGTTGTTGTTTCAATGTAAAAGAGAAAATTGGCAGAGCGAAATTTTTCTCTTTTACATTGAAACCACAATAATTTTATCCGTGTTCGGGATTATTTGACCGGCAGCATAACATCGTCCTAAGTGAAGTATACGTATCAGACACCAAACTTCTCATGTAAAGTAAAAAGTTATCCGATGCAGCTCTCTATCTCATAGATTACGTATGTGGTGAGAGCGTTGCTTTTCAAGTTAGAGCGTAGTTTATTCTGTGTTGCGCTCTTTGGTTGCGTTCACTGCAGCGAGTTTGCGTAAACATATTGCTGTGGCGTTGGATGATTGAGAGTTGAAAACGAACGCTGTTGTTGTTGTTGCGCTGGCGAAAACCTGAAATTGTAAAGCAATTTCTATTTTCTGGCTTGCTTTTTTTCTTCTTTTATAAGCTTGCTCTTGAACTCCCTGCAGACTGTAGTGTGCGCAAAATTATAGAAAAAAATATGGCTTACATATATGATCGCTACAAACAATGCAAGAAGTAATCAATCATAAAATAATCAACAAAAATAATTTTTACTTTTAACCCTTTACACGGTATAGTTGCATATCTGCAACCAACCGTAAAATTGCCCGTAATTTTGGAAGTAATTATCAAAACGACTCTTTTTTGCGATTTTACAACTATGCAAGGTTCCTTTTTTGAAATACTGACATTAAAAGTGGGAATAAGTTGCTAAATTTTACTTGACAGCACTTATTTGACCGTTTTTGCGAAAAGTTACACGCATTTATTTTAGTGAAACAAAATTGATTAAAACTTATTAATAAAACACACACAAACACTTTGCGAAAAATGCGCAGTAGGACAATGCTACCACGAATGCATTAATTGCCTTAAAAATTTTCTAAACTAAACATATTCAAATAAAAAAACAAGTTTTAATGCTTTTTGTTTTTTTTGTTTTTAATGCTTTTAACAAAAAAAAATTGAAAAAGTAAAGTATATTAAAAAATACGTGTTTTTTTTTTAATTTAGGTTTATATCTAAGAACATTTGATGAAAAAAATTCGCTGTTGCCGTGTAAAGGGTTAAGAGGATAGGGAAATTGAAGGAAAGGAAGAACTTTTTTATAAGCAGCAATAATTTTTAATATCCGTTGTTTGAAACTTTCTTTTTTGCAACTCATATAGGATTTTAAATTTACTGCCCCAGTATTCGCCACTAAACCATTCTGGAATAAAATTCTTGCATTAGTCAGACACATATGCCTCAAAGATTTTTTCCTACCCAAAGAATGTTAAGCAAAACCTATCGGCAACACAAAAAAGGATAGGATACACACAAAAACTAAAAGAACAAAAATCATTAGCGCTGTCTCAGATGACGTTCGTTAAAACGACGTTCGTTGCGCTGGTTAAGTGATATCCCTTTGCTGGCGACAAATAAATGCAGAAATTCGCACAAAAAGTCAATGTACACACACATGGGCGTACCCATAAACCAATTTAGAGGGGAAACATAACATTCAATCATCACAATTTAAATAGAATAGAATATATAGTTCTATATATTTATAGAACATAGGATTTCGAATTTTAGGACAAATACCGATCCGCTCCCCTACCCTGATACGCCCATGTGTACGCAGGTGAAGCGGCACTTTCATTTCATGTTTGTTGGTAGCGTGTGCTTCAGCTTCCACAGCCAATGAGCGCAAACTGAAGCGCTCGCTCCCTGCTGGCACCACTCTTTCCCTTTTGTGGCTTCCCCTCGCACTAAGAAACTCTCAAACAAAAATTTAAATGTTTGACCTCATATTCTTTGCTAATCCGCTTCCCGCTTCCCGCTTTTAGTAGTTTTTCCGCACTTTTTAATTACAATTTTCAAACAAAATGTCAAAAACAACAACTGTAGATAACTACATTTTAAAATTTTCTTTCTTAAATTTCTCAAGAACTGTGCAAGATATAAAGTTTTCGTGACTTTTCCTAAATCATCAAAACATACTACGATCATGTAGTCTCGTTTTTTAAATTATTGACATTTCCGAGAAAAATATGAACTTCCATTTGAGAGGGTAAGTGTTAGTTTTTTTAATTTTAAATAATCGTTACGATTAAAATATTTAAGTGTTATTACTATTTTTTAAAGAAATGAAGTCGTCAGTAGGACGTCGGACGTGAACGTAAGGGTTCTTCAAAGTTGACATAAGAACAATTTCTAACCTGATAACAATTTCTAACCTGAAGTTAATTTTGAAAGTTCAGATGAGAGCAGCAATGAGTTCAGGGCCGATGAAAATTATATTTTTTATCCGGTTCTAGTTTTACAAATGCTTCGCCTTTTCTTACGCAAGGTTAGGTAAGGCGACTTGCTGGTTTTCAGCAAGTACACTCAGAGGTCTCAAAGGCCCATTGTTATGCCCGATGAGAGTGTAAGAAGCCCCTGTCATCCTGTATTCTGTGCTGGCTGAAAACAACCTGAGTGTCAAAGGAATACAACAATATCCTCCAGTGGTGTAGTACAAACCAAGCCCAAACCGCCCAGCACTCTCCCCCAGATATCGGTGAAGTATGCTGTGAAGCGCACGGATTCAATTTCAGCTGCGACAGTAGTCTCGATGGGGCAGACCGAGTCCTTCCGCAAAAATGCCGATGGCGCAATGCTTGTTAAGACGCCCGTGAGAATACGAAGTGTTGCTTTGCTGAGCCATAAGAGTTGCAGAGTTCTCTTTTGGTCCAGTATCGGCCACAGCGCGATCCTGCAGTCAGGGAGAAGGCTCCATTGATCATTGGTGCGCTGGACTTCCTTCCTGTCAAGGTCTTGAAGTGACGTGTAGATCCCTGCCACCATGCATGCATCCGTAAGCTCCGATCTTTTCCGAGCCAGTTCATCTCTTACGTTGCCAGGAATGCATTGTGGTTAGGCACCCACCAGGGTGTGATGTTGTTGTTCCTGATACCATATAGAGACTTACGACATTCCATTACTGTTTTCGATCTGACAGTGTGAGAACCAGTGCCTTGATTGCCGCCTGGTTGTCTACACAGATGATCAGGTTAGATGGAGGCAAGTCCAGCACTCCGATCATGTGTGCAGCCTGGTTTATGGTGTATACCTCGGCCTGAAAAACACTGCACCAGGTAGTTTTAGTTTAGTAGTTTTCCTACGCAATCTTGGTATAGAATTGGCTAAACCGTGCGGAAAAAGGGCCGATCGCCTTTCGTATAAAGCGGTATTTCTGACCAGCTACCAGAATCCAAATTTATCCCGAAGCAAATAAAAAACAAGAGGCAATTATTTTCTTTACTTTAAGGAAAATGTAAATAATTAAGGAGAATAATGCAAAAAATAATGTAATAATGTAAAACAAAGATGTATCAGCCAGAATCCGAATCGGAATCAGATTCGAATCGAAATCCGATTTGTAGAGGTGTTTTACAATCCGAACGGATCGAATCCGATTGTTAGCAAATTAAACAAACCCTCAAGCAGCTGTTTGTTTGAAATGTTCCAATGAAAAAAACAGTTGTAAAATTTTGTGATTTTTTATTTTAATAAATGAGTTCGATTTTATTGGCAGTATTGCAAGACAACGAGCAGTCCGCCGTTGAAAAAGGGAAGCGCAGAGTTTCGCGAGACTACAGCAATCCGATGGAATTTCCAGATTCTTCGAACCTAGTAAAAGTTATTTCAGTTATGTTAAAAACTTCCTATTTAAGGTTTATTGCTCAGTACCGCCTTAACAAAGAAGCATTCAACATGATCTTGACCGAAGTGAAACCTTTTTTTCGGCAGTACTCCATTCCGCGAGATTTGAAATTGGCGACGACTTTGCGATTTCATGCCGAAGGAGGCTATCAACGATTGGTAGAAAGGCAACCGCCTCTTCCATTTCGGGAAGTTTGTGCTTCATAAAAGGTACACTGCTGGTCGCTAAATCTTCTCTTCTTTTATGTGCCAGCTTTCTTCTTACTTCACCTTTTCAATCAACCCAGGTCTATTATTGAAGAAAATTTTACAAAATTAATTGATTTAATTTACTTCTCACCTTTTTCCACTCCGCTACACTTGTTGTTGGTGGTCCTTGCCCGTTCAGCGACTGCGTTAAATGCTTCCACTTATTTTCAAATTCGACTTTGTCGCCTTTGCAGGAACCTTTCACGATGTCTGCATTCTCCTCCATAAAATCCAAGAGCATTTTGCTCTGGTCAGCAGTCTTATGCTTTCCCCTGATTAAAAATGAATTAATTAGTTTTATGTAACACGATAGGGCAATTCGCGATAACGTGCAAATATTTGGGCAAATGCGGTTCATTTCAAATATTTTCCACCACTAAGCACACTTTTTAAAATTTCATGGCAAATCGGTAGCAGAACAAATTCACAGCTGTTTTTGACGAATAAATCAAGAAGAAGAAGAATAGAATACACCTAATTCTGTTTTTACACGGTTTTGATTTAACACGGTTTGAAAATAAAAAAATTTTTAATTTTTTTACACGATTTTATTCTATTTAGCACGAAAAATTTAAATTTTTTTTATTTTCTAACCGTGTTAAATCAAAACCGTGTAAAAACAGAATAAGGTGTATTTGCGCCGTGGGAGCCTGCGACAATAAAAAGCATGCGTAAGTTCGCCCCTGTGGAATCCGAAAACAATTCACACCGCCAACTCCAGCGCTTCTTGGAAATAACTCAAAATTGTAGGAGTCTCCTTCTCCGTCCGCTTTTTATTCGGTTTTTCTCTTTTTATTTTCTTTTTCGTATGCTTCATCTCGACAATTGTAACAGCTGATTGATTGGCAAATCTGTTTAGCCCATGCCCAAAAATATGAAATAGAGGTTCAGTGTTGCAAATTTGCAGCTGCTGGGCATGGGCAAATGTGTACATTTTGTTGTTGCGTTGAAAATATTCGCTATCATATTTTGCACATGCCATGATGCAAGACCGTTTGCACGTTATCGTGAACTGCCCTGATGTTTAATTTATTTGCATACATTTTCGTTGTTTGCTTTCGTTTTGCTGCTTTCCGATTTCAATTTCACCAGCTTTTTGTTTAACGGAATATTTTTGACAACAATTTCCGACAATCGGAATGCAGAAGACCAAATTACCGATTCAAATTCTTTCGAACTTAATCAGTTTTGAGAACAGGGTTGTATCGGAAA
This sequence comes from Melieria omissa, assembly GCA_963971225.1. NCBI lineage: Eukaryota > Metazoa > Arthropoda > Insecta > Diptera > Ulidiidae > Melieria > Melieria omissa. Next base: position 117,739,980 of record OZ020267.1, read on the forward strand.
ATATTTCCGATAATCGGAATTTAAACACCGAAGGTCGGAATCAAATCCATTTCCGATCCGATTCGGATTCTGGAACAGGGCTGATAATCATGAATTTGGTTGCTGCCTATGCAAAAAAACCATTTGCAAGGCATATCACACTCGAACCGTATGCATGAAGTTCGTATAACATTCATAAATTGAATCCTTTTAAGTTTAATTACATTTTTTTTATACAAAAACGAAAAACAAAAATAAAGTAAATCAAGTACTTTACTTACTCAAAACACCCATGTTGTAGATAACTACACTAATGTGGTATTATTGAGGTTTTTTCCGTAGGACTACGGTTAAACTTGCCTGGGAATGCTTCGCAAATCAGAGGTTTCATCGTCGCTTGCTGTAAACCACACTTCCAACAATTTCTCAACACCTTCAAAAAAATGTATTTGCTGAAGACCTGAACCACCGACCATCGTTAATCTAGCAAAACTGATTTTTCCACGTTCTTGTTTATTGCAGTAATCTCGTAGCGGCCAAGATGAAACCTATCAACGGAACACTCATGTGCTTAATTATTATCTTACGGTGCAGCTCAAGGTGTATTAATAAAATTAATTAATAAAATTCCCATGTATTTTGTTAGTGCTTTTGAGCATGCTGCTCATCAAAATCAAATCAAAAGACAAGCAACACAAAAACAATTTTTGAGAATTAGCATGCCCATTCGCGAAAATTCACAAGAAAATCAGAAGAAAAAAGTTTAAGCAGCTGTGTTGCCACCACTTCCTTATCAATGTGCCGTGGGTGCAACTCCAAGGTATATATATATAAGGTACTGGTAGTACGACGACTGATCAAACTTTTTCTTCTCGTTTTGTTTCGATAATGGGCGAATAGGCATGCTGATTGTCAAAATGTCCGAAGCATTTGTGGCTGCTGATTGGCACATGTGTTATTTTACTATCCGATTTTGACAAACAGAATGCCCAAGGCACTAACAAAATTCATGTGGTTTTTCGAGATATATATATAAATATGCAGGTAGTGTATTCCCAACAGGCGCTCTACCAAAAGCTGTCAGCTCAATGCCTTATTGAATTTGAAATGAAAAATGATGTTGCTTTTTTCGCTTGCTTACGTGCACGCAGCCGCCGTGGCTCAGTTGGTTAGTGCGCGGTCTAGCGAGTCGAATGCAGAGCGACGCAAGTTCGAATACTGCATGTAATAACACCTAAAAAAAAATAACGGGAAACTCGTTTTCTCTTTCGGTGGCTGTCCTCTCAGCTGGAAATGGCAAACCTCGGAGAGTAAAAATTGCCTATGAAAAAGCTCCCAAGGTCCCTTCCACCCGCGTACAAATTCACACGCACAACACGGGTGGCTGCGGGAAGCTAGGCCTTAGTCTCGCGTAAGCGGGCTGTCGTGCCAATCAATTATTATTATTATTACGTGCACATTAGAGTGGATTTAGTGTTGTATGGAGATTCTTAATAATGGGTTTTCGATGCTCCGCAATCTCTCATTTTATGCGGTTTGGTAAAAAAGTGCATGAGAAAAAAAATTTTGGGGCTATGGTGGGGCTAAATGGCGTCTGATCGAGGTCAAAGTTTACAAAAAATCTGGGAAATTCGATAAATTGCTCCACACTTGGTCAGAAGACCATATCACGCATCTTCCATAAACCGAATTGAACGGATACAGAAAGTATTCATTCGGTTCGCTTTGCGTTCGCTGAACTTCAGTGATCCCATACCATCCTACAGCTCTCGTTGCCTTCTAATTAACTTAAAGTCACTACATGCTAGGCGTTCTCTTCTTGCATGCTCCTTTGTAGTCAGCATTGTATGTGGTGCTATTGATTGCCCGGATCTTTTAGCAAGAATCGCATTTAATGTCCCTAAACGGAGTCTGCGGAGGGTGGATACCTTCCATTTAGATGTCCCCAGGACGAATTATGCAAGAAATGCACCTCTATATAGGGCCTTCTCGGAATTAAACAATGTTACCGATTTGGATCTGTCACTTCCGAAGGGTTTGCTGTTGAATAGTTTAAGTAACTTATAGTTTGTAATAATTATTATATCCTATAGTCAGTAAGGACATTTGTTCATTGGCTAAATAAATAAATAAAGAAGATGCTCTTAGAGAGTTAAATCTATGACCGACCCTTCTAGTTTTCCTTACTGAACATTTCTTTGAAACATACCTGTATCTCCAACCCATGCACTTTTTTACCAAACCGTATAAAATGAAAGGTTGCGGAGCATCGAAATCGAAAAGTCGTGCACAAAATCCAGTCTAGTCCACATGTATTGATAGGCACACGAAAAAAGATTTTATGTTTCAATTAAATCATTCAAACAATGCAGAAATCAAGCTGCACGCTGTACCAAAAATCGTGGGCGAATAATAGTATGCGCGCTGGAATTTTGGAAACAATTTTTTAAAGCATCCAAGGGGCTGAAATTTGTATAGCCTCTAATTTATTGACATGGGTCAACCAATGCTCGAAAAGAAGACTAGGTTAGGTTAGGTAGGGAAGGGCGTGTATGGCAGGATCGCAGTTCCACTCGGAGGCTAAAATGTCCCATTGTGAATCCCTTCTTATGGTGTTTTGGGGTTGACCAATAGACTCAGTCAAGGGGAAACCAGTTCGACCTCTCAATGAAAGAAAGCAGATTCGAGATTTCAACTTTCGCCGCGCATGCCAGGTCTTTCAGGAATCTTGACCCCAAAGTACGGAGTTGGCGTTCCTGCAAAGCCGGGCAGTGGCACAGAAAATGTTGTATCGTTTCTACTTCTTCTTGATCTCTACAGCTTCGGCAGACATCACTGGACGAGAGACGTCATTCCTCCGTCGAATAGACTCAGTGACAATACGAATCATGTTTTCTTCAAGGAGAACGAGGGCCACATTGTCCGGCTACAGTCGGTCCTGGTACCCTATGACGACTCAATTTACTTTTTGGTCAACCTGTCAATATGCATGTATAGGGGAGATATCGGAGGAAACACAGAGGTGTACACTTCCGTGGCAGACAAGGCGAGCCCTTTTCTTGGCTTCCTGTCCGCTGCTTCGTTCCCTGCCACTCCTAGCCCGGAACCCAACAGAGAGTGACCTAGTGGTGCCCAATGCCTTGAAGTGCGGTACGACACCTCTGCATTACCTTTGATTTCACAACAACTGATTCCAGCGCTCTAAGCGCCACCTGACTATCCACGAAAATTGTGACATCTGTGAGTGGTAGCCCACTGCCACGGATAAGTTCGGCAGCCTTCCAAATTGCATAGTTTTCAAGAGAATCGAAATACTCACCAAACAATAATAACGCAATGGCATCAGCGCCGAAGAAGCAACGAATCGAAAGTAATAGCGCTATCTGGCCAAGGGATAAAACGTTTCAACTGATATCGATGTACGAGTCAAGTACCGATCTATGGGATAGCTCCAGTGGATTCTACGCAAACCGGCGTAAAAGAAAAGGCACAATCTGCAGTGCCAATATAACAGTGAAAGAGGAAAAATCAAACAAAAGAAAAGTGGATCTGGTTCTGGCGAGTTGTATGTTTCCCGTTGGGAGTTTTTCACTGCTTTCAAATTTTTTTTCAAGAGCTGGGAATTCCTGTAACACGATTTAAAACGTAGTGAGTAAATATTTGCTCTTGTATTATATACCCATACACAAGTGTACAGTATAAGTAATTTATTTTATTTATTTAAATTCATATATGTAACAGAAACAAGGTAAAGAAACAAAGAGTTCAAATACGCGCAAATTGCCATGGAATTTGCCCTTCTAAGCTCAAAAAATATTCTTTAAAATTATTTTGAACGCATTTCGCATCTGCGGACGTATTCCCATGGTTCCCTCTGTGCATTGGCGGTGTTTCTTCATTGATTTCGTTTCGCCAACTACGAAAAAACGCATTAAATTTAGAAATCTTTCCAAAATATGTACCATGTATGTATTTACCTGTAGCAAGAAATCGCAAGGTCATTGCAAACCTTTCTCCTGCAGGAATGGCTTTGCGCAACTGTGTCTTTTTTTGCGATTACCGGGGCCACTATTGTAGCCCGAAAGACATTCGCAAAAAAGTGGCATACGCCGTTGCTTCTGCGAAACAGTGCAAATTGGTAATATTATTTCACACTCTAACAATTGCTCAACTTTGACGGGCTCTACAAGCAAAACTATTTGTCCAGTTTAGTTAAGGTTTTCGGACTTCTTAGGTCCAAGCATTAATTAATCAGACAAGTATAACAGTTTCCCTCAAATCGAACATGACAAAATTGATTTTTGCAACCTGCGTCGGCAGAATCAGCCACTGTGCGACGTCCGCACGTAATCTCGTACACTCACACGCTCGATTGTGAAATTGTGTGTTATACCCACCGCGTAGAACCTTCTATACTTCATTATAAATTTCTTTATAATTATTCGCGGGTATCGCTGCCCCAATATAAAACATTAAAGCCTGGGGGGCTACTCTGTAATGCGATGCGAAAGCGAAAGCGATGCGAAAGTGAGTTGCGATGCGAAAGTCAATCGGTACTCTGTATCGCTTTCGCATCATTGAAAAACGGCCCTTATTTTGTGTCGAGAGTAAGTTGGCATTACTAGCGTCGAGTGTCATAAAATTCAAACAAAATTAAAAAAAAAGTAAACAATCGCATTTTTTTGAAACTTAAAATCGAAATACGAAGTGCTACAAATGCGAAAGGGGAAAATCTAAATGCGAAAGTCGAAAATTTTAATGCGATTGTCGGATTTCAGAGTACTAAGTGTGCGAATGCGATACATTTTATGTTCGCATCGCATTAGAGAGTAGCCCCCCTGGTTCTTCTGTTCTTTCTCCACAGCTCCCCTATGGACGAGACTCATCGCTGCCCGATATGCCATCGCTCTCATCCTGCTACTGCCGCAACTGTTTGGCCCGGTGCCACGACACGGGGCTTGCGACTCGCCAAACAGTTGCAAGGATTGTGGGTTGGCACGTAACACTATGCTGCATCCCATCGACATCCTGCAGCGGACTGCACACTCCGGACGACGACGGCAAGGTGCCCAACCGGCGAAGCAGTCCGTCAACCGGACGCAAGGCCAACGCCACCGCGATCCCCGCCCCCCACCTCCTAAGGCGTGGTCATCGCGCATTCATCGTGGACCGACCGTGAGTCATTTACCAGCGCCGTCAGCGCACCAGCACGTCGCCAGCATCATTCGGTCGACCACGCCCGACAATGGATTACCACGATCCGGTTACGGGGACGAAAGGCTCGGACGTTGCTGACGCAAGCGATCAAGGCCCTGACGGAGTTGAGGGGGGTCGTTTAAATGCACGAATGCATCCGCCCCCAGGATGTTCACGTCGTTGCCTGCCGTCACCGCGCATCACCTAAAATATGAAATAAATAATAAGCAGTACACATCCTCTCCCACCTCGTATACCTTCCTTATTCCTATATACTTACCATTTGTGTAGATCCGCTAGTCCTCATCCGCTATCCCTGCTCTCATACAGCCCTTGTATACGAGGGCGGGTCAATAAGTCCGTGACTTTTTGAATTTCCCGCCTCTTAATTGAAATGGCAACACTGCTCCCGTCAACAGTCATCTGTCAGTTGAATCTTGTCAAAAATTGAACAAGCTGCGACATTTAGTTTGTTTTTGACAGCCGTTAATATCAGACTACCGCGTTGACTGAGAAGAAAATGGAAAAAAGTGAATTTCGTGTGCTCATTAAGGAAATCTCTTTCCGCCGAGCCATTTCTTCAAGTTTGGGAACAAGAAATAGTCATTTGCGGCTAGATCGGGTGAATAGGCGGGATGAGGGAGCAATTCGTAGCCCAATTCATGGATTTTTGCCATGGAAACTGCACATGAGGTCGCTGAGAGTTGAAAGGCACCTGCCTGTTACGACTGTAGCTATGTCGTCTGCATATGCTACTAGCTTGGGCGCTTTGCCTTCGAACTGTTTTAGGATCCTCTCGACTACCAAAAGTCAGAGAAGGGGAGACAGAACGCCGCCCTGCGGAGTTCCTCTGCATGTCTCCTTTAGAACTGTTGCGCCATCCCACTCCGCTCTTATCCATCTGCACCCCAAAAAGTTGATAATCCACAGATAAGCAGAGTTTTCGATGTTGAGTGATAGACAGATTCTTTATTTAATTAAAAAATTTTCTGTTAACAAAAAATATCCTTAAAACTAATTTACAAAGAATTTACGACAATGACCCAGGGTCGTCTGTCGGAAGATACACTCAACGGAAACATTAAGACATTTAAAACATTAAAGTTACAACAAAAGTTTCTCAAAAACTAGTTATATTCATTTAAGATCAGTTTTCTATATTTTAAAGCACTCGCGACAAACCACACTACACTATTCCAACCACCAGAACCAATACCATTTAATCTGTTAATCACTTCGTTCTGGCCTAAATAAAACTGTCCAAAATACCTATATCTCATTTCTTTCAGTATTGGACATCTTCCTAAAAAGTGTGTCAAGTCTTCCAATTCATTTAAGTTACAGAGAGTGCAGTTAAGTTTCTTGTATACTCCGAGATAAAAAAGGTCGCATCTGGTCTTCAGAATCCAAGATATCTTATAATTTTCAGTTGTGTTGTTAATATAGCTTTTTCCAATATTGTGATCGAGGTACTTGTACAACCGGGAGCTGTTCATAGCTCTTTCCCATGTTTTTTGTTTGTTCATCCGATTCACACTTGATAGTAATAAGTCTATATTTGCACTCCATAGCCTCCTATCAGAATTGTCAAAAACTAGATTGATGTTTAACTTGCTTCCTAAGTCCTTAACTGCCGTTGCCCAAAAGATTTCGATGTTGAGTGTTGCAGAGACAGTAAGAGCAAACTGAAACACTTGCTCTCCTGCTGGCACCGCTCTTTCGCTTTTGCACCTTTTGTTCATATAATGTCTTTTGCTTCTGCGTAATTATGAGAATATTGTCTTCCTCTAACAACGCACGTTAGTAAATAAATAAAAAAACACTCGCTGGTGATTCAGTTCCGATATTAAAGTTCATTTAATATACCTTGATACATTTTAACGAAGGCTTAATGAAAACATCTATAATTGATTTACAATTCGTTTTTACTTTTAATAGCTTTTACTGTTGTTTGAGTTTGGGTTTATAAGTAAATTGCATTATAATAATAAAAACGTAAAATAAAACAAAATGAACAAAGCAGTATACCGAAACTAATAATGGCCAAATGTAAGGATACCTCTTTGGCGCGGGTACAAACATAGATAGCAACGTAAGCGCAAATACTACACAAGTTGAAACGAAGGTAATTATGGATATATATATAGGTAATGCGCGATATGCATGATTTAGAACTAATTTTTTCATGCAAATATGATAAATAATCATCATCGCGAAAAAAGGTACCATTAGACCATCTTTTATAAACAAAGGTACCATACTGAAAGTTGTAATTTCCATAAACCATGACACTTCGACTGGATTGGAGGCCAATAAACTAAAAGCTGGTAAAGCAACCAGAAGTATGGATTTCTCGTGTACCTGCAATGTAAAATAATAAGTAAATTTCAAACCATACATCTAAACGTAACCTACTTGGAATGAAAACAAAAAAAATGCCAATGCGGTGCTTGTGAGACTTTGTAAGAACGCTTGTTTTCTTGGCCTGATGAATAGGTGAACGTTAATTGGCAGAACAGCAGCTACAGTTGCACTTAAACAGAGGTAAGCCATTTCTGAGTTTGTCGATGTGTTTCTAAAATTACATAAAATATAGGAAGAAACATAAAAAATTATCACGCGCTTAACCTTCTACCTGTCCTTTGGGGTCTATTTGACCCCAGGCGGAATTAAAAAAAAAAAGGTTGAGCGGTTTTGTGCCCGTCTATTTGTGTTTTTTAGTGTTAATTGCACTTATAACCCAATAATAAATCAAGAAAAACACTTTTCGGGGCTTTCCCCTTTTCTTTTGTGATTTATGTGTAACATTTCTTCATGTTTCGTCAGTAAATTATGTCATCCTGACCCCAAAGGACAGCGAACGCCATTTTGAGCAAGGGACAGGCAGAAGGTTAAATTAGTTTGAAAAACAGGGCATATAAATTAAGTCAGAAAAAGTTTTACGATATATCGAAAACTTGATTCAGTGCATTATGTTCAGATGTCCTGTGCTGTATTTAGTGATTCTTTGATCCCATCACTAATCCCAATCTTTCCTTCTCCTTTTATACTAATGTTATCCCTATTTGCTGCTTCACGCCTTGGCCGTTTGTATCGTTTAATGTTTTTTGTACTATCGTGTAATAAAGAACTCTAAACCCGATTCACTGCGTACTTATTTCTACCGCTCCGCGACGAACTTTAAACATGGTGTTTTGAGCAAACGCGAACCCGCGCCGCGTAAAAATCACAAAAAATTCAAAATTAACTGCTAACTAAAGTGACACAAACATGCAAAAAAAACATTTTACACATACAAAGTTCACAAAACACAAAATTGTAACAAAAAATTCCAAGTGCAAGTGAAAAAACTAAAAGTGAAAAGGCACAACAAAAAACCAGACACAAAGTCAACAAGATATTCAAACAGTGCACAAATTACACAAACTTAAAACAAAAATTTTAAAAGAGGCATTGGAGAGTGTAGTGCAGATACTAACAACAAAAACACGCACATCAAAAATACAACAACACACACCCACAACGCAGAGAATAAAAAGTGAAACAGAGGAGAACAGCACAAACAACAGCATCACAGCACAGCAGCGGCCATACAGCAGGAGATCCCCAATCTCGGACACAGAGCCCAAAAAAGATAAGCGAGACATTTATATTATCTTAATATAAATAAAACACACTAACACAACACGGAGATTGTACCCAAACAAATACCCACTCCCCAAAAATCAAAGTAAAATTTTAGATTCTGGTATCCCGCCACTGTCCGCTTATCCTCCCTAAATACAAAACAGCGCAGTGCAGTAAGCAGTCCCACTACTGCACATTCGGCGCTTTGTATATTTTCGCAGTCCCTTTTGTGCGACCTTCGGTGCCGAAGCAGCAAAAACTCCGCTGAAGCCAGCATCCAAAACACACAGTTCTCCTTGTGCAGTAAATGGGCACGCAGCATTACTCCCGCTGCATTCCCACTCTCCCACTTGCACGCATTTTCGCGGTTTGCTTTGTGCGATATATGCGTCCATTCGGGACATGTTTACTGCGGTATACATTCACCACCGCCAGCTCACTCCCACTCAAAAATTGTATCACCTTCGATACAAAACGCACGGCCAAGCCGCTGCTATTGTTAAACAATACGCATTAGCTGATAAGAGTTTCAGGCTCACGTGGGAAACCCTAAGATCCCGCTATGAGAACAAACCAGGGGCGGATTAAGAAAAATATTTCGGGGGGGGGGGGGTTTCAAAAAATAATAATAATAAATAAAATAATAGTAATTGATATTCATAAATTGTCTTTTAATTTGTATGTAGTTTTAATGTCGATCCTAATATTTCAGGGGGGGGGGTTTCAACCCCCAAAACACACCCTGAATCCGCCACTGGAACAAACGTTTCCTCGTTGACAACCAAATTCGATCTTTATTGAATATAGCTCCTGCCCACACCGAAAATATTGAGGCACTACAGCGGGGCATAAAAAATTAACTACTTATAACAGTAAATAACTAATATTTGCTCCAAGTTTTCTACGGCCAGCATATGCCATACCAGCTCGTCGAGTACGAAAACTTTCATTATTCTTGTATGCTGGGCATTACTGACCCCAAAAAATAGCTTAGATCAATAATGTTCGTAATAACAAAAGTCTGGGTTTGTCCAAATTGACTCCCCCCTTCCCACCCAACCTCTTTACATACAGGAGCACATCAACCTCACTCTTGTTTGTTTGCATAGAAGAACATAAGTCTATATGAAAATGTTTATATACGTACATACTTATGCCAAATACGGCAAAAAAATATAAAAAAACATACAAAGATATGCCAAAATATGCAACAAATATGCAAAAAATATGCAAATATGCAGTGCATATGTTAGCTCATTCTTAGGGCCGTTTTCTCAACTTACCTTTAACTTTAAAGTTCACTTTATCGGGCCAATAAACGCATTTTCGTTTTCTCAAACGCTTATTAAGCTATCGGCTCGATAAAACTTACCGGTCAGATTGGGTGCCTGTTAAACTTTTAAACTTGTACATGCATATGTTTGTTTACAAACAAACAACAGCTGATTATGAAACTATAATTTGAAATGAAATTTGAATTTGAGATCTTCGGTATGAAAAATAGGCGTGTTTTTTATATTCATTTACTGGAAGACGCTTTTGAAGGTACGGAGTCACAAAATGTGGCAAATAGAACATATAACAGCCGATTGGACTATTTCACTGCTTTGCACTGCTGACATTTCCAATCGCTGTGCGATCCGTCTCGCTCTTCTCCGCTGCAAGTACCAGCTTGGACTTGTGCTTCAAGCTGTCGAACTTGTCCCTCAACGATTTTCAACGTCGCGACACGCCCGTTTTGGCAATAAAAGCATCAGCAAGATTTTGCCAGGCAACATTTTTTTTCTTTCAAAAATAATTATTAGAGTTGCCAAAAAATCAGACTTGTTAAATTTATATTTATCAGGCAGTTGAGAAAACGAAAAAAAATACCGGGAACTTTAAAGTGAGGAATAACTTATCGGCCCGACAGCTAAAGGTCGCTTTATCGGTTAGTTGAGAAAACGGCCCTTAATATTTTTCAATAAAATTAGTTTCTGTCTTGGTCCCGTTCAAGTGCGAAGCTCCAAAAAAATATGCACTTGCATATAATTCCGATCCCTAATATTTACATATAACAAGTAATCAGTCTGCTTCTAAATCCTATCACGTGTTTAAATTTAAATTAAATAATAAACGAAAACATACTCACTTTATCTTGTAGACAACATTTAGTACGCACCAAAAATTGCCTACTTTATCTTCAAACACGCCTCGTCCGATCGGAAATAATCTCTCCAAAACAGTTGTTACATATTCAACAGAGCGTAGCCAAGGTATCCACAGAACGGCAAATGTTATTACCACAACGCAGGAAATTGCGACGAATTTTTTCAGTTTCTGTTGAAATCTTAACCATAATCATTTGATACTTTATTAGGTTTATTACAATTATTGTTAAGTGTGATTTCTAAACTTCATAAAATATTATGTATAAGATTAAGTAAAGGACATTCAAGACAATCAGAAACACAAATTAAAGATATCAAATTTCGTTTTACAATCCAAAGCAACAAGATACGCTATTATCAATGTTAATTTGAGTGTTGAAACGACAGTCGTTTAATGGTATATAAAAAAAATTGGCATTTCCGTTGTTAAAACGACTGCACTCAAACTCTTACAATCTGGCATTCTCGTAGTCGTTTTGGTTCAAAATTAGTCGTTAAATTGTTTCCTAAGTTTTTCACCTGTTTCTTTTTTAAACTATTTGACACTAAAAAATGGTAAGATCTGGTGCGCAAAAGACTATTTCTTCGTAATCTTAGTGCAAATTACACATAATTTAGCGTTGTAAGGAAATTCTATATAATGGGCTTTGGAACCACTCATTCAAGTTCAAAGCTTACAAAAGCATTAGAAGGCAACAAATGCATAAATAGCTCCCCAGCTGTTGTTATAGGGTCAACTAATTCTGTTCTAATTTTCTGTTAAAGCTGTTCAAATACCTACCTAGGTTAAATTAGATAACGGTACAATTTCGTATGGAATTTCTTATAGAACATCAAACACCAATACATATAAAGTTATGCAACAAAATTGAATTTAATATTTGCACTGAAAAAAAAAAACAAATTGCCTTTTCTGTACTGTTATCTGTAACGAAAAAAGCAAACTTATTAATCTAAATTTCCTTCTTCCACGATCCATGAAAAATATTACTTTTCCACTTCTCTTCGGAAGATATGTCATTCATTTTGCAAGCTTCGAATAATATAAATTAGAAACAAATACGGATTTTTTTCAAGTGCTTCTCAATCGACAGCTACACACATTTTGAAACGAATTCATACGCTAGACAATAACAAAACCTACGTTGAAGATAACTGGCGCCAATGTGTACCAACAAAGCATGCAAAAGCGTTGTTGCTTTCCACGCAAAAGAAATAAATTTGTTGTGTTTTTCGTATTGCGTAGTGCGGTGTGTGTATACTACACCTTTTCAAGTTCGAAAGTGTAAAAACAATTTCAGAAAGCGTAAAAGCAATTTCAGAAACCGTAAATGCAATTTCGAAAACCGTTATTTCAATTTCAGATTCATAAATTCAATTTCAGAAACTGTAAATTCAATTTCAGAAAGGGTAAATTCAGTTACAGAAAATGTAAATTCAATTTAAGAGTAAATGTTGAATTTATTTTGGTAGCATTTACACAGATTTGAAACAGTAACATTCATTAAAATACCTTAAAAAGAAATATCTTAATGCTTGTACAGAAAAAGAAATGTTTACGTTTCTACAAGAATGTCATTTTGCTCAAGAGCATCTCCATGAAACGTCGAACTGTTCTGGATTGCTCTGGCGCAGTCGGCTCCAGTAATAGTACACTTTGCAACGTCCACTATTTTTTCTAAATACTGAAATCGCTGCTCCATAATGGCAGGTGATCGGAGTGTGGCACAGTCATATGCGACTTAACGTAAGACTATTTTCGACCATTTATTTTCTATGGGATTAAGCATGGGTGAATAGGGACCCAGACGTAGCACTTCCGCAAGACGGCTGTTTCCATCGAACTATAGCATGGTGCCTTGTCGCACACAATCACAAGGTCATTTACATTATTCCCATGTTCCTGCCATTTGTTAATTAGGCCTTGCACCCTTTGGGCGCAAGCTGCAGATGTGAATGAGCCCCTGCGACGCACTATGGCTCGTTTTGCTATTTTTCGTTGCAAAAATCATAACTTCTGAACCAATAAATATATTTAAAAAATTTAAGCTGCATCTGAAAGTGTAATAATTAATAATAATAAATAATTGATTGGCACGACAGCCCGCTTACGCGAGACTAAGGCCTAGCTTCCCGCAACCACCCGTGTTGTGCGTGTGAATTTTGTACGAGGGTGGAAGGGACCTACAGTTTTATGCCGGTTCCGAACGGCAGGTTGGGAGCTTTTTCATAGGCAATTTTTACTCTCAGAGGTTTGCCATTTCCAGCTGAGAGGACAGCCACCGAAAGAGAAAACGAGTTTCCCGTTATTTTTTAGGTGTTACTACATGCAGTATTCGATCTTGCGTCGCTCTACATGCGACTCGTTGGACCGCGCACTAACCAACTGAGCCACGGCGGCTGCCGAAAGTGAAATATCTAAAGTGTAATATCTAAGCTTTAAAATGGGCATACAAACAGGGTACTGCAGTAACAGGGGGCTTTAAAATTCGTTGCCAAAGTTAAGATTTACTAAATTTTCATACTACAATGAAATTACATTTTTGTTTGCATTAAAAAATGAATTTTTATATATTTTTTCTAATAAATTAATATAATTTATTGATTCATACGTAGTTTTGTACAAACAAAATTTTTTTTTTAAAGTTAAATTTTTTCAAAATCGGTATTTACACTGGCAGGAATGTCTAATAATGAAATCATATAAGCTATAAGTATATGTAAGTTCGTTTTATTATCTTACAGATCTCATAGATGAAATAACTGGATCAGAAGAGACTGCTCACATGTTGAAAAGGTCTTCATTTTGTCTAGCTCGTGATATTTTGCAAGTGTTCATACATCTATACCTTTTGTAGTCATTATTTTTGCATTCTTGAGCTTCTTCAATTCTTGAGCTTCAACAATTCCCTAATTGGTAAGAACTAGTATTCTATTAGATCCTTTCCATGTGCTAAAATTGTATGTACCGTCGGAGTAAGTTTCTTCTCCCCCCTGACACGCCCCCTTGTTTAATACCCGCACCATTCCCTCTGTCGAAAGATATGATTAAATGGTAGGTTCGTACTAGAGTCCTGCACGAGTATGCATTTTTGCTATTCGAAAACATTCAAATGCTTTTGAATAGAATACTTCACTTCATCCCTGCGGACCGGTCCTAATGAATACGAGTACAGCTCTCTTCGAGTACGAGTAAGCTCCGAGCAGAAACGAGTAGACGTACACTATTTATTCATACTCGCTAGAAGCCGGAAAACGACAAACTGCTTGAATATTCGTTTTAATATTCCTAAGGTTATTTAGAAATATTTATGTTATATATAAATATTTATTTATTTGTTATGCTACTTTCTTCAATAATTTCCATTTTGGGTATTAACTAATAAGCCACTTCAACCGCGCCAAAATGAATATATTCATGCAGCACATTAGTTCGTACTTAGTTTCATTGCTGTGCGATTTATAGTTCAGCAAAATATTTGCCACACAAAAAATGTGCCACGCCCCTTGCCCAGGGCCCATCAAATCTTACCAGTAGAATGATTCATCTATGAGACGACACAATACAAAATTGCAATGCTGTGCACCTTACAATTTCGAAGATATTTCATTATTAAGATTTGGTTTGTATGGGTGATACAACCCCTTCGTCCAATACTCGCCCCTTTCTCTCTGTCGAAGGACATGATTAAATAGTAAGTTCGTAGTGAATTTAATTGATGTGTGACTTATGGTTCCAACGTTATCGTCTAAAAATTTGCAGAATCCACGGTCAACAATTTCATGGATTTTTCGACCTTTCCAATAGATTTTCCGGAATTTTTTTTTCGCACAAACCTGAACTGACTCAAGACGAATCCAACAAAGAAAACTTCATTGAAATCGGCCCGTCCGTTTGAGCTTGATTAGATATATAAATATAATGGGGTTTTGACCATACAAAATGTGCGCGATTTTACGTATACTTGCGTGTTTTTCGACCCGAGGTTGTTTCACTTTTATTGCTTTAAGAAGTAAAGTGGCAAAAAGCGGCAGCTGAGTTTTGGAAGTTAGGTAAATAATTGAATAATAAATAACCCCCCTCAATTTCGCGGAGGTTATTTTTGGTATATTTTTTTTATTCTCGATAAAAGTTGAAAAAAAGGTAGAAATATAGACTTTTGGATCAATCGGTAGATTGAACTTTTAAGACAAAACAAAAATTTTTTATTTTTATTATACTACCAATTAGCGTACCTTTTAGAAAAAACAAGTTACCGTTTCGTCGCTTCATTTGCATACATATTAACCCATTAAAACCTGACCCCAGAAGGGCTTGTGCGATTTCCATAAAATTTTGCACAATCTTAGTAATTGACCTAATCAAGAAAAAAAATCAAGAAAATAATTCATACCCCCACCCCCTGAACCAGGAGGGTACGTTGCGCAAAGGCAATTTGGGCCTTAGTCACATACAAAACATAAAATTAAAAAAAAAAAAATTTTTTTAAACTTATTTTTAAATAGTTTAGCATTACAAAATGCAGCCCACAAAGGGATTTTGATAGGTTTGAAGAATAAGTATTTTTAAATGAATTTCAAAAATTCCCCAAAAAAAACCTTTGACTTTGGATCGAAAAAAAGATATGAATATTTAAAAAATTTTGAAATTTTAGTATGGCAGAATCTAAAACGATCAATTCGAATCCAACTCTACCCATTTTCAAGTCTTATATCTTTATGAATTACTTAATGTAGCGAAATTCCCAAACGTTGCGCAAACCCAACGCTCAGGGCTTAATGGGTTAATCTTAAAGATGACAAAAAAAAACCCCAAAAAATACACATTTTTCTCGATATGTAAAAATTGTCAACTTTGAGCGGCTCTACCTCCCAAACTACTTATCCGAATTTAATGAAAGTTATTGAATTGAAAGTTCTCAATAAGATGCGTGTATTCATTTTATCGAACGCTTTTATGAAATTTTTGATTTTTGCAACATTTTGCCGGCCGTTGAGCTATAGTGCGACGCTCCAAAAGCAGCACACCTGTGGCCCATCTTGCCCCGTACGTAGTTAAAAATTTTGGCAAAGTGCATATTTCAAAAAACATTCTTATACATTAAAGGTAGTTTCTGAAATTGAATTTACGTTTTCTGAAATTGAATTTACGCTTTCTGACATTGAATTTACGGTTTCTGAAATTGATTTATGTATCTGAAATTGAATTTACGTTTTCCAAAATTGAATTTACGGTTTCTGAAATCGAATTTATGTTTCTGAAATTGAGTTAATGGTTTCTGAAATTAAATTTACGCTTACTGAAATGGCTTTTCCGCTTTCTGAAATTAAATTTATATTTCTGATATTGAATTTACGCTTTCCGAAATTGAATTTACGGTTTCTGAAATTGAATTTATATTTCTGAAATTGAATTTACGGTTTCCGAAATTGCTTTTACGGTTTCTGAAATTGAATTTACGCTTTATGAAATTGATTTTACGCTTTCTGAAATTAAATTTATATTTCTGAAATTGAATTTACGCTTTCGCTGAAATTGCTTTTAAGGTTTCTGAAATTGCTTTTACACTTTTTGAAATCGAACTTAAAAAGGTGTAGAATTCTCAGCCCATGCCGAAGAGCATTTACAAAAACAAATGAGCAACAAACGCATAGAGCATGGGCACCTCTAAAGCAGCGTCGCCGTTTTTGAAAATAGGTTTTGGTTATTTGGTGATTTTTGATCCCATTTGGTTATTTTTTAGAATATTGCACACTGAAAAAAAATTATCTTTAATATAGCACAATATTACTTACTGGCAACTCATAACCATTGCAGTTTCTCGTAAAAAAGTAAGCAGCATCGTTTAAATTGATAACTACGTTTTAAAAACAACAACACATTCGCGGTGTTTCGCAACTAATTTAAAAGAATGTCCTGTTTTTTTTGCAACTCACTGAAATTTTTACTATGCTGAACGTGTTAATTATTTTTTATATGTTACACATACATATGTGTTAAAAGCCTTTTTGAAATGTTGAAGTTTATCTATGTCTTGAAGTTTATCTATGAGTGATTTTTTTTTGGTAATGTGGAATAAACATTTTGGTTATTTTTGTTCCATTTTGGTTACTTTTATTTTTGTTCCTGGTTATAAATTTTTTTTGCTTGTAGTAACGCTGCTCTAAAGTAGAAGAATCCTGTTCTTTTTCTTTGTTTACACCATGGCTCAGCTATAAAAGGTCGTAGGAAGCCACCGGTTGATTGTTTATCGTTTTTGTCAAAATCATGGTACAATAACAAGGTATGTCAAGTAGACAAATCTCCCTCTTTTTTCGTTTGTTTACATTTGGAAATGCTGTCAAACAGAGATACTGGAGTTGCGTGTACGCTAGAAATTTAGTACCTTTATCCATGCATACCATACCTTTTGGAAATGTTCATGCTAAACAAACAAGAAATATGCACTAGCTGCCTTAGAGTGAAAAGGTGCTAAATCCACTTTTTCAAATTTTACAGGAAAAACAAAAAACTAAGTAAAAATTATTTATATTTATGTTTGTTCTTTGGACTTTCTTTGCTCTGGACTTTGTGCACTTTTCCACGAAGCAAGACTTTTTCTTTTTCTACCTTTTCATGCATGTTCCGCCGACTTATGACGACATTTTAATTTTTTAATTTGTGCTTTGTGAACTTCTTCGCCTTGCTGTGATTCTGTGCTTTTCATTTCAAGAAGTGATTGAGTGTTGAACATTTTTAAATTGAAAATCGTCTGTGTGAATTAATAATGCCGGGAAATTCGTGTGCGTTGTGCAGAAACAGACAGTAACATAACTAATTTGTTTCTATTTTTACGTCCGAAACTTATTTTTGGCAGAAATATGAGCATTTTTATACTTTTTGCAAAGAAAAAGATACCTATTCAAGTTTTTCTGTGTATTGTAAAAACTGTATGCTTTTCAGTATTTTCTGTGCAGCCCTGCGCACGACTCCCATTCATAAGCACCTCTAATTTTTGTCGTTTGACATTCACATCTCATAGTACATGAAGAGTACTCTCCCTATCTGGCATACCTTGTTATTGTACCATGGTCAAAATCGTCAGTGTGCTGTGTTGCCGCATCGGTTGAAATGAAAATACCTGACTGAAAACACCTCACCTGAGCACTTTCTCGTTTTTTCACACGAAATACGGCGCCGTCTGGCAACAATCACTTTTGTTTGTTTTCACTTTCTCCCTCTTTCGTCGGAAAATATCAACTGATTTTGACAGTAGCGATAAACAATCCTACCAACAAAATACATGTGTTTTTTGGTGTTGCGGGGATGCTATAACCTTATTATTGAGCCATGGTTTACACCAGGAAGTGATGTCGGACAGAGAAATCAGTGTTGCGAGTAAGCTGCAAATGTAGTACCTTTTTTCATACATTTCTGCGTTTAGATCGTTGATAGTTTTTTTTTATATTTATTAAAAAAAGAACTCCTTTCTCTTCTTAACACGCACTCAAAAACAAGCGAAGCGAATTTAGAGACAAATACAAAAAAGACGGCAGTTGTACTCATATTTTTGTCGCTCATATTAATAATTTGACGTATACCATGCTTCTGAAGTTATAGACAAAATCGATCTACTAGATTTGAAAATAAAATACTGATTAAAAATTTTATATCAAAATGTGTTGTTTAGCATGTAACTTCTTATTAGTAGGGTAAAAGGTTCGGTTGTGGGCATAGTTCGGTTGTGGGCACCCCTTCGTATCTCTTGATAGAAAGCAGGCTGGGTTTTTTTGACTAAGGCCATTTGTTCATTATGGAACCACGATCGTTTTGTGCCAAATACTGAGTCGAACAGACACGCCTGCTTTGTGCTGGGACCATATATATCTTTCTGTGCTTAAAAAATAAGACACAAATTTTGTTAAACATTTTAAATGGTGTCATAAATCGAAGTGAATCCATCGAGAAGGCGAGTAAAATGCATTTTTATTTAGTTAATTTATTATACTTTGTGATCCAATATTGATTACAACCAATATGTTTACCCCGGACAAATTTTTCACTACTTCTCAAAATGGCTGCCAAATTCGGTTGTGGGCACTGCAATTAGTTCGGTTGTGGGCACCCGTCTTTTAGTGATTTGGTAAGTTTTGTTAAGTTATTTCATCGAAAATGGTCTTCTAACGCATTTTTTGGTTGTTTTGGTTATATCTTCCAAGGGTAAATGAAAAAAATCATCCAATATCTTTTTTAATGTGCTGGATGTAATTTAACATTGTTCTGCAGATAAGCTAACCACAAAATCGACTGCCGCAGCGTATGCGATTTCCCGAACCACTTTCCAACGCTACAAAAAGAAGGTGGAAGAAAATTTCGGAAACATCAAAGCTGTCGACGGTGGTATTTTCTTAGATCTTGTTCGTGGATTTTATCGAATCAGGTTAACTGGTGTTTTCCACCTTCTTCACGTCACAGCACTTCAAGAGTGTTGATTAATTAGGTTGAATTTCATTTTACTTTAGGTCTTCTTGACAGCCCAGGAGAATAACTTGGTCACTTACATTTTGAAATGCCCGTCCATCCAAAATGTGCCGACATGCGTACCAGCTACTTCACATGCGTGCATTGTGCTTCAAATAATTAAAACTTAATGTTTTTCTATATTCGTGTTGGTTTTTCCGTTTCCACCAGATTTTCCAGGCGTGCCCACAACCGAACCCAAAAAAAA
The DNA here is from genome assembly GCA_963971225.1 of Melieria omissa. NCBI lineage: Eukaryota > Metazoa > Arthropoda > Insecta > Diptera > Ulidiidae > Melieria > Melieria omissa. Next base: position 117,759,640 of record OZ020267.1, read on the forward strand.
TTTTTGTTAAAAATGACTACTTTACAAAATTAACAAAAACAACTTTTCTATTTGACGGAATCGATTTACTTTTGTCATTACTTGTTAGCTAAGGTTTCTAGCTTTCCATAGATGTCCATATGTCCGATTAAGAAGAACTTGGTAAAAAGTTATGAGCCCAAAACAAAAAGGTGCCCACAACCGGAACCTTTCCCCTACATATTACATACATCCAATATCAGTAGAAAGGTGTCAAAACCTTTCGTTTAATCCCATATCGCGCAGATCAACTGAGAATTTGAATAATTTTAATACCAATTTTGAACTTTGATCCCGAGCCACGCCTTTTGTTGGCGTTTTCCAGGTAACATTTTTAATTCGTTAGACTTAAGCGGTTCGCTATACTGGGCTTAAGGGGTCGTCTATAAATTACGTAACGCTCCTGGGGGGGGGGGGGGTCTTGCTCGATGTGACAGTTTGTGACGCCGGGGGGGAAGGGGGTCGAGCAGAATGTGACGTAACAAATTTTAAACGTATTCATATAATCTTGATTGAAATAAACATTTTTTTAATTGTTCCCGCTTTTTAACACTTGGTATAGAAAAAATCAACATTATCGATGTTGAGGAACGCCTTCTGGGTGTCCGCACCGTCTACGGGCAGCACTTATTTATTTCCCTTTTTCTTGAACTTGACTCCGTTACGTTACACCTTGGGGGGGGGGGGGTGTTCAAGCCAATGTGTGTGTGTGGGGGTCAAAAAATACTAAAAATTGCGTTACGTAATTTATGGACGACCCCTAATACCACAAAAAGCACAATAAACAGTGATATATTTACATGAAATGAGAAAAGAAAATATAAACCCGTTTTTGCTTAAACTGAGTAATCAATTGCTTTTTTGTAAATAAGAGTAAAATTGTTACAATTGCTTATGGTTTGTATCTTGTTGAGTGGCTTATTCCATGTTTAAGTGCATTTGATTCAAAACTACACCTTTGAGAACACCATAATGAGAAATATAAACACATAATGAGAATGCGTAAGTTCATAATGAGAAATATAAATTCGTAATGAGAATGCGTAAGTTCATAATGAGAAATATAAATTCGTAATGAGAATGCGTTAGTTCAAAATGAGAAATATAAATTCATAATGAGAAAAGGAAAACTCAATTTGAGAATGCGTAAATTCGAAATGAGAATATTTTGTTTATTATTGTGCGCTTGGTCCCATATTTGCCAATGCCAAGTCCAATCGAAACTATTTTTGCAAAAATTATTAGTGAAGGAAAGTGAAGTAAACTGCACATACTTAATGTCCACGCTCCTTCAGCTCCACCATTAATGGTGGAGATTGTGCCAGAGCTGCACTGCACACCACAACTTTTCATGCCAATGGCCTGGCTTTACAGGATATGGACGTAGGGATGTAAAAATTGCTTAAGCACTTTTTGTTTGCATTTTAAAATCATATAATACAAGTTATTCATACTAAAAATAAACCTTATACTTCGTAGTTCTCATTTCAAATTGTCCTTTTCCCAATTTGAATTTACGCATTCTCAATTTGAATTTTCCTTTTCTCATTTTGAATTAACGTATTCCCATTATGTATTTATATTTCTCATTATGAATTAACGTATTCTCGCGGTGCCTTTCGAAATTTTAGGCGCTGGAAAGAACCCACCTTTTTTGTTGAAGACACAGTCGAAGCAAATATATGAAAAATGGCAACGCATGGTATAGCTCCATCTGCTTGTAGTTAAGTGCTAATGTGTAACAAAATGCTCCACGTAAGATGTTGCCGTTTAAGATAGAGGCAACTGCCAACGCTGCTAAGCCAAGCGAAACGTTATTGTATTGAAAATGTCCGTTGTCAATCAGCACTTGACCAGGATACATCAATATGGCTAGCAAAAAGGGAAGTACTGTGTCTCTCCTGTACTCCATTTTGAGGGCTACACACAGAGATAACACTGACGGTACGTATAAGAAAACATCAGCGAGCAGTACTGTCAGACGCATAAAACTCTTATGAGCTTTGCACTCAATTCCCCGAGACGTTCCCAATTCAACGAAACTATGGTTGATTCTCTGGCTTACGACGCCCAAAAAGTAACTATGGTATGCAGTTAATGGGGGGTAATCAAGACCCCAGTACATCAAGTCGTTTCTGCTTGTATTTTTGTACCATTCTTGTGGAAGTAGGTTGATTGTAACCTCCTGCCAGTGCCGCTGAGCCTCATAATCGCCATACATAGGAGGTGTAGCTGCTCCTGAATATGAATGTAGAGACACAGCAGCCCTCAGCGCAATTGCTGCGCACAACACTGAGCAAATATCAACATTCTTTACATTCATACTGCACAATAATTTCGAACACTAAAACCTTTAATACAAAAAAACTAGAACTAGAGCAGTGTTGCCAGATACCTGAAATGACTTTCTAATTAAACTAAAAAAACTGAAATTTTCTCCCAAATATATAAAATATCTCCAAACAATTTTTTGTATAATTTTTGTCTTTATAAACTAAGTAAACTAACTAAAATCGCTGCGTTACTCTCCGCCTTTTTATGTAAAAACTGTCAAAGCTAACTACCTCCTTGCAGCACCTACAACACGGGCTATGCGTGACTTCAATAAGTTATCAAATTCTATCCCCTTGGATCTGTCTCTTCCTAGATCATGCTTCAAACGGCAAGTCGATGAAGTTATTCTTTCGGCACCTTAGCCAATTTTGTTCTATATTAATTTTAATTTAATTTTAAGTGTTTTGTTTATTTAATTGTATTTGCAAGGCAGTATGATTATATTTGACTATTAATAATAAAATAATAAAAATAATAAATTAACTTCTCATAGAAAAATAAGGACACAGTTACATCTTCTTCTTCTTAATTGGCACGGCAGACCGATTACGAGACTACCCGCAACCATACATGTCGTACGTGCGAATTAAAGTCCTGCACGAGTATGCATTTTTGCTATTCGAAAACATTCAAATGCTTTTGAATAGAATACTTCACTTCATCTCTGCGGACCGGTCCGAATGAATACGAGTACATTTCTCTTCGAGTACGAGTAAGCTCCGAACAGAAACGAGTAGACGTACACTATTTATTCATATTCGCTCGAAGCGGGAAAACGAGCACAAAAGCATTCGAATAATAGTACACACTGCTTCGAATATATTCGAATATACTCGTTTTATTATTCGTAAGGTTATTTAGAAATATTTATGTCATATATAAATATTTATTAATTTTTTATGCTACTTTCTTCAATAACTTCCATTTTGCGTATTAACTAATAAGTAACTTCAACCGCAGCACAAGTATACACATGGAAAAGTGACATACTGCGCATAAAAATATTCGGTGAAACTGTTGATATTCGAATACTTCGCAAAGTTCTCGATTACCGAATACGAGCACTGCAGTATTCGCTTCTCACCGAATACGAGCACTGCAGTGTTCGCTTTCACCGAATACGAATAGAAACGAGAAGCGACGCTCGCTGGTTCTCGTTTCTATACAGCTTGAAAAATCTAAATATTATAGCCTGAAATACTATTTGAAAAATCTAAAATACACTTTGAAAAATCTGAAATTCAATTTGAAAATCTGAAATACAATTTTAAACGTCGATTTAAACGTCAAGATACAGTTATAAAAATCTGAAATTCAATTTGAAAATCTGAAATATTATTTGAACAATCTGAAATTTAATTTGAAAATCTGAAACTCAATTTTAAATAAACAATATTAATTTTCTGATATACAACTTGAAAAGGTATATCAGAATGTACAAATAAGGTGTGCACTACGGCAATAGAAAAAACCTTATGTATATTGTAAGTGCCTTTGGGCATGCCCATTGTCAAAATCAAATCAGAACCCACCGCGGTGGGCGGCCATTTTGACAATAAGCATGCTAATTCGTGCTGTGTTGCCACCACTGCTTTATTTATTTGCCTTGGCTTTGATTATTATAATATTTGGCAAAATAAGTTTTGTTTCCAGTGTTCCCCATACATCGTCTTCGTTACTTCGTTATCCTTAAATACACTAAACATCAGAAAAATCCCCTAACTTAAAATGTAAACCTCCTAAACTGTCTCCAAAACAATTCTTTCCCCTAAATATGCTTTACACTCTCACTGTATGCTTTACACTCTTCCCGGCTTGAAAGAATTCAGCGTAGGTTTCTTCGATTTGCCCTACAGTCACTGCTTTTTTCTGAACCACTTCCTTCATACAGTGCTCGTCTAATGTTGATTAATTTGCAGTCTCTAGAGGTTAGAAGATTCGTGCAATCTGTAATGTTTCGTCTTTGATCTCGTCTCCAATGTCATTGATTGCCCTTGTCTTCTAGAGAAAATCCATTTCAATGTGTCCTATAAATCGCTGCGTTACTCTCCGCCTTTTTATGTAAAAACTGTCAAAGCTAACTACCTCCTTGCAGCACCTACAACACGGGCTATGCGTGACTTCAATAAGTTATCAAATTCTATCCCCTTGGATCTGTCTCTTCCTAGATCATGCTTCAAACGGCAAGTCGATGAAGTTATTCTTTCGGCACCTTAGCCAATTTGGTTCTATATTAATTTTAATTTAACTTTAAGTGTTTTTAATTTTAAGTGTTTTAATTGTATTTGCAAGTCAGTTTGATTATATTTCTATTTGACTATTAATAAAAAATAATAATAATAATAAATAATAAATATTCTCCTAAAAGGCCAAGACTCCTAAATCTAGAAGGAAATCTCCGGATCTGGCAACACTGAATTGAAGGGCCAGACTCTAGGGATGGCAGACTAACATTCGGCAAAAATCGATTATAGACTTCACCAATGAAGGTTGCCACAAGATTTACATTACAAAAATTGGCCAAATATGATGAGATTCATCTCAACAAGATCATAAAGCAGTTTGAGGGAAAGACACCTAAGCTAGTTGCTTTTGCTCACGACATTGCTATAGTTATCACGGAGAAATGCCTCTCTACTCTCTCTTAGAACCGTATACAATTAGGCGGTACATGCTGCTCCGAGTAAGAATGTTGAGAAACCGGACTTGTTACTTTTTACCAGGAAGTACAAGATACCTCCGGGTCCAGCAACACGGCTCAGCGGCGCGACACTAGTATTCAAACACCACTCCAAATACAGTACATTCCGTTTAGCTGCATTCACCTTGCATGCACATGATTTGGGGCACTTAAGCGAAAAATGCAGCTAAGCAGAATATCTAAAAAAGTTTTTGCAAACAGCTAAATTTGTTTGATGCAGATCCTTAGCGCACCTATATAAAAATGTCAAAATATATATAATATTGGAAAGATGAGGCACTCTGTGCTGTGTATGTATGTTTTTCCAAGCATACTTTTAGGCATGCACTTTGAAGTACGGCCGGCATGCTATAATGTCGATATGGCAGGGATGGTTCGGCAATAGGTTGTGCCAGAACGATCGAGGTAGAAAATGGAATGTGCAAGAAACTTCGGCGCGATAAGAAAACTAGTATGAAAGCAGCAGTGTGCAGCGCAAAGAGTCGAGTCTGTGTTTAGCAAGCAAAGGGGAAACATGCAATAGTAGTAATGTAGAGTAGAACAAGTGTGAATTTGTAAATAAAGCGATCGTTGGTTTCAGACTGCGTTTGCGCTGGATAATTGAGGTTGTTTTATTTTCAAACACAATCAAAACGAACTTGGAATTTTCGTAACAATATACATATATATATTATATCAATATTGATATATAATATATATCACAGTTTTGTAAAAACGAATCTATTGAATTATTGAAAAGATTACACCAGTGTAAGATTGAACAAATTTTTATTAGCAAATGAACCGCTATCTTATAGAATCTTATGCATATATATAATGTATATAATACACTGGATATAATGAAAATATATATGTACATATTCTTACTGATATGCTTTTATGAAAATAATTGGTAATTTTACCCTGCGAATATTTATTTTTTGACACTTTCCCAACCACTGCCTCCATTTCGACAGCGACGTTGAAATGACGAAGCGTGTGTGTTCAAATGAGGTAGATTGCTAATAAAATTGAACTCGTAAAAATTTTCCAGTGCTGCTAAACGAAATATTTTTCATACAAATAAAATACAACTTGCTCAAAAACAGGGCTGTTAAACGGAATAGTGCAGCTAAATGTGATATATTCAAAGAAAATTCGGTTTGCGTAGTATTTTGGCCAAATCACGCAGCTAAGCAGAAAATGCCCCTAAAAGTTATAGTGGACAACAACCTTACGAGGAAGCCCAATGTAGAGGAGAGGACGAAAAAAGCCTGTAACGCCATATACGCATGTATTAAGATGCTAGGCGTTACATGGAGCATATCGCCCTCTCCTAACCATTGATGTTAGATAGATAGATAGATAGATTTGAAAGGGGAAATGCGCACTGAGACCGAAGTTGATCTATTGTGCCCCTACAACTTTAGAGAACGTCCCCAAGTCCCAACGACCTAATGAAGCTTAGTAATTCACGTGGGAGAAGGTGTTTGACGTTCTCTTTTGCAAGCCAGTATTGGCCCAGGTGCTGTCTCCTACTACGGCATACCGCATCGCAGTGCAGTATGACGTGCTCAGGAGTCTCCTCCGCTGTTTCGCAGAGTCTGCAGACGCTTAACTGTTCTATCCCGTTTGTGTGCATGTTTTTCCTTATCCTGCAGTGCCCGGTTAACAGCCCGGTGACAAGTCTAAGCTGAGGCATTCTTCACTCCATCTGGTGTTATAACCTTGGATGAAGATTTTCGATTGCCTAAGACCTGTGGCATTTGACCAGTGTTCAGAGTTTCTGGTTCTTTCCTCAAGTCTTAGTGACTCTGCTAGAGTGCATTTGCACAGCCCAATGAAAGGTTCTGGTGCAAGGGGGATCATAGCTGCCCCAGTTCTAGCAAGACTATCAGCCTCCTCATTCCCCTCTAATTCTTTGTGTCCTGGAACCCAGAGGATTTTAACCTGGTTATCTGTACCCAGTTTATTCAATGCTTCTATGCATTCCAGCACCAACCCTGAGGTAATCTCATACGAGATTAGTGCTTTAATGGCTGCTTGACTGTCAGAACAAATGACTATGTTTTTCCCTCCTGTACAAACGCTCGAGGTTAATCTGTACACAGGGCCTGATGGCATATAACTCTGCCTTGAAATATGCTGGGTGTATTCCCCATGGGCTCATAGTGCTTAAAGCGAGGTCCAAATACCCCCGCTCCTGTTCCATCGTGCGTTTTGGAGCCGTCTGTGAACCACGTAATAGTATGTACTTTGAAATGGGACTGGTGTGATTCACAGTCCCAGTCCACTTTGTTACTCATATATCCTACGAAGTTTTTCTCGTAGTTATATGTTTTCGTTTTTGTATCCATTGGGTACAATACATAGGAGTTACTAACAGATAACACGTCCAAGTCTCTGCGACTTAGAACGTGATCCCCCCTTTACTGGTTCTGGCCAACCCAAGGATAGTGCGCTTGGCCGCCATTTCAATTGCTATGTGCAATGGTGATATATGGAGTATCACCTCCAGTGCCACCGTGGGACAGGTTCTCATAGTCCCTGTAATGCACGTGCACGCCAGTCGCTGGACCTTGCTTAGCCGGTTCCTCACTGTAGTGAGTTTGGTTCTTGGGGCCCATGCCACTGCTGCATATGTGAGTACTGACCTCACTATCAGGATGTACAACCATCTCAGTATACTTGGTTTGCAACCCCAGGTTCTATCTGCTTATGATCTGAACACCATGACTGCTTTCGTTGCTTTGCCGATAACTGCCTCAGCATGTTTATTACAGAGTAACTTCGAATCTAGTGTTATACCTAGATACTTTAACTCCGGCTTGCTTGCGATGCTCTTGCCAAGCAAGCGCATCGCCCGGATGTGCTGCAGTTTTCTTTTTAGTGTAAATGATAGTATGATGGTTTTATCCGGATTTATTCGTAAGCCTGCCCGGGCACACCATTCTTGGGCTAATTTTAACCCTGACTGAATTATGTCGCACAGAGTGTCTTCCAATTTTGCTCTGGCAACAATGACAATGTCATCGGCATAACCTTGACAGATTATGGCATTGGTGTTACACAGATACAGTAAGGTCAATACTCTTCTATGGTGTGGTGGGCTTCGATCGTAAAAATAAAAATACTGTTACGAAATTCCTCAGTTCGTTATCGACGGTTCGTTTTGATTGTATTTGAAAATAAAACAACTTCAGTTACTCAGCAAAAATCAACAATCAGAAACTAACTTTATTTACAGTATTACACTTTGCTTGTATCTACACTTGTTACCACTTTGCTCGCTCAACACAGACTCGACCCCTTGCGCTGCCACTGCTGCTTTTATACCAATTTTCTTATCGCGCCGAAGTTTCTTGCAACTTCTAATTGGAAAGCGCTCGACCATTCTCGCACAGCCCATTTATTCGAGAACCATCCTTGCCATATCGGACTATACCAAGCGAATTTATAACAGTTTTGCTGTACTTCACAGTGCATGCCTAAAAGTATGCTTGAAAAACATTCGTGCGGAGAAAAGCATTCCTGTACAGTCCGGCACAGAATCTCTCATCGTATCACTGTCCATCGCTTAGACTTGTTCGTCCCGAACAAGTACCGAGGCTCCGCCGGAGTAAGACGCCAGGCGCTCCAAATGGACTACTTTCAGCCTGGCGTTTCCGCTGCAGCAGCGTTGAACCCTGTACACCACGTCATTAATCCTGGTCACGACCTTGTACGGTCCTTCCCATGACGTTTGAAGCTTTGGAGACAAACCTTTCCTCCGCTGCGGGTTGTAAAGCATTACCAGATTGCCTTCTTGGAACCCCTCTGGGTTAACCCGTAGACCATAGCTCGCTGTCAACCTGCTTTCAACTAGTTGAGTGCGGCTCCGCGATCTTCTCCTCGGCCCTTTCGCAGCCGAACACCGATTACAGCCTCTGATCCACTCAGCGACAGACTCCTGGCATCCTACCCAATAGAACCGCCTTCTTATCTTGGCGACAGTTTTTGCGATGCCTAGGTGCCCTCCACTGGAGTCGTTATGGTTTTCCTCGATGACATCGTCGATTCGGGCTCTCGGGACCACTATTAGGGATTTTCTGGTCCTGCCATCCCTGCTCTCCCACTCGCGGTATAGGCAGCCATCCTGCAGACGTAGACTTTGCCACTGTGCCCAGTAAGCCTTCGCGATCGGGCTCTCACCAGCCATCTCCTGCCAGGCCGGCCGTAATCTCTGCGCTTTGCCTTTGATGATCTTCGCGAGATCCGTATCCTTGCGCTGATCCTTCTGTAGCCTTTCCGCAAGCCAATCTTCCTCTTGCAGAACTCTTACCGACCGAACATCCACAATTTGTCCCTCGTTTTCGGCCTGCGAATTATGCCTGCGTTCGGTCTCGCACGAATGGTGTGGCAGAGCGTCATCCCTTCTTGGCAACGTCTTTTGTCCGGAACGCTTTTCTCGCAGATGGCAGTCTCGTGATATGTGGCCTTGCTTGCCACATCGCCAGCAACTGACTCGAGATGATACTGCCCGCAGCCCCGCTGGTGCCTCCGAGCTCACTGTCTGGCTTTGCGTGACACGTCCCGATTGGACCCCATGCATCTCCGCAGATGAATGTCGAAAACTTCCCCTCCAGGCCGCCTCATACGTCAATGCGCTTGTCACCGTCTCACGGAATGTCGGCTTGCCCATCATCAATGCACTGCGTCGTGTCTCCGGGTCATGAAGACCTTCAATAAACGCCTCAATCTTCATCCTCTCGAGATAATCTGCGCCGAATTTCGGGTAGCACAACTGTACGAGCCGCTCAATGTCTGTTGCATACGTCTGCAGCGCCTCGTCTGCTCTTTGCCAGCGGTTCTTCAGCTCGCAATAATACAGCATTTTGTTGTGCTCGTCACTGTATCTGGCTGCCAATGCCCTCATGACGGTCTCGTAATCACCTCTCAAACCTTCCGAAACTGTTTGTATTACCTCAGCCGCACGACCTCTTAGAGCCAGTATCAGCCTCCGACCTTTCCTAACATTGGTCCACTGACTCTCCAAAGCAGCCATCTCGAATTGTAGTTTGAATGTGTCAAACGACGTAGTACCGTCATAAGTAGGCACTTCTATGGCAAAACTTTCCTCAACCTGCACCCTTCCTCGCAGCTGTACCTCTCTAAGCCGCTCGTCGATTTTCCTGTTTACCGAATCCTCCAGACTGTCAACTCGTTTGTCCCACTTGTCCATTCGCGTCTCAAGATGCTCAACTTTCCCGTTCAGTCTATCGGAAATTTCCTCCACCTTCTGCTCTATGCGCGCAGAATTTGTCGCCATTTCTCGGTTCGTAGTTTCGATTTTTGCTGAAATTTCCTGATTCGCAGTTTCCATTTTCCGGTTGGAAGCTTCAAACATGCCTTTCATTGCGACCATAAGCTGGCTCATGTCCATTGCTTGTGGTGGCGTAGCCGCTGCAGCCGTACTTTGCATCGACGCAGCACCAGCAGGCGATTCCTCCACCTTGGCCGACGCCCCTTGTTCCTGCGTTCCGAACTCGTGTGCAGCCCAATCAATGCCTCGTGATTCACACGCCTCTCGCAAACGCAGCTGCAACTCCACCTTACCGCCAGCAGTCGGCAAATTCCAGGCAGCCAGCTCCTTCCTCAGCTGGTCAACCTTCAGCAGCTCCAGTTTAACCATGTCTGCGTTTTTATAATTTTATTTTACTTTCAGTAATACAATCCTGACTTTCTGACACCAAATGTTACGAAATTCCTCAGTTCGTTATCGACGGTTCGTTTTGATTGTATTTGAAAATAAAACAACTTCAGTTACTCAGCAAAAATCAACAATCAGAAACTAACTTTATTTACAGTATTACACTTTGCTTGTATCTACACTTGTTACCACTTTGCTCGCTCAACACAGACTCGACCCCTTGCGCTGCCACTGCTGCTTTTATACCAATTTTCTTATCGCGCCGAAGTTTCTTGCAACTTCTAATTGGAAAGCGCTCGACCATTCTCGCACAGCCCATTTATTCGAGAACCATCCTTGCCATATCGGACTATACCAAGCGAATTTATAACAGTTTTGCTGTACTTCACAGTGTATGCCTAAAAGTATGCTTGGAAAACATTCGTGCGGAGAAAAGCATTCCTGTACAGTGCGGCACAGAATTTCTCATCGTATCAATACGTACCTTAAGCCCCTAGAGAAGGTTCAGCGCCTCGCTGCGCTATGCATATCTGGTGACTAAGGCCGCTAGCATGCTAAGGGACAATTCAGGGGCAATTCCTTTGTCGGGGTGCTGCAGTCAATATAGATTACATGACTCCTCTTCTGAGCTTTGGAAAAAGGATACGATAGGATTGACGCAGTAAAGGAAGAAGAAGCAGAAAACTTAGGATAACTTTCTAATTTTACGTTTTCTTTCAATTTATATATTTTTTTTTTAATTTTGGCTGAAGTTAATGAAGATATATTCAAATTTTCATTATGCGAATAAAATTTTATGTTTAAGTAATTATTACAGCCACAACGATGTGGTTGCTCTCATAGAAAAACAATCTAAAATACAGGGTCCGAGTAAAAAATTAAAAATTACTTTTGGAATGTTGCTAATATAACCACATAGAAGTCTAAAAGGTAAAATTTAAAATTTTAACTTTCCCCCGTTAAAACCTGTAGCGAAAGGGTTAAGATTCGCTAAGAGCACAGCCATTCTAAACGATCATTACTTCACTAGCCCCTAACGCTTAAGGATCTCCATCTGGTACCACTAGGGACCCAGCAGGGTCTATGCGTGACCAAATCGGCCGACCAACTTAACCTAGTATATAAGCAACCGATTTTTGTAATAAATCAGCTTCTTCTCCGGCGACAAGCAAACCTCGAGTTTCAATTGCGCAAGGAAGAAAAGTTCGGCTCCCAGACATTGGCGTGGCTCGCCCATTATAAGCCAACCCGTATTCTAAAAACGGACTTACATTATTGTGTACCACCACAGTGGTAAAACTTTACTTTTTAATCTCAAAATGTGCCAAATTGCACTAACAATATCAACACTGATTAACAACAGCACGGTTGAACTTGCTTTCATCTTGAATTGATGCTTTAATTTTCGAGCTCTTAAAAACCTCTTCCACTCTTGCTCATTACTGTTTTTTACATCTTTTGGCATTCTCATCCATTTATGTGATTATATCAGTAACTCTGCTAATTGGATTTACTTTAGTTATATATGTTCGACAATTTTGTGCGATGTGCTAACTGAAACATTACACAGTGCTACAAAATCAAAAAAATTAAAAGCACTTTTCAAGTGACCTAATAAACGTTGTTGGTATTATTGAGTACATCATGAAAATATGTTTCAAAATTGTCTAACACCCCCAAATTTTCAAGTTATTGTTAAAAAACCGTTTTTTGTGTACTCCGCGCACTCAAACAATTGTAACTCCGTCATTTTTTTACCGATTTTCGATTTCTCAATGGTGTCTCTTCTCAGTGGTGATTTCTCAATACTTGTTCATACTTTCTACGAAACAATTAGGGCATTTTCTAAAAGTTATCTAGGATTTACCCTATTTGTTCACGTTTCTTCAAGTTTGACGTCTTTTTTATGTAACATATCGTTAAAAACAATCAATTTCGTACAATTATTCTGAAAGTAAATTCTATCTGCAATAAAAAAAAGTCATGGCTCATCCAAATTGGTTGAAAACTGTTAAAGTTACAACGCTTTTTGTAAACATGAAAATTTAACTCTCATCATGAAATCAATGTCGTGCCATGTCAGGATTGCACATATGATTTCAGTATATCATAACCATCATATTAATCATGATGATCGTTTTTGAGTGTCCTAGTATTATTTATGTTGTAAATAATTTATCATTACAATTAATTTGGAATAGTTTTTCGTGATTTATTAAACAATTTGGACAATATATATAAGGAGGGAAAAATAATTGATTTCCAATTTCTGTAGTAAGAATGTTATATTATTTGATGCACTTATTACATGTACAACTTTGAATTTTATGAGTCGTTAAAAATGTTTGCTTGATCTCCTACGTTTATAGACCGCATCTTTAGTTTCACGTTTAAGAGACCAGCAGTAGTTAGCCAGCATTCTGATCTGACTCTTGCCAACAAAACGCGTTTCAATTGATGATATTTCCTGGTGAAATCGTTCTCCTTGTTCATCAAACAAATTCCTCGTCAATTTCTGCGCCGTCAGAATTTTCTTCATTAGATTCTAATGAATTTTTGATTTCAATATTTGCGTGATTGATATTCGTTTTTTCTCCCTTGATTGGTGGAGATACAGTTAGCACATTGGCATATTTTATACGATCCCGGGTTCTGTAGTGGTGACCAACGGTGTTTGTTTGGCAGAAATAGCAATCATCTTGCTTATGGAAAATTTGACGATGCCAAACCATTGGGGTTGAAAATGGCAATGGTTGTTTGTTGCATTTTTTAGTTTTCCATTTTTTGAGTGCGCTGGAGCATGCTACACAGGCATATTCTGGTTCATACCAAACACTTTTATCATAATCGTGGTCGAAGAAATGGTTAAAAGCTTCTTTCACAGCTTTATTCGTTTCTAATTTTACACGATGTTGCTTGTCAACAAACAACCCACAGATGTAACAAAACTTGTTACGATTATCACACATTGTATTAAAAAATATAAGAACGATAAACCTTTGCACGAACGACTACATCCACTGACTAATGTAATTGTACTCAAACTGCAGTAGCCTAGGCACGACATGGCACGACATTGATTTCATGATGAGAGTTAAATTTTCTTGTTTACAAAAAGCGTTGTAACTTTAACAGTTTTCAACCAATTTTGATGAGCCATGACTTTTTTTATTGCAGATAGAATTTACTTTCAGAATAATTGTACGAAATTGATTGTTTTTAACGATATGTTACATAAAAAAGACCTCAAACATGAAAAAACGTGAAAAAATAGGGTAAATCCTAGATAACTTTTAGAAAATGCCCTAATTTTTTCGTAGAAAGTATGAACAAGTATGGATATTTTAAAAGCTCAATTCTTCTAGTTTCCAACAACATTGAGAAATCGAAAATCGGTTAAAAAAAATGACGGAGTTACAATTGTTTGAGTGCGCGGAGTACACAAAAAACGGTTTTTTAACAATAACTTGAAAATTTGGGGGTGTTAGACAATTTTGAAACATATTTTCATGATGTACTCAATAATGCCAACAACGTTTATTAGGTCACTTGAAAAGTGCAAAATCACTGTAGCACTGTGTTATTTTAGGAGCTGTAATGTTGCGTTAGTTGTTAATAAATTGTAAATTGCATAAAAACCAAAAAAACATTGGAGAATGAGAGGAAATATACCACTTTATTCAGTCCATCTGTGTGTACAATTTTGATTCGTACATACATAATACAATCTCATTTCTTCTTCAGCCCGTCTGGTTTGAGCTTGGAAAAATACGGCTTCTCTGTGGGAACATTTTGGGCAAGCATGATCTTCCGTTCGCGGTAGTGTTGGATCAGAAATTACGTCTGGTACAATATGAGTTAGTTCACTGAAATTAATAAATAAAATATATACACTTTAAATGAAAAAGATTTAAACAATATCATTTGTAATACGAGTTACAACTGCTCAAGCAAAGAACGCCCGAGGCAAATCGCCAGAGTGCCGCCCCTAAATGTTTGTATTAAATTATTAACTACATGTGATCTATTAAAATTAAATTTTTTAAACAAATCAATCCATTTTCGTAATTGTAATGAACATGAGGGAATATTTAATTGAGTGCAAGTCAAAGACAATGTTTTGCTGGAATTTGGCGCCGATTTTAAATTTTTTTCTTCACGCACCAAATTTCCAATTCCAATTTTTCCAATAGGCCGCCCTAGGCATTTGCCTCATAAGTTTCGTGCTTTGACCGCCACCGGAACGAGCATCAGAGCTTGAGTGTTTTTTAGTGCAGGCGGAAGCCACAGGGAAAGAGCGGTGCAAGCTTGAGAGCGAGCATTTCAGTTTACTTTCAGCAAACTGAAGCACACGTTACCAACCAACACTCCTGAAATAAAAGTGCGGCTTCACCTGTGTACACAAGGGCGTAGGAGGGGTTCGGCATTCCATCCCCCCTAAAATTCAAAATTCTAAACTGGTGGAGGTGGAGCAATACAGCAAGGCGGCGAACTGAGCGCAGGTAGCTCGATTTGCGACAACATTAGAGCTCTTATACTTGTCCGTTGTCTCAGCGGCAGTAGCACTATGTGAAGGGCCAGCCACACCGCTATTGCAAAGATTAGGCAAAACAGACGAGAGCTGCATTTTTAAGAAGAACAAGAAACACATATGACTGGCTGCCACATTATCGACTGCAAAGACAAATAATTTTTGCAAACATTTGGAGGCAAATGAAACCAGCAAAGAATTTGTGCAAGTCTGCTGACCCACAACCGTCTTGCTCAGCTTTTCGTGCTCATCTGAAAGGGAAAAATCGCAGATTGAGCGCAGCGTACCATGTGCCTCTTGCATTAAATGTTTGATTTAACTTAAGTTTCCCTAGAGCTTCAAATCTGAAACGAAGCTGTTTCAAACGAAAGGTGTTTCTTCCTTTAACCCTCCTGTTTACACCGTTTTTCCTGTGTATTATGAATGTGCGAAGTCCCACTGGTGTAACCAAGAGTTAAAACTTGCAAATTCTTACAAATTCCTGTTTGTTTACTTTTTTGGATAGTTTGATTTTTGGGAGCGTAAGCTGGCTTACTCTGATATTTTTACTGGAAAAGTTCCCAAACAGACCTAATGTTAGTGTCTGCGCAAGCATTCACTCAAAAGAGGAGGAAAACAATGATCACTTCCCAATCTTAGACACAGTGGTCAACCGCTTTGACACCCAAATCATTTTAACAGAAAACAAATGAAGAGAGATAGAATTCATCGGCAAAAAAAGAAAAATATTCGTTAATTTAGACGATATCAGAAGCGGATATCTTCCGAAGATACTGTTACGAAAATGAGTTTAGCTCTTTAGGCTTTCGTCTCTCTAGATCAGTGATGGGCACGCTGCTACTCGCGTATACGAATACAAAGCAGCGAAGTTCCGAGCGCAGCTTCAGTGTCGTGTCAGACTTCATGCAAGTAGGTTCACGCTCGTTTGCGGCTCGCATACTGCGAATATTTACGTTTTTGTGTACACTCAGTATTCACGCAAATCAGAAAATGTTTAAGGTTGAATATGAGTTACACATTTTTTTCTTGAAACGCTTCTAATAAAGCGCAATGCTTATTTTGCAGGCGTACGATTGCTGGTAATCCGTTTTTTGTTTTTAATTTTCAAAGACATTACAAAACATGGCAAGGGGAATTTTAAAAGTATCAGGGATTCAATCTTGAATCTTTACTTCGAATAAAATGCTGCAAAGAAGAAATTAATATGAACGATTTAATCAAACAAACTCAATGTGATTTCTACTTGCGAGCTTGCCTGCTTGTCTGTTTAACCACTTATGACTTGTCTGTTTGTCTGTTCAACCACTTATGTCTTGTCTGTTTGTCAGTTCAACCCCTTATTCATCTAGTTCCTGTTATACCAGTCCGTTATTTGTCCATGCGGCTTTGATATTTTAACGCTAGCAATATTTTTAAAGTTAAAATATTAGAGCTAAAAAATTTACGCCTTAATTTTGTGCAGTGTTTTTCACGCATAAATTGCCAAAATGCGTGGTTGTGTTAGTGCCCATCACTGCTTTAGATTATGCTTGAAAATAAAACCACTTCAATTACTCAACGCAAAACGCATTCCACAACCAGCAATCACTTTATTTACAAATTTACACACTTGCCATGTTTCCTCTTTGCCTGCTCAACTAAGACTCTTCCTCTGCGCTGTATGCGGCTGCCTTTTATACTTGTCAGACTATCGCGCCGATCGTTCTCGCACATCACATTACCATCGCGAGCCATCCTTGCCATATCGAAATTATAGCATGTGTGCCGTACTCTAAAGTGCGTGCCTAAAAGTATGCCCGTAAAACATTCATTCATAGCACAGCGACAGAGTGCCTCATCGTTACACTGCTCACCACTTAGACTTGTTAGTCCCGAACAAGTGTCGAGGCGCCGCCAGAATAAGACGCCAGGCGCTCCAAATGGATTACTTTCAGCCTAGCGTTTCTATTGCAGCTGCGTTGAACCCTGTACACCACGTCATTAGTCATTGTCACGACTTTGTACGTCCTTCCCATGATGTTTGAAGTGCCTTCCGCTGCGGGTTTTTGAGCATTATCAGATCGCCTTCTTGGAACCCTGCTGAGTTAGCCCGTAGACCATATCTGGCTTTTAGCCGGTTTTCGACTAGTTGGGTGTGGCTGCGCGATCTCCTCATCGGCCCTTTCGCAGCCGAACATCGATCACAGCCTCTGATCCCCTCGGCGACAGACTCCTGGATTCCTACCCAATAGAACCGCCTTCTTATCTTGGCGACAGTTTTTGCGATGCCTAGGTGCCCTTCACTGGAGTCGTTATGGTTTGTCTCGATGACATCATCGATCCGCCCTTTCGAAACCACTGTTAGGGGTATTTTGGTCCTGCCATCCTTGCTCTCCCACTCGCGGTATAGGCCGCCATTCTTCAGATGTATACTTTGCCACTGTGCCCAGTAAGCCTTCGCGATCGGGCTTTCTCCAGCCATCTCCTGCCAGTCCGGCCGTACTCTCTGCGCTTTGCCTTTGATGATTTTTGCGAGATCCGTATCCTCGTGCTGATCCTTCTATAGCCTTTCTGCAAGCCAATCTTCCTCTTGTAGAACTCGTACCGACCGAACATCCACAATCTGTCCCTTGTTCTCGGCTAGCGAATGATGCCTGCGCTCAGTTTTGCAAGAATGGTGTGGCACAGCGTCAGCGCCGGTGCAGCCGTATTTTGCAGCGACACTCAGTATTGTCAAGAGGAAAGACAATACTGTCAGGTGCTGCCTGTGGTTGTTATTGCTTGGTGCTTCGTACATGGTTATTGTTAGTGATCGTGCATGCGCGTTTTATGGGGATTTTGTGTAGGATCATTGTAACTGTTTTGCTGACTATGCGTTTCAAATTGTTTTGACTTTGTTATTTGTTGTGTAGTTTTTGCACTTGTATTGGTTTGATGCTTAACTGGGTATAACAACCCATTGCAGGGTTTCGGCCTGCCGCAAAAGCTCTCTCGTCATCTCTGCTTTGCGCGAGCCTTCTCCAATTAGTCACACCGAAAGATGATAGGGCCTCCTCAGCTTGGTCCTTGGTCCTCTGGAGATACGGCCTCCCTCCTCGCCGTCGACCTCAAACTACCGCACGAAACACATTTTCGTCCATACGGCAGGCATGACCAAACCAGCGTAACCGTTGGATGTTAATTCGCTGTGATACGTCCTCGCCTCTATACAGCTCATTGTTGGTTCATATATGACAGTCGCTGCCAATACGAACAGAGCCGAAATTTTGCGAAGTACCTTCCTCTCGAACACCTCAAGAGCCGCTAAATCGTTACGCGAAAGCGTCCATGCTTCTGCGCCATAGACGAGCAAAGCAAAGTAAGTGTCCTTGAGAGTGCAAGTTTTGACAACCGAGAGAGGTCTCTACTACTCAGTTGCCTACCGAGACAGTAGCACCCATTGGCAAGAGTAATCCTTCGCTCGATCTCTAGGCTGACATCATTGCTGCTGTTTATTGCCGTGCTAAGGTAAACGAATTCATTGACAACTTCAAAAGTGTACCTGTCAGCCCTCGACATGAGACCCTAGCCGCTGCGAGTCCCTGCGTGCAGATAGCTCATACTTCGTCTTACCCTCATTTAACACCATTTTGGCAGATCCCCTTTCAAATACATCGAAGGCAGTGGTGGTATCTCCCTTGTTACGCCCTATGACGTCGATGTCATCGGCGTAGGCTAGGACCCGGACACTTTTGTTGAAGATTGTGCCATTACGATGTACACCAGTCTTGTGCAGAACGGTGGCGATGGTGAAGATGAAGAGGTCGCATGACAAAGAATCACCCTGTCTAAAGCCTCGAACGGTATCAAATGCGTCAAATAGGTCACTTTCATCAGTGACGGAGCTTGCTTAACGTTACTCTGCAAAGTCTCAAGAGCTTGGCAGGGATACCAAGTTCGGACAATGCGGCGTATTGGCGATCCCTTATCGGGCTATCGAATGCTGCCCGAATACGAATTGCATGTAGTATGAATCGATTGAGAATTGAGTTATTTTGAAACAAACTTTGAACTTTGCCCTCGAGCCACGCCTTTTGTGGGCGTTTCCCCAAAATTTTTAGTTCGGAATATTCACATGTTTGGTTCTGGTTTTATTTGTTAGTGATATACCCTATGATCGGGAATTAAAAAAAAACGGAAAATTTAATTTTTAATAAATATCTTTACTATCCCGTTTAAAATACTCACCTCCTGCGTCAATACATGTATGCCAACGTTTGAACCAATTTTCCATGCATTTTTTATAGGTCGCCAAAGGTATGGCCTTAAGCTCACGCAGCGAGCTTTTTTATGGCCTCTATGGTCTCAAACCGCCACCAAACGTTTGGTCGGCATATCAGATTCATAAACTCATGTCACCAGTAATGATGTGTTCGAAAAATTTTGGGTCGCTGTCTGCGTTGGAAATTATATCTTTGTCCACATCAATACGACGCTGTTTGAAATTCAATGAATTGGCACCAGCCGAGAAAGGACGCGTTCATGCCCAAAATATCAGTTAAAATGTTCAACTCAACAACACAGTAATCTCTCTAATCGATATACAACGATTTTCCAACACAATTTGTATCGTCGATGCGATTTTTTCTTCGGTAACAGACGATTATGGCCGTCCAGGGATCTCATCGTGCTCTAGGCTCTCTCGGCCACCTTTGAACTTTTTTTACCATTCGAATGCTCGTGTTTTCGACATACACGCTTCACCATACGCCTTTTGTTACATTTTCAACGAATCGGCAGAAGGAATTTCATTTTTAACACAACATTTTAGGCACGCGAGTTATGTATACTCTCCCGTATACCCAACCGGATCTCCATCATATAAGTAAATATATCCAAAGTCAATAAACTCGGCACAGAATGAACTCGACATTGTTAGTTCAACGTTTGCGGTGGAAATCTGATGCATCGAAAAGTTAACGACCAAGCAGAACCAACATCAGCGTTATGATCGCTGAGTTGCTTATGCTTGGCCAGCAGTAATCCGCCGAGTAAACAAACAATCAACGAGTTCGTTTTCTGCGGAGTTATCGATTTTAGTATGGAAATTTTTTATTTATTGGCACTTGGATCTGCCAACACAGAAAAAATATGAACGAAGTAGCCCACCATATGCCAGCGGCAATTGTCCGCCAGGAGAAAATTATCACCCAACTAAGACAACAACTGCAGCAGCAAAAGCAGCAAACAAAAAAGGGGTGGCAAAAATGGATATAATACAACAGTTCAGGCAACTGAGACCATTGGACGATTAACACAACGTATTGTCATTCAACCCGGTCGAGGCGGTGATGACACTTCGCGCCGATGAAAATAGTTACTGAAGTTCGGCATCGGGATAGTCACCAACGAGAAATTCACAGACGAAGCCACAAACTATGTGAGGCAAATAAAATATTCCAACAAGCGAAACATGAGATAAACCAAATATTCATGTGCGACGAGGAGAGGCCACTAATCTGCACACCGGAAAGGGTAGACAAGGACCTTCTAAACATTATGGTAGATAAGATAGATACGCCATTCAGGGAATAACACAATAAATGACATTTTCGCCAGATACACTCAGTTTAAGGCACTAGATGATCCTAGAGCAATCAACAGTAAATGCAGAGTTACACCACCATCAAACACTAACAAAAACCTTAGATACAATAATCAACAACAAAGAAACAACAATCAAAATAATAAGAACAATAGCAACCAATAAGCAAAAACTAACTATCAGACGACCTACAATAGGCAACACGAAACAAGCTATAACGAGAATCAACAACAACACCAATATCAAACCTCAACAAACAACTGCAAAGAAAAACCACAGTTGTACGAAGCTACCCAAATACTAACAGGAATTATTTTTCAAATAATCAGTACCGTAGAGACAATAATACCAGTCAAATTAGAATACCCACATAAGTATCGATAACCGCAATGCTAGATTAGCACCAGAACCTATGGAAATAGGTACTTTCCAGGTAACCAAAGTAGAGGGGAATAATGAAATAAATTTTATAACATTGCCTCACGATTTACACTACCCACAGTATGTCGATAGGAAAACAGAAAATTAGATGCTTAATAGACAAGTATTCTTAAAGAAGGATCGTTGGCAGAACAATACCCAACAATTACACTTAAAACACCTTTATTTTATAAAACACTCAATGATATAAATGAAATTAGGTATGCAGTGACCACTCCGTTTCCAAAAGAATTCGGCTGTCTTGGAAGGCATGAGTAGAAACTTATCAATTTTTCAAACAAAAATTTGTCAGCCATAATAGGGAAAAACTTTTTGCAAGCTTTAAAAGCAAAAGTTAAAATGGAACAAAACTGCCTTGAAATTTTAACCCTTTCGGGACTACTAGGATAATGTGGGAGAATTTGTGAATATGCAACATAATTTTGTAGCCCCAATTTTCATAGCATGAGAACATTTCTACCAAGAGTATTTTGGTTTAAAAAATTAAACTCCGTCCCGAAAGGGTTAAATAAGAAACTCTATTTTGAAGAATATTTCCAAAACATTACTAATTTGCAACGAACACAAAAAAGGACATAAAGAAAAACTTTTCAAGCAAAAAATAATAAAAGAAAGCAACTCGCCGTATAATAGCCCACTCTGTGTCGTAGAGAAGAAGGTAGACAACTCGGGAAAAAAATATAGGATCATTATTGATTATAGAAAGCTGAATGAATTTACAGTCGACGATAACTTTCCAATTTAGAATTTAAATTCACTTGTGGATAAGCTAGGTAGAGCACAATATTTTACGACGCTATGCTTAGCTAAAGGCTTCCACCAGATCACGGTAAGAGAGGAAGAACGAAAACCGCTTTTTCAACACCATTTGGGCAATACGAGTTTATTCGCATGCCATTTGGCCTTAAAAATGCCCCATTAACCTTTCAAAGGTTGTTGAACAAAATTTTACACGAATACATTAACCAAATATGTGTCGTATACATGGACGAAATTTTAATATTTGGCACTTCCTTAGAAGAACACATAATCAACTTAAAATTTATATTTCGGGCATTAAGATCAGCTAAATTGAAAGTACAGGTAGACAAATGTGACTTTTTGAAACACAATTTTTGGGCCTGGGTGAATACAATTTTTCGCTTGACTACATAAAAGGAAAAACAAATAATATTGCCGATTTCTTGTGTAGAATAAGGGATGACAAAATAATCATTCAAATAGAAACCCTTCAAGGCAATGACGAAATCAATAGTATGTCAGTCGAAGTAGAAGCAGTACACTCGTGGGAGGAAAACTTAGGCTTCGAAGTCCCAATACTAGATACTGTAGTTAACAGGTTTAGGACACAAGTAATTATAATACAGGAAAAACGGAGCACTGTCGAAACAGTATTTAATAATAAACGAATCTATGTCGACCAAAAAATATAGATGAAAACAGTGTGTTGGACACCATTAGAAGGGAAATTAAGAAAGGAAAAGTAGAAATATATTCCCACCTTGAGGACCATGAGTATTATAAAGTCCAAAAAATTATGGGAGAGGAATTTTCTGCATACTCTAACATCAAATTCGTCAAGTGTTCACAGCTGACGACAGACGTAGAAAGTGAGGAAGAATTGAGGAAACAAATTGCGCTTTTTCACAAAAACGAAAGCGGCCATTGTGATATTACAGGAACCTTCGAAAAACTAAAGGCTAAGCTGTATAACCCTCACCTCAGAGAGAGAATAAATCGGGTAATAAATAACCGCGACACATGCTCAGGAGGAAAATATGACCGAAATCCCATAAACAGCAAATTCCAAAATACCGAAACTCCAAAAACTACTAACGAAATAATTCAGGTGGATACATACGTGAATAGCAAACACTCGTTTATGGTCTTCATCAAACAAATTTTCAAAACATGCTACCTGTTTACAGATAGATTTGTATCCATTACAGGCAAAGTGAACAAGATGATATTTGATAATGAACTCAATAATGAAAACGTTAAAGAGTTCTTGAGAAACGAGGGAATACAATACCATATTACTAAACTAAATAGACACACTGGCAATAGCGACATAGAAAGATTAAGCAACACTATTACAGAAAATTCGAACCCTCAATCTTGAAAGTTATCTACCAATTACACAGCTATATAACGATACATATCACAGTACAATTAAATGCACTTCATTAGAAGTACACAATCATCAATAAACCACACAATAATTTATGAAGGGCTTTGCAAAGTTAAAGAAGAAAAATAAAACAAGCAAATAAGAAAAGGGAAGATTATATAGAAACAAGGCAAGTAGGGTTTTTTAAAAACTATAGACATGTAAGTAATCAAGTAGTTACATTAATGAGTAAACTAAGAACAATAACACCAACCAATAGACAGAAAAGAGGACTAATAAACCTAGTAAACCTGCCTATAAATACCTCTTTGGAACAATAGACAATGCGGACCAAGAGGATATCAGTAATCACTTCAATACGGTTGACATTAATATGATTAACTCTAAGGGTTAAACCAGCAAATACAAATTATCATTACATTATTTTTTATCATTAAATTATTATACATTATATCACATTAATTAATACATAATAATATTAGGGTTTCGCCGATTCGGTTCAGTTGTGATGCTAAAAATAAAAAAACTGTTCAGAATGAGGCTGGATACACAAAAAAAAAAAAAAATAGGGATCCGAATTATATGCAAGTGCATATTTTTTTGGAGCTTCCGATTTGAACGGGATTGAAAATAAAAGTATCAGGTGGATTTGTCTGCAAAATTACAATTCTCAGTAATGAAAAACTCCCGAGAATACGAGTCGTCAATTTTATCGTTTGAATTGTTAACTTGTTTGGATGGTTGCAAAATTATCGTAAGCGCCACTATGAAAACAAGCAACTTCCAACTGCAACCTTGTCAAGACGAACAGCTCCGCAAGTGATATGGAAATAACTAACTGTAATTTTTTATTTATCCTTACACATTCTGTTTTGTGCGTGTTTACAAAAGTTTTGTTAATTTTGGTAGAGAAAACATCCACGTAAATTATGGAATCTTTGGTTGCAAAGGTATTAAGCTGTCCCTTTTGGGACAGCTTTTAACCCGGTTATGCAAAAAAGTACAAAATTTCGCTATTAAACTATTTTAGACCTAAATAAGCTATTTGAAAGATTGAAAAGCTTATGTCCTTCCTACAAAGTCCTGTGAGAAGTGTTTATAAGCAACAATTGTCCATAGTGGTAAATAACACAGAACAAATTTCGCCATTTCTTGTTTTGACAGGCTAATAACGGGTCACTAAATTCGAATCCGCAAACCGTTTTTGAAACTTAGTTTGCGTTTTGGCAAAAAGTGGGCGTGCCATTTTTTTGAATTATCCTTCACTTTTCGACATTACAGACCGTAAACCTATTAACATGATTTTTTTTTTATGTTGTTGCAATTACAACATCTCATGGCTTCTTTTCTGATACTACTCATTTTTATGTGTTCTAAATTCCGTGGTAATAGGGCTTCAAGGTCAGAAAATTTTGAATTTCAAGGTGTTTCTTTTGATGGCGAAAATAATACAGATTTTTCGTTAATCAAGTAACAAGGTATATATACTATATCAAAAGAAGACACATTATTGAATACAACCGAGGGAACAGTTGTGGTGCACAACAACATTCGCCTCGAAATAATACCAAAAATGTGCCAAATGTGTGGGATCTAAAAATATTTGTGGAAAGGGGATAATAAACGAAAGGTATCATAAAGAATACCTGGATATGAACTGAAATCAGCAAGTTCAAGATACCTTAGCAGAGGCTGACATTGAAGACTAAAGAGAAAATAATTCAAAACAATTTTAAATACTTAGACTTCTTAATTAAATATTATTATTTTCCTGCAAGCAGAACCTGCAGTATTCGTTTTCGCGAATTCCTAGTTTAGTTAGTTTAATCTACAATGCCATGTAAGGATACCTGTAATAAACCTTAGATTATTCTTTGAAAAGCTCATTCATTCCTCGAATCTTTTCCTATTATACGTCACGATAATCGCCGTGGAATGTTCTAGTCCTGGTTGTCTCATAATTGATTCCTATTGATTATCTCGTGTTTCCTGGTTAGGACGGATAGAGCTCCACAGCAATGGGAATAGTACCGACCCCCTTCCCCGCCCCTGTGGGCAACCCCGGGGGGTACTTTTTCATTTACTTTAGATTGTTAAATTTTTCTTTTAAGCTGAAATGTAATTTGAAGTTGAAATGTTATTTGGCATTATTATTACTTTCGATACTTCTTTTTTGGGTTAGATTTACCCACTCTTTTCTACTGTTTTTTATTTGTATATTATTATAAACAAGACAAGAAAACAAATTAAAAGGCAAGCTAACGTCAAACGTGTTAATCTTAAGCGCCACAGCGTGTGCTTGCTTCAGAATTTTCGTGGTAGCGAAATTATCGTAAGCGCCATTAAATACGCTTCTGTTTTGCGAATCAAATTTTTTGTATCGGTATTCCAAAAATAACTTTAAACCAATAATGCATGCACAATATGTAAGCATTTAATAACATAATATAAAAGGAAAACACAAAAAAATCGTCTGCTGCAAAAATAAAAATTTGGCGCCTACGATATTTTGGCGACTAAGGCTCGATATGCACTTCATATTTGCATATGTTTGCATATAAATCCGATAGCTAGTAATCAAGCGAAAATGGTCATGGTCGAATCGCGGTAAAACAGCGCAAACGGTGGCCAAGCTATGATTGACGATCAGGAAGGTTTTGCTGTGTGTTTGGTGGAATTTACAGGCAATGGCTCACTTTGAGTTGCTCTCCTACGGCCTGTCAACCGGATCGGACATGCGCCGTCGACAATTGAACAGTTTAAAGGAAGCAAGCGCCCAGAAGTGGCCACCTTTGGAGAACCTGACCTGGCATGTGATTGTTACCTATCCCTACCTATGGCGAATGATGTTGCTGGTGATATTTGGTTTTTTCCAATAGGGACGGGGGTTTGTATGAGAGGCATAATGGAATTACTTTCAAAATGGCAACAAGTTATGGAATAAAACGGTGGAAATTTTAGATAGTTTTATACAATATAAGAAAATCAATTTCATGCAAAATAAATGCAGGCTTACTACACTAATTGCAACATGAGTATTTACTACAATAGTAATTCATGTTATGCGATACTCACTCAATTTCGTGCATAATTTTGTTGACATAAATACAATTCGAGTCCGCCTCTTGTTTGTAGTCACAATTTCTGCATGCGTATAATAAGACTTTGTTCTCTTTGTCCTCCTTAGGGTAAAGCATGTTATTACTATTAAAAAAAGAAATATTATTATTAATTTATTACTTAATATTAATCTCCCGATCAAAACAAAAATTCGCACCATTCCTGGCAGAAACGAATTCCAACAAATCCTGGACCTTCTGAAGTACCATTATCAAAAATTGACATTTCAATTTTAATCACGTTTCACTGAATAAAGATAAATTATTTGTCCAGGGTAAGAGTTACAAAACACAACTCCGATGCTGCAGTCTTTCAACGTTGATAAAAGGCGGTGTTTAATGATATTTCAGTGGAATGATTTGAGAAGTACTTGCGGCCTGTCAGTTTTCGTTCACTTTAATACAAAGTTGCCAAATTGTTGTGTTTAACGACATTACGCTAAAAGAGTGTTTGCAAAAACGTATCAGAGATTCAGTGTTGCCAGAGAGCTGAAATGGCTTTCTCCTAAATGTTAAAAAAAATACTGAAATTTCCACCCAAAAGTTAAAAAAATCTCCCAAAATTTTTATATGATTTGCGTAATTTTTAAGGAAAGTAACTTCTCACAAAAATAAAAAGATATATATTACATACATACCATTTTTTTAATGCAGCCTTTTTTTATTCATCTTCGGCTGAACAACAAAAACAAAACATATAACAAATAAATTCAACAAAAAGTGCTGTTTCTGGCGGGATTTCATTGTGACAGCAATAAGTGAGAACGAGATAGAACGAGCTGACATTTTGTAAGTTTTGAAAATTATAACACAATAGGGTGTTATCTATCCCTATCAAAATAGTTGCCAAAATATGTTTTGTTGCCAGTGTTCCCAATACATTATATTACGTTGTCCAAAAATCTCCCAAAAATCCACTAAGGATCCGAAAAACCCCTAACATAAAATATAAATCTCCTAAACTTTCGCCTAAACAATTCTTCCTCCTAAAAATTCTCCTAAAAGACCAAAATTCTCCTAATTCTAGGAGGAAATCCCCTGATCTGGCAACACTGCAGAGATTATATCAGAGATTATCTCTAGTGATGGGACGATTAATCATTTCATACACAATAATCGTTTTTTTCCTTCAAATACACGATTAAAAAAATAAAAACTTGAGACGGACACTTTGATGAAAAGTTGAATTTGATTTATGGGCCACCACAAGTCGTTGGGTCAAAATGTCGCAAAAAAAACAACGACCTAACTCGAATTCAGGACGAGCTTAGCTTTTGCTTTTGAATGCTCTCGTTTTAAAACTGAAGCGAAACGTCATCAATGCCTGAGAAGAAATGCGAACTGTGTACCCTAATAATTAAATAAATGACTGGCACGACAGCTTGATACCGCAACTAAGGCCTAGCTACCCACCATCCATGTTGTACGTGCGAAGTTTTACAAGGTTGGAAGGGACCTACAGTTTTATTTATTTTTTATGCCGATTCCGAACGGCGAGTTGGGAGCTTTTTCATAAGCAATTTTACTCTCAGAGGTTTGCCATTTCCTGCTGAGAGGACAGCTGCCGAAAGAAAAATTGTTGTTTTTTCTTTTTTTCGGTGTTAACGCAACGAAGCCTTGAACCTGGGTTCGAGCGTCGCATTTGACTCGTGGCCCAACGCACTACCCAGCTGAGTACGGTGGCTGCGGAGTATCCTAAGGTTTATATAATCTTTTAGGAACTTCGGTACCAGCAGAGCGCCTCTTTTCAAAGGCAGGTGCAACTACCACTGAAAAGAGGAACAGGTTCACGACCTCCCGCCTGTCTAAACTATTTTTTCAAAACTTTGCAATGAGCAAATAATATAAGAATATCAATTTTTCCCTTTGATATGAACTTACTATCATATATTAATTAATTGTTATTGTTTTTATAAAGCATTTAGTAAAATTTGACATATTAATATACCTTAAAATTACACGGTTGAGTTAAAATAAAAAAAAAATCATCCGATTATTCGATTATTTTCCATTTCCTTCGATTACTTGCAATTAATAATCGCTTTGTTTAAATTAATCATATGATTCATTAATCGATAAATTAATTTTTTCCCCATCCCTAAGTATCTCTGAACGTATGCTCCGACAGTTCCAGTCATGGCACAATAAACAAGGTAGTGGCAGGAAGGAGCGAAAAAATTCACGTGTATTTTGTTAGTGTTTTTGTTCGGTTCATTGTCAAATCGGGCGGATGGTTCTCTTGCCAACAGTATTGCCAGCATCGAATAGACCACTTGGTCTATTCGAGAACGTAAAAATACACCAATTAACAGCAAAAGTACACAGCTTCTTTGTTTTAATCTGTTGTTTTACAATTAGGGGCAAAAGTGCTAAGTGCTAGTTCGCCGATTTTGCGTTAATTCATAAAAGTTAACGAAAATTGGAAAAATAATATCCTTTCGTCATTGCAAACATGCTTAAAATTTCACAGAAAAAGAGTTGAGTGGCCATGCTGTTCGCCGAATGTAAACAAAGCAGACAAAAATTTCTGACAACCTACCGAACTCTGACGAGAAAAAAATAAAATTCGCTCCTTCCTGCCACTACCTTGTTTATTGTGCCATGGTTCCAGTTAAACTCAAGGCTGACGCCAGTGTTGCCAGATACCTGAAATAACTTTCTCCTAATTCTAAAAAAAACTGAGTTTTCCTTCCAAATAAGTTAACAATCTCTTACAAATTTTTTGTACAATTTTTGTGATTATAAACAAACGAAATCAACTTCACATAAAGAAAATACAAATATAGTTACGTATTCATAAAAACTTATATTTTTTGTTGCAAAAAATTTTTTATTCATTCAGCTTCAGCTTAATATCAACTCAACACAAAGAAACATGTAATAAATAAGATGGGTATGAAATTAGCTTTTGTAAACTTCTTTCATTCATTGCATAAAATATACTCTTTGAAGTATTGTGAAAGCATTGACTGAGAACGAGATAAACATAAACGAGATAGACACGAGATTACATTTTGTAAGTTCAAATATATTAAACACAATAAAACTATTAAAATACTCGCTGGGCCCTGCGGCTTTGCACGCAAGCTCTCCTGTTTCCCCTGATACGAATTCTTAACCCATTGTTGAGTCCATCAGATTTTCATTTAAAACAAAAAACATGTGTCTTTGATTTGGAGTGATTTAAAAATTTTGAAGTCAGAAGGCCCATTGAATCATGCGTTTTCACATTGACTCCAAACAAATTCTTAACTCTTGATTTACCATGGTAGATTCCGATGTTCAAAAAAATTAAAAGCACGTTTTTATTATTTCCTGATTGAAGTTGATAAGTTTGAAGTCAGAACGCCCAATAAATCTTGTTTCTCCATACAAATTTTTAACCCATTGTTGATTTTCGAAAAAGTAAAAAACACGTGTCAAATTATTTCTTACTAAAGCAGGGTATAGACGATACAACATGTGCGCACACTTGGTGCGGTGCGAGTCAAGTTCGACCGTATATAGCTAGGTTTGCGCACCGAATTTCAGGTGTGCGCACAAGTGCGAAGAAAATTGAAAATTTTCAATTTTTTGTATGGTTTTAAAACATGTTTGCAAGTGTGTAGCCAAGTGTGCACACATTTTTTCATACTTGAAAAATTTTCATCGAGTGAGGACGCGTCGTTCAAATAATGACAATTAATAATTAAGATTTTAGGAAGGATTTCATAGACATTTTCAAGAATAAAAAAGGCGAAAAATCAGGGGCAGGTGCGTTTTTGCTTTTTTGTTTGTTCAGAACAAACAGATATAATTAATAAGAAAAGTTTATCGTTTTCCATTGCGATCTGCACTCTATGAAAATTCAGATTGAACTGATGTGTGCACACTTGTTGTGAAGTGTATAGCAAAACGAAGTTCAAGTTTGCGCACCAAGTGCACGCACATGTTGTATCGTCTATACCCTGCTTAAGAGTACTTTCGCCAAGTTTGATGTCAATGGGCCCATTACTTCCTATTTTTCAAAGACTCAAAATGATGTGTTTCTCCATACAAACCTGTCGTTGATCCAGTTAAATTTTGAAAATGATGAGAAACACGTGCCTAATTTTATTTATTTAAATTATTTTAAGAATTGTTGAAGTCACTAGGCCCATCGGTTCGTGTTTTTGTTTCGGAGTCTTTCCGTAAATAAACCTTAACCCATTAAAGTTTGATTTTGATGGCCAGTTAAATTTTGATTTTCGAAAAATTATAAAATATGTGTCGAATAAGCTTTTATCAAGAATACTTTCAGGAAGTTCAAATTCAATATGTTAATTAAATCACGTTTCTTCATACAACACTTTAACATATGCTTTACCTTTTTAGACCCAGAATTTCAAAAAATCCCGTCATAACGAAGGTTCATGCTCCAAGATGTACCTACAGTCCAAATTTCATGTTCGTAGCATCAGCAGTTTGGGCTGGGCGATGATAAATCAATCAATCAATCAGTCAGTAAGTCAGGACCAACAATTTATGTATATAAAAATGGGGGGCGGTACCACGCCTCCCGCGAATCTATGGCGATGCAAATTGACGAAGAAAACCAACTAAAGGAAGAGGAGGAGCTACTGATTTAAATTATATGCGCGGTGCCATGCCCTCTTTTTCAATACCTGCCCCTTATTCAATGCCGTCTGTCGAAAGAGATAATGGTAGGTTCGTACTAAGTTTCATTGCTGAGCGACTTATAGTTCAGCAAAATATTTGGGTCACAAAAAATATGCTACACCCCTGTCCAACGCCCATCAAATCTTATCAGTAGAATGACTCATCTATGGGACGACCGGGTATTAAGTCTTGTGTTACATACAATTTCGAAGATATTCCGTTATTAAGATCTGGATCGTATGGGTGGTGCCACGCCCCCTCGTCCAATACTTGCCCCATTCCCTCTGTCGAAATATATGAATAAATGGTAGGTTCGCATTAAGTTTCATTGCTAAACGATTTATAGTTCAGCAGAATAATTGTTTCACAAAAATGTGCCACGCTCCTTAGGGGTATGAGAAATCGATAGTAGCCGATTCTCAGACCTACTGAATATGCATGTAAAATTTCATTTCGGCAATCGGTCAAGTATGGTGACTAACATTGTAACACGACAATTTTATATATTAGATAATGGGAATGCGTAAATTCAAAATGAGAAAAGGAAAATTCAATTTGAGAATGCGTAAATTCAAAATGAGAATATTTTTTTTACTGTTTTGTGCTTGGCTCCATAACCAAAAATTTTTAAAGGTAAACCCCCCTGGTTTAATTCACGATTACCCAATTTGAAAAACATTAAAACCAAAGCTTTTAAAAGATTTAGGAAATCAAATTCCGAAGTTGATCGTTTAAATTTTCTTCATAAACGGAATGAATTCGACATTTTACATAATTATTAGTACAATCAATACATTTTAAAGATTGAAACAAATTTGAAGGCAAACCCTTCATTGTTTTGGCAATATCTTAATTCGAAACGTAAAACCAACTAAGTTAAATAAGACATTTAATGCAAAAGGCAGATGGTTCGTTGCGCTCAATCTGCGATTTTTCCCTTTCAGATGAGCAAGAAAAGCTGAGCAAGACGGTTGTGGGTCAGCAGACTTGCGAACGCACAAATTCTTTGCTGGTTTCATTTGCCTCCAAATGTTTGCAAAAATTATTTTTCTTTGCAGTCGATCATATGGCAGCAAGTCATATGTTTTTCTTGTTCTTCTTCTTACTGGCTAAAAGTTCTCACGAAATGAACTGTCACTTTACGCTTTTAGTTTCTCTCTCGTTGCTGGAGATTTGGTGTACACAAACCGGATCCAGTAAAAATTTGTACACATTTGTACAAATTCGTACAAATTATTCGTTCCCAAACAGATCTAATGTCACATCTCTAGCTCAGAAAAAAATCAAGAGGTGATCATCTTTGCGTGCTTCGGGACTTTAACCTTTATAATATTAAGTGGTCACGCACTATTTCCAAAGCTGCTCTTATTACCTGTGATGCCAATAGTATCAACGAAATTTATGTAGTAGATAATTTCTTAAATCAAATTAATTGTTTTCCAAATAAACTTGGTCGTACTTTAGATTTAATATTCTTAAGATACACTTTAAATTTTTCTTTACTTGAATGTACTTTTCCCATTAGTAAACCTGATATGCATTTTAGTAATACCAGCTCAAACTCATCCTTTAATTTTAAGCTATGGGATTTTTGAAATTGAATGATCTTTTGATGAACATCAACTAGGACATTTTTTTTCTTCGTCTTGATGTTGTTAAGTGTTTTGAGGGTTTTAGGACTAATGTGGTTGACATCTGCAAAAGTAGTGGCACAATGCGGTTCTGATGAAGCTTCGCAATAAGAGAAACAAATATCATCGGAAATTCAAGAAAAGCAACAATGTGGATTACTACATCTTGTATAAAAAATATTCTAAGAAATGTCTTTGTTTGGATAAATTTCTGCACAAAAATTATATCAAGCCCGAAAGCATTTTGGAATTTCGTTAACTCGAAAAAATCTTGCTCCAGTATTCCCTCGGCACTTTTCCTTGGTGGTAAAGCTGCCAATACACCTGCCAATGCAGCTAATCTGTTTGCGACGTTTTTTAAGTCCAATTTCACAACTGAATTTAGTAGCGATGATAATGTCTCGTTCAATATACAACAATCTCTCGATTTCAGCAAGCTTGAGTTGTCTTCTCAAGATGTACTTGATGGCATTGCTCGACTTAAGTCCTCCCTGCAAACGGATGTTGATGGCCTTTCTGCTGTCTTGTATAAGAAGTGTGACTCTCTAGTGTACCCATTGATGGTCATCTTTAACAAATCTCTTTCATCAGGTACTTTTATTGATGCTTGGAAACTGGCTTTTATCTCTCCAATCTTCAAGAGTGGTAACAGAAATGACATTAGCAACTATAGTTCCATTTTAAAACTCTCTGCAACATAACAACTTGTTGAATGCATCATCCAAGCTAAATTATTATTTTCGGTAAAGAATATAATAGGTCTGGAGCAGCATTGCTTCATTCCGGGACGCTCAACAGTGTCGAATCCAGCCATTTTCTCAGACGATTGCATCTCTGGTTTTCACTCAGGTATCCAGATTGACACTGATACTGATTTCTCTAAGGCTTTCGATAGGGTCTCTCATGCTATACTGCTAAATAAATTAGCGTGTAAGAGTGAGAGGATCCAAAAAGTTTTCCTACGCTTTGCATTGCGTAACTTACGCTTTACTGATCCTATACCTAGCTACGAATCGCGATGCGATCAAGATAACCTATAAGAATTTATATTGTATTCATTAACTAATCAATACTAAATGGCAGCAGCCGTGGCTCAGATGGTTAGCGCGTTGGACCGCGAGTCAAGGCAGCGACCCAGGTTCAAATACTGCCTTTAATAACACCTAAACAAAATAACGGGAAAACTTGTTTTCTCTTTCCGTGGCTGTCCTCTCAGCTCGAAATGGCAAACCTCTGAGAGTAAAAATTTTGTATAAAAGATTTTCCAACCTGTCGTTCGGAACAGGCATAAAACTGTAGGTCCCTTCCACCCGCGTACAAATTCACACACACAACTCGGGTGGTTGCGGGAAGCTAAGCCTTAGTCTCGCGTAAGCGGGCTGTCCTGCCAGTCAATTATTATTAAAAATTATTACTAAACAAAGTTTATAAGGAGCCGTACCTAACTGGTCAGCAATAAGATGAAAGCCAGGTATGATCTACGGACTAACATAGCAGGGTTCCAAGAAGGTGATCTAGTAATGCTCTACAATTCGCAGCGGAGGAGCTTGGCTTCTCCAAAAAGCTTAAAACGTCGCGAGAAGGACCGGACAAAGTCGTGACCAGAATTAAGGAAGTGGTATACAGGATTCAACGTTGCAGCAGTAGAGGCGCTAGGCTGAAGGTACACCATATAGAGCGGCTGGCGTCTTACTACGGCGGAGCTTCAGCACTTGTTCGGGTGGAAAGTTGACGATAATACCATATAAATTAAATTAATTTACTAAACATTTTTAGTAATAGTTATGTAATAACAACGCATTTTTAGATGAGCATGATAAAAAGAATACGTGAAATATAAAACAATTGTAAAAAGGTAAAGGTAAAGTAGACGATGACACGAATATTGGACGACAGAGTGGTAGTAGGATTAAATATGGTACAGAATATTTAAAACTGCATATACAGTACTTTTCGTTTATAACGAACCCGTTTAAAACGAATTCTCGCTTACGCGGAATTTCAAAAGTACGCGCTTTATATTTTTAGTTTTCAATTTAACACACGCTTAAGGGGGTCGTCTACGTACAAAGTTTTAAAAAATCGTTTTTTTTTACATAATTTTCATTTGGAGGACGTGAGGAATGTTATTTCCAAAGGATTTGGGTAAACTCTTTACGGTTATTGAGCTGTAGAGCATTGAGCACGCTCACTCACGGTGTTTCCGCACGCTCCCTGTGAACTTTTAACGCGTTTTCCCGAAAGTCGTATTTTGTCTAACTTGCACGATTTTAAGAAAAGTTTTACACGCATCGATTCGATTTCTTTTTTTACTTGCTCAGAAAAGATGTCGCTATGAGTAGACACGAGCTTTTGACAAAATATTGTTTTTTTTTATTATAACAGACAATAAATATTTGAAAAAAAAGGGAAAAAATAACTTTTTTTTTTAATGTCCACCATTTCGAGAGATTTTTTAATTTTACATAAAGTTTGTGTCGAAGTATAGCTGATGTAATATTAATTATAGATTAGTTTCATTTTGAGTAGACACGAGCTTTTGACAAAATATAGTTTTTTTTACTATAACAGACAATAAACATTTGAAAAAAAGGGAAAAATAACTTTTTTTTTTCAAAAATGTCCACCATTTCGAGAGATTTTTGAATTTTACATAAAGATCGTGTCGAAGTATAGCTGATGTAATATTAATTATAGATTAGTTTCATTTTTTGTTGAAGGTTACGTGGTTGGCCCAAAATCTTGCAGGGAAATTGATATCAAAATTCTGATGAGGGCATGTTCAAGGTCATCCCGCACTCGAATATATAGAAATATAATTTTTAAGATCTTGCCTCTTGAAAGATTACGATTAAATAAACAAAAAACAAAAACAAAAGTGAGTGAATATCTTTTTTCGTTCCTTCGTAATAAATTTTGAAAAAAAGGCTCGAAAACCGGGCCGCTACGTAGACGACGAAGTAACTCAAACATATTGCATTTATAGGTGAGGTACTTAAGCGGGTTTTATTGTATATCGATGGCTTTGCAGGCATGAATTTTATAATTCCATTGAAATAATCTTTTCCCTCTTTAAGATACTGTGGTTAATTGGATTGTTTCGTTTGCTTAATGGCTGAACTACAAGGTTGTATCAAGCCAACGGCTGATCGTTTATCGCTTTTGTCAAAATCGTCGTTACTTTGCTGAAAGACTGGGTCTGCAATCCAACGACCTATGTCGAGGGTGCGGCTCTGAGGAGGAGGACGAGACCGTTCTCCACCTGCTATGTCAATGTCCTTCTTTAGCCAGAAGAAGATTTAAATTCCTCGGCTCAGCCTTTTTCGATAGTCTAACTGGACTATCTCCTCTGAATATCAGGGACATAGCCAGATTCATCACGGAATCTTCATGGTTCCAGGTGCGATAAGGGGGAGTAGCGCCATCCACTGTGGTATCACAACGGGCCAAAAGTTGTGCCAACGTGAGCTTTTTACATTGAAGGCTGCCACTCCAACCTAACCTAACCTACCCCGTCATATTAAAAAAAATCTAATCTTATTATGTTTCGTTTTAATTGGTTTCACGTTATTTGAAGTCAATAGATCCATTAAATTATGTTTCTCCATACAAACAGTTATTGTTAAACCCGTGAGATTTTGTTTTGAGCTTTTTCACCAATTTTGAAGTCAATAGGCCCACCAATTTATGTTTTTTTTTATAGTCTTCCTTCATCCCATTGTTGATCCGTTAAATTTTGGTTTTCAAAGTACTAAAAAATACGTGTCGAATTATTTTTGATTTGGAGAATTTCAACCAAGTTTGAAATCAGTGGGCGCATTAAATAATTTTTTTCCCTTTTAGACCCCGAAACAAAATAATTCCGTCTTAGCAGAAGTTTTTCTAAAGTGAAACTACAGTTAAATTTCCATGTTTTTAGCTTAAGCAGTTTACATTGGGCGAGGATGAATCAATCAGTCATTCAGGACAAACGAAAGTACGGATGAGGACTTTTGGCGATTTGTGGCGAACACGTTCTTGCTGATGAAACATTGTTTGGTAAGCTACTCATGCAAAGATCGGGACATATGAATTTCTATTGTACTTTTAGCCCTTGCCATGTAAAGTCGTTTTTCGCACCTCTTCTGTGTAACTTTGGGTCACTTGTGTCCGGCTCATAAAAAAGTAGGTAAAAATGTTCAAAATTTGACAAAATTCACGATACTTTATTAAGGATTTTATTTTAAGGATCAATCACCGTATTACCGATTTTTAAATTTGTTTAAACAATATAACTGTTTAAACAAATAAAGCTAAAATGTATAGATAGTTTTGGTAGGGCACAAGTGACCTGACGTTAAGGGTTAATTTCATCATGATTCTTCTTTGATATACATTACGAATATTTGTAGTTAAGTAATACAGACATTAATATTGGTTTTGAAGTTTGTATTTTGACTAGAATTACACATGTCTATCTTACTTAAATGCATACACAATAGAGGCTTGCTATTTTAAAAGGCAAAGTTTGCATTCGTGTTGACTAAAATTACTTATAAGATATTGTATTATTTTGGAGATCGATAATATGGTTGAAATACATCATTAATGGGCAATGTGTTTATATGTAAATGCATTTAGGTATGTAAATGTAAACCGAAGAATTAAGCTAAGTTTTTGTATTCAACTTAATAATTAGGGGCCTGTTGAATAAGCATACGAGTACACATATTTGGCAAACAAATGTACAATGTATGTGAACGTATATGTGTTCTGGCGTGCGTGTGTATATGCATGTTTACGTTGCACGACTGATTAATACTCGCAACAGCACTACCGTTTTGCTTTTATTTGTCGCTGTATTCCGTTGTTCCATTTGAGGATTCATCTTCTGTGGTTGTCTCCCTTGC
This sequence comes from Melieria omissa, assembly GCA_963971225.1. Taxonomy (NCBI): domain Eukaryota; kingdom Metazoa; phylum Arthropoda; class Insecta; order Diptera; family Ulidiidae; genus Melieria; species Melieria omissa. The sequence continues at coordinate 117,797,304 of OZ020267.1, forward strand.
TGATTGAAAACCAGTCTTGTCAGTTGAATTGTTTGAATTAGAGCACCTCGCACAGATTCCCTGTGGCACGGTACGCGCTGATGTAAAAAATACCTTGCTACATCGAACGCATTCATCTTGTGGATCCCCTGAAGTAAAGAATGGAAATAAATGCATCATCACTATTCCGTGTTACTACGTGCATATATGTATGTACATACAGTCAGAGTCAAAAGTTAGTATACAGCAGTTATTTATGCTTATAATCACAAATTGCATCTATATGTAAGAACATGTCACAAAAAAATATGAGTCACAAATTTGTGTACACTTCTTTAACTTGCACAAAAATGTACTTTGTAAATAAACCCTAGATACCCTAGCTTTGTAAAATTTTGTAAAAATTTATATAAAACAAAATCAGAGAGAATAATTTGTTCACTTCGCTGCAACTCGTTGTGTGATATTTGTGCGAAAATGGCTTGTGGAAAAGATCTTCCGGTTCAAATGCGAAATCTAATTGTTCAACACAAAAAATATGGCAAATCGTTGGGTGAGATTGCAAAAATTGCAAAAACCAGTCGAGGCGCGGTTCAGAAAATTATCGAAAGATACAACTTCCGGGGTAACACCAAAACCGCTCCCCGATCGGGGAGGGGTTAGCATACAGCATACAGCCAGAACAGTCCGTGAATGGCTGCTATACAATGCCCCTAAACAGTTAAGCTCTCCACCACAGTCTCCAGACCTTAACCCAATAGAACACTTGTGGGAAATACTGGACCGCAACATTCGAAAACGTACCATTTCTTCAAAGGAAGGTCTAATGTCAGCTCTGACTGATGAATGGGCAAAGATCTTCCAGAAGTTACCAAAAATTTGGTGAATTCGATGCCCAGAAGACTGCAAGCTGTTCTCGACGCGAAAGAAGCCCCAACAAAGTATTAGTTCACCCTTTTTACCACGAGTGTAAGTCAATGAAAGGCTTTTACGTGCTGCTGTATACTAACTGTATACTAAAGGCGAGACGGAAGCTTTTGGTTGCCTCTTGACTCAATGCCTCCGCGACATATCTTTAACAGGAAATATAAGACACATATACCTAACAGAGTAGACTGGGACAATTCAAAAATCAGTCTTACCTGTGATGACATTATCTGGTACACTGATGGATCCAAGACTGAAGAAGGCACAGGATCTGGGATATACAGTTCCAGTACCCAAATGTCAGTCAGCCTTGGTAGTTTAGCAACCGTCTTCCAAGCGGAAGTCTGTGCTATCAATCAGTGTGCCATAGAAATCTTGAACCTTCACCCTCATCGGAAAAGGATTATCATAATGTCAGACAGTCAGGCCGCAATAAGAGCCTTGCACGCGTCGACATTTACTTCTAATGGGAGACAGCTAATCTTCTCCAACAACTGTCAACAGGGAATCGGGTGATAATACACTGGATCCCAGCGCATTGCGGCTATGACGGTAATGAGGACGCAGACAGATTGGCAAGGGAGGGAGCTGGAAAGCGACCATTTGGACCCGAACCGATCTTAGGTGTCAGCAAATCTCATTACAAAGGTTGTATTAAGCAAGAATACTTGATCAAAGCAAATGCAAGATGGTCAAAATCAAGTGGCATGGAATGTACCAAGTCCTTTTACCCGCGATACTCGAGCAGAAATGCAAAATTTCTCTTGCGCTTGAGCAGAGCGGAACTAAAACTCATGACAGGGGTAATCAGCGGACACTGTCTGCTAAACAAACATAAGACCCGTCTGAAACTAACAGACAGTGAAATATGTAGATTTTGTATGGAGGATGACGAGACTTCCATACACCTGATCACTGAATGCCCGGCCTTAGTTCATGCAAGAAAGCAAGTACTAGGCAAGGAACTATTACAGACTACTCATTTGTCTGAAATTGATCTCGCAAGAATCAAAATGTTCTTTGAGAAAATAGGAGGAAATAGTCTCTTCCAGTACTGAATTTGGGTAAGGCACAATAGTTCAAAATGAACGCAGTGCCATAGACAGCCAATGTCTAGCCTCAACCAATCTAATCTAATCTAATACCAACTTTTGACTCAATTTTTCAGCGCTGTTTCTGGTTAATGGCGAATAAAACCTTACAAATATGAATATTTGCAAATGTAACTAAAACTAATAAAAACAAGCATAATAAGCCTTTCTATGGCGTATAAACCATTTGTAAACTCCTTTGATATATATAAGAAATTTGTGATTACAAGGATAAATAGTTGCTGTATACTAACTTTTGACTCTGACTGTACGTACTTATGAACAAATATTTCTATGTAGTAAATACATATGCACACATGTACATATATCGTTAATTTGACAAAATGAAAATGTGAATTTTTTAACTTACCATCGTGTGTTTTCATATGCGCTCGTAAATTGCAAGCTAAGGCAAACTTTTTGTTACATAGTTCACAGCGATGTGGCTTATCACCTGCAAAGGAAATTCAATGTTCTAACATACACAAGCATAATTGAAGAGAATATATGAATAATAACTATACACACGTGCATAATTGGTACATTTTCAACGTTTATATACACTAGTCAGAAAAAGTTTGGAAACTTTTGGGAGAGCACATTTGTCATTTCGAAAAGCCATATTAAATTAAAAAAAAACAGAAATTCTAGCTTCTTTGCTACGATCTGGCCATATTCTTATTCTACCCGAGCAAAAGGACTAGATTTTTTTGCGATCAGTGCATCACAATTTTAAGCCAGTTGCATCCAATATCTTCAGAAATGTACAGAAGTATTTTATAAAACCCAGTAGCACTGACTGTATGGAAAAAATCCTGAAAAAACATATTCCCCCTACATAACAGCATGTAAAAAGTCCATAGTTAGCTTACGAACAAGGAGAACGGATTTCCGGGACGTTGTGTTGTTATCTATGAAAAGTAGGAAGATTTATTATTTTCTGATAATGACTTTGCATATTGAGCATTAAAAGGCATCACCTAATTTGAAGAGGATTCAGTTAATAACAACAACCTCACATTAACAGTAAAGCATAGCATATGAGTGGGTATGGTATGGGGCTGCATGTCAGGTAAAGGAGTGAGCAGGTTATTTTTGTAAATTAAAAAATGGTTCCGAGTAACTAACGACTAAATGGCCCAACAAGACTCTGTCTTCAAAGATGTAGTAAACAAATTCAACAATTTAAGGATATAACAAAAAAAATCGTTGAAAAAACACCGAAATCAATAAAGTTTATGCAGAAAATTCTGCAGGGAGAAGAATATTAACAAAGTTATTATTTATTTGTTGGACAAAACTTAGTTTCAATTAAATTTTTGCTTCATAACCTTATCTTGTACGAAAGGTTTTTCTGAGGTGAATTCATAACATATTTTGTTTTTGGCCCTTCTTTTGCAATTCGGTCAAGTTTTTGTTATTATTATTTTAACCCTTATTCTCATACCCAAACTTACTAACGTCGTTTGGCACCCGGGGTACCCATTTCATGAAATTTTTAAGTTTTCAATATTTTGTTAATTAAAAAGTGTTTATAAAATTTTGATATGATTTGTTCGCTTTTCACCTAAATAACGAGGATCCGGAAGGTAAAAAAAACATTTTCATTATTTGTCAGTTTTTTTCACGAAAATACATCGCAGTGGGCACCCGGGTACCCGGGTATGAGAATAAGGGTTAATAAAATAAAAAATATTTTGTTTTGAAAAATTACTTTGTGATTGTTTTCATATGAAAAAACTATGTACCCCTTGTACGCAAAATTAATTTTCTAGTGTAGGGGAAACTGGGGTATATTTGACACCTTTTTTTTAAACCTATATTTCTCGAAACGTGATTGATTATTTTTAAAACTCAATGCTGCTTTCTCGAAATTGATTATTAATTTTGGAAATTTGAAGTTATTTTTACACAGAAGATTTTCCTCGTTATATTTTCATATTTTTTGAAAGAAGTCATTTTGTCAAATGTACCCCAGTCAAGGGGCACATTTGACTTTGGGAGGGGAACATTTCACATCTTTTTTTGGGAAAGAAAATAAAATCCCTTCTCATTAAAAATAAGCAAAATTTCATTATATATTTTGTAATCTTTCATTTTATAAATATTAAATATTTAATTTATAAGCCTCTAGTTAACAAAAGTTTTACACAAAAAAATAATAATTTGGGTAAAAAGAAACTTATTTTACAAAATATTTGGAAAAGTTAATCTTATAAATATATTTTGTATGACAACGTGAAGTTGGAGCCGGATTTTCCGGAATTGGCAGTTTTAACTCGATTTCGCTCTTGTCAAATGTGCCCCATTCAAAAATGTCAATGTACCCCATATGCTTTACTTAATTTAATTGTCTTACCTAAAATACTTTAATGACCTTTAATTAGCAACATTTTTCGAAATAATAGAAAATAATGTAAGTAAAATTAGTTTATCACTTTGAGATATTTATTAAACTCACTTCACAAATGCCTTACGTATCACTGTCACAAAATAACAGAAACTCCCGTAAAAAAATAGAAGTACGTACTGATTCGACAAAATTTGCGCACAAACTGTTAGACTTGACTTCATGACGCTTTATGAAATTACGTATTTTATTGTTTCCAATAGAGAAATTGCATTACTTGCACCGATTTGATTCCAAAAGTTTGGAGTTAGGAGTTTCCTATTTTGGCAACTTTGTCAATGAGGCAGTTGTCAATGTTCACGTGTGATTGCTCAATGCGATAAAGTTGTTTAATTATTCTATATTAATCTCTATTCTATATAAATTAAATTTAGATTATGTACAATTAATATATATTACGGTCAGTATATTGCAGGTAGGGTAAGCCGTATGCATCATGGGAAGTACGTTAAGCACGGCATAGCAAGTGTTAAATTGAGTGATAGTGTAATCGAAGGGCCGAAATTATTGATTCAGAGCTTGCAGCTTTCATCTTCCTGATATGCCCTGTGGCGCCTTTTCATCAGGACTTCCACCTGCACCCATATAAAATTTAGTTATCACAAAAACTATAACGAAGAATTAACTCAGGGTTGGTGTTAGAGTAGTATGAAATTGATGCCGGTTTCTCAAACAAAACCTTATCTGTAATAAGCCTTTCCCATATATGTAGTACTTCTATATTGGCACTAAGCTCAAGGTACATTCGCCAACATCACAGTACAGCAATAGTGAAATATGAGCGAGAAAACGTATAAACGAATATACCTTGACATATTTCAAAAGTTTCAAAAAGTCAGGTGCGTTCAAACGGGGAAGAAATTGACTGGAAAAAATAAAAATTTGTCGAATTTAACTGAAATTTCTTAAACCGCCCCTGGAGCAGTTTGACAGTTGTTCATGTGTAGAAGTGCTCATGTATACACGCATAGAAATCCATTCACAAAATTTCGTGTTTTCTGTCCCATCGCTTGTCTCCCTTTGATTTCCGAATGAAAACACATTGTGAAGATAGGTTAGTGCCAATATAGAAGTACTACATATATGGCCTTTCCAATAGTCTGCGTATGCTTACAAAACTGCCTTAAATGGGGTAAAGAAAAATCGTATTTGATTAACGAAACGCCATGGCGCGCCACTGCGAGTCCAAAAAGTGGCTGGGTCTTACTTATTTGAATACGATGAAGATTGGACTACGGCAGTCCATAATATGCGTTATATGTGGCTCAACTTGCCCCAAACAAAAATCGTTGAACTTTTTGTAGGTTTTTCTTTAGAATTGCGTGGGCACTACAAGTTTGCAATGTTGGAGCACCTATAAATTTACACAAAACGTCGAAAACTTCTTATCATTATTTACCACAATTAATGAATAACATTAAAAGTTCGATCAATAAAAATTTACTTTCCTCATAAAAGTTAAGAAATTTAATTTTAATCACTTTTTATTAGCTTGTATAAATATATACGATAGGGATATGCACGTATGTATAGTATATTATGTATACCCAAAGTGAATGCCCAAAATTTAAATTTATTCAATAATCCCTTCTTGATTCGAGTTGAATGTCTTATATAGGAAAACACGCTTTTAGAACTGGGGAAACTCATCGGTAGTAATTTGTGTTGTTATCTCATTCGTTAAGCGAACCTATCTGATAATTTCATATAGAAAGTCATCAATGTAAACTTATCTCTTTCAGGATGACTTTTTCATTCAAATGCAGCAAAAAATTATCGATTAACTGCCTTTGGCATTTATTATGAACAGCTAAAGAGTAACATTTTAACTCTACATAAGACCTTCAATCGAATGTATCCAGACTAAATTTAAAATTGAACGTGTGACAAAAAGAGTTATAAGCATAAGCAGTGTGAATAGAAATATATATATGTATATTTAACGAACCTGTGTGCAAAAATAGGTGATTCTTAAGGTTAGTTTGTTTCGAAAATCCACGAAAGCATATGTGGCACTTAAAAGGCCAAGACCCGCTGTGAACGTACATGTGGGACTTCAAATCACCTGGCGTTGGAAATGACTTTGCGCACAAATTACATTTGTGGGGCTTTTCCTAAATATAAATATACAAATTTAAACAATAATTTAAGTTCCATATATCAAGCTTGTAACACGGAATCGCCAATGACTACTTCTTAATTGCTAGTTATGTAGTTCTATTATTACTACAAATGTAGATATATGAAGTGGTTCCTTATGTAAATACTATATGTAACTAAAAAATTTCATCACATTTTTATTTAGCCTGAATGTAAAATTAATAATAGTAAATGTTAGCCTTTTTAAATGTCGACTGCGCCTTTTATTTGCTGCTTTCACAAAAAATGCAAGTCCGAATAATAACTATGTATGTCTTGACGCATACATCGAAAACAGAAGCACGCCTGTAGGAATTTGGACTGGTCCGAATGTATTTTTTCAACTGGTTGCCTGTCAACCATAGCTGACTTCAGGACCGATTCGTTTCCTTGGAGCAAACTCACCTTTTTAACATGGCGATGTCTTAGGCTACAGTCAATTGTCCCCGTCTGCATCCGTTTGCAACTAGTTTCTAAACCAGTTCCGTAGCGAGTAGTTGATTTTTATGGGGGAAAATAAAACAATGAAATTTTTCAACAATTATTTTATTTAAAAATACGTTAAAAAAATATCAAAATTCTGTCGCGATTGAGAATCAAGAATCTATTGATGCACCTAAAGATGAGCCAAGATAAACTTAGACTTGCTGACACTTTTATTGAAACTGTTTAGGACCTGACGTAACACAATCTCCTGACTTCACCTGCAATAAATAAATAAATAAGTAAACAAACAAATTTATTAATACATACCAATTAGCTGCTGCTGCAATTCGTTGCTTCACGCAACCTCGCAAAATTCTAACTGAAATCATGTGCAAATCGGGCGAACTTCGAGACATAGAAACAGACATGTTCGAAAAATGAAAACATTTCTACGTTGTTGTTGTAACTAAAGTATCGTAAGACCAGCCTCAACAGTATTTTGTTTATAATTTCACCTCTGTTGCGTCTTTCGTATTTTCATTTCTATTTCTATTGCTATTTCTTCTTTAACCCTCGTGTTTACACCCATTTCTATGTGTATTATGAATGTGAATTAAACTTTCAAGCATTTACAAATTTCTGTTTGTTTACTTTTTTGGATGGTTTCATTTTTGGGAGCGTAAGGTAAAAATGCTAACCAGTTATATATTCAAAAATTTATGATATAAAGAAGAAAATGAAATTTTCTCCCGGGATGCCGGGATTTAATCCGGGATTAAATTAATATAACAAATTTTTTAAATGAAACAATTTTCCCAAATTGCATAAATACTTGTTTATAATATATTTACCATAAAAATGGATACAGTTTAATCAAATTTGGGGTAGTTTTAAGATTTGCTATCTTGAATTTAATCACATTTTGTTTAACTTAAGTTTTTCATTTAACGTTTAACTTCAGTTTCATAACATTTTGTTTTATCCAAAAATGACACTTAAACATAACTTACTGATTTGTAACAGATGTATCATAAAGTGCATATATGTATATGCATATTTGATTAAAAAAAAATAGTTAATTTGTTTGTACTTTTAGTTTTACTTCTGTTATTTCGTTAAAAAAGTTAAGCGTTTTGATTAACTAAAAACTGAGATCTTAAAAATACTAAGGCATTAAGTGTTTGTTCTCTAATCTAGAGCGAAATTTATTGCAAATAAACCCTGCTGAAGAGAACCATATTTCAGATTCCACACTTGTTGGTTGAATGCTTAGTAAATAATTATAAGCCTTTTGCAAAAGACGCAGAGAAAGGATTCAAATTCCGGGATTTTCGGTACTGGAAAAAGTCCGGGATCCCGGGATTTCGGGATTGCGATGCCTAGTTTCGACATGGCACTTCTATGAAGAACGTCCGATTTCAGAAGCATGGATCCGATAGAGACCGTTAAAACTTCGACTTTCTTCTGCAACAATCTTTCCTTCGCTTTCTTCAGGCTAAGACTTGGAGTGTTATCAAACATCTGGACTATCCGCTTTATTTTGAGTGGTTCTTTTCCTGTCTCTCCGTGGTTGGTCGTCAACATTAATCGTCATCAGCATTAATTTTTAATTTGTTATATTTCAGCGACAAGTTTTCGCTGAACTAACTGAACTAACAAAACAGGAACACATGTGAAAACGGTATTTTAATAAAGAAGATAATCTGATATTAAAACCATGGCAAACTTCTACAGTTAAAAATATATGTTCAACACTTTAAAATGCACTGTAAATTGTTTTTTTTTTTAAGACTATTTGCTTTTATATGAATATTTGTCATTGTTTTTTTCTGCTGTAATCAGACTTACACATGTTGCATTTAATGAAATCATGAACTCAACTCACATTATTATGATGCATTTCGTGTTTGTTAACAAAGGCAATAGTAGTTTCATGTTCATGGAGGACATTTTACCCTCTTTGGAGGACATTTGAGTAATTTGGAGGACGGGTGGCAAGCCTATAAGTTGCCCACTATTAGGTTAATAGAACTAGTAAAAAAATATTTGTTTTCTTTAATCATTTAGGCTATTTCTATCAATTTCAGAGAAAAGCATTGATGATTTTGTTTCAATCAAAAGCAAGGCCGTAATCAATCGACTTAAAATTGATGACAGTTTCCTCAACGACTGTCCTGCTTCATGGTCGAGTAATACCTCGTTTCAACATGCTTAGAAAAGGTGCTGGCACTGAGAGCAGTTAACGATACGGCTAAAGAGCGGTTAAGTTAATACAAGACTTCCATGGGTTAGTTACTGTGGAAGAGGACTGCAAAAAGCAAACCTTAAAAAGAAAATCGACTAAATAATGTTGTTTTAATGAAATGAAAATACTTAATAAAAATTATATACGGGTAAAACAGTGTTTCATTTACTGTAATAAGTATTAAGTTCGAGACTACGAATCGTGAATTGTCAGCGAAAGTCGAGACGACGAACCGGGAAGTGGCAGAGCGTATGGAAACCAAGCTCCAGGAAAAGTAAAAATAAATTTGAAAATGTAAATCGTGAGTGTCGGCTCAAATGAAAACAGCACAACGAGAAATGCCAGCGTATTCTACTCGCATAGAGCAGAAAATGGAAAAAATGTCCAATAGGCTGAATGTGAAAGTTGAGCATCTTGAGACGCGAATGAACAATTGGGACAAACGAAGTGACGACCTGGACGATACATTGAACAAACGAGTTGATAGTTTAGAAAATTCGGTGAACAGGAAAATAGACGACCGGCTTAAAGAGGTACAGTCGCCAGTTGCCACCAGTGCAGGAAAATCCTGCCACCAGAACAGAAGTGCCTACTTCCGATGGTGCTACGCCGTGCGATACATTCAAATTACAATTCGACCTGACTGCTCTGGAAAATCAGTGGACCGATGTAAGGAAAAGTCGGATATGGGCACTGACTCACAAAGGTAAAGGAGGTAATAAAATCAGTTTCGGATTGTTTAAGAAGTGTTTACGAGGCCGTCATGAGGGCGCTGGCAGCAAAGTACAGCACCGAGCATAACAAAAGGCTGTGCTACTGCGAGATGAAGAACCGTAGGTTAAGAGCCAACGAGGCTCTGCAGACATATACAGCAGACATTGAACGGCTCGCACAGTTGTCCTGGCCGGAAATCGGCGCTGATTTTCTCGAGAGAATCAAGGCGTTTATTGAAGGTGTACATGACCCGGAAACACGTCGCAGTGCATTGACGATGAGCAAGCCGACATGAAAGAAGACGGTGACTAGCGCGATGACGTATGCGGCATGGATTGGGGCCCTAGGTATGCATCTGCAAAGATACGCCGAGTCCAACCGCAAAGCTACATCTTGATCCAGACCATAAGCTCTGAGACGCCGGTCAGCCCAGGGGGGGTCTCCACTAAAATTGTTTGCTGGCTATGTGACAAGCAGGGCCACATAGCACAAGACTGCAATTGACGATCGATGGCCTCAAAGGGGCGTGACCTGATCGCCACAACCTGCGGCCCCACCGTCCTCGTCTCGAAACGCTAAAACGACAACTCAGCAGCTTGACTATCGAAGGAAGGATATATGGAAAGTCGTTTGTTTAGATACTGGCGCATCATGTTCAATCATAAAAAGGAAGCTTTTGAGGAATTGCGAACCACTGCATGGCATACAGCTGCCCTACAAGGACTGCCTACCGAAACTCCAGAAAAAAGTTCAAAATTTGTCTAAAAACTAGCACTTGCATAAAAATTTCCCAAATCGCTAACACATACAAATCCACATTTCACATCTTTGGATTTTATCTAGTAAGTGGGAATGAAAGAATATATTCGCATTAGAACCTTCCATATTCTTTGTGTGAAAGAGTGAGATGGCCATATAAACAGAGCGTGTCATCTGATTTCATGCAAAAGATTTCAGTGCTACGAAACGATACTACAAAGTTAGGCGGCGCAAGTCTCCGTTGGAGAGTTTCGTTTTGGTGGAACAAGTTTCGAAAGGTAAAACTCTTTAAAATAATGCTACAAAATATTTAAATAATGTATGCATTATCGTTCTCTACATACATAGAAGTTTTCCAGAGCTCCAATAGAAGCAGAAGAACCATGGAGCCAAGAACACCTGCCGAAAGAAATGTATTTGTTATTTTTATGGCTTTGTTAAGGTTTGTTTTAACTTCTGATTAAATAAATGTTGTATTATGTAAAAACATTTTTGAAATAACCAAAGTAAAAATTCGTTTCGGCAATCAGATGCATCTAACTCATATTTTGGTTAGATGTAACTGATTGTTCGTCATATAACTAGTCATATGACCGGTATAAAAAAACAACATATCGGTTAAAATTCCAGTCAGATTTGTTGTAACCGTGTGACATGTCCACCATAACAATCAGTTACATCTAACCAAAACATCAGTTAGATGCACCTGATTGCCGAAACAAATTTTTACTTTGGTTATTTAAAAAATGGTTTTACATAATACAAAATGTATTTAATCAGAAGTTAAAACAAATCTTAACAAATCCATGAAAGTAACAAATAACGGTCATGTAACTAGTCATATGACCGGTAGTCTCCTTTTAGGGTAAAGGCAGCGACTGCCGAGCGTGCGCCGGTAAAAGGCAAGTTCACAAAAACCATTACCGACACCCTGTAACATGATTTCATCGTCGCTGATAATCGATGACATGATTACCGGCGTGGACTTCACGATAAGGCACGGATTTACGCTTGACCTGAAGGAAAGGGTGGTGCTGAAGTATGCCAACGTTGAATTCCCTCTGCATACCGGCTATGACCAAAGGCTTACTGGGAACATTGGCAAAGTCTGCAGCTGAAGGATGGCTGCTGTACCATAAGTGGGAGAGTGCGGATGACCAGACCAGTAACTCCCTAATTGTAGCCTCGAAATGCAGGTCATTGAGTTATACTGTAACGACTCCAGTGGAGAGCACCTAGGCATCACAAAAACTTTCGCCAAAGTAAAAAGACTTTGGGCCGGATGCCAGGAGTCTGTGACGGATTGGTGTTTGGCAACAAAAGATATCAGGGCCGCATGCAGCAGTACAAGAAGGGAGCGCTCTACAAGCGGGAGCAGTTTTCAGCACGGACTTGAGATTGCCCGCTGACTTGCAGTTCGGAGTGGTCAGCACAATGGAAGGCGCTAGGACTGGTCAATAAGCGGTTGGAACTGTTATGAATCCACCAGTTTACAAGGAGCCGGACCCAACTAGTCCGATAAGATGAAAGTCAGATATGATCTACTAGCTAATAAAGCAGGGTTCCAAGAAGGCAATCTGGTAATGCAACCCACAGCGGAGGAAAACTTTAAACATCATGGGAAGGACCGAACATGGTCTTGACCAAGTTTAATGATGTTATATACTGGATTCAACATTGCAGCAGTAGAGGCGCTAGACTGGATGTAATCCATTTGGAGCGCCTGACGTCTTACTACAGCGGATCATCGGCATTTGTTTGGGACGAATAAGTCTAAGTGGTGGGCAGTGTAACGAGGCACTCTGTCGCTATGCTATGCATAAATGTTTTACGGGCATACTTTTAGGCACATACTTTAGAGCACAGCACATAATTTCGATATGGCAAGGATGATAATGAGATGTGCGAGAATGGTCGAGAGATAGTCCAGTTGGAATGTGCGAGAACAATCGCCGCGATAACCAGACAAGTATAAAAGGCAGCCGGGTGCAGCGCAGAGGTCGAGTCAGATTTGAGCAAGAGCGGGTAGCGCGCTGGCTTCTCATACCAAAGGCTCCAGGTTCGATTCCTGGCTCGGGCTGGTGAACAACTCGTCTTCTTCTATCGCTATCCACATGAAGGGAATGAGAATTACAAGAAGTGCGCTCTTGGCAGGCAATGGCAAAACCTTCAAGTGTGAATGAAAAACTGCCAATCGCCGTTCGGATTCGGCGTTAAACTGTAGGTCCCCTCCCCCTCCCTTTCGCCATCCGCTTGGAGTGTGTGCTGTAACATATATTGGGAAGACAGTGTTGCATACGCATTTCAAAAACGGGTGAAATATGAGATATTACTCTAAGGCATGGAAGGCATGCAGCCTTCCTGCCCACCCTCACATACATCCATCCATCCAACCAAAGGGGAAACATGCAATAGTCCAATAAGTAATTGCAAGTGTAAAAACAAACAAGTGTAAATTAGTAAATAAAGTGATTGTTGTTTTTGGAATGCGTTTTGCGTTGAGTAATTGAAGCTTTTTATTTTTCATGCACAATCCAGAGAGACGGACGAGAGCCTATAGATAACTAATTTACGTAACAATGCATTGAATTCGAATTACTTTTGCCTTCTGGTTGATTCTGAGTACAGCGCAGTGGGTACATATGCTGTCGGTAACAACTTTACGACGGAGTGTAGTGTGCAAAAATATATGAGAACGAATGTCAACAGGGGTAACTTATCGATTTAAAAACTCACTACGGTATAAAGTTATCACACTATTTTTCATATTGAGAATAGGGTTTGGAAACAACCGTTAAGTACGATAAATCTTTTAAATTGTGGATGTACGTACATATATCGAAAAAAGCAAAGAGATAAAAATCTTTTCACGCAGAAGGTCGATCGCAGAATAACATGGAAAATTTGTTCTTATTTAGCGACACACGTCTGCAACTGCCAGTGAAAGTCAGCAGGAAACAGAAATGCCTTGAAATTCCATATTTTCCGACTTTGAGGTCCAATAACTACGGAAGTTTAAAACGTATAAAAATAAATTACATTGGAAAAGAAACCGTGAGGTGTTGTAAATGCCACAAAGTGAACCGGTTTATTGGTTTAGAAATTACAATCGAAAATGTAAAAAAAGTCAGGGAAAATCCAAAAAAGTAACATCCCACGCCCAATTACCCAAGAATTGGTGTCAAAACCAGAAAAGCCGACAAAAAGTTGAAATTTGTTGCCCTGTGTAATATGAAACATTTTTACTCTAATTTTAATTTTATTAATACTGTGCTGATAATATTTATAAGCACGATTGGTATTACTAACTACAGGAGTTAAATGGTAGACACGAGTTTGTATATTATATTCAAAACAATGATCTTGAATAATAACGAAATAACTTATACACAATATTTATTTACCTTAACGTGTGTCATTCGATGATAATATAAATTCGAGCTGGCCGTAAATCGTTTGCCGCACACTTGGCATTCGTGGGGTTTTTCGCCAGAATGTATTCGTCGATGTGTATTTAAAGAACTGGAAGTACTAAAACCCTTTCCACAAACCGTACAAACATGTGGTTTTTCTCCTAGAAATTGGATTGTTAAAATATAGAATAAAATATTATGTCTCAACTCATGATATACACCTTTGATCAAAAAGTTCCAGGACTCAAAGTGCCATCTGGTGTTCATTTGGGTTGCTACACATGTCAGCACTCTTCCCCCACTAGTACAGCTGGGCAATTTTTATTAAAAATTAACAGGCGCACGTTACGAGACGGTTCAAAGAAGCGAGGATCCATGCATTGCAAATCAGTCACGATTCTTAAACTTTTCCACAGGTTCATGTCTTACTACCGTGTTAACAAACGTGCTTTTCAAATGTTGTTGGATGTGGTTACATCACATTCGAAACACTCGTCCATTCCAAGCCCCTTGCAACTAGCTGCAACCTTAAGATTCTTGGCGGAAGGAGGGATTCAGAAGTGTGTCGGGCCGACAGTGTCGGCATTACATTGGGTCGGAGCACTGCTTCAAACATTATGTCAATGTTCTTCTCCATGAAATCCAAAAATAAATGTTTATTTTAAGCTTATGTCACATTTTCCATGCTTCGTAACTACTGTCCACACAATTCACAATGCCCAGGCTGAGGTGATTTTTTCTCATTAGTTTTGAAGGGAATTCGATTTCGACTCGAACTCATGTTCGAAACAAAGTTCTTTTAAAACAAAGCGAATGAAATGTGGAACACAAAACATTGAATTTATTTCACTTTCACTCGAAAGTGAAATGCAGAACCTGCCTGATAATTGGGTAATTATATCTGTAGTCAAAAGCAATAATCGCTTAACCCTTTCCTTCCCATGGTAGCCATATGGCAAATTTGGAATTTCGACGTATAATTTTCGATTTTTCCCCATTCTATGAATTGTATCGCTCAAAAGAAACATTGTTCTGAGCTTTTTCAGCAAAATATGTAGTTTGTTTTTATGGGAACATTGAAAATTGTTAACATTTGTGCAATGGTTCCCGCTCGACAGGGCAGCAGAATTAAATGGCAAAAATGTAATATTGCTCTATGTTTAACAAAGGACACCAGATAACTCTAAAATTCTAACAAATAACTCTAAAAACTTGTAAATAAGGGACATTTTGTTTTCATATAAAATATGTTTTAATTTTGCTTCATAAAAGCCCAGTGTAGTCTAGTGTAGTATGGCTACCTCCTCCTCGCACCTCCCACTGGAAAGTCGAAACCATTTTAAATATGATGCAAAATACTTTTAAATAGTTCTCTCGTTTCAAAAAACCAACTTCCAATTTGTTTCTTTGGCTATTTCATAATTCGGGAAGGAAAGGGTTAAAGCCATAAGTTGACAAGCACACTTTCAAGAAACATGCTAGCACCGTGAACTCAATGATGTCTTAAGTTGACTTTAGCATTTATCACTACCGAGTTAAGGCTATCAACAGAGTAACAAGTACTGATTTCGGAATATTAGGCATACTATCTGCAGTGGCGCACCCGACCCCTAAACACAAAAATTGCTGGTACAAAATATGGTTTCGAATGGTATTCGGCTCAAAAGAGGCACTCATAACCCTCCAAGTTGGAATCCTGTATGCGCCACTGACTATATGGTACTCGCGACCGGTGGTGGACAAAGCTTATATGCCGCCCGAGGCAAATCGCCAGAGGGCCCCCCTAAATTTTTGTATTAAAATACTTATTAAAATTGTTAATCAAATTTGATCAGTTCAAATTTAATTTGTTTCATACAAATCGATCGATACTCAATTATAATAAACATGTGGGAATATTTATTATTTAGGTATTTATTTTTTAAATAAAATATTGTAACGATGGCACGATGAGGCACTCTGTCGCTGTGCGATGCATAAATGTTTTTACGGGCATACTTTGAGGCACGAACTTTAGAGTACGGCCAGCTTGCTATAATTCCGATATGGCAAGGATAGTTCGCGATAGTAATGGGATGTGCGAGAACGGTCGAGAGATAGTCCAATTGGAATGTACGAGAACATTAGGGGCGATAACCAGACAAGTATAAGTACAAGCAAAGGGGAAACATGCAATAGTCCAATAAGTAGCAAGTATAAAGATAAGCAAAGTGTAAATTTGTAGACAAAGTGACTGCTGGTTTCTTACTGCGTTTTGCGCTGAGTAATTGAAGTGGTTTCATTTTCAAGCACAATCCAAAAACGAACTTAGAGAGCTAATTTTCTTAGCAATATTAAGAAAACTCCCCCATAATTGCCTCCCCGTTTAAGTACCTAAACCGCATAAGCAATTAATTGTGCTCTAATCTTTCCTCTTTTAAATGCACCTGTAAACATTTCAAAAAACCATTTTCATGTTTCCAATTCAACGGCACTGGTAACCAAAAATGAATGCATACAATTTTTTTTTGTTTTCTTGCTAATTTAGTAGAAACTTTAGCAGTTTATAATAATAATTTAATAATTGATTGGTACGACAGCCCGCTTACGCGAGACTAAGGCCTAGCTTCCCGCAACCACCCGTGTTGTGCGTGTGAATTTGTACGCGGGTGGAAGGGACCTACAGTTTTATGCCGATTCCGAACGGCAGGTTGGGAGCATTTTCATAAGCAATTTTACTCTCAGAGGTTTGCCATTTCCAGCTGAGAGGACAGCCACCGAAAGAGAAAACGAGTTTTTTATTTAGGTGTTATTACAGGCAGTATTGAACCTGTGGTGCTGCCTTCGACTCGCGGTCCAACGCACTAACCAACTGAGCTGAGATTTAATAAATTCATATATTCGTTCTTTATGCTCATGTTCTTATTTATTTATTTAAGAAAGTTTATATATTTTTGAATTTAAAAAATAAGTTGATCTTTATTGATCCGGTTGCAGTTACGTACCTGCTCACTTAAGTGCCTTGTATATTTAGGTGAGGCACTTAAGCGGGTTTCGATGTACCTTTTTGGCCCAAAGTCTCAGTCCACACCCAAGGGCCCGAATATGTCTTTACACAGACGATCCCAAGTTGGATGGCAGAATAACAAAATTTCCGTCTCCCAGACTTGTGCAGGACATTTTTAAAGACCTATCTCTATGTAAATAGCGCAATCTTCCTAGGGAAACTGTTCGTATTTTTACAGAGAGGCTGCAATTAAAGCCATCAAAAAAGTTTCCACAACGCCAAAGCTGGTTTAACTTTGCCGCTCCTTATTCAACGGGACACCCTTATTCAATATAACTTAATCCGCACATGTATACCCGTTCACAGCGATATCATGCATAGTCGATGAGCTTGCTAAAAGGGCCACTATTCTGTTGGGCAATAACAATACAATTACAGAAGATACACCGCTTGCAACCTGCTAGCTAAACATATGCTGCTCCTTCTTTGACATAACCAATAAACGGTGGCAAGGGAAGACGCTTGCACTATTACCAGGTATCTCTGGCCCTTTCTTTGTTCAGGCACAAAAAAACTGCTCTCACTGGTCGCTGGTTAACATTAACTCTTTGATCAAAGTGATATTGTAGTTATGTAAAATATTGTAGTAGTTATAGTACAGTAACATAAAAAATTTCTGAGCCCTGAGCGTCGAGCCCAGGGCTCAGACATTATTTGAGTTATTTAATCAACCCTACCTGTGTGTGTTCTCATATGACGTTTAAGTAGACTGGGTCGATCAAATGTTTTTCCACAAACGTCACAAGGTAGTAGAGACCGTTCCCCTCGTCCTACTCTACCAGTTCTTGGAGGTGTTTGATAATTAATTTTGCTATCATTAATTGAGACGTTTACTGTATGCTCGCTAATATTATCATTTAGTGATAAAACAGATCCAAGTGAATCGCTTGAGATGGATTTGTGTTCGTCTTCACTACTAGATATCGGCGAAATAGGCAGTGAAACTCGATGCATCAAAGACGTTGAAAGGTCTAATGGGGAATCTAATGTAACAAATATTTGGTTAAAAATTATACGTGAGGATACTTGAATTCTTACCCTTCAAAATCGAGTCCATAGTTTGACGATAAATCGAAGTACGCATACGTATGAAAAATAGTTCTTCCGGTCGTTCAGGTAAAAAAAAGACGACCAATTCTTGATGTGAAGTTATAGGTTTCACAACCTCATATATAGGTTCGCCTTTGACCTTTGTACACACCATATTCACATTGGGGCCGTAAGTACTAGAAACTCTTAAGAATCGAATCCAGTTGCAGCTGCGAACCTGTTTCCCAAAATTGTATGAGATTTCGTCGTAAAGTCCAAAGTGATATCGAATCTGTGCCATGAAATAACAAAAGCATCCCATTAAATTATTTGAAATTCATGCATATTCGGTTTTAATAATTTTTTTAATAAAATACTTTAAATAATCATGCCAACTCTATACTATCAATCGTTGACATGAATGAAAATGTATTTATGTTGTTAAAAAGCTTGTGACACTTGAACGATTATAATAAATCATTTTTTTCAATTCTCGCTATAAATAAACCACGCAACCACGCTGAAAATAAAAAAGCTGACAAATTATTCTGTGTCTGTTGATCTTATTTAGATGTGTTTACTATTCTATACCACGAACAAGTTGAAAAATTTTTAATTCACAAAGGCCTGAAAAAGGCTTGATATCTACTTGATACCGAATTCAAAATGTTTGAATTCTGAAAAGCTTGAAGACTTTGAATTTCGGTTCACATTCAGTTGTCATTTTGTTTATTCGGGCTTGTTTATTTGAAAACGCGAATCTGAAGAAAAATATGGAAATCTGGTAAGATAATGCATAGAAATAATAACGAAAAGCAACGACATTTAATTCATCATTTATTAGCAGATTTTACAAATGCGTCAAATGTGACTGCCACCACCTTTGAAAAATGTATTAAAAATATTTTAACAGCATAATTACAGATGTAATTAAAAATTTTTTAACTTGATTACAAGTTGATATCAAGCCAAAGGCAAGCCTTTTGCAAACCTTTGAGAATTCAAACTTGATATCAACATGTTATCAAGTTCTCGTTATCAAATTGAGTTTCAAGAATATATTGCTACGAAAGTCACAAGTTTTCCAAGGTTCGTTTGGATTGTGTTTGAAAATAAATTATTAATTAATTATTTAGCGCAAAACGCAGTCAGAAACTAACAATCACTTTATTTACAGATTTACACTTCGCTTGTATCTACACTTGTTACCACTTTGCTTGCTTAACACAGACTCGACCCCTTGCGCTGCCACTGCTGCTTTTATACTAGTTTTCTTATCGCGCCAAAGTTTCTTGCACATTCCAATTATACTTTCTATTTCGATTGTTCTAGCAAAGTTCATTAGCTTTCGCAAACCATCCTTGCCAAATCGGACTAACCAAGCGAATTATACCAAATTTGCCATACTTCAAAGTGCATGCCTAAAAGTATGCTTGGAAAAGCATTCGTGCATAGAAAAGCATTCAGCACAGAGTGCTTTACCGTTTCAATATCAAAGGCTTGCTTTAATGTTTACTGGGATGACAAGCCCAAATGTTTCTGGGCGTGCAATGATGGGCACTAACACAACCAAGCATTTGGGCAATATATATATATACGACTTTTTCAACCTCCTGCTGGAGAAAATCGTACGCGCCGCGGAGCTTTACCGCGCTGGCACTATTTTCCACAAAACGAAAGGTACACAGTGCAACAATTATCTGCCTCTAGAAAACACATTTAAAACACGATATCTGCTAATTTTTCGGTATATTTATTCGAAGTATTCTCAAAGTTCAAAGTTTTTATCAAAAAAACTCAGTTAATCTCCAACTGATTTACACGATATGGGTATCAAACAAACGCCTGATTCAATACACCTGTTACATCGATTTAATAGTGATTCAAACGCGTGTTCCAGCTCGTTTTTCGGAATTTCCTTCAGTGCCCTCGTCGAAGCCCATTGTATGGTCTGAATGTCATCAAAAAAGCATCCTTTCAACTTCAATTTCAGTTTCGGGAACAAAGAGAAGTCGCACGGTGCCGAATTAGGTGAATACGGCGGATGATTCAACACACAGACCCGATTCCGAGCCAAAAATTGACGAACAATAAGTGCTGTGTGACTCGGTGCATTATCGTGCAAGAGAGACCAACTTTTTGGATCGCGGTATTCTGGTCGAATACGAGGGATTCTGGCCATCAAACGCTTCAAAACTTCGAGGTAATATGCGTTAGTAACTGTTTGACCAGCTGGAACAAACTCTTTGTGGATAATTTCTTTGCTATCGAAGAATGTGATTAGCATTGTTTTGATTTTTGATGGAACTTTTCGTGTTTTTTTGGCTTGTGGTGAGTTTTTTGATTTCCATTCCGCACTTTGACGCTTGGTTTTTGGATCGTATTGGAAACATCATGTTTTATCACCCGTAACAATTGCTTTTAGGAAGTTTGGATCATTTCCTGCGGCTGCAACGATGTCTGTAAAATGACTGACTCTCATTAATGTTTGCTAAAATTTCAACATCAAACGAAAACGTGTTTTGCAAAATGAATTTTAATAAATATTAAATGCCAACCAAATGTCATGAATTTTTGGCAGTTAGTAGAGGAAGGTTGAAGATTCAAAACGCATGTGCTCGCACATAGATGGCGCGCTTGGTTGCTGAGACATGGATCGAGTATTAATACATAATTGTTGCACTGTGTATTTTTCATACCTTTCTTTTGATGTGCAACATTAGATACTAATAAAAAGTTTTAAGCGAAAGAAAAATTTTTGTATACAACTTTTTTGGTAACGGAAAAAATTCATTACTAAGGTACAATAAGTTTCTACCATATTGTAGCCTGTGAAATTCCCTTTACAATGAAATATAAAACATTTGATATTTTTGTTTTTTCTGAATATATTTTTTAACATAAAATTGATTGCGAAGGCTTTGGCTTTGGACCCAGAGCCAAGTTAGAAAAAAATTTAAAAAATATGTTCAAACTTGCCGAAGAGAGTAAGGCGATATTCGGAACGATTTAGGACCAATTAGCATTTAAACGTTCGAAGTCTTAAGCGACGAACTCGACTAAAATGAGCAAACTTCAAAGTCGGATTTCTCTTAAACTAGAGCCAATTCAGCCAAACGGCTGGTGGATCTCAACTCAGTATACCTATAGAAAAGGCGCTCAGTAGGTCCCACCCATGTTGGAATTTTCGACTTGCACAGTGTAATCTTTAACAGATCACTGGCTCACGGAGAATTCTTGTTGGAATGTAAAAGATCCTTTCTTATCCCTATTTACAAGTCTGGAAACAAGTATGACATTCAGAACTATCGGCCCATCTGTAAAATTTCTTGTATACCCAAGCTACTCGAAAAAATGGTACACGTTAAGCTGTTATTTTTGGTAAAAGAACACATATCTACATATAAGCATGGCTTCATAAAGGGTAGATCTGCGTCTACAAACTTGACTTTATTCTTTGATTTTATTCTAAAACAACTTGAATATGGTAACCAATGTGATGTAATATTTACTGATTTTGCAAAAGCCTTTGATAGGGTTAATCATAGCATCTTACTCAAAAAACTTGATCAGATGGGATTCGACTCGACCATCCTCAAGTGGCTCGCTTCTTATCTGAGTGACAGAACTCAGTTCGTCCGTATAAACAACACAAATTCGAATGTTATAAACGATACCTCTGGAGTGCCTCAAGGCAATCACCTAGACACACTTCTATTTCTGATATTTGTTTATGACATCCCTGATTTCATCTTAAAGTCGTTCTGCGGATGACTTGAAAATATTTCGTACCGTGAAATCATTGTCTGACTGCGTTAAACTTCAGGATGATTTATCGAACTTGCAGGCTTGGTGTGTTACGAACTCATAACCTCTTAATGCCGCCAAATGTCAATATATGTCATTTAGTAGGCGTTTAGACGTAATCGATTATCAATACTCATTTGGTAATGATACTCTTGCTCGAATTTATGAAAAAAAGAATCTGGGGGCTATATTCAATCACAAGATGTGCTTTTCCAAGCACATAGACTTTATGATTGCCAAAGCAAGGTCTATGCTCGGGTTTGTAATAAGAAACTTTTTTTTGTTAGATTCAACCCCGAATATTCCAGTATAATTTGGGATCCTCTCTATTCTGGGTATTCCTTAAGAATCGAAAGAATCCAGAAACGTTTTACCAGGTATGCCATTTATAGCCTGCACTGGAATGGTAGCGTGTCCGAGTACAAAAGCAGGTGCCTCTTACTTGGACTGCCAACATTAGAAACTCTTAGGAAATCTTATGCTATAATGTTTATCAGAGACGTGGTGACGTACCACATTAATTGTAATTTTTTGCTGAAATTAATACTTTTCAACTGCCCCTCGCAGGACTTAAGATCATGGGATACATTTCGTATTCCCCTTTGCAGAACTAACTACTTCTTGAATGAACCGCTCAACCGCTGTTGAAGGCACGTGAATGAGTTGGACCTATTCTCAGAAAGCAAGGATAGTTTTAAGGCTAAATTAATTGCATTGCTGTATAATCATTATTGCTTATAATTACTTACTTAATTCTAGTAATTTACATGTGTAAAACGAATTGATGAATAAATAAATGCTCCTTTTCTTTGATTAACTCCATGGTGTGGTTGACTGTCCCACACTCCTCAAGAGGATTTTTCTGAACATTCGGCTAGATCTCTTCGTTGCTCAGAGCTCTTCCATGTAGGTGTTTTCAGGGCTCTGCATGCGCGAACTGTACCTATCTCCAGAGCCTTTATTGAGTTCAATAGAATCTCCAAAAACGTTAATATTGATTTTTTTAGTTTCAAAAAATTGATTAATGTATTCGTTAAATCTTTTTTATAAGTAGCTTCACTTTATTTTTCTTAATTCTTACGTTTGTACAAAGTTCAATTAAAATGTGTTCAACTTAGCGTATAAGAATTTTTATTGTATTCATTGGCGAATTAATTAAATAAATTATAACTTCATTTTTCATACTAAGCACTGCAGTGTATTTAACTCAAACTTATTTTGCAAGCTGTAATAAATGTTCTAAATTAAATTAACCCGAATTAGCCCACGTAAATTTTTTTTCGATTTTCAAAAAGACTTTTTAGGAGCATACTCTATATGCAAAATAAAAACACTGCATCATTACTTTTTTAATCCTGACCACAGGACGATCGCACAGGCACAGAAAACTTCAAAAAAATATCACAAAAAGTATTTTTTTAGAGTAGTACACTTATGGGACATTACTCTCTTCTTAAACACTAAAGAAAAACACATTTGATCACGCGATCAATAATATGTATATTTTTGAAATAGGTCTAAACTTACTTACTTTTTCATGCCCCTTTTTTTTGGCACTAAATATTATGTCTGCACTTTACGATGCACTAATATGTTTATCGTGCGTTGCCATATGGTAACACTGGGCTAATTCGGGTTAATAATTTTGGTTGAGTGGGAATTCCGTGGTCCTGGTGTAAGTTCAGCTCTGTGGCCTTTCCAAATGAAAACACCTTCTTGTCGGATGGTCAATTCTCAACTGACTTTATTTTTGCTCACTAGTACTATTTATAGTAATTAATGCATGCGTGAAACCAGAGGGAAAGCATTACAGGCGCGTCAGCTATTTCTTCTTGTGCGGTACGGTACGGTGACCGGAGGAAAACGCGTCGTCAGTTACAGCCCGATTCTGTACACTTGATAAATTCACCATATTGACTATTTGTCAAGTTTTTATTATTTGTCAAGAATCGGTATTCTATCCCAAAAATAAAAGCTCTTTTCTTGATAAATTGTCAAAAGTTTGAATGCTATTGACAACAGCATACAAATTGAAATTTTGCCTATTGAAAATGGAAGAATTGTGCATGTTTACACTTTTACATCAGAGAAAATAAAAAAAAAATGCCGTTACCTCCCACGAATTATTTTTTGTATGCAAAAAGCGCCTATTGTGATGAAACTATTGAAAAAAACGCACGAACTTATTTCCAGCCCAGCCAGGATTCGATCCAAGGGCGCTCGGTATGAGAAGCCAGCGCGTACCCGCTGGGCTATCAAGGCCGGTTTTTTTTTGCAAAACTTACTTTACTTAAACTGTTTGTCTTATTTTTTGACAATTTAACAACTGTCGCATATTCACCTTATGTTGAATTAAATGAGCTTTTTACTTTATCAATGTTGGATCAGAATACGAGCAAAGCTTTTGCTTGATAAAAATCTTGACAAAATTTCTTGATAAAAAATTTGTCAAGAATGCACAGAATCAGGCTGTTAGTCTGCGTTCAAGTGGCTGTGGTCAAGTGCGATTTCGGCAATTATGCCGAAAGGGCGGAAATGTTTGGTGCAACGTAGTGTGCAATATGATGCTTGGTGCATTGTGGTGGTGTTGTGCAATATGATTTGTAGGAAATTTAAGTGGGTCGCTAAAATGCTTGGTGCATTGCAGTGTGCAATACGATTCCAAAGAATTTTAAGTGGGTCGCTAAAATGCTTGGTACATTGCGGTGTGCAATACGATTCTAGGGAATTTTAAGTGGGTCGCTAAAGTGACACTTGACAAAAGCGATAAACGTAAATAATGCTAATTATTGTTTATTGCTTTTTGTGTCAAAATATTCTTTGAATTGGGGTGACCATAACTGTTAATACCGTCTGTAGAATCGGTGTACGAATGGGTATCTGTGTTTTAACCTTTATACTAATATTTGGACATGTTACGCTTCATGTTAAACTGAACTTGTGAAATGAGTTTTCAGAGCAATTAAAATCTTCAAATTTCTATTTTCTGTCATTTCAACACAAAAAAAAAGCTAGCATTTAAATTGCATGACTAGATATATCGAGTTGGACACGAAAGACGCAAATCCACAACAACCGCTTATTCAAAACATCAAAGAGATTCATTTTTACGTATCTCTCACACAATTGCGCCACGATTTATAATTTACTGTAATCAACTGATCATCAAGAACAGCAAAAGTCTACATCATTTCAATCATACCAAAAAAACCAGAAATAACAAGACTCATTATGCGAGCAACTCATATGAATGGCTAGCAACAAGAGCTTAACGTGTGTGTTAACTACCGAAAAAATCACAGACGAAATGACGGATGAAATGATCAAATTCAAAGACGGGATGTTATGTTATGGTCGGAAAGGTATGTTCAAATGCAGAAGTCAAAAAACTAGTTCTTTCGTTGAGGACGGTAAAGAGCTTTCCTCGAATACAAATGATTTCCTACAATAATGCATGAATATTAATATCAAAACAAAAAATAAATTACACAACATATATTAAAAACACAAACACAGATATAAATTTTTCAGCTTGCACTATAAGTGCCAATCCCCGGAACACGGGGACCTGTAGATTTTCGTCGTCTCGAAAATCCCGGGATTTATATTCTCCAATTCCGTAATTTTCAAGGTTTCATTTAATTATATTGTTGTATATTTTTAACCTATAGAAAAAAAAATTTATGACGTTTAATTTGCTACAACCCTATGTTGCAAGTATGTAACCACTTCATTCTTCTTCTTCTCATCTCTTCTAACAGATAGCTTTTTTTGAACAGTGTTTACGTAAAACCTTAAAATTTGCGCGAATTTTACTGCATGTTTTTTTACTTCGTAATTTGGCAAAGTTGAAAGTGGTAGAACATATTATGAGGAAAATAATTCAGATAACAAATTAAGTATAAACATGCATAAATTCATGCATAACTGGCACGGCAGACCGGAAACGAGGCAAAGACCTAGCCCCACACAACCATCTTTGTTGCGTGATTTTGCACATTAATATAATAGTGAAGTTCACTCTTCATAACATTTTAGGTATAAAGTTGCGTTGCGCGTTTCAAAAAAGATAAAAAAATTTGCGTTTCGAATATCTTTACACTTGAGGTATGGGCCGAAGAGTTCTTTCCAGTTCTTCCTAGTTCTAAAAATTGTGTCTGTATTAAAAATGTTGCCTAGGATTTCCTTAAGAAATGTATACCAAAACAAAATCTTTGATACTTGTAAACAATGTATTTTAGGGACCAAGTTTTGGCAGCCACCGTAGCTTAGCTGGATAGTGCGTTGGGCCGTGAGTCACATGCGACGCTCGAATCCAGGTTCAAGACTCCGTTGCTGCTAACACCGAAAAAAAAAAGAAAAATAACAATTTTTCTTTTGGTGGCTGTCCTCTCAGGAGGAAATGGCAAATCTCTGAGAGTAAAGTTGCCTTCCAACCTTGCACAAATTCACACGCACAACACGGATGGTTGCGGGTAGCTAGGCCTTAGTCTCATAATCGGGCAGTCTTGCCAATCAATTACACTACTCGACAAAAAATGGGTTCATCGAGTGCTCCTAAAAACAAATGTACTTTTTAGACTAATCTTCGGCTGCTGAACATGAAACTGAAAATCAAAAAAATTTCTTAAGAAGCGTTTTCGAAAAATCTTCGAAAAACACGTTTTCCCCCTCTTATTGCAGTTATGAAATATATCATAAACCAACCATGCGACTAACACATGTAGCCCGTCGTAGAAAGTAATTAACTAGCCTTTCCAACAATATATAGATTGTCCAAATCCAATGAGATTATTTGGAAAAATTTTGGTTATTTTGGTTTAAGTGAAATATTTTCTGTTGTGTTATGTTTCTGTTTTTTGTTTAAAAGCAATTAAGTTACTGTTGAATAAGCTCACAAATCTGCAATGTTACTTTTTAATTTAAGTAAAAATGAACATTGTAATAAATCGATGAATACATGGAACTTGAGTGTTTACTTTCTTTTGACGCTCACAGTATATAGATTATATATAGATTGCCACCGAGCACTTAAATGCATTTAAAGGATCTGTTAAGCTTGAGAACTGTCAAGCGTTCCCACCTAAACTGAGTTAACACGTTGAGATCGGCACCGAATTTGCTGTCCTTTCCGTTCAGTCGGCGAGCGATAGGGTCGGATAAGGAATTCTCGGTCCTCAGGGACCGGCGCCGGCCACATGGAAAGTTCAATGCCGGTCCCCAGTGACCGACGCCGGGCCCAACGTGTTAACTCCAACAGATGTTCACATTTTTATTTGGTCAAGCCAAATTCTGTATTTCTGGGTAGCCACAGCTTACCCATCGCCGCCATCTCCTTGTATACGTATGTATGGTTTCTTGTAGCTACTCTACTGCATGAGAACCATTTCGCTTTCCTTCTCAACAGTCTAGGAACGCCTGCGTTTTGATATTTGTAAAAATTTATTTCATTTGTCAATGTTTCATTCATTTCATAGTATAATTATAAAGTAGTCTAACCTGAACTCTCCCCTCTTTTGAGTACAAATTTTTTGAAATTTCTTTCACAATATTTCATTTTGATATACAAAATTTGTCAACAGAAAACATAGGCTCATATCATGATACAATTATAAAGGTAGTGTATTCCGGGAGAAAGGCAGAATGACAATGCCTTACAGAATGTTGCTTATAATGATGGGGAAAATTTCACAAATAGGGAAAAATTCGTATCCTGTAAGTGATAAAACAAGATAAGTTATGGACCTTTAGATGGACATATTTTGATAAAAAAATATCACAAATATATATTTATTCGCCCACGATTTCCGGCACAGCGTGCAGCTTGATTTTTCCATTTTCGAATGATTTAATTGAAACATAAAATCTTTTTTCGTGTGCCTATCAATACATGTGCACGTAAGCAAACGAAAAAAAGCAACATTATTTTTCATTTCGAATTCAATAAGGCATCGAGTTGACAGCTTTTGCGAGAACGCCTATCGGGAATACACTACCTTTATAATTGTATCATGGGCTCATATTGATTTGACACAAAATATTTTCAAAACTCTGTTCATAAAATTTTCTGCCAATTTTTGTAAACAAAATAGAAATACATTAGAAATACTCTCTCAGGTTAGACTACTTTATTATTATACTATGATTCATTTGTGAAAGTCAGAGCTGTCTGAATTTTTAACGTCAAGAGGGTTAGTGAGAAGTTCCACTTTTCTTCAGCATTTATTATGTATTTTTGCGAAAAATACAGGAAAACGTCTTTTTGCTAAAACCATTTATCTACCACACCGAACGCAATTCAAATTTCCTCTTTCGTTTGTGTTCGTTCGGTTCCTTTAGCGCCTTAAAGCATGCTTTCAAAATTTGTACATTTGTGAGTATTGTTCCCGCTTTTAACACAACATTTTGTGTTAGACGTCTGTAAACGGCAAAACTGAGTTAACTCAGTTTTAAAAGTGAGTTAAGGCACTTTAATACAAAAATAAGTACATGGGAATTGAGTACATCAAGTACATGAGCATTTAAATGCGATGCTAAATGCATTTAAGGTCTGGTGGAAAACGCATCTTCAAAAATTTTGCAAGCGTGTTTATTGACGCGAGGGAGAGGAGATGGGCGGAGGCATAGATTGCGAGAAATTTGCTCGCGCTCAACAGTTTGCGAGAACGCAAACACTGCGTTTGACAACAGCAAAAAGCAATGTTGTTCGCAACGGCTCTGCTCGTGTATATTGAAATGGTGGTTGTTGTGGCGTAGTTTATTGATGTGGTTCGTCGAAGCGCACGCGGGGAACAAACAACGAACCAAAGCATCGTCATCGTCGTTTCAACGAAGATGATTCGGGATTCGCTAATGTTTTTGTTATTGTCGTTTATTGTGTGCACGCTTTCTTGTAATCCCGATTGGTTTTGCTGAAAAAATTGCTGCAATGTCACCATCAATCGAATCTTTGTGGCAGCGATTAAGCGATGTGAAACTGGGAGAGCCGGTAGAAATACATGCTCAGATTTATACTAATATTATTGCAAAATGGCAGTCATCGACTGCCTCTTGAACCATACGGTTGTCTCTACAGCGTAGCAGTGCTATTTCTCTCTTGTCTGCTCAGGCGGATTCTCTTGATTTAATTTGTATACATCTGTTGGTTGTTTTGTGCGACTTCACGCCTACTGAATAGTGTGAAAGGTGGAATAAAATGTCCCCAGAGGGACCTTCTTTAGGGAATAACAGGTTTTCCCTGTTATCCCCTAGCCCCCAACCAAAAAGAAAAAAAACAATAAAATCGGTAACTACTGAACTTTTCCCGTCACTACCGGCAACAAAAAAAGACAATCCAAGATACCTCGTGGTAAGTGCTGTGGATTCCAATAAGCCCCTTAATAAGTTCTCGTGTTTTGCTGTGCATAAGGCCCTACAGAATATTAGCTCTGAACCAATGAAAATCACTGATTTAAGAGATGGTAACCTTTTATTAGTTGTTAAAAACAGCAACATCGCTAAAAAATTTTTAGCCACTAAACAATTAATAGGCATATGCAAGGTTAACATTAACCTTCACAATTCCCTTAACTACACAAAAGGCACCATCTACGCCCCATGCTTAAATGATATTCCAGAGAGCGAAATAGTGGAGAACCTCAAAGATCAGGGAGTCGCATCAGTCTACAAATTCGTAAAATATAATGAGGGTAAAGCAACACCCAGCGGAGTGGTTCTCCTTACTTTTGACTCATACTACCTTCCAGAGAAAATTGAAGTGTCTTGGTACACAACTAAAGTAAGACCCTATTATTCCAATCCAATGAGATGCAAAAACTGCCAATTGCTTGGACACACAACCAAACGCTGCAACAAAACCCCGCTGTGCGATGCCTGCGCTCTCCCTCCACACAGTCCAACACCTTGCACACGTGCTCTCTGCGCAAACTGCGCAGGCAACCACGCCGCTTCCAGCAATCTCTGCCCAAAGTTTAAGCAGATGAAAGAAATTATAATAATAAAAACCAATAATAAATGTTCAATGCGAGAAGCCATTAGAATTCATAAATTGCAAACCCCACCTTTAATCAACACATCTTCTCCTTCTTTTGCCGCAGTAACAAAAGATTTTCAAAATTCCCAACAACAAAACAACACTCACATTTCTTCACCACTTCTCACTACAGCTACAAATACTATCTCTCACTATCAACAGCAAAGTAACACGAAAACCTCTCCGTCACCTTACATACACAATAACTTCAATATTTCTCCCACAACTACGCACATTACATCAAATAATCAACCACAAAACAGCTCAGCTTCTTCTTCGTCCCTCTCCAAAGAAACTAATTTTGTTCCACATAACCCACAAAGAACTTCCATAAATGCAATCGCGACTTCCAATACCCAAGAAAAAACTTCCAACTTTTACAACAACACCTCGAAAGTCAATTCTGAAAACAACCACACTGAGACAAGTCCAAACTTTCCACTACAAAATTTATCACCAATCTCACCCGAATCAGTCGATGACTCAAAAAACCCCAAATCACTTTCATACTAATACCTCCTCAACAAGAAAACAAAAACAACCCCTCATTACAACTACTCAACGACTAATCTCTCAGATTAAATAATGAAACTTTTACAATGGAATCTAAATGGTCTATTCAACAATTACCCTGATCTGAATATTCTAATAAATGAGCACTCTCCCGACATTATTGCTCTGCAAGAGACACATCTCCCACACGGCAAAATAGCTTATCCTCCAAATAAGTTCAACAGTTTTTTCCACAACCTCCCCCAAAACTCCACAGGTAAGCAAGGCATTGCGCTTTTTGTTAAAAAATCCCTCACACACAAAAATATCCCAATATACTCCAACATTTCCGCTCTTGCAGTTGAAATAGACATTGGCTTCAAACTATCTATAATAACCTGCTATATTCCTCCTCACCAAACATTTAATAGTATGGAACTCAACAACATTCTCCATCTTTTCTCCACCCCTTTCATCATCGTTGGTGATTTCAATGCGTGGAGCCCCCTTTGGGGTTCCCCAAATTCCAATCGCAGAGGCGAAATAATTGAAGACATCATCCTTTCCAATAACCTCGTCGTCCTTAATGACGGTTCGCCCACCCACTTCTCCACCCATGGCACCTTCACCCATCCTGATATTATCCTTGCCTCCGCCATCCTAGCACCCAAACTATCATCCCATACTCTTGACGAACTCCATAATAGCGATCATTTTCCCCTCATTACCACCCTCAACCTTCCAAACTTATACCTGATTGCAGCTACATTGAGCAACTACTCGCTTTCTTCCAACTTTCACCCAAATTTCAACATCCTGAAGAATTAAATTCTAGCTGAACATTACCACAATCCCACCCCCTGCCCTAATGCCATCCTTACTGACTTACCTATCACATTAGAAGAATTCGACATAACAATTTCTTCAATGACGGGTAAAACGCCAGGTGCGGACAAAATTGCTTACCCGCTCCTCAAAAATCTCCCATTCAATCTTAAATACAGACTCGCCAGTCTGTATAACGCCATTTTAGACCAGGGTATTTACCCGCAGGCCTGGAAAACCGCAACAATTATCCCAATCCCCAAACCTAATAAGCCCAATACTAACATACTTAATTACAGACCCATTTCGCTACTCCCCTGCATATCTAAAGTCCTAGAAAAAATAATTTCCAAACGCATACTATGGTATGCAAAACAAAAAAATTTAATTTCTAACAATCAATTTGCGTTTCAAAGAGGTATGGGGGTCATTGACTCCCTGTTATACTTCGAACACCTTGCCTCTTCTGCACTGTCGTCTCGAAAGCACATCTCGGTTCTCAACCTAGATTTTGAAAAAGCTTTCGACAGGATCGGACCGCACGTTGTCCTCCGACAGCTCAAACGCTGGGAAATCGGAAATAAAATATACAATTTAACAAAGTCCTTTTTAATGTACCGCAAATTTTTTGTTAGCGTTAACAATCACCAATCAAAAATATTACCCCTACACAATGGCATACCACAGGGATCCCCACTATCAGTCATACTGTTCGTTGTAGCCTTCAACGAAATTAGCTCTATAATTTCCCGACTGCCAGCAATTAACCATTTTTCATATGCTGACGACCTACTAATATTTTCTGACATTAATGACCTATCCCAGTTAAAGCTGAACTTCCTACATATCCTAAACGATATTTCTAACTGGTCCAAATCATCGGGAGCCAGCATATCTCTCAGCAAATGCTCAACATTTCACATTTGTAGAAAACATAAGTGCTCCTTCCCCCAACTGTCCATTTCCAATATCCAAATTCCCCACACCTACACATTAAAAATATTAGGCCTTATTTTTGATAAAAGGCTTACGTACAAAGAACACTGCAAATATGTTAGAATAAGTTTACTTTCTAGACTAAATATTATAAAATACCTTTCATCCAAACATTGCTTAGTACATTCATCGACACTTATAAACATTATGAAAGCGCTAATACTATCAAAAATCGATTTTGCTCTGCCTATATATGGAAATTGCGCCAAAACGCATTTGATGCTCCTGCAAGCTCCATATCACACAGCAGCAAGAAGATGCATCCGGGCCTTCCCTACATCTCCAATTAAAGCTATTTTAACGGAAGCGGGACTACCTGAAATAACCACCAGAGTCTTAAATAACACTCTGATGTTAATACCAAAAATAATGCACTGCAGAAGTAAACTTCTGTTCAACTTAATAGAAACTTTTTCACAGCTGCAAACCAAAAGCAACAAACCCTCGGCGCTGTCTCGGTGTATCTTGCTCGCCAAACAACTAAACATCATATCTACTCCAACCTTTATGGAAACTCCAACACACCCAGAGTGGGTCACCCTGAAACCGTGTTTTTACAATAAGCTATTCTCGTACAAAAAAACTTCAACCACTCCAATCGAATATAACCAACATTATAGAGAAGCCACTGAACACTTTAAAACAGAATGGGAGTTCATATTCACTGATGGCTCTAAATCGGACACCAGCACAACATTTGCCGTGACAAATAGCGCCGGTGCCACAATCACTGTCGGTGCCTTACCAACATACTGCTCAGCATTCACAGCAGAAGCCGCTGCACTGCATGAAGCGGTAACGTATGCCTCCCAAACAAACAAAAAACACTTAATATGCAGCGATAGCAAATCCGTAATTGTAGCCCTGTTGAACCCAAAAAATGATTTACTGCTTATCACAAATATTCGCAATATCTTATACCGACACAAAGACACAATAAAAATAATGTGGGTTCCTGGGCACTCTGGGATCAAAGGCAATGAAATCGCAGATGAACGAGCAAAAATAGCGGGAATGGAACCGTTGCATCTGTTTAATCACCTTACCCCCAAAGATTTAAGAATGCACGCAGTTAAGCACATAGCAACCAAACTTGCGGAAGACTGGTCCAACTACCAACACCACTACAAATCGAATAACCCTCTTGGATCTAAGCCAACTCTTCCAACAGACTCTTCATGCAGAAGTATAAGAACTTTTATTCGTCTAAGAATCGGACACACAATAACCACACACGGCCATTTATTAAACGGATCGTCGCAGCCATCGTGCTCCTACTGTAATGCACCCGCCGTATCAGTTCTACATTTACTTGACAACTGTCCTGGACTAAGCCAAATTCGGACAACGGTTTTTGGTAACTCCAAACCCTCAGACAAGCTGAAATCCGTAAATTCGGATAGTATTAGCGCTTTTCTCAAATTTCAAAACCTAGCCAATCTAAGCATATGAAACGTGCAACTTGTAATTTCTAGTATTAGATGTAAATTTATATACTAAGTTTTGAAAAATAGAACAGAATTAAGTTGTTTATTATACACCCCCATGTATACAAAGAGCCGAAGGCCTAAGCAGCCAGTGCTTCTGTTAATTTAAGAGGAATAATTATTAATAATTATTGCTTATGTATATAAATAAAAAATAAAAAATATTGCAAAATGGCAACCTTGGGGCCTACTAGTAGGCCCCAAGCTTGATCAGGAACATAGTTTTTCCTCCATATAAATTTCTAAAGCGTTAGTGCGTTGGACCGCGAATCGAAGGCAGCACCGCAAGTTCAATACTGCCTGTAATAACACCTAAAAAAAAATAACGGGAAAACTCGTTTTCTCTTTCGGTGGCTGTCCTCTCAGCTGAAAATGGCAAACCTCTGAGAGTAAAACTTGCTTATGAAAGAGCTCCCAACCTGCCGTTCGGAACCGGCATAAAACTGTAGGTCCCTTCCACCCGCGTACAAATTCACACGCACAACACGGGTGGTTGCGGGAAGCTAGGCCTTAGTCTCGCGTAAGCGGGCTGTCGTACCAGTCAATTATTATTATTAAAATTAAATTTTGGTTGTTGTTCTAGTTGATTTCAAAATTCCAGTGTTGCTGGTGTGAGTAATTTTTTGGGACGAAAGAAATTTTTCTTTTTATTTGTATATGTTTGGTGGCATTTCGTAATACGTTTGTATAAAATTGACTAGAAAAATATATTGCTTTTAATTTAATTAAATTAAGATCTTATTAGCTGCATCCAAAAAAACAACCCTGCGGTCAAACTAGAGCATTTAGCACCAAAAGCATACCTGATCTGATCTGATCGTTAGAGATTTGCTAAATGAAGAAATGCGAAATAAAAAGGACGGCAATTGACCCCGTCATATTCAATGCATTTAGCTTTGTGTTCTTTGGTATATTTTTCATTAAAATGTACATAATGAAACCAAAAAAGTTCATGTGTTGGCATTTAATGCAGAAAATTAATGAGAACATACTTTAAAAAGCAAATAATTGAAAGGAATCCCTAATCCCTAATATCGGAAAAGAGCAGACACAGTGAAGAGCTGATCACTACCAGCACACACGGACTGTGAACGTGAATTGCAAAAACGCACAAAAATCACCTTACTCTCCCAGTTTCACATCGCTTAAGGGGGGTACTCCATGAAATGGTTTCAAAAAATCGATTTTTGTTTTGCTTTAGTCGAAAGATATATTATCCGAGAACATTATTGCAAAGTTGCGAAGTCGAACTCTGAAAACTTTCGGAGACACAGTTCTTTTCATCGACGCGCGCTCAGCCACACCAGGTGTTCCGAATAACCTTGGAACGCGTTTCCTCATAAACACGTTTTTGTAGTCCGTCCACATGATAAAAAAAAAACTACTGAACCGATCTACACGCATATATACTCGTTTTGTAGGATATTGAACAGAGAAGTGAATGAACCTCTGAAATCTATTACAAATTTCTATATCTATTTTTTTACTGTTTTTAATAAAGAAAAGTAATAAAAAATGAACTGTTTTGTAGTTTATATGGCTTTGTTGCTAAATTGTGAAAATTGTTTAGCTTTTGAGGTTCACGCACTTGCGACAAGCCTGCTGATTAATTTGATATATAATTTGTATGTTTCAGACTTTATCTTCGGACGGCATCGTGTGGACGGGATATGTTTATGTGGATATGTTTGCCATTTTGCATTTTTTGTTATGTATAACTTTTTTTTTAACTTTTAACTAACTTTGGAACTACAGATGTTCCAAACGGATTGATTGTTGTTGTGTTTTTTTGTAAAGTAAAATAAAGAAAATTGGTAATTTTTTTGAGCGTTTCATGGAGTGCCCCCCCTTAATCGCTGCTTTGTGGTGTATGGCTTTTTGCTGGCCAATGGTGCGCTTCGATTGATTTAAAAATTTGGTGGTTGATCCCAATTTAAAATATTTACAAATATTTTTACGTGACGATATATTGATATATGATACGTGATATATTTGTTTATATTTTCACATGGTTGATTGCAATTTTGAGAAAATGGGAAAAAAATGAACTGATGGGCATATTGACTTGAAAATTTAAAACACTTGAAATCAAAAATATTTAGATTCGGGTTTTAAATTTTTTTTTCATCGAAATCTAACAGACAAACCAAGTTTTAACCCTTGGATTGTATGGTAAAACCTTATTATGTCGAAAGTACTACTAAAGCACTAAATAAAAAAAGATATAATAAGACAAGTATTTTGTCAAAAGAAAACCATGTGACCATAAATTTACAATATTAGATTTTCTTATTTTAGTTCTTTTAAGCAAGCATTATATGTGAGCAGTAAACAAAGTTCAAAAGGACGAGACGGAAAATTATTACGGGCTAATAAAAACGTCTTCCTTTCGTTCCAATTCCCTTTTTATTCAATTATCTTTGCTGATTACTTATTATTTATTTTTTAACCCTAGAAGGGTAATCATATTTTACATACGTTGTTGGTAATCTTCGTCGAATCGACGAAGTAGTATTCAACTCCGATTTATGGAAGAATTCGAAATCGTATAAATTTCATTATGTAATTATACTTAGACATTCCTTTGTAAATTATTCGCACCGTATATATTTTTAAAAATTATTGGTGTATTTTACAGTAATTTGTGTTGAGGTACATTTATTTTTGAGATCGGAATGAGTATCAGAAATTAAAAAAATAATTAAAATGAAAATAAAGTGAAGAACAATACATAGCTTCTTCATGAAGACAGAAACACAATTACAATTCCTTACAAAACGAATGAAAAGCAAAAAAATTAAGAAATATAACTAATTTTTTACAATTCTTATTAACTATTTAATTAACTTATTTGCACACTAATTTACTAACTAACTAATTAACTTAACTAATCAATATTTAATTAATTAACCAATTCCAAACAAATTTTCAATCAACTCTTCCGATAACCCCGAATTCCGAGACATTTTGAAATACTGAAAAGCAATGTATAGTTGGAAAAATAATGGAGGACACTAATCTTTATATTCACCAGGAGGATCCAAGCACGCATTTGAGCTTTACATCTCTGGAAATTCGCCAATTTGTTGGCGTGATTCTATTTATGTCGGTTACGCACATGCCTAGAGTTCCGAAGTATTGGGCCAAAAACATTGGGGTAGCTGCAGTTCAAAAACGATTTGAGGAGATACGCCGTCACATCCATTTCAACAATAATGAAAAACAGGTGCCAGCCATGATCACCTTTTAAAAATAAGGCCTCTTGTTGAGGAATTAAATTCCAATTTTGCAAAAGTTCCAATGGAACAGTTCCTGAGCAGACAACTAACAACTATTTTTCTTTCGGCGGCTGTCCTCTCAGCAGGAAATGGCAAACCTCTGAGAGTAAAATTGCTTATGAAAAAGCTCCCAACTCGCACGAAATTTATTTTAAAATACTTTGTGATGTTTTTGAATTGATTTTGCATTATTTTATTGTCATTTAAGTATTACAGAAATATTATTTGCCAAAAGGAGGGTCATTTCAGTGGAAAATTAAAATGTGAAAAATCATTTTATACTTTTAATGGGTCCAGTCAATTAATGTAAATATCCTTGTAAGTCCATTTTTGACAAGTGTGCATGCAATAAGTGTTTAAGATTTAAAAATTCTGCTCCATCAGCAGTTCAATAAGTGAAAGCGCGACTCTTCTCACAGCCTTTAAATGTTTCTCTTTAGCGCAAACGCACGTCTTATGTGGAAGAGGTATGTATGCGCTTTTGCGATTATTTGAATCACTTTACACACGCACATATACGTACCCTGACTGGTTCAATGTTCGATCATGCCGAATACCAGTTGGTTTAGCGTTTGTATCGTTAAGTAACATAATAACAGTAACGATATTTGTAAGTACAGAGTAGCTGGGATACGATTATGTTCATGAGCGTATTCGAAACATATTACTTTAGAATCTATGTAACTAAATAATATACATAACTGGGTTCTAAAAGTAATATCGTTATATTAAATATTACTTGAAAACCTGCTAACCTTTTCTGCTAAAATACTACTTCGCAAACCGAATTTTCTTTGAAAATTTCACATTTAGCTGCACTATTCCGTTTAACAGCTTTTTTTTGAGCAAGTTTTCTTTGATTTGTATGAAAAATACTTTGTTTAGCAGCACTGGAAAATTTTTTAAAAGTTCAATTTTATTAGCAATCTAACATACCTCATTTCAACACGCACGCTTCGTCATTTCAACGTCGCTGTCGAAATGGACGCAACGGTTGTGAAATTGTCAAAAAAGAAATATTCGCAGCGTAAAATTAACGATCATTTTACATAAAAGCATATCGGCAAGAATATGTACATAAATATTTTCATTATATCCAGTGTATAAATACATATTATGCATGCATAAGCATCTATAAGATATCGGTTCATTTGCTAATAAAAATTTGTTCAATCTTACACCGGTGTAATCTTTTCATAGATTCGTTCGTATAAAATTTTAATATACCTATATAATATATCAATATTGATATAATATATCTGTGGTCAAAAGCAATAACCGCTTAGGTCGACTTAAGAAGAAATTGAGATATGGATGCCACCATGTTCCTTTGACTGTGCTCTACGTTTGTGTAAAATCGAGGAGTTTGTAACTTTAAAATAAAAAAAGGTATTATTAAAAACCTATTCGCATTCCCATAATGAACAAACTACGCGCTTAAACTTTAAAACTAGATTACTCGAAACCGCAATTTTCGACTTAGGCGGTTATTGTTTTTGCCCACAGATTATATATATTATATTCATTTTGACATTTTTGTATAGGTTCGCTAAGGATATTCCGCTTAGCTGCATTTCGTGCATCGAAGGTGAATGCAGCTAAACGGAATGTACTGTATTTGTTTATTTGTTTTTAATTAAGTCTAATCAAATTACACCCTTTAAGAAAATGAGGGGTGGACATACTTATGATTAGATAACATTCTGCAAAATACATACGTTTAAAGGTAACGGAAAATAAATGTCCAAAGAATTTTAGAGGCTATTAGATTGGAACTCTTGTAATAAGTGAATTTTTGGCATAATTGGTCTTGTTAAGACCCACATTAAAAAGCTCAGACCGGCAAAGAGAATTTTTTCAAGAAGAGACGAGCTGTCAATAAATCTATTCACGATGTTATATAAAAATTTCAATGAGAGAAAAGATCTTCTGCTAAGTAGCGAATTCAAGTTTAGAAGCTGACAACGTGCGTTATAGGAGGGAAACGGATCTGCAAAATTCAGGAATCGAAGGGTAAAGCGAATAAAAACCTGCACTCGCTCAAGCCGATTTACACCGAAGGCATAAAATGGCCTTCAAATGAAGGCTGCATATTCTAGCCTGGAACGAACAAAGGCGGAATAAAGTAACTTAAAAGTGTAAGGGTCCGAGAAGGTAGAACAGTTGCGACGAATAAACACTAACATAGAATACGATTTGGAGATGGTAGAGTCAATATGTGCAGAAAAGAAATTAGAATCGAAGATGACACCTAGGTCTTTGATCACACTGACCGCTTTAAGCCCAGAGTTTGAAATATAGTAGGAGGCAAGAAGAGAATTACGTTTTTTAGGGAAAGTTAGTTGGAAACATTTATTGGTGTTAAGGAAGAGACGATTACAGACACACCACTCATATAAGATGTTAAGCTCAGATTGAAGCGTAGAGGAATCCTGAGGGGTTCTAATCTCAGAGTAAATTTTAAGGTCGTCTGCATACAATAGATATTTGGAGGTAGAAAAGCACGAACTAACATCGTTAGTAAAGAGCACAAATAATAATGGACCTAAAATACTACCTTGGGGAACACCGGATGGTTAGGTTAGGTTAATATTCTGGAGCTCCAGACCTATATGTAGTTTTTTAACATCGGAGGTTGCCATAAAACGCCGGGAGGAAGTGTTGCCAAATGACACAACATAGACACAATCACTAAGATAGGATCTTAACCATTCAAGAAACACAGCATGGAAACCAAGACTAAAAAGCTTAGCAAGTAACATAACATTTTATGGGAGACTCTACCAAGCGCTTTAGAAAAGTCAGTATAAACAGTATAATATAAGCAGTAGAAGCTGACCAAACCATTTTTTTGGGCCGAAACCGAAACCGAATTTCGGTTTTTTTTAATATTCGGCCGAAACCGAAACTTTCTAGTTAAAATTAAAATCACCACATCAAGCATCAAATTCACCATTTTTCAACAAACGAATTTTACTTTCGGTAAATAAACAAAAAACATAACAGAAATAAATAAACATTAATTATTAATAAAAACTTTTCATTTTTAAAAACATAAACATAACAAAACCACCCATTCGTACATTATTCGCTAATATTCAAGATTAAATAATTAAATATTTCATTTAAAAAAAAAAATTAGTTTATTAACATTGGTGGCATCTGAATTCTCCTTCTCATCCTTTTACTATATATCTGCTCGACTGCACTAACTAGCTGTTCACTCGCTACACGATAAAATGTAAAAAAATATATTCTAGAATGTTTCGGCTTAGGCCTTTGGGAGATTTTTTGTCCGAAACTGCAACCGAAACCACTTTTTTGAGCCGAACCGAAACCGAATATTCGGTCGGACACTAATAAACAGAATATACAGTTTTTTAGCAGGACAGAAGAGAGACCATCATTACCTGTTTGTGACGAAAGCATTACAGCGCGAATACCTTTCGCCACATCATCCGAAGTTAAGACCAAACAGACTTACTGAGAACGTAAAAAATCCGCAAAGAGGTTAGCAGCATTCTCCATTGAGACAGCTGATTCCCCTAAAAGGGAAAGGATGGAATGTTGGAGCACTTTGTTTTAGATTTTATAAAGTTCCAAAAATTCTTTGGATTGCGTTTGATATTTAGTTGGAAACTCTGTATATAAATATTATATAGCTTTCATCCAGGTTTCTAAATTCATTCAGGTAATGAAGATATTTGTC
Organism: Melieria omissa; assembly: GCA_963971225.1. NCBI lineage: Eukaryota > Metazoa > Arthropoda > Insecta > Diptera > Ulidiidae > Melieria > Melieria omissa. Next base: position 117,838,108 of record OZ020267.1, read on the forward strand.
GTAGAAAACAAGGTTCTTTGTTAACTCGAACATTTTGTGAAACTTATTTTTCGGATTCTTAAGAAGCATTAATTCTTTCGAGTACCATGGAAGCATATAAGTTTGAGTAGTACAAATGGGGATATTAGCTAAGCAGATATCGCAATGATTTAAAGTTGCTATAACGTTTAGAGAAATCAGCATTCAAAAAAAGTGCGACCCAGTCGGTATTTAGAAAAAAGAATCAGAGAAGCGAAATTACACAAATTGAAATTAAAATAAATTTTTCTGGTAACAGAAGGCATTTCAAAAAATTAATAAAACTCGAGGTCTAAGTTTTGCAAGTTCGACTGGGAAATTGCAAAGGAACTACGAGACAACTTAAAATTTACGTAATTGCTAACAAAAATTAAATCTAAAATACGATTGAAGTTATATGCCAAGTCAATTTTAACAGATTATAAATAACAATTGTTTCGAACGGCCTATTTACAATAGATTAGAGAGAGAAAAGTTGCTAGCTATTGCACACAGCTTTGTCTGTGTTGGTGTAGTACAAATAATTCATGCTGAATATCACATTTTTAAGTTCCCTTAAGTTCTTAAGACTTCCTTTCCTTAATTCTGTGAGAATAGTGCTTGTACAAGATATCATAAGTGCTTATACAATGTGATACAAATCATTATTTAACGCTTTCCCTGTATTCCCAATATGACATTACATTTTGAACCGAAATTCGTACAATGTGCTATTGCCTTCAAGGATAGTGTTGGAAAAACATGAACGAATTTTTAAGTTAAGGCAGTTTCTCACCTTGTGGGAAAAAAAATTTTTTTTTTGCCTTATCGTGTAGATGTATATTTCAAAAATGTGCTCCAGAAATTTCAGATCAAAATCTGAAAAATTACAAAAGTTACAGGCCGTTACATAACGGAAGTGATCCGACTGACCTAACGGAAGTGATTGAAGGCGCTGGAGTGAACCAGTCGTCACCAAATTTTTTTAAAAATGTTCCTTAGGGCTTTTTCTAATAAACGAACCACGATCAGCCAAAAATATTGAAAATTGTTTATTTAAAAAAATAATAAGTGAAGAAAAAAAATGCGAAAATCTTACTTTTTTTTTCAAAACCTCATAACTTTTGTAATTTTGATTTTTTTTTCATGATCTTGGTTCATTAAATAGATAATACGATACACATTAAGAATGTGTTCGATTTTTGTGTTTCAGATCACGGGTTTTGACGGAATCACTTCCGGTAGCGGGACACCTCCTCGCCGACATACCGCCACTGATGGACGCCCCCTCCTCCCCTTTTTTGATTCATTCAATTTGAAAAATTGTATTCTCTAAATAAATGTGTGTTCATATCCAGAAAAAATTTCAAAATTTTCAGCGTTGTATCTTTAACCGTTTTCTCAAAAAAAAATCCTACAAAAAGTGCACTTTTTCGGATCCACAAGGTGAGAACCTGCCTTAAAAACATGTATACAAGGGTCGAAATGTTGCAAGAAGCAAGGCCTTAGTCTCTTAAGGGGGTGTTCTGTAGTAAAATTTTCAAAAAATCGATTTTTTTTTTTTGCATTTTTCAACAGGTAATGTTGTTATCTATCGTATAAAAAAAGGTCTTTGATGAATTCGGACCGGAAAGTCATTTGTAAAGGAGGTTTCGTCACGCGCTCCGCCGAATTTCCACAGTACTTTCAGTGAACAAAAAACTTTAAACGCGTTTTTCCCGAAACCATGTTTTTCGAACTGGTTCACACAATTACAAATGATTGAGTAGACGGATTTTGATAATTTTTTTTTTTTAAAGTTTCTAAAAGTTGTCGTTAAATAAATTTTTTTCATTTGAAAAAATGGGAAAAAAAAAATTTTTTACTTTCAAGTCGCGCCATTTTGAGAATTTTGATGAAAAACAAAAAAGCTCCCGTCGGACGATAATCGCAGTCATATAGATTACAACAAAAAAAAATTTTCCGATTTCCATGTTTCAGACTGGAGCAATCGTGTGAACCGTCAAGCATGTTTTTTTGGAGGGCATCACTTTGCGGCGCTGCAGTGCAGCAACGAATCCATATTTTTTCAAACCTTATACTGAATTTTGTAGTTAAAAGTATAATAAAACATTGAAAAAAAAACGCATAAAAAAAAAATTGAATAGTTACTTCACAGTAGATTTTCAAAAAACACCTAAGAAAACGAGCTGTTACTACAGAACACCCCCTTAATGTACTATATACTATGTAAGCCAACAGCCGCGCTTAAAACCAAACCAAATGTCCGCTAATACTGACAAGCACTTGTACCCATATAATAAAACCTTTATAAAAGTGGTGTAAATTTCCTGTGGAGAGATATTCTCACAATTAAGGACGCATACATTATGTTCACTCTCCCATAACGGTGGGAAAATCTTTGAGGCGTTCTCATGACGTCTTAAGTTCTCATGTTTTCTTATGCCACGACAGTTGCTGAAAATGTTTCTTTTACACTTCATGCACACGAAAAGGGTAGACTAACCAACAGTTGAAGTATAATGAAACTTCCCCCACACAAGTTATTGTGCTTACAAAGCGTGAATCGTTATTTAGAGGAAAACATGCACACCACATCTCTGTGCGACTTACATAACAATAATGGTTTTTTATGCTTTTGTAAGACAAATACGATCATCTAGGCAAATTGCACGTTACCAGTTGATAATTTGATACACTAAATCGAAATTACTAATAGAACATGAGAATTTTCTCACTATTTTTTTAATCTAGATATAATAGTTAGGTAGTTTAATGTTTATGTAAAGAACATAGAAATTCACGTGATTTATTAATTATTAGAGTCGATATTAAATTATTAAAAATTGTGACAAACTTTGTGGGAGGAAGAAGATGCAATAATGTACCATAACAGGCTTTCTTCAACAGAAATATTTTTTATTGATACGTTATTCAAGGAACTAACAAATGGTATTGCAGTTTATAATAATATAATAATAATGCGCCAAACTTTTACTTGATTTTCCATCTCATTCAAATTCCTGAAGGATACTTACTAATAAATATAAAATGTGAAATTTATACTCCGAAATGTTAATTTTCATAACCAAGTGTCAACATTTCGTTTAACTTACATCAATACCACATTATCATACTCCGCGGCTAATTACTTACATCATCTTCTTCGAGATGTTGGTAGGCGTCTAGTTTATCTAATCGAATGGTACCCTGAAAAGGATAAAACAGTGTTCCTTGCGTAATATCTACAGTTGTCCATACTGTTATTTCTGCTTCTTTGTTGATGGAAAAACTCGTTGCAGCCAAGGAAAAATCTTTTGGAATCAATACACACGTTTCCATTTTAATATTGAGTTGTTATTGTTTCTTCCCGTGGGATTGACACACGACATACGACACTATTCACAAATACGCTTTCGACAATCAAGCTGTTATCTCGAACTTAATACCGTTTTCCGATTAAACAGGAAGCACTAAAGAGGAACCCATTTCCTTCAATGCTCGACTAATACTGTTTGATCAGGACTGCTCGTACTAGCCATGACCTTCTAAAAGAAATAGCGCACACTTGATACACATCACACTAGTAAGACCAAAAAAATTAAAAGCCACTCAGCTAAGCTCATTTAGCTCAACGCTCCAATACGTTACCAAAAACAAGATCAACATTACACAACGTTAATTTAATCGATTGATCACACATACGTACACACGTACCTACGCGCATACATATACTATATGTATTTGTAAACATATACAGGTAGCAGCATGACTTTTCGCCAAGACAATTGTGAAGCGGCGGCTTAAGAAAGCAGCACTCGGCGGCGATGTTGCCGTCACCTGTTGCCTTGTTTGGCTTGTTTTTTGCTTTTTGTTTTTTGTTTTTTGTTTAAGACATGAATTGTTTGCTTGAGCAACTGTTGAATGAAATCAAGTAGGAAGCCCACACATATGTATGTATATATGAGACCAGGTTTTCAGCTCTCTTGAGCCAAGTTTAAGTATTTTGAGTCAAAAGTAGAAAGATAGACAGCAAGACTCTCCCAGTCAATTGCGGCCGGCTTGAAGGCGAAGCCAGTTCTTTACTACATCTCATTCATAATTTCTGTTTCCATTCTTGAGAGAACATTCAATGGCAAGAGCTCGTTATCATATAAATTTGTGAGTGAGCTATTTAAATCTTGAGTGGAAAATTACAAAGGAAAAATACAAATAACACCGATTTTCCCATTGAAGGCATCTCTTTCGCCACTGAGAAAAAATTAACTCCGCCCTTATTTAAACAAAGCTACGGGGTCCATATCGAAAATATTCTGCAACTGATATTTTTATGAATACGCTCACAAAAGCATTGTTTGATAAATTATGTTTTTAAGTCACACATTTGTAACTCCAGCCATTATAACTCCTAATACGCAAAGTTTCATGTTATTTTCTATTTTGTTTATTTCTAAATCCATTCACCCCAACCGTTAAAGTTACACCGAGCTTTATAGAAACATGTATATGTGCATATTGTGTGTAGATGTGTTAGTTACTTCAGGAAGAGCGCTTGCTTGATTTGGCGTTTGACAGCATTAATGCCAGAAAACTGGCTTCTACAGTAGCTCTTGCAAAAACAGTTAACCAATGAGAAGTTCATAGGCGAGCATTGCAACACTAGTTTCACCAATGAAAACTGTGCGATTCATTTTTAAAAATGAGTTATTCTTTTAATTAAAATGTCAGGTCGGTGGGAAAAATATTTCAAAATTTTATTGTTTTATGTATCAGTTCAATATAGCAATTTCCAAATTATACGCGTTTTTCTTAAGCGTTTGTATTAACGTTGCTTAAACGGAGTTTTAATTTCTTACAATAGCATTTCTTCGTTGGTAATTTTAAACATCCATAATATTTTACAGCTTTGCAGTTACAGATTAGAAAAAGCTAAAAAAGTAAATATAGTTCAGAAATCTTAAACTCACTCACCAATCCAGTTTTGATTAACTTTAAATTAGTTTTGTTTTAATTTTTTTATTTTTATTTATTTATAATTGTAGTATTATTATTTATAAGTGTAGTACGGCTTGGTTTGGTTTTTATAACCCGCAATGATATTAGAAATATGTACATAAGTAGTGACATATTGCACAATAAATACATAAATACTTGTTGCTTCATACTGCGCATGGTGTGACGTTTAATCTGTGTGCGATCAATCTTTTTGGATTCACAATTTATTTACAAGTTTGGACCCTGAAAAGGTTTATCAAATTTATTTGTGCTCAGTGTTCGGTTGTTTCTCAACAGAAGAGCATATGGATATGTTTCCCGCCAAACTGAACATAAATGCCGCAATACACCTGTTTCTTCATAATTAAAGGAAAGCAACCCTTGAAAGAAACAGAACGTGAGTGACCAAACTCAGTACCTTGTTTTTACGGTGACCATATAAACGTGAAATGTTACGTATCTTGTATTTTATTTTAATCTCGTGCGTAACTATGTACTACTCATATGTATCTTAGCCTTGGCATATACGGAGACGCAGAACAGTTCATCGCAGCACAGATGAAACTGTGTGACCAAGAAAATATGTGAACTACGTAAAAGAATCTCGTATAACCAGCGCACGTGTTTCGTGCTCGTTCCATAAACCCGGCAATATGAGTTTTTTGTCTGAATCAGACTAATTAAATTAATTAAATAATAGGTTATATTTCATAGTCTGAATAATAATAATAATATGGGTGTAATATAGGCTGTCCACACACTTTTTCAATTAGTTCTTTAATTTCTGCAAGAGAACGTATTGACTGTACGCAGAAAACTGTACTTCAACTACAACGCGACACCGGCCTGTGCATGTTTGTTCTGCGCAACACGTGGATGTGTTGCTCTATACGCTGTCATACAGTATTGTATTATTTATAAAAAACTGAACTGCGTTGAATTGTTCTGCTTGCGCGGTCTGCGTCTCCGTATACGTCTTGGCTTATGCATATATGACACAGGAATTTCTTTTGGACGAACAGTAATGTACAATAGCGCAAACTAGGATGATGTATCGTTTACTCATATAAATATGTTTTCTATTGTACCACTTATTTGAATAAAACTTTTCGAAATGATTATATGCCTGAGTTTCGTCCTTAGAATTTCGGAACGAATGGTCACCGTCGATATATCGCCATTCGAATGGACAATGGCATATTTTCATATGGGCGCATTAAGATCGCCTTGCTGTTAAAAACATAACGAGTGTGTGTCTTTTTGAATACATCGCGTTCTTTAAAGATGCCAGCAGGTGATTATCATACGGTGCTCTTTGGTAATCGGTTGTAGGGGTGCAGTTCATCTTTGTTTCTATTTTATGTCATACCAGTTTGATAAGCATTGTTCGTAGGAAGTTCGTTACATTGAACTTTTTTCTTCTTACAATTTAGACGTGGCTACCTGTACTCTAAGAATACTGCCATACTTGTATAGCGTACACACAAACACAATTTTCATCAACACGCAATGAAAAACACCTGTCCTGTGCGTAACGTATAGACTCGTTTAGAAGCTTAAGTGCACTCCCAGATTTGATGACTTTGCTGAGTGTAGCACTGTTCAAGTGACTTATCGCTTCACGTCCTACTGAGGCCGTTACAGATATACATATCAATATTGATACACATATCAATATACTCTACAAAAACGCAACTATAAAGAACACGTTATTAAAATTAATATCATTGATTCCACGGTCTACTATCAAAAACAAAACATTTTCTTTTAACATTTTTTTAAGGGCCAAATTTGTTAATCTTGAAATCAAAAAACCCACTAAGCCATGTTTCTCCATACAAACATTTAACCCTTGGTTTACCCCATTAGAATTTGATTTTCAAAAAAAGTGAATGAAAAACACGTGTCTAATTATTTTCGATTTCAAGTGTTTTCACAAATTTGGAAAAAAATACGTGTGGAATTATTTTTGATTTGGAGTTTTTTCACCAAGTTCAAAATCAATAGGCCTATTAAGTCACACCAAACCCATGTTACGTCCTTTTAGACCCCGATTTTCCAAAAGTCCCCTTTTAGTGAATGTTCATTTTTTTTAATGTAACTACAGTTCAAAATTCATGTTTGTCGCTTTAGCGGTTTGAGCTGGGCTATGATAAATAAGTCAGTTATATGCAGTGATGGTATATATATATATATATACGTTTATATACGTATATATATATATAAATATATGTTCGCTACAAGTCACACATCAATGATAATCAGTACGCACTTATTATTTAGTCGTGTCCTTCGATAGTAATAATGTGATCGGCTCAGGACAACCGCCGTGCCACCTTCCATACAACCCAAATATTTAATATTGAATAAGTTTGAAGTTATAAGCCGCATAGCATTGAAATTTAATATAGCGTCGTCCCATAGATGAGTCATCCTAATGATAAGATTTAATGGGCATTGTACAAGGGGCGTGGCACTTTTTTTGTGACCCAAATATTTTGCTGAACTATAAGTCGCTCAGCAATGAAACTTAGTACGAACCTACCATTTTCTCTTTCGACAGAGGGCATTCAATAAGGGGCAGGTATTGAATAAGAGGGCATGGAACCGCCCATATAATTTAAATCCGGTTCAAGCCAGTCCATTTCTTTACTGAAACTTAGTAGCAACATTGCTTATTTGTGGGCCTCGATTGCGTTAATCAGTAGCTCCCCCTCTTCCTTCAGTTGGTTTTCTTCGTCAATTTGCATCGCCATAGATTCGCCATCTCGCGTATTTCATTATAAAAATACAACAAATATCGTGCGAGACAAAGTTCGCGGGGTCAGCTAGTATTGATATCTTATATATAAAATTCTCGTGTCACAGTGTTAGTTACTATACTCCTCCGAAACGGCTTGACCGATTTTTATGAAATTTTACATACATATTCAGTAGGTCTGAGAATCGGCTACTATCTATTTTTCATACCCCTAAGGGGCGTGGCATATTTTTGTGACCCAATTATTCTGCTGAACTATAAGTCACAAAGCAATGAAACTTAGCATGAAACTATCATGAACTCATATCTTTCGACAGACGGAATGAGGCGGGTTTTGGACAACGGGGCGTGGCACCACCCATACAAGCAAAATCTTTAAAATGAAATATCTTCGAAATTGTAAGTAGCACAACACTGAAATTTAGTACCCCGTCGTCCCATAAAAGAGTCATTCCCATGGTAAGATTTAATGGGCGTTGGACGAGGGGCGTGGCACTCTTTTTGTGACCCAATTATTGCGCTGAACTTTAAGGGGCCCGAACACTGTAAACTGCGATTTTTCATATGTTTTTTATTTTATTTATTAAAAAAAAACGGACGTTCCGATTTACATGAAACTTTACACATATGTTAATAAATGTTTAGATTACCTTTTTTACTACCTTTTTTAATTCGATTTGCCCCTTTCAAAACTTAAAACGCGATTATCTCGAAACCATGTTTTTTGACCGCGTTGACAGCATAACTGAAAAAGTTTTTATCCGATCGACCTGATTCAAATTGCATTCTATTCGGGAATAGTGTCGCTTCTGCTCGACGTAGCCGTTTTTCGATATAACTATGCCAAACTTTTTTTTTTATAAATAATTTAGTGCAAAATTTTACGCGAAAAAAAAAACTTTTTCTTCAAACAGCCGCCATTTTTTTTCTAATCAATATTTTTAAAATCCCCTACGTCAAACAGTAGCCAGTAATGTATATTTCAAGAATCTTTTTTGTTTTTTGCTCTAGGAGGCTCCGTTATGCTGATTTGCTGTCAACGCGACAAGGGTCATTTTAAAAAGACGACATTTTGGATCAGCTACAGAATACAAACATGGCCACCAAAAAAAAAAAAAAAATTGTTTTCGATAATCTAAACATTTGTTAACATATGTGTAAAGTTTCATGTAAATCGGAACGTCCGTTTTTTTTTAATAAATAAAATAAAAAACATATGAAAAATCGCAGTTTACAGTGTTCGGGCCCCTTAAGTTGCACAGCAATGAAACTAAGTACGAACCTACCATTTTCTCTTTCGACAGAGGGCATTGAATAAGGAGTAGGTATTGAATAAGAGGGCATGGCACCGCCCATATAATTTGAATCTGGTTCAAGCGAAGTCCATTTCTTTACTGAAACATTGCTTATTTGTGGGCCTCGATTGCGTTAATCAGTAGCTCCTCCTCTTCCTTTAGTAGGTTTTCTTCGTCAATTTGCACCGCCATAGATTCACCATCTCGCGTATTTCATTATAAAAAAACAACAAATGTCGTGCGAGACAAAGTTCGTGGGGTCAGCTAGTATATATATAAGTTTTCTTTCAATAAAATCAATGAGTTGTTCACAAAACTAAAAAAGATGTTCATGAACTTTTATTCCTTTACGGACCATTGTACGATACATCGAACAGACTTGAATGAGCTGTAATTCCTAACTGAAATGATGTTTTTATTATTTTGATGAATTTTATTGCGGAAATGATCAAATAGAATCAACATTTAAACCATTTTATCTCAAAAAATGCGGAAGTTGACCGGAAAGGGTTAAGTGAATTGTTTAATTCGTAACTATCCTATAGTCAGTAGTTAAGTACATTTGTTCATTGGCTAATAAATCATTAAAGAATTATATAAACCCATTATAGACACCCATTGGTGTCTGCCTTCAATGTAAAATATTGCTATGACAAATATTATATTTTGTTCGATACCAAAAACATTTTTTAGGTCGAATCCATGGAGGCATACAAATACACTGGTTGTGTGGATGTGTTCTCTGCGAGTCAAAAGCAACGTTCGACACTAGGTTCGAGCCCGTACGAGTGAGTATTAGATGTGGCCAAAAGTATAAGTAGTAGTCCTAGGTTAATGAAACTTGGCCCAGATGATTTTGTATAAAAATATATGTCTGAAGAAAGAGTTAACAAAATTGGTTTACGTACACTCCTACTCCCTACTCCTAATATATGTGTCAAATAAGAAGATATTTTTAAAATATAGAATTTTATTCATCAGCCGGGCGAAATAAGACATAACGCAAAAATGGGCTGGATATGCCACACCCATTGTGTATAGGCATACTCAACAAACCAAGAAAACTCATATATGCAAATCTTGGTATTCAAACGTTTTTGATTAAATTAAATACAAGGTATATCAGTATGAAGTGAGCCTGTTTTTGCGAAAATAAAACACTAATTTTTAACTGGAAAGTAAAAAACATTTTATTTAAAGCCATTGACCATTGCTAGCCACACATTTTGTCCATCTTTTATGCAATTTGTGGACACCGCGCCAATAGAATTGTTTGTCTTTTGAAGCAAACCAATCAGACACCCAATTTTCGACTTCCTCGTAGGAATCGAAATGCTGCTCAGTAAATGCGTGTCCCATCGATGAAAACAAATGTAAGTCTGGTGAATCCGGCGGGTGGGGTAGCAGCTCCCAGTCAAGTGCTTTGATTGTATCCTGAACCGGTCTTGCTTTGCAGTGTCTTCTGACTCATTCTGATCGTTTTTTGATCAATGCATGGTTTAAATTGATCATTTGTTGTCGGTAGCGATCAGTATTAACGGTTTCGCCAGGTTTTAACAACTCGTAGTACACAACTCTGGTCCCACAAAACACACAGCATTGTCTTCTTGCCGAATCGATCTGGTTTTGCAGTCGATGTTGAAGGTTGTCCCGAATTAACCCATGATTTTTTCCATTTAGGATTCTTAAAGTAGATCAATTTTTCATCGCCAGTAACAATTCTATGCAAAATTTATTTTCTTTCTTTGAAGCAAAATTTCGCAAGTGTTTTTTCGTATTTCCATTTTCCACACTTTTGGATCTTTCCCATAGCTTTTAAACGGACAGAAATTGTTGCTTGTGCAACATTTAACATTTCTGCCATTTGCTTTTGACTCAAAGAGTCATTTTTATCCAATATCGTTTTGGTGGTCTTTCACGTTCTTCATTTCTCACATCAAAATCATTATTTTTGAACCCTTGAAACCATCTTTTGCATGTTGCTCTTGATAGAGTATGATCATCATATGCCTCGACAAGCATTCGATGCGACTCTGCAGCACTTTTCTTGAAATGAAAACAAAAAATTAATGCTTTCCGCAAATCATCACAATCTGGTACAAACTTCGACATTTTTAACACGATGAAAAAATAGAATGTGGCTTGACAGATGTCATAGCAACAAAACAAAAAAAATTAAGGTTCGTTCACAACAAATATTCCCTATCGAGACATTTGTGTCTTGAGGCTCACTTCATACTGATATACACCAATACCTCGCTTTGCGTTGAATTAGTACTAATTTTCACTGTGCGTCGTTAGATTTTCGAAGTTGCGTTGTTTTGGGTTCGAGTCTTTAATTTTTTTTTTTTTTAATTTCCTGTATTTCTAAAAGATTGCACGACTTTTGTTTCTAATTGCGCCATGCCATCAAAACTCGGGGATTCCCCTTCTAACTTTTGTGCAAGAAAGCCGACTTACGACAATAGCCACTATGGACTCATCAGAGAGTGATTAATTTTTATTTTGTTTCTATAAATTAATTGAATATTTTATTTTGTTTTAATTAAATTTGTTTTTTTGTTTTTTATGTATGTAATAAAATTATTATTTTTATTATATTATTTTTGTTTTTTAAATGTTTACTTTGTTCAATTTTCTTTTTAAAAAGTAGTATTTTCGTAACCCTGGAACCTATGTTCGATCTTTACATGGTTTGCTATAGAAAATTATAATTCACTTTGCGTCGTTTCAATTTGCGTCGTGTTTTTTTGGAACGTAACCACGACGCAAAGTGAGGTATTGGTGTATATGCAAATAACATACATTGTACAAGTCGTTAAATTTTAGTACTGCTTTGGTTGAACAAATGTTGTAATTGTTGATTGTTTTAGCTTCAACTTTTCATTTTCAAATAAAAGTGATATTTGTATTATGAGGTATGGAATTTTTGAATTTTGTCCTTTTATGAGAGGTTTTCTAATCAAAATGGTTTGAAATATAGTGTCGGCGTCCAGTTATTACAGCGTCCGGTTATTGGAATAATATTCGTATTGAAAACTTGATGAAATTGCTGTGTCTGCGAAATTTGTCCGGCTATTAAAGTTGTCCGGTTATGAGGACTGTCCGTAATAAGGATTTTCACTGTATATCATCATTTTTCAATACATTCTTAATATCATCTATAACGGATTAAAAATTATCACAAAATAAAGCGTTAAATGCTATAGCTTTGCGGAAAAAAGCTGTAATTCAGAGCTTGAAATTTTAGTGCCGTTTCAATCGTATGAAAATGGACATCTAATTGATGAGTTACCCCACACGGGGTATAGACAGCGATCCTTCAGTCGTAGCCTTTGCCGCTGTGCCCAGTAAGCCTTCGTGATCGGGCTTTCGCCAGAGATTTCCTGCCAGTCCAGCCGTAGTCCTTGCACCACCGTAGTCCTCGTGCTGGTTCTTCTGTATCCTCCCCCCAGTCCAAAATTCTTCTTGCATGACCGTTACTAACCGAATGTCTATAATCTGTTCCCTGCTTCAATGCCTGCATTCGGTTTCGGCTACTGCCCTTGCGATGCTCTATCGTGTAGTCACAGCTGTGCAACCGCTCGATCTACCGCGCTAATTGGCCTTCCGGGTCTTTACAGTTCAGTAGCCTTCTCAATGCCGCATGATCTGTTCGCAACCACAGATTCACGCATTCCAGTACTGCCAGCAACTCCATCCGTGTCACACAATAGTTGCGTTCGGATTTTGGCAAGGTCTTGCTGAAGTGTGCCAACATCTTCGGTGTTCAGCACAAACTTCTCTCCGCCAATGGAGAATGCCAGTATCGGGGCAAAGTTCCTGCTCTTCGCCCCCTTGAGTGCTTGATTCTTTTTCATCAGTTTGTGCAAGCTGCTGGTAATGTTAGCGAATCCAGGGACAAATCGTCTGTAATACGTGCACAGGCCCAGGAAACTGCGGATTTCGTGTAGATGTTGTGGTCCGGGCCACGCATTTCCCGTCGTAATTTTTTCCTCATCGTACTCTTCGTGCAGATACCGTATGACCTTAATACCTCTTTTGGAGCAGGGAGCATTTCTTTAGATTGAGTTTAAGGCCAGCTCTTTGTATCCGCTCGAACACTTCCTTTAGCTTTTCCAAGTTGTCGTCGAAGTTCCAACCCATAAATGATAAGGATAGATTAATTCGGCTGGTTATTTTTTAAGAAATCTGATTAAGAAGTTCACAGCGAGAGGTGTAGGAGGTAATGTGATATTGGAATCGGAGGAACCGAAGGGCAAAGCGAAGAAAAGATTTCTGAACTCGTTCAATGCGATTGATGTAACACTCATAGTAAGATCTTCAGCTGAACGAGGCATATTTTAATTTAGATCGGCCGAAAGAGATGTAGAGCAACTTTAAAGTATACGGATCAGAGAATTCTGAGGAATTACGTCTAACAAAAGCTAACATAGCATACGATTTGGAAATTATAGAATTGATGTGAATGAAATATCCTACAATATGAGCAAATTGAATAATTTACATAATAGATTACGGTATAAACAAACATATAGATAATACATACATACATAATTAGCACAACTCGAAACTAAGATCTATCATGCCGCAACCATTGTTGTGTGAGTGCCTTTTTATGTGCCTGCGGATGTGGATCGATAATTCTATATCCATTGCGCACGGTGAGTTGATAACTTTACAGTATAAACATTATAGATGAATTAATTTAAGGAATTATTTTCGATTTAATTTAAACATTTCACTTCAATGCTGATAACATAAATCGACTGACGAAAATTCGACTGACAGTGAAATATTTGTATGAAAATTTTCCGTAAGAAATGTAAGCCAAAACTAAAGCTATAAAATAAAACTAAGTTTTTCGTGTTTTTTAAGAAAAAATATTTGACGGTTTTGTTTTATTTAAAATTTTTTTAATATATTTACGAAAGTTTCTATGCGTATACAAATTTATTGTTTCCCGGGTGTAATCCCTTACATTTTTAGTCCCGAAAATCCGGGAATTGGAAACAAACCGGCAATTGACATCCATGGTGTGTATGTATGTGTTGAGAATGCTTGTTTTGGGATCCTGTTCATTTTCCTTGTCGATTCGCTTACGTCAATTTCGTAATTTTTTTTATATTTGAAGCTTCAATATGTTTAAAAGTACTATACAGGCTATTTGTTCTTGCGGCCTCAGAACTTCTCCTTTCTTTACAAAGGGCACTATATCTGCTGAGATTTACAAGAAAGGGTGTCTAAACCGTCGCCTTATATCATTCTAAAAAAAAAAATAATGTTTCGACAGTATATTGGCCCTATTTAGCCACCGCACACTACGCCCGTTCAACATTGACTTTGTTAGAAAAAAACATTGTCAATTATGTTGCAAAAGAGGAGATTCTGCCAAACGCTCCAGAATTCCGCTCTAAAGAGAGATATTGGGCTTTTGTCGAGCGAAATTTAAGGAAGGAAGGTCGAGTTGCCGCTGACGTCAAGGACTTAAAAAAAACTGGCTAAAGACCAGCACTGCTGTTACAAAAGGGGGTATGCAGAATTTGCGGTGTAACAACTTCTTTGTTAACAAAGATTTCAAAGTGAGTTCTTTTTCATAATTAAAATGAAACATTTGTTTATTAATTGTATTAAAATGTATTCCCCGTACTGACGCGATAAATTGTCAATAAGTATATTTGGGTGAAGTCAGGATTTTGATGGATGATTTCATCGAAACTCCCACATTATCCCGCGTCCAAATAAATACCATAATTACAAGTGATTTATCTTAGAATTCATAACCATTAGCTGCCCCAAAGTTCTCCTCTGCAAAATTTGTAAAAATGGCTTCAAAGATTTTTCACCGAGCAATTTTTGTTATAAGGCTGTCAACACCGCAAAATGATTAATTGGAGAGCGGATTATATCGATGGATATGGATGGATGGATGATTTTCTGAAAATTTAAGTAATTTTTTTAATTTATATGTTTTTTTTACTATTTTGTAAAAATTATACATACTACTGTTTCCAAAAGGTGATATTGTATTTATTTTGAAAATTCTTTATTTATTCTTCCAAATCAATTTCATCCCCTTCAAAGGGGATGAGGGGGATCCGTTATGCCAACGGATTTTCCAATCTTCGAAACACTGATTGTAGTCACTTTCTGGGATGGCCTTCAGTTCCGTCTTCGCTGTGGCTTGAATCTCCTCTATCGTATCAAAACGGTGTCCCCGGAGCGGTCTTTTGAGCTTGCTGAACAGCCAGAAGTCGCACGGCGCCAGATCAGGTGAATACGGTGGTTGCGGAACGATATGGGTTGAGTTTTTCGCGAAATGATCACGAATTACGAGTGGTGTAAAAACCAAGAATTGCCTTTCCATAATCCCGGCCTTTTTAGGCGGATAGCGGAAGGAATTCATAATGCACAACACCACGATAATCGATAATTCAAATGTCACCTTATTTTTGGACGTATATGATCACTTCGCTTTTTTTATTGCTCGATTCACTCTTTGAGTCGAAATTCTTTTAAAAAATTTAAAATTACCCATTAAATCGATAACAATTATTAATAAAAAATTTAAGCGACTATGGATTTCATAATTTCAAAAACAGTACAACCCGCCCATTTTCATATACATATAGTATAGCTCATCAAAAGAATTATACAAACATATGGTTGGTTGGTTAAGTGGCTGCCTTTGTATGAGACACACTTGGGCCGATGGGCCCGTTGTTATACGACAAATTCCACCCGTTTGAAATGTGTATGCAACACTGTTTTTTCCAACATGTGATACAAGACACATTTCAAACGGATGGGGGAAAGGGAGGGAGGGGACCTACAGTTTAACGCCGAATCCGAACGGCGATTGGCAGTTTTTTCTTTCACAGTTGGAGGTTTTGCCATTACCTGCCAAGAGCGCACTTGTGCGATTCTAGTAATTCTCATCTGCTTCATGTGGATAGCGATAGAAGTAAATGATTGTTTTTTCCAGCCCAAGCCAGGAATCGAACCTGGGGCACTCGGTATGAGAAGCCAGCGCGCTACCCGCTGAGTTATCGAGGCAGACATACACACTTAATCTTATAATCTCTCCAAACATGTACTTTTGTATGTATTGTTCTTTAAATTAAATGTAAAAGTAATATAAAAAAAATGTATGGTTCGATCAAAATCTCGCGACCCCGGGATTACATTTTTTAATTTCGAAAACCCCAAGGTGCTATTCTAACGATAAATACAGGGCATATAACGCTTTCAAGCAATTTGAGACAATCTGTTCTCTCTGTCTGGTCCTACCGCTGTTTGGTTTTTCGGTGTAAAATTTTTGAAATTTCCACTGTAGTTCAATTAGCATTTGTCTCAAGAGTCT
Organism: Melieria omissa; assembly: GCA_963971225.1. NCBI lineage: Eukaryota > Metazoa > Arthropoda > Insecta > Diptera > Ulidiidae > Melieria > Melieria omissa. The sequence continues at coordinate 117,854,519 of OZ020267.1, forward strand.
ACACTATAAATTTCATACACTTCGTGTTCACTCACTTTTAAATTAAAAGCCACTCACCCTATACAATTGTTCATTTTGACAGTTTTCTGCTTTTTACAGTGAAAATTTCATTTTTCCTTAATCTCCGTGCACGTTACAATTTTATTTAGCCAAACATCGAAGGCGTTACTAAGGTTCGCCTGAAATTAATGAACTAAGTTTCGCGTCTGTCAACTACACATACGCGTTCTAAGAATGTACCACAGTTTCCGTTTTCCATCATACTTGCTTATATGTGTATTTATGGGTATATGCACATAATAGCACGTTGAAGCACCATAAAATTAAAACATACCGGGCTACTGTATACGTGTTGAATGGATACACTTCATTCGCCTCGAATCTTCATCGAAAACAACTTCCAACCAGTCGCTAAACTTCATTGGAAGATGTTATTTAAAGCTGTTGCACGTTGACTGCAATAGCCTCAAGCGGTTGGCGTTCAAATTAAATTAGTTTGTATCTGCTCTTATTGTGCACGTTATCTTCTTACTTGTTTTGGCAAGAATTTCAATGAATGAACACTCGAGTCCGCCTGGCTAAGTAGCGTGTGCCCATGTGTGCATAACGCTTTATTCGAAGGGCTTGGTAAGGGACTTGGTTAAGGAACAAACCACTCCAAATTTTGTTGAGGGTCTCAAATAAATGAATTTCATTTATATAAGTATACCTGTAGTATGTTCAACTGAAACGGAATAATTGGATTGTATATTAATATATACAATACGATACAATAATACCAATAATACCAATCTTTATTACAGTCGATCCGGCCCTCCAATAATAATGTAATAGTAATATTTATATAAAAGTGTGTAAAGAACTTTCATGTTCACTTTATGCCATCACGAATGAAAATTTTTGTATTAAATTTCATTTGTTTTATAAAACATTTGTGTCAAACGCAAGGAAAATTCGTTTTAAAACATATTATCTCTTGAGACCAAGCATATGCGCATTTGTGCGTTTATGCCCATGTACTACGGATCACAATTGTTGTCCATTTTGCAATCCCGGTATTTTTGGAACTTAAAATTCGAATCCCGGGATTTATGTAACAAACTTTCAAATTAAAATAAATAAATACATGTTTATCATATATTTTCCATAAAAATGGAAAGAGTTTACACATTTGGGTTAGTTTCAAAATTTTTCATCTAGTTTATTCACATTTTGTTTAACTTTAAACATTTTCATTCAGCATTTAACTTCAGTTTGATAACATTTAAAAATAAAATGCATATATATGCATATTTGATAAAAAAAAATAAAGTAATTCATTTACTTGTACTTTTAGTTTTCTTTGATTTCGATAAAAAAAGTTAAGCGTTTTGATGAATGAAAACTGAGATCTTAAAAATACTTAAACATTAAGTGTATTGTCATCTAATCTAGAACGAAATTTATTGCAAATCAACCCTGCTGAAGAGAAATATCTTTCGGATTCAACACTTGTTGGTTGAATGCTTAGTAAATAATTACAGTGAAATTCCTCTTAACCGGCCACGCACCGTCGCAGTGTTTTTGTCCGGGTATGGGAGATGTCGGCTTATGGTGAAGGGGGGAGAGGGGCCTAAAAAAATTAGTTTAAATTGTATCCAAGTGTTTCTGTAGTTTATTTATTTAAAATTTTGTATGAATTTATAAATATTGAATATTAATTTAATATGTACAAGTCTTTCAGATTTAATACAACTTTAGTTGAAAAAATTTTGTAATGGCATAACTGATTGCCTAAACACTGATTATCTTTATTTAAAATGTTAATTTTCAAGTACGAGTTGTATTATAGGGTAGTACAGATTTTTTAGAAACTGGTTGGCATATTTTTGAATATTGCCCGTTTATGAGAGGTTTTTTTGCGTTAAATTTATTTCGTCTGAACTTTCCAAATTATTTCAATAAAGTATTACAAGTCCCCGAATTTTCGGGACTAGAAATTGTTCGGGATCCCGGGATTGCGATGCCTACTATGTACACATGCATCTGTATGCCTATAAGCAAAATAAGTATACATCGTATGAAAGTATAATTACGATTTTAATAGCCGTCAATCAATCTACAGTCTGCCGTGCAGTATGAAAATAAGGTAGTCGCAAAACCTGCTCATTTGCCAGTTGGTAGTCTCATTACACAGCCATTCAGATATGGACAAGAATGAGCGCAGGTAGGAGTATGTGTAGCAGGTTCAAGCGGAAGCTGTTGTTGATTAAGGCACCAACTCAATTCAAGGTAGAATTGTGCGCAGTTTGCCATATGCTCTGGGCAAAAGTCCATACCTTTATTTTTAACGTAACAGAAACTGTTTTGTTGATTGCTTTTTATATGCAACAGGAAAGACGTTCTCGAACTATGGTGTGGTAGCAAGATTCATGAGAGGTTGTCGACAGTTGAGATTCTTCTTCGCCGCAGGTGGTGCAATTTTATTGGAAACAGTGCACTGAAACAATACCAACATTATATTATATTTTTTTGCTATTATTGAAGTGTGTACGTTTTAAATAAGTTTAATGTGCGTACCGATGAGGAAAACTCATTGCTATTAACTTTCCTTAATTTTACTTTTATGAGAAATAGATTTTGTTTAAAAGTGCACGTATACAGCAGACATCCACCTTTAACAAGAGTCATAATGCAAAAATGTTAAGTCGTATGTAGGCAAATGAATTGGAGATGCACTCCGAAAACCTGAGATCAGTCAAAGTAAATTTTCCTAAATTCCTAATTTAAGTTCCTAATTTGAAATCATAATATGTTATGCTAACAAAAAGTAAGTCAAGTACATTTTGCGATTTTAAATACATTTCAACGCAATTAATGATAATATAAACATAAAAGACTTTAATTGTTAGTTCTTTGCGTATTAGTCCTCGTTCATTATTGTTTACTAGGTTGAGTAGTTCACGCATTTGTTCATTTTATTGAATCGATAAACCAGTTTAATGCTTCATTTTCAAATTGTTTCTCTTCTTGTGTGCCAATATTCAGGCCTGTTCCAGAAAAAAGTGGTGAGGTTTTTAATAGTAAAAGGAAAGGTATTTCCATTTTTCTTTTTATGCGCGACCATCGGTGGACTCCGACTCTATTGCTAATTCGTTTCAATGTCGATCGAAACTTTCAAAAGAGCGACCATTTGCAAAATGATTTCCGCGTATGCAAAGCGCTTTGAGGCTGTCTTCTTGTGCACTAGACATGATTTAGTTTTGCATGGAGATTCTTAATAATGGGCTCTCGATGCTCCGCAACCTCTCATTTTATGCGCTTTGGTAAAAAAGGGCATGAGCCAAAAAATGTTGGGGCTAGAGTGGGGCTAAATGGAGTCGCATCGAGGTTAAGGTTCACAAAAAAGCTGGGAAATTCGACAAATTGCACAAACATGCAAACATTTCTATCAAACATATTTGGGCAGTTCACGATAACGTGCAAACGGTCTTGCATCATGGCAAATAATTCCAACGCAACAACAAAGTGAACGCATTTGCCGTTGCCCAGCAGCTGCAAATTTGCAACACTGAAAACCTATTGCATATTATTGGGCATGGGCAACAAAGATGCCAATCAATCAGCTGTTACAATTGTCGAAATGAAGCAGGAATTGTCGAAATGAAGCAAAAAAAAGAAAATAAAAAGAAGTGGACGGAGGAGGAGATTTGTACATTTTTAAGTTTTTTGCAAGAAGCGCTGGAGTTAGAGGTGTAAATTGTATTCAGATTCCACAGCGGCAGAAACTTATGCATGCTCTTTTTACTCGCAGGCTCCCACGGCACAAATATTCTATTCTTCTTCTTCTTCTTCTTGATTTATTCTTCAAAAACAGCTGTGAATTTGTTCTGCAACCGTTTGCCATGAAATTGTAAGAAGTGTGCCCAGTGTTGATGGCAAATATTTGAAATGACATGCATTTGCCCAGCATTTTGCACGTTATCGCGAACTGCCCTATTGTTATGATGAAGCACTTTGCCACATACTTTTAGGCACGCACTTTAGAGTACGGCCGGCTTGCTACAATCTCGATATGGCTAGGATGGCTCGCGATGGATGGAGGATGGCTCGGGATAGTCCAATTGGAATGTGCGAGAACAGTCGGCGCGATAGGTAGACAAGTATAAAAGGCATCTGGGTACAGCGCAGAGGGGCAGTCTAATTTGAGCAAGCAAAGGTAAAACCTGGAATAGTCCAATAAGTAGTAGCAAGTGTAAATTTTAAAATAAAGTGATTGCTGGTTTTGAAATACGTTTCGCGTTGAATAATTGAAGTGGTTTAATTATTTTTTAAGCACAATTCAGAGAGACTAAAGCCTAGAGAGAACTAATTTTCGTAACATTTGGCGTCAGAAGTGGGATTGTGCTACTAAAAAAAACAAAAGAAAAATAAATAAAAAATTGTAAAACGCAGGCATGGTTAAACTCAATCAGCTGAAGGTGGACCAGCTGAGAAAGGAGCTGGCTGCCTGGAATTTGCCTACTGCTGGCGGAAAGGTGGAGTTGCAGCTGCGCTTGGGCGAGGCATGTGAGGCACGAGGCGTCGATTGGACTGCGCACGAGTTCGGTACGCAGGAGCTAGAAACGGCGGCCAAAGTGGAGGAATCTCCTGCGGGTGCTGCGTCGCCGCAAAATATGGCTACAGCGGCTGCGCTACTACAAGCAATGGACATGAGCCAGCTGCTTGTGGCGATGAAAGGCATGGTCCAGGAAACCGCCGCGACACTGTCAGGTGAAATGCCAGCGAAACTGGAAACTACGAATCGAGAAATGGCAGCGAAACTGGAAACTACGAATAACGAAATTTCGGCGCAAATGGCAGCGAAACTGGAAGCTACGAATCAGGAAATTTCGGCACGAAGGGAAACGGTGAGCCATGAAATATCGGCGCAAGTGTCAGCGAAACTCGAAAGTGCAAATGGCGAGTTTTCCAGAAGGCTTCAGAAAAATTCTGCGCGCTTGGCACAGAAAGTGGAAGAAATCTCCAACATGCTAAGTGTAAAGTTGGAGCACCTGGGAACTCGAGTGGAACATCTGGGTAAACGAGTCGACGACCTGGATGATTCCCTGAACAGACAAGTTGATGACCTTGATGATTCCCTGAGTAAACGATTTGACAGCCGGAGGTAGAGCCGGTTGTCACCGGTTCCGGAAAGTTTTCCCACCCGAACAGAAAAGCCTACTTATGATGGTGCCGTTCGATACATTTAAACTGAAATTCGAATTGGCTGCTTTGGAAAATCAGTGAACCGATGTCAGGAAAGGTTGAAGATTGGCACTGGCGCTTAAGGGTCCTGCGGCTGAGGTTATTAAATCGGTTTCAGAATGTTTAAGTTACGAGGCCATCATGAGAGCGCTGTACTCGAGCTGTACGAGCACAAAAAACCGCTGTACTACTCTGAGCTGAAAAACCACATATTCAGCAGACATTGAGCCGCACGTACATTTGTCCTACCCGGAAGTCGGCGCTGATGTTCTCGAAAGGATGAAGATTGAGGCGTTTATTGAAGGTCTTCATGACGAGAAGACACGTCGCAGTGCGTTAATGATGAGCAAGCCGACATTTAAGGAGACGGTGACCAGTGTGATGACGTATGAGGTGGCATGGATTGGAGGCACTCGGATACGCCGAATCCAACCGGACATTCCGATCCAGGCCATGAGCTCTGACACCGGCCAGGCCGCGAGCGGTCTCCTCACATAGTACGAGACCGCCGTCAACGAAAGAAGCGTTGCCGTTCTCGATCACAATCGCCGGGATCGTGACAATCGAGACTCAGCCAACAAGCGCAGGGGTGAGGACAAGGAGCCGTTAAGCTAAAAAGGGTCAGCCCAAAGTGGGGTGAGCTGATCCCCACAATCTGCTGCCCCACCGTCGACGTCCCGCAGCTGAAATGATAAGCCAGTAGGCTGACGATTGAAGGAAAAATAAACGGAATGTCGTTTGTGTTGACACTGGATACTGGCGCGTAATATTCAGTCATAAAAAGGAAGCTTCTGAGGAATTGGGAACCACTGATTGGCATACAGCTAAGGACAGCGACTGGCGAGCGTGCGCCGGTAAGAGGAGAAGTCACAAAAATGATTGCTATCGGATATAATCGATCGATCGCGCATATAATGAACGACGTGACTATCGGCGTGGATTTCATGATAAGGCACGGGTCTACGCTGGACCTAAAAGAAAATGTGCTGAAGTATGCCAACGTCGTATTCCCGCTGCACACATAATCATCCGACGTACATAAGTGGAACCTAAAAACGGCAAAATACCAGTCAGGATACGCAACCCACTTGATACACCCAGATATGTCGGAAAAGATGCGATGATTGGCTAGTGTAGGGAAGCTGTAGTAGTGGTCAATTGCGAGAGTAGCACACCTGGAACAAATAAGAAAATCGGTTTTAACATGGACGCCATACCGCAGGAGAATCAGTGGAGCAACGAATTGACACCCAAGCAGAAACAGAAGGCGCGGTCACTCCTGCAGCATTATGGGTCAATATTTGCAGTAGAAGCAGGCGAAAGAACAGCTAAAGTGAGACACAACATCGACACCGGAAGTGCGAAACCGATCCGCCAACCGCCAAGGTGGGTTCCTCTGGCCAAGAGGGAAGAGGTCACAAATTTGATCGAAACAATGCGGAAAGAAAATGCCATAGAGCCGTCGTCAGGCCCTTGGTGCTCGCCGGTCTTGCTAGTCAAGAAAGAGGATGGCAGTACCCGTTTCTGTGTGGACTATCGAAAGCGTAATGACTTGACCAAGAAGAACAGTTATCCACTACCTCGAATCGATGACACCCTGGACACACTGTCAGGCACACCGTGGTTTTCCACGCTCAACTTACGCAGCGGCTATTGGCAGGTAGAGCTTGAAGACAAGGACAAGGAGAAAACGGCTTTTAGTATTTTAGGAGGTCAAGTATCTGGGTCACACGGTTTCCGCCCGCAGAATACATACGGATGAAGGCAAAAAGGAGTGGCCCCGACCGTGCAATCTACACGAACTTCACAGTTTCCTGGGCCTGTGCACATACTACCGACGATTTGTTCCTGGATTTGTGAACATAGCTAGCAGCTTGCACAAACTGACGAAAAAAAGCCAAGCTTTGGTGTGGAACGAAGAGCAGGAGCAGGCTTTTGCACGACTGAAGGAATAACTGTGTACTGTTCCAATTCTGGTCTTCACCGTGCCCGGAGAGATGTTTGTGCTGGATACAAATGCAACCGGACGGTGTGCTATCACAGATATATATGGCCAAGAACAAGTACAACAACAAGATTTTGTCGAAACCTGAACGCAACTACTGTGTGACACGGAGTGAACTGCTGGCAGTATTGGAATGTGTGAAACCACAGATTAAACAGTATACAGAATGCGCATGTCGACCAGCGAAGCAATCTGAATTTCGGGTGGTTGAACAGAACTTCTGTCTCTGTAAATTTCTTCTTCTGAGCTCTGTTATTGTAATTTCGGTAAGTGCCGAGTGGTGCGAGCGAGCTCGTGCGCTCGATGCCGGCCATAGAAGTTACTGTTATTTTCAATGAAGCGAATGAAGGGCGATGTGCTATCGTTGTTGTTGTGTTGATCAGCGAATGAAAATTGTAAATTTTGAGTTTTTGTTCCTGGCTGACATTGGCTGGCAATTCCCGACTTTTTTTCATGTAATTATGCGTTCGACCTTCTGCGTGAAGAGATTTTTATTTCCTTATGAGCACTTGACGGCAAAGGTTTCACTAATTTTGGCGTAAATGACTTCTCGCCGCGATTTATTATTTTATTTTCACGCCTTTTATCCCACTCTAGGCCCCCAACTTTTTGGCCCAAACATTTGTTTGTGAAACCTAAAAAAATAAGAGGTTCCGAAGAATCGTAATTACAAATTTGTGCATTTAATCATGTGTGTCATATGATATGGAAAATGATATAAGAAAAAAGTAAGTAAGCAACGACGATCCCGAATGATGGCAGAATAAATTTTTTGTTTTGCTTTTTTTCGATATATGTATGTATGTAAATCCACATTTTAAAAGATATTTCGTCCATAATTTAATAATTAATAATTAACTAGCACGACAGCCCGCTTACGCGAGACTAAGGCCTAGCTTCCCGCAACCACCCGTGTTGTGCGTGTGAATTTTTGTACGCGGGTGGAAGGGACCTACAGTTTTATGCCGGTTCCGAACGGCAGGTTGGGAGCTTTTTCATAGGCAATTTTTACTCTCAGAGGTTTGCCATTTCCAGCTGAGAGGACAGCCACCGAAAGAGAAAACGAGTTTCCCGTTATTTTTTTTAGGTGTTATTACAGGCAATATTTAAACCTGCGGTTGCTGCCTTTGACTCGTTGTCCAACGCACTAACCAACTGATCCACGGCGGCTGCAATTCGTACATAGCGATTGTAAAAAATCGTTTAGCTATCATCAATATTAAAAATAGTGTGATATTTATATATATATTTATACCGTAGTGACTTTTTAAGTCGATAAGTTATCCCCTTTTGACATTCGTCCTCATATATTTTTGCACGCTACACTCCGTCGTAAGCAAAAATAATTAAAATTCAATGTTTCATTTCCTAGCCGGCAACAATAACAACAACCATAGCTTATTGCTCTTCTCCCATATATGTAAGAAGAATTGGCACTTCATTTTGTTGACCGACAGCCGGCCTCGATAGTCAAGCGGGTAGCGCGCTGGCTTCTCATACCAAAGGCTCCAGGTTCGATTCCTGGCTCGGGCTGGTGAACAACTCATCTACTTCTATCGCTATCCACATGAAGGGAATGAGAATTACAAGAATCGCACAAGTGCGCTCTTGGCAGGCAATGGCAAAACCTCCAAGTGTGAACGAAAAACTGCCAATCGCCGTTCGGATTCGGCGTTAAACTGTAGGTCCCCTCCCCCTTTCCCCATCCGCTTGAAATGTGTGCTGTAACATATGTTGGCAAAAACAGTGTTGCATACACGGTTCAAAAACGGGTAAAATATGTGGTATCACAATGGGCCTTTCAGGCCTCCGAGTGTGTCTCTCATAGAGGCAGCCACCGCAACCTAACCTAACCTTGTTGACCGACAACAACAGCAACCACAGCCGATGCTATTTTCCTTTCAATGCTTCGCGGAGCCGCATGCGATCATTACTTTTTTCTAATCTTTGTGCTGTTTGTTCTGTGATATAACAGAAACGAAAGCTGTCTACTGCTGTTTGTAATGTTAATAGCAGAGGACGTAATGTTCAATTAACAGTGGTCGTAATATTACGACCCCTTAACTTTTTGAATTTGTATGAGATGCGCGTTCTGTATTACTGTTTATTCTGTGGTGAAACACTTCTGTATGTTTAAAAAACCTTCGCCTGCGCATGGATCATGCGGCATTGAAATGGCTACTGGACTTTAAAGATTCTGAAGGCCGATTGGCACGGTGGATCGAGCGGCTGCGACTACACGATACACGCCGTTTCTGTAAAACCGAATGCAGGCATTGTTCGCGAGCCGAAAGCAAAGAGCAGATAGTGGACGTCCGATTGATAAGCGTTATGCCAGCGGAAAAGTGGTCTGCGGAGAGGATACAAAAGGACCAGCGCGAGGATACGGATCTTGCAAAAATCGTCGAAGGCAAGGAGCAACACGCACGTCCGGACTAGCAGAAGATGGCCGGTGAGAGCTCGATCGCTAAGGCTTACTGGCCACAGTGGAAAAGTCTGCGGCTGAAAGAAGGATGCCTGTACCGCGAATGGGAGAGCGCGGATGGTCGGACCAGCAACTCCCTAATGGTAGCGCCGAAATGCAGAATCAACGAGGTCATCGAAGCATACCATAACGATTCCAGTGGAGGGCACCTGGGCATCACCAAAACCGTCGCCAAAATAAAAAGACGATTCTACTGGGATGTCAGGAGTCTGTAGCCGAGTGGATTAAGAGCTGCGACCGATGTTCAGCCGCGAAAGGGCCGACAAGAAAATCTCGAGGCCGCATGCAGCAGTACAACGTGGGAGCGCCCTTCGAGCGGATTGCTATGGACGTCGCCGGCCCGTTGCTCAAGGCAACAAATGTGTGCTGGTGGTAATGGATTACTTCAGCAAATGGCCCGAAGTGTACCCCATTCCTAACCAGGAGGCCACTACGATCTCGGGAAAGCTGGTAAACAACTGGGTAGCCAGGTTCGGAGTTCCGTTGGAATTGCACTCACATCAAGGCCGGAATTTCGAGTCTGCGGTATTCAGGGAAGTGTGTGAGCTGCTGGGGATAAATAAAACGCGTACCACTCCTTTGCACCCACAGTCCGACGGCATGGTGGAACGCTTTAACCGGACCTTGGAGGAATACCTGCGGAAAGTGGTAGGCAGGAATCAAAAGGATTGGGACACGCATATACCCCTGTTCCCGATGGCGTATAGGTCAGCCCCGCACGACGACATCACTCACTCCAGCCCGAGCAGTGTTCGGAACAAAGTTGCGACTACGTGGCCAATAAGCGGGCGGAACTGGAGGAAATTCTCCAGTTTATAAGGAGCCGCACCAAACTGGTCAGCGATAAGGCGAAAGCCAGATATGATCTACGGGCCAACTCAGCAGGGTTCCAAGAAGGCGATCTGGTAATGCTCTACAACCCGCAGCGGAAGAAAGTTTTGTCTCCGAAACTGCAAGCGCCATGGGAAGGACCTTACAAAGTCGTGACTAGGATAAACGACGTGGTATACAGGATTCAACGTTGCAGCAATAAAGGCGCTAAGCTGAAGGTAGTCCATTTGGAGCGCCTGGCGCCTTATCACAGCGGAACCTCAGCACTTGTTCGGGACGAACAAGTCTAAGTGGTGGGCAGTGTAACGATAAGTCAGTCTGTCACTGTGCAAAGCAACCCTGTCGCTACGCGCCATGCTATAATTCAATCTGGCAACGACGACCGCGATAATAAGGAAAACTTTTAGGCCAACCTGGTAATGATGGCAACTTTTAGTCCAACCTGGCAATGATGGTCGCGATCATCATGGATACCTTTAGTCCACTCCGGAATGTGCGAGAACGAACGAACGATGGCCAGACAGGCATAAAAGGCAGCCGGATGCGGCGCAGCGAGTCAGTCTGATTTTGACTAGTAAAGGTGCCATACGGAGTAATTGAGCAAATACTGAAGTGTAAAGATAGTGAAGTGTAAAAGTGTTTTTGTTTTTTTATATTTAACGAGGAGGAAGCATCGAAAGCCTAACCCCGTCAGTGTGAGACTTTAACACACTAAACCTCCTTACGTCATGTACCGATTACCCCTCCGGACACTACCGTCAAGTTTTTCGTCGGAGGACGGATTTGAGCCCTAGGCTCATCGTTTGTCGCTGTTCTAGTGCGGTTTGTCTCAGCTGCACTTGCTTGCCCTACCATCTGCCTGTCAGCTAAATAACCGCCCTGTTCGGTTCGTCAACCACACCACCCGGTTGGCCCTATGTCCCGTCTGTTGGTCACCGTACTAGAATCGTTCTTCTCTGATGCCAGCGCTGGTCCTCAGCTGCTGTTGCCGGAAGCGCGCCGTCGCTGCTCGGCCTTCCTCAGCTCATTGTAAATTAGCACCGCCGAATCGCTCACCGCATTCCATACGGCTCGCGAGTTTGCCATCATGGACGTAAGATTTTGCGGGCTAATGTCCTCTTCCGCCAACTCATTGATGTGACGTCGGACCGCTGCAAAACGAGGGCAGTGGAACAGCACATGCTTCGCGTCTTCGTCTACCTGGCAGACCGGGCATAGTGGCGACTCGTCGTGCCCGAATCGGTGCAAGTAGCTGCGGAAAGCTCCATGGCCGGTGAGCAGTTGTGTCAAATGAAAATTTAACTCGCCGTGGTTGCGCCGCACCCATTGCTCGATTTGGGGGATTAGGGTGTGCGTCCACCTGCCCTTTGATGAGCTGTCCCAGCGCTCCTGCCAGCTGAGTATTGACGCCGCTCTCTCCGCCGCCGTTCTGCCGCCTGGGGGCCCTTGCGCTCCTTTTGGCTATGCAATCGCCTGCATTCATCAGCCAGGATGTCGATTGGGACCATTCCCGCCAACACTAGCGCTGCCTCATCCGACGTCGTGCGGAAAGCGCTGATGACTCTCAGTGCGGAGAGTCGGTAGACGCTCTGGAGCTGCCGCCTATTTGCTTTTAATCGCAGTGACGGGGCCCACACTGGTGCGGCATATAGTAGCACTGAGCTTACTACCTTCGCCAGTAAAAGCCTTCTGCTGCTCCTTGGACCACCCAGATTGGGGAGCATCCTCGAAAGCGCGCTGCACACTCCCGCTGTGTAAAAGTGTGAAATAACGTGATTGTCGGTTTATTTTATTGACTGCGTTTGAGAAACTGAGTGTGTTTTATTTTCAAATTACGCAATCCAGAGATACGTAACAGCCCACTAGAACTAGTATTCGCAATATTTTCACATAGTTGATTACAATTTTGAGAATATGGGAAAACTACGAAAAAAAATGAACTGATAACCATATTGACTTCAAAATTCGTGATACACTTGAAATAAAAAATAATTAGATGCGTGTTTTAATTTTGTTTTTTTTTTAATCGAAATCTAACGGCGAAACCAAGGGTTAAAAGATTGTATGGAAAAACATAATTTAATTGGTCTATTGACTTTCAATAGGGCGAAAGCACTACTAAAGCACTAAATAAAGAAATAAATAATAAGACAAGTATTTTGTCATAAGAAAAATGTTATTACGGCATGCCTACGTTTAAAAAAAGTTTAAATTTCTACACCTGAATGGTTCCATGGCGAATAATGTGACCATAAATTTACAATATTAGATTTTCTTATTTTAGTTCTTTTAAACAAGCATTATACACTAGTCAGAATAAGTTTGCGTACAGGTAAGTCAAAAATATTTTATGATTAATTTTGACCTCAAAAATGGGTTCTCTGTTTATAAAAACTTATCCACATTATTCATATATGCCTTAACTGCACTTTTTGTTCTGTTTTAGATGAATTAAAATAATAATTTTCCATGTATTCGTATTTATTGACAATATACTCACAAAACGGTGCAGAATAAGTTTGCGTACAAAACTAATAACGGGAACTTCCGGTTATGCTCTTTATTTTTTTTTGAAAATTTGTATTCCATTGAACAGTAAACGGACTTGTAAGTTATTTGGAACCGTATATGTGCTTGAAATTTTATAGAAAGCAATAGAATTCAAGAGAAAAATATTAAAAATGGATAAAGAATAATCTTACAAAAACTTTTCAAAATTGACAAAAAATTTCATGAAATTAGGGAAACTTTTGGGAGAGCACATTCGTCATTTCAAAAAGCCATCTTAAATCTAAAAAAAAACAAAATCTTGTTTGGTTACTACGATCTGACCATTTTCTTAAGTTACCCGAGCAAGAGGATTCGATTGTTTGCGATCAGTGCATCACAATCTAAGGCTAGTTGCATCCAATATCTTCAAAAATGTACAGAAATATTTTGTAAACCCCATTAGCAGTGACTTTATAAGAAAAGTTCTGAAAAAAACATACTTCCCCTACATAACAGCATGTAAGAAGCCCATATTTAGCTTACTTACAAGGAGCACAGAATTGCTTTCGTAAAAGAGTCCATCAAGGAGTCTAGAAAACCGGATTTTCGGGACGAAATGTTGTTATCTATAGAAAGTGGGACCTTTCATTATGATTTGATAATGGTTTGGCATATTTGGCATTAAAAAGCATCAGCTAATTTGAGCAGGATCCTGTTAATAACAAAAATCTGAAATTAACAGTGAAGCATAGCATATGTGGAGATATGGTATGGGGCTGCATGTCAGGAAAAGGAGTGAGCAGGCTGTGTTGTTTTATTCAGAAATGCTTCCGGGGGGTTATTTACATATTCTAAAAGCATATGTAAGCCAAGGTTTCAAAACTTTGGATCAGATTCCTACATATCTTTTCAACCTTAGCGCGCAATGCATACGATGCGAAGCTATGTTTGCTATTAACTGGCTCAACAAAGTTGCAAAAGTCCCTCCCTAGTCACCTACCGTGCATCTAATTGAGTATATAAGGGGTTCAGTTAAACCCTGAGCCCAACAACACTCCATCTTCTAAGATATAGTTAACCTATACAACAATTCAAGGATATAACAAAATAACCGCTGAAAAAACACCGAATTTAAAAAAATTTGCGCCAAAACATCTGCAGGGAGTTCAAGCGAGAAAAGAAAATTCACAAAGTTATTAATTTTTGGACAAAACTTAGTTTCAATTGAATTTTAACTACATAATCTCATCTTGTACGCAAGCTTTTTCTGAGGTAAATTCATAACATATTTTGTTTTTGGCCCTCCTTTTACAGTTTGGTCAAGTTTTTGTTATTATTATCTTAATGAAATAATAGAACTAAGTTTACGGAAAAAATAAAACATATTTTGTTTTTGAAAAATTACTTTAAGTGATTTATTTTTCATACGCAAAAACTACGTACCCCTTGTACGCAAACTTATTCTGACTAGTGTATGTGGGCCGTAAGTTAAGTTCCAAAGAACGGGTCGGAAAATTATTACGGGCTAATAAAAACGTTTTCTTTTCTTTCCAATTCCACTTTTATTTAATTGTCTTTGTTGATTACTTATTATTTATTTTTTAATTGCCTGTAGTGATCATATAGGTCGCCATGCCAGCCATATTTTATTTTCTATGATTTTGCGCACACTACAGTCAGCAGTGAGTTCAGAAGCAATATGCGACGCCGTGCATGCTTATAGAAGAACAAAAGCCAGCCAGAAAATATAAATCGTTTTACAATTTCAGCTTTTCGCCAGCGCAACAACAAGAACAATAGCACATCGTCTTCCTCCTTTTCGGACAATTGAGCAAGAATGAACGAGCACAAACGCGGCATTCGTGTTTCTATGATTTGCGCTCAGAGCATTGTGCTGTCGTTTCAAGTGTTTCCTCTTGTTGTCTACCCCCCACATCTAGAAGACGGGTGGCGATATCAGCACCCGCATTCAAATTTTTGCTTGTACGTGATGCACACTCTTTATGTTTCATACTTTTTGGTTGAATTCAATTTGTAGCAATTTATTTCACAGGGATGAGCAAAATTCGATCAACGAATAAGCTATCGAATTTCCAATACAGCGAAGATTAAGTTTTGTCTGTCAAAGAATTATGCTAATTTTTTATTTTTTTATTATTATTATTTTACGTTCTTCTATGCACTTTAACCGGTGCCGGGTTTCTTCTCATTGTTTTTTTTATTGTTGACTATATTTGTTTTCTCTTTTGGGAGCTCGGACTCGCAAATTTCAGCAGCAGGTACAACTTCGCGTCGTAAAACTTCGTCCCGTCCAAGCGCATTGCCATCGCCATGCGATATTCTAAAAAACTAAACGTTACTAAAAAATAAAGGCAAAAATTATTCAACTTTTTTAGAACTTTTTTCCATTTTAATTACACTTGCCGCCAAAACAATTGTCAAACTGTCAACTATTTGTAGTGCACTGCTTTCAAAGTGATGAGAGTGCTACCACATACGTTTTTTTTTTGCACATTTTCACTTATAATGTTCAATGCAGTCCTAACATAAATTTTACAACATAAAGTTCTAATTTACTTGGAGTAATAGGGTGGTTAATAGAAAAATGTATGCTCCACAAAAATGTTGTAGATTTTAAGCCCTCCGTTGTAGATGTGGTAGTAACTTGATTTTAAAAATAATTGTGGTAGATAGTAAGCACACTAACATTATGTTGTACACCAAATCGCAACGTGTGTAGCGCAGTTGTACGTGTCGCACAACCGGTTGTATGAAAATCAAAATATTTTTATATTTCGGTCGTGTTGTGTGAGCGGTCGCAAGGTGTATAGGCATGTTGTACAATTTCGTGCAATTTTCTGAGTTCATTCGTATTTCAGCTTTTGTGCGTTGCGAACAAAATGGACGCGCGAAACGAAAACGAGCGATTTTATCGATTATCGAAATTTGCCGGAACTATGGAACAGAAAATGTGGAAAATACAAAAATCATATATGTAGTACTTCTATATTGGCACTAATCTCAAGGTACATTCGCCAACATCACAGTACAGCAATAGTGTAATATGAGCGAGAAAGCGTATAAACGAATGTACCTTGACATATTTCAAAAGTAGCAAAAAGTCAGGTGCGTTCAGACGGGGAAAAAATTGACTGGAAAAAAATATAAATTTGTCGAAATTAACTGAAATTTCTTCAACCGCCCCGGAGCAGTTTGACAGTTGTTCATGTGTACAAGTGCACATGTATACACGCATAGAAATATATTCACAAAATTTCGTGTTTTCTGTCTCATCGCTTGTCTCCCTTTGATTTCCGAATGAAAACACATTGTGAAGATACGTTAGTGCCAATATAGAAGTATTACATATATGACAAAAATAAAAGTTTTCGTCATACCACACATGAAAAACTTTTGACAGGCTATAAAAAAATTGATACCAATGATAGTATTCAGGGCGTGAAGAAGAAAATAGCCAATATCCGGGACATGTTACCGATGTGAGCTGAAAAAAATTTACCATAGTGAAAAATCTGGCGCTAGGTCTGATGACATTTATGTCATCAACCTATGGCACTTTGATTGTTTGAACTTCTAAAGGATTTAGAAATCCCAGTGGCAGGTTGTTCGAGCATGTGTTCGGAGGATGAATTGGAAAATATTTCCACGAACACTACGTTTGAATTTTGAATTTCCAATGCTTTCTTCCTCTTCTATAATTTTATTGATGAGCAGAAGCGCAGTTAGTTTGTTTGTCATTTCGTCTGCACTCAACAAAATTTATGAGAAAAATTAAGTTTGGCGATCGATTTGCGTCGGATATCCCAACATGTGTGTCCTTACGACCAGCCTGTCGCACGACTAGATTGTAACGTGTATGGGCCGCTTTATAGTAGTAGTAGTATTTTTTATTATATATCGGATAATATAACAATGTAACAATTTCAACATAAGGTATAAGCTGTAAATATAAATATATATATTTTACATCATCGACTATACAATATTTTCTTCAATGGCTTACGCCGTCTGCCACTATACCGCATTTCAATTCCGTGCATTATTGATAACCTTTAATAATTGAATTCTAAAATAAGTGATTCTCTATACTCTCAATTATTAAAGGGCCGCTTTATATTCAATAAACCTTGTCATGCACATCCTCAATATTCACTGCGTTTTTAATTTAATATGAAGAGCCCTGTGAAATACAAAGTTCCGATAAGTTAGTATAATAACAACGATTGCGTGTAATACCATGAAAATGAAGGTTCAGAAACTTAAGCGCAATTTTTGGCTGCCTTCAGAAATAGAGTGCATGTTAAACTTAATTAAGGATGTACAGACTACACAAGGCACCACCGCAACTACGCACTACACGTTTGTTCAAATCGCGAACAAAATGCGTAAAAAGGGCTTCCCAAATAAAACACCAACACAAATACGTCGGAAGTGGTTCCAAATGAAATCTGCGTATCTGTGCTTTAAGCGTGGAAATGTAGAAAGGTCGTAGGGAGCCAGGTGAAAGTGGAGCAGAATGATTAGATCGTAATTCTTGTTTTTTTTTCCTCCAGATTGTTGCTTATTCCCGAACGGTTTAGATCAATTATAGCACGGTTTGTTGATACCGAATACAAGGGTGGAAAACTACAAAACGCCAGCGCACAATCTGAAAACGACCCCGAAGCTTCTTCAACATATAATCCTAGCAAACCAAAGTCCACAAATCCAGGTATGTAATAACTTAGTTGTCCATGCAATGTTTGAAAACGCATTTCTTTGGTAGTAAAATAACATTTATGGCTTAAGTGCAGTATAGCGTATCCTCGTGAAAATATTGATAAGTATGCTTTTACAAAGAAGTTTGGCACCTGAATCTAACAAACTAAAAAAATGTTGCCTGGCAAACGCCCATAAAAAGCGTGGCTCGAAGTCAAAGTTCAAAGTTTTTATCAAAAAAACTAAATCTATAACTGATTTACATGATATCGGGTGGATTCTACGGTTTCCTTGGCGCCGCCATTTGATGATGTTTTTAGATAGATTGACCGAAAATAAATCGAAAATGATGAATAAAATTTTTAATATCTCGCTTCGTTTTCGAGATATCGAGGTTCAAAGTTAAATTCGCAACGAATATGAATTCAATGCATATAACTGTAGATTTACCGTTATATTTAATCTTACGCGAACGATATCACAGAATTATGAAGGTTTTTGCTTAAGAACGATCTTTTGCTATAAAAGGATTTGAACAAAAAATACTGTGCAAACCTGACTGTTGCCTGATGTGGTGGTGACTCCCATGAGGGTTATTTTTTTAGCGCCCGTCCGAGGGCGGCCACCTGGGAAAATCTTATTGCCAAAAAAACTATGGATTTGAACAAAAAATACTGTGCACAACTGACTGTTGCCTGATGTGGTGGCAGACATGGGGTTTTGCATTAAATTCATAGTGCACTATCCTTTTCACTACCACTAAATAAATTTTAGTGGTAGTTGAATTTTTTCCACTAATCACTGAATTTAATGGCAGTGGCAGTGGCAGTGGTAAAAAGAACCACTAAAAAAAATTAGTGGAAGAAAATTGCACTACCACTAAATAAAGATCAGTGATTAGTGGAAAAAATTCAGCTACCACTAAAATTTATTTAGTGGTAGTGAAAAGCATAGTGCACTAAACAAAGACATCCATTACCATTAAATAAACCACTAACAACGATATGCGCAAAAATATATGTTTTATTTAAACAACTTATTTGCTTTCAACAAGACTAGACATCGGGGTGTTGCACTAAAGTCATAGTGCACTATGCTTTTTACTACCACTAAATAAATTTTAGTGATAGCTGAATTTTTTCCACTAATCACTGAATTTAATGGCAGTGGCAGTGGTAAAAAGTACCACTAAAAAAAAATTAGTGGAAAAAAATGGCACTACCACTAAATAAAGATCAGTGATTAGTGGAAAAAATTCAGCTACCACTAAAATTTATTTAGTGGATAATGGAAAATTTCCCAGCAGACCTCTAGTTGTAGTGGTAGTGGATTTTAGTGCAAAACCCCCATGTCTGTGTGTTGGTGACTCCCATAAGGGTTATTGTTTTAGCGCCCGGCCGAAGGCCGGCCACTCGGGAAAAACTTATTGCCAAGTAAACTATGGCTTTCGGGAAAACTGTATGCACCTCTGGGATCGCTGATCTGGTAAGATTGCATATAACGGTAAATCTACATTTATATACATTGAATTCATATTTAACGATCATTCATTCATTCGATTTATTTTAACGATCCAAATTTTGTATACAACTTCGGAACTATTAGTCGCACATCAATGACACTAAGATCGATTACTATTGGGTCATGTTTTTCGTTGTGGAAAAGGGAGGAAGGAGAAAAGGGCATTTAATGAAGGGCGTAGTTCGCCCACACATCTCTCTCCATGCGGACCTTGTCGCAAATGACTTCAATGCTATAAATATGGTGATAAAATACATGGAATCGTGCCGATTTTAACAGCTTCTAAATATTCCATTTATAGAAGTCATAAAGTCTGTAGCCATCACTCCCTCCGTATTGAAATGCCGCGTATTTTTAAACGCCATAGGTCCCTACGGACCTTGTTGGGTATCGGAGGGTTAAGAAAGGTATTGTAACGATGAGGCAGCAGACTTGTTATAATTTCGATATGGCAAGGATGGGTCGCTATGGGTTGTAATGGGATGTGCGAGAACGATCGAGAAATGGTCCAATTGGAATGTGCGAACACAATCGGCGCGATAAGCAGACAAGTATAAAAGGCAGCTGGGTGCAGCGAAGAGGAAGTCTTATTTGAACAAGCAAAGTAGTAACAAGTGTAAAGACAAGAAAAGTGTAAATCTGTAAAGTGATTGTTGGTTTCTGACTGCGTTTTGCATTGGGCAATTGAAGTATGTTTCATTTTGCAAGCACAATCCAGAGTATAAAAAACTAATTTTCGTAACAATATCTATTATTTAGCAAAAAGCTTAAAGGAAAAAGTTGGTAAGTAACGACGATACCGAATAATGGCAGAATAGAAACTTTTTTTTAATATATGGACATCTTCTAGTGGTACGGACGCGACATTAGGCCAAAAGCAAGAAAAACATGAAGAGCCGATATGTATTTTTGGTGTTCTAACGCAAGATTTATTACATATTTGTACGAAGTTATTAGCAATTATATAGGGTTTTTCATTTCGAACCGAAAACTTTGGCAGCCCTGCGTTCGACAACCGCAACTGTCATCTGTCGTTGCATTGTGTTAATATTGTAGTTTAGTGTTTGCCATTTATGAAAATAGACCGATTTAGCATCGCTCAACGTGTAAACATAGTGGAAATTCACTATAAAAATGGTGAAAATTTGAGCACCACTTTTCGCGCACTAAGGATGGATTTCGGACGTAACGGAAGGCTTATTTTGTCAATAATTTCCGATTTATTGGCGAAATTCGAACTAACCGGTTCTGTACAAGATGTACAGAGGCCAATATGTAATCGCCCTGCTCGTTCGGCTGAAGATATTGCTGCTGTAGCTGCCAGTGTTGAAGATGACCGTTACCGTCAATTCTAAACGTTATGGCCGTATGATAACCGAGTATTTCTGGCCAGCGATCGAAGATATGGATGTGCAGGAGATGTGGTTTCAACAGGACGGCGCTACATGCCACACAACACGACCGAACATTACAGAATTGCGAACCAGGTTCGATGAACGCATAATTTCGCGTTTTGGTGATACCGATTGGCTGTCAAGATCGTGCGATCTAAACCCTTTGGACTTTCGTTGTGGCTACACGAAAGACCAAGTCTGTGCAGACAATCCGCAGACTCTGGAGCATTTGAGGGACAACATACGTGCAGTTCTTGGCGCCTTACAGCCTGCTATATTGTAAAAACGTCATCGAAAATTACCTAAAAAGAATCGAAGTGTGCCTGGCTGCTCGTGGCGGTCATTTGAATGATGTCATATTCCATTACTAATGGCACAAACCAAATATTATTTTGATAATAAAGTTTCATCAAAATTCAAATTTTAATTGATTTTTTTTCTTTATTTACTTTTTTGGCTCATGATGAAAAATCCTATACAATGAAACGGACGCGACAGAAAAATATGAGGTTTGTTGAAGCTCATATATATATATATGTATATACAGGTGTCCCTCGTATAACGCGGTACTTCTACAACGCGTTTTCGATATAACGCGATTTAAAAAAACAGTTTTTTTCATTATGTTTTTTAATTTTTTAAATAAAGTATGAATTTTGATTTTGAGTTGGAATGTACATACATCTTTAATTTAGTACTTTATTTTGGAAAAAGCTTATTGGAACACCCTAAAATTTTTATGAAAGCTAAGTCTTCTATAACGCGGAATTTTCCTGGAACGTAACCACCGCGTTATACGAGGGACACCTGTATATACATATACATGTAAATGAAGGTCACTTCAACTTTTCATGAACATAAGTTAAATTCAAGTTACATAACAGTAATAGCAATAAAAATAAGGAAAAAATAAAGTTGAAAGCTGTTAGTGTGGTTTATTTTAATTGTATTCTCTAATGAATAAGCGGCTCGAACAACTTCAATAAACTGACTGTCGAAATATGAGTTCAAATTCGTTTTCGCCGCCTTTAAAATGTACTACGTATTACCACAGAATAAACAGTATACAGAAGGCGCATCTGAAATAATTTTGCGATTTCATTTCAGACACTGGCGGGAAGCAACAAAGGTCAGGAAAATGTAAAGGGAACCGAGAGAGTAAGCGTGAATTGATGTACACGCATAGATTCGATGGTTTTGGGCTTTATTCTCATTTCGACAAAAACACGCAATGTTGTTGCTTTCTGCAGCAAGCCTTTGGCTTTGGTGGTTGATTTGGCAAAACGATCGCCAAGGCAAATTCAATAGGTAGTTGCAGCACCAGGACTTATTAAACTTTTTTCTTTGATATTTAGCACAACATTGTAGCAATAGTTTTCCACTTATTATCACTTTCTTAATGCGGCTTGGTTGTTCCAATATTTTTACACATATGTTTATTTTCATTCTAGCCATTTGCACTTTTTACATCTATTTTACAAGCAGACCAAAAGAACTAATAAAATCCATTGCATTTTGGTTTTTTCCGTAGTTCTACCACCTTATTTATGCGCCTTGGCGATCGCTCAATAAGTTTTTCTATGCAAACTTTGCCTGTCCACTTCTTGTTCTTGTTTGTAAAAAAGCAAGCGGAGCAACATCGCTTTGTTGCCCAACAACAACAACCACAGTGTGTGGTGCGCGGTCGCAGCTTCTCTCTCGTCCCCTTTACTGCTTCCCCCGCATCGACAAACGGGTCCTACCGCTGGAACTCGCAAAGACAATTTTCTTTACATCAGATGCGCATTCTGTATATTGTTTGTTCTGTGGTATTACAAAACCCATGCTACTATGATTTTTTAGAGCTTTGATTGTAGTATTCTTCGTAGTACAAAAATCCTATGTCAGGGGTACTAAACGAACCGTTCGTTTAAGATTTTCTGTATTGCGTTTTATTTTCCATCTCAATCACGGCAGGGGATGCATTTGCACGAATAGTACGTGAGTCGCCGAAATTCGTCCCTTTTGGTGTTGGCGACTACTGCCGCTAATAAAACGAAACCCTTCTCGTATTCGTGATGGAAACGATTCGGTTTGTTTTCGTTCTCTGGTTTAATGTTGTATGTAGTTTTAGGATTCAGCCGGGGAATTTACAACCATGAATTGTTTAATAAATTGTCAATTTATGTTTATTTACTTATAATTTTCTTATGCTACTTCCATTTATTTCCAGGTTTCCACGTTCCACGAAACTCCTATTATGAACAAAGGTTTGTTAAGTTTTTGACTCGTATAAAGCACAGCCATAAAATAATAAATCAAGACTTTAAGAATATGCAAGAAACATTAATGTTGTACGAGCAAAAATGTCAATCTCTCAGAGATGCGCAATTGATTGCATTTATAAAAACTAATAAAATTAAGTTTTAAGTGACATTTGGAAATTTGTTTTAATCTTATCAGTGTGTAATAGTTAATAAAAAATAAAAAAATAATGGTGCATTGTGTATTTATTTGGTAGCCGTGGAAACTTGAAAAGAAAATATGTCAGGCATGGCGACCTATATGATCGCTACAGGCAATTAAAAAATAAATTGCGGTCGCGTGGCGGTCTATCTGTTCGGGGCATCAAGGAACAGTAGGGCGAGTACGACCTTTTACAAAATTATTTCCCAAAAAAAAAGTTATGTAAGCATATAATAAGTTATTTAGTTTAACTATTATATATTTACTACATACATACTTATCTTAGAGTGATTTAGATAGAGGTATTGCCATTTAATATAATTAGATATCTATATTTTATTAATTCATATTTTAATTATTTCATCAATATAACAATATTATTTTTTTTATTAAAAACGATCAGGTATTCTGTACATGGGTACCATACATTTTAATTTGAAGGTCATCTTTAAATCAAATCTGCGTTCTCTTTGAAGCGACGCGATGAAATTCCTTCAGTAATGAAATTACTACTGTCGCGCCCACAAAAGGTTACCCAAATGATTTTCTGTAGTGCGTCTTTCGGGAACCTCAGATAATGTTTCGCGAGTGAATCTATGGCTTACACAAAATTTGTAAATACTTGTTAAATATTAGCAACGCAACACATGGCACAAAAATCACAAATAAGTTAGATGCTTTGTTTGTATTATTTTGCCGACATTGGCCTACTACACACTTCATTGTTTACGTGTTGTTTTTTTTTACAAAAACTCGTTGCAAACTGTTTTCACGACATCGTTAATTCCAAAGCTTCCACACCGTTTTGGTCAAAATTTTGAGTTAAAATATAGAACAGTTAAAAAAAATGCCATTGGCCAAACAAATATTTCATAACGAATTAAAATAACTTTAACCCTTTCCTTCCCGAATTATGAAATAGCCATAGAAACAAATTGGAAGTTGGTTATTTGAAACGAGAGAACTATTTAAAAGTATTTTGCATCATATTTAAAATGGTTTCGACTTTCCAGTGGGAGGTGCGAGGAGGAGGTAGCCTTACTACACTAGACTACACTGGGCTTTTATGAAGCAAAATTAAAACATATTTTATATGAAAACAAAATGTCCCTTATTTACAAGTTTTTATAGTTATTTGTTAGAATTTTAGAGTTATTTGGTGTCCTTTGTTAAACATAGAGCAATATTACATTTTTGCCATTTAATTCTGCTGCCCTGTCGAGCGGGAACCGTTGCACAAATGTTAACAATTTTCAATGTTCCCATAAAAACAAACTACATATTTTGCTGAAAAAGCTCAGAACAATGTTTCTTTTAAGCGATACAATTCATAGAATGGGGAAAAATCGAAAATTATACATCGAAATTCCAAATTTAAATTTGGTAGCCATATGGCTACCATGGGAAGGATAGGGTTAAGGTGCCTAATTGACAAAATATTCAAATTTAATGCTTTATTTTTTCAAGATGAAGACATAATACAAGGAGAAGCACAACTTTATTTTAGTAAAATTTTGCACAATTTATTGAAGAATTTGCTGGAATGGATTAAACTGTAAAAAAATATGTTCATAAACGTGTTTTTAGTTTTAAAAAGGAATATACGCACCAATAATAAATATATATTATAAGCTGCAATGGTCACCTTTTAAATCTTCACTTCTTTTATCATTCTTGCTTCATCGACTTCTATTGCTAAGTACTTATGTATTTGGGAATGGCCCAATCGTTACTGCAATCTACAAACGTCATTCGTTAACGATAACGAATTTCAGTCGTAGAAGACTTGGGAATCGCACTACAAATTAAAAAACTCCTTTCAAGGTTTGTATTAAACTCTTTCTTGTGACTTTTAAGATGATTTGAATAGTAGTGCCCCACCCAATCTCTGTAAAAGTCAACCTACAGGCCACTTGTCCCGTGAAAACGTGCGTTATTATTATTATTTGTTTGTTATAAGGTGACATACTGAGTTCTTGGTAAACAGTGTAGAAGACGTATTAGTATTATGTTTACTTTAGTATCACAGTAGATGTACACATATACATATATCCGTTAATAGACAACTTTATGATCTTATCTCTACAAAGTAATTGAATAGGAAATTATTGTCAGTTGTGGGTGATCTAAAATCACATCTCGAAATTCGTTGGTGAAACTCAAAATGTAGAAAGAGAATATCGTAGCCACTATCCACTCAGATACGGAGCTAACCACATGGTAATACCAACCTCCATCTGAAGGATACCTGTAAAAATAAAAACCATCAAGCAATTCATAAAATATTAACAAAGAACCCTAGCAAGATTCGAAATATTTACCATTGTCTTGGGTTCTCGCCTTTGAATAAAATATGCGACATTACGCCGGTGATAGCAAGTAAAATGAACAGTATTGTACAGCATATAGCCATACCTAACCGAACATGAGCAAACAACTTTGAACCCGCTATGGGAAACACCAAGTAGGAAATGATCGCATGCATCCAAAAGTATATTGTACCACAGCCAAAGCAACAAAATGCACCAATAAAATGCACAATGCGGACATTTGTTTCCTGAAAATTTGCCACAATACTTATGCCAAGACAGGAGCTCAAGCCAAACCAGACAGCAATGCGATTATATCGAAGCAACTTGGATCCCAGGTCGGGGTGATGACAGTGTAGCTGCAATATTTGGCGGTAACGAATGTAAATGGTAATACCAACTGAAAAATAATGGAAATAAATAGATTAGTTATGAACGTATACATATACTGTTACATTGTACCTATGTATCCATGTACTGTCACATTGTACATGCATTCATAAGCAGTAAGCAAAATTCATTTACGATAAGGAAATGTCTGCCTGCAGGAAATGTCACTAATTTTAAACTAATTTATAACTGGTTTTTTTCTGTACAGTATTGATTACAAATTAGTTATTTTGCTTGAAAAGAAGTAACTATTTTAACGTGGCGATGTCCTAGCAGCATATCAATTGTCTACCTCTGCATGACTTTCCAAATAGTTTATAACTATTTGTTTCTTGTGGTTGAGCAGCCGCCGTAGCTTTGCTGGCTAGTGCGTGGGGCCGCGAGTCAAATGCGACGCTCGAACCCAGGTTGAAGACTCCGTTGATGCTAACACCGAAAAAAATAAAAGCAATAATTTTTCTTTTGGCGGCTTTCCTCTCAGCAGGAAATGGCAAACCTCTGAGAGTAATTGCCTATGAAAAAGCTTCCAACTCGCCGTTCGGAATCGTATAAAATCGCATAAAACTGTAAGTCCCTTCCAACCCTGTTCAACTTCGCACGCACAACACGGATGGTTGCGGGTAGCTATGCCTTAGTAGGCCCCAATCCGGAGAATATTTTAATATATTTTAATTTTAATGCAATAAGCAATAATCAGCATGATTTATATTTATTGCTTTTTGTCAAGTGTCACTTCAAGTGACCCACTTAAAATTCCTTGGAATCATTTTGCACACTGCGTTGCACCAAACATTTCATAATCAAATCCGCCCTTTCGGCATAATTCTCATTGCCGAAATCGGACTTAATCACAGCCACTTGAACGCAGACTAACTGACGACACGTTTTTCCTTTGGTCACCGCTCCCTGCAGAAAAAATAGCTGACGCGCCTGCAACGTTTTCTCTTTGGTTTACGCATGCATTGAGTATTATAAATAGTTGGTTGGTTGGTTAAGTGGCTGTCTCTGTATAAGACACACTTAAGCCTATGGGCCCGTTGGGATACCACAAATACTACCCGTTTGAAATGTGTATGCAACACTGTTTTTCCAACATGTGATACAACACACATTTCAAACGGATGGGGAAAGGAAGGGAGGGGACCATAGTTTAACGCCGAATCCGAACGGCGATTGGCAGTTTTTCTTTCACACTTGGAGGTTTTGCCATTGCCTGGCAAGAACGCACTTGTGCGATTCTTGTCATTCTCATCAGCTTCGTGTGGATAGCGATAGAAGTAAATGAGTGTTTTTCCCAGCCCAAGCTAGGAATCGAACCTGGGGCGCTCGGTTTGAGAAGCCAGCGCGTTACCCGCTGAGCTATCGAGGCCGTGTAGCGCGCAGCCTAGTACTATTTATTATTATAAATAGTACTAGCAAACAGAAATAAAGGCAGTTGAGGATTGACAACTCCAGAAAGAAGTGTTTTATTCAACAACAAACACGGAGGACAACCGCGTAAGGTCAAGTAAAGATTATTCCATTTTCTTCACACTGACGATTAACGCGAAAGCCAATCACAAATTCGAATTAAACCAAAACTGGCGACGAGGATTGGATTGGGTATCAAACCAATCGATTAAAACCCATTTACCAACATTTTTCTTTACAATGAAAAGATCAAAAAATTAAAGTGAAAGCAATAATGCACAACAAATGCAACAATTAAATAATAAAGATTATTATACAAGTAAATAAGAAACAGAAGACACTGTCCATACGATTAAACAAAAAAAACAACAACAACAGAAACACCTAGAACCCGACCGATGTCGTAGAACATCGAAGTACACAGCAAGTTAGAATCCCTAATCGCAGTGATCGACAACAGGATCCAACTTTACTCCACTGAAGACGAAAGGCCGCAATACCGAAATACTGGAAACATTTTAAAACATCAGAAGCCGCATTGTGAAACAACACAACAACAAAAGGGCAACATTCGCAACCAGAACAACCAGAGCAGTACCAGGAACATCTCCAAATTAAAGAACCACAACCACACTGCAGCAACAAAATAAACATCTGCGAATGAAATAACAGAACCAATGAAATCAAGTTTGATATGTAGAAACCCAGACTCATTGGAAAGGGCCATCAACATATTGTTCGACGCAGAATACGCACACTTAGGAACAGGTGGAAAGTCCTACCGTAATAACAACAACAGACAAAACCCTAACAGCAAACCAAACTATCAAAATCCTAATAATAGGAACGGACAAAATTACAATCAAAACCCTAATAACAGAAATATCCAAAATTACAATCAAAATCCTAACAATAGACAGAACTATAATCCTACCAACAGACAAAATTACCAAAATCCTTACAACAGACAGAATTATAATAACCATACCAACCGAAACCAGCACAATAGACAGAATCAATACAACTATAGAAAACGAAACTATAATAACGGACCTACCTACGGACTTACGGACCTACCTATAATAACTGATCTTCAGTTTTGCTCAATGTCCAAGTTTCGCTGGCGTATGTTAGCACCGGTGCAATCAGAGTACGGTACATTAACATTTTGACTGATCTATCGAGTGTGTGACGTTTAAAAGTAGTAGCCGTATTTGTTAGCGGCTATAATCCTTTGGTTTACTTCTGCTGATATGTTAATCACATTACTTACTTACTTACTTACTGAACTGGCCATAACAACCCGTTATCGGGTTACGGCCTGCCGCAAAACTTCTCTCCAGGCGCCTCTGCTTCGCGCGTGCCTCCTCCAGTTGGTCACACCAAGAGATACCAGGGCCTCTTCCACTTGGTCTTTCCACCGGAGACACGGCCTCCCTCTTCGCCGTCGACCTCCAACCATCGCATCGAATACCTTTTTCGCCGGAGCTTCATCGTCCATGCGGCAGACATGACCGAGCCAGCGTAGCCGCAGGATGTTTATTCGCTGCGCTACGTCCATGTCCTTATACAGCTCATACAGCTCGTTATTGGTTCGTATGCGATAGTCGTCACCAACACGAACAGGGCCGAAGATTTTGCCAAAACTTTCCCGTAATGATAATGGGCACAATAGATCTTTTAGGTCGCAGTGCACATTCCCCGCCAATAATAATATGTTTTTATTCATTTTTATTGATAACACAAACGAACGACAAGATGATTTAATAAAAACATGATGAATGTGTTCAGGAAAACATTTTTGTATTCATTACACTGCACAACAGCATGTCTGTTGCATGGAGTTTTTTACATGAATCTGAATCGTTTTTCCACGCTGTTTTCAAAACCATACTCCGTTTTTATGTAACAGCTCTAGTTTTTGCAAAAAATGGGCGTGTCACTTTTTCGAATTTTCCTCGGTTTTTTTCTCGTTTTCGACTGTTATTTCTGAACCAATAACCCTATAGACATGATTTTTATATCGTTGCACTTACAACATTTCACGCCATCTTTCCTGACATTAATCAATTTTATGCGTTCTAAATGGGCGTGGTAATAAGGTTTCAAAGTAAGAAAATATTGAATTTCAAGGCGTTTTTTCTGATGGCGAAAATTGTACAGATGTTTCATAAATCAAGTTTCGAAGTATATGAATATCTTAAGAAGAAACATCAAGCAATACAACACAGCCAAATTATTTGGCGGAATACACATTCGCATCGAAATAATAACAAAACTTTACCATAGCGATTTTCACCTCTTTTCATACTTTTTCCTTAAAAAATTAGGAGCCTCAAAATATGCTCTTTTATATGTTCCACTTATAGTTTGGAATACAAGCAAAAAACAAAAATATTTTGAATTTCTCGATACAAAAAAAAATTAAAAACTTTGCATATTTTCAGGCCCCTAATTTTTTAAGGAAAAAGTATGAAAAGTGATGAAAATCGCGATGGTACATTTTTCCTGTTATTTCGATGCGAGTGTGTATTCCGCCAAATAATTTAGCTGTGTTGTATTGCTTGATGTGTCGGCTTTCATTATACACCTAACTCGTTAATGGTTTTACAAAAAATGTGTATGATTTTGACCATCAAAGAAAACGCCTTAAAATTCAATTTTTTCCAACTTTGAGGTCCAATTACCGCGGCATTTTAACATTTATAAAAATAAGTTGCATCGGAAAAGAAGCCGTGCGGTGTTGTTAATGCGATAAGGTGAAAATCATGTCAATCGGTTTTTTTGTTTAGAAACTACGATCGAAAATATGGAAAAAGTAGAGGAAAAACTGAAAAAATGACAGGGTACCTATATCTCACAAACTAGAGCTGCTAGAAAAAATCGGAGGGTAGATTCGGAATCAGCCAAATTAGTAAGAAACAGTAGAAAAACTCCATGCAACAGAAAAAAAGTGTTTTTTTGTTGCGCTGTGTTATTAAATATCTTTGATGCGACTGAATTGACTGAAATAATTTAAATGAAATCATAACCATTACAAACATTCCCAATTAAATACATTTCTACACATATTCACCATCGATAGCAAAAATTTCAACCGTCTTACAATAGTTTTACCACTTTCACCACACAATGCGTAATTATTCACCACGGTACGCAAATAACCTCATTTGTTTATAAAAAAAATTTCACGGAAAGTCGCGCACAATGAAGGAAAATTTGCAAACTGGCCCAAAACGCAGTGATTGCAGCGTTGACTGCAAAAAGTCACGGACTTATTGACCCGCCCTCGTGTACGCGAAAATTTTGTTTTTTACAAACATTTATTAAAACCGGATTTCTTTTCTCGAAAAAATCTATTATTAAGCTATTATAAATTTGCTCCCATATTATTTCGCTTATAACTCATTGTTGGCACATATTACATACCTAATAATATGCCATCAGGCTCTGTGTGCAGATTAACCTCGAGCGTTTGTACAGGGGGCAAGACATGGTCATTTGTTCTGACAGTCAAGCAGCCATCAAAGCATTAATCTCGTATGAGATCACCTCAGGGTTAGTGCTGGAATGCATAGAAGCATTGAATAAACTGGGTACAGATAACCAGGTTAAAATCCTCTGGGTTCCAGGACACATAATGAGGAGGCTGCCTTGCCTTGCTAGAACTGGGGCAGCTATGATCCCCCTTGCACCAGAACCTTTCATCGGGCTGGGCAAAAGCACTCTAGCAGAGTCACTAAGACTTGAGGAAAGAACCAGGAACGCAGAACACTGGTCAAATGCCACAGGTCTTAGACAATCGAAAATCTTCATCAAAGGTTATACATCCAGATGGAGTGAAAAATGCCAGACTGGGAAAAACCCAGCTTAGACTGGTCACCGGGCTGTTAACCGGACACTGCAGGATGAGGAAACACATGCACACAATCGGAGTAGAACAGGTAAGCGTCTGCAGATTCTGCGGAACAACGGAGGAGACTCCTGAGCACGTCATACTGCACTGCGATGCGGTATGCCGTAGTAGGAGACAGCACCTGCGCCAGTACTGGCTTGCAGAAGAGAACGTCAAACACCTTCTCCCACGTGAGTTACTAAGCTTCATTGGGTCGGTGGGACTAGGGGACGTTCTCTAAAGTTGTAGGGGGCACAATAGATCAGCTTTGGTCTCAGTGCACTTTTCCCCTTTCAAAACTATCTATCTACATACCTAATATTACACATATCAATCGAAAGAGGAAGAAAATACCTTTCATATGACACCTATATCGTTAGAATCGGTTGATAATTTCTTGAGAAATTCGGATATATATAACTGGGACTTTGAGGGCGGACCACGCCTTCAGTGTTGTTTCCGCAGCAAAATTGTAAGTTTGTCAGATTAAGAAAATCTCTTTGCGATAAAACGAAAAAAATATTTTTTTTTAAAGGGTGTGGTATTCTTAATTTCAGCCAACTTACGAAACACGCTCCCAATATTAATAAGCTGACCAAACACGCAACTTTCTGGTGAATACGTAGCCGCATCGCTTATGTACGGTATTGTCGGCACCACATGTCCTTGAAGCACAGCTGCGATGTAGCTTTAGGAATTAAATAAAAATTCTGTCAATAAAAGCACTTCTAACCTTTACGCACTACCTAACTTACGTAGCAATAAATGTTACTTGGAAAAGCAAAAAGACGGCTATCGGCACTAGATATACAAACGACATTTCGTTTCGTTAAAACAAATTGAAAATCTCTGCTTCTGGTATTAGTTGCCTTGCACACTAATTGGCGCACTAATTCTTATAAAATCCTCAAAATAAATATACTGACAAAATCTAAAACAAAAATATTATTTATTTTTCATTAAATTCAAACCACAAAAAATAGCAGCTACTATAGAGACAAGTGTTGCCAGATGTATTTCAAGGAATCCCAATAAATGAAGTCCATTTCCCCTCTTAATCCTAAACTTATTGCTCAAATTTATAATGCACACGTAAAATGAATCGTTTTTGAAAATTGCTCTCTGGCCATTATATCTGAACAAGACGTTGATGTAACAAATATGCAACCTGGTTGGCCACAGACATTTTAAAAAGCGTGCATTAAAAATCTCTGTAAAATATTTTCCCCTGAAATATTTATCATAAAATATCTCTTCAATCCAAAAATACCCCCGAATCATGGATTAACAATAAGGCTGTAGCAAGTCACCGGCTGATTGTTTATCGCTTCTGTCAAAATCGTCGGTGTCAGCCAAGGTGTATTAATAAGGTGATGGCACTACTGCAAAAACAAAATTCCCATGTATTTTGTTAGTACTTTTGGGCATGCTGATTGTCCAAATCAAAACACAAACAACACAAAAACAATTTTACCAATTTTTGACAATTAGCATGCCCATTCGCGAAAAATCAAAAGAAAATCAGAAGAAATCAAAAGACAATCAGAAGAAAAAAGTTTAATCAGCAGTGTTGCAATTAAGCAACTAGCAAAAAACTGCACAAATGCAAAACATACATTTATTGCTATAATTTTTATCAGAAACCCACAATAATTATAAAATTTCCGAATAAGAACATTTTTAAGTCGGCTATAACTATAATTGTGTAATAATTTTGTTTGAGTTGCTCAATAACTCTTATAAGTAACAAGTATATTTTTCGTTGTCGATAATTATTATTTTGGGATTTTCGTTTTCTACATTGCTTCATAACTTTTATTTATAATTTTTTAATTTACGTTACCGATAACTATTATTTTGCGAATATATTTTACAATTATGGTGTTCACGGTTCAGCGGTATCTAGCATGTTAAATTTCCCACTTGGCAATTTTCCCGACTTTTCCCATATGGTATCTCAATTGTGTTTGTTTTGTATGAAAAACATAGATACCGGTAGTTTCAAAATTCGCCGCACTGCCGAGCATGTTTATTGAAATAGGCAAAAAACAAAGTCAAATTAATTTGTTGACATAATCTACGGAGCGAATTTTTTTGAGTACTTTATGCCACTATCGGGACGATTTCTTTATTTGAGCCTATTTACACGAGGGCTTTTCCCCCTGCGTTAAAAGTCATGCGTGCCGAGTTTGTTGGCGAGAAGTGGTGAGAAGTCAGCGGGGTAGGCAAACACGCACGGTCAGCGAATTCCAGGGGTTTTTTGACATTTGCTCTTCTCTTTTTCGCACTTTTCTTCAAATTTCCAACCGGCCGGACGCTTTGCTAACAATTATATTTACATCTTCCCTATTATTTAAATTTGAGCAGTTAATAGCCATTTCAGTGACTTCTAAAATATTTTCAATAATTTCTTCTTTGTTTAAATCCATTTTTCTTTTAATAATGAGAATATCAAAAACTACGCGAAAATGTGAATGAAAGAAGATTGGCCGCTTAAACGTCCAAAAAGCCAAGCAAAGTTCCAAGTAAAAAGTCTTCATATAAATGCATGAAGATTTACGCAGCAACTTCAAAAGAGAGTTGCAAAAAACGCAGGGGGAAAAAGCCTTCGTGTAAATAGGCTCTTTGATGTTCAACGTTTGTTTGCCATTTGAGCGAGGCATTTTTATTTTGAAAAATTTTCCACAATTATTTGAAAGATATACAATGGGGTGCTCACAGTTAGATTGTTAATTTTTAGGGAAAGTTGCCCGAAATAAATGTTCCCGCAAACTGTGAATACCATAAATGCTTCCTAAATTTTATTTATGATTTTTTTTCATTTAAGTTGCCGATATCTATATTTTTGAAAAACAATTTTTTTACGTTGAATTACCACTTTTTGGAAATGAATTGATTTTTAATTGTTTTAAATTGACAAACGCAAATTGACTGCAGAAACCTAATTTCCACCAACAACTAAACAATTAAAAATCAATTTATACTCACAATGTGGTAAGGCAACGTAAAAAAAAAAATAAAAATTTCTTTCATAAAAGATATGAAGAAAAAATTAAAATTTATAAAAGTTAACTTATAACAGTGTAACGATGAGGCACCTTGTCGCTGTCCTATGCATGAATGCTTTACTAGCATATTTTTAGGCAAGCACTTTAAAGTACGGCCGGCTTGCTATAATTTCGGTATGGCAAAAATGTTTAGCTTTGGCAAGCAAAGGTGAAACACAACGCACATTTAATAAGGTAGTGGTGGCGACACAGCTGCTTAAACATTTTTCTTCTGATTGTCTCTTGATTTCTTCTGATTTTCTTTTGATTTTTCGCGAATGGGCATGCTAATTGTCAAAAATTGGTAAAATTGTTTTTGTGTTGCTTGTCATTTGATTTGATTTTGACAAACAGCATGCCCAAAAGTACTAACAAAATACATGGGAATTTTGTTTTTGCAGTAGTGCTATCACCTTATTAAATACACCTTGGTGAAACACAGAAAAGTCAAAAACGTAGTAGCAAGTAAAATGTGAACTTGTAAATAAAGTGATTGCTGGATGTTCACTGGGTGTAAGAATCTAAGTGTGTGTTATTTCGAAGCACAATCCAGAGAGACGAACACAACTACTTGTCGTAACAATATTTTGGAATAATTTTGGTGGAAAAATAATTTCTAGGTGGCAGCACTAATTTGCTATCCGACTCAAGTACAATGCTATCAGCCAGTGCTTCTGATGAGGGGCTTGCCTCCCTTGATTAGGGGTTTGTTTTGTTTGAGTTGGGGAGAAATTTTACTATAAATATTTAAGGGGTATAATTTAGGAGAAAACATCTTACAGGCATTTTTAATGTACGCTTTCTAAACTGTCTGTGGCCAACCAGGTTACATTTGTGTTACATTTTGTTACGAAACACCTTGTTCATATAGATTGGTGAGTGGGTCTTGTTTTGATTTCATAAAATGCAAATGAATTGAGCAATTTTCAAGAAATATTCATTTTATGTGTGCATTATACATTTAGGGGGAAATTTTAGTTTTTAGGGGAGATGGACTTCATTTTGGGGGATTGCTTAAAATACATCTGGCAACACTGCTGTCAGCTGACGTTAATTAATTGTATCATGCATAAGCTGTCTTTCTGTAATATTATTCTAATCATAGGGAGTACCTTAAACTCACAAAAAAGTGATTCCAATGCGCATATTAAGGTGACTTGCATATTCTTATTTCAAATTATGCCAGAATGAGAATCATATTCTTCTATAGTTACTTTGTGAGTGCGCCAGGGTTGTGCTTGAGAGGATTAGCCAGTTGTGTCAGTTCTTCTATTCGTACTGAGTTGCAGGAAACATGCAAAAAATTTGCAAAAGATGTTTTACGTCCGATTGCATACCGGTTGGATCAAACTCGCTGCTTTCCCAGAGAACAGATTTCGGAACTAGGAAGATTAGGGCTCATGGCCATAACTGCTCCAACTCAATATGGTGGTTCAAATTTGGATATGCTTTCACTGTCTCTCGCAGTCGAAGAACTCTCACAAGGTTGTGCGTCAACTGGAGCAATAGTGTCTATTCATAACATACTCTATATAGACTTGTTAGCAACACAGGGAAGTGAGCGCCAAAAAGAATTATATCTGTCACCGTTCACCAAAGGGACTCCTGGTGCATTTGCCCTAAGCGAGTCTGGTACGTATTTTATATTAAAGAGTGCGAGGAAATTGTGTGCATTTTTTCGCCTTTCGATCTTAAGAAGCGGGCTCCGACGTTGCAAACATTTCATGTACGGCTACAAAAAAAGGCGACGACTTTGTTCTAAACGGTACTAAGTCTTGGGTAACATCTGCTCAAGAAGCGGAAGTTGCAATTATTTTTGCGACCGTCGATAAAAATCAAGGCGCAAATGGAATCAGTGGTAAGTCAACACAACACATTTATTGAAGTTTTGCAAATAATGCGGTAAAAGTTTAGTTGGGAATAAGCAAGGTAACAATTGTTTATTCGTAGCATTTTTGGTGCCACTTAAGCAAGATGGAGTACACGTCAGTGAACCAGATGATAAACTGGGAATCAGAGCAACATCAACTTGTCAAATAAATCTTTGTGATGTGCTGGTTCCACAGGAAAATATACTGGGTGGAGTTGGAAATGGTTTTAAAATAGCCATGCGGCAGTTAAACAAGGCGCGCATAGGCATCGCGTCACAAGCACTCGGTATTGCACAAGCGTCTTTGGAGACAGCTTTGGAGTATGCAATGTGTCGCCAGGCATTTGGAAAACAATTGGTGGCGATGCAAGCAGTGCAAGTCCGCCTCGCTCGAATGGCTGCACAGATTGAAGCAGCCAGGTTACTAGTGCGGGAATCTGCAAAGCTCTGCGATAAAAAACAGAACATTATTAAAAGCAGTGCCATAGCAAAACTGGTAGCCAGTGAAGCTGCAACTTATGCAGCACATCAATGTATACAGATATTAGGTGGCATGGGATACATTGAGAGCATGCCAGCTGAACGGTACTACCGCGACGCACGTATAACCGAAATTTATGGCGGAGTTTCTGATATTCAAATGTTGATAATAGCTGAGCAATTGATAAAAGATAGGAAGACCAAGTGATGCTAGTTAGCTAACCCAAGTCAATGAAAGTGCATTTATTATTCCTTGTACCAGTGTATACATTGTTAAACACACAAATGTCTCTAATAAATTGTAATTATATATTTCTATATAAATTTGTAAATAAAATAAGGATTGGGAATTTCTAAAGACTGAAGACTCACGCCGATTGTGGATCGTGCATATAAGTGGACGTCAAGCCATCCATTTGAGCCGCTGTTGTTGAGTGTACTGCCTGTTAGACCTGCAAAACTATCGATGGTACTATCGATAGTGTTCATTTACTTCACTATCGATGCTTTTCGTTACTATCGATACTATTGATTCGCTGCCATCTGTGTTTTCGATCAGGAAAACACGAGTGCTGGCGCTTTGGTAGAATTCTAACAAACTTGGTAGATTTATGTTTGAATTTTTATTTTATGCTAGTTGGTACATTTTATTTGAATTTGGTCGATTTTCGGAAAACTTTATGTGTCTTCTTCAATTCGTGAAAAAATTGTCAGATAACATTAGAAGTCTGACAAGATTGTAAAGAAATGCTTAGCATGACCGGTGATATAAATATTTGAACCGAAACGTGAGAAGCTGACATACTACTTAGTATCTGTTGTTTTGTCAAAAAGGGGCGAGTAAGACGACTTATGTGCATGTTTCTTCAAGTGCGAAAACATGTTCTTGAGTCTGGGTTTTTGCCGTGCTGGCTGTAGCAATTGCATCCATAACGTTTAAAGTTTGAAAATATACTTCAATATACTTTATAATGTTCAAAATTATACTTTAAAAAGAATTTTAAAATAAAAATTTCAATTAGTTTAGTTTTTTGGGTGCGATCATATATGTAATACTTCTATATTGGCACTAAGCTCAAAGTACATTCGCCAACATCACAGTACAGCAATAGTGGAATATGAGCGAGAAAGCGATAAACGAATGTACTCTGACAGCTGTCAAAAGTGGCAAAAAAGTCAGGTGCGTTCAGGAGGGAAACAAATTGACTGGAAAAAAATAACAATTTGTCGAAATTAACTGAAATTTCTTCGACCGCCCCTGGAGCAGTTTCACAGTTGTTCATGTGTAGAAGTGCACATGTATACACGCATAGAAATACATTCACAAAATTTCGTGTTTTCTGTCTCATCGCTTGTCTCCCTTTGATTTCCTAATGAAAACACATTGTGAAGATACGTTAGTGCCAATATAGAAGTATTACATATATGGGTGCGATAGTATCGATATTTTTTTCCAAACCATCAAAACTATCTGATGCTATGCGATAGTTTCGTTAGATTCGATGGTATCGATTGTTTTTTCCAACTATCCGAAGCTATCTGATAGTTGACTATCGATACTTTTCCAGCTCTACTGCCTGTGGCACGAAAAAAGCAACAAAATTTACGTGCATTTTGTTAGTATCAAGGTGTATTAATAAGGTGATGGCACTACGATTCCCATGTATTTTGTTAGTGCTTTTGGGCATCCTGCTTGTCAAAATCAAATCAAAAGACAAGCAACACAAAAACAATTTTACCAATTTTTGACAATGAGGATGCCCATTCGTGAAAAGCCAAAAGAAAATCAGAAGAAATCAAAAGAATATAAGAAGAAAAAAGTTTAAGCAGCTGTGTTGCCACCACTACCTTATTAAATGTGCCTTGGTTAGTATTTTCGTTCGGTTCATTGTCAAAATCGGACGGTTCTCTTGCCAACAGTATTGCCAGCATTGAATGAACGTATACATAATAATAACATTCAAATATGTTGTGATTTGTAGGTTATTGTGCACAACAAGGAACAAAGTGAATAGATTAGCAAATAAAGTAAAAAGGATTTACTTCGAATAGGAGTTTTCAAATTCAAATGGTGAAATTTCACGAAACTATCAAGTGTCTATGAGAAGGAAAGCCGATTAAAGCGATAAATAATATAAATGGTCGGCTTAGATTGAAAAGGTGCTAAGACAACTTGTTTTTTTTTACAAATATCAGATTTTGATGAAAGAAAATGTAACCAATCGAAAATGTAACCAATGTAAACCAATCGACAGCCAAAAGAATATACAGCTGCGGTCAAAATAATAGTAGTACGCATACAACGAAAAGAAAATTAAGAAAAAATAATCTGCTTTTTTTTCAAAATATTTATTTTGTATTTTTTTAACAAGTTATATGTGTTAACAATGCAATCATAAAAGAAAACTTAAGAATTAAACTCAGTTTGGTTTGATTTAAATTAAATGCGTCAAAAGCTCCAAAATATGAACGGTCAAAAAAATAGTAGTTCGCTTTACTTTAATAAAAATTAAGCAACAATTGTGTTTCATTTTAAAAGATTTTGTGGTTAAATAGTAATAACGTAATGTTTCTTCAAATTAATATTTAGTTGCGTGACTGTTGTTTGGCTATTACTGCAGCACAGAGCCGATGCATTGAAATATCCAAATTTTCATATCTTTCTCTAGGGGCGTGGTCTACTGCTTCTCAAAGTTGATTATTATTTAAAAGATTATTGTGAGCAACTGCTCTCTTCACGTCACACCACAAATTTTTAATTATATTGAAGTCTGGTGATTGTGCGAGCCATTCCATAACCCTAATCCTGCTTTTGCGAAGCTCCTTTCATGCGACCTTGCTTGTATGCTTTAGGCTATAATCCTGTTGGAAGATCCAAAGCATTGGCGTTTTTTCACGGACATACGGTGGCACGATTTCCCGCAAGATTCGTACACATACACATCGATCCATCGTTTTCTTGATCAAATAAATAGCGCCACCTCCATAAAACGTAAGACATGCTCAATAAATAAATGCATGTCTTACGTTTTATGGAGGTGGCGCTATTTATTTGACATACGGTAGCACGATTTCCTGCAAGATTCGTACACATACACATCGATCCATCGTTTTTTTGATCAAATAAATAGCGCCACCTCCATAAAACGTAAGACATGCATTTATTTATTGAGCATGTCTTACGTTTTATGGAGGTGGCGCAATTTATTTGATCAAGAAAACGATGGATCGATGTGTATGTGTACGAATCTTGCGGGAAATCGTGCCACCGTATGTCCGTGAAAAAACGCCAATGCTTTGGATCTTCCAACAGGATTATAGCCTAAAGCATACAAGCAAGGTCGCATGAAAGGAGCTTCGCAAAAGCAGGATTAGGGTTATGGAATGGCTCGCACAATCACCAGACTTCAATATAATTAAAAATTTGTGGTGTGACGTGAAGAGAGCAGTTGCTCACAATAATCTTTTAAATAATAATCAACTTTGAGAAGCAGTAGACCACGCCCCTAGAGAAAGATATGAAAATTTGGATATTTCAATGCATCGGCTCTGTGCTGCAGTAATAGCCAAACAACAGTCACGCAACTAAATATTAATTTGAAGAAACATTACGTTATTACTATTTAACCACAAAATCTTTTAAAATGAAACACAATTGTTGCTTAATTTTTATGAAAGTAAAGCGAACTACTATTTTTTTGACCGTTCATATTTTGGAGCTTTTGACGCATTTAATTTAAATCAAACCAAACTGAGTTTAATTCTTAAGTTTTCTTTTATGATTGCATTGTTAACACATATAACTTGTTAAAAAAAATACAAAATAAATATTTGTAAAAAAAAGCAGATTATTTTTTCTTAATTTTCTTTTCGTTGTACGCGTACTACTATTATTTTGACCGCAACTGTACATAGCTTTCTTCTTTTTATCTGTTGTTTTACAATGATGTGCGATGAGTTAATTAATAAAAGTTAATACAAATAGGCCGAAAATGTTTGTTGTACATTTTCGTATACTCTTCATAGCCTTAAGGGGGTCGTCTACGTATAAAGTTTCAAAAAACTTTACTTTTTTTTACATAATTTTCATTTGGCAGACGTGAGGAATGTTATTTTCAAAGGATTTGGGTAAACTCTTCACGGTTCTTGAGCTGTAGAGCATTGAGCACGCTCGCTCACGGTGTTTCCGCGCGCTCCCTGTGAACTTTAAAGCGTTTTCCCGAAAGTCGTATTTCTCAAACTTACTTGCACGATTTTAATACAAGTTTTACACGCATCGATTCGATTTCTTTTTTTACTTGCTCAGAAAACATGACGCTATGGTTAGACACGAGCTTTTGACAAAATATTGTTTTTTTTTTATTATAACAGGCAATAAACATCAAATCTATCAAAAATGTCCACCATTTCGAGATTTTTGAATTTTACAAAAAGCTCGTGTCTAAGCATAGCTGATGTAATATCAATTATAGATTAGTTTCATTTTTTGTTGTAGGTTACTTGGTTGGCCCAAAATCTTG
This sequence comes from Melieria omissa, assembly GCA_963971225.1. Lineage (NCBI taxonomy): Eukaryota > Metazoa > Arthropoda > Insecta > Diptera > Ulidiidae > Melieria > Melieria omissa. The sequence goes on from OZ020267.1 coordinate 117,895,556, forward strand.
CAGGAAAATTTATTTAAAAATTCTGATGAGGGCACGTTCAAGGTCATCCTGCAGTCGAATATGTAGAAATATAGTTTTTATGACCTTGCCTCTTAAAAGATTACGATTAAATAAACAAAAAACGAAAAAAAAGTGAGTGAATATCTTTTTTCGACCCTCGTAATACATTTTGAAAAACAGGCTCGAAAATCAGGCTGCTACGTAGACGACCCCCTCAAGGATAACATGACATAAAAAAATAAAACAATTAATTTTAATTTGAATTTTTATACGGTTTTTGTGGTTCCTGAAAAATGTGGAAAACTGGACATAGCACCTTTTTACTCTTAGCCGAAAAATGTTCAAATATTGTTTCCATTACATTTGCATTCAGAAATTCAAAGATATACGAAGTAGACATTATTGATTCTAGATACCTGCCCACTGCCCGTAGTTTAAAAACGCCGAGCAGCGATATTCGCTTTGCGATGATTGCTTAGTATTCACCTTCTACGTAACTGCAAAATAATCCTCATAGACACATGTAATTAAAAAAGAAAATCATAACGAAAATTGGAAAAATAATTATCTTTTCATCATTGCAAAAATGCCTTAAATTGCACAGAAAAACAGTTGGGTGGCAATGCTGTTCGCCTAATGTAAACTAAACCAAAAAACATTTTTGACAACCTACCGAACTCTGACAAGAAAAAAATAAAAGTCTGTCCGCCCGTAACCAAGGCGAATTTATGCCAGGTGATAGCGAATTGATTTTTTTTGTGGTGACATTTGAGTCAACAGATATGATGTTTTAAAAGTTTCGGGAAGGGGCTTTAAGCCGCCATCTTGAAACTCTATTTAAAAAAACAACTCGAACATTCCGGGAAAAATCCCTTGGCACTATTTCATCTACTGAGATCCTCTATCGAATGAGATGGGTTTGACCTTGTCCCTCGAAATTTTTTTTGAATTTGTTGCACTGTGTAATTAACGATCCTTGATGATGTTTTTTCGCTATTTAATCATTATTTATGAATTTGAACCGAAATTTTGATACACAATAATGTAAAACAGATTATGTTACTGCAAAAATGTATACTTAGGCGTAGTCCGCAGGGGTTGATGAGAAAACTAGTCCCCCCATGGAGTATATTTGTCGACATCTGTGTGAAAAGATAAAAAGGCATTAACAAGTAATAAGAACCGCCATATATATATACTATACCGTTTTTTATAGTTTTCCATGTTTATACACCTCCCAAAAGCAGTGTATAAACTACCCCACGACACATTACCCCTCGCCTTACCCAACCATTTTCCATTTATGGTCTCTTACGTGTATGAACTGAAACTGTTACCCATTATTTATGTTGACATATATTACAATTTAAATTAATTTAAAAAAAAATGTTCATATGGGATTTTTTTTGGCTTTGTTTCCCAAGCAGGCCTGTAGGCCTTCTAGTATCTACACCCTCTATTACGCCTTCTATGGACATGACATATTTTCCCCGAACAAACATTACTCCTCTACCCCAAAACTATCACTGGTACGTTTTTTTTAACAAGATTAAAAACTTGGGAACTAGAGGGTTAATATTCGCTTTAGTAGATTATTTAAAGAAATTTCTAGTTTGCACAAGTACATACAAATTGGGTTTATTTCAGAAATTTATTGCGAACGTTTTGCAGTGCTGTCTTATTTTTAATCTTGCCCATGTTATGATCGCGCTCATATTGCATCCGATGAATGTTCTTTGTAAGAAACAGAAGAAGAAGAACAGAAGAAAAGTCAGAACTGAATAAAAAACTATTTGTGACTCTGCACATGAGAAACTGTTTATTGGTAAAAAAACTCTAGAAATTTATTATAGAATCAAACGATATATGGACGTATCTGATATTTAGAAAAAGGACTTTTTGACATATAAAAAAGTTTACTTATCAGGCTTAATTGTTATAAAGTTGAGCTATTTTGAATATACCCCGAGCAACGAGCCGGTTCACGACGAATAAATAAATAAGCAGAGGATATTTACTCATCATGGCTTTTACTTATTGGCCGCACAAAATATATATGAGAAACACCGTCGGAAGGATGAAAAAATGCAGCAATATCAAAGGCAACGAACAAACTTTAATGATGCAAACCTTCTTGTATTTTCCTGTAGGTGTGCAAAATGACATGTAATATTCTTTAGAATAGAGTTCAGCATGAAAGTTAAATCTGTGGTCCAACTTCCAATCGCGGAAATTTCCATAACAAAGAAACAGCTGATATAGATTCACCACGATTTTTTCTTATTGGCCGCACAACAATTACATAGAAAGTGACGGCAGAATAATGCCAGAAAAGTATCAAAAAAAAGCAACTACGAATATGATTTTATGATGGCAAACCATTTAAATATTCAGTTAGAATCGAAAACGCACATAAATCCTTGTTTCGGGGTAGTTTTTCATATACAATAATATTGTTTGTCAAAGGCGATGTTGCCGGCTAATTCGCGAACATATAACAGCTGATTGTTTTCCACCGGCTGATGAAGGCTGACGCTACTAGAATCGATGATGTCACGGTCAGCCCGGTTTTTAGATCAACGCTAAGGTCGTTCACTAGTTGACGGTTTCTTAGAGCATGATGTTGTAGGTAAGGTAAACTCATTATTGCGTCATGACCTGTTACGTTTATTTTGGTCGCCCAAGGAATCTCTCGCGCGTAGTGAGTTGCGATTAGTGAAGATCGTCTCGTTCACGCTAGCCTCGCTCGAAAAAGTGATTAGGTAAGTATTTCTTCCAAGCGACGTAGTCTTGTTGTCTAGAGTTACCGTTGCGGCATGATCGTTTATGACGACCAGGCCGTCATCAATCCCTTGTACTGGATCTAGTTTGACAAATGCTGTTCTGCAATGTGCAACGATACTGGGCACCAGCTGCTGAGCGCAGTTGTAGTGTTTGATTTCCTGCAGAACTGCATGGATGGATGGATGGATGTGAAGGGGAGCCGAGGAAATAACCTAAGGGAGGTCATTACCCCAAGCACTCAGGCTCTACAGCCCATTGTACTTAAGGCTCAGGAAAAAGGTTGATAGAGGAAATGGGAATGGGAAAAGAAAAAGAGAAAGTGGGTGGAAGGGGAGAGGGAGTTATGGATTTTCCTGTGCATATTTCCCGGACTCATTAATGAATCTCAGGAGATCACACAGGGCGAGAGAATGAACTTCGTCCATTCTCATAACATCTGAACCCAGCGTGCGCAATATCGTTCTAGAGAAGGCCGGACATGCACAGAGAAAGTGCTCTGTACTATCTACCTCCTCCAGGCAAGACACGCAAGTCGGATCTTCGATGATGCCCATATGTCGTCCCCATGGATTGTGTCCTGTGATTAACCTAACCATTCGTCGGAGGTCTTTCCTTCTCAGATTCTGGAGGAAATTCCCTGCTTTCCTCTTCGGGCTTTTCACAAAACACTTGGCAGTCTTACAGCTTCCCAAGCTAGACCAACGTTCTCTATGTAGGTTGTTAACTGCAGAACTGCATAGTCGTTCCCAAACAGCTGTCTTGCGGGTAGATGTCTTTTCCGCAAACCGCTATGTAGTTGTCGCGAACGGATAGCATTTTGTTGTTGTGTGCCATAGGGAGGATAGTCATCTTTTTATAACTTAGCCTAGGTAATTTAAAAGTGAATTAAACTGGTGTTATGATAGACTTTAAAATTAGAAACTTGTAACATATCTGCTATGGCTAAACTGCTGAGAGACTCGTTTTCAAAAAGTTATTTAATTTCATTGTTATCCAAAATGTTTGGGTTTAATAGCCCCAACTGCGCCAAGGCGATTGATAAAGTTATGTTATCTAGGTCTGTGATAATGGCCCTATCGATTGTCCGGTATCGATTTGCTCCGATTTCTTTACTTTGAGAATTTTATTTACCGCATCAGTAAGTTCGGTGATCTGCTCCTGTAGTGAGTTTATTGTTACCTACTGGTTATTACTGTCCTTAAGCTTATCCATTTCTATTGCTACTTTTAAGAAGTCGTTAGAAGTCGGGTCTCTTGTTGGTAACGGGGTGGATGGTCTTATTATATTCGATCGTTGCCAGTAATATGAGGTCAGTCGTGTCCTCAATACCTCTCTCGAACTTTACACACCTTGCTCATGGTACTGTGAAATCTTACCAGCTGTCCGTTTGATGTGCTATGTAATGCGGCCTTTAGACGGTCGCACATGTTTGCAATCATGTGCGATGGGGAAAATGTGCGATGAGCGTTTACACGGTCAAACATGTGCGCACACTTCAGTTGTCTAGCTGCTGTCGACGAAGGAGCATGGCGCGCGCATTCGCATGCATTTCTCTAAATTTGCATAAAGGAACTCATATGCTGCGTTTCTTTTACATTTGTTTTTATATTCTTCGCTTTTCACTTGCCACAGTTCGGGATGGTGTCTATACACTTGAATGAACTCCTTCCATAACATTCATTTCTTTGCGGCACCATCCTCACTGTTCGCTGTCTACCGATCGAATGACAAAATGCACTATGTGCGTCACACAGCCGTTTACACGGTCGCACATGTGCGTCACGCCGACAGAGAAATCAAAAAATTTTGAAAACCTTCAAACATGTCCGACGACACGAATTTCTTGCGTTTACACGGTCATTCTTCTCGTCGCGCCGCACATGTGCGACCTGTAAACGGCTGTGTGACGCACATAGTGCATTTTGTCATTCGATCGGTAGACAGCAAACAGTGAGGATGGCGTCGCAAAGAAATGAAATGTTATGACAGGAGTTCATTCAAGTGTATAGACACCATCTCGAACTTCGGAACGTGAAAAGCGAAGAATATAAAAATAAATGTAAAAGAAACGCAGCTTACGAGGTGTTTTTATGCAAATTTAGAGAAATGCATGCGAATGCGCGCGCCATGCTCCTTCGTCGACAGCAGCGAGACAACTGAAGTGTGCGCACATGTTTGACCGTTTAAACGGTCATCGCACATTTTCCCCATCGCAATGATTGCAAACATGTGCGACCGTGTAAAGGCCGCATAAGGGAGAGGCGTTTCCTTTTTCAATGTTGAAGTGGTTTTTTAAACAAGATCGGATAGTGTTGAAATTTCGCGATTTCTCGTTATCGCAAAAGATAGTCTTTGGTTCTGAGATCAGGTTAACTAGCTGCAAGAGGCATGGTTTCACGTCAATTATGGTACGAGAAGCTGGTAGCTGCACGGCTGCGTATTTCGATAGCTTATCACCGCAAGTCAGAAAGTCGCATTAGTCGAGAATATGTCGACATGAAGGATTTCCACCGGGAATGTTGGTACAGGTGTTTTCTCGATAGGATGTTTTGTTGGGTGCCTGTCATATTTTGCTTTTGGACAGGCTCTGCAATTTCCCGGCTCCTCGGCTTTCTTTTCCATTCGTGGGAAGAAATAATCATTCAGTAGTTGCTTAACATTTTCTTGAGAAGCGCAATGAGCCCTATTATGCTCCTGGTTTATGATCTCCAATTGTTCGTTGGGATCGAATACGCCTGTCACGAATTTTGTTGTGTGACGGAAAGTGGTATTTGGGAACAGGTTCACTAGTTGGTGCTGGATCTGTGCCAGCAGAGGAAGGTCGCAATGGATTCCATTGACTACATGTGGCTTCACAGCTTCGCCTAGCATTTTAAACAAGTGTCTTTTTATCGTGAAAGGTAAAGAAATGACGGAGCTTGTTTCCGAAAATCACGAGCGTCCTCTTCATCTGATGTTGACCTGATTCCAGAATAAGTTGATTCCTGTACACGTTTACAGGTGTTGAAACAGTTTCTATTGTGTAAGTTAGTGATTCGTCGCTGTGAATAGTGGCAGCATCTGAATCGGGTTCGGTGTCTAAAGAATTTGCGTCTGCCAGCAAGTTATCCTTGCCTGGTTTGTAGTGGAGCTTGGCATCCTTCAATAAAGGCCTTCCACCTTTTAATTTTTGGATTGGGGTTACGGTCTGACACCGCAAAGGTTAGGGGTTGGTGGACAGTATAAATGTTTACACCATTTACACCGTATAAATAATGTGTCAGGCTTTTCAGGGCCCAAACGATGGCCAGGAGCTCTCGCTCATTTGTGGCAAAGTGTTCTTCTTTTTTATCCAATGTTCTCGAAATCATTGTGATCGGTCTCCCTTCCTGAGACAAAACAGCGCCTAAAGCGTGCGAGGAAGCATTAGACGTGAGGTCAAAAGCCTTTCTGAAATCCGGACACGCCAACATGACGTCTTCGGAGATGAGACCTCGCTTAAGCTTTTTAATTTTCTTCGATTTGGCAGCTGATACTTTACCGAATTCGCCTCTAAGTATGCTGGTTAACGGCTTAGCAATCTTCACAGAGTTGCGAATATAACACGTATAATAGCCAGCCAAGCCCAAAAAGGATCGTACGACCCTTAGAGTTGTGGGCTGAGGGAACATTTGAATTGCCTCGACTTTCTGAGGGCAAGTTTTTATTCCATTTTCAGTAACCTTAAAACAAAGGTACTCAAGCTCTGTTTTAAAGAATTTCGATTTTTCAACAGAGACTATCATGTTTGCTTCTAGCAAGCTGCTTAAAACCGCTTCTACATGCCTGAAATATTAATCTTTATCCTGTGAAAAAATTATGATGTCGTCGATATACACAAAACAACATTTGCCTATATGTTCCCTGATGACGTCATCAATGGCCCTCTGAAAGATGCTGGGCGCATTCTTCAGACCGAAAGGGAATACGGCAAAACTCATATTTACCGTTACGAACAGAAGAAGAAAAAGCGGTTTTCTCGCGGTCCCGCTCGGCAAGCTCAATTTAATGAAAACCAGACTTAGGTTCGGCAAAATGAAAAATTCTGCTATTTCCCCGAATAGCTGCACTTTGCACTTGTTTAATACGTCAGTACACCCATGTATGAATTTTACCATAAGTCTCTTGTCGACAGGCTTGACCCCTTTTAAACCCGCTGGAGGACTGATGTAGTTCTTGGAAGCCCCTGCGTCAGCAATAAGTTTTATCTCCAGCCCGCCTGTTTGTGTGTGTGTGTTTTCGAGATCCAGAGCAGAGGGGGCTTTCCCTCAAAAAATTGACCTCTTCTATTTCAAGGTAGTCGATTCCGCTAATTCTTCATATGATGACTCTGACTTTGGTTCAAACTCGGGGTTCTGCTGGTCCAAATGATTTACCCTTTGAAATTTTGGACCCGTACGACAGTCCGAAGATGCCTGTCGCTTTTGCAACTGGCCGTTTCCGAAATTTGTGAAGTTTGTGGGTTGTCTCAAACGAGAGGTAGAGGGGTAGACTTCCATTTGTAACTGCCGAGTCTGCGACTCTCGATTACCACCTTGTCGATATTGACTATTAGGGTTAGCCTGCCGGAAATTGCCGCTGCCATATCCTTGCCGGAATTGACAATTGATTGTCATTCCTATACTGCCGAACATAATGATGATTTTAAGACTATCAGGGTTCGTCCTATTGTAGTTGTTTTGATTACCGCTTTTGACCGCCATCAGCTTTCCTTGTTGAATCAGTTGCCCTATTTGCAAAGCTAGCATTTTTATTGTATGAGCCAAAAATCAAATTTTACAGGACACGTTTTTTTTTGTTTTCTCTGCATTGGCACAGCATAGTTCCATGATTTATGGTATACACACTTTATTTAAGGTTACACACTTGGAATAGGTAATTTCAGAGACTTCAGTAAAGCGCAACGGTGTTATTTTGGACATACGATAATTTGTGCGGGCACTATTATAAGCAATTATAATATTGCAGTGGCACATTTTTTCCTTGGTATAATGTATTTTCATTTATTGAATACAAAATATTGTTACTCTCAGATTGATATAGTGTAATTCATAGGTGATATAGAGTAGTTTAATTTATAAAATACGAAACATTCTTTTAGAAAAAAATAAATACAATTTTCTTCATCTGTTTGAACTAGCACATTTTTTGGTCATTCCATAAATTTTTAAATCTAAATATTCATGACTAGCAGGGCTCCGCGGCTTTTTACGCAAGTTTAAAGTCAATGGGGTCAATAAATCAAGTTCTTCTGAACCCTTTGTTGATGCCGTCAGATTGTTAAGAAAAAATACTTAGATATCTTATTATTTCTCATATGAAGTGCTTTCACCACATTTGAACTAAATTAGCGCATTAAGTCGTGATTTCCCATACGAACTCTTAACCCATCGTTGACCCCATTCGATTTCGATTTAAAAAAATTCCAAAAAACGTGTCGAATTATTTCTCTCTAAGAGTACTTTCACCATTTTTAAAGTGAATAGGCCCATTAATTCATCTTTTTACAGTTTCTCCATATAAACTTTATACCCGTTGTTGACCCCGTAATTTTTTATTATCGAAAAAATAGAAAACACGTATCGAATTATTTCTCACTAAGAGTAATTTCACCAATCGCTATTTCTGGGATGGATGATGGCCCAGATAACTTGTTTCTTTTTAGCTTCTGCCAGTCTGAGCCGTTTTGTCCTGGAGGCGCTGGTTACTCGCCCGATCTCTAGCGCTTCACGGCGACCTCCGGACGGATATTCGGTCAGTCGTCCTTGTGTTGTTGCGCCAGGAGGAGAGCAGCTTTGTTCTTGTCGGACAGAGTTCTAGGATCAGAGGAGTCCATTTTGGTCAACACTGAGAACCGACTTCTGTACGCCTGCGTTGAAGCGCTGATGTGATGCGGACGTCTAGCAGAGAAGAGAAGATGCTGGGACCAGCGCTAGCAGAACCTGGTGCTGGTTTGGTTGCTGGCGTCGACGCCGAAGCCGGTGTCGTATGGGAGCGTTTGCTAGGAGTTGAGGCAGCGCGGCCCTTGAGTGATGCAGATTTAGACGGAGTCGGCCTTGTGGCAGTGATCCACGCCTGCACCACAGGCGACGTCACCCAAAAAAGGTGGCGCTTGATTGGTCGGGTTTTGCTAATTCAATCTTTTGGGCTCCCCTTTTGGGTTGGCCGAAGTGTTTTTTGTTTTTAATTTGGACTTGTCCATGCAAAATAGGTCCACGTCCTGAGCCGCTATCTCGATCGGAACGCGTAGTCGGAACCGTTCGCGCAAGGTTTTATCCCGGTGGTACTAGGTCCACTGAATATCCCTCATCAAATAATGTAAAGGAAAAACCGTTTTTTTTACAGAAAATTATCTCCTTTAGAAATTTATTACAAAAATTAGTTTCCAAAGGTAAAATAATGAATGTACACATCTACAGTGTACCACTAAACTCTTCGTACACCTGGTTATTAAAAAAATATATATATATTTGTAAGAATTTTGAAAAAATGTCGATGAAGAGCTGTTTATTTAGCATTTAGTTTTAATACAACAACAAAAACTAAAACATTTCATTAAATAGTTTAAAAGTTTTAAACCAAAAACAAAAAAGTCGCTTATTTACTTCTAATAAAGTCTTCGTGCACTTAAGCTATGCCTGTGCATTTGTCTTCGTACACTTACGAAATTAATTAACTATGAATTATGAAAACCTACAAAATGTTTTATTAATATTAAGTTGGATACCCCTTTATTTTAATGACGGCCTTAAAGCGATCTGGCATCGACTTTACAAGTTTTTGTGTACATTCCTCCTGAAGAACCTGTTGCAGCTGAGGTTTTGACGAAAAATGATCCTTATCTTTTTTTCAAGCACACTCCACATGTGCTCAATAGTAGAGCTGGAAAACTATCGATAGTATCGATAGTTTTCATTTTCACTTCACTATCGATGGTTTTCGTTACTATCGATACTATCGATTCGCTGCCATCTGTGTTTTCGATCAGGTCAATACCAATGTTAACGCTTTGGTAGAACCAAAGAATATGAAGTGTATAGAAGGCGCATCTGAGCTCAAAAATTCAAATTTTTGTTTGCGAGCTTCATAGAGCGGGGGGAAGCCACAAAAGGGAAAGAGTGGTGCCAGCAGGAGAGCAAGCGCTTCAGTTTACGCTCAACAAACACACATGAAGTGAAAGTACCACTTCTCCTGTGTAATTTGAGGCGTTGGTGGTTGTTTTGGTCACTCAATAATTTTTTGTGCAAATTTCTCACAGCAACACCAGCCAGCGCAATGATCGTCGTTTCAACGACGCCATTGTTTGTTGTTGTTGTAGTTTTTATGTGTACACAGCTCGAGAAAAATGTAAACAGCTCTTCTTTTGTTGTTTTTTAATTGTTTATGTTTTGCATCGTTTGGAACATGGTTCAACTAACAAGGTTGTAGCAAGCCACCGGCTGATCGTTTATCGCTTCTGTCAAAATCGTCGGTGTCAGCAGTGGTGCGGTGTTGCCGCATCGGTTGAAATGAAAATACCTGACTGAAAACAACTGACCTGAGCACTTTTCCCGTTTTTTCAATAAATAAATAAATAAAATACAGCACCGTCTGGCAACAATCACTTTTGTCTGTTTTCAGTTTCTCCCTCTTTCGTCGGAAAATGACAGCTGAATTTGACAGTAGCGATAAACGATCCTACCAACAAAATACATGTGGTTTTTGGTGTTGCGGGGATGCTATTACCTTGTTTATTGTGCCATGGTTTGGAACTTCCTTTTTTTTATTTACTGTCACAGCATTCACCAGGAAATCCGAAGGAGCAAATAGGTAGCAAATGTCTGTAACCGATTGACAACACAGCGCAACAAAAAAACACTTTTTTTCTGTTGCATGGAGTTTTTCTACTGTTTCTTACTAATTTGGGTGCGCTGATTCCGAATCTACCCTCCGATTTTTTCTAGCAGCTCTAGTTTGTGAGATATAGGTACCCTGTCATTTTTTCAGTTTTTCCTCTACTTTTTCCATATTTTCGATCGTAGTTTCTAAACCAAAAAACCGATTGACATGATTTTCACCTTATCGCATTAACAACACCGCACGGCTTCTTTTCCGATGCAACTTATTTTTATAAGTTTTAAAATGCCGCGGTAATTGGACCTCAAAGTTGGAAAAAATTGAATTTTAAGGCGTTTTCTTTGATGGTCAAAATCATACACATTTTTTGTAAAACCATTAACGAGTTAGGTGTATAACGAAAGTCGACACATCAAGCAATACAACACAGCTAAATTATTTGGCGGAATACACATTCGCATCGAAATAACAGGAAAAATGTACCATCGCGATTTTCATCACTTTTCATACTTTTTCCTTAAAAAATTAGGGGCCTGAAAATATGCAAAGTTTTTAATGTTTTTTTGTTTCGAGAAATTCAAAATATTTTTGTTTTTGCTTGTATTCCAAACTATAAATGGAACATATAAAAGAGCATATTTTGAGGCTCCTAATTTTTTAAGGAAAAAGTAAGAAAAGAGATGAAAATCGCTATACTACAGTTTTGTTATTATTTCGATACGAATGTGTATTCCGCCAAATAATTTGGCTGTGTTGTATAGCTTGATGTTTCTTCCTAAGATATTCATATACTTCGAAACCTGATTTATGAAACATCTGTGCATTTTTCGCCATCAGAAAAAACGCCTTGAAATTCAAAATTTTCTTACTTTGAAACTTTATTACAACGCCAATTTAGAACGCATAAAATTTATTAATGTCAGGAAAGTTGGCGTGAAATGTTGTAAGTGCAACGATATAAAAATCATGTCGATAGGATTACACAGCGCAACAAAAAAACACTTTTTTTCTGTTGCATGGAGTTTTTCTACTGTTTCTTACTAATTTGGGTGCGCTGATTTCGAATCTACCCTCCGATTTTTTCTGGCAGCTCTAGTTTGTGAGATATAGGTACCCTGTCATTTTTTCAGTTTTTCCTCTACTTTTTCCATATTTTCGATCGTAGTTTCTAAACCAAAAAACCGATTCACATGATTTTCACCTTATCGCATTAACAACACCGCACGGCTTCTTTTCCGATGCAACTTATTTTTATAAAGGTTAAAATGCCGCGGTAATTGGACCTCAAAGTTGGAAAAAATTTAATTTTAAGGCGTTTTCTTTGATGGTCAAAAGCATACACATTTTTTGTAAAACAATTAACGAGTTAGGTGTATAACGAAAGTCGACACATCAAGCAATACAACACAGCTACATTATTTGGCGGAATACATATTCGCATCGAAATAACAGGAAAAATGTACCATCGCGATTTTCATCACTTTTCATACTTTTTCCTTAAAAAATTAGGGGCCTGAAAATATGCAAAGTTTTTAATTTTTTTTTGTTTCGAAAAATTCAAAATATTTTTGTTTTTGCTTGTATTCCAAACTATAAATGGAACATAAAAAAGAGCATATTTTGAGGCTCCTAATTTTTTAAGGAAAAAGTATGAAAAGAGATGAAAATCGCTATGGTAAAGTTTTGTTATTATTTCGACGCGAATGTGTATTCCGATAAATAATTTGGCTGTTTTGTATTGCTTGATGTTTCTTCTTAAGATATTCATATACTTCGAAACTTGATTTATGAAACATCTGTACAATTTTCGCCATCAGAAAAAACGCCTTGAAATTCAATATTTTCTTACTTTGAAACCTTATTATCACGCCCATTTAGAACGCATAAAATTGATTAATGTCAGGAAAGATGGCGTGAAATGTTGTAAGTGCAACGATATAAAAATAATGTCGATAGGATTATTGGTTCAGAAATAATAGTCGAAAACGAGAAAAAAGCCGAGGAAAATTCAAAAAAGTGACACGCCCATTTTTTGCAAAAACTAGAGCTGTTACATAAAAACGGAGTATGGTTTTGAAAACAGCGTGGAAAAACGATTCAGATTCATGTGAAAAACTCCATGCAACAGACATGCTGTTGTGCAGTGTTATTGGTTCAGAAATAACAGTCGAAAACGAGAAAAAAGCCGAGGAAAATTCGAAAAAGTGACACGCCCATTTTTTGCAAAAACTAGAGCTGTTACAGAAAAACGGAGTATGGTTTTGAAAACAGCGTGGAAAAACGATTCAGATTCATGTAAAAAACTCCATGCAACAGACATGCTGTTGTGCAGTGTAATTTTTATGGAAAATGTTTCACTTAGCGCAGTGAAAAGGTTATCATTTCTTAGTTTTTGGAAACATATGCCACAATTATTATCTATGTTAATTTTTACTCGATTGTCGAAGTTTTTATCTACAAAATAATTTGTTGTAATAATTGTTGTAATTACTGCTGAAATAAAATAATAAAAAGACAGTTTCGTCTGTCTCAGCATGTAGTAGGTTTTGATTCATAGAATCCTGTGTATCTTCGAAATTAGTTGTTACACTTGACCGAGTACTACTTGAATTTTGTCCCAAAATTGCAAAAGTATTTTCTAGTTTATCTTGGTTGAAAAACTTGTTTGTTATAAAACATTTATGTGGGTTATTGCTTAATTTTATCAGTAATTAAAAAACAGATTTTAGTTCTAAAAATAAAACTTAAATCATCCATACATTTAACATCTTTCAAATAATTAAAAAAATCTTTATAAATTTGTACGACTCATTATTTAATTGTAAAGCCGATCTAAAGCAATTATCCGATTGCCCTATTCATGCAATCAAATATTAGGTCTACTTTTTTGATAAGTTCTTTAGGAACTTTGTTTGTAGCGACCATATAAGTCGTCATGACAACCATATTTTATTTTCTTTTCTATGATTTTGCGCACACTACAGTCTGCAATAAGTTCAGGAGCAATATGTGACGCCGTGTAGGCTTGTAGAAGAAGAACAAAAGCCAGCCAGAAATCAGAAATCGTTTTACAATTTCAGCTTTTCGCCAGCGCAACAACAACAACAACAGCGTTCGTCTTCACCTTGCAATCATTTCACGCCACAACCAGCGATTCAATCGCTGCCACAACAATGTGCTAACGCACACTCGCTGCTGTGAGCGCAACCAAAGAGCGCAACACATAAAACTACGTTCTCGCTTGTAAAGCAACGCTCTCACCACATACGTGATCTGTGCGACCAGAGCGCGGGTTCCAATGTTAGAACCCGCCATACAAAATTTTTGCTTGTATGACATGCGCATTCTGTATGTTTATTTTCTTTGCTAAGGCCTAGCTAAGGCGCAGCCACCCGTGTTGTGCGTATGAATTTTGTACGCGGGTGGAAGGGACCTACAGTTTTATGCCGGTTCCGAACGGCAGGTTGGGAGCATTTTCATAAGCAATTTTACTCTCAGAGGTTTGCCATTTCCAGCTGAGAGGACAGCCACCGAAAGAGAAAACGAGTTTCCCGTTATTTTTTTTAGGTGTTACTACATGCAGTATTCGATCTTGCGTCGCTCTGCATGCGACTCGTTGGACCGCGCACTAACCAACTGAGCCACGGCGGCTGCCGTTTTTTGATAGTTGCTTGCCGCTAATGCTCCAATTTGGGTTTCACAGAAAGAAAAGTTTTCAATAAATTATTATTATGGGCAAAAGGACAGACATAGCTTAAGTGTACGAAGACTTTATTGGAAGTAAATAAGCGACGTTTTTTTGTTTTTACTTTAAAACTATTTAATGAAATCTTTTAGTTTTTGTTGTTGTATTAAAAATAAATGCTAAATAAATAGATCTTCATCGACACTTTTTCAAAATTCCTACAAATATTTAGTTTTTTTTAATAATTAGCTCTGAACCAGGTGTTGTACGAAGACTTTAGTGGTACACTGTATATGGTAGAAAAAAATGGGATCACTTGATGACACTTTGGAAAGACTTTAGAAAGGCGACTTTTTACAATTTTTGCAGCGGCAACACTGTCTCTATGTGCTCTTGTGTTGATTTTTTTGGTGGTTGATTAATCAGTAGCGCACATGGGACGCGAACTTTTGGGGATTCAAACCCCTCAAATACTAGAATTAGTAGTGAAATATCCCTCCAAAATGAAGTTCTGCCTGCGCCACTGACTTCAACGCATGTGAAGTGAGCGCACACAATTTTGCTTTTGCTTGGCAGCGATCGAAGCCGTTGGCGAATTCATACTAGGTGCCCTCGTTGCATGAGGCGAATTGATTTTTTTTTGGTAGAAAAGGTCTAGATCAGGGGTGCCCAAAATCTTCTTATGGAAGAGCAAACACCAATACATGTAAAGTTGCCCAAAAAAATGCAAACAAAAAAATTGAATTCAGTATGTACACCGAAAAAAAATTTTCATTTTATGTAATGTTATTTAAAAAATTATTATAATCTTCCTTCTTCCATGATCCTTCTAATAAATTAATAATATTAATAAAATAAATTTAAAACCCTCCGCTATCTTATCAGCAACGCAACCTGCATGACATGTCTTAAAATGCCCGTGAATTAGTTGAAAGCATATTGTGCATTGCGCTTCACCCTTAAAATTATAACTGGAAAAAATATAATGTTCCCATTTCTCATTGCAATTCGCGTTCATTTTGCATGCTTCGAAATTATAAATTAAAAACAAACACCGATTTTTTTCTAATGCTTCTCAATCGACAGCCGACACGTTTTGAAGCAAATTCATTCGCTAGACAACAACAAAACCTACGTTGAAGCAAAGAATATACAATTCCATACTTTCTGGTTGAAGATAACCCTACAAGAACTGCCTAACCGAAACTCCAATACATTCATAACAGTTTTTAAATTTACCAATACATTTGCATGAAATTTGGCCCATGTGAGACAAAATATCGCTGCAATTTGTCTTTCACTTAAACTGAAACAAACCATTTGACAACCATAGAAACATTAATTGCTCATACACGCATGTGTAAGAATGAGACAACAAGAGAAGGAACTGCTGACAAGAACTCGAATCGGAGTTAATATAAATGATTAAGAGCCGTCGGCCGCCATAGCTACGTAGCTCAGCTGGCTAACGCGTGCGGCCGCGAGTCAAACGACGCGCGAGCCCATGTTCAAATACTCCGTTGCTTCAAACGCCGAAAAAAAAGAAAAACAGAAAAGAAGGTAAGAATTCGAATTGAAATTTAATTTAAATAATATTTGAATATTTAAATAATTCTGCACTTTCAGTAACTTCAATATTGGGACATAGCGCAGGTACCGAATCGCAAGACCAAGGAGCTGATGCCAATGATGCCGACAATATGGAGTTGAGCTAAGCATCGCCTTCGATTGCGACAATATGTGGGATCATCCAGCAGAGGACCGCAAATTATTTTTTTTTAAAATTCAATTTTTTTTTAATATTATTTCATTTAAATTAATTTTAAATAAATTCAGGCAGAAGTAAAAGCAAACGGGTTTTCCAAAATGTTTCAATAAAAACCTACATTTTTTCAATATATATTGAGTATTGGTCATGAATGACCGATTTATACATCATATTGTGACCGATATTTTCATCAGCATTTCAGTCAGACATTTCGGCACATGACCAGTTGACCGGTCAAAAAAAAAATGGAATTTGGACTGACATTCCCATTAGGAGTAGCTGAGATAGCGGTCTTCTTCTTCTTGACGATTACGAGACTAAGGCCTGGCTACCCGCTAACAACCGTGTTTTTTCAAAAAAAAAATTGACAAAAAAGTTGTTTTTCTTTTTTTCGGTGTTGACGCAACCGAGTATAGAACTCGCGGAGTCTTGACTCGCCCAACGCGCTAGCCAGCTGAGCTACGGCGGCTGCCGCGGCGGCGGCGGTAAGATAGCTATACAAAACAAAATATTTGGAGGTTGGAATACGTATGCGTTAGAGCAGAGCAAAAACACTTTTCTTAATATGCAAAAGGTGTGTGTTAGAGTGAAACAGAAAATCACACGTATACAAAAGTTTCTATCATTTTTGTTAACTCGCCTGTAGAAAAATGATAGAAATTTTGTTCCGAGTGCTGACTATCAGGCCTGACTATCAAATGACCGGTCATATGACCGAAAGTGTTCTTGTAGGGAACTGTCGCCAATGCGTGCGGATTGCTGTGTGTGTATACTACACCTTTCCAAGTTCGATTTCAGAAAGCGTAAAAACAATTTCAGAAAGCGTAAAAGCAATTCCAGAAACCGTAAAAGCGATTTCAGAAAGCGTAAATTCAATTTCAGAAAAAGAAATTTAATTTCATAAAGCGTAACGCAATTTCAGAAAGCGTAAATTCAATTTCAATTTTCTGAAATTGCTTTTACACTTTCTGAAATCGAACTTGAAAAGGTGTAAAATGCTCAGCCTATGCTGAAGATCATTTACAAAAACAAATGAGGAATTAGATTCCTCAGCCTATGAGAGAGCATAGGGCATGGGCACCTCTGGTCTAGATTGTCAAAATGCCTGTGTAAAACTTTGACAGTTTAAAAATGAAAAAAGCAAGCTCTGTTCTGATTGGCTGATTTTGACAATCTAAACCCAAAAAACAAATACATTGAAATTTTGTTGCTGTCTTTACGCTATCACCTGGTATGAATTCGCCTTGGCTTTGTGTGAGCAAAACAGAGAGCGTTAATATTATTACGCTCTTACGGTACCGACGCTTGCATGCTCTCGATAATGAAAATATTGCAAATTCGAGATCGCCGTATGCCACTCGGTTGTATGGACGTAAGACATTTTTTTGTTTTATTGTCTTTGCTCGAGTGACTTGCCACTGGGATTTTTAAATACTCTAGAAATTTAAATATATCAAAGTACCATAGGCTGGTGACATAAATGTCATCGGACCCAGCGCCAGATTTTTCACTTTGGTGAATTTTTTTCAGCTCACGTCGATAACATGTCCACATATTGGCTATTTTCTTCTTCACGCCCTCTGTACTACCATTGGGATCAATTTTTTTATAGGTTGTCAAAAATTTTTCATATGCGGTATGACGAATTTAATTTTTGTATTTTCCACTTTTGCTGCTTGCAAACGCACAAAAGCTAAAACACAAATGAAAGCAGAAAGTTGCACAAAATTGTACAACATGCCCATACACCTTGCGACCGCTCACTCAAAACAATCAAAATATTTTGATTTTGAACGTTTTTTATGTTTTTCATTCTAAAAATTAAATCATCGGTAACGTTAATAAAAAAAATCATAAAACAACGTTAAAAAAATATTCTCAAAATAATAGGGGAACAGGTTCAGTTGTGGGCACCTTTTTGTTTTTGACTCATAACTTTTTACCAAGTTCTTCTTAATCGGACATATGGACATCTATGGAAAGCTAGAAACCTTAGCTAACAAGTAATGACAAAAGTAAATCGATTCCGTCAAATAGAAAAGTTTTTTTTTTAATTTTGTAAAGTAGTCATTTTTAACAAAAATTTTTTTTTGGTTCGGTTGTGGGCACCCCTGGAAAATCTGGTGGAAACGGGGAAATATTAAGAAAAACCAACACGAATATAGAAAAACATTAAGTTTTAATTATTTGAAGCACAATGCACGCATGTGAAGTAGCTGGTACGCATGTCGGCACATTTTAGATGGACGGGCATTTCAAAATGTAAGTGACCAAGTCATTCTCCTGGGCTGTCAAGAAGACCTAAAGTAAAATGAAATTCAACCTAATTAATCAACACTCTTCAAGTGCTGTGACGTGAAGAAGGTGGAAAACACCAGTTAACCTGATTCGATAACATCCACGAAAAGAAGAAAAAGAAGAAAACACCACCGTCGACAGCTTTGATGTTTCCGAAATTTTCTTCCACCTTCTTTTTGTAGCGTTGGAAAGTGGTTCGGGAAATCGCATACGCTGCGGCAGTCGATTTTGTGGTTAGCTTATCTGCAGAACAATGTTAAATTACATCCAGCACATTAAAAAAGATATCGGAGGATTTTTTTTATTTACCCTTGGAAGATAACTAAAACAACCAAAAAATGCGTTAGAAGACCATTTTCGATGAAATAACTTACCAAAACTTACCAAATCACTAAAAGACGGGTGCCCACAACCGAACTAATTGCAACCGAATTTGGCAGCCATTTTGAGAAGTAGTGAAAAATTTGTCCGGGGTAAACATATTGGTTGTAATCAATATTGGATCACAAAGTATAATAAATTTACTAAATAAAAATGCATTTTACTCGCCTTCTCGATGGATTCACTTCGATTTATGACACCATTTAAAATGTTTAACAAAATTTGTGTCTTATTTTTTAAGCACAGAAAGATATATATGGTCCCAGCACAAAGCAGGCGTGTCTGTTCGACTCAGTATTTGGCACAAAAAGATCGTGGTTCCATAATGAACAAATGGCCTTAGTCAAAAACACCCAGCCTGCTTTCTATCAAAAGATACGAAGGGGTGCCCACAACCGAACTATGCCCACAACCGAACCTTTTACCCTACTTATCGGTAACGTAAATAAAAAGCCACAAATAAAAGTTATGAAGCAACGTAAACAAAAAAATTTCAAAATGGTAACTATTGAGAACGAAAAAAAAAATGTGTTTCTCATAACAGTTTTTACGCAACGTAAAACTTGCTTGTCGCAAATAATAATTATAATCAACAAATAAAATTTATGTTGTACTGTAATAGTTACATTGAAATAATTTTTTTTAAAAAACTTATGATAGTTAAGTCCCTGTTTGAAATCCATTAATCACTAAAATTGCATTTACGTCTTTGAATTTTTTTAGGTAATCCACTCATTTTGCTCTTTAAATTTAAATTATAACGTTTGTATCCGCACGAAGAAAACGATCAAAACAACAAAAGGAAATCACACCTGATTCAAAAGTGTTACCAATTATTATATAGCACAGCTGAATGCAGAGCGTTGCCATATTGTTTAGTACATGTATGTTATGAACATTACGCGAACATCGCATTAATATTAATCATAGATTTTTGAGTAAAACGGAAACAGTAAATGAAACAATTTCTCATTTCTTCATATTAATAAATACTTTCTTGGCAAGTTTATGTACGACCGGACATTTTTGTGTCCGGTTCTACTTTGCAACCGCACACGAACAAAGTTTTCGAAAACCCTGGGATGCCATCTAACGCCGCTTAGGAACGTCGCCTACCGCTCGCAGCGCCACTTGTTGTGTATGGAGGTAACCGCAGAATGGTTGGGGACCTCGCTAGATCAATTTGGTGCGCTGTTTTCATCATTGTCCGCTTCCCCTGGCAGACGTTGCTAATACACAGTGTAGCTGTAAATGCTTAATACAGCCGCACCGTACATAATTGCGCGTAAAATTGCGTGGTAGTGAGTGGGATAGGTGTAACTTGGGTTGGGAATCATTGAACTTGGGTAAGTTGCAAGCTTTTTAGGAGAATTTAGAAAACAGGAGGGAGTTGAACCCACGACCTCTGGGATGACAGGCTAGTGCACTCCGAATTTCAAAAAGTCCCTTCTTAACGAATGTTAATTTTTCAAGATTTACCTACAGTTCAAATTGTAGCTTCAGCGGTTTAACCCATTTTTTACCGCCGTGTCTTTAAAGACACGGCAACTTTGAAAAATTCTGAAAATTACAGTTTCTAACGCATATTAAATATTTTTACATAATCGGAAAGCTACATTCGTTGGCTTTAAAACTGCGAACAACTATTTTCGAATTTTAGGGTTTCACTCAGTGTAAAACTGGTATAAACAGAACCACATTTTTTAAGAGTTTTAAAAAATTTTTTGTTTAAATACAAAATGAATTTTGTTTTTAAATAAAATACCCAATACTGCTTACCAAAAGAACAAAGTTGGCATACAAATTATGAAACTTTCAGTTTTCTAAAGTTTTAAGCGTGTTCTAACTTGAAATATTTTGGGTAGTCCTTAAAAACACGGGAATCGCATTATATTCAACTTTTTCCTTGGTTGCAACTACTTTCGATGCGTAGTTAAAAAGAAACCGTAACTTAAACTTGAAAAATGTGGAATTTTCCGAATTTGGCTAACGTATTTTGCCAGCGTATCTTTAAATTCACATCTGCTACAGCCCAAAAAAAAAATTTTTTTAATTTTTTTAAAAGCAGAAATGGCATACGGAGGCTCTAAATAGGCTGTATTATGAAAATTTTCAAAATCGGTCCACGGGATCTAGGGGCGCTAAAAAATGGGTTAAACTGGCTGAAAGCTTGAAAAAATCTGATGTTCATAATTTTTTTCATATATTTTTCATATTTCGGGCATATTTTGTGTGCATATAAATCCGATTCCTATTAATGACATTGACGTCATCGAGCCTAAAAAGCGAGATATCACCGCTGTCTTTGTGGCAATCGAAGACGAAGTGAGGCGAAGACGAAAGTGAAGTTTTGAAGTTGTTACGGATTTCGTCTACCTTGGCACCGCCGTAACCAGCAGTAATGATGTCAGTCTAGAGATAAATCTTAGGATTACTCTTTCCAATATGTGCTACTATGGTCTTCGGTAGACAACTGAGGAGCAGAGACCTCTCTCGACGGACAAAACTTGCACTCTATAGGACGCTTATTGTGTCCGTGCTCCTTTATGATGCAGAAGCATGGACACTGTCGCGTAACATAGCGGCCCTTAGGGTGTTCAAGAGGAAACTACTTTGCAAAATCTTTGGCTCGTACTGGCGACGACTATTATATACGAAGCAATTACGCACTACGTTCATGTCGTTATACAGCTAAAGACATGAACGTAGTACAGCGTATTAACATCTAGCGGCTACGATGGTTTGTCCATGTCTTCCGTATAGACGATTAAGCTCCGGCGGTATAATGTACTCGACGCGGTAGTTGTAGGTCAACGGCGAAGAGCAAAACTGTGTCTATGGTGGGAAGAAGAAGTTGAGGACGCCCTATTATCTCTTGGTGTGGTCAACTGGAGGAGGCGCACAGAGCATACGCGCCTAGAGAGAACTTTTGCGGCAGGCCGAAGCCCGGTATCTGGTTGTATTTCCAGTTTAGCAAGTAATTATGCTCGTTTACTCCATGGCAGTCCTTTCACATTTCTGCCACCTTTAAATTTCGGTTTTACTTCTTAGTACTTTCAATACAGTTACCAAAGAATGCTCAAGTGCCTCTTTTCGGATAGAATTAATAAAAGTGGACCGACATTCGTTTATCTTTATACAATTAGTCACAATAAAAAGTGGCTCACCTCGTGGGTTGCTGTTGGGATTAACCCATACCCTGTCCTTTTGCGCTGCAGCTATTATCCTTTGGAAGAGTAGAGACGGATGAATGTCACCCATACCCCCTGCTGGACACTGATGCTCACTTCACCCATCATTTGACCATCAGTGCTGATCAAAGTTTCCATCACCCTCTTAAGGGCTTTGTGAAAAAAGTGAAGCTTTTGTGTACATGTGATCTTGCATCACCTTTCAACACACGAACTTTACTAACTTGTGGAACAACAGCTGTTTCATTTACTCCTATTAAAATTGAATGCACGTTGGTAGTCAGCACTGATGAAAAAGTTCATCACCATTGACGTGTAAACGCATCATTAATTTTGACAACGTAATACGTCGAACGTAAATACGCTCATACGCTCCAATTGTATTCCTACGGTTAAAATTGGATATTATGTTTTGGAGATGCTCAATTCCATGAATTTCAATGAACAGTTTGGAAGCATTTTCAATGAATTAATACACAGTTTTTAAGGAACTTTTGGAATTTGTTGGTAATCTTTTATGTTCTCGCGATCGTTTTCAAATCTCGCCTAAACAACTTATAAACTCTGCCATGGGACAAACAATCAGCATCATAAACTTTCATTATAAAGTGAAATATTTCGATTTAAGTTTTACCAAGTTTTAAACAAAACTTAATATTTGGTCCTCTGTTCACCCAAACATACTTTCACTTCAGACGCAGTAACTTCGCTTTCAGTGAACCAAAAACCATGAAATTTCGACTGAAAAACGTCATGTATGGGTGTCACCAGAAATTTTCATAATTTATATAATATTATAATATACTAGCTGGGCCCCGCGGCTTTGCACGCAACTTCTCTTGTTTCCCCCGATACAAATTCTTAACCCATTGTTGACCCCGTCAGATTTTGATGAAAAAACAAAAAAAAACATGTCTAATTATCTTTGATTTCAAGTGTTTCTACAAACTGTTAAGTCAAAAGGCCCATCAAATCATGTGCTTTCACATTTAATTAACATCATCACATCTAACCAAATTCTTAACCCTTTTCCAAAAGAAATTCCCGAAGTGAAAAAAATTAAAATACGTGGCAAATTATTCCTAACTAAGAGTAATTCCACCAAGTTTGAAGGTAATCGGCCCATTAATTAATGTTTTTTCTTAATTTATCCGCACAAACTTTTAACCCGTCGCTGACCCCATCCGATATTGACATTCTGAGAAAAGAAAAACACGTATAGAGTTATTTTTCGTTTTAAGTACTTTCACCAAGTTTGAAGTCAAAAGGCTTGTTTCTCCATACATACGTTTAAGCCGTCGTTGATCCAGTTAGATTTAGATTTTGAAAATAATGAGTAACACGTATATATTTTTTTGGATTTCAAGTATTTTACAATGTTTGAAGTCAATAGGCCCATCGGTTCATTTTTTTCGGAGTCTTCCCGTAAACAAACCTTAACCCATTGTTGGCACAGTTCAATGTTGATTTTCGAACAGTTATAAGATACGTGTCGAATTATTTTTGATTTAGAGTATTTTTAGGAAGTTCGAAATCAATGTGTCTATTAAATCACGTTTCTTCATACAACACCTTAACGCATGATTTGCCCTTTTAGACCCCGATTTTCAAAAAATCCCGTGTTAGTGGAGGTTCATTCTTTAAGATGTACCTGCAGTTCAAATTTCGCGTTAGTAGCTTCAGCGGTTTGAGCTGGGCGATGATAAAGCAATCAATCAATCAGTCAGTCAGAACAAACAATCTATGTATATAAATATGGAGGCAATACCACGCCTTGTCCAATGCTCACAACTTTCTTCTAGTCGAATTGTGCTACTAAGTGAAAAGTTCGAACCAAGTTTCATTGATGTGGACAGTAGTGCGTAAATGTTGGGTCATACAACATTTGCCACGCCCCTTGTACAACGCCGATCAAATCTGACCAGCGGAATGACACATCTATGAGACGACGGTACACAAACTTTCAATGCTGTGTGGCTAACGATCCCGAAGCTATTCCATATAAAAGATTTGAGTTGTATAGGCGGTGCCACGCCCTCGTTCAATACCCGCCCAATTCCTTCTGTCGAAAGATATGACCAAGTGGTAGGTTCGTTCTAAGATTCATTGATGCGCGACTAACGGTTCCAAAATTATGCAGATAGTGTGTGTCAAACGCCTTTGTCCTACGCCCATCAAATTTCACCAGTAGAATAACATAGTTATGTATGAGACGAAGGTACACCAATTTTTAATGCTGTGCGGCTAACGATTCCGAAGCGATTCCATATTAAAAAATTGAGTTTTATAGGCGGTACCTTGCCTTGTCCAAAAACCACCTTATTAAATCATATCCAAGCAAAATTCAATCGATCATTCATATTGTGTATGTGTGCTATTTTTTTCGTAGCACTCTAGGACTCGCTTTCGAAAACTTTCGTACATAACCGACGCTTCGGCCAATGATATGGCCTCCCACTCTTGTTTTACTCTCTCAATAAGTTGAAGTCTATTGGCAGGTTTTGGACTCCGAAATGCTGAATCTTGAATCCTGGACCAGATATGTTCAATAGGATTAAGATCTGGCGAATTTCGCGGCCAGTCTTCGCATACTAGCTTAACCCTTTCAGTCACAATGTCCAATATATTGGACTACAGCCCATACAATTCATACAGCGGGCTGTTATTTTCATGTCGGAAAGGGTTAAATAGACTTTTGGCAACACTTATTGACTATTTCGCCGTATAACATCGCGCACAGTCCTGCATTAAAATCGCTGTAGATCAGTGGTCGGCAAAATTGACAATGAGATGGTGTTAGTGAGCGCAGTGTTATTTCTCTCCACTGTTTAAATTATTCCCCTGAACAACGGCTGATTGAGAGAACGTACTGTGTACGTGTGCTGAGTGTACTGCTCATAGGAGTAAGCTTTGCCGACCATTGCTGTAGATGTACGAGGGAATTGATTAGGATTTTCAAACCATCAAATTATTGGGAATTTCCCCATTTCGATTTCAAATAAAACAAGCGATCAGAATTTTAACTATATTACAATTAAAATGAGATATGCAGAAACTTTCAGCCCACCCTGTATATAATATAATATGATAAAAGAAATGAATTAAAGTAAATATATCAAAAAAGAAATACAAGTTCATTTATGAGTGTGAAAGTATTTGATGGCGAACGCTGTAAGCTTTGGAGGTTTGCAGCATTTGTATGTGAAACCTTAATTCGGTTCTTATGGTTCAAATAACTACACACGATATAAATGTTAACGTTGTGTGAGACTCCTAGGCATACGATTTGCCTCGTAAGTGAGTGAGACTCTCGTCGACATACGCATTGTCCTTGAAATTGGCAAAGCCTACATGAATCGCCGTTAAGTTTTACAGTTAGAACGCGTTGTCGAACATTCTCGAGTTGGTTGTTGTACTTTTCACTGTCGCGTTGTCACTGTAGCTTAGCGGTTACTTACAGAAACGTGTGAAAGTAACGTCGTATGTTACTCGCTACTTCGGAATTCAAACGCGAAAGGTGAAAGCAAGACAGACGTTAAAAATGTCGTTACGATAAAACGAATTGCGCGAGCAATGCAAACGGGCCGGGTTGTCGACGTCGGCCAGAAAGAATCAGTTAATTGAACGGTTATACGAACATAGAAACAGTGACCCAACGTATCTCCATGTTGGAGAAAACAATTTTAGAAATACGCGCGCAGCTCCACCAAAATCCGCAACCACATTTCGAACCTTTATTAACCTCCTCGCCAGTACCGACGGTGTAACCCTTACCCGTGCAACCGACATTTGCGACTCAATACAGTGCACCAAATTCAAGCCCGAGTCAATATATGCAATTTCTAAAGACCAACGCGTACGGTTGGAACGAGGGCGCCATTATGTTTGCAATAAAACACAAGCCAAACTGTGGATTGATTCGCAAGATACGGTGTTTTTAACGTGGCAGTAATTTGTGAATCAGTTCTTAGCCGACTTCCCTTGTTTTGAGAACGAGTCCGACATACATTAAAAGTTAGCGCGGTCTAAACGACAACCAAACGAATCGCCGGTTAAGTATGTGTATCGAATGCAAGCGTTGGGCGCGAAGGGTGGACTACCCAAATCGAGTATTATACGCCATATTGTGAACGGTATAAATGATTTTGTTCGAAAACGAAAAATATCGAACGAATACGACCGATGCCAGGATTTACTGCGCGATATCTTGAGTTATAGTGCATACAACGATATACGACCAGTACTAAATAAACCGAAAGCGCCAATTCAAAACCACGTAATGTCAAACGAAACCACAGGAAACGCTGAAACCCGCGCACAATGAAAACCTGTGCCACGCGAAAATCTTAAATGTTTTCATTGTTCTAAGCCTGCACATTTTTCGGTTAACTGCCCAGAGCCGTAGAAGAAACCGCGATGCAGCATGTGCCAACATACGGCACACAAAACGGAACAGTGCACTGTAAATGTGAACGTAATTTCGAATAAGCCAACTTCTTCCGGGAACATTATTAAAGAAATCGCAGTTAACGGTTACAAAACAAACGCATTCGTTGACCCCGGTAGCTCGTATATACGCATAAAGAAGAGTTTCGCTAAGAAGGTAGGGCAACCGGAAAGACACAATTCTATTTTACGTAGATTTGCAGGTGGCGAATACCTGTGTGTCGCGTAAGTACAAACTTACATAACAATAGACAAGAACAAAACAAACGCGGATTTGTCAATCGTCGACGACCAATTCATCTGTGAAAATGTGCTAGTTGGAAATTACGTGCTGTGTAAAACCGGTAATCGTGTGGTGATCGAAGGGGCTCATTACCGCATAGAACGAATTCGAAATATCACCACTACCGCGGATCTAGATGCATCCCAACGATCACATAACGACGATCTCATAACAGAGTACGGTGAAGTGTTCAATCTGCCTCAAACCATACCGAAAAGACCGATCGTTTCGGCAGTAATTTCCGAGCTACTAACCAACGGGATTATTCGACCGAGTCAGTCGCCTTACGCTTCACCGGTGGTCCTGGTCGATAAAAAGAATGGTGAACACAGACTCGATGTTTGAACAAGATTACGGTTAGAGCGCCGTATCCTATGCCTAATATGGACGAACAATTTGCACAATTATCCGGGAAAAGATATTTTACAGCGTTGGACTTACGAATGGGCTATCATCAGATAGAAATCGATGAAAATTAAAAAAAAAAAATATACTGCGTTCGTAACTACTGAGGGCCACTTCGAGTGTAATCGGATGCCTTTTGGCCTCGTTAACGCGCCCGCAGTATTTCAATTCGTAATGAACAAAATTGTATCGAAAAAGGTAGCCAATGAAGTGCTGGTGTACTTGGACGAAGTTATTATTCCGAGTCAGACGATCGATGAAGGGTTAGGTTAGGTTGGAGTGGCAGCCTTCAGTGTGAAAAAGCTCACGTAGGCACAACTATTGGCCCGTTGTGATACCACAGTGTATGGCGCGACTCCCCCTTAATGCGCCTGGAACCATGAAGATTCCATGATGAATCTGGCTATGTCCCTGATATTCAGAGGAGATAGTCCAGTTAGACTATCGAAAAAGGCTGAGCCGAGGAATTTAAATCTTCTTCTGGCTAAAGAAGGACATTGACATAGCAGGTGGAGAACGGTTTCGTCCTCCTCCTCAGAGCCGCATCCTCGACATAGGTCGTTGGATTGCAGACCCAGTCTTTCAGCGTGCTTACCCATGATACAGTGTCCCGTAAGCACCGATACCGTTAAACTTATCGAGTGACGACTGAGGTTGAGCAGCTGATTTGTCCGTTTCAGGTTGAAAGTTGGCCAGGTTTGTCGGGAGATGTTGCAGGTCTGTTCCTCAGACCACAAATCGTTTGCTATTTTATAGTAAAACTGCTTGAGCATCAGTTTAACTGATGCAAGAGGAGCTCCAACAGCGAGGAAGGACGAAGCACCAGAGAGCAACGTACCCGCTCTGGCTAATTCATCCGCCTCGCAGTTACCTACGATGCCCCTGTGCCCTGGCACCCAGAGTAGTGAGACATTGGAGCGTCTGGCTAAGGCGTTTAGAGACTCACGGCAGTCCAGGACCAGCTTAGATGAGGTGGTCGCCCTTGCGAGCGACTTGATAGCTGCCTGACTGTCTGAGTAAATATGGATATCTGCCCTGTGTGCGCTGTCGCGAGTAAGCCAGATGGAGGCCTGATATATGGCCATTACCTCCGCCTGGAAGACACTGCAGTGATCAGGCAAGCGGAAGGAGAGTCGAAGCCCCAGTTGGCTGCAGAAAATCCCGCAGCCAACCTTGTTGTCCAATTTGGAGCCGTCGGTAAAGAAGTTGATGGAGTCATCGGTCGCTAGTTCGTTACCTGTCCATTCATCTCTATGAGGGATGCGTATAGTAAAGCCGTGATCAGGCTTGATAGGGGAGCTAATGAGGTCGATGCCGGTGGGCATCGAGCAGTCCTCAATAAGAATCCTGGAATGACCAAGATCCGATCTAGCCCAGCGGGAAATCGCGTGAAGTCTGACTGCAGAACACTTCGCGTGTAATTTGACCCGTTGTGCAGTTGGGAGCCAGTGGAGGAGGGTGTACATTGCTTTGGTGGGTGTAGTACGGAGAGCCCCTGTAACCAAAAGGGCCGCCATCCTCCTGACTTTGTCAAGAGGTTTCAGGTTGACCGCCTTGCTAATGGCGGGCCACCAAAAGACGGTACCGTAAAGGAGGTTTGGCTCAACCACTGCCGAGTAAAGCCACGACACAACACGAGGTTGGAGTCCCCATCTTGCGCCTAAAGCTCGTTTACAGCAGTAGAGAGCACACGAGGCTTTCCGCGCCCTTTCAGCAATGTTGGCCTTCCAATTCAGTTTAGAGTCAAGTATTAGACCAAGATACCTAACATTGTTGCTGAGGTTAAGTCTAACGCCGTTCAGAGTGGGAAGTACGAACCGAGGTATCTTGTACTTCCTGCTAAAGAGCATGACCTCGGTTTTGGAGGGATTGACGTCAAGGCCAAATTCACGGCACCATTGGGATAGAATCCTTAGTGCATAACCAAGTCTCTCAGAGAGAGTGGAGAGATATTTTCCGGAGACTGCAATCGCAATGTCGTCCGCGTACGCGACAATTCTGCAACCAGTATTGTCCAGCCGGTGTAAGAGAGAGTTTACTGCCAGATTCCAGATCAGAGGAGAAAGCACGCCGCCCTGCGGTGTGCCCCTCCTGAAGGGTTAGTGCGTTTAGAAAAGTTTCTACCATTGTTAAAAGAAGCCAATCTAAACTTCGGGTTGACAAGTGCAAATTTCTAGAGACCGAAATTGAACCTTTAGGTCATGTAAACAGCGCGAACGGTATAACCCCCGCGATAACAAACTTTCCGGAAGCAACAAGCCTAACCGAACTGAGACGGTTCCTGGGGCTCACAGGGTTTTTCCGAAAATTCGTACCAAACTTCTCCCTCATCGCGAAATTCATTACAAAACTACTCCACAAAGATCAAAAAGGCAATTTTATTTGTGACGACAAACAAAAAACCCGTACTAGCCTAATACGATCAAAAAGCGCAACACGACGTTCACACTGATGCGAGCGGCGTAGGACTCGCGGGGGTCTTGCTACAATCCTTCGACGGAAAACGTGGAATCCAGTCTTCTATTATAGTCGAATTGATCCGAAGCGGAAACGCGGTATCATAGCTATGAGCTCGAAGTTCTTGCCGTAGTTGAGAACGATTCCGCATATGCCTACTAGGAAAACGGTTACAATTGGTAACCGATTGCTCAGCCGTAGCTCGCGTAAAAGAAAACAAAGAACTCAAATCTAAGATCGCTCGTTGGTGGCTCCAGCTGTTAGAATTAGATTTCGAATGTTTTCATCGTCAGGGAACCCGTCTTCAACAAGTCGACGCTCTTAGCCGTATGCCTGACCAACCCCCGAAGGAAGTTGAACCCTCTGGATTCATACTTAAGGTAATTGCAAATGTAGGCAA
The DNA here is from genome assembly GCA_963971225.1 of Melieria omissa. Classification (NCBI taxonomy): domain Eukaryota; kingdom Metazoa; phylum Arthropoda; class Insecta; order Diptera; family Ulidiidae; genus Melieria; species Melieria omissa. The sequence goes on from OZ020267.1 coordinate 117,925,508, forward strand.
TTGGCTGTTGACGATGCTGCTTCAAGACGAAAGTCTTCGCGAAATTATCAGCATCGCTAATGAGTCGGTGAAATTACCACGTGAAACCGCCATTAAGGCTAAAAAATCACCAACCGCAATTGAGGAAGTTAAAAGTTATATCACTGCTTATATTCAGTGTTGTCACCAGAAACACCGTGCTGGAAAATCCGAGGGTTGCCTGCATTACAGCCCCATAAAGCCAATTCCGTTCTGTCTAATCCGCGTCGACCACATGGGTCCCTTTACTCGCAGCAAGCGCGGTAACTGCTACATACTCGTGATTTCCGACGCCTTCAGTAAATTTTTGGTTGTCAAGGCTGTTTGCTACACCAAAACAACACACATCTTAAGGGTTCTCAACGAGATGTTCAGCTTTATCGCGCTGCCTTCCCGAATTATAGCAGACAGAGGGACATCATTCACGTCCAAAGCATTCGAGGCGTACTGCAAGGATTCAACACACGAAGACTGCCGTGCGCACCCCAAGAGTCAACGGTGGAGCGTGCCAACCAAAGTATATTGTCATTTATCCGAACGACTACTGAAAATCCGAAGGATTGGGACCTTATGTTACGAGATCTGCAGTGGACTATAAAACGCCCAAAGGAACGCCACTATAGGGTTCAGTCCAAACAAGTTAGTGTTTGACTTTAACCTGTGCAATATCGTCCAAAACGAACTCCTTGCAGGAATTCACGATGACATCAACGATGGAACAACCACGTTATCAATGCCCGTGAAACGTGCCTCACACGAAGCCCACGAGTTATGCCAAAAATGCTCTCGCGGTGATCGAAAACGAACCAATAGCATCTGGAGACTCCCGAAAATTGGAGCCAAAGTATCGAGGACCGTATATTGTCAGCAAAGTTCTCGGCAATGACCGGTATCTGCTTGAGGATATCCCCGGTTACCAGATGACGAATAGGAAGTTATGTTCCATCTAAGCCTCCGATAAAATGAATCCCTGGTGTAATGGTGTTCCCGAGCTAGACGATGACGAAGACCCCCTTGAATCCGACGACGACCAATCAATCGAATAGATTGACCTTTTGACATATATAGTATAATATAAAAAAATTAATTAATTAAAGTAAATATATAAAAAAGGAAATACAAGTTCATTTATGACAATATCTACCATAAACTCATATTCATCCATATCAGCATGGCTTCATAAAGGGTAGATCTACGTCTACAAGCTTGTCTTTATTCTCCAATTTTGTCCTAAAACAACTATGGTAACCAATGCAATGCGATATTTACTGATTTCGCAAAAGAATTTGATAAGGTTAATCATAAACTTGATCAGATGGGATTCGACCCGGCCATTCTCAAGTGGCTCGTTTCTCATAATAAACATAAACAACACACATTTGGATGTTAAAAACGTTACCTTGGATGTTATAAACGTTACCTAGACCCACTTCTATTTCTGATATTTGTTAATGACATCCCCGATCTTATCTTAGAGTCATCCTACTAAATGTATGCGGATGACTTGAAAATATTTCGTATTGTAAAATCTTTCTTTCTTAAGGATGATTTATCCAAGTTGCAGGCTTGGTGTGTGACGAACTCATTACCTCTTAATGCCTCCAAATGCCAATATACATATGACATTTAATAGTCGGTTAGACGTAATCGATTATCAATACACAATTGGTAATGTTACTCTTTCTCGAATTTATGAAAAATAGGATCTGGGAGTTATATTCAATCACAAGATGTGTTTCGCCGAGTACATAGACTTTCTGATTGCCAAAGCAAGGGGTATGCTCAGGTTTGTAATAAGAACCTCAAATGAATTTTGTGATATGTTTGCCCTCAATGCATCTCTTGACTTTGGCTCTTTGGTGTTATCTTCAGACGATGTAGCAAAGGGTATTCGCGATGTAAAGCTTTCGTCGCAAACTGATATTGATGGTCTCTCCTCTGTCCTGCTAAAAAACTGTCCTTCCCTTGTGGAACCTTTGAAAATTATCTTCAATAAGTCTCTTATATCTGGAGTATTTATCGAAGATTGGAAAAAAGCCTCAATTACTCCAATTTTCAAAAGTGGTAACAAAAATGATGTGTCAAATTATAGACCTATCTCAAAGTTATCCACGGTTTCTAAACTTTTTGAAACCATAATTAAAGATAAGGTTTATTTTGCGGTTAAAAATATAATTATCCCCAATCAACATGGTTTTGGATCTGGTCGGTCCACCGTATCCAACCTGGCGGTTTTTTCTGAGTACTGCATCTCGGCTTTTCAGAAGGGCTTACAAATTGATACTATTTATACTGACTTTTCTAAAGCATTTGATAGAGTCTCTCATGAAACTTTACTTGCCAAGCTGTCTAGTCTTGGTTTTCATTCTGTGTTTCTTGAATGGTTAAAATCCTATCTTAGTGAACGTCTCTGTGTTGTGTCATTTGACAACACCTCTTCCCGGCCTTTTACGGCGAACTCCGGTGTTCCCCAGGGTAGTATTTTAGGTCCGCTATTATTTGTGCTCTTTATTAACGATGTTTGTACGTGCTTTTCAACCTCCAAATTTCTATTGTATGCAGACGACCTTAAAATCTACTCTGAGATTAGAACCCCTGAGGACTCCTCTGCGCTTCAATCTGAGCTTAACATCTTAAATGAGTGGTGTGTCCGAATTGTCTCTTCCTTAACACCAACAAATGTTTCCAACTGACTTTCGCTAAAAAACGTATTTATTTTCCTGCCTCCTATTTTATTTCAAACTCGGGGCTTGAAGCGGTCAGTGTGATCAAAGACCTAGGTGTCTTCTTCGATTCTAACTTCTCTTTTTCTGCACATATCGACTCTATCATTTCCAAATCGTATTCTATGTTAGCCTTTGTTCGTCGCAACTGTTCTCCCTTCTCTGACCCTTATACTTTCAAGTTACTTTATTCCGCCTTTGTTCGTTCCAGGCTAGAATATGCAGCCGTAATTTGGAGGCCATTTTATGCCTTAAGTATAAATCGACTCGAACGAGTGCAGAAGGTCTTTATTCGCTTTGCCCTTCGTTCCCTGAATTTTGCAGACCCGATTCCCTCCTATGACGCACGTTGTCAGCTTCTAAACTTGAAATCGCTACTTAATAGAAGATCTTTTCTCTCATTAAAATTTTTATATAATATCGTGAATGGACTTATTGACTGCTCGTCTCTTCTTGAAAAAATTAATTTTAATATTCCTGCCAGATCTCTACGGCGGTCTGATCTTTTTAATGTTGGCTTTAACAAGACCAATTATGCCAAAAATGCTCCTATTACAAGAGTTCTAATTGAATTCAATAGCCTCTCAAATTCTTTGGATATTGATCTCGCATTACCTTTAAGCGTATTTTGTACCTTGTTATCTAATTTTAAGTATCTTTAAGAATATTTTTCGAATTTGTTTGAATTTACACCCCTCATTTCTCAAAGTCTGTAATTTGATTAGACTTAATTTAATAAACAATAAACAATAATAAACAATAAAAGCCTATACCTTTCTTTTGTTAAATCTAAGCTCGAATATTGCAATATAATGTGGGATCCCCACTATTCCGGGTAAGAATCGAAAAAATCCAGGAACGTTTTACCAGGTACGCCTGCACTGGAAAGGTAACGTGCCCCAGGTATAAAAGCAGTTGCCTCTTACTTGGACTGCCAACATTGGAAACTCGTAGGAAATTGTATGCTATAATTTTTATTAGAGGCGTGGTGACATTCCATATTACTTATGTATGTAGTAAAGGGGGGGATCACATTCTAAGTCGTAGAGACTTAGACGTGTTGTCTGTTAGTAACCCCTACGTATTGTATCCAATGGATAAAATAACGAGAACATATAACTACGAGAAAAACTTCGCAGTATATATGAGTAACAAAGTGGACTGGAACTGGGAAGCACACCAGTCCCATTTCAAACCACATACTATTACGTGGTTCACAGACGGCTCCAAAACGCATGAGGGAACCGGGGCGGGGGTATTTGGACCTCGCTTCAAGCACTATGAGCCCATGGGGAATACACCCAGCATATTTCAGGCAGAGTTATATGCCATCAGGCTCTGTGTGCAGACCAACCTCGAGCGTTTGTACAGGGGGCAAGACATAGTCATCTGTTCGGACAGTCAAGCAGCCATCAAAGCACTAATCTCGTATGAGATTACCTCAGGGTTGGTGCTGGAATGCATAGAAGCATTGAATAAACTGGGTACATACAACCAGGTTAAAATCCTCTGGGTTCCAGGACACAGAGGAATAGAAGGGAATGAGGAGGCTGACAGCCTTGCTAGAACTGGGGCAGCTACGATCCCCCTTGCACCAGAACCTTTCATCGGGCTGGGCAAAAGCACTCTAGCAGAGTCACTAAGACTTGAGGAAAAAACCAGGAACTCAGAACACTGGTCAAATGCCACAGGTCTTAGGCAATCGAAAATCTTCATCAGAGGTTATAACTCCAGATGGAGTGAAGAATGCCTCAGACTGGGGAAAGCCCAGCTTAGACTGGTAACCGGGCTGTTAACCGGGCACTGCAGGATGAGGAAACACATGCACACAATTGGGTTAGAACAGGTAAGCGTCTGCAGACTCTGCGAAACGGCGGAGGAGACTCCTGAGCACGTCGTACTGCACTGTGATGCGGTATGCCGCAGTAGGAGACAGCACCTGGGCCAGTACTGGCTTGCAGAAGAGAACGTCAAACACCTTCTCCCACGTGAGTTACTAAGCTTCATTAGGTCGGTGGGATTGGGGGACGTTCTCTAAAGTTGTAGGGGGCACAATAGATCAACTTTGGTCTCACTGCACATTTCCCCTTTCAAATCTATCTATCTATCTACCATATTACTTAATTCCCATTCCCAATCCCATTCCCAATTCTCAACTGCCCTCGCGAGACTTAAGATCATGGGATACATTTCGTATTCCCCGTTGCAGAACTTACTACTAGTTAGATCGTCACTTGGATCTATTCTCAGAAAGCAGGGATAGTTTTAAGGCTACAATTATTGCATTGCTGCATAGTCAATATTGTTTATAATTACTTTTATTTAAAATAACTTAATTCTAGTAATATATATGTGTAAAAACTAGTGTTCGACCGAAAATTCGGTTTTGGTTTCGGTCGGACACTACACACTATAAACTAATTGATGAATAAATAAATAAAAAAAAATAAAATAATCTATTTATTCTTACTATTCTATGTACATTATTACCTACCTATATTCATACATATACCAGGTATAGAAAACAGAGTGCCATACAGCGCGGGGTAAATAATAGATTAAAGAATAAAGCGGCCGTAAAATAAGTAAACTATCCTTCGACGAATTAAGTATATACGATATACATTAAAGAAAAAGTACACACATATGTAATGTGTAAGTATATATATACTCACTTATTAAATATTGATGTGGCTGTAATCATTGTATAATAGAAATGCTAATTATGTCAACTGCAAAATAACCTTGCATTTGAATGTAAACACAATCATTTATATATGTATGAATACGAACATTTATATATCTGCAGCTGATTATTTCTTCATCGTTCTACAAACTGCAACTTACTGTGCATCAGATATGCGTCTACATCATCAGTTTTAAAAAAAATCTGTAACACATTTTCGTTTTAGTAGTAATCAGCAAAAATCGTCGATATACATATGCTTTACCATACACTAAACGTAAAAACGCGTAGGTATGACTGTATTGGTATCGCTGAGAGAGACGTTTTCTATTGGACACTCCTTGTTCTTATTTCATTGCAGTACACTGTGAAAATACGCTTTTCTACCTAGTGCATATTTCACAATGAACTTAAACGGTTATTCATACGGTAGAATACACCTTAATTATACATACTCAGACTATCTCCACTAACAGAAGACATGCTGCAATCGTAACTTTTGGGTTGCCTCATTGATATAATATTAATATATATATAGATAATTATATTAATGAATTAATATAATTAATGAATTAATATAATTATCTAAATTCACAAAGTGCGAGGTTTATTGTCGTGGTCTTTATAAATATATAATTCACTGTCCAAATTCCGAAATACCTTTCTCATTCGTTAATTTAATGCTTGGTAGAAATTATATGTATAGATAACGTTTATCTTTTATTTTAGCAACATTTTAAACAAATACATTTTTAAAGCTCATTAACAAATTCATAACTCTTAAAAGTTTTAATTACTACTAAATACAGACTCCTGAGTGTAGAGCGTCTTTAAAGGCAGTTCTGATTTTTTGCTTTAAGAATGAAATAGCCAATAGTAAATGACCTCTCCAACAGAACTCAGCACACATTTCTGGGAAAAACCAAAAGTATGAGCACTATAAAGCATATGCTGAAATTTTCTTACACCGCATATTGAAAACATCTTACATTTACAGTTTGAATTTAGCATACCAATACAGTTAGTAAATCGTCGAAAATATTAGTAATAGTAAACAAGAAAATTGTTTTTTAATCATTAGTACTTCTAAATCAATTGCTTGTTGATAAATTGAATGTTAGTGGAGAAGTGAAAATCGGACCGGCTGACTTTGTGATTATGTTTAAAGTTTAATAGAAGACTCGTAATAAACACAGTTTGCTTGATGAAAAGTACGCCCTCACTCACCCTTTTGATTGAATCAGTGTTCCAAGAAGGTATAATCAACCATTACGAATTTTTCTGTGAGACTTAAAATCTTATAAACACAACTCCTGCGTGCACCAGACAATAAACCTTGCAGGACGATTTTTTGGCCAGTTATAAGTATTCGAGTTATTCGTAATTACTATTAGTCATAAATGTCAGAGATTTTCGTAATTTGAAAACTTTACATCAACCAAAAATATTTAATCTGCGTTAGTGATAAGTGTTTAAAGTGAAGGAATATAAATTAATGAACTGGAATGTGGAATTCATTGCCAATTTCAATCAAAATTGTCTCAAGCAAACACAAGTTTAAGCGTCTAGTCTTTCAGCATTTCTCTTAATTCTCACCCTATATAAATATCTATCCTTCTTTGTTTTCTTCTCTATTATCTCTTATTATTCTCTTTTTAATGGTTTTTCAACTGATTGATTAATTGTAATTCTATATTTTTGTAAATTTTTTCGGTTGTACTTTCTTTGTGGCATTTAAAAGAGCAATCTTATATGCTAAATGTTAAATAAACAAATAAATAAATATACTACGAGTTTGAACTAAGTCCTAAAGCCTACATCAAACAGGCCAGTAAACTGATTTTGGAATAATTGAGCGAAGTAATAATTAGGCCAATTAAAAAGGCTTCTGAATTTGGTTGATCGATACAATTTGTTGACACATAAAAATTAACATACCATTAACATTTATTCCCATAAAACAGCGCGATTGCCAAAATTCAATCAATTATTTAATAACTATAAACACCGAACTATTCTCGATTTGGTAGGCGGCCAAACCAACGGAATTGGCACCACTGCTTTAGTGTGCGGTGTGCTTTGAGCATTTACAAATTTGTTATTATTTTACTAGTTCTTAAAGTTAAAACACATTTCCATTTGCGTTGCGCCACTTTCATTGTAATTACTTACTTGACTACACGGCAACGGTCGAAGCCGACTATAACTCCGTATGGAGTGTGTGTGCCATGAGGTTTGTGTTTTTTGGGAAGGTTTTTTTAGGGATTGTAATTTTAACATTGCCACTATGTTTGTTGGCCCATTTTACAAGTAAAAGACCAAGGAAATCTACTTAGGTCTACGCCCTAGACATGGCACTTTTAACCACATAGTAACTTGAATCTTTGTGAACTTGAGTGTTCCATAGAACACCTGCCTGACTTTGCAGGAACACAGACTCCGTACCGTGAATTCAATATTTCTGACGGACATTTCAGATATGTGAAAAGAGTGGCCAGCCAGCAGTCAACCAACGTGCGTCTTTCTGATTTAGTCATAACAAGCATCAATAGGGTTAGGAAGACGTGGCCTTTCTCATCGTCATCAGCCGACTTCCGCGTTAAATATTTATCTTTTTCGTTGGAACTTTGCTTCCAACTTGGTCGAGCCACAACGCTGGATATTGATCTTTTGTGAGGAATCCATATCGTCAAATATATATATAGCTCATGAATCATCCAGGTACGACAGTTCCAAAATACTCGAACAGGGCCAGAGATTGGGAGAAGAACATTTCTATCGAACACCACCAGATCAGCTGAGTGTCGGTCTCGATAGTCCAGCGGGTAGCACGCTGACTTCTCATACCGTGGTCCCAGGTTGGATTCCTGGCTCGGGCTGGATTCGGATTCGGCGTTAAACTGTAGGTCCCCTCCCTCCCTTTCCCCATCCATTTGAAAAGTGTGTTGTATGTTGGAAAAAACCGTGTTGCTCCATTGCTCCGAGTAGTTCCTAGAGCAAGCCTGTATCTGTAGCTAATGCATTTCACTTTGATGTTCCAACGCACCACACATTACCGGGAAAGTTGGTATGGAACTCGGTTGGGATCCCTGCCAAACTTTACATCGTTTCAAGACCAACGCAATGTTTTACATTAAAAAGGGTTATCCCCTGTCAGCAGATTCGCAAAATATAATTTTATTAAAGAAACTGATCAGAAGCAATCAGTGGCAAAAGTGGCCATCAAGTTTTGATCAAGAACAACATACAGTGCTGCCTTTAAACAAATGTCAGCAGTGAACGGAAAAAGAAAAAGCTAACTGACCAGATCTCAATGAGTTGATCTAAGGAGCAAAATTTTTTGTAAACAAATTAAGATTAAACACCTAACACAGTACGCAGGTTTTAAAGAAAAGATATCCGTTTACTATGCTCAGACATTTATATATTTATTGCCCTGAGTGGGGAATGTCCTACATAAAGCCACCCGATTCTATCTCATTTTAAAGTCCCAGTCAAGCTGGAAGCAACCGCACGTTGTATTAAGAGTTTAAGTTCAGTTGACATTACTCAATGGAGATTATTTTAATTGATTACGTTTCTATAGAAAACAAAGCAAATTAATTTATTGTGGTTAGCTTTCGTTACATTTTCTCTGCATGGTTGGGCCTAAAGCCTTCCTCCTTGACAAGCGTTCAATAAGGACTATTGCACATTTTAGTAGACATTATACAACACAATTACAATACAATACAATTATTTTTAGTTATAATTAGATCAGTTTTTCAAAAAATCTCCGAGTTTCAAGGAGTTAAGGCTTGATTACACGTAACGAGTAGAGTGACGAGACATCAACTCTAACGAGTACTCGTTTCGTCTAAACAGTAAATTCTTAGCGAGTTCTTGTTTGAGTCAGTGACCGATGAAAGTGGCGAGAGAGTCACTAGAATCAAATTTTGTTTGCTAGGCCGAGCACTACTTTACCGTTATATTTTTCTCTTTTTCACAGCGATTCGCGATCGCTCGTAACATGCGGTATACGCCACACACCACTTTTCGCTCGGTTGAGTTTAATTGCGCGAGTTGCTTAGTTCATTTTGTGCATTGTAAAACCGAACTGACTCGCCACGTGTTAAAATACGTTTGAACAACTCGTCGCTTTTGCTCGCTATCCCAATTCTTTCGGCCTAGTACCATTTTGATGTCTCGTCACTCTACTCGTTACGTGTAATCAAGCCTTTAGGTGACAAACGCAGTGATGTAATGACAGCTACCAAAGATTTCAAGACATCTAGCAACAGATGCAAAAGATGTTGTTGTTCTGTATTTCACATGTGTTTAGTCAAGTGAAACCGTTAATAAATCGTAGAATTTGTACATTATTACGTAATTTTCTCCAGGCACGGGGAAAGCCAGAATTGGAGCAGTGCACAGTTTTTCCTTCAGTCGTGCAAAAGCCTGCTCCTGCTCTTCGCCCCACGCGAAGGCTTGATTCTTTTTCGTCAGTTTGTGCATGCTGCCAGCTATGTTCGCAAATCCAGGAACGAATCTTCGGTGGTATGTGCACAGGCCCAGGAAACTTTGGAGTTCGTGTAGATTGTGTGGTCGGGGCCACTCCTTCACCGCCGTGATTTTGCCTTCATCCGTATGTACTTCGCGGGCGGAAACCGTGTGATTCAGATATTTGACCTCCTTTTGAAACAGCGAACACTTCTTTGGGTTGAGTTTAAGCCCGGCTTGTTGTATTCGCTCGAATACCTCCTTTAGCTTTCCCAGGTGGTCGTCAAAGCTTTTACCCATCACGATTATGTCGTCCAGGTACCCAGACACGTCCGCCAATGCAGCCCTTTTAGCACACGTTCCATTAGCCGCTCGAATGTCGCTAGTGCGTTGCCGAGTCCAAACGGCATGACGGTGAACTGCCACAAACCATCGCCAGCACTGAAAGCCGTTTTTTCCTTGTCCTTGTCTGCAAGCTCCACCTGCCAATAGCCGAGCGTGAAAAACCACTGTGTGCCTGACAGTGTGTCCAGGGTGTCATCGATTCGAGGTAATAGATAACTGTCCTTTTTGGTTACGTCATTCAGCTTTCGATAGTCCACACAAAAACGGGTACTGCCATCCTTTTTCTTGACTAGCACGACCGGCGAACACCAAGGGCCTGACGAAGGCTCTATGACCTTTTCTTTACCCATGTTTTCAATCAAATTTGTGACCTCTTCCCTCTTGGCCAGAGGAACTCGTCTTGGCGGTTGGTGGATCGGTTTTGCACTTCCGGTATCGATGTTGTGCTTCACTATGACAGTTCTTCCGCCCGCTTCTGCTGCAAATATTGACCTATAGTGCTGTAGGAGTGACCGCGCCTTCTGTTTCTGCTCGGCTGTCAATTCGCTGCTCCACTGGTTCTCCTGCGGTATGGCGTCCATGTTAAAACCGCGTTTCCTACTTCCTCCGGGTGGACTGCTTCCGCAATGGACAAGTGCTTTAGCCTTTCTACACCCGCCAATGACCGCATCTTTTCCGACATATCTGGGTGTGTTGTGGGTTGAGTATCCTGACTGGTATTTTGCCATTTTTGGATCCACTAATGTACGTCCGCAGCCGCCGTGGCTCAGTTGGTTAAAGCGCGGTCCAACGAGTCGCATGCAGAGCGACGCAAGATCGTATACTGCATGTAGTAACACCTAAAAAAAAATAACGGGAAACTCGTTTTCTCTTTCGGTGGCTGTCCTCTCAGCTGGAAATGGCAAACCTCTGAGAGTAAAAATTGCCTATGAAACAAAGCTCCCAACCTGCCGTTCGGAACCGGCATAAAACTGTAGGTCCCTTCCACCCGCGTACAAAAATTCACACGCACAACACGGGTGGTTGCGGGAAGCTAGGCCTTAGTCTCGCGTAAGCGGGTGTCGTGCCAATCAATTATTATTAATTATTTAATGTACGTCCGATAATTATGTTGTCGGATCCTTGTTTTGGCGCTTCTACAAACCACAGCCGACTTGTCCCATCGTCCTCGTCCACCTTTGCCCACACCATCGCCTCGGAATTCGCTGGTATCTTCTGGTGTTGACACGAGACAACTTTCCTTACCGCCACGCTGCGCTCATTGCCGGGGGGGTCAACCGTGCCTAATCATGAAATCCACGCCGATAATCACGTCGTCCATTATATCCGCGACGATGAACTCATGTTCCAGGCTGCTGGTGCCGATAGCAATTGTTTTTGTAACTTTTCCTCTTACCGGCGCACGCTCGCCAATCGCAGTTCTCAGCTGTATGCCATGCAGTGGTTCCCAATTCCTCAGAAGGCTCCGTTTTATGATCGAATATGATGCGCCAGTATCCAGTGTCAACACAAGCAACTTTCCATCTATCTTTCCTTCAATCGTCAAGCTGCTGGGTTGTCGTTTCAACTGCGAGACAAGGACGGTGGGGCAGCAGGTTGTGGGGTTCAGCTCACGCCCCTTTGGGCTGACCTGTTTCAGTTTAACGACTCGTCGTCCTCAGCCCTGCGCTTGTTGGCTGAGCCTCGATTGTCAGTATTCTTCGCTTCAGGCGATTGCGATCGAGAACGGGAACGGGTCTTTCGTTGGCGGCAGTCTCGTGCTATGTGATCCTGCTTGCCACATGCCCAGCAAACAACTTTATAGGAGACAACCCGTGGCCTACCCGGTGTCTCAGAGCTTATGGCCTGGATCGAAATGTCGCTGTCCGGCTGGACTTGGCGTATCCTTGCAGGTGCATACCGAGTGCCTCCAATCCATGTCGCCTCATATGTCATCGCGCTGGTCACCGTCTCCTTAAATGTTGGCTTGCCCATGATCAACGCACTGCGATGTGTTTCTGGATCATGAAGACCTTCAATAAACAACTCAATCTTCATCCTCTCGAGATCATCAGCGCCAAATATCGGGTAGCACAACTGTACGAGCCGCTGAATGTCTGCTGCATATGTCTGCAGCGCCTCGTTTGCTCTTTGCCTGCGGCTCTTCAGCTCACAGTAGTACAGCGTATGGTTGTGCTCATGATGGCCTCGTAATCACTTCTTTCACATTCTGGAACCGATTTAATTACCTCAGCCGCAGGACCTTTCAGCGCCACTGCCAATCTCCGACCTTTGCTGATATCGGTCCACTGATTTTCCAAAGCAGTCAAGTCGTATTGCAGTTTAAATGTATCGAACGGCGTAGCACCATCATAAGTAGGCACTTTCCGCAGCCGGCGGCAAACATTCTCGTGGCTGTACCTCTCTAAGCCGCTCATCGATTTTTCTGTTCACTGAATCCTCCAGACTGTCAACTCGTTTGTCTAAATGTTCTACTCGCGTCTCCAGGTGCTCGACTTTCACATTCAGTCTATCGGAAATTTCCTCCCCCTTCTGCTCTATGCGCGCAGAATTTGTCGCCATTTCTCGGTTCGCAGTTTCGACTTTTTCCGAAATTTCCTGATTTGTAATTTCCAGTTTCGCTGCCATTTCTCGATTGGACCCTTCCATTTGCGCCGATATTTCACGATTTGCATTTTCAAATTTTTCAGCATTTTCCTGGAGTTTTCTTTCCATTCGCTATGCTACTTCTCGGCTCGCCGTTTCCAATTTTGATATTTCTTGATTCGTAGTTTCCAGTTTCGCTGCCATTTCTCGATTCGTAGTTTCAACTTTTGCCGAAATTTCCTGATTGACATTCTCGATTTTCGCAGAAGTTTCTTGAAACATGCCTTTTATTGCTGGCTCATGTCCATTGCTTGTGGTGGCGCAGCCGTACTTTGCATCGACGCAGCACCTACAGGCGATTCCTCCACTTTGGCAGCCAGCTCCTTATTCAGCTGGTCCACCTTCAGCAGCTCGAGTTTAACCATATCTGCGATTCTATAATTTTATTTATTTTTTTTTGTTTATTTTCAGTAGCACAATCCCACTTCCGACACCAATTGTTACGCAAACGACTATTCTCTAAGTTCGTATTGGATTGTGCTTGAAAATAAAACTACTTCCTCCTACCTCCTCCTCCTACTCAGCGCAAACGCAGTCAAAAACCAACAATCGCTTTATTTACAGATTTACACTTTGCTTGTATCTACACTTGTTACCACTTTGCTTATTCAACTCAGACTCGTCTCTCTGCGCTGCACACTGCTGCTTTTATACTGGTTTTCTTATCGCGCCGAAGTTTCTTGCACATTCTAGTTGTTCTCTCTATCTCGATTGTTCTAGCACAGCTCATCACTTTTCGCGAACCATCCTCGCCATAACGGAATTATAGCAAGTTTGGCGTACTCCAAAGTGCATGCCTAAAAGTACGCTTGGAAATGCATAGCACAGCACAGAGTTACTCATGGTTACAATATTCATACAGAAGCTGCAATCTCCTTCATGTATACGCGATATTCGTGCTCATATAATTAAGCCACCTGCAGGAAAAGCGTTTTAATTCACAAAATTTTACATTTTGCTGGAAAACTTACTTTATTTTGGTTAGTCCTTTGTTGGAAAACCCTTCTTCCGTATAACTTCCCTACAATTCCCCATCATACGCACCAGTAACCTGCATTGCTCCGGTGTAATTTTCTTCCATTCATCCTTGATAATTTACCATAAAGAGTCCTGATTTTTAGGTTTCCTCACCGCAACCGCCCTCTTAATAGTACCCATAGATTCTCTCTTGGGTTTAAGTCGGGACTTTAGGCAAGTCACCCCAAACATTTAATGTGATTAACCTCAAGCCAGTTCTTAACGACTCTTGAGCAATGTTTTGGGGTCGTTATCTTGTTGAAAAAATCCACGCCAACGGTAAGTCATCAATGTAGTTTCCATTCAATTGCTTTTCCAAAATGTCTCTGTACATACTACCGGTCATTTTGCCAACAATTTTGACACTTTTGATATTCCAGGTGCAGTAAACCACCCCCATACCATTGCAGAAGAGCCGCCATGTTTCACAGTTTTTTTGGTGTACCTTGCATTCAGTTCTTGTAGTGGAGGTCATCTCACATATGGTCTACCATAATTTCCAAAGACATTAATCTTGCACTCAGCACTCCATACCACCAGATCCCAGAATTTCGAGTCATTTTGCTGGTGCTGCCTCGCAAATGCTAACCTTGCTTTACTGTTTTTTTTACACGTTTGGCTTTCGTCATGCAATTCGTCCATTTAATTTTCCTGCAGTCGACGGCGGACTGTCTGGGCTGATACCTTTACTCCATGAAACTGCTCCATTTGGGCTTTTATTTCAGTGGATGTCAAAAAAAGGGTCGACTTTCTACGCTTTTTTCGGGGTAAATTGACAAAAGTCTGGTGTAGCTGGTAGTGTTTTGCAGCATTTGTGACTCTTCCTCTCGAGAAACACAGAAGCTCCGCAACTTTCGTAAGATTTTTATGCTTTTGAAAGCATTCCCAAACGATTTTTCGCTCACATGGAGCTGAGCTCTTATTTTTCCCCATTGTTTATTCAATTTTTACTAATTTGGTTTTAAATGGACAAAATAATTTTATGTAAAAAACAATTTTCAAAATTCTTTTTTTTTTTTGCGTGGACCGTTTTTTTTTTACAATTTTTGCTTGACTGGCTTAATTATGTGAGCACACACAACTTGACTTAAAGTGAGATAATTCGGAAATATTTGCGAACTGCAATAAATACTTTCCTGTATTTGCTGTCTACACTATCGTCACAGATAACGGAACTTTTTCCGCAAAGTTACTTGGACAATTTTATTCCATATATCTAATTTTTAATATACAGTGGCTTAATTGTATGAGCACAAGTGTACATGCAAAAAATGATTGAACGATCAATACGCCATAACAACCACCATTTCAATATACACGAGTGAAGCCGTTGCGAACAACAACATTGGTTTTTGCTGTTGTCCTACGAAAATCTAACAGAAAATATTATGAACTTAACATGCTCAAAAGCCTACGCTTCGCTCTTCCCACTCGCATCATAACAGCCGAAAACACTTTTGTGCCCACATGCACGTTCTTATTATACATATGTATTCTTTGACAGTACGCAGATACCAGCACTCTGACCAATTCATAGAACATTGAAACAGAATCAATCGATTTTTAATCACGAAAAAATAAAACTTTTATTAGAGGTATCAGGGACGAGGTGCGACAAAAGATAGATTCAACGTAGATTCAAATCGGACAGGAAATAAATTAAATTAAACAATAGCACAAGTGAAATACCGAGACAATAAATAAGTGCAGTAGATTAGGTAGGCATTTTTTAAACCATCCTCTTTTGGACACTTTTTATTCTCTACTGTTTCACAGTACACCAATACCTCACTTTGCGTCGTGGTTACGTTCCAAAAAACACGACGCAAAGTGAATTATGATTTTCTATAGCAAACCATGAAAAGATCGAAGATAGGTTCCAGGGTTACGAAAATACTACTTTTTAAAAAGAAAATTGAACAAAGTAAACATTTAAAACACAAAAATAATAAAAAATTTTATTACATACATACAAAAAAAAACAATTCAATTAAAACGAAATAAAATATTCTATCAATTTATAAAAACAAAATAAAAATCAATCACTGTCTGATGAGTCCATAGTGGCTATTGTCGTAAGTCGGCTTTCTTTCACAAAAGTTAGAAGGGGAATCCCCGAGTTTTGATGGCATGGCGCAATTAGAAACAAAAGTCGTACCATCTTTTAGAAAAAAAGGAAATTAAAACGAAAAAAATTAAAGACTCGAACCCAAAACAACGCAACTTCGAAAATCTAACGACGCACAGTGAAAATTAGTACTAATTCAGCAGCGACGCAACTTCGAAAAAACGCAAAACGAAACGACGCAAAGCGAGGTATTGTTGTATACCCTTTGCTTGTTAAAACCAAATTCTTCCCTCTGCGCTGTACCCAACTTCCCTTTATACTTGTTTGCCCGGAGCGAGTCCGCACAGTTATGTAAAGGTGGGGCCCTGCGAACTAGTCCTACTAATGCCATGGAACTTGGTGTACCCCCCGCTCGAAACTACTTTATCGGGTGGGTTGTGGCATCTACTCCGAAGGATTCAATCTAAACTTAAAACTCCTGCCAGGGATATTCCATGGAACTGTAGAGCAGGTAAGCTCGCTCGGCATGGTACAACTGAGCAGTTATGTCAAGATATGATATGATGTCGTATTCATATGAGCTCTTGGTATATACGACACTAATTTAAGATGGGTTTAAGGCAACAGCAACAACAAACTTCACCTACTATGCTACCTGTCCTGCTTTATCCAGAAGAATACCTAAATGAGTAAACTTCTTCTTTGATAGTCTAAGGGATCTAGCTAATAAGCTCATACGCTTCGTAAAAAGCTCCAACTAGTTCAACGAGTGAGCGGTTTAATGCTTGACCGCATGAGGTGCGTGCGGCGCAGGAACGTACCTGCGCCGAGCTGCATCGCATTGCAGTCGAAACACGTTCACTTGCAAAAATGGAAGAACTTATTGAGAAAGTGCGGGAAAAGTTACTGCTACGAAAGTTAGTTCTTTAGGCTTGTTCGTCCTTCTGGATTGTGCTTGAAAAATAAAACACACTTCAATTACTCATCGCAAACCGCAGTCAAAAACCAACAATCACTTTACAAATTTCTACTACTTATTGGACTATTCCGTCTTTCTCTTTTATTTGCTCAAATAAGACTCCCCCTCTGCGCTGTACCCGGCTGCTTGTCTGCCTATCGCGCCGATTGTTCTCGAACATTCCAATTGGACTATCTCTCGATCGTTGTTGCACATCCCATTACCATCGCGAGACATCCTTGCCATATCGAGATTACAACAAGCCAGCCGTAAAGTGCGTGCCTAAAAGTATGCCCGTAAAAGCATTCATACATAGCACAGCGACAGGGCGCCTCATCGTTGCAATACTATAAACTTTCTATTTCAAAGTCTGATTTAGACGAACACATGTTGCTGCACTTGCTATGTAATGAATACGCAACACGTGTGGTGATTTTACAAGATTCGTATACGCAGCTCAAATATTTTCTGAGTTACACAGTTTCATCTGTGCTGCGCCGCTCTGTGCTGTGCCGCGTGGCCTCCGCTAACGTATTCGCTTAGGCTTGGAATGAAATTGAATAGATATGATGGGAGCAGAGAAAGTGAACCCTAGAGGCTCCAAATTCTCAAGCTAAATAGACAATAGGCTATCTAGCCTAAGTTGAGCTGGGGTTAAAGAAAGAAAGTAATAGGGAAGAGATAGGGACTAAAAGTTTTCCTACATGAACTTCCTGGATTCTTTAATGAACCTCATCAGGCAGGGTAAGAGAATGGATCCTCGATGATGCCCATTGTGGCCATATGTTGGCTCCAAGGCAGGGTTGTTAGATACCTGAAATGATTTTCTCCTTAGTCTTAAAAATACTGACATTTCCTACTGAAAGTTAAAAAAATCTCCTAAAATTTTTTTTATAATTTGCTTCATTTTAAAGGAATAAATCTTCTGATAAAAAAAATAAAAATATATACATATAATTTTTTATGCAGCCTTTTTCTGTTCATCTTCAGCTTAACAACAAAAACTTATTGTTACGAAAATGAGTTCTCTATAGGCTTTAGTCTCTCTGGATTGTGCTTGAAAAATAAAACCACTTCAACTACTCAACGCAAAACGCATTCCAAAACCAGCAAAAACTTTATTTGCAAATTAACAATTTGCTTGTCTTTACACTTGCTACTACTCATTGGACTATTCCATGTTTCCCCTTTACTTGCTCCAATAAGACTGTCCCTCTGGCTGCCTTTTATACTTTGCTTATCGCGCTGATTGTTCTCGCACATTCCAATTGGACTGTCTCTCGACCGTTCTCACACATTCCATTACCATCGCGAACTATCCTTGCCTTATCGGACTTATAGCAAGCCAGCCGCACTCTAAAGTGCATACCTAAAAGTATGCCCGTAAAAGCATTCACGAATAGCGCAGCGACAGTGTCCCTCATCGTTACACTGCCCACCACCATCCGCAGCAGTCAGACGCCAGGCGCTCCAAATGGATTACTTTCAGCCTAGCGTTTATGTTGCACCAGCGTTGAACCTTGTAATAATAATAAATAATTGATTGGCACGAAGGCCTAGCTTCCCGCAACCACCCGTGTTGTGCGTGTGAATTTTGTACGCGGGTGGAAGGGACCTACAGTTTTTATGCCGGTTCCGAACGGCAGGTTGGGAGCTTTTTCATAGGCAATTTTTACTCTCAGAGGTTTGTCATGTCCAGCTGAGAGGACAGCCACCGTAAGAGAAAACGAGTTTCCCGTTATTTTTTTAGGTGTTACTACGTGCAGTATTCGATCTTGCGTCACTCTGCATGCGACTCGCTGGACCGCGCACTAACCAACTGAGCCACGGCGGCTGCTGTTGAACCTTGTACACCACCACCACCACCTTGTCCTGGTCGGGACTTTTTACGGTCCTTCCCATGACATTTCAACTTTTGGAGACAAGCCTCTCCTCCGCTGCGGGTTCTAGTGCATTAGCAGATCGCCTTCCTGGAGCCCTGCTGTGTTAGCTCGTAGATCATATTTGGCTTTCATCTTATTGCTGACCAGTTGAGTGTGACTCCACGATCTCCTCATCAGCCCTTTCGCAGCCGAACACCGATCACAGCCTCTGGTCCACTCGGCGACAGACTCCTGGCACCTACCCGCCTTCTCATCTTGGCGACAGTTTTTGCAATGCCTAGGTGCCCTCCATTTGAGTCGTTATGGTTTGCCTCGATAACATCGTCGATCCGGCCTTTCGGGACCTGCCATCCCTACTCTCCCACTCGCGGTATAGGCAGCCATCTTTCAGACGTAGACTTTGCCACTGTGCCCAGTAAGCCTTCGCGATCGGGCTCTCACCAGTCAGGTCGTAATCCCTGCGCTTTGCCTTTGATGATTTCTGCTAGATCCGTATCCTCGCGTTGGTCCTTCTGTAGCCTTTCCGCAAGCCAATCTTCCTCTTGTGGAACTCTTACCGACCGAACATCCACAATCTGTCC
Organism: Melieria omissa; assembly: GCA_963971225.1. Lineage (NCBI taxonomy): Eukaryota > Metazoa > Arthropoda > Insecta > Diptera > Ulidiidae > Melieria > Melieria omissa. The sequence continues at coordinate 117,944,912 of OZ020267.1, forward strand.
CTTGTTTTCGGCTCGCGAATCATGCCTGCGCTCGGTTTTGCAAGAATGATGTGGCAGAGCGTCAGCACATCTTGGCAACGTCTGCTGTTCAGAACGCTTCTCTCGCAGATAGCAGTCTCGTGATATGTGGCCTTGCTTGCCACATCGCCAGCAACTGACTCTAGATGACACTGCCCGCAGCCTCGCTGATGCCTCTGAGCTCACTGTCTGGCTTTGCGTGATACGTCCAAATTGAGCTCGACGCCTTTCCGCAGATGAATGTCGAAAATTTTCCCTCCGCCGTCTCATACGTCAATGCGCTTGTCACCGTCTCACGGAATGTCGGCTTCATCATCATCAATATACCCACACGTGTCTGTGGGTCAAGAATACCTTTGATAAACGACTCGATCTTCAGCCTTTCCAAAACTTGTATGCTGAATTCTGGGTAGGACAGGACTGCATACGCCTGCAGCGCCTCGTTGGCTCTTTGTTTACGGTTCTCGCAATAATACAGCATTTTGTTGTGCTCGTCACTGTATCTGGCTGCCAGTGCCAAATTGTAGTTTGAATGTATCGAACGACGTAGTACCATCATAAGTAGGCACTTCTATGGCAAAACTTTCCTGAACTGAATGCATCCTTGCTCGTAGCTGTACCTCTCTGAAACGTTCGTCTATTTTCCTGTCCATCGAGTCCTCCAGACTGTCAAGTCGCTTATCCAAGTGTTCCACTCGAGCTCCCAGGTGTTCCACCTTCACATTAAGCTTGTTGGAGATTTCTTCCACTTTCTGCTCCAAGCGCGCAGAATTTTCCTAAAGCTGTCTGGACCACTCGCAATTGGCATATTCGAGTTTCGCTGACACTTGCGTCGATACTTCATGGCTCGCCGCTTTCGTTTTAGGTATTTCCTGATTCGTAGTTTCCGGTTTCGGTGCCATTTTCCGATTCGCTTTTTTCATTCGGTCCGAAATTTCCTGATTCGTAGTTTCCCGCACCGCCACCATTTCTCGAGTCGCCGTTTCCATTCGCGCCAACTTCTCACGATTGGAAAGGTCTCGAACATGCCTTTCATTGCAACCATTAGTGGCGCAGCCGCTGCAGACGTACTTTGCAGCGACGCAACACCAGCAGGCGATCCCACCAATTTGCTCAACGTCTCTAGCTCCTGCGTTTCGAATTCGTGCGCTGTCTAATCGACTCCTCGGGCCACAAATGCCTCTCGCAAGCGCAGCTGCAACTCCACCTTTCCGCTAGCAGTCGGCAAATTCCAGGCAGCCAGCTCCTTCTTCAGCTGGTCCACCTTCAGTTGCTGAAGTTTAACCATGTCTGCGTTTTATAATTTTGTAATTTAATTAATTATTCATTTTCAGTAGCACAATCCCACTTCTGACACCAAATGTTACGAAAATGAGTTTTCTATAGACTTTCGTCTCTCTGGATTTTGCTTGAAAAATAAAACCACTTCAATTACTCAACACAAAACGCATTCCAAAACCAGCAATCACTTTATTTACAAATTAACAATTTGCTTGTCTTTACACCTGCTACTACTTATTGGATTATTCCATGTTTCCCCTTTACTTACTCAAATAAGACTGTCCCACTGCGCTGCACCCGGCTGCCTTTTATACTTTGCTTACCGCGCCGATTGTTCTCGCACATTCCAATTGGACTGTCTCTCGACCGTTCTCGGACATTCCATTACCATCGCGAACCATTCTTGCCGTATCGGAATTATAGCAAGCCAGCCGTACTTTAGATTAGTGCCTAAGAGTGCCTAAAAGTATGCCCGTAAAAGCTTTCACGCATAGCACAGCGACAGGGTGCTTCATCTTTACAATAAAACAAATAAATTAAACAAAAAGTGCAATTTTTGGAGCAATTTCATTGTGTCAGCAATAAATGAGAACGATAAAAAACGAGGTTACATTTTGTAAGCTTAAACATTATTAACAGAATATGGTGCTTTGCCTATTTAAGTAGTTGCCAAAATATGTTTGTTGCCAGTGTTCCTAATACATCATATTTCGTTATCCAAAAATCTCCTAAAAATCCAGTAAGAATCAGAAAAACCCCCTAACATAAAATATAAATCTCCTAAACTTTCTCCCAAAATAATTCTTTCTCCTTAAAATTCCAAAAAGGCCAAGAATCTCATAAATTTAGGAGGAAATCTTCTGATTATCTGTGATTAGTCCGGCGAAGACCTTTCTCTCTTAACCTTCTGCCTGTCCATTGCTCAAAATTGCTGTCGCTGTCCTTTGGGGTTAGGGTGACCCCAACCAAACAGTTATATAATTTACTGACAAAACTTGAAGCAATGTAACACATAAATCACAAAAGGAAAGGGGAAAGCAAGTAACGACCGCACAAAGCCGCTCAACAATTTTTTTTAATTGAGCCTGGGGTCAAATAGACCCCAAAGGACAGGCAGAAGGTTAGACCACGTACACACATATGTAAAAAATTTCTTTCGGCCGCAACTCTTTCTACGTATAAATAAACGCCCAAGCCACCATTTGGAATTTGAATACAACTGTATAGTAGGTCCCTTTAATCCATGTACAAATTCGTTAGATTCGTTGCGGGGAGTTCTGCGTGGGGTCAAATAGATCCCAAGGGGAAGGTAGAAGGTTAAATATAGAAGGAATATCCCTGCCTTCTTGCTCGGAAGGCAGTCCATTCCAGGGATACCATTTTTGAATTTGTTTTCTTGTTTATTCTGTGACAAAACTCAATTAAATAAATACAAAATTTCGAAAATTTTCTTTTTAAATACTAAAATATTTTATTTTGTAGATTGTTCACATATATTTATCTGATTTTTCAGTTCTTTGCGAATATTTCATCTTCACGCGAGACATTAAAAATGCATAACCCCGTTACACCAGACAAGAATTGTGCAAATGTGACGTCTACTTGCTTACCAAAGAAAAATAAGTAATTTCATAACACACTCACCAATCAACAATCATATGCAATGTTATTTTACTTTAGAACCATGACGTCGTACATAGAGCAAGTAAAAAATTCGAAACCTCCATATAGTTACGTGGCACTCATTGCTATGGCTATACAGGTAATTAAAAATAATACCAAATTGTTATGTCAGTTCTAAAGATATTTTTTTTATTTAATTAAAATATGTTTATTTATTTATTTATATTAAAATCCTTTAGCTGCAAGGTAATTTAAAATTATGTTAAATGCAGAAAAAAAAGGAAAAGAAAAAAGGGGGAAGGTAGGTAGGTAGGTAAAAGAAGCAGCCCAGCCGTTGACGACTAGAGAATCACATAGGCCAGTTGTGGTACCTCCGGACTTAGTCCTCTTAGAACTCAAACCCGCTGGAACTTGGACATTAGATAGGTTTTCTAAATAGAATAAACCTATATGTTTTTTACGTTTCTAGCAAAGAGCCGGGCAGGTTCAGAGGAGGTAAAGGATTGACTCCTCTTCTTCCTCATCTCGACAACTTCGACAGAAGTCGTTTGCTAGATGGCCTGCACCTATTCGTCAGGCATGCGAGCCAAGAATACAGTGTCTGGTGATAACTCCGACCACCGCGCTGAGCTTGCTGCTATTTAGACTGAGCAGACTTTTGGTGCGCCTCCAGTCCAATTTTGGCTAGATTTGTTGCGCTGTCTTGCCTGTCCTAGAAACAGCCCAGGCAGTATTTGCCATGTCAGACACCTTTTCCCGTATCGATAGCTTAAAAGACCTTAATGGAGTTCTTAATTTTGTGAACTCCGTTTCTTGGATCTTGGAAATGGTACAACTCATTTCTGGCCAATTCATCTACCCTGTCGTTCCCTGGGATGTCACCATGACCTGGCACCAGGTGTATGTTATACTGCTCAGTCAACTCGTCAAGAGATTTGCAACAGCTTATTACAGACTGTGATGTTAGTAGGTGAGATCTGGTGATTAACAAACTGAATGCAGACAATGTTCGCGAGCCGAGATCAAAGCAGTAGACATCCGATTGGGAAGCGTCATGCAAGAGGAAAATTTATCTTCGCGATGCTAAAAAGGACCAGAGCAAGGATATGGATCTCGCAAGAATCGTTGAAGCAAAGGAGCATGGCGTGCGGCTGGACTGACAGAAGATGGCCTTCGAAAACCCGATCACGAAGGCACAGTGGCAAAGTCGGGTTGAAGGATGGCTGCCCGGACTAGAAACTCCCTAATAGTAGTCCCGAAATGCAGGATCAACGAGGTCATCGAGACATACCATAACTATTCCAGTGGAGGACACTTAAGCATCACAAAAACTGTCGCCAAAGTAAAAAGACGATTCTATTGGGTAAAATGCCAGGGATCTGTAGCCGATTAGATTAAGAACTGTGACCGATGTCCCCCCGCGAAAGGGCCGAACTAAGTGAGAGCGCCCTTCGAGCGGATTGCTGTAAGTGTCGCCCATTCCTAATTTGCACTCAAGGCAACAAATACATATGTGCTGGTGGTAATGGATTAGTTTAGCGAATGGTCAGGTTCTGAGGCCGGAATTTCGAATCTGTGGTATTCAAGGAAGTGTGTGAGCCACTGGGAATAAGGAAAAGACCCACTCCTCTGCATCCAGTCCGACGGCATGGTTGGACGATTTAATTGGATGCTGGAAGATAATCTGTGAAAAGTGGTAGATAGGAGGACAGGTAGACAGGAAGGATTGGGAAACACACATCCTTTGTTCTTGATGGCGTATTGGTCCGCTCCGCACGATACGACTTTATTCACTCCAGCCAGAGCAGTGTTTGGCGCAGAGTTGAGGTTGCCCGCTGACTTGAAGTTCGGAGTGGTCAGCACGACGGTAGACGCTAGGACTGACTATGTGGTCCATAAGCGGTTGAAACTGGAAGAAATCCACCCATTTATAAGGAATCGCACACAACTGGTCAGCGATAAGATCTACGGGCCAACACAGCAGGGTTCCCAGGAGGCGATCTGCTAATGCTCTACAACCGCAGCGGAGGAAGGGCATGTCTCCAAAACTTCAAACGTCATAGAAAAGACCGTACAAGATCGTAACCAGGATTAATGATGTGGTATACTGGGTTCAACGTTGCAGCAGTAGAGACGCTGAAGGTAGTCTATTTTGAGCGCCTGGCGTCTTACTACGGCGGAGCCTCAGTATTTGTTTGGGACGAACAAGCCAAACCATCGCAAGCAAAGGCAATTAAACTATAAGATGCCTCACGTTCATACAATGTGAGAGTGGTTTTTACAGCAGCGCCACATCCGGAGAGCAACGATGAAGCCACGCAAGCAACTCTCTCTGCTGGCAGTCGACAGAGGTATGAATACGCGTGTGATCTCTATGTGCTCTTGTGTTGATTTTTTTGGTGGTTGATTGTTTTAATCAGTTGCGCACACGGGCCGGGAACATTTCGGGATTCAAACCCCCTCAAATACACGAACGCTTGGTACCCTCTTAGTATAAGTTTTTAGCGTAAGTCAGTTGTAAAGAAATAGAGAATAAATGCGGACGCGTTCCGCCAAAAAAAACTTAAAGAATTACATATAACACCTTATAACACCGCCAAAAAAAACTTAAAGAATTACATATAACACCTTACACAGCTCAAGTAATCTTTTAAAATATTTATTTTAAAAAATATCGATGACTTTGTCCGTTGTCATAGAGTATTTCATTGATGTGGATCCAATTATCGACAATTGATTCAGTCATCATAATTGGAGTTCCATCGTGTTTTTAAAGTATTTAACCCTTTTTGTTTTTGCATGATTCTATAACTTCTAGACTTCAACTTGCTTAAAAAAATAGCAGCAGTTGAGCTGGCAAAATCCATGCCGCCAACATTTCTTCCAAATGCGTATACCTACTTCATACGCCTTGCGAATTGTGCATTATGCATACTTGAGAAAACTCGTTTGGGTTTTGTATTTATGCGGTTGGGATACTTATGTTATGCGGTGCTTATGAGTACTAGGTAGTAAAAAGATTGAGTATTAATGCGGTGGTATCCACAATTGCGGTACTCATTACTTATCTCTGGCAGGAACGTTACTGTGGGCGGCGGCTGCGGTGGCTGTAAGATAGCTATACAAAACTAAATATTTGGAGGTTGGAACACGTATGCGTTAGAGCAGAGCAAAAAGACTTTTCTTAATATGCAAAAGGTGTGTGTTAGAGTGAAATAAAAAATCACACGTACACGAGAGTTTCAGTCAATTTTTTCACACCGCCGCACAGTGTTTCGTGTAGAACAAGCTAGCTGGACAAAAATATTTTTCAGGATTTTTCGTTTCATATGTGGCTTTTTATTTCATATACATATATTTTTTTAGTTTAATATGTTTTTTTGATAACTATATACATATAGGAATATATATACATACACATATATATGGATATATACATTAAGGAATTAAATAGTTCCAGTCTAAGGACTAAACGGAGACAAAGAGATGACCTACCAGAAGTACTGATAAGTTGATTTATGCTGCGTAGATATCTGTACGGTTGTCCACTAGAGAAATTCAGCAAGTGTTATCAAAACTGCGAAAAGTGAGACTCAAGAATCTCTGAACGAGAAAAATTAAAAAAAATGCGAGATTTTTGAGTAATGAAGAAGTTTTAGCATACTACGTAGATAGCCAATTGACTACTCATGCACACAAAAGGACTCGGAAGTGGAGCCCAAGCTGGTCATAAGGTATTTCCGTCTTTTTATAGTGTTAGAAAGGCAAAAGCTGGTTGTTATCCAGAGCAAATTGATGTGAATGAAACGCTTAAAATAAAGTTCAAGCAGTTTTAGACAAAACTGTTGATAATCTAGTCTTAGCACAGCAGGAAGTTCTTGTCAATTTATTACATACTTACAGTTTTCTTAATTCTCTCAGACATTATCATCACTGTTCATTTATTAGTAATTACTATGAGTGACAGAACCATGAAAACTAGATACAGCAGGGATACCAATTGGTTCATTAACACTAGTAGGCATTATCGTCCTTAAGCTGCCACTTTTTTACATAAAGACGGTACTAATGTGGAGCAGACATTCAAAACACCTAATCCAAGCCTGCAGTGTAGATAAAGCAAAACCTAGATTTTCTCGGTTGGGTACAAACTCTTTTGTCTCGTCATTCATTATTTTTAGATTTACTCCACATATAAAGCACCTTTGAGTAGAAGACATTTCAATCAAATCATTACAACAAACTTTCCCAGTCATGGTTAGAAGCATATTATGTTGGAAAGTAACTTTAAATTCTTCTAGAATGCCCTTTGTCGGTACTATAAAGCTTATCTCTTCCAAAACTTTGTTCGTTTCAGAAACAATAAAATCTTTGATTCTTTGGAAAAAAATATATGGCAGACGACAATACATATATGGTAGAAGGCGGTCGAGACGTTTCCCCAAATTGCAAGGGAACGAATGAAAATTCATCAGTGTAACCACTGATAACAATTTTTCCATTATCTCTTCATTTCTTGTTTCACTTGAGTGTTCCAACCACATTTCAAAAAACTTAAATTTTATTTGTAAACATATCTAAAAAAAATAAAATAAAATAGATGTGCAAAAAATTCGCAATGGTTTTTTGTTCCATCTATTAGTAGGCACTTATGAGCAGAATATATATAAAAATTGCAGAGGTGACATCGGGAGACATCTTATTTTTTCACCTTTGAAATTAAAATTTTGGGGAAAAAATCGCTTACTTTCTTAATCATGGCACCTTACAAATAATTAATATAGCTTAATTTATAATACAAGGCAATGTAAAAATACTTCTTACCCTTATGCTCATATTCCATAATAAAAAAAATGCCACCGATTTTTCACAGTAATTTTTTTTATATAAAACAATTCAGCCAACTATGCAAACGAATTATTAAAATTTTCGGTTATCCGATATATTCGTCTATATTACTCACTATATAAGAGGCGCCGATGTGTTATTTTCACACAGATCTTAATGTATGAATGTTTATATTAACTATCTATTAGAAAAATCAGAAAATAAAGATGTCGTTTTTGTCCAGCTAGCTTGTTCTAGGCGAAACACTGTGCGCCGGTACAAAAATGATAGAAACTTTGCGTGTTTGTTGACGCGGGGGAGAAGGAGGCATAGATTGCGAGACATTTTTCTCTCGCTCGTTCGTTCGACAACAGCAAAAGCAATGTTGTTGTTCGCAACGGCTCGTGTATATTGAAATGGTGGTTGTGGTGGCGAAGTAATCGCTCATTTTTTGCATGCATGTTTATTGATATTGTTCGATGCGCAAGCGAAGAGCAAACAACGAACCAAAGCATCGTCGTTTCAACGAAGATAATTCGGGATTCGCTAATGTTTTTGTTGTTGTTTATTGTGTGTATGCTTTTTAGTGTTGCCGATTGGTTTTGCTGCACAAATTGCTATCATGTCACCATCAATAGAATCTTTGTGGTGTATGGCTTTTTGCTGGCCAATGGTGCGCTTTGATTGATTTAAAAATTTGGTGGTCGATCCCAATTTAAAATGCTTACAAATATTTTTTTTTGGGGCGAGTTCGAAGTAAAATTATTTGTTTATATTTTCACATGGTTGATTACAATTTTGAAAATATGGGCAAACTACGAAAAAAAATTAACTGATGGGCATATTGACCTCAAAATTCGTTAAAACACTTAATTTTGTTTTTTTTTAATCTAAATCTAACGGACAAACCAAGGGTTAAAAGATTGTATGGAAAAACATAATTTAATAAATCTATTGACTTTCAATATGGCGAAAGGACTACTAAAGCCCTTAATAAAGAAATAAATAATAAGACAAGTTATTTTTCATAAGAAAAATGTTATTAAGTTTAAAAATAGCATAAATATTCTACACCTGAATGGTTCCATAGCGAATGATTTGACCATAAATTTACAATGTTAGATTTTCTTATTTTAGTTCTTTTAAACAAGCATTATATGTGGCCCGTAAGAAGGGTTCCAAAGAACGGGACGGAAAATTATTACGGGGTAATAAAAACGTTTTCTTTTCTTTCCAATTCCCCTTTTTATTTAATTGTCTTTGTTGATTACTTATTATTTATTAGTTATTGTCTGTAGCGACCTACATGCCAGCCATATTTTATTATCTTTTCGATGATTTGGCGCACACTACAGTCGTGAGTTCAGGAGCATTGTGAAACGCCGTGCAGGCTTATAGAAGAAGAACATAAACCAGCCAGAATAAATATAAATCGTTTTACAATTTCAGATTTTCGCCAGTGCAACAACAACAACAGCGCATCGTTTTCCTCCTCTTTGAATGGTGAAATATGAACGAGTGAGCACAGACGCAGCATTCGCGTTGCTATGATTTGCGCTCAGAGCATTGTGGTCTCAGACTACTCATCTGTCTGAAATTGATCTCGCAAGAATTAAAATGTTCTTTGAGAAAATAGGAGGAAATAGTCTCTTCCAGTACTGAACTCGGGCAAGGCACAATAGTTCAAAATGAACGCAGTGCCATAGACAGCCAATGTCTAGCCCCAATCAATCTTAATCTTAATCTTAATTGTGGTCTCATTTCAAGTGTTCCCTCTTGTTTCCTACCCCCCGCATCATAAAGATGGGTTGCGATATCAGCACCCGCATTCAAATTTTTGCTTGTACGTGATGCACACTCTTTATGTTCTATATTTTTTGCTACTACTCATAAGCAACGCATAACATAAGTATCCCAACCCATCGAATACAAAACCCGAACGAGTTTACGATCATCGAATCATTATGAGTATTGCTCAAACGAATACTTTGTATCCGTCGGTATTCGTTGTTTGCAGTGAGTGAAAGCAATGGATACTAGTATATATAATGCACAATTTGCGAAGCGTATGAAGTAGGTATACGCATTTGGAAGAAATGTTGAATGTAAAATCATGCAAAAACAAAAATGGTTAAATACTTTAAATACACGATGGAACTCCAATTAAATGATTATTGAACCAATTCGTCGATAATTGGACCCACATCAATTAAATACGCTATCATCATCGACTGGTACATATTGTTACGAATACTAAGTCTAGTGGGCTGTTGCGTATCTCTGGATTGTGTAATTTGAAAATAAAACACAGTTTCTTAAACGCAGACAATAAAATAAACCAACAGTCACTTTATTATTCACAGTTTACACTTTACTGTTCGTACACCTAAGTATTTGCTTAATCACTTCGTGTGGCAACTTCACTTGTCAAAACCAGACTGACTCGCTGCACCGCATCTGGCCACCTTTTATACTCTGTCCGGCCGTCGCGCAGATCGTTCTCGCACGTTGCCAGATTGGACTAGAAGTTTCCCTGATGACCGCGACCATCGTTGCCAGGTTGGACTAAAAGTTACTATCGCGGCCGTCGTTGCCAGATTGGGTTATGGCACGGCACGTAGCGGCAGGGTTGCTTTGCACCGCGACAGACTGGCTCATCGTTACACTGCCCACCACTTAGACTTGTTCGTCCCGAACAAGTGCCGAGGCTCCGCTGTGATAAGGCGCCAGGCGCTGCAAATGGACTACCTTCAGCTTAGCGCCTCTATTGTTGCAACGTTGAATCCGGTATACCACGTCGTTAATCCTAGTCACGACTTCGTAAGGTCCTTCCCATGACGCTTGAAGTTTTGGAGACAAACCTTTCCTCCGCTGCGGGTTGTAGAGCATTACCAAATCGCCTTCTTGGAACCCTGCTGAGTTGGCCCGTAGATCGTATCTGGCTTTCGCCTTATCGCTGACCAGTTTGGTGCGGCCCCTTATAAATTGGTGAATTTCCTCCAGTTCCGCCCGCTTATTGGCCACGTATTCCGTCTTAGCGCCTCCCGTCGTGCTGACTACCCCGAACTTCAAGTCAGCGGGTAACCGCAACTCTGTGCCGAACACTGCTCGGGCTGGAGTGAGTGATGTCGTGTCGTGCGGGGCTGACCTATACGCCATCAGGAACAGGGGGATATGCGTGTCCCAATCCTTTTGATTCCTGCCTACCACTTTCCGCAGGTATTCCTCCAGCGTCCGGTTAAAGCGTTCCACCATGCCGTCGGACTGTGGGTGCAAAGGAGTGGTACGCGTTTTCTTTATCCCCAGCAGCCCACACACTTCCTTGAATACCGCAGACTCGAAATTCCGGCCTTGATCTGAGTGCAACTCCAACGGAACTCCGAACCGGGCTACCCAGTTGTTTACCAGCTTTTCCGAGATCGTGGTGGCCTCCTGGTTAGGAATAGGGTACACTTCGGGCCATTTGCTGAAGTAATCCATTACGACCAGCACATATTTGTTGCCTTGAGTGCTAGTTGGGAATGGGCCGGCGACGTCCATAGCAATCCGCTCGAAGGGCGCTCCCACGTTGTACTGCTGCATGCGGCCTCGAGATTTTCTTGTCGGCCCTTTCGCGGCTGAACATCGGTCGCAGCTCTTAATCCACTCGGCTACAGACTCCTGACATCCTACCCAGTAGAATCGTCTTTTTATTTTGGCGACGGTTTTGGTGATGCCTAGGTGCCCTCCACTGGAATCGTTATGGTATGCCTCGATGACCTCGTTGATTCTGCTTTTCGGCACTACCATTAGGGGGTTGCTGGTACGACCATCCGCGCTCTCCCATTCGCGGTACAGGCAGCCTTCCTTCAGCCGCAAACTTTTCCACTGTGCCCAGTAAGCCTTAGCGATCGGGCTTTCACCAGCCATCTCCTGCCAGTCTGGACGTGCGCCTTGCTCCTTGCCTTCGACGATTTTTGCAAGATCCGCATCCTCATGCTGGTCTTTTTGTAGCCTCTCCGCAGACCACTCTTCCTCTGGCATGACGCTGACCAACCGGACGTCCACTATCTGTTCTTTGCTTTCGGCTCGCGAGCATTGCCTGCATTCGACTTTGCACGGACGGCGGGACAAGGCATCGGCATTTCCATGGCTACTGCCCTTGCGATGCTCTATCGTGTAGTCGTAGCTCTGCAGTCGCTCGATCCACCGCGCCAATTGCCCTTCAGGATCTTTAAAGTTCAGGAGCCATCTCAATGCCGCATGATCTGTGCGCAGGCGAAACTTTTGTCCATACAGGTATTTGTGGAAGTGTTTTACGCAGTCCAATACCGCCAGCAGTTCTCTCCGTGTCACACAGTAGTTGCGCTCCGGTTTCGATAGAACCCTACTGTAGTACGCTATCACTTGTTCCTGGCCGTCTATTATCTGTGATAGCACACCGCCAATACTATTCCCGCTTGCATCTGTATCCAGCACAAACATCTCCCCAGGCACGGGGAAGGCCAGAATTGGAGCACTGCACAGTTTTTCCTTCAGACGTGCAAAAGCCTGTTCCTGCTCCTCGCTCCACTCGAAAGCTTGGCTCTTTTTCGTCAGTTTGTGCAAGCTGCTGGCTATGTTCGCGAATCCCGGAACAAATCGGCGGTAGTATGTACACAGGCCCAGGAAACTGCGGAGTTCGTGTAGATTGCGTGGTCGGGGCCACTCCTTCACCGCCGTGATTTTGCCTTCATCCGTATGCACTCCGCGGGCGGAAACCGTATGGCCCAGATACTTGACCTCCTTTTGGAACAGCGAGCACTTCTTTGGGTTGAGTTTAAGCCCGGCTTGTTGTATCCGCTCAAATACCTCCTTCAGCTTTCCCAGGTGGTCGTCGAAGCTTTTACCCATTACGATTATGTCGTCGAGGTACACCAGACACGTCCGCCAATGCAGCCCTTTTAGCACGCGTTCCATTAGCCGCTCGAATGTTGCTGGTGCGTTGCAGAGTCCAAACGGCATGACGGTGAACTGCCACAAACCATCGCCAACACTGAAAGCCGTTTTCTCCTTGTCCTTGTCTGCAAGCTCTACCTGCCAATAGCCGCTGCGTAAGTCGAGTGTGGAGAACCACTGCGTGCCTGACAGTGTGTCCAGGGTGTCATCGATCCGAGGTAGTGGATAACTGTCCTTCTTGGTCACATCATTGAGCTTCCGATAGTCCACACAAAACCGGGTACTGCCATCTTTTTTCTTGACTAGCACGACCGGCGAGCACCAGGGGCCCGAAGAAGGCTCTATGACCTTGTCTTTCCGCATGTTCTCTATCAAATTGGTGACCTCCTCCCTCTTGGCCAGAGGAACTCGTCTTGGCGGTTGGCGAATCGGTTTTGCACTTCCGGTGTCGATGTTGTGCTTCACTATGGCTGTTCTTCCGCCTGCTTCTGCCGCAAAAATTGACCCATAGTGCTGCAGGAGTGACCTCGCCTTCCGTTTCTGCTTGGCCGTCAACTCGCTGCTCCACTGGTTCTCCTGCGGTATGGCGTCCATGTTAAAACCGCTCTTCTTATTACCTCCAGGTGGGCTACTCTCGCAATTGACCACTGCTACAGCTTCCTTACACTCGCCGATTACCTCATCTTTTCCGACATATCTGGGTGCATTCAGGGGGTTCAGTATTCTGACTGGTATCCTGCCATTTTTAGGTTCCACTAATGTACGTCCGATGATGATGTTGTCGTGTCCTTGTTTCGGTGCTTCTACTACCCACAGCCGACTCGTCCCATCGTCCTCGTCCACCTTTGCCCACACAATCGCCTCAGAATTCGCTGGTATCCTCCTGCGTTGACCCGATACAACCTTCCTTACCGCCACGCTTCGCTCATAACCGGTGTGCAGCGGGAATTCAACGTTGGCATATCTCAGCACATTTTCCTTCAGGTCCAGCGTAAAACCGTGCCTAATCATGAAATCCACGCCGATAATCAAGTCGTCCATTATATCCGCGACGATGAACTCATGTTCCAGGCTGCTGGTGCCGATAGCAATCGTTTTCGTAACTTTCCGTCTCACCGGCGCGCGCTCGCCAGTCGCAGTCCGCAGCAACAGGTTCCCAGTTCTTCAGCAGCTTCCTTTTTATGATCGAATATGACGCTCCAGTATCTAGTGTCAACACGAACCACTTTCCATCTATCCTTCCTTCAATTGTCAAGCTGCTGGGCTGTCGTTTCAGCTGTGAGACAAGGATGGTGGGGCGGCAGATTGTGGGGATCAGCTCACGCCCCTTTGGGCTGACCCGTTTTAGTTTAACGGCTCCTCGTCCTCAGCCCTCCGCTTGTTGGCTGAGCCTCGATTGTCAGTATTCTTCGCTTCAGGCGATTGCGATCGGGAACGGGAACGCCTCTTTCGTTGGCGGCAGTCTCGTGATATGTGGCCCTGCTTGCCACACACCCAGCAAACAACTTTAGAGGAGACCACTCGTGGCCTGCCCGGTATCTCAGAGCTTATGGCTTGGATCGGAATGTCGTTGTCCGCCTGAATCTGGCGTATCCTTGCAGGTGCATACCGAGTGCTCCCCATCCATGCCGCTTCATATGTCATCGCGCTGGTCACCGTTTCCTTAAATGTTGGCTTGCCCATCATCAACGCACTGCGACGTGTTTCTGGATCATGAAGACCTTCAACAAATGACTCAATCTTCATCCTCTCGAGATCATCAGCACCAAATTTTGGGTAGCACAACTGTACGAGCCGCTCAATGTCTGCTGCATATGTCTGCAGCGCCTCGTTGGCTCTTTGCTTGCGGTTCTTCAGCTCACAGTAGTATAGCGCATGGTTGTGCTCGTTGCTATACTTCGCTGCTAATGCTCTCATGATGGCATCGTAATCACTTCTTAAACATTCTGGAACTGATTTGATTACCTCCGCCGCAGGACCTTTCAGCGCCAGTGCCAACCTCCGACCTTTCCTGATATCAGTCCACTGATTTTCCAAAGCAGCCAAGTCGAATTGCAATTTAAATGTGTCGAACGGCGCAGCACCGTCATAAGTAGGCACTTCTGTTCTGGCAGCAAAACCGTCCTAAACCGGTGGCAAACATTCTCGTGGCTGTACCTCTCGAAACCGTTCGTCTATCTTTCTGTGCATCGAATCTTCCAGACTGTCAACTCGTTTGTTCAAGGACTCATCCAGGTTGTCAACTCGTCTATTCAGGGATTCACCCATTTCGTCAACTCGTTTGTCCCAATCGTCTATTCGCGTCTCGAGATGCTCAACTTTCACATTCAGGCTATTGGAAATTTCCTCCACCTTCTGCTCTATGCGCGCAGAATTTTCCGCCATTTCTCGATTTGCAGTCTCGACTCTTGCCGAAATTTCGAGATTCGTAGTTTCCAGCTTCGCTGACATTTCTCGATTTGCTGTCTCGACTTTTGCCGAAATTTCGAGATTCGTAGTTTCCAGCTTCGCTGACATTTCTCGATTTGCTGTCTCGACTTTTGCCGAAATTTCGAGATTCGTAGTTTCCAGCTTCGCTGCCATCTCTTGATTCGCAGTTTCCATTTTCGCTGCCATTTCGCGGTTGGAAGTCTCGAACATGCCTTTAAGTGCAACCATTAGCTGGCTCATGTCCATTGCTTGTGGCGGCGCAGCCGCTGCAGTCGTACTTTGCATCGACGCCGCACCTGCAGGCGATTCCTCCATTTTGGCCGACGCCTCTTGTTCTTGCACTCCGAACTCGTGCACAGTCCAATCGACGCCTCGTTCCTCACATGCTTCTCGCAAGCGCAACTGCAACTCCACCTTTCCGCCAGCAGTCGGCAAATTCCAGGCAGCCAGCTCCTTCTTCAGCTGGTCCACCTTCAGCAGCTCGAATTTCACCATGTCCGTGCTTTTATAATTTTATTTCTTAGTTTTTTTTTTTATCTTCAATTTTCCACAATCCCACTTCTGACACCAAATGTTACGAATACTAAGTCTAGTGGGCTGTTGCGTATCTCTGGATTGTGTAATTTGAAAATAAAACACAGTTTCTTAAACGCAGACAATAAAATAAACCAACAGTCACTTTATTATTCACAGTTTACACTTTACTGTTCGTACACCTAAGTATTTGCTTAATCACTTCGTGTGGCAACTTCACTTGTCAAAACCAGACTGACTCGCTGCACCGCATCTGGCCACCTTTTATACTCTGTCCGGCCGTCGCGCAGATCGTTCTCGCACGTTGCCAGATTGGACTAGAAGTTTCCCTGATGACCGCGACCATCGTTGCCAGGTTGGACTAAAAGTTACTATCGCGGCCGTCGTTGCCAGATTGGGTTATGGCACGGCACGTAGCGGCAGGGTTGCTTTGCACCGCGACAGACTGGCTCATCGTTACAATATTGATATTTCGATACTTAACAGATTACTTGAACTGTGTAAGGATTTAGAAATAATTTAAAGAAACTGTAATTATGCAGCCATCCATCTTTATGTTTCGTTATTCCGTCGATTAAGAAAGTTAAATATCTTTCCATGTCGATATAAAAGGTCACATTATATTTAATATTGACGATATATAGACCGAAAATGTATGTACAGTTTGTCAAGTAAATGTTTGCAAATTTAAAGAACGTAGAAAATTATTTTGAAAAGCTTATACAGTCGAACTTTCCTATAATGAACTCGCACGGGACCAGAAAAAAGCTTCATTATATAGAAATTATGATTTTTTATCTTTTTTTTTAATAATGAGATATTTTAGTTTCGATTACACCCTTCCACTTTTCTTCCTTAACCCGAATTAGCCCACGCTCATTTTTTTCGAATTTCAAAAAGATTTTTAAGAGCATACTCTTTATATGCAAAATGAAAAAAAACCGCATCATTAGTTTTTTAATCCTGCCCACAGGACGCTCGGAATGTCCTGTTGAAATATGGCAACAGGCACAGAAAACTTCAAAAAATATCACAAAATGTCTTTTTTCAGAGTAGCACACTTATGGGACATTACTCCCTTCTTCAGCCGGCAGCCGCCGTGGCTCAGTTGGTTAGTGCGCGGTCCAAGCGAGTCGAATGCAGAGCGACGCAAGTTCGAATTCTGCATGTAGTAACACCTAAAAAAAAAAAATAACGGGAAACTTGTTTTCTCTTTCGGTGGCTGTCCTCTCAGCTGGAAATGGCAAACTTCTGAGAGTAAAAATTGCCTATGTAAAAGCTCCCAACCTGCCGTTCGGAACCGGCATAAAACTGTAGGTCCCTTCCACCCGCGTACAAATTCACACGCACAACACGGGTGGTTGCGGGAAGCTAGGCCTTAGTCTCGCGTAAGCGGGCTGTCGTGCCAGTCAATAATAATAATAAACTCCCTTCTTCAAACACTTAAAATAAAATGCATTTCATTACGCGATCAAGATGATAAGTATGTATTTTAAGTAGGTCTAAATTTACCTACTTTTTCATGCCCCTTTCTTTGGCACTAAATATTGTGTCTTCACTTTACGATGCACTACTTTATATAAACAAACACGCACTGCTGCCCAAATGATTTTAAGTGAAAGCAGGATCGATTCTGCGTTCAAAATGTGTTTCAAAGTAACGGTATCTATATTCGTTTGTATATTATGATCGTTTGAAAATATGTCTACCGTGCGTTGCCATATGGCAACACTGGGCTAATTCGGGTTAACAAAGCCTTGTAATACTTGTTTTTTTAATATTTGATATAGAACTGAGGAGGATTCCAAACTGCTTGGCAATATCTCTTTTTTTTTTTTGTTACTCTCTCTTCAAATTTATTAATTACACAGTGCAACACTGAAAAAAGGGACAGGGTCAAACCCATCTCATTCGATAGAGGACCTCAGTAGATGAAAAAGTGCCAAGGGGTTTTTCTCGGAATGTTCGAGTTTTTTTTAAATGCAGTTTAAAGATGGCGGCTTAATGCCCCCTCCCGAAACTTTTAAAACATCATATCTCTTGACTCAAATGTCAGAAAGGAATAATTTTTACGTCAAATGAAAGCTAATGATATGAAGTCGATGACACAATACCCTTTTCTGAATAATTTTATGAAAAAGGATATGAAGGACCTCAATTAAATTTATCCTTGAATATCCTGGAAACCGTGAGAGCTAAATTTATATAAGTGACTTCTGGTGAAAAAGCATTCAAAGATCTACACGGCTTATAAATTTCATTTAAATCACTTTTACAATTAAGACTCTACAACGATTAAAAAAATGTGCTTTGCTACATTCGATGTTTTTACTAAGAAGCTACGAGATATTTTGTACAGAAAAACATGAATTCAGCAGTGTATAATTTTTAAAACGCTGTAGTGGCTTAACAGTCAAAGTGATTGAAATGAAATTGATATGCAGTATAGATCTTTGAATGCGTTTTTACCAGAAGTCACTTACATAAATTTATCTCGCACGGTCTCCAGGATATTCAAGAATACAAATTTAATTGAGGTCCTTCATATCCTTTTTCACAAAATTTTTGAAAAAAGGATATTGTGTCATCGACTTCATATCATTAGCTTTCATTTGACGTACAAATTATTCCTTTCTGACATTTGAGTCAAGAGATATGATGTGTTAAAAGTTTCGGGAAGGGGCATTAAGCCGCCATCTTTAAACTGCATTTAAAAAAAAACTCGAACATTCCGAGAAAAATCCCTTGGCACTTTTTCATCTACTGAGGTCCTCTATCGAATGAGACGGGTTTGACCTTGTCCCTCGACATTTTTTTTGAATTTGTTGCACTGTGTTATCAATAACAGAGAAAAATACTGTCAAAATTGTTTGTGATGTGACTTTCTTCTTCTTATGCTGCTGCCATTTTTAACTTCTGGGGTTCCCCTAAATATGTTTTACTTTTTTTCGGTATTCAGTGTTATTAATATGCGTGAAATTCATTATATGGAGACAAAAAAGAATGAAAGCGAAGTTTTCAACTACAAAATTTATTCATTGTAGAGAAATATTCACTATATGGAAATTTATTATAAGGAGATCAAAATGCACCTAGAATAGAACGATAAAGCTGTGTCTTTGAAATTAATTCATGATACAGAGAACTTCATTATATAGAAGTTCACTATAGGGAAGTTCGACAGTAATATAACAGAAATTGCAATATGTATTTCGAAATTATTTGAATAATATAGATTAATTAAATATTTCACTCTCATATAATATCAACGTAATGTCTATTTGATTCGCGTATTGAAGGGCGAATTGATTTGAGAATATCTCCTGGAGGACCCAGAAAACTGTCTGACAGAGAAGAAAGAAAAATCATTCGAAGAGTTCGTGAAAACCCTCTTATCCCTTGGATATAAAAATAGGATGCGGCACTTATGTATGTCATGAAACTGTACGGCGCCTAATTTTCAATGCAATCTTGGTTTTAAAAGAAGACGAATTTTTTGACAGCTTGAAATATAGCTTCATTTCCTTTTTTGATTGTTTACACTGTTTTTGCGTATCAAATATACATTACTATTAATCTATATCTTAAAAAATTTCAAAATATTGCAATTTCTGTTATATTTATAAGCTTTTCAAAATAGCTTGTCTATCTTTTCTAAGTTTGCAAACATTTACCTGACAAACTGTATAGAAGTGAGACACTATTTTGGTATCGACCAGCGAATTATCAACAAACCGCGATTGGAAAGTGGGAGAGTATACCGATTTTTATGCGTTTTTTGCAATTCACGTACACAGTCTGTGTGTGCTGGCAGTTATCAGCTCTTCACTGTTTTCGCTCTTTTCCCGATATTAGGGATTTCCTTCAATTATTTGCTTTTTAAAGTATGTTCTCATTAATTTTCTGCATTAAATATGCAACATATGAACTTTTTTGGTTTCATTATGTAAATATTATTAAAAAATATACCAAAGAACACAAAGCTAAATGCTTTGATTATTACAGGGTCAATTGCCGTCCTTTGTATTTTGCATTTCTTCATTTAGCGAATCTCTAACAAGGCGAATTAATAAAGGTGAACGCGTAAGGCCAACAACAAAATTCCCATGTATTTTGTTGTTGGATTTGTGCACCTTGCTTGTCAAAATCAGCTGATATTTCATTTCGCCTTAACGCATAATAATTAATAATTGATTGGCACGACAGCCCGCTTACGCGAGACTAAGGCCTAGCTTCCCGCAACCACCCGTGTTGTGCGTGTGAATTTTGTACGCGGGTGGAAGGGACCTACAGTTTTATGCCGGTTCCGAACGGCAGGTTGGGAGCTTTTTCATAGGCAATTTTTACTCTCAGAGGTTTGTCATTTCCAGCTGAGAGGACAGCCACCGAAAGAGAAAACGAGTTTCCCGTTATTTTTTTTAGGTGTTACTACATGCAGAATTCGAACTAGCGTCGCTCTGCATGCGACTCGCTTGGACCGCGCACTAACCAACTGAGCCACGGCGGCTGCCAACGCATACAAAACAGAAAAAGTGCGCAGAAGCACAAACAAAAGCACAAATTATCAAACAGAAGAGTGCGATTAAATTGGTGAGCAGCAAATATTCGTCGTTTTTTTTTTAATATAAATATTATTCTTTCCGCAGTGGCTATGGAACATCGTCGAACATCGCGTGCCAGCTCTGTCAACGCCGCTAACGATGACAAGATGGCACCGACACAGGAGTCAATACCTCCTGGTGAAGACACAAATGCTGGTGCGATACTGCCCAGCATCATAAGTTCCGGAACAGACATTAATTTATTCATTCATTCATTACAACATGGCGCAATATCATATTTTTCAGATGAGCCGGACAATTTGAGGAATAATAATACGAATAATCCTCGCTTTCCAGCTGATCATGAAGCATCATGCAACAACGCCGCTTCTTAAAATTGCAGCCGAGAGAAATTTTTCCAGCGTTTAACTGACGGTTTTTTATGTTTTACGAGGAAGCATCAAAAGTCTTCAGTTGTGTGCAACTTTAATGCACTAAACCTTCTTGGTGTCTGATTCGTATTTTGTCGAGAGACCGTCCAAAGCACTAAGCTCAAAAATGTTCGTAAAGTCTCGTCAGCGGCGTTAGTGAAATGGCTTGGCAGCCAACCAAGCAGCTTTCATCGTTCAAGAAATCATGAAAAAATACATAAAAGTACATGAAAAATAAAAAAGCATTTTCTTTTTTTCTCGATTTCCTTTATATTCAGCTTCGTTCTATTCGTCGTCGCTTTGACCATTTTGACAATCAAGTTGAACGGCGAATTCAAAACAGTCAAATCAGCTGGGCTAACAAGGCCACCTTTATTAATTCGCCTTGATCTCTAACGAGCAGATCAGATCAGGTATGCTTTTGGTACTAAATGCTCTAGTTTGACCGCAGGGTTGTTTTTTTGGATGCAGCTTATAAAATCTTAATTTAATTAAATTAAAAGCATACCCAACGATTATTTTGACGCTTTTGGGCAGTAATATTTCTAGTTTCTAGTCAATTTTATACAAACGTATTACGAAATGGCACCAAAAATATACAAATAACAAGAAAAATTTCTTTGGTCAGAAAAAATGACTCACACCAACAACACTGGCAATTTGAAATGAACTAGAACAACAACCCTGTTATCGAAAATCATATCGAGGAAAAACTACGTTCCTGATCGAGCTTGGGACCTAGTAGGCCCACGGTTGCAATTTTGCAATAATATTAGTGAAATTTTGTGCATGTATTTCTACCGGCTCTTCCACTTTCACATCGTTTAATCGTTGACCGCATGCCGAAGTGATATGAGTGATATACTGAATCATAAAAGTATGACCCGTTGCAGATATACATATATAATCTCTCAAGGCTATATCCACCATTTGCCTGTAGTGGAAAAGGGAGCACTAGAAAATGTAATAAATGTTAGCAGCACTGTCAGAGAGCAGAGAAGCGATTGCTGAACTCGCTGTATGAACCATGGCACAATAAACAAGGTAATAGCATCCCCGCAACACCAAAAACCACATGTATTTTGTTGGTAGGATCGTTTATCGCTACTGTCAAATTCAGCTGTCATTTTCCGACGAAAGAGGGAGAAACTGAAAACAGACAAAAGTGATTGTTGCCAGACGGTGCTGTATTTGAGTGAAAAAACGGGAAAAGTGCTCAGGTCAGTTGTTTTCAGTCAGGTATTTTCATTTCAACCGATGCGGCAACACCGCACCACTGCTGACACCGACGATTTTGACAGAAGCGATAAACGATCAGCCGGTGGCTTGCTACAACCTTGTAGGTGAACCATGGTATGAACAAATGAGAAGCGAAACGCACCTACACACATGATTCACAATCACTGTTTTCGCCAATCACAGTGTGACACTGTGAATACAAAATCACAGTGAAAAAATCTCCGGTTGTGATTTTTTGCTCAACACTGGTTTGAGAATGTAAGAAAGAATCACAAATCTCTTGTTTACGTTTTCCTTACCTTCTGAAATGAAAACGCACAATAATTTCAGATGCGTCTTCTGTATATTGATTTTTTCTGTGGTAGTACAATAGTTGAAATGCCCAATCCTAAATCAATGAACCAATAAATTAAAGTTTTGGGAAACTCGTAAATTGTTTCTTTCAGAAACAATTTCTTTCAGAAACAATTTCACCCTGAAAATGGGCAACATTGAATGAAATTTATAACTATACTAGCTGAACCGGCGAACTTTGTCTCGCACGACATTTGTTGTTTTTTTATAATGAAATGCGCGAGATGGCAAATATATGGCGATGCAAAAAGACGAAGAAAACAAAGAGCCTATTTACACGAAGGCTTTTTCCCCCTGCGTTTTTTGCAACTCTCTTTTGAAGTTGCTGCGTAAATCTTCATGCATTTACATGAAGACTTTTTACTTGCAACTTTGCTTGGCTTTTTGGACGTTTAAGCGGCCAATCTTCTTTCATTCACATTTTCGCGTAGTTCTTGATATTCTCATTATTAAAAGAAAAATGGATTTAAACAAAGAAGAAATTATTGAAAATATTTTAGAAGTCACTGAAATAGCTATTAACTGCTCAAATTTAAATAATAGGGAAGATGTAAATATAATTGTTAGCAAAGCGTCCGGCCGGTTTGAAATTTGAAGAAAAGTGCGAAAAAGAGCAAAGCAAATGTCAAAAAAACCCCTGGAATTCGCTGACCGTGCGTGTTTGCCTACCCCGCTGACTTCTCACCACTTCTCGCCAACAAACTCGTCACGCATGACTTTTAACGCAGGGGGAAAAGCCCTCGTGTAAATAGGCTCAAAGTAAAGGAAGAGGAGGAGCTACTGATTAACGCAATCGAGGCCCACAAATAAGTAATGTTGCTGCTAAGTTTCAGTATGGATGGACTGCGCTTGAACCGGATTTAAATTATATGAGCGGAGCCATGCCCTCTTTTTTAATACCTGCCCCTTATTCAATGCCCTCTGCCGAAAGAGATAATGGTAGGTTCGCACTAAGTTTCATTGCTGAGCGACTTATAGTTCAGCAAAATATTTGGGTCACAAAAAATATGCCACACCCCTGTCCAACGCCCATCAAATCTTATCAGTAGAATGACTCATCTATGGGACGACGGGGTACAAAATTTCAGTGTTGTACAACTTACAATTTGGAACATATTCCATTATTAAGATCTACCAGGTATGCGCCTATGAATTTAGCGGTAGCGGTAACGACATCTAGCGGTAAATAGCCGAATATTTATAAACTTCGGAACCGTACCAAATGTCATGTTTACTTACTACTTACTATGATATGTCAACAATATTCAGTTCACAATTTGTCAAGTTTCATCCAACAACGCATTGTTTGACGCTCCGGAAAATGTCGGATTACGTGCCTACAAATTACGATTTGCGGACACAGTTAATTTTGTGTTACCATTTGAAGAAAAACGCTTCTGAATCGCATCGAATGCTTGTGGAAGCTTACGGCGAGCATGCTCTTGGTCGCACACAGTGTAACGAGTGGTTCAATAAATTTAAAAGTGGTGATTTTGATGTGAGAAACGAGGAGCGTGGCCGGCCACCAAAAAAGTTTGAAGACGCCGAATTGCAAGCATTGCTCGATGAAGATGATGGCCAAACGCAAGAACAGCTCGCAGAACAATTGGGTGTTGACCGTCGGACCGTCGGAAAACGTTTAAAAGCAATGGCAATCATTTCCTCACAATAAACGTGTTTTTTTTTTCAAAATAATTACCGGTTTCCTGGTAGCTCGTATGGGTGGTGCCACGCCCCCTGAAAAATAGATAGTAGCCGATTCTCAGACCTACTGAATATGCATATAAAATTTCATAAAAATCAGTCAAGTCGTTTCGGAGGACAATTAACATTGTGACACGAGAATTTTATATATAATATTACTACATGTTTTCCATATTTTGAGTAAAATAAGAAAGGATGACAAAATTTTAAGCGCACAATAATTTCAGATGCGTCTTCTGTATATTGTTTGTTCTGTGGTAGTACAATAGTAGAAATGCCCAATCCCAAATCAAGAATGAATCAATTAATCAATAAATTAAAGTTTTTGGAAACTCAAAAATTTGTTTTTTCAGAATTCACCCTTAAAACGGGCAACATTGAATGAAATTTATAACTATATTACTACACGTTTTCCGTATTTCGAGCAAAATAAAAAAGGATGGCAAAATTCCATCAGACACAACTTGAGCCTCAATGAGTGCTTCATAAAAGTACCGCGTGAAGGCGCTGGTGAACGAAAAGGCAATTACTGGACGCTAGATTCCCATTATGAAAATATGTTTGAAAATGGCAACTACAGGCGAAGGCGACGGATGAAACGCCCTTATCGCGCTACTGGACAATTTACAAAGTTATTGTCTGAAACTTACACTCCAAGGCCTGTTCTAAGTCATACGTCAAGTCAAACGTTTTACCGTTACAATGCAGGGTAAAAATCTTATATGTGAATATTTTATTTAAATTGAAATTGAAAACTGATATTCCTTTTTTTTCAGTTCACAATGGATAACTACACAACCTGTTCAAAATTATAGCTCACCTAATACGAGGAACACCTATTCAAACAACTGCATGGTAAGCCTGACCAATTTTCATTGGAAAAAAGTGCAGTTAGAGCAGTGATGCCAACCTAGGGAAAAGAGGCTACATGTAGGGAAATTCAGTCTTAAATTTGCGATGCGGGAAAAAGAGGACAGATTTTAAAAATTGTCTCAAATGTAGGAAATTTAAAAAATCTGAACTTTGGTCTATATTTACAAAAAAATTTAATTTTTTTGTTTGCTTATAATTTATTTTTATGATTAATGCGTTGAAATTTTTTCAATGTGGCAATCTTGGCATTTAAAATCTTTATATATCCTTGAACACCCACTGGCTAGCAAGGATTTTCATGTCTGTTCAGTCAGTCAGGTCTGTTGCAGTTTAAACATTAATAATAGCCTATTTCCACCTGGCCTTAAATGCAGTTAACATCGCATTTAAATGCTCTAACTCCCATGCAATTGTTTTTGTATCAATGTGCGTTAACTCACTTTCAAAACTGAGTTAACTCCTACAACATGTTTTCCGTAATAAACGAAGTGAATACTTCTATAATTTGCAAATAACAAATGCTGAAAAAGCAAATAAAAAATGTGGAACTTCCCATGAAACTCTCTTGATATTAAAAATTCAGACAACTCTGGTATCAATCAGCTGATAACTTTCACAAATGAAATAAACATTGAAAATTACACAAATTTTCACAAATATGAAAACGCAGACATTCCTAGACTGTTGAGAAGGAAAGCGGAGTAGTTTTCATGCAGTAGAGGCAAAGACATTACACTTTGGTTTCTTCTCACGAACACGAGTCATTTTTTGCTGTCACATAAATACCCGCCGTCATATAAATCCCCAAGCCATTTAGATAGTGTTCCATAGTTTAGTGCCATAAGTGTTGACCATATCTTTTTAACTGTAGAAGTTTGCCATGGTTTTAATATCAGATTATCTTCTATATTAAAATACCGTTTTCACATATGTTTCTGTTTTGTAAGTTGGGTACAGTTTTCGCGGAAATATCAAACATTAAAAAATTAGTACTATATTTAAAAAACGTTTCGAAGTAGTGTTTTTGGTAAACCATCCAAAGGGTCAAAAAATGAAAGTTCCACAAGTTGCAAACGAAAACATCAGTTTTATTTGTGAGGAAGTGGGTCAGTCGATTCAAAGAGTTTGGAAATGTTGACGACGAGCTACGGAGAGACAGGAAGAGAACCACTTAGAACAAAGCCGATAAGGCGATAGTCCGGATGTTTGACAACACTCAAACTCTTAGCCTGAAGCAAACGAAAGGAACATTGTCGAAGTATTAACAGCCACTATCCGACGCAGGCTTCTGAAATCAGGCATTCTTCACTGAAGTACCATGTCGAAAACGCTATTGGGTGAAAATATGTGGAAAATCGTCTACAATATGAAGCACCAAAAGCAACAGCTGGTATTTTCTCAGCACAATATATAGTTTTTAGCATCATAAAATTTGTATGCGAAGTGGTGGCAGAACATTGCAAATTTTGATAACTGGCAAACTTATTGGACTCAAATTTAGATTACAGAGTCAATACAAATTCCTATTCCGCCAGCGCACATTAGATCAAATGATCACTTTTTCTGTGCGAAAGTAAAATTTCGTAAATGCCGTTATAATTTTTTTCCTCCATCATCATGTTAGAAATACTCCAAAGCAACGAAAATACCACTTTGTTTTTTAAAACATACTATAAAGAACCTTTTGAGAGTACTCAGTCAAAGTCACTTTATCGACAAGTCATTGAAAATTTATTTGTTGAATCAGTATTGATAGTAAAGTTTTAAGCGCGGATTGTGAAAATTGTGCGAATAATTTGAAAAAAGTTTGAATTGGATAAATATTTTACTAAAAATACATGGAATTGGTTTGTTTTGTTGAAAAAAAATAGTTTTTTAACATGACCTGAAAGGTTTTGCGGTTGCCTTCAAATCTAACTTGATGCAAGCTTTTAAAGTTTCGGAAATATTTGGCAAACTTAAAGTAAAAAGAAATGAATAAATTAGGATATTTTAAGTTCATTTAATTTTATTTCAAGTTGCGCTTTTTTGCGTTTTGCTGGTAATACCAATTTTTCAGGATACTACGC
This sequence comes from Melieria omissa, assembly GCA_963971225.1. NCBI lineage: Eukaryota > Metazoa > Arthropoda > Insecta > Diptera > Ulidiidae > Melieria > Melieria omissa. Next base: position 117,971,753 of record OZ020267.1, read on the forward strand.
TATACAAAAAATCGAATTATTTTAAATACGGCTCAAGGAACGTTTAAAGGAAAAGAAACGTGATGCAGTTCTTAATTATGTCGTAGAAAATATTTGTGCTCCTAAGATTTCCGATGATTTCAGGAAAATAATAGAAGCAAAATTACTCCTTTTCTGCAAGAACTTGGCAGCAAAATGGCAAGAATGTAGGAGAAAGGTGGACAATTTTCGAGCTGAAAACTGCGCATGGCTTAGTACTGTAATACATTTTGGATTAAAATAATCATTAGTGAAAGACAGTTCTTTGGCTGTTGGACGTCAAAGGAAGGAGAATATGCAAAACTCGTTTTGGAGGGAACTAGGGCTTCGTGTTGATATGACTAAAGTTGCGGCTTTGGTAGCACAAATGACGGAAATACTACGCGCCGAGCTTTCACTAAACATGCAATCTTTGTTGATCACTGGCGTTGACCAAATCTTAGTGTTCCGCTTTGAAATTATATTGATTTGTTTATCATGCCAGTTTCTATTAACTTCAAGTAAATTTCAAACGCTCTGCTTTCAAACAGCTGACACTATTCAAAAGTTATATCCTTGGTAGCCAATGACATCTACTGCTGCTATCTGCTGCTGAATCGCGACATAAAATTCATAAAACCGACAGATTGCATCACACTCGTTAAAATTTAACCTTCTACCTGAAGTTATCGAGTTGTTTACTTGTGATGATCCAACGGAGGATATTGACGATTCAAACCAAAAACCATGAAAAAAATTTTTGGAACAAATACAGTACAGCGAACCCTCATGAAAAAAACCCGAAAATTGGATCATATAGAGCTCATTTATCTAATCTAAAAAACTAAAAATTTTGCCTGGGAATTTTCAAAGTTTTTATCAAAAAAATCAGTTAATCACTAATTGATTTACACAATATGGGTATCAAACGAAAGGTATTTTTCATACCTGTCTATTAATGTATAACATTACATACGTAGTATGGACTAATAAAAAGTTTTTGGCGAACCAATTTGTTTTTACAAAACGGATGTGTTTTTATAAAAAAAAAAATTTTTCCGTTAAAACTTTTTATTAGTACATCTTACATATCTAATATTGCACATCAGAAGAAATCAGAAGTATGATAAAGACCTTTCGTTTGATATCCATATCGTGTAAATCAGTTGGAGATTAACTGATTTTTTTTTACAAAAACTTTGCACTTTGAACCCGAGCCACACCTTTTATGGGCGTTTACCAGGCAACATTTTAAGTTTGTAAGATTCAGGAACCAACTCTCTATATAAAAGCATACTCATTTATATTTTGCACGAGGGTTCGCTATACTGCATTTATGCCCAATTTTTTGTTTCATTTTTGATCTCAGACAAGTTAATGGACGTGAAAGGGTTAATATGTTTTTGTTTAATTTGTTAATATTATGCCTCCTTTTGCCTTTGCTATGATTTTGGCTTCAATTAATATAATAGGGCAGTGCAAATATTTGGGCAAATGCATGTCATTTCAAATATTTTCCATCAACACTGAGCACACTTTTTAAAATTTCATGGCAAATCGGTTGCAGAACAAATTCACAGCTGTTTTTGAAGAATAAATCAAGAAGAAGAAGAATCGAATATTTGCGCCGTGGGAGCCTGCGAGAATAAAGAGCATGCATGCTGCCGCTGTGGAATCCGAAAACAATTTACACCTCTGACTTCAGCGCTTCTTGCAAATAACTTAAAAATGTACAAATCTCCTCCTCCATTCACTTTTTATTCGGTTTTTCTCTTTTTATTTTCTTTTTCGTCTGCTTCATTTCGACAATTGTAACAGCTGATTGATTGGCAGATCTTTGTTGCCCATGCTCAATAATATGCAATAGGTTTTCAGTGTTGCAAATTTGCAGCTGCTGGGCATGGGCAAATGTGTACATTTTGTTGTTGCGTTGAAAATATTTGCCATCACATTTTGCAAATGCCATGATGCCAGACCGTTTGCACGTTATCCTGAACTGCCCTAATATAACAACTGCCCAACAATAAACAAATTGCTAAAATAAATAACGCAAAGCTAAAATAAAAGTTTGTATGAAAAATAGCCAAGAAGCATTGCAAAATAATAGCAAAAATGCAAAAGCTAAAAGCACTTTTTCAAACGCGTTTTTCTTAGACATCAATTAATTAATTTACAGATAGATAGCCAAACAAATCCGCGAGCTGCTCTTGATAATAGATAAATAGAAAAAACAGTTGAGCACAAATTCACTATGAATTTAATTAAAAATAAAAATGAAGTTTCTACGGAAGGAGGCGAAAGGTTTACGTTAAATAACAAACCGCATATATGTACTCACTAAGATGTTTGTCTCTGGTAGAGGGATACAAGAAACCATACATATGTATACAAGGAGATGGGTATAGCTGTGGCTGCCCAGAGATAATGCAGCATTTGACTTGACCAAAGAAAAATGTAAATAAAAATCAGCTGTTGGAGTTAACTCAGTTTCGGTGGAAAAGCTTGACAGTTCTCAAACTTAACAGAGCCTTTAAATGCATTTAGGCCAACGATTAAGCGATGTGAAAGTGGGAGAGCCGGTAGAAATACATGCACAAAATTTCACTAATATTATTGCAAAATTGCAACCTTGGGGCCTACTAGGCCCCAAGCTTGATCAGGAACGTAGTTTTTCCTCGATATAATTTTCGATAACGGGGTTGTTGTGCCAGTTCATTTCAAGTTGCTGGTGTGAGTCATTTTTTCTGACCAAAGAAATTTTTCTTTTTATTTGTATATTTTTGGTGTCATTTCGTTATACGTTTGTATAAAATTGACTAGAAAAATATATTACTGCCCAAAAACGTCAAAATAATCTTTGGGTATGCTTTTAATTTAATTAAGACTTTATAAGCTGCATCCAAAAAAACAACCCTGCGGTCAAACTAGAGCATTTAGCACCAAAAGCACTGATCTGATCTGATCGTTAGAGATAAAATGAAGAAATGCGAAATACAAAGGACGGCAATTGACCCTGTAATATTCAATGCATTTAGCTTTGTGTTCTTTGGTATATTTTTTAATAATATTTACATAATGAAACCAAAAAAGTTCATATGTTGCGTATTTAATGCAGAAAATTAATGAGAACATACTTTAAAAAGCAAATAATTGAAAGGAATCCCTAATATCGGGAAAAGAGTGAAGAGCTGATAACTGCCAGCACACACAGACTGTGTACGTGAATTGCAAAAAACGCATACAAATCGGCTTACTCTCCCACTTTCCAGTCGCCTTATCGCTGATTTAGGCGCTCGGTGGAAATACAGTACAACACTCAGTCACTCAATATGTGGAGTGGTTGATTGTTAAATTGAGATTTTTAGTAAATAAGGTTCTTCAAATGTGGAATTCTGGGTAGTTTTGGAGTCAACCAACAAACCATCGACACACCTTTCAGTAGCCCAAATGTCCTTATTTCCTTATAGAGGGTTCGACCACTCCCAGTTCATATCCTCGAATTATAATTAACCAAAAGAATTGTTGTTTCTTTCTAGATGCACTCATTGATTTCATCCAACAACTATAATAGCATTGTTGACATTGGTATGACTTAACTTATTGCCTATATTTTGTGTATATTATAATTGAACTAAGTTCTAAATTAAACTTCTTACTGGTAAGTGCCTCAGGCACTCACTGCTAAGTTAAAAAATACTTCAATAGAACAATACCTAAATGCTTCTAAATTTTTAAAATATGCATTAAAAATTAAAAAAAATATATACAAGAATACATGTTTAAAAATTTCTTGAAAACACAAAGAATAACAATGAAACCTTTGTTGTACGTGTTACTTCACTTCTGTAATCAATATCAATTAATATGTTTTTAGTATTTAAATACATAAGACAAATTAAAAAAAAGCTACAATATGCTAAAGAAAAGTTCATTTAATTGTACAGCAGACGTTCACAAATTCGAACCACTTTGTACAAGAGGTAGCTCGAATTTCCGAAATGTTCGAATTTCTGGAATTTATTTATTTCATGTAAAGAGTCCAAAAAGTATTAAAACGTCATCTAATACAGTAGACGCTCACAAATATGAAACACTTTGCACAAGGAAAAGTTCTAATTTCCGAAATGTTCGAGTTTCTGGACGTTTCTTAATTCTTATAAAAATAAAAAAATATTGAAAAGACATCTAATAACTTGAATGTGATGCAATTCTTTTTCTTTCTTCACATTAAATAATGTAAAAAGTTTTATTCACGTACAAATCTCTTCAAATTTGCATATAATCCATAAATCCAGAGCTAAGAGATTCAACTGAACAACTTCATTAAGCTTTTTTAAGATTTGAATTTTAACGTCCACAGTTTTTACGTGTACTACATGGGCTGAAAAGTCTTTGGCCTGACATAGAGATGGCGCCAAAAATTAAGAATTATTGTGTTGTACATGGAAAACCATCCTTAACTTAGATTCTGTCAAAGTTTCATGACATTTGGGTGACTCGTTTTCAAGTTATTGCTTTCGAAGTGACGCTACCTCTGAATTTTTGTAAACAATGGAAAAAAGTGAATTTCGTGTTTTGATAAAACATTGCTATTTGATGGGCAAAAATACAGTGGAAACAAAAGCATGGCTTGATAAATGATATAATACATCTGTATTTTTGCCCATCAAATAGCAATGTTTTATCAAAACACGAAATTCACTTTTTTCCATTCTTTACAAAAATTAAGAGGTAGCGTCACTTCGAAAGCAATAACTTGAAAACGAGTCAACCAAATGTCATGAAACTTTGACAGAATCTAAGTAAAGGATGGTTTTCCATGTACAACACAATAATTCTTAATTTTTGGCGCCATCTCTATGTCAGGCCAAAGACTTTTCAGCCCATGTAGTATTCGACTTTTTAATACTATATTTTACTTTTAAATCGAAACTGAGCCAAATGTTTACATACGTAATAATTATTCACGAACGTGCGGCCAAACATTGTGATTCCCGTTTTTCATTTAATTTGTGTAAGCAAAATAAACGCCTAAACAAGGAGGAAAAATAAAGAAAAGGAAAACGCTCGCAAATTCGAACCGTCACACAGTGCTTCGACTCCATACAAAATTGCGGCAAAAATAGAAGGAGTACGTTAAATTCGCTGAAAATTTGCAGTCTAAGTCATTTTGGGCTGCTGATTTCAAAATTTGTGTTTGTTTCAAAAAAAAATATATAGTTAAAAAAAAATCGAATATATATGGTTATATATTATCTTGTCATCACAGAGCCCAAACCGCTGGAGCTATTATGATGAAATTTGGTCAAAAGTTGTATTTTAGAAAGTCAACCCTTAAACAGAAGCGATTTCGAAAACGTCGACCTGGAAAGGGCGGAAAGGCGGTGGTGAAGCTTATATGGACAGACATTGTTTTTTGGTCGGACTGTTTAAAAATTATGTATATGTATACTAAAAAAGCAATAACAAAATACATATCTTAGCGTTTTTCTAAATTCGATATTTAAAGGGTAGAAAGAGGGCGGTAAACTTGCTAAAGGCATATAGTTTTTGTTTATTTGATATTCGTAGAACTTAACATGGAGATGAGGCAGGTGAATATGCAATGCAGCTCGACCTATAACGGCGAGACTATTCTTCAAGACTTATTCTTCAAAATTGGGCCTTCTTCAAAGTTATACATTCCTCCTTTTTTTTAGAATATATTAGCGTTAAATCACATTTTAGCTAACAAATTTCATAATAATGAAAAAATTTGGATTGTATGGCTCATAATGGGTTAAATATGCGTACCAAACCTATTTTTTATAAAAAACATAGTTAAACATTTTAATCGCAATTTTAACTCAAGCGATTTCTATACAAAAATCAACATTAGTAGTTTCGAAAAAATTGAATATTTTCCATAGGCGCAAAAAGACGCAAAATTTTTTTTACGGATTTAAGAGAAGAAAGTCCATCCAAAAAGGGCCATAAAAAGGATTTACGCCAGTTGACGCCATTCGATATTAATTGCCTTTCTAAATTTGGTTCTTTTTAATTTTCATGGGTTTGAAAAACATTCATTTTTGAAAATTCGTACAAAAAAAATTATATATGCTAAATAAAAAACACTGATCAGTGGTCTTGCTCCTATCAATTAAGTTTTAATATTACAAGAAATTGGAAGCCCATCTACAACAACACATTTTCTACCATTTTTTTATACAAGCACCTAAATTTCATTTTTCCCCTTCATACATTTTTGTACAAATATATCCGACTTTGACAAGCTATATCTCCTAATCTCGACAATTTTTCGATAAAGTATTTCGGATCCAGCTTAACTAAACAATTACCTTTAACATGATACTACTTTTGTCAAAATCCGCGATAATTTTTTTTCTTATTTTTGTCCACTCTCGAAGCACTGTGCGTCAGTTCGAATTTTACAGCATTTAATGCAGTAAAATATGAGGTTGGAATTTCTGACAGTTCGGATTTCCGTATTTAACTAAAAAATTTTTTCTTTCAAAATATTGACTCTCATTGATCACTTTAGCAATAAAATACAACAAAATATCACAAACAAAATTAATCAGTCATTTGGGTTGAGAATTTCAGACCAATCAATATATCGTACAATGATGAGCAAAGGAGTAAAAATTAATGCAATTTTTGTTTCGTTTTTTTTTAACTTTTATGAACAATTCAATGATTTTTTTGATAGAAAACATAAATTATAACAACAGAAAATCAAAACGTGATTTTATTTTGATCAAAACTTATATACATTATATATGCATAAACAATTGAGTCACATTTATTCGGCTTTATACAACCGTCGGTGTTGTTGCAAAGTCCTTTTTCCCTCAATAAAACACAAAATCAATTAAAATTCATATAGTTTTACAGAAATATACCGAATACAGCCGATTCTTATTATCGTAATGGTAGTCGCAAGTACGCATGTCTAACTTTACATAACCTGTGTCTGCCCAGTAAAACACAAAATCTTCTATTATTTTTAATCGAAAATTGCCGAATAGTCGAGTTTTATTAGTCACGAGGTTTACAGATGGGCGTGGCAGGGATGCAAACGCAAAAATTCGATTGCCAAACCCACAACATAAAAAAATGCAAACCCAACTTGAAACCTTTGCCTTCCTTTGTATGATATATCGTACACAGCTTTGCAACCCTTGAAGTAATTTGTACGATATATCGTAAAATTTTTTTTTAATTTTTAGAGCTGCTTGAAAAAATCACTCATACTTTGACCAGTGCTGCCGTTGTGTGACTAAAGTGTCAAATTTGGAGTGTCAAAATGTCTTTCGAGACCGATGCTACCTGACACCGACTTTTTAAAAATATGCTTATTTTGACACTTTTCTTCAAAATCATGCTACTTTTGCCCCTTTTTTATCAAAAGGTTTATATATTCATTTTCAAAATTATTTCGTAAGTTAATTTTTTTTATTTTTGCGTGTTTAAAAATACTTAATACTTACTTAACTGGCCATAACAACCCGTTATCGGGTTACAGCTTGCCGCAAAACTTCTCTCCAGGCGCCTTTACTTCGCGCGCACCTTCTCCAGTTGGTCACACCAAGAGATACCAGGGCCTTCCTCAAAATTGCGTTCGCTGTCCTTTGGGGTCAAAATGACCCCAACCAAACGGTTATATAATTTACTGACAAAATGTGAAGGAATGTAACACATAAATCACAAAAGAAAAAGAGAAAGCCCCGAAAAGTGCTTTTCTCGATTGCTTATTGGTTGTAGGCACTGTTAACACTATATAACACAAGTAGACGAGTGCAAAAAACCGCTGGGCCGTTTCTTTAACCCTAGTGTGTGTGCTGAAAAAACACTCTTTTCCCGCAAAAATGTAGACAATTAATTTGAAAAGCGCGTTAAACTTTTTTTGGCATTGCCTAAATTATTTGCTAAAATTATTTTGATGGCTCCCAATGAATAAGTAAGTATATCACGCATATACTTTGAAATTCAAATATATTCATTATAAATACAAAACATGCATATTGGGACTTTTTAATATATCCCTCATCAATTAATTTAAAAGGAAAACAGTTTTTCACAGAAAATTATCTCTTTTAGAAATTTATTAAAAAACTTGTTTCAAAAGGAAAAATAATAAAAGTATGTATTTATGCACATGGCATACAAAAATTGGATCGCTGGATGACACTTTTTTCCGGCTGTGACACTTTTTTGCGACTTTTTAAAATGTTCCACTGGCAACACTGCTTTGTACTATGATTTATATTTTTAAACAGAATGGTACAACACAGTCTACTTAATGAAAATTATAAATCCGTTCCATAGAAAGTGCGTTCGCTGTCAAATAAAAAATCGTCGAAAAAAATTTACGATATATCTGTGGCAGCACCACAAACGATCTGCTTAGAGCACCCTACCAAAATGCATCCCTGCGTCAACGCTGGCGTCGACAGGATGGACGTCGCTACGAGAGACATTTCTTTTTTCTCTTTCGCTTGTGCACGCGCGATACGTCCACACTGGTGCCCCCGAAAGCGAATAACACATTTCAAGCTTAAACTCGTTTCCAAAATAATCAACCATAATGAGTTTAAACGATAGCAGGATCGTCACCGATGGAGCAGGCAACGCAAAATACGTAGCACCGCCAAACTTTCCGTTGCCGGCGATGTCCGCCGATAATACCGACGCATACTTCTACTCCCTGGACTTTTGGTTTGAAGCATCACGGCCGACACAGCGAAATTTAACATTGTGCTAGCTAGCGTCCCTCCGGTCAAACTAATAGAGCTGCGCACCGTCATCGACGCCGCGCCGGCCACGGGAAAGTACCAGTACTTACGATCGAAGCTTTCAGATAATTTCGCCGAAAGTCAGCAACGCCGCTTGCAACGCGTGCTCCGCGACATGCCTCTGGGCGACCGTCGCCCAAGTGATCTGTTCAATGACATGAAGCGCGTCGCCGGGTCCACATTAAGCGAGAGTATTTTACACGATCTATGGACCAGCCGCTTGCCTCCTTTCGCGCAGGCAGCCATAATAGCTACCAGCGTACCGCTTGTGGACAAGTTTAAAATCGCAGACTCCATATGCGAATCTATTCAGTTACGCGAAAGCCAACTTTGCGAAGTGTCCTGTCCATTACACATCGCCAACGACAGAACAACGGAACGCTCCAGATCCAGGACTCCAGGGCGCAGCAGAACGGCCAACAGCAGCGGAAGCAACGAACTATGTTGGTACCACTTCAAATTTGGACAAAACACTCGCAAATGCCGACAACCATGCAACTACGCTCAGTCAACACCGAGTAACACACAATAGGAACGCTCTGCCAACCGCATTTCAGATTTAGGCAAACAGTCTGAAATGCCGTCGAACCGACGCACAGTGCTTCGACTCCATACAAAATTGCGGCAAAAATAGAAGGAGTACGTGAAATTCGCTGAAACTTTGCAGTCTAAGTAATTTTGGGCTGCTGACTTCAAAATTTGAGTTTGTTTCCAAAAAATATATATAGTTTAAAAAAATCGAATATATATGGTTTTATATTATTTTATCATCACCGAGCTCAAACCGCTGGAGCTATAATGATGAAATTTGGTCAAAAGTTGTATTTTAGAAATTCACCCCTTAAAAAAGAAGCAATTTCAAAAACGTCGTCCTTTAAAGGGCGGAAAGGGGGTGGTGAAGCTTATATGGACGGACATTGTTTTTTTGGTCGGATTGTTTAAAAATTGTGTATATGTATACTAAAAAAGCAATAACAAAATACGTATTTCAGCGTTTTTCTAAATTCGACATTTAAAGGGTGGAAAGAGTGCTGTAAAGTTGCTTAAAGGATATATTTTTTGTTTATTTGACATCCGTAGAACTTAACATGGAGATGAGACAAGTGAATATGCAATGCAGCTCAATTTATAACGGCGAGACTATTATAAAAATTATTCTGCAAAACTAGGCCTTCTTTAAAATGAGACGTTTCTCCTTTTTCTAGAATATCTTAGCGTTGAATCACATTTTAGCAACCAAATTCCATAATAATGAGAAAAACCGGATAATATGGCTCATAATGGGTTAAATAAGCGTACCAAACCTATTTTTATAAAAAAACATTCATAGTTTGTGGCTTTTACTTGTTTACACATTTTGGTCGCAATTTTAACTCAAGCGATTTCTGTAAAAAAATAAACATTAACAGTTTCGAAAAAATTGAATATTTTCCAAAGGCGCAAAAAGACGCAGAATTTTTTTTGCGAACTTAAGAGAAGAAAGTCCATCTAAAACAGGTCATAAAACGGATTTACGCCAGTTAACGCCATTCGATTTAAATTGCCTTTCTAAATTTGGTTATTTTAAATTTTCATTGGTTAAAAAACATTCACTTTTGAAAATTCGTACAATAAAAATTTTTTATGCTAAACAAAAAAAACTGATCAGTGGTCTCGCTCTTATCAATGTAGTTTTAATATTAACAGAAATTGGTGGCCTATCTACAACAACACATTTTCTACAATTTTTTTTATACAAGCACCTAAATTTCATTTTTCCCCTTCATAAATTTTTCTAAAAATATATCCGACTTTGACAAGCTATATCTCCTAATCTCGACAATTTTTCGAGAAAGTATTTTGGATACAGCTTAATTGAAGAATTACCTTCAACATGATACTACTTTTGTCAAAATCCGCGATAATTTTTTTTCTTATTTTTGTCCACTCTCGAAGCACTGTGCGACGTCTACATATCTGTGATACATCAACACAAATACACTTTTTAATCGACTCCGGTGCGGATGTGTCAACTATACCTAAAAGTTCGACTTTGGCCCGAGCCCCCCCATCATCGGATACAAAATTGTTTGCCGCTAACGGCTCGCCAATCAGTGTGTTTGGCGAGGTTTTATTAAAGCTTGATCTCAATCTGCGTCGGGAGTTCGTCTGGAAGTTCGTAATCGTAGACGAGTCCCAAGCAATTATTGGAGCCGATTTTTAATCGCACTTCGATCTCTTGCCGGACCTCAACGGGCGCTGCCTTCTCGACCGGAAAACCGCGCTAAAAACTGTGTATACGGTGGCGCTACTCAACACAATAAACGCTGGTGGCAGCACATACAGAGTTCGAGGTGCTGATGAAACTTGGCATCCGTCGGCCATCCAGTAGCGAGTGGGCGAGCCCATTACACATGGTGCGCAAGGCAGACAGAACGTGGAGGCCATGTGGGGACTACCGCGGCCTAAACGCAGTGATCGTTCCGGATCGCTATCCCCTGCCGTTCCTACACGACTTCGCTCACATACTACCGGGCAAAACGATATTTTCGAAAATTGATTTGAGAAAGGCGTTCAACCCACCTGCGGACCATATTTCAACGTCTACGGGAGAACAAGTTAGCCATCAACGTGGCAAAATCAGTGCTGGGTGTATCGGAACTCGAATTTCTGGGACGTCTAATTACCAAAGATGGCAATCGACCACTTCCTAGTCGTTTCAAAGCGATCACCGAATTTAAACTTTCTACGGTAGCTTAGGATCTTAAACGCTTTCTCGCTATGATCGATTTTTACAGACCGTTTTTACCTCATCCGTTAATACATCAAGCCCCCCTCTTCAAGATGACTCCAGGCAGTAAACGCAACGATAATACGACTCTGTGCTGGTCCGAAGAGAATATCAAGCACTTCGAAGCATACAAGCACGACTTGCTAAATTGCACGTTACTTGCTCATCCGCTTTCCAATGCACCGCTTTCCTTATGGATCGATGCAGCTGGCGCCGCGCTACATCAAGTTATCGACAACAAGCTTCAACCATTGGGGTTCTTCCAGCGACATTTTTCAGGTGCTGAACTGAGGTATAGCACCTACGACAGGGAACTTATCGGAATGTTTCTTGCCGTTCGCCACTTCCGTTTTATGCTCGAAGGGAGACAATGTCACATTTATACCGACCATAAGCCTCTGACGTTTGCTTTTCACCAACGCCCTGAGAAAGCATCAGATCGCCAAGCTCGCCAGCTAGATTTTATTGCGCAAATCACCACCGATATTCGACATGCTACAGGCGAAGGAAACGTAGTCGCTGATTTTCTGTCTTGAATCCAGGCGCTGAATTCCGACCTTATCAACTATGATGACTTAGCAACTGACCAGGCCACCAATGAAGACCTGCGCGCCTATCTAGATAGGCAAGTTAGTCATTCGCTTAAACTAACCTTCATTCATCCTTCCAGCAACAAGAAAGTCTATTACGACAGCTCGACGGGCCGAATACATCCATTCATTACCAAACGATTTCGACACACACCAGGCATGCGACACATTTTGTTTGGCCGGGCATACATCGCGACAGCCGCCAGTTCACAAAACACTGTGTCCAGTGTCAGCGCAATAAAATAACTCGCCACACAGCGTCGCCGCTGCAATGTCGAATGTGCCCGAGTCAACGTTTTGCACATTTACACATAGATATAGTCGGGCCGTTTCCGCTCTTCGACGGCTGCTACTACTAATTAATTTAATTTAATAATAATTACGCGAGACTAAGTCCTAGCTTCCAGCAACCACCCGTGTTGTGCGTGTGAATTTGTACGCGGGTGGAAGGAACCTACAGTTTTATGCCGGTTCCGAACGGCAGGTTGGGAGCTTTTTCATAGGCAATTTTTACTCTCAGAGGTTTGCCATTTCCAGCTGAGAGGACAGCCACCGAAAGAGAGAGCGAGTTTTCCCGTTATTTTTTTAGGTGTTGTTACAGGCAGTATTTGAGCCTGGGTCGCTGCCTTCGACTCGCGGTCCAACGCACTAAACAACTGAGCCACGGCGGCTGCCGCTACTGCCTCACCCTAATCGACCGCTTCACAAGATGGCGCATTTCCGATTCCAGGCAGCACCGCTCCGATAGTGGCTACGACTTTAATCAGAGGATGGATATCGCGATTCGGCGTGCCCGTCGACATCACATCAGACTGGGGGCGACAATTCGAAAGCACGCTGTTCCAGAACCTACTTCTCGCCCTCGGCATTTGACATCAGCGGACTACGCCGTACCACCCGCAAAAGTCGAACGATGGCACCGCAGCTTAAAGTCGGCAATCTTGTGCCACAGCCTAGGCGACTGGAAGACATCTTTACCGGTAATTCTATTGGGACTACGCTCCGCTTACAAGCCCGATATTGGCAGCTCACCAGTAGAATTGGTCTACTGCCATCAGAATTTTTCATTGACTGCGGCGGTGCAAGCAGCGAGGTTGAGACTGTTAGACAACTCCGTCGAATCATGCGTAACCTCCTGCCAGTAGATACTGCCTGGCATTTCAATCAAAAACCCTTCGTGCACTCCGCCCTCCGTGTGAACAAGTTTTTGTACGGGACTTGTCGTTGCGACCATCCTTATCCGCACCCAACAAATATCGTATAAATTTCCGGAAAGGGTTAATAAGCGAAAAAAGCTTAAAATATGCCTATAAGTATGCATTTTATAGCGAATATGGCAAAACATTCATTTAAAGCGAAATATTCAAAATATGCACTATACAAATGCAAATACTTCAGAAAAATATTGTATCTATTTTGTTCAGACAATTCCATCCAAATTCTAAAAAACATGCATTTGCATGGAAATACAGACCCTACCTATTAAAACGATGAGTCACTCTGTGCTGTGCTATACATGAATGCTTTGACGAGCATACTTTTAGGCATGCACTTTGAAGCACGGCCGGCATGCTATAATGCCAATATTGAAGGGATGGTTCGCGAATGGTAATGGAATGTGCAAGAACCATCGGCGCGATAAACCAAACCAGGATAAAAGGCAGCAGTGTGCAGCGCAGGGGGACGAGTCTGTTTTGAGCAAGCAAAGGGGAAACATGCAACAGTAGTAGTGTAAAGTAGTAACCAGTGTAAATTTGTAAATAAAGTGATTGTTGGTTTTTGACTGCGTTTGCGCTGAGTAATTGACGTGGTTTTATCCACAAAATCCAAAAAAAACTTAGAAAGTAATTTTCGTAACATTTGGTGTCAGAAGTGGGTTTATGCTACTGAAAATAAACAAAAACAATAAATAAAATTATAAAAACCCAGACATGGTTAAACTCGAGCAACTGAAGGTGGACAAGATAAAGAAGGAGCTGGCTGCCTGGAATTTGCCTACTGCTGGCGGTAAGGTGGAGTTGCAGTTGCGCTTGCGATATGCGTGTGAGGCACGAGGCGTCGATTGCACTGCGGCCAAAGTGGAGGAATCGCCTGCAGGTGCTGCGTCGATGCAAAGTAGGGCTGCAACCGCTGCGCCACCACAAGCAATGAACATGAGCCAGCTAATGATTGCAATGAAAGGCATGTTTCAGGAAACGCCTGCGAAAATCGGGAATGTCAAGGCATGTTCGAGACAGAGAAAATCGCGAAATGTCGGCGCAAATAGCAGAACGAATGGAAACCAAGCTTCAGAAAAATTCTGCGCGCTTGGAGCAGAAAGTGGAAGAAATTTCCAACAAGCTAAATGTGAAGGTGGAGCATCTAGGAGCTCAAGTAGAACACTTGGACAAACGAGTCGACGACCTGGATGATTCCCTGAACAGACGAGTTGACGGTCTGGAGGATTCGGTGAACAGAAAAATCGACGAGCGGCTTAGAGAGGTACAGTTGCGAGCAAGGGTGCAGTCAGTTGAGGAAACTTTTGCCATAGAAGTGCCTACTTATGATGGTACTACGTCGTTCGACACATTCAAACTACAATTTGATAAGGCTGCTTTGTAGAGTCAGTGGACCGATGTTAGGAAAGGTCGGAGACTGATATTGGCTCTAAGAAGTCCTGTGGCTGAGGTAATAAAAACAGTTCCGGAAGGTTTGAGAGGTGATTACGAGACCGTCATAAGGGCGCTGGCAGCCAGATACAGTGACGAGCACAACAAAATGCTGTATTATTGCGAGCTGATGAACCGTAGACAAAGAGCCAACGGGCGCTGCAGACGTATGCGGCAGAGATCGAGCGGCTGGTACCACTGTCCTACTCAGAATTCAGCAAAGAAGTTTTGGAAAGGCTGAAGATCGAAGCGTTTATCGAAGGCATTCTTGACCTGGATACACGTGTGAATACATTGATGATGATGAAGCCGACATTCCGTGAGACGGTGAGAAGCGCATTGACATATGAGACGGCCTGGAGGGGAAGTTTTCGAGATTCATCTGCGGAAAGGCATCGAGTCCAATCTAGACGTGTCACGCAAAGCCAGACAATGAGCTCAGAAGCATCAGCGAGGCTGCGGGCAGTGTCATCTAGAGTCAGTTGCTGGCGATGTGGCAAGCTTGGCCACATATCACGAGACTGCCATCTGCGAGAGAAGCGTTCTGAACAGCAGATATCGCCAAGATGTGCTGACGCTCTGCCACACCATTCTTGCAAAACCGAGCGCAGGCATAATTCGCAAGCCGAAAACAAGGGACAAATTGTTGATGTTCGGTCGGTAAGAGTTCTACAAGAGGAAGATTGGCTTGCGGTATGGCTACAGAAGGATCAGCGCGAGGATATTGATCTCGCAAAATTCATCAAAGAAAAAGCGCAAAGAGTACGGCCGGACTGGAAGGAGATGGCTGGTGAGAGTCCGATCGCGAAGGCTACATACAAAGTCATGACAAAGATTAATGGCGTGGTGTACAGAGCTCAACGCTGCAGCAAACGAAACGCGAGGTCGAAAGTAGTCCATTTGGAGTGCCTGGTGCCTTACTCCGGCGGAGCCTCACTTCGAAGCACGGCCGGCATGCTATAATGCCAATATTGAAGGGATGGTTCGCGAATGGTAATGGAATGTGCAAGAACCATCGGCGCGATAAACCAAACCAGGATAAAAGGCAGCAGTGTGCAGCGCAAACATGCAATAGCAGTAGTGTAAAGTAGTAACCAGTGTAAATTTGTAAATAAAGCAATTGTTGGTTTTTGACTGCGTGTGCGCTGAGTAATTGAAGTGGTTTTATTTTCAAGCACAATCCAGTATACGAACTCAGAAAACTCATTTTCGTAATACTATTAGAAATATATCGTTACGAAAATTAGCAGCCGCCGTTGCTCAGCTGGCTAGTGCGTTGGGCCGCGAGTCAAATGCAGCGCTCGAACCCAGGTTCAAGACTCCTTTCTGCTAACAATTTAAGTTTTATACGGAAATGATAACGCTGTTGTACGTTTCCTGTTCAAAAATTAAGTTTTATTTGCAAATGATATAGACAGTGTTGTGCATTTCGTGTTCCGATCATAAATCAATCGCTTTATTCTTCGGATTCCCTTTTTATACATTTGTTCTTACAAGAATAGTGCTTAGTAAATAAAGTTTGTTCCCACGAACAGCTAAACAAACAGACAGTAAACAAACAAATTAAATGTAAACAAATTAAATGCAAGCGGACCAAAGGGCGAAGCCCGCGTCGTCAGCGGTTTGTCGCAACGTCAGTTATTCTGTGGTCACTTCTGGGTCAAGTGGCACTTCGGCGGTTAAATCATGTCGAAGTGTGGATGTGATTTTGATATATTCCGCGTCGCGGTTTTATTGGTTTCAAGAAAAAGTGTTTGCGGTCAGTGGCAGTTCGGTGGTTGAACTGTGATTTCGAAATATTCCACGTTGCGATTTTATTGATTTGGAAATTCGATTCTAAAGAAAGTGCCTGACAAAAACAATAATCCTGCTCATTCGCTACCGTCAACTCACGTGGTATTTTTGTTACTTCATCTAATACACCTAGTGTTTCGTAATTATACGTGCTGGATTAAAACATTAATGTGAGATGATCCCGAGGCCTAATATCTCGGGAACAATAGGTTTGCCTTATTGTCACCGAGCCCACGTGCAAAAAAAAAACTAAACGTTGCTGAGGAACTCCCAGAATTACCTGTAACAAAAAAAGACAGTCCTAAGTTTCTTATAATAAACTCTAAAGACGAAAATAACCCACTTAACAGTTATTCTATTTTCGCGGTGCATAAATCACTTCTGATTAAAAGCACAGAAATCAATAAAATTACACACCTACGTAATGGCGGCTTATTGCTGTTGATGAAAATTAATCAATCAATCATCTTCCGGGCCTTTGCTGATTTCATGGACATTTAACCATAATTTAAATTCTGTCAAAGGGACAGTATACGCCCCGTTCCTAAACCAAGTTCCAGAGGACGAGATTAGAACTCAAGCAATACAACGTCACTGCCGTCCACAAAATCACGCGCATAATTGAAGGAGTCGCCAAGCCAATGGGAGTTGTACTACTATCTTTCGACTACTATTTTTTGCCAGGAAAAGTTTAAATAGCCTGGGTAACATCACAGAACAAACAATATACAGAATGCGCATCTGGTGTAAAGAAAATTTTCTTTGCGGGTTCCAGCGGTAGGACCCGTTTGTAGATGCGAGAGCGTAAGCTGAGAAGCTGCGACCGCGCACCACACACTGTGGTTGTTGTTGTTGGGCAACAAAGCGATGTGCCGCTTGCATGTTGGTGGCGGCTCGTGCTTGCTCTCCGCTTGCTTTTTTACAAACAAGAACGAGAAGTGGACAGGCATAGTTTGCATAGAAAAAATGATTGAGCGATCGCCAAGGCGCATAAATAAGGTAGTAGCACTACGGAAAAAACCAAAATTCAATGAATTTTATTAGTTCCTTTGTTCTATTTGTAAAATAGATGTTGTAAAAAGTATAAATGGCTACAATGAAAATAAACATACGTGTAAAAATATTGAAACAACCACCATTGCTACAATGTTGTGCTAATTATCAAAGAAAACAGTTTAATCAGTTCTGGTGCTGCAACTGCCTATTGATTTTGCCTTGACGATCGCTTTGCCAAATCAACCACCATTTCAATGTGCACGAGTAAAGACAAGCTGGCTTGCTGCGGAAAGCAACAACATTGCGTGTTGTTGTCTAAATGAGAATAAAGCCCAAAACCATCGAATCTAAGCGTGTACATTAATTCGCGCTTACTCTCTCGGTTCCCTTTACATTTTCCTCACCTTTGTTGCTTCCCGCCCGCGTCTGAAATGAAATCGCAAAATTATTTCAGATGCGCCTTCTGTATACTGTTTATTCTGTGGTAACATCCACTGCCAACCATACTTTCCAAGCCCGATGCGATGCAAATCGTGGCAGAAGTTTGGATACACAATGAAAATGTGTAAAAACGCACCCGCTTGTTCGACCTGCAACCTACCGCCCCACCAACCAGAAAGCTGTATCAGAATGGCATGCGCAAATTGTTTAGGAGAACACGCAGCCTCATCTAACACATGCCCAAAATATCAACAGGCTAAACCATTTTAAAAATAAAAACTGAGAAAAAATGCACAATGCGCGAAGCCCTAAAGTTACACAAAATACAAAATCCAACGACAGCCACAAACTCTATTTCCTTCGCCCAAATAACTAAAATGCAAGACAATTCAACATCACAAAAAAACATAACATAAAACTGCAAAAATCCAACAACTATACACCAGAAGTACCCACCACCATACAAGAAACCGTTTTAGCATCAATCAGCAGAGACAGTAGAATAAATATACGACTCGTATTGACAGAACCCAACGTTCAGCAAACAAGCAAAACCAACGTGACAAAAACAACAAATACAACGAAAGAGCATACTTTTTTTACAATGAATCAGCGTAACAGCTACGATAACAAAAAAACGTCGAAAACAGAAACTGTGCCAAGCGAAGCTAAACAACACATGGACACATGAATAAATCACCCGAAAAAAGCAGTTCCACCTCAGCGAGACGTCCACCTGTCAAGACAACTATCAACAAAACTTACACTGCGAAGTGAATAATTTAAACCCCTTACTTATTGTACACATCTCAGTCCACATTAATTTTATATTAGAAACACTTTTTTCATCAATATTAAAATATCGTTAAAAATATAATTGAACTTAAAAGGTTATAGCAACAATTACAAAGAGACAGAGCAATTGATTAAAGATCTTAATCCTAATATAATTTGCCTCCAAGAGGCCCATATTCCTCTACAGGTAACGAATACCATAGTCCCCAAAACGAATACCAGTTACTTCTACAATGACCGTAAAAACATATATGCGAAGCAAGGTTTCGCAATACTAATAAAACGCAATATCCCGCACAAACGCATAACCATACATACAAATATCCAATCAATAGCCATCGAGCTCAATCTTCTCACACCCTTTTCGATAATAAATGCATACATCCTCCAATTCAATCATTTTCCGACAACGACATAAGAGGTCTCCTCTAGCAGACTCAGCTTCAAACCCTACTACTAGGCGATTTCAATGCGTGAAGCTCCTTTTCGGGTTCAGCCAATTCCAATACTAGAGGTACACAAATAGAAAATGTCATATTTACAGAAAATTTGTTTGTGCTTAACAACAACTCTGCCACTCACTTTTCCACACAGAGAACCCATGTCGATATCACTATGGCTGCAGCTCAATTAAACCCTAAATGTTCGTGGAAAACTCTTAACTATCTTTACGAAAGCGACCACTACCCACTTCTGTCAGAGCTCCAGAATAATCTTAACGTAGTCATTCCTAGGAAATGTCCCAAATTCCTGACAGATTTCGCAAAATGGTCCAACCAACCTGCTTAGAGGCGATCCAAAGTTGTACCCCCATAAATATCCACCAACAAGCAGCCAAAATCACCAAGGCAATTAAAATTGCAGCTAACAAAACTATTCCTCAAAGCAACCCAAAGGATATAGATCACGCTCACCATGGTGGAGTAAAGAACTTAGTCTACTACGTCCAAATAAACAAAAACTCTGGCAGATATATAAAAATTGTTGTGACATTGACAACCTTATCGCTTACAAAAAGGCAAACGCCCTATTAAAAAACGCGTCAAAGAAACAAAACGCATATCGATATCTGAATTCACCGAAACAATCAATCCTAACTCATCGCCGAAACAGATTTTGGCAAAAATCAAAACGTTCACTGGCATTCCAACAACACCTAAAACGGTATAACCTACCCCGTGCTTCGTAACCTACCGTTTCCTGCTAAAAATATCCTCCTATCCTCCCTTTATAACAACATCCTCCACGAGGGGCACCACCAATACCTAAACCAAAAAACCCCAAGACAGCACGATTGGGTACCGCCCAATTTCACTGATCTCTTGTCTTAGCGAAATTAAAAAAAAATGCTCACGAAGCGGTTAATGTGGTTTTTCACGAAAAATAATTTTATAAGTTGTGCCAAACAGCCTTGACTCCAGACTCCTTCACTTACAACACTTTATTGCAGATGCATTGTCAACCAAAAATCAGATCACGGTGTTAGCTACAGACTTCGAGAAAGCGTAGCACCGTATTGGCATCCATGTCGTTTTGGAGCAACCCAAAAAAAAACGATTCCAAGTCAAAAAATCGTTTAAGACCGGACGAACATTTCAAAGTAATATAAACGGGCATCCCCCTTATCGGTTGCGCCATTTATAATAGCCTTTGAGCAGATAAATAGAATAATGTTAAACCAAAAAACTATTAACTTAAATATTTATGCACGCGACGAGATTTAACAAGCACAAGAAATATATTTTCAACGCTCCTACTTGAACTTGAACAATGGGGATTAAGATCTGGAGCAAACCTTGCTTATGACGAATGTAAAATTTTACACATCTGTCGTAAACATGGGTGCCCTCCAATTGATATAAAAGTCGAACCACCAACATTAAAAATGTAAAAAACTTAAAAGTATTAGGCATTATATCTAATACTAAATATTCTACCAATCTCAACATTATTAAATATGTAGTTAACACAAAAAACCTTTGTTTACATAGTAACACGAGTTATTTTTAGAGTTAGACCGATACCAAATTTTTTGGCCGATGCCGATTTCATAGAAAAAAATAACACGAATGAATTCAATCAAAAAAAGTCTATTTTATAAAATAACAAAAGGAACTATTACATATGCTTGTAACATTCATCAGAAAATAACAAAACAACGAGAAAAGAAATAATTAAAAACGAAATAAAATAACAAGAGAATTCAGAATTCTAATACATTAACATGTATTATAAAAAATAATATATCACATTTATCCACTGAGAGAGAAACGAAATAGTGACGTAAATATTACAAATTCAGTTTTTCCGAAGGACTGTAGGCCTATTAGTCTAACCTCTTGCATACTGAAAGCGCTTGAAAAGGACCTCCACATCAAGGACTCTTTGGGTCCGTCGGGTCTAGCAGCCTCGCAGCATGCATACATGAAAGGCAGATCTACGGAGACTGCACTTCACTCGCTTATCTACCACGTTGAAAAAGCTCTGGAGTACAAAGAGTACGCGCTAGGCGTGTTCCTTGACATAGCTGGGGCTTTCAACAATGTATCGACTGATGCCATCGAAGAAAGCATCGGTACACTCAACATCGACAACGCTGCTTAGGGGTCGTCCATAAATTACGTAACGCACAAACTGTCACATTGGCTTGAACCCCCCCCCCCCCCCAAAGGTGTAACGTAACGGAGTCTTCAAAAGCATAATAAAAATACTAAAAAAAAATTTTATTTCGATCAAGATTATATGAATACGTTTAAAATTTGTTACGTCACATTCTGCTCGACCCCCCTCCCCCCCGGCGTCACAAACTGTCACATCGAGCAAGACCCCCCCCCCCCCAGGAGCGTTACGTAATTTATGGACGACCCCTTATCTGTGGATTGTCAACCTTTTGGGGTGCACAAGGATAAGAGCGGAGTGGAATGGCGCAACAGTTCTCAAGGAGACATGCAGAGGAACTCCGCAGGGTGGCGTTGTCTCCCCTTATCTGGTTTTTGGTAGTCGACGGGATCCTAAAACAGTTCAAAGGCAAAGCTCCCAAGCTAGTACAGACGACATCTCTATAGTCTAGGGATGCGCGATGTTAACCGATGCATCGGAAATATCGATCTTTCCAATTCGGTGCATCGAAAAAATTCCGATGTATCGATTAATGCGATTGTATTCGATGCAAAAAATTCCGATGTATCATTAATGCAATTATATTCGATGAAAAAATTCCGATGTATCTGTTAATGTGATTGTATTCTATGCATCGATGTATTTTATTTTTTTTTATTTTAAAGTTACAATACCCCGATTTTACTCAAACGTAGAGCACAGTCAAGGGAACGTGGTGGCATCCATAACTCAATTTCTTCCTAAGTTGACTTAAGCGGTTATTGCTTTTGACCAGAGATATATTAACCGCGATATTTATAGAGCGTTTAGTTTGCAGTATTGATGAATCGCAATTCATATCGCAAAATATTTGAATGTCTTGAAATACGGATCGCGGATCGCAGACCTGGCAATAAATATCTTTTAGCATATTTTGAGATATCAGTTCGCGATGTTAGAGTACGTATAGGAAAAATAAAGTAGAGCAAGCAAAAAATAAAATTTTTCATTTAAGTTTTGTGTATATGTGGTTATATAATGGAACAGGATATTGAAAGCGAGTATGTGCTGCAAGTAAAATCGGAGCATCGAACAGCTTCGAATTAAAATTTTGTAAATACTGACGCGATCAATATTGAGCATGTAGCATTTACGCACGATCTATAAATATGAATCGCGATCCAAATATCACAATAAATATCAAACGTGTAGTTAATTAACATTGCACCTTTACTGTTTTCTTCAATTTAATTTAGTGTTTTTTGCAATTATAAGGAATACGATGCATCGAAACATCGATGTATTTTTTAAGCGATACATCGCAAAACATCGATGTGACTTCACGATGCATTGCATAGGAAAAAACCTCGATGTATTTTTTATTTTAAAAAACATTTGCAGTCAACATACATTTTATACTATATTACTTTAATTGATCATTACAATCTTCACAATATTTTTCAGGTAATAATCCCCATAACCCTTCGGTCGACAACTTTAGAATGCTTGACGCTCATCGCCGCGTATATTGGGACTCTGGAAGTATGAACCTTGTTATCAAAAGGCGTGTTTCTTTATTCCGATTATTCATTGTGATTATAATATCAAAAGTCAATATACCATTTATAGATGACGGAATCGCAAAAATAATTTCAGAGCCGTGTCTCTCGTGCCCGAATTAATCGGAAATATCTTCATTTTACTTTTCACCAGTATTTCAGAATTCAGAAATGCATTTCCTAGCAAGCCAAGGCTAACCGTATACATGAAAATGTTACAAATGCGACTATAACAAAATCTATTGAGATTTGCTGAGCGTTTATGCTAAAATAAGAGAAGATTTGTAAGTCACTGAGGTTTGTAATGAAACGTTTAACGATAAACGCACAGCGCATTATAAGAAAATAAAGAAACACGACTATAAAAATCACATTCACAGAAAGTTATCAAATACTGCTAAAAATATTCTCGTAGCTAACCAGGGTGTTTTCTCGTTTTCAGTTTCTAATCCGGTCATGAAAGATGAACAATTTGTACCGCAAAACGGAGCCAACGCGAATTTCAGCAGCTACCAAAAATTCCCATCACAATAGTTATTTTTAAGAAATCTGTGCCATTCGTACTACATCCATGTACACATATTTTACATATGTACATAGTTACATACACATACAAATGTACATTAGTATACCGTATATACCCAACGCGTTCTTAATATATTCATGGCCCGAACATATTGAAAAAGGTAGCTTCACGGCCACACGAGTTCACGATGGTATTGGCTTCAACCGTTGCCGTGTAGTCAATAAAAGCGGCAGCAAGTAATCACAATCATATTTTTGAACTCCTAAAAAAATTTTAAAGGGATTGCACCTCCCTTTATTAGGCATCGGTTTACATCCACTTTACCCTTGTACAACTAAATTGAAGCAAATGATAATGTGTAACCATTTTTAGAACTAGTAAAATAAAAACAACATGGTAAATGTTCAAAGCACAGCGAGAAGGTAAGAAAAAGCAGTGATGCCTGTTGTTGCCTACGAAATAAGGAACAGTATGTTTGGCTACAGCACAATTGCGGCCGGTGATCGTGCAGTCATCAAAATAATCGCCTCTATAGCAACGTTCTGACTTTATACTTCGACGTGACGCTGCCATCGATTATGTGTTTAGGGCATCAGGCATGTTGCTTTTTCGGACGAAATAGAATCATTTTCGAATTTGAAATCGAACGAATTTCCCTGTGATGGAAATTGTTTTTTACTTTTAAAATTTGAAATTGCATTTGTAACTGTCAACTATATCCTAAAAACAAAGAAACAAATTTAATACTTTAAAATTATAATTACATACATATCAGAATGCTGCACAAGACTCAATTGTAATTAAAGGTCATGGAGGAGCACCTCAAGACATTTTTTCAAGGGTGAATGGTTCATTGCTGTTTATCGAATGAACAATGAAGAAAGCATTCTGACATTAATAGCCTATTTCCACTGGGCCTTAACTGCAGTTTACGCTTAACTGCAGTTTGACATCGCATTTAAATGCTCAAATTCCCATACAATTGTTTTTGTATCAAAGTGCGTGAACTCACTTTCAAAACTGAGTTAACTCAGTTTTGCCGTTTACAGACGTCTAACAGAAAATTGTATGTTAAAAGCGGGAGCAATATTCACAAATGTACAAATTTTGATAGCATGCTTTCAGGGGCTGCAAGAGCCGTACGAACACAAACGAGGGAAGGGATTTGAATTGCGTTCGGTGTGGTTAATTTTTTCCCAAAAGAACAACTTTTACCGGCAATTTTAGCATAAATACAAATCGTCTGTCATAAACGAAGTGAATACCTCTATTATTTGTAAATAATAAATGCTGAAATAGCAAATAAAAAAAGTAAATTTTCCATGAACCCTCTTGACATTAAAAATTCAGACAGCTCTGATATCAAACAGCCGACAACTTTCAGAAATGAAATAAACATTGACAAATGATAAATAAATTGATAAAAAAATAAATAAATTGATAAATTTTCACAAATATGAAAACGCAGACATTCCTAGACTGTTGACAAGGAAAGCGGAGTGGTTTTCATATACTAGAGAGGCTACAAGAAACCGCACATACGTATAGAAGGAGATGGCGGCGATGGGTATAGCTGGGGCTGCCCAGAAATAAATGCAGAATTTGGTTTTTCGAAATGAAAATGTCAACAAAAACAAGCTTTTGGAGTTAACTCAGTTTCGGTGGAAACGCTTGACAGTTGTCAAACTTAACAGAGCCCTTAAGTGCATTTAAGCGCTCAGTGGAAATAGGCTATATGGTATGTTTACAAAAACCGACACCCCTATGGTTATCATTCAGCTGTTGAGCAAGCTCCTCCCTGTTTTCTTCTCACTAAAGCCAAGTGTCCACTATAGAGTTTTTTCGGTACAGTGTAGAGCGTAAAGACTCTACCTGTGGTGTGTCCGCTAGTGCTCTGCCGAATATTCGTCTTTGGCATATTCGGCCAAAATAGCCGAAGGTTTTCGCCCTGTAATGCAAGTCAAATTGCTCTGTTTCGAAGTATTTTATCAAATAACGGGTTTTATCGATAGTTCGGACTCAAGATTGCGCTTAACAAAAATTATCTCTAGTCAACTATTTATGTCAATTGAATTGTTAGATTTTTTGTTTTTGTTAGAAACGGAACTCTAAGACTGTTTTTGGTGTTTTTTACTAAAATATATTGTTACAAAAATCCAAGTTTTCCAAGGTTCGTTTGGATTGTGTTTGAAAATAAAACAACTTCAATTATTCAGCGTAAACGTAGTAAAAAACCAACGATCGCTTTATTTACAAATTTACACTTATACTATTGCATGTTTCCCCTTTGCTTGCTCAACACAGACTCCCCTCCTTGCGCGGCACACTGCTGCTTTTATACTGGTTTTCTTATCGCGCCGAAGTTTCTTGCAACTTCCAATTGGAAAACGCTCGACCATTCTCGCACAGCCCATTCCTTCGCGAACCATCCTTGCCATATCGGACTATACCAAGCGAATTATACCAAATTTGCCGTACTTCAAAGTGCCTGCCTAAAAGTATGCCTGGAAAAACATTCGTGCATGGAAAAGCATTCAGCACAGAGTGCCTTATCGTTTCAATATGTACATTTGACGGCTAAGTTTGATCAGTTTTTTTCTTAAGGGGGGAGACTCGTCTAGGACATCTAAAATGAGGACAAATTCAAATTGCTGTGTATATGTATATATTACAAAAATCGATGAAGTAACCTTACAAGTACAATCTGGAGGATAAAAACTGACAAAAAAAATGTTTTTCACTTTCAAATAATTATATTATATCGTCCAAAAGCAAGGTTGTTTGGAGCGCCGAGCTACCGGAAGACCTTCAATGCGGGCGTGATAGCAGTCGTTATTTTGATCCGAAACACATAAATTCAAAAAAATTTTAATCTACATGAAAATACCTTCTATTTGAACTAAAATATAAAAAAAATTTTGAAAATACGAAAAGTTGTGGGTCTCCAAAATAAAAGTTCGATTTTTACAGCGAAAATTTATAATTTGTACGCAACAAAAAATTATTTATTATTAATTTGTATGTAATTTTTTTAGTTTAAATAGAAGCCTAATTCATAAGCTTTCGAAAAAGTCCTGGTTTGTAGAAATCCGTCAAGAAATATTGTTTTTATTACGCCCGCAGTTTTGAAAAATACTGTTTTGAGAAAATCACTTTCAAAGTTTAACATGCGCTTATCTGCTTAGTCTACGCGTGGCGAGTCAGAGGCTGTTACTTCGAAAATATTTCGAATTTCGACTTGAAATTTTGTAGGATTATTTTTAGATATGTATTCGAATGATGAAAACTATTTTCAAAAAATGAATTTTTTTGACCCTCTAAACGAGTCTCCCCCCTTAAAAGAATTTTTATTCGTATGCCGCTTCGGCCTAATATTTTAGTTATCCGAAAATTCCGCTTTGACTTCAGCCAAAAATCCACTATAGCGCAACTTTACCACTCTAGCGGTATACGTAGAGATGGTATGGAGATATTTTGAGTAAGGCTTTTGAGCGAGAGCGTTGCGTCAGAAAACGCAACGAGGTCGACTCGAGATGTTTCAGCTGCATCAGGCACATCGCAATCAACTGTGATATGATATAAGCGAAGTCAAGGATTAAGGACCAATAAACAGCAGAAAGTGCCTGACCGGTCGGAAGCAAAAGAAACATTGCAAAGACGCGTGCTCGAAAACTGTATGACGATTACGTAACCAAGTTCGATTGCGTGATTCTCGATGATGAAACCTACTGTAAGGCTGACTTCAAGCAGTTACCTGGGAGTGCCTATTTTACTACAAACAATAAGAATGGAACACAAAGAAAATACTCCGAAGTGAATTACACCAATTTTTCAAAATGCTTCATGATTTCGCAAGCTATTTGCTCCTGCGGTCCACGGAGCAAGGCGTTCATTACGACAGGCGCAATTAACTCTAGAATTTATATAGAAGAATGCCTGCAAAAACGCCTTCTACTATTTATTGAATAACATAGCTATGGAATTGTATGAAGAAAATTGTGTCACGGTGGTCCCAAAAGAGGCAAATCCTCCCAAATGCCTGGAACTTCGGCCTATTGAAAGATATTGGGCTGTAATGAAGCAAACCCTAAGAAAAACAAAAAAAGTTTGAAAAACAATGTAGAGTTCTGAAATCGATGGTAGCAAGCCTATGCAATAGTCACCGAATGTACTGTCCAGTCCCTAACTAAGAACGTTAAGAAAAATATAAAAAAAATTTGCAACCACTCATTATATTTCATTACATTTTTTGTGAATTAGAGTTCAGGAAATTTATAATAAACTGCAGTTTATTTTAGTAAAATCAGACCATTACTTTTCTTTTAATGTGTCCTTGAAAATTCTAAATTTTTTCTGATTCACTCCTTAAATATGTAGAATTAAGATATGTATATATACATCGCATTGATTTCTTTATGTCCGTCCGTTAATATGTTTTCCAACTTGTCTGTCTGATGGAAGCTATTCGTAATAGCTTTCGCAAAACTTGAGACACAAAACTAAAATTTCGTACCAAAACTTTGGAAATCATGAGAACAACATATCGTCTATAATGGGCGTGGTTTGCCCATTATTTTGAAACATATATTAACTTTTAAATATTTACCGTCCGTTTAGGCATATTTTTGTGTGGAAATAGGTGTAACATGCCTATTTAACCCTTTGATATACGTGATAAGTCATTATTTGAACTTTTAGTGAGCAAATTTATACTTGTCAGTTAACCTCTTCAGTGCTATATAAAAGTAAATGAGTAGTTTAGATTTTTTTTAAGAAAGAGTTTGCCTACTTTTATACTAAGTGGGCTAAGTGTCTCAATAACAAAATTGTAGCCTATTTTAATATTGTTATAAATAAATTCTGTATGGGGAGTGAACGGTTATGCCCCGTTCTGATTATGTCAAATATGGTGTCATTTGTAGTCAGATAATGGTTGTCATATGGTGGCATTTGCGTTTGCCTACATGTATGACTACGATTTGCCATACGAAATGACAATCAAATGAACGATAGAAGAGAGAACGATAGAATTTGTGTCGAACGAACGATTTGACTACGTTTGACGACAAAACAAAATATGTCAACATGCTGGCAAATCGTTTGTCAATGACTATGGAGCTGTTGAACTCTTTTCAAACGCAGAGTTGCAACTCAAGCAATTCAAACGTAAGAGCCTATTTACACGAAGGCTTTTTCCCCCTGCGTTTTTTGCAACTCTCTTTTGAAGTTGCTGCGTAAATCTTCATGCATTTACATGAAGACTTTTTACTTGCAACTTTGCTTGGCTTTTTGGACGTTTAAGCGGCCAATCTTCTTTCATTCACATTTTCGCGTAGTTTTTGATATTCTCATTATTAAAAGAAAAATGGATTTAAACAAAGAAGAAATTATTGAAAATATTTTAGAAGTCACTGAAATAGCTATTAACTGCTCAAATTTAAATAATAGGGAAGATGTAAAAATAATTGTTAGCATAGCGTCCGGCCGGTTTGAAATTTGAAGAAAAGTGCGAAAAAGAACAAAGCAAATGTCAAAAAAACCCCTGGAATTCGCTGACCGTGCGTGTTTGCCTACCCCGCTGACTTCTCACCACTTCTCGCCTTCAAACTCGTCACGCATGACTTTTAACGCAGGGGGAAAAGCCCTCGTGTAAATAGGCTCTAAGGCTTTGAGGGCAGTCAGCAATAACTGAAGTAAAATCATATAAAAACATGTTTCAACATACTTATGACTTTTTCAGCAACAAGGTTTTTTGCAATTAATTTTCAATAAACGTACTACAGAATGAAAGAAAAAAAAACTTGATTTATTTGCAAATAAACATCGAACGAACCAGCAGGTTTTTGTATTTGACGACATATGACGAACATGACATATATGGCAGTGTTTGTTGGCAGTGAACAAGGCGAATTCATACCAGGTGATAGCGTTAAATGAGGCGAATTGATTTTTTTTTGTGGTGGAAAAGGTCTAGATTGTCAAAGTGCCTGTGTAAAACTTTGACAGTTTAAAATGAAAAAGCAAGCTTTGTTCTGATTGGCTGATTTTGACAATCTAAACCCAGAAAACAAAAACAAAATACATTGAAATTTTGTTGCTGTCCTTACGCTATCACCTGGTATGAATTCGCCTTGGCAGTGAATATGACATAGTCAGAACCAGGCATTACGCTCAGCGAAGCGAAGCGAATTTGTTTCACTTGTGAAATAAATAGTTTTATACTTATGGGTAACCATTATGCGAAACTTCAATCTTTTTTTTACTATTTCCGAAGTTGTAACATTTTTCGTTATATGTACATTCGAGTGTCCCAGGCTATAAGGGAACATTTTTTTTTTTGCGAATGGAGTTAAGCATACCCCTTATTTTTTTTCATTTGACCCTAATGACTTAAATAACTCGTACCGTTTTACACGTATATAATATTCATTATGTATTTATCATTAAAAGAACATTATTTACTAAATTTTTTTACAGGTTTGCTTTTTGCAGTCTGGATATACATGTCTTTGTTCTTGCTTTTTTTCCTCTTCCACAGTAATTAAGCCATAGAAGTCTTGCATTAACTTAACCGCTCTTTAGCCGTATCATTAACTGCGCTCAATTCCAGCACCTTGTTCTTAGCATATTAAAATGAGGTATTATTCGACCATGAAGCAGGACACTCGTTGAGGAAACTGTCATCAATTTTGAATACGGTTGAAATCGATTAAATTTGATTGAAACAAATCGGCAATGCTTTTCTCTGAAATTGAGAATAATAGAAAACAAATATTTTTACTAGTTCTACTAACCGAAAAGTGGGTCACAGTTCTTCCTTCGATGAGATGTAGCGTTTACCGTGGGCGGTTGAGTACTGCTTTTGAGATGCTTTTTCCGATTCTTTCGTAATTAAACCACCACGTAGAGTGCGGACAGAGGAAAATATCACAGCTGTATCCGCCAGTGGTTTTGATGACCGTGAATTATCGATTCGGCGCCGTTCGCGGCAATTGGGCCTCTGTCACTCCACTACGTAGACAATTTTTGCGATTTAACACCTTTAAACTATTTTTTGTGGGGCTATGTTAACCCTAATTCCCAGAATTTTAAAAGTAACGTAAACCCAGAAGTGAGACGATCAGGCTTATATGAGCTAAATTACCGAAAACATTTGTTTAAAAAGTACAAAAACTGTCTAAAATGTTAAATTTATAAATGCAATATAATTCTAACATTCCATTAGAGGATGACATAAAATAATGGAATCGAAAATCTTTTAGATTTATCACCATTTGATATCTTTAGTGAGACTGTGAGGCTCACTTCTGGGAATCAGGGTTAAGGCTCATGTCTATAGCGACAATCCTGCAACGGTTGACACACTGGAAGCCAATATTGAAGAAGTTATTCGTGAGATACCGGCCGATATGTTGGAGAGAGTATGCCAGAGAGATCGCGCAGCCGCGGTTAACATTTACATGAAATAATTTTTAATCATTGAATTATATAGATCGTTCTATCGACTCAAATAAAGACTTCATACATTTCTCTAAATTTAATGTGTTTTTTAATCAAATCCGAAGGCTCTTAAAAATCACGCGTTATATTTTTGCTTACTAAAAGCTACGTGGGCAGTCCGATAAGTACTTAGCCCCACCGCGCGATGGTGCCACTATCGTAAGAGAAATTTACTATCGTGCATAGTGAAATAAATAAAGTGTACCAGGTAGATGACGTACACTTATTTCTCAGAGTAGCAATTGTCAGGGTGTCAATTTATTTGTGTCCGTTCAGTTAACCTTTATTTTTGTTGTCGCTAAAATAGCCCAAAATTTAAAATTTACTTTCAATACTCCAGAAATATAAATTTTTGTTATGTATTTTATGTTCGAAAAACACAGAAACTGCTTTGCCGTGCTTTTTTTTGGAGAGGCAGCACGTTCTTCCTGGCACGTTATTGCTTTTTTTGTGTCGGTTTTGGTCCAAAACATATTTTCAAACAATAATTTATTTTGAAATTTTTTCATACAGCACAGACGGGTTATGAACTCTAACATTTGTCAGCATAATGACATTAACTGTCAGAAAATAAGTGTACGATGAAGAGAGAGTGTCTGCTATCTGGCACACTTTATTAATTTCACTATGCTATCGTGTAGTACATCCTCGTAGATGGCTACTGTCAAAATTTCAGCCATATTGGATTTGTAGTTTTGTTTTGACCGCGTATGGAAACGAACTTCTCCGCGGATTTAAGAAAAATGGAAAAAGAGCAATATCGGTCGGTGACTCACCAAATTAGTCGCATTAGGCTACGAACAGCTGCCCCATCCACCGTATTCTCCAAATTTGGCCCCGTGTGACTTCTTTTTGTTTCCAAACTTAAAAAAGTCACTCGCCGGGCAGAAATTTGAGTCGAATAAGGAGGTTATCGCCGCCACGGAGGCCTCCAGAAAACGTTGTGCGTGCTTTATCGTTTGTGCCTTTTCGCGAGGACTTGTTGCTTCAGCATGTTATTTAGTTGCTTTATTCGGAAATACATTTGGCATTTCAAAAACATTCCCTGCAAATCGATTACAGCACTTTTCTCTAACAGCACTTTTTGCAAGCTGTTCACAACCATTACATGGCCACCGTTTAGAGTAGCGAAATTCCTTTCTAACTTGAAATTTTGTGCAAGAACTCGTTTTGTTTGAAATATAACTGTCAATACTTTTTTCATGAAAAGTAATGAACAGTGACTACTTTTTTGTTTACCTAGAAATCAAACGTACTTTTTAAAAGGGGCAACATTGTTATTTCGGGGAGCATTTTTTTCAAAATACGCTATGACAACCGAGAACTTACACCACCTTATTTATTGCATCATGGTCTCAAGCGGAGTCGCGAAACAAAATTTAAAATGATGTGAAAACAGGTTCACTACGATCGTAGACAAGTCCGATCCCTGCTAGCCAGTGTTGCTATGTCCCAAATTTTGCATTTTTATGTTTTGTTTTGATCACGTTATTCTTAAGAGTCCAACTTAAGCCTTAACTGCAGTTTACGCTTGACTGCAGTTTGACATCGCATTTAAATGCTCAAATTCCATACAATTGTTTTTATCATGGTTCAACTATAAGGTTGTAGCAATCCACCGGCTGATCGTTTATCGCTTTTGTCAAAATCGTCGGTGTGCTGTGTTGCCGCATCGGTTGAAATGAAAATACTTGATTGAAAACAACTGACCTGAGCACTTTTCCCGTTTTTGCACTCAAATACAGCACCGTCTGGCAACAATCAGTTTTGTTTGTTTTCAGTTTCTCCCTATTTCGTCGGAAAATATCAGCTGATTTTGACAGTAGCGATAAACGATCCTACCAACAAAATACATGTGGTTTTTGGTGTTGCGGGGATGCTATTACCTTATTATTGAACCATGGTTTTTATATAAAACTCACTTTCAAAACTGAGTTAACTCAGTTTTGCCATTTATAGACGTCTAACAGAAAATGTTATGTTAAAATAGGGGGCAATACTCACAAATTTACAAATTTTGATAGCATGCTTTCAGGTGCTGCAAGAGCCGTGCGAACACAAACGAAAGAAGGGATTTGAATTGCGTTCGGTGTGGTAGATTTGCCAAGACAATTACTTTTCACTACATTTTTCGCAAAAATACATATTGTCTGTCAATCAAAGTCAAAACTTCTATTACTTGCCAATAATAAATGCTGAAAAAGAAAATAAAATATGTGGAATTTCTAATGAACCCTCTTGACATTAAAAATTCAGACAGCTCTGATATCAAACAGCCGACAACTTTCAAAAATGAAATAGACATTGACAAATGATAAATAAATTAATAAAAAAATAAATAAATTGATAATTTTTCACAAATATGAAAACGCAGACATTCCTAGACTGTTGAGAAGGAAAACGGAGTGGTTTTCATGTACTAGAGAGGCTACAAGAAACCACACATACGTATACAAGGAGATAGCGGCGAGGGGTATAGCTGTAGCTGCCCAGAAATAAATGAAATGAAAATGTAAACAAAAACCAGCTGTTGGAGTTTACTCAGTTTCGGTCGAAACGCTTGACAATTGTCAAACTTAACAGAGCTCTTAAATGCATTTAAGCGCTCAGGGGAAATAGGCTATTAATCAATCTTTTAGCTGAGTTACAATGCGACGGTGGCAGCTGCAATGTGAGTGGCAGTAATCAGCTGTTTTTTTAGAATCAGTGTGTTTCAATGGCGACACTTACATAAGAGCAGTGGCAGTAAGCAATAGACGCGCTTAGCTCGAATTCTAAATTCACTGCCACTGCCGCAGTGCTACCAAAAAATAAACACTATGCAGAAGACGCATCAGAAATAATTTTGCTCTTTCATTTCTGCCGCGGGCGGGAAGCAACAAAGGTGAGGAAAATGTAAACGGAACCGAGAGAGTAAGCGCGAATTGTGGTACCCGCATAGATTCGATGGATTTGTTCTTTATTCTTGTTTTTGGTACACACTGATCGAGTAACCAAAAGAAAACTGTTTATTGCCTTCTAGCATTAAAAATAAAAATGTTTGCAAATTGTGTGGCAATTTTAAAATGAAAATTAGTGACATAGCTGATCACCTCTAACTAGTTATGGATAATTTTTGTCATATTACCATCGTCAATAATAATAATAATAATTGATTGGCAAGACAGCCCGCCTACGCGAGACTAAGGCCTAGCTTACCATCGTCAATGCAATCGGAAAACGCACGAATTCACACATTTCTTTAAAGAATGGCATTTTCATTTCACCATTTAGCAAGAAATTTTTTGAAAAAGAAGTAATTGTTTGCAAAGATATAAAAGGCATAATAAATTTATTTGAAGATCAATTACCTGTGGGTGATGTGTGTTGTGTAGTTGGAGTAGATTATATCAACCGTTATATCTGATCAAGATTTTTCACAATTTAGAGAAAATGTCGTGAGTTTTACATAAATTTTCTTAACTCTTTAAGAAAAAGAGTTAACTTTAATGATGAAATATAAAACTTTCAGCCAAAGTTTTCACCTGAGCATGCCTTGCTGGGTAAAAAAAATATTGTCCTTCCAATTGTTTCCACGCTTTTTCCCAAGGAGATTAAATATCTCGACGAAATTAACAATGAGAATCTTTTCAAATATTGGTATAACTGAATTTTGGGCAAACATTTTCTTGACTAAACGAGCCTCTTTTCAAAAACATTTTAAGAGTTGTTAAAGGTATTTCATCCATTCCCCACTCTACAGCCAGTCAAAAGCAAGTTACGAAACCGTTTACAAGCATAGCCTTTTCCTTAATACAAAAGAAAGATTTCTTGAAAGTCAGTAAAAGATGTTATGATATTAAGAATGATTCCTATTTAGAATATTCTATATATATATGTTTCTTGTTTGAATTATAAGTGAATTTCAGGTGTTGTTAAATACACATTTTAATTTCGAATAAAACTTTTGAATTGTTTTTTAATAACGATGTTATTAAAAGTGCCTTTAAAAGCTTGGAAAAAAATTGATACAATTTGCTTGAATGTGGTACACACCTATGCTGATGTTTGATACGATACACTTGGGCCCGAATTCCATCACTGCGATCAATACTTTATCTGTTTGCTCTCCGTAAATTTGATTTTGCGTTCTCACAACTTCTCATTTTACGCTCTCGCGCTCTGTGCATTTTCGTCCCCTTCACTGCTTTCCCGCTCGTCCATAAACGGGTCGTACCGCTGGAACCCGCAAAGAACATTTTTTACACCAGATACGCATTCTGTATACTGTTTGTTCTGTGGTGCTTCCAAACCAACAAATGAGAAAAAAAAATCAGGGGGGCAATATTCAAATTAAATATTCATATTGTATGGCAAAACCAACGAGGATTATACGAATATAATTTCGTAGGAGAAAAAATTCGAAACAATAGCAAGTCAGGTGAACCAGACGTTGGATGACTGCTGCTGCCACTGCTGCATTGTGGGTTGTAAGCAGTAAAACACCAAGCAGCTAATCACTGCCACTGATGCATTGTAATTGCACTATTAGGCGAATATTACAAATGAAATATGTGTTCGTTATA
This sequence comes from Melieria omissa, assembly GCA_963971225.1. Lineage (NCBI taxonomy): Eukaryota > Metazoa > Arthropoda > Insecta > Diptera > Ulidiidae > Melieria > Melieria omissa. Next base: position 118,007,327 of record OZ020267.1, read on the forward strand.
ACATAGGCGAATAGATTATTAACTTTCTTGTTTTAAACTTCTTTAAGTTAAAACATTACCGATTTGAATTAAATGTACGGCACAGTCAAGGGACATGGTGGCATCCATAACTCAATTATGTGTTAAGTCGACTGACTTCACAATTTCTGACTGCTTTCTGATTTTACTTTACTGATTTTTGAGATTTTGCTTATAGCATAGTGAAATTATTCAAGTAAACCAGGTCGAAGGACGGATTCTTTCTTGTGACAAAACGAGAAAATTTTGAAAACTCATTTGAACACAATGGTTTCAAACGAAATGGAGTTTCAAACAAAATTAAAAAAAAAGAAAAACATTCTAGTCGTTGCTGTTATTCTAATCGTTGCTGTATTGAAAGCAGCACATCTAACATGGCAATTTTTGTAGTGTCTAGTTACCAATTTACATAAAATTGGTTTCAAGTTTTAAAATCAATTAATCAAGCGCAGCATACGGTTACAAGCAACTATACAGCAAAGCAGATTCGATTGATAACGACAAGCAGTCATTTTGCCGGCCACGACAAACTTTTGAAGCGCCACTGATTTGTATGAACGTGAGACATCTTAGTTTAATTGTCTTTGGTCGAACTCTAACAGTAACATCATAGATTTCAGCTTATCTTTATCTAAATTTAAGCATAACTTGTTGAGTATTTTGCATTAGTCTGTTAGAATTCGTTCTGTAGACCGAAATAAATAAATAATAAATTTAGGTTTGCTGATCACTACAACAGCGAATTAATTCACAACCTATTGCCGTAGAATGTGGATAATTGCCAAAATCATAGTTTTAAAACGCAATTAGTTAGTGCAGTGTTGTGTGAGACCGCTGCAGCTCATTGGCATTACATTGCGCGTTTCCGTTGTCACCCCGGGAGCTTGTCATCATCGTTTCCACTCGCTGACTCGTTTCACGCATTACGTCTCCAAAATCAGGTAGTTCTGGCAAGTCCAAAGTTAAATGAGCTGAAAACCGTTTGTAAACTGAATTGCGGGAAGTATCCTTTTTCGATTTATTCCTAACTTCCTCATACTTGAGCTGTTGCTTCAGAAAAATAGCCGTTTTTATGGTTTCCTGTATGTTCTTGAATATACTCTCCGAATGTTCTATGCCTTTAACCGCGCTGTATGGAACAGAGTGTATGTAGAGGGTAATGTATAATGTTCTGTCTGCAAACCTGACTGCATACTCCATGTCGTAGCAATGGCCTTGCAAATCCCCTTGCAGCTGCATAACTTCACTTCTTTTGTCTAGTATCGGGGGAAGCACCTTCCTTACATGCTCTTGTATTCTGAAGAACGCAAGGGACGGATCGTTCGCAACGATATGTAAATTTTCTGATATTTTCTCTGAAGCTATAACGAACAAACAAATATATTCGGATGCATGCACAAAGGTATTCATCTAATAGGGCCACACAATGAACGTCCTGGAAGGACCCCTCATTTCAAAGAGTTACTCACTCTTCTTTGCCTTAAATGCCAGCTCAGAGTCTTGGGCCGATAACATTGTATTAGTTCCAGCTCTGTTGTAGTCCAGTCAACGCAAAATCAGGGATTTTGGTTATGAATACCGTAAAAACGAAACTGTAATATATGTTTGTACTAGAGCCGCACAACTATCGATAGCAGGATTATTTTATTTTTTGTTACTATCGATGGTTTTTTGGCCTTATCGATACTATCTGTTTTTGTATGTGACGACCATGGCACAATAAACAAGGTAATAGCATCCCCGCAACACCAAAAACCACATGTATTTTGTTGGTAGGATCGTGTATCGCTACTGTCAAATTCAGCTGTCATTTTCCGACGAAAGAGGGAGAAACTGAAAACAGACAAAAGTGATTGTTGCCAGACGGTGCTGTATTTGAGTGAAAAAACGGGAAAAGTGCTCAGGTCAGTTGTTTTCAGTCAGGTATTATCATTTCAACCGATGCGGCAACACCGCACCACTGCTGACACCGACGATTTTGACAGAAGCGATAAACGATCAGCCAGTGGCTTGCCATAACCTTGTTAGTTGAACCATGTGTGACGACACTGCTCTATGCTGGCACTACGCCATAAATATTTCGCTCAATAATAATTAGCGATGAACAAAACGGCGGTTTTCAAATGACAGTGTGTCTTGCGATTGCCATGTGAAAATCGCTGTGATTGAAAACTGTGATATTGCAAGAACTTATCTATCGCACGCAGCAGCTCGCGGGCAAAGTAAATCCCATGGCTCAATAATAAGGTTATAGCATCCCGGCAATACCAAAAACCACATGTATTTTGTTGGTAGGATCGTTTATCGCTACTGTCAAAATCATTTGATATTTTCCGACGAAAGAAAGAGAAACTGAAAACAAACAAAACTGATTGTTGCCAGACGGTGCTGTTTTTGAGTGAAAAAACGGGAAAAGTGCTCAGGTCTGTTGTTTTCAGTCAGGTATTTTCATTTCAACCGGTGCTGCAGCACAGCACACCGACGATTTTGACAAAGCGATAAACAATCAGCCGGTGGCTTGGTACAACCTTATAATTGAGCCATGGTAAATCCTAAGTAGCACCACTCTTTTTTCGAGCTGTCAGTGGTACCATGGCACAATAAACAAGGTAGTGGCAGGAAGGAGCGAATTTTATTTTTTTCTCGTCAGAGTTCGGTAGGTTGTCAGAAATTTTTGTCTGCTTTGTTTACATTCGGCGAACAGCATGGCCACTCAACTCTTTTTCTGTGAAATTTTAAGCATGTTTGCAATGACGAAAGGATATTATTTTTCCAATTTTCGTTAACTTGTATGAATTAACGCAAAATCGGCGAACTAGCACTTAGCACTTTTGCCCCTAATTGTAAAACAACAGATTAAAACAAAGAAGCTATGTACTTTTGCTGTTAATTGGTGTATTTTTACGTTCTCGAATAGACCAAGTGGTCTATTCGATGCTGGCAATACTGTTGGCAAGAGAACCGTCCGTCCGATTTGACAATGAACCGAACAAAAACACTAACAAAATACACGTGAATTTTTTCGCTCCTTCCTGCCACTACCTTGTTTATTGTGCCATGAGTGGTACAGAATGTGGCAGTGTTGCCGCAAAGTACAGAATGTGTGTCTTAACAGAGCCCATAAATGCATTTAAGCGCACGGTGGAAATAAGTGGTGACCTTGTATCAAATTGCAATGCTGTCCAACTTATAATTCCGAAGATACACCTAATTCTGTTTTTACACGGTCTTCTTTTACATGTTTTAGATTTAACACGGTTTAAAAATAAAATTTGTTTTAATTTTTTTACACGATTTTATTCCATTTAGCACGAAATATTAAAAATTTTTGTTATTTTTAAACCGTGTTAAATCAAAACCGTGCAAAAAAGACCGTGTAAAAACAGAATTAGGTGTATTCCATATTACTTGTCGGATCATGTTCGCACTATGTGGTTTACCGAGATTTAATTAAGAGGAACATTCCGTGAAAGATTCAGCTCATTCTGCCGTCTGTTAATTAATAAATTAATTAATTTTTATATCAAGTGTACAACTTTGCTTCCGCCGTTTTCCGATAGGTGGCTGCACCGGCTGAGGCTGGTTGAAATACATAGATGGTAATGCCTTTAAAGTGAGTGTGGACAGTGCCTAACGAATTGTCATCGCCGTTTCAGTGACAGTCGTTCTTGTTTTCGTATTATTCACGCTCGAAAATGTCCGTTTATGTGCCCAATTCTCGCCATTTGCGGGAAATTTTACTTCTCTGTTACAATTCGAAAAAAAATGCAGCTGAAGCGCATCGAATGCTCTCAGAAACTTACGGTGATGCTGCTCTGAGTGAGAGAACGTGTCGGGAGTGGTTTCAACGTTTTAAAAATGGTGACTTCGATGTCGAAGACAAACATGGCGGTGGAAGAGAAAAAAACTACAAAGATGAACAACTAGAAGCATTGCTTGATGAAGATTCGTGCCAAACCCAAGAAGAGCTTGCCGAATCGTTGGGAGTGAGTCAGCAAGCCATTTCAAAACGTCTCAAGGCCCTGGGCATGATTCAGAAAGAAGGAAACTGGAAGAAGAAAACTAAACGCAGAAGGAAGGAAGAAGGAAACTAAACGCAGAAAATCATGGGGAAAGCCCGGGCATGCTTCTTCGTCGAAGGCGAAACCGAATATTCACGGCGCCAACGTTGATATATATATATAGTTTTACTGAAATAATGTAATAATTTTTTTTTTAAACATGTAAAATCGGAAGATGAACTTGTTCGTTTCCAAATTTATTAAATAAGTAGTGATATCGGTGAGAATTACAAGTGTTTGCTACAATTATTTATTGGACGTGGTGGCTTTAAAACCTGTAGAGGCAGAATGACGAACCCTTTTGTCCATATTTGTATCCTTCATAACTCAGATATTTGCAGGAAGCCAGACCCTACTTTAAAAATCGGGCTGTCGCGTCAGTAATAATATGCACATAATAACGTTGGGTCGCGTGAATTATCCATGCCATGTCCTCTCAATTTGCAATTTCTTTTAATTTAATAAATGACGATTTAAACAACTTATTTTGAAACTAAAATAGCTGTGCACAAGCTTAAGAAAATCTCAGAAATGGCGAAAATTCATAAACAAAGTTACTAGCTCCATCTATAGTGCGCGTAGGCTCGATTATTCTCACATTGCCGATGCAAGTCGTTTTTTCTCTTAACAACTCTTCCTTGACCATGTGCAGCATCCAGCACTTCCAACGCAAGTTTTTCTGGTAGATGCACCTTTCTTTCCTTTTCATTAGCAGCCTCCAGCAACCACTTCATAGCTAGGAAGTAGGATCGTCTCTCAGTCACCGGCACTGGAACTTGGTACTTCACGCCGCCCCTTTTTATTGACGTCAATTGCAACAAAGGACGACTATTCTCAATTGCCTTGGAAAGAAGTTGCTCGGGATCGGCAACAATTTGCGTTTTCCCACCTCCTTCGCCAAAGTTCAAACGTTCAATTTGCACACGTTTTATGGTCTCGAAGCTCCTCGCCAGTAACTCGCGGGCAAGTTCTTTGTTGCCGCCCTTAGTCATATAATTCACAATTTTTCTCACCAAATCATTGTAAAATATGGATTCAGATTCGTCAGTCCTAGCAGCTTTTGTTGGCACATGACTCAATTTATTAAAATCAGATTGTTCAACTTTAGCCTGCCTTGTTTTGGAGAAAACGGGGTCGATGTAATGCGGCGGATACACAGACATCCATCGCACCAGCGGACATGTCAACCTAAAAATAATATTCTAAGGATGTCGATTTAACTGATATGATAACAATTGCCTTGCAAGCCCGTAATTTTTTAGCATGGTCCGCAACATCTAGCCAGGCTCTAGTCAAATACAAGTTAGTGATGGCAGCGATTAATCAAATGATTGCACTAAACGATTATTTACCTCTAAAAAAATCGATTCAAACTATTAGCGGCCTTTAGACGGTCGCACATGTTTGCAATCATGTGCGATGGGGGAAATGTGCGATGAGCGTTTACACGGTCAAACATGTGCGCACACTTCAGTTGTCTCGCTGCTGCTAACGAAGCAACATGGTATGCGCTTTCGCATCAATTTCTTCAAATTTGCATAAAAGCACCTCTATGCTGCGTTTCTTTTAATTTTTATTTTTATATTCCTCACCTTTTACTTTTCACAGTTCGGGATTGTGTCTATACACCTCAAAGAACTCCTTCTATAATATTTCATTTTTTTTGCGACGCCATCCTCACTGCTCGCTGTCCACCGATCGAATGAAAAAATGCACTATGTGTGTCACACAGCCGTTTACACGGTCGCACATGTGCGTCGCGCCGACAGAGAAATCAAAAAATGTTGAAAACCGTCGCACATGTCCGACGACACGAATTTCTTGCGTTTACACGGTCATTCTTCTCGTCGCACCGCACATGATTGCGGACGTGTGCGACCGTCTAAAGGCCGCTATTATTTCCTTGCTTCGACTCATGGTTCAACTATAAGGTTGTAGCCATGGCTGAACTACAAGGTTGTAGCAAGCCACCGGCTGATCGTTTATCGCTTTTGTCAAAATCGTCGGTGTCAGCAGTGGTGCGGTGTTGCCGCATCGGTTGAAATGAAAATACCTGACTGAAAACAACTGACCTGAGCACTTTTCCCGTTTTTTCAATCAAATACAGCACCGTCTGGCAACAATCAGTTTTGTTTGTTTTCAGTTTCTCCCTATTTCGTCGGAAAATATCAGCTGATTTTGACAGTAGCGATAAACGATCCTACCAACAAAATACATGTGGTTTTTGGTGTTGCGGGGATGCTATTACCTTATTATTGAACCAAGGTTTATAAAATAAAGGTTACGCCACTCGCCATGTTGTGACGTAGAATGAGCAATTCGTAGTGTTGCCACATTTATAAATTTTTTATTCGTATTTTATATATGTTACCTTGCCTCTGAGCTTTAAGCGTTAAAAGTCTTGAAATGGTGTTCCAAAGTATCAACGGCGATGGACTGTTGGCTGCACCTAGTTATTTGCAGCGGCACATTGAAGAATCGCAACACATTTCTTGCAGTGATAATGTTAAAAAAAATTTTTTTCGATCAAAACTGTATTTTCGAATACGCAGCCTGAATGCTCAAATGCGAGAAAACTCTTGCATTGAAAGGCGTAAACTAAAAAAAATTTTAAAATAATTCCATATGCATGTATACATATTACAACTTGCTTAATTTTTACTGTATGGCAACTACCTTTTTTCGGGTTTGTTTATATTTTCTAGCATTTTACAAGCTCGACCAATCAGAGCTCGCTTCTGTGTGACGTCACACGAGCACAACAAATTTTTTGACGTCTAAGTGGCGGGACCTTTGTTCTATAGACCTTGTTATTGAACCATGCTTCGCCTGAAGGGCCGTAAAGAAAGTTCCAAAAGACGGGACGGACAATTATAATAATAAAAACGTCTTCCTTTCTTTCCAATTCCCCTTTTATTTAATTGTCTTTGTTGATTACTTATTATTTATTTTTTATTGCCTGTAGCGATCATATAGGTCGCCCTGCCAGCCATATTTTATTTTCGTTTCTATGAGTTTGCGCACACTACAGTCATGAGATCAGGAGCAATATGAGACGCCGTGCAGGCTTATAGAAGAAGAACAAAAGCCAGCCAGAAAATAGAAATCATTTTACAATTTCAGCTTTTCGCCAGCGCAACAACAACAATAACAGCACATCGTTTTCCTCCTCTTCGCACAATTGTGCAAGAATAAACAAGTGAGCACAGACGCGGCATTCGTGTTGCTATGATTTGCGCCAGCGATTAGGCGATGTGAAAGTGGGAGAGCCGGTAGAAATGCATGCACATAATTTTACTATTATTGCAAAATTGTAACCTTGGGGCCTAATAGTAGGGTCCATATAAATTTCTAAAACGGGGTTGTTGTTCTAGCTCGTTTCAAATTACCAGTGTTGCTGGGTGACTAAAGAAATTTTTCTTTTTATTTGTATTTTTTTGGTGCCATTTCGTAGTACATTTGTAACTGTATCTAATTGCTCAAATGCAACCTTGGGTATGCTTTCATTTTAATTAAATTAAGATTTTATAAGCTGCATCCAAAAAAACAACCCTGCGGTCAAACTAGAGCATTTAGCACCAAAAGCATACCTGATCTGATCTGCTCGTTAGAGATTCGCTAAATGAAGAAATGCGAAATAAAAAGGACGGCAATTGACCCTGTAATATTCAATGCATTTAGCTTTGTGTTCTTTGGTATATTTTTCAATAATATTTACATAATGAAACCAAAAAAGTTCATATGTTGGGTATTTAATGCAGAAAATTAATGAGTACATACTTGAGAGAGACTTGGACGTGTTATCTGTTGGTAACCCCTATGTATTGTACCCAATGGATACAATAACGAAAACGTACAACTACGAGAAAAACTTCGTAGTATATATGAGTAATAAAGTGGACTGGGAAGCACACCAGTCCCATTTCAAACCACATACTATTACGTGGTTCACAGACGGCTCCAAAACGCACGATGGAACAGGGGCGAGGGTATTTGGACCTCGGTTCAAGCACTATGAGCCCATGAGGAATACACCCAGGATATTTCAAGCAGAGTTATATGCCATCAGGCTCTGTGTGCAGATTAACCTCGAGCGTTTGTACAGGGGGCAAGACATAGTCATTTGTTCCGACAGTCAAGCAGCCATCAAGGCACTAATCTCGTATGAGATCACCTCAGGGTTAGTGCTGGAATGCATAGAAGCATTGAATAAACTGGGCACAGATAACCAGGTTAAAATCCTCTGGGTTCCAGGACATAGAGGATTAGAGGGTAATGAGGAGGCTGATAGCCTTGCTAGAACTGGGGCAGCTATGATCCCCCTTGCACCAGAACCTTTCATCGGGCTGGGCAAAAGCACTCTAGCAGAGTCACTAAGACTTGAGGAAAGAACCAGGAACGCAGAACACTGGTCAAATGCCACAGGTCTTAGGCAATCGAAAATCTTCATGAAAGGTTATAACTCCAGATGGAGTGAAGAATGCCTAAGACTGGGAAAAACCCAACTTAGACTGGTCACCGGGCTGTTAACCGGGCACTGCAGGATGAGGAAACACATGCACACAATCGGAGTAGAACAGGTCAGCGTCTGCAGACTCTGCGGAACAGCGGAGGAGACTCCTGAGCACGTCATACTGCACTGCGATGCGGTATGCCGTAGTAGGAAACAGCACCTGGGCCAGTACTGGCTTGCAGAAGAGAACGTCAAACACCTTCTCCCACGTGAGTTACTAAGCTTCATTAGGTCGGTGGGACTAGGGGACGTTCTCTAAAGTTGTAGGGGGCACAATAGATCAGCTTTCGTCTCAGTGCACTTTTCCCCTTTCAAATCTACTTTAAAAAGCAAATAATTGAAAGAAATCTCTAATATCGAGAAAAGAGCGAAAAGAGTGAAGAGCTGATAACTGCCAGCACACACAGACTGTGTACGTGAATTGCAAAAAACGCACAAAAATCGGCTTACTCTCCCAGTTTCACATCGCTTAATCGCTGATTTGCGCTCAGAGCATTGTGCTCTCATTTCAAGTGTTGCTCCCTCTTGTTGCCTACCCCCCGCATCATAAAGACCATGGCACAAGAATAAGGTAATAGCATCCCCGCAACACCAAAAACCACATGTATTTTGTTGGTAGGATCGTTTATCGCTACTGTCAACTTTAATATCAATATGTCAATACTTTTATAAAAAAGTAGTCGTCAAAAAGTGTTGTTGACTCTTATTAAAACATAGTTATCGATTTAAACAATGCTGCGTACTTTTTTGCGAGAAAAAGCAATGGCTATTAGTTGCCACTATAAATCAGTATCAAAAATGCCTTTTCCAGCACTAAGGTCCGTTTTCTCATCTTCCCGTTCAGTTCACTTTAACGGGCCGATTAACGCATTTTCGTTCTCTTATCTGCCCGTTAAGCTATCCTCCCGATAAAATTTACCGGGAGGATTAAGTGCCTGTTAAACTTTAAAGTGAACTTTAAATGGAAGTGGTGCCAAGTACATGCATATGTTTGTTTACAAACAAAAAAACGAGTGTGCTTTTGACCACACGACTGAAGTGAAACTTCTTTCGCTCCATCTGTATGTATATATATATATGTGTGCGTACAATATATACATGTATGTACATATACATATATTAATTTTCTACAAATATTTAAACTTATTTTATGTTCTCATTGGTAAATTAATATTTTTGCATAGATCTTTTATTTTCGTAAAGAAAATAAAGTGTACGCGTGCACTGCTCTCTCTTGCTCCTACACTGTGATACAGACAATAGACCTGCAGTGTGCTATGAGAGGAAGAGAGAAAAAAATGTGCGCGCACTGCTGTCTCTTGCTTAAATCCCCCACTCAACTCCCGTTCGCCTCGCCCGATCACACTTTTCGTAACGCTTACGTCACGCGTTCGCCAGCTTACTCCCCAAGTCAAGCGTGCGTAAACCACTCAACTCCCGTTCGCCTCGCCCGATCACACTTTTCGTAACGCTTACGTCACGCGTTCGCCAGCTTACTCCCCAAGTCAAACGTGCGTAAACCACTCAACTCCCGTTCGCCTCGCCCGATCACACTTTTCGTAACGCGTTCGCCAGCTTACTCCCCCATGCCAAGCGTGCGTAAACCACTCAACTTCCGTTCGCCCCTCAACTCAAGCCCGATCACACTTTTCGTAACGCTTACGTCACGCGTTTGCCAGCTTACTCCCCATGCCAAGCGTGCGTAAAGAAGTTTCACTCCAAAAACAGCTGATAATGAAATTACAATTTGAAATGAAATTTGAATTTGAGATCTTTCGATATATAAAATAGGCGTGTTTCTTAAATTAAATTAAATTCATGCACTGGAAGACGCTTTTGAAGGTACGGAGTCGCAAAATGCGGCAAATATAACATATAACAGCCAATTGGACTATTTCACTGCTTTGCACTGCTGACATGTCCAATCGCTGCTGGGCCGCCACCTGTGCGATACGTCTCACTCTTCTGCGCTGCAAGTTCCAGCTTGGACTTACGCTTCCAACTGTCAAACTTGTCCCTCAACGATTTCCAACGTCGGAACACGCCCCATTTGGCAGTAAAAGCATCAACAAGATTTTGCCAGGCAAAATTTTTATTTTTTCCTTCAAAAATAATTATAATTTTTCACAAACAGCTGATTGCGCCGCCAAGTGCTGCCCATCGATGAGAAAACGAAAATATTTACCGGGCACTTTAAAGTGGCCTTCAGCTAAAGTTCACTTTAGCTACAGGTCACTTTAACGGGAAGATGAGAAAACGGCCCTAAGTATTGTGCTCGTTGATATTTAAGATACATTTTGCATCGCTGTGCAATATTCTAAAAAATAACCATATGGGATCAAAAATCACCAAATAACCAAAACTCATTTTCAAGAAGGTAAAAGAAAGAAACAGCTGATTTAAAAGTTTCGTTTGAGGTTTGAAGCGGTAGAGAAGGTGATGTTTAAGCAAACACTTAGTGCAAAATGCAAATGGTTCGTTGGGCTCAACCTGCGATTTTTCAATTTCAGCTGCAGCAGGAGAAGCTGAGCAAGATGGTGCGAACGCACAATTTCTTTGCTGTTTCCATTTGTCTCCAAATGTTTTTAAAATTTATTTTTCTTTGCAGTCGATCATATGGCAGCAATTGTACAATGTGGAAGCAATCGTACTCCCCCAATTGACAAAATTGCTATCCCCCTTCACAATTAGCCATCCCAATTGGCAAGAATTTGCCCAGCTAAATCTCGCTGATTCAAGTCCCTTCGAGTCAGCGCAGATAGACCTAGTAATTGGCAGTGATCTGATTCCCTAGAGCTTACTCAAAGGTATCCGACGAAATGTCTGTGGCAGTTTATTAGCTCAAAACACCATTTTCGGTTGGATACTTAGCGGGTCAGTACCCCATACGGTGTCATCTTATCCGACAACGAGCGATTGACTGCCACTACCTTCGAAGAGCAAGCCGACATTCTCGATCGGTTCTCCAGCTTCTCTTGAGCCCTGCGAATAATTGCATACATGTTCCGGTTTGTCCATAACGGCATCTCCTCCCGTCGCCAACATAATCCCATACACGGAACACTGCTGTCCCAAGCAGAGTTGGCATTTGTTAAGTTTTGTTAAGCAAAGTTCCTATTATCTCCAGGAACGACAAGCGCTCTCTCAATCTCTTCTCATATTTACTAGGTTATGTTGCAGTGTTCGTTTGCTTCTCCACGAAAGCCGTTCATTTGGAACTCTGTTCGGACCTTACGACCGAAGCGTTCCGCGCAGCATTCGCCCGATTCACTGGCCGACGAGGGCTACCTCTCAAAATCATGACCGACAACGGCAAGACGTTCGTCGGTGCTCAACGTGCCATGTCCAAAGACTTTGCCAAATTCTCGAGATAAATAGCCCAAGACATTCTCGACCGATACCCACTCGGCTCATTGCCCTGCCTATTTTTCCCATACACTTCCTCATACCCTACCCACTCACTATTATCCTTTGGTTTATGGTTTCTTGCAGGGCAACCACAAAGCAGCAGCTGATCCAGCAGTGCCACCACCTTGCTTCACCGCTCGCTGCAGCAAGTGCGGCTGAGCGCACCATACAATGCTGCACTTCGCTATAGCAGCGACGCCCAAGGCCACAACAAAGGGCGGAAAGAAGTCGCAACATTCCCGGGAGCGATCCACTCAAGCGAAGCGCCCGGTTCAGCGCTCTGCCATCGCGGACCGGCTAACACGCTGCCGCCGCCAGCTCCAACACCAGACCAGTCGTCCCGCGGCCGAGGCAGCAGGCCAGCGGGAACTGATCGATTTCAGTGAGGACGAGGCCTACACGAGGGGACCCCGAGCCGCGCCATCATAGAGCAAGCCTTGGAGGCATTGGGCCGGCTCAGCGAGGAGCTACAGGCTTAATGTTGCCAGAAGCAACGCGGGCCGCTATGTTCAAATGTGTCGTTCCAATGTTCTGTGGCTCTTGCACAACTCAAATCCTCTCCCTTCCAGTTCTCCTGTGTAGACATGTTCCACTTCCCTAATCCACCGGCTCCGGCCGTTTGTGTTGTCCACTGCAACATATTATTGTCATTCGTGTTTAACATACAGAATAAACCGCATCGCAACCTTCACGTTAGTATTTCTACAAGCGTTCCGCCGACGGCTCCATAGAGACACTAATTTACAGAGTACCCCTAATGTACTTCTATTTTGATTGACAAATATTGTCGAAAAAATCATCAGCAGAGTCTTCAAATTTAAGATGGGGTGAATTTGTGTTAAAATATACCTAAGCATTTTGATTTTGCTTTTCGTACCAATTTATTTGAATGAAGTTGTACCTGTGGTTGAACATTTTTTGAACTGATAAATTTCAGATATCAAAATTGAGATAATTTCAAAATATTTTGGTTTCTTTCTTTAATTTCCGTCGAATTCAATCAGTCATTAATCAGGTCGTCCATATCATTATTAACGACGATTAACGTCATCGTCACTATCAACATCCTCTTCTCCACTAGTTTCAATGTCGGAGTCTATTGTATTCATCAATTTCAGCCTCCGACATGGCCGACAGATTATAAAGTTTCTTGCGGCGTGACATAACTAAGTACAAACAACACCAAAGAAAGCACAATTCAATGAATACTGCAAAAAAAATAAAGTAAAAAATACACTAAATCATCATAACTAATACTGAAATGCACTAAACAAAAAATGTCACTTGGCTGCACTTCATTTCACTTGACTTGACACCCTGCCTACAGACGGTCTCACGAAATCTTTAAATTTGCACTTCCAAATACACAACAGAAAATCAGTTCCAACACTACACGATAAAAAATAGTTCATTTCAATCACATATATTTTTTTTAATTCGGTACAATCACTAGATTTTATTTTAATTTTTTATTTATTACACGACTGAAAATCTGAAAACGTCTTATTTTGGCAAATTCCAACTTTCAAAGGATCTAACTGCCAATAAACACGTGCTGTAGTAACGGTAAAAAGATGAGCAGGTACATACACATTTCAACAATTAGTTTGTATATAATTTTTTTCAAACAAATTGAAACTGTGTGAGTTTTATCCCGTCTAGAGGCGGGCTTGAGAGTTAGAGAGTTATTAATATGCAAATAAACCAAAAAACTAAGATGTGCTGGACTAATTCTTTGTTCTTTAAAAAATATTCAATGGTTACTATATTCCAAAAACGCCGTTGTACAGAGTACTTAACCCTAATTCCCAGAATTTTAAAAGTAATGTAAACCCCGAAGTGAGACTGTCAGGCGTATATGAGCTAAGTTACTGCAAACATTTGTATAAAAAGTACAAGAACTGTCTAAAATGTTAAATTTATAAATGCAATATAATTCTACATACATATACATTCCATTAGAGGATTACATAAAATAATGGAATCGAAAATCTTTTGGATTTATCACCATTTGAATTTTTTAGTGAGACTGTGAGGCTCACTTCTGGGAATTAGTGTTAATAAAGTAAAATTCCCAACCCATATAAATTTATAGGGCAGTATGAAAACCCTGCTGTAAGGAAAGAATAAATGGGGTGTAGCTAAGAATTTCGACAATCGCAGTTGCATTAAATGAACCTTTTGTTTTAAATAAAATTTTAATTTATTATACAATAGAATAAAGCATACAATTTCTGTATTTTCCGACTGTTTGAAAAATCTAGTACTAGCTCTTTACATCAGAGTAATTAAAAATAGTCTCGAATTTTTGGTGGCAGTGTCTACGGTTAGTAGTTCATTTATAGACAAGTGTATATTTAAATCATTCTGTCAGCATATTACATAGGTATATATGTACGTTGTATTTTATTCTAGTCAACATGCATATATATTCACGCCTTACAATCTGTTCTCTCTCAATTGATTAGATTTTTCTTTTTATTACTTTTTTGGTTTGCGGCAGACACTATGTCAAGACTGTTTACATTCAAATATTGAATTTTATTTTGCTTTTGAGTTGTGGTATACGCAACCTTACAAAATATGTTCTGCTTTTGAAATAAATATAAAAATATATTTATTTTAGGCGGGTTCTACAAACTACTTTAATCTTACTTCGAAAATTTATTTTTTTTCTGTTCTACAATTTGAAACTCATGTTATTAATTTTTAATTTGAGATCAATAACTGTGTACGTGAGACACTGTAATTTGCTTAAAGGGACAAAGGCAACATCTTCATGCGCTTGAGCAATTGGCATATTGTAAGCACATCGATGCTACCCTGACATAATAATATTATACATATATATATTTTTTATAATTTCATAAGATTTAAAATGTAATTTGCAATGGCAATAATTGGTGAAAACAATTGAATAAAATTTAAATTAAAAAGAAATTTTAAACATATTTGTATGCAATTCGTCAGAAGTGACAAAAACAAGCAAAACGCATTAGCTATATGACGCTCACTGGATACGTGAGTCCAGTTTATCATTTGATAGAAACTTTCAAAATTTAACAAACTCTTCAAATTATCGACATATGTATGGTATAATTTACAAACTTTCTTTTTGTAAACTTAATGTAAACCTATATGTAATTGGTAACAGTTCTGGCGCTACACAAAAATATACAAATTAGCTAGACATTTCTTCATATCAAACATTTGAATGTGGACTTTGTGGCAGTGTCTGCGGTTTATATAATGTAAACCCATCGTAAATATGCAATAATTCAGAAATTCGATACTCCTCTAAGCACACTATTCCTTGCAAATTAGGCGATAGCTTACGTGCACAGGGCATGCAATGTACCACATGGCGTTTCTCTTGCTCTCGTATGAACAAAATGTTAAATACCTCAACCTGCAACGTGTAAAAAATTGATTAATTGATAATTAAATAATTTCTAAAAATCTTTGTACATAAGAACTACAACAATTCGACTACATATATATACAGTGCTTTTCGCTTATAACGAACCCGTTTATAACAATTTTCCGCCTAAAACGAACCAATTTCAAAAGTACGCGCTCTATGTTTTCGCTTATTACGGACCCCTTTTAAAGCGAACTTTCGTTTAAAACGAACCATTTTGCTCGGTCCCTCGAAGTTCGTTTTAAGCGAAAAGTACTGTATATATATATTGATATTTTATTTGTCGTTTTGTTTTCCGCGTTTTCTTGCTTTCATTTTGAACAGACAAGTGCAAGCTAAAAAACGTTGCTCAAACTTCCAAACAGCAAGTTGTCCATCACAGCGAGAAACAAACCCATCGTTCATATACTAACCTCGCATTGTCCGCAATAGTGCGAAGCCTCGTTTTTTCCACGACCATGAAAACGAACTTCCACATCTTTTGTCTTTACATATTCTAACGTGTGTATAACGTTTTTCAAAGTTTGCAGCAGACACATTCTACGGGAAGAAATTTTAATTTTACGAATACTTATAGGACACCTTTACTGACACATACTTGATTAGCTCGAAAAGTTTCGGGTCTGAAACTTTTATATTCCGAGCAAGATTCCAACTCAAATGAACCATGGGTACTATGCTCTTGAAATTTTGTAGTTTGTTCCACTCATACCGCTCAATTGCAAGCGAGTACTGTCGCGCTGTTAGAGGCCCAACATTCCAAGCAATATTATTGCACCACCCAACGGATTGCACCCAATGAACACATCTAAAATAGAACAAAAGAGTAGCAATAATTAGCTGTCATATTATTACAAAATTTCTAAAATTAGCATTGCTAATCGGTCAGATAGTTAATGTCTTCATGAAATACAATCAGTAGAACGAAAGTTAGTAATTGCAATTACGTTAACATCATTTAAAACTCAACATTAAATTGTGAATTCCTATTTGTCAATTGCTTTGCAGGGGTACAAAGTTTTAAGTTCAAAAATGCAACCCTCCTTACATTATGCAGTTTATCATGTTCCAATTTGCTATATAAATCTTATTGATACCCATCGATTTACTAACTTTTGTCAAGCTTTTTGAATTTGTGGAAATAAACACGTTAGCAGACAGCAAAAATTTCAGTGAGCTACAAAATCAGACAGGCTACTTTTGTGAAAACTATAAGCACTATCTTAAATCTGATTACACATATATTGTTAGAGTTTTCAGATTATCACATTTTAACCGGTGTAGATAAAATTTAGCAGTCATTCATTAAAAACATGAGAAGAAGAGGTTTATTATATTTTATAACTTTATTTTTTCAACAGTAGTTCTCTCTTTGTGTTTATATAGCAAAATTAAGCAAAATCTATATTTCCATGGTATGTAATATAAATAAATAAACTTAATATATCACTCTATTATTATGGTACATTATGATCAGTGTTGTGACTAATATATTAAAGTAGTGCAACTAATTACGTAGTATATTACTTTTGCTTTAAAAATTTAATGTAACTAGTTACTTTTCCCCATAAGTACTCACCTTCAGTAATATTACTACTTTTTTTCAAGTTACTTATTACAATATTACTTTTTAGTCAACAAAGTTCTAACTTTCATGTAAAACAGCAGCACTGATAACATAATTAAGATTATACAACGCTTCACTTGTTCATACTAAACATAGCTCGCGTGTTTCACTTCCAACTAAGTTTGGTAGCATTTGCAAGCAAATTCAAGCGGTTTTAACAAAAAAGGTAGCGAAATTTAAATTGTAATTCAAAATGAAATAAAAATGTAATAAATAAATATTCCGATTTGTTGACGGAAAATAATATATTACTTTTTGTGATACATTACTTCACATTTCCAGTAATAAGTAATGTAACGATATTACTTTCAAATGTCAGTAATGTGTAATAAGTAATATGTTACTGTCAAAAGTAAGACTAGACTTCTTGAAACCTTTCGTAGGCAAATGTAAGGAAGCAGACAGAATTCGGCGAATTATACATAATTGCTATAGCAGTCGCGTCAAATACTACACTTTAGGTTTACTCAATGTAACGGCTTAGGCAAGGTGCCACCCCATAGTTTTTTTGTGCATAACTCGTAAGAAAATTAACGTATCGCCAATGTTAATATACCGTTGGACAGAGGGTTTAAATAGCTATGATCCAAGGTAACACTTCATTTGAATTATTCGTAAATACGAATTTAACACCCAATTTCCCAGTGTTAAAAATCGACAACCTAAAATTTTTTAATGTAAAGTGCTACCCCCTAAAAAAACTGCTACAAACGTAAAAATCTCAAGTGAAAATGCATGATTTAGAAAATTTACGGAAGATTATTGAATTTAATATGAATAGAAAATGACCGAAAGCAAAATGCAAATTGAATGGTAACGAATGAAAAAAATAATTGAATGGAAATTAATAAACGACACTGAACTAATTTATTCCTCATGATAGGATTAGACGAAAACTGACTAAGCAAACTTTAAAATCATCGTAATGACGATTTCGAGCAATAAAAAGGTAATTTTACCGATATAGGAACTTACATTTTACCGAAAAGGGGAGTGGTACCTTACAAAGAAAAAAAGGTGGCACCACTTAACATTTTCACGCCATTTTGGAAATCATTGAATAAATGTTCTCCTCTTATGATATGCTCAGATATCATTTTGGATTATGAAAAAGCATTAAAAATTAAGTCCAACACTGACATTTACCTTAGGTTTTTGCGCGTATTTGATTTATTTTTCACCGCAAGAAAAACCTTCAGTTTTTATTTTTATGTTTTTTTCTTAACCAAATTTGACATTTTTATTTACCCAGACCGTATTATTGCGCCTGGTTCCCTCAAAAACCACATTAAAATTGATGTTGACATATATACCTTAAATGACAATAGGAATTTTTTTGCTTGAATTGCTAGAACGTCGAAATCGAGCAGGGGTGGCACCTTACAAAGAATTCCCCTACAGTGAAATTCCTCATTACGGACAGTCCTTATAGCCGGACAATTTCACAGACGCAGCAATTTCATTAAGTTTTCCATACAAATATCATATCACGCTCTAATGACTATACGCGGACACTATACTTCAACCTGTTTTGATTAAAAAATCTCTCATAAACGGGCGAAATTCAGAAATATGAAACAACCAGTTTTTGAAAATCTGTACTACACTCTCTTATTTGAATATCAACATTTGGAATTAAAACAATTAGGGTTTAGGTCAGTGGCGCACTCTTCTTCTCCTTGACTGGCACGACAGCCTGACAAGAAGAAGACTAAGGCCTAGCTACCCGCAACCATCCATGTTGTGCGTGTGAATTTTTACAAGGTTGGAAGGGACCTGCAGTTTTATGCCGATTCCGAACGGCGAGTTGGGAGCTTTTTCATAGGCAATTTTACTCTCAGAGGTTTGCCATTTCCTGCTGATAGGAAAGTCGCGGAAAGAAAAATTGTTTGAACTCGTGGAGTATTGACTCGTGGCCCAACGCACTAGCCAGCTGAGCTACGGCAGTCAGTGGCGTACGCAGGATTTTATTTTGGGTGGAGAGTTTGCGTACAACTTTTAAGCCGAATACCACTCGAAACCATATTTTGTGTTTGGGGCAGGGGTTTGAACCCCTAAAACCCCGCCTGTGAGCACCATTGGTTCAGGCAATCAACCATTACAATATTTGTGCAACCAAAGTAGTAATAAAATTAAAAACTTGTACACTGTGTGTACTTAACCTATACATGTAATAAAAACTTATAAAATATTCAATATTCATAAATTCGTACAAAGTATTAAATAAATAAACGAGAAACACTTGGATACAATTATTATTTTTTTGTGGCCCCCTCTCCCTTAACCGGACAAAACCACTGCTATGGTGAGTGTTCGGTTACGAGGAATTTCACTGTACACCGAAAAAAAATAATATGAAACTACTTAAAGAATCAGTTGCTAATTACTTTGAAATGTATATTCATTACCAAAATTTAAGTTGATAAAAATATAAATGAATAAAAATTGGCTTTAAATTTTGAATGCTTTAGCATTCACGTCATTTTGCATCCCTATGAAAATGACTGGTATAGCATCCACGTCCGCGAACGTGTTAAACTAATAACGTTAGAAGGACGAAATTCAAGGACGTAGTAGTGTAGATATTAGTCCTTAAGGGGTCATTCTCATGTGAAATTTTGTAAAAATCAATTTTTTAACATATTTGGAATTTATTATCCTTGAAGAAGGTGCTGTAAAAATTTTATTGGAAAATTTCAAATATTTCGGCTTCTACAGACATTTATATAACGAGCGGTCAAGGATTCTAGCGTGTTTAACGTGTTTCTAACGTGTTTTCTCGGAACGCCTTTTTTTTGAAATGGCGGGGATGACATTAAAAAAAACCATTCATCCGATCTCTTTGCGATTTTGTCACGTCATTCTACATACTGTTAGCTATCACCCCTAGTAAATTCACTCCGATATGTTAAAAATTTCATTTTTTTTTTTCATTGATAAAATCTTTAAAAACAACCATTTTGTACTGCTCTAACTTCCAATGCCTGCCATTTTGTGAGATTCTTATGAAAAAATTCAAATTTACTACGGGTGAGAGGTACGTTCATAAATCCAGTGACTCAAAACAATCCCCGCCAGCTGACCATGACGCGGCAGAAGCCGTGTCTTTAATCGAAAAAAAGTATTTGAAAAAAATAAAAAAAAAATTTTTTTCCATAGTTTCGGCTTTCTTTCAGAAAAGTTAGAAAGGGAATCCCCGAGTTTTGATGACATGGCGCAATTAGAAACAAAAGTCGTGCCATCTTTTAAAAAAGAAAAAAAAATTAAAGACTCGAACCCAAAACAACGCAACTTCAAAAATCTAACGACACACAGTGAAAATTAGTAAGGGAGAGGGCTGGGTTGTGAACCAGGCTGGGTTGTGAACCATTACTGTTTTTTCTTTCCCTAATTGACATATCGCCAATCTTTCAACTGTCAAGTTTGTCTTATGATATGACTCTACTTTTGTGGTTACACCGAAGTACACACACGTATTGCTTGTGGCAGCAATCGAGTTTGAAAGACACCGTGTGTGAAAATCGACTGCGAAAACTTTTTTGCTTTTTTTAAAGTGCTATCCAAGTGACTGAAGTTATTGCAAAAATGTAAGTGTAACACATATTTATTTAGGGTATTGATTCTATTTTACGATCCAATATTTGTTTATGTTGAAATATGATTGGAAGTGTCGTTATTTTAAAAGTTTCCAAAATGGCATCGTGGTTGGGCTGTGAACCACTGTGGGGGCTGGGTTATGAACCACCTGGTTTTCGGACTACATTTGCACTAGGACGGTCAAATATCACCGGATTTATTAAAATAAAGTAATTTTATGTAATGTCACTCGATTTCGGTGAGTTCACTTGGAGTGGGCCAATGCGAGAACGCGTTCGTATGTCATATGCAAACATTGCGACACCGATTGGGATGAAAAAAAAAAACAAATATTGAGCACTTGCATTCATTGCGATTTTTTGGCCTAAGTGGCGTCATTATAACCTTTTTTCACGTCTTGAGTCTTCCTGATTAAATAAATTTTCAACTTATTTCAAAATTATGGGTGTTTTCTTCGTATTTTTCGACTTTAATTGCGATTTGCCAGATGGTTCACAACCCAGCCACTTTTTTGGAAAAGCGTAAAATCACATCCTTAGAAAATTGGACGTAGAGAGTTAAATGTTAATCAAAATGGTAATCTGTCTTCATAACAAATTTGCGCGTTATATTTACCTTTCCAACGGTATCTTCGATTTTTCGATATCTTTATTCTGTGAAAAGTTAGAGCCAAAAAACAAAACCCGGTTCACACCCCAGCCCTCTCCCTTACTAATTCAGCAGCGACGCAACTTGGAAAAAACACAAAACGAAACGACCGCAATGCGAGGTATTGGTGTATATTGGTTTTTCCCTGTGTAAAATTTGTCTTTTACGCTTATTGTTCCGGTCAGTGTTTGAAAATGCTATGCTCTTTGGGCCCTGATATCGGCTACAAGCTGCTACCGAAAATGAAGCAGAAGGAGTAGGAGCCGGAGCAAAAAAACGAAACGCAAGCTCTCTGCTCTACTACGAAGCCGCGGTGCCGACTCAGTAGGCGTTTTTGAAATGAAATGCTACGGCTCTCAGTAGTAGCCGTTCGTTTCTGAAATGAGACTCCCGGCTACTGCTCTGTTACTTCGTGTTAGGTAGTTGGTAGCCGAGCAAAGCTCCTTCGCGGCTACTGCTGAAGACAGTAGCATTTCATTTCAGAAACCAGCTACGCTCGTGTTGCGTGTTCATTTTTGTTCTCCGGCTACTTTATTTTCGATAGCAGCAGTCGGGGAGCAGACCAGAAACTAGTGTAGTTTGCTATGTTGAACTCAGCAGTTCAAACACTGGTTCCGATATACTGTTATAATGTTAGGATGGCAGCTGCAACAAAGTTAACATAATTTGAAAAAAATTGTAACCCTAGGTTTTTATTTGCTGTCATTGCTCTGCATAAAATTGATCTTATGTCTAAAGTGTCAAACATTAATAAAGCAACTGGGTTGTAAAGTTTGCACCACTACTTTGCAATTGACAACAAGGAACTTAGCTTATTTGAAAAGACTGCACTCACCCTGCATTTACCCACACCAAGTCGCCAGGGCGTTGGATAAATCTATACACTGGTATATTCTCTTTGTACAAATCCTCCAATACTGGCCACCAAGAACCGTGCAAATAGCTTATGTTGTTCTTTTCGCAGAGATTATGAATTCCACCCCAATAAGCGTCGGGTACGGCGAACCACTCACAGTCTCCAGGGCCAATGTTAATATTGATCGAACAAAAATTGTTGTTTTCCTGGTGACCCGGCGTTCGGCTCCCAGGTACTTTCATATAGAGCTGAACAGTGTTCATACCCAATATTACGTGTCCTACGTGCGACAGCATATTCGCTGCTGATATGACCCGAGCAAAAGCGGGAAGTTTTTGCAGTTCGGCCAGCTGCGGACGCCATTTACGTTCGTCCGATAGATCCACGTTTGTGCCAAACCTGAAAAAAAATCAAGGACAAAAATTTCGTTATTATAAAAATAATACACTAACTAGTTGTTTTGTCGAGAGGTCTACTATCAAACGCCACTTGTTAGGGTTTCAAAGGGAGTTAGCGAAAAACTCTACAATTGCTGTAGCATCCAACGGCTTTGAGCAGCACAAAAAATAAAGTGCATCTGCTCGTTACGCCCAGTGCATAAACCAACTTCAAACTTACGACCATGCACTCACCTTAACATTTTGTTACTATTTTTGTGTTTCTTCCGTTTACCGTTCAGTGTGGAATTAGTGACAGAGTCTTTGGAATCAGAATCTGACATTGTTTGGAGTCCAATAGACCCCTTGTCACGTTCATCCTGTAATATGCGCATAAAAAGTGTTTATGAGAATTGGTACAGCTCCGACTACGGAAAATTCAATTATGCAATTATATGCCTTCAGATGTTTAACTTTTCAGCATGTTCACCTCAGCAGAACGAAAGTTATTTACGCAGTTTTCATCACAGAGAAATTGATCAATCAGTCCTAAATACCAAATTGCTACCAACATCAAAATCGTATAAAATTTATTAAAATGATTGATATGTTAAGCGACCGTTTAGTTTCTCTAAAAATTAATTGTAAATTTGAATCTGCTATTAAACACAATCACACAAAACTGTTCCGAATTGCAGTTAAGTGGATTTGATTCCAACAGTTTTTGAAAGTGCTGTGCTCTTATGATTTTTTGAAAATTCCCTACAGCACCAAAATCCACAAAAAAATACAACCTACAAAATTTCTTAATATGGCTTGAAGACCATGGTGACTTACGAAAGAATCGACAAAAGCATCTCAAAAGCAGCACTCAACAGCCCACGGCAAACGCTACATCTCATCGAAGGAAGAACTATGTGACCCACTTTTTGGTTAGTAGAACCAGCAACTAGTTTGTTTTCTTATATAACTTTGCTTAGATAACTTATCTCTATTTTGTTTCAAAAGCAAGGCCGGTATTCAATCGACTTAAAATTTATGAGTTTCCTCAAAGAGTGTCCTACTTCATGGTCAAATAATACCCCGTTTCAAAATGCTTAGAAAAAGGTGCTGGCAGAGCAGTTAACGATACAGCTAAACGAGCGGTTAAGTGGCTTAAGACTTCTGTGGCTTAATTACTGTGGAAGAGGGGAAAAAATGCAAATTTTTACTACGTTGCTAATAATGTTCTTTTAATGATAAATACTTAATAAATATTACGTACGGGTAAACAGTGTTTCATTTACTCAGTAAATTTTACTGTAATACGTATTTAGTTCTAAAATCTCTCTACGGCTTCCATACTAACTTTTTATTCTAAAGTTTGATATCAAAACGGCACGGGTTACCGTTATACGATCGCCATAATATTTATTAAGTCATTGCACGATACAAATTTAACATGGGTTGAAGGTAACACAAGCCGCTTTGCGCGCCAACTTTCTCTCTTCTTGACTGGCACGACAGCCCAATTACGAGACTAAGGCCTAGCTACCCGCAACCAACCGTGTTGTGCGTGTGAATGTTTTTTTCAAGGTTGGAAGGGACCTACAGTTTTATGCCGATTCCGAACGGCGAGTTGGGAGCTTTTTCATAGGCAATGTTACTCTCAGAGGCCATTTCCTGCTAAGAGGACAGCCGCCGAAAAAAAATTTTTTTTAGGTCAGCGCGCTAACAATCTTAAACCTTCGACGATCTAAAGAACTCCTCTCATTAAACAGAGTCCAGATCAGAACCATGATCGGTGTCCTTACGGGTCACTGCCTAATCGGCACCCACGCTGGGGCTGTTTTCGAACGACTTCTGTCGTAGCTGTTTGGACGAGGAGAAGAAAAAAAACCTCACTTACTATGTAAATGTCCTGCTTTATCCAGAAGGCTGACCTACTTAGGCAACTTCTTCTTTGGAAGTCTAGAAGATCTAGCTAACAAGACCATACGCCGTCTACTAAGCTTCGTTAATAGCTCCAACTGGTTTAACAAGTGAGCGATCTGATGCTCGATCTCATGTGGTATCACAATGGGCCGTTTGGCCTAAGTGTGCTCCTCCTGGAGCAGCCACACCTACCTACCTAAGTCTTAGGGTCAAATGGAAGAAAAAACAAGGGGTATGCTTAACTCCATTCGCAAAAAAAAAAAATTGTCCTTTAAGCTTGGGACACTCTAATGCAGGGATGAGCAACACGCGGTCCGTTAAACATGTTTATGCGACCCGCCAAGCATTTCTAAAATTGAATCTATTGTATCGATTTTGTTATTATAAATAAACATTAGAACACGCCTCCAGGCGCCTCAGGCTAAGTACAGCTATTTGCATAATTTGCATCTGTCAAGGTACATTCGTTTATACGCTTTCTCACTCATATTTCACTATAGCTGTACTGTGATGTTGGCGAATGCACCTTGAGCTTAATGCCAATATAGAAGTATTATATATATGGTGGTAAGGAACGGGAGAGGGTTCATTCGCATACAAAAAACATTCACATTTTAATTCAAATAACTTTGTCTTAGACATCTAAGCTATAACTCTTAAAGTTTTCATACTTTCCGTGTAAAGGTCTATGGGACCCTTTATATGCAAATTACAAAAAACTTAGACGTGCTGGACTATTACTTTGTTCAGCAAAAATCTGTACGATGTTCTCTTTCAGAAATACACGGTCGTTACTCTGTTACACACAAAAAGTTCAAAATTGTTGTATGTACTGTGTAATTAATTACCTACGAAAATTTCCTACTCTCCTTTCTGAACCCGCACCCGTAAGGCACCCTACATAAATGGAAAAGCTACAGCTTCTTCGAATACAATTGACTTTATATTTGTTGGCGACAAACTCTATGTTGTGAGAGGCTTGCAGTAATCCCAACATTGTGAAGATGATTGTGAAAGATTAAATTAAAATAAAATATATAAAAATCCAGTATCAAAAAATACTCGAAATGGCTGTTTGAAAACAAAATGTAATCCTGGTTGAATTTTTACGACAAAAAAGTGAAAAAACAGCAAATAGTTATACATACCTTCAAACTCTCTTGGAAACTGGAAGCTTGATATTGCGCGTACTTTGCTATGGTAGTGTGAGACCTGTGGGATATACACGCCCAAACTCGTTTTGCTTGAGAAGCATCCCAGTTCTCGTCTGGCGATTGATGTACCTGAGTCCGTACTTCAACACTGTGATCTGGATTGGCTTCTACAAGTGTCTTAGTAGAGAATAAACCCAAATCAAGCTTCAATGCCCCTGCCAATCCACGGACTACGGCTATTGGATGCTTGAGACAAAACTCTTGCAGCTGTGGGCTAAATGCGTGCTTTTTATTCTCGAGATGAACTGATGGGGTAGGGGGCAATAGTTGTTCGCGTGTCAATCGTTGCGGCGGGCAATCCGGCGGGGAAGGCGGAGGCGCGTTTATATGCAAAGCAGAACAATGCGATGGAGGTTCATTACAAGGCAAATTTTTAACTGCGGCCAATAATTGCTTTGAGTCCATTTGAATCGAGAACTTTGGAGTTGCTTCATAACCATCCTGGCACAAATCATCATCAGCTTCGTCATTATAAATTCTGTCCATTTTTCTGTCACCACCATCCGCTCTGACCTCCTCTTTAACTAAAATATCCTTATTCTCTGTATTTAAGGCAAACTGTAACTGTCTTCCACCAGCAGATGTAGATTTATCTTCGCCCTTCGGAGAGGACGATTTATTACGACCATCCCCAGAAATTCCATTTAAATCTCCGACTTCTTCCACTTTAATGTCCATACTGTCAGGATTAAATGTCTCAAATATATCCTCAGCAAAAGTTGACGGCAAGTCCTTTTGCGAGAAAAACGCTTGCAGCTCTTCATCGCTAACACCTGAAATTAGAGTTCGATGATGAATAAAATTAAATAGCTATTAAATTTTAGCACAGAACAAACAATATGCAGTGCACGCATCTGCAAAGACGAAGCAGCAAAGGTGAGTAAAACCACAGAACAGTATACAGAATGCGCATCTGCTGTAAAGAAAATGTTCTTTGCGGGCTCCAACGGTACGACCCGTTTAAGGACGCGAGGGGAAGAAATTACGGAGAGAAAACAGATAAAACTATTGATCGCATGGCGGTGTATGAAACAGTGACGCACCACACACTGTGGTTGTTGTTGTTGGACAACAAAGCGATGTGCTTCGCATGCATGTTGGTGGTGGCTCCTGCTTGCTTTTTTACGAACAAGAACAAGAAGTGGACATGTAGAATGTGTAAGAAAACATGACGGAGCGATCGCCTAGGCGCATAATTAACACTTTCCTTCCCGAATTATGAAATAGCCATAGAAACAAATTGGAAGTTGGTTATTTGAAACGAGAGAACTATTTAAAAGTATTTTGCATCATATTTAAAATGGTTTCGACTTTCCAGTGGGAGGTGCGAGGAGGAGGTAGCCATACTACACTAGACTAAACTGGGCTTTTATGAAGCAAAATTAAAACATATGTCCCTTATTTACAAGTTTTTAGAGTTATTTGTTAGAATTTTAGAGTTATTTGGTGTCCTTTGTTAAACATAGAGCAATATTACATTTTTGCCATTTAATTCTGCTGCCCTGTCGAGCGGGAACCTTTGCACAAATGTTAACAATTTTCAATGTTCCCATAAAAACAAACTACATATTTTGCTGAAAAAGCTCAGAACAATGTTTCTTTTAAGCGATACAATTCATAGAATGGGGAAAAAATCGAAAATTATGCATCGAAATTGCAAATTTGAATTTGGTAGCCATATGGCTACCATGCGAAGGAAAGGGTTAAGGTGGTAGCACTACGGAAAAAACAAAAATCATTCGATTCTATTAGTGCTTTTTGTCTGCTTGTAAAAAAAGAAGTTGTAAAAAGTAAAAATGACTACAATCAAAATAAATATATGTGTAAAAATATTGTAACAACCAAGGCGCATTAAGAAAGTGATAATAAGTGGAAAACTATTGTTACAATGTAGTACCAATAATCAAAGAAAAAGTTTAATCAGCTCTGGTGCTGCAACTACCTATTGAACTTGCCTTGGTGATCGGTTTGCCAAATCAACCATCATTTCAATGTGCACGAGTAAAACCAAACAGCAGCAAGCCAGCTTGGTTTTCTCAAGGTGTACTGCAACAACAAAAACCCATGTATTTTGTTAGTGCTTTTGGGCATGCTCATTGTTAAAATCAAATCAGAACCCACAGCGGTGGGCGGTCATTTTGGCAATTTTGACAATGAGCATGCCCATTCGCGAATAATGAAAAGAAAATCGGAAGAAAAAAATTAAATCAGCTGTGTTGCCACTACTACCTTATTACTGTGTTTTGGATTTACTCGTGCACAGGATTCGGATCTGGTAAATCCTACATCGTAATGACGGATGCCAAAAAGCGTATTGAAACCAAAATTTCCGTTGTGAACGCAGAAAAACGAAAGCAAACAACGAATATGTATGCAAATAAAACATCGTGTTAAATAAAACTAATAAATTAATTTTTAATCAGGGGAAAGCATAAGCCTGCTGACCAGAGTAAAATGCTCTTGGATTTTATGGAGGAGAATGCGGACATCGTGAAAGGTTTCTGCAAAGGCGACAAAGTCGAATTTGAAAATAAGTGAAAGCATTTAACGCAGTCGCTGAACGGGCATTAGGTTTCAATTAGATCTTTTTTTAATCACAATATGCCCATCTAAAGATCCATAACTTATATTGTCTTATCACTTATAAAGTACGAATTTTTCCCCTATTTGTGAAAATCTCCCCATCATTATAAGCAATACTCTGTATAAGGCATTGTCATTCTGCCTTTCTCCCGCAATACACTACCTTTATAATTGTATCATGGACTGTGACGAGCTCTCATGAAGAGCTCTACTGAGTGTCTAGACTTCTCTGTATTTTTCTCTACAGTGTACACGCAGCTTATTTTTTCGTTTCCCCCTTTAAAAGCTTACATCGACTTTAGTAGTTATATCACATTTTGTAAATCACTGTTTTGCGAAATTGCGATAACCGGTTATTGTAAATTTAGAATTCAGCTAAAAATTCCGTAACTCAAAGTAAGCCTCTATTGCGCAATCGCCATGATACTAAAACAAAAACAAGATCCAGGTAGTCGAATATTGCAACTGCTTTGTTATCGTATTTACTGTTTTAAGTGCAGTTAGGTTTTTATGTCGAGTGCGTGAAGAGCATTATTTTCATTAAAGTGGTTATGCTCATCGAATACAGAACTCACGCTATGGAATTAGTGAACAATTAAAATGTCGCCACTAGAAATTAAGTTAAATCGAAAGGTTTTTAAAAATTTTCTTCAACTATAACACTACTCGACACGAGAAATGCACCTAAAAAATAGTGTTTCCTAGACTAACTTTGGTCCGCTGAAGATGAAACGGAAAATAAAAAAATGTGTTTAGTACGGCGTTCAAGCTGACTCATTTAAACTAGTTTAAGTGAAAAGAGCTTTTTGTTGAAGACGACCGTCCAGACTGCTCAATGAAGTTTAATTTGGCAGCTGTTTGTTTACAAAACAACAAATAAATATTTTTGTGAACTGGTGTGCTGGGAACATGATTCAAGCGAAATATTGGTGCATATTTCACAATCCACCGCAACATACTCAACTTCGTCCAAATATTACACGCCTTGTATTTAGATGCCATAAAAAGGCGATGAATGGAATTGAACTCGATATCGGGTGATTTTTAAGAGCCTTCGGATTGGATTTAAAATAACAAAAAACTGTAAAATGTAGAGAAAGGTATGAAATCTTTGAGTCGATAGAACGATCTATATAATTCAATGTTTAAAAATGATTTCATGCAAATGTTAACCGCGGCTGCGCCTCAAATGGTGCATACACTGGGTCCAATTTTGGCATACTCTCTCCAAGCTATCGTCCGGTATATCACGAATAAACTCTTCAATATTGGCTTCCAATGCGTTAACCGTTGCTATAGACATGAGCCTTAACATAGCCCCACAAAAAATACTCTAAAGACGTTAAATCGCACAAATTTTCCACGTAGTGGAGTAGCAGAGGCCCAATTACTGCGAACGGCGCCGAATCTATAATTCACGGTCATCAACAACACTGGCGGATACAGCTGCGATATTTTCCTCTATCCGCGCCCTACGTGGTGGTTTAATGCCCAATAATGTAAATTTGGTGCGATAATTAGTCGCAAGATAACGAACAGCCGCCTCAGAAGGTCGCCCAAACTGACCATAAAATGGAAGAAGTGCACGATGTCCTTTCTTAACCGAGCATGAATTTTGATGGTAAAATTAAGTAATCTGCAAGCGTTGATCGTTTGTAAGTCGAATCATGATTAAATTATAGACCCAACTGAACATGTAACATGTTACACGAAAACAGGTGAGCTGCCAAAAACAGTGTTGCTAAGAAGAAAGTTGCTAAAAAATCAGCCAGTAAAAGTGAACTCAAAGTTCAATATGGTTTGGCCATACCTGGTGCCCACAGCAGGGTCAAAGCGTGATGCTTACGAAAATGAGTCTGCGATGCATTCAGTGATAGAGCAGAATACTTATGGACTTAAACGATTACACTACTCGACACGAAAAATGCTCCTCAAAATAAAAGTATTTTTTCGACTAATTTTTGGCTGCTGAACACGAAACTGAAAATAAAAAAATTGTCTTAAGCGTTTTCGAAAAATCTTCGAAAAACACGTTTTTACCCTCTTATTTCAGTTATGACACATATCTCGCAAACCAACCATCCCACTAACACATGTGGCCCGTCGTTCAGAAGGTAATTAACTAACCTTTCCAAAAATATAGGGGATTTGGGAAAGTTACTGACGATGAAAGTTGAAAAAAATTGAATTTTTGACCATTTTCAATAATTATACATTTTCGAGTGGTTTTTTTTTTTATAGATAAAATAAATGAGCTCCTCTGGTTTTAAGACCAAAGATATATTATTTGAGCAAATATTAAACCTAACATCAATAGAATTGAAAGACAAATGACAAAGTTATAATGCACGGAGCGAAAACACCAACTTTTCATTTATTACACCGTGCGAAAATTTTTTTTAATTTTTCCGAGACCCATCAAATGTTGATATAGACGGGAAATTAGAGGTAATTTATATTATCCGGGCACAGTCAGTATTTCATTTTCTGACCCAAAAACCTTCTTGGACTTTAAAATTTTAAGGATATTCACATTTAAATAATTTTTTTTAATATTTGCGATTGTGCAATGATGAAGATATGGGTATCAAATGAAAGAGGAAAATTTTCTCCTTTTAAATAAATTTTCTATTTTGAACTTTCAGAACTTTAAAATAGAAAAAAATTTAGATGTATGAATCTACAGACTGAGATTCAAAACATTTATGTTTTGCATACCTGACATATTTTGGTCCTGTGTGTTAGTCGGGTGGGGAAAGAGTGGGGAAAAAACGTGTTTTTCGAAGAATTTTCGAAAACGCTTAAGAAAATTTTTTGATTATCAGTTTCGTGTTCAGCAGCCGAAAATTAGTCGAAAAAATACGTTTTTAGAAGCACGCGATGAACTAATTTTTTGTCGAGTAGTGTTATAGCTTTTGACCACATAATTTATAAATCGAAATGTATTCAAAGATTGCTTCGAATCAGATCACTAAACTCGCGATAACACACTGAAGAAGAATTGACACTTGGAGTTAAGATATTAAGTTGAATTTTTAAAGGAAGAAGAAATGTTCAAGACTGAACTTTCATATTATGGAGAACAAATTTTGGCTCAAGTACAGTATAGCGTACCCTCTAGAAAAAAATAAATACAGTGGACGTCCAATATAACGAATCTTATGTTGTAACCCCAATTTGTTAAATCGAACGATTTTTTGTTTGTTTTAAACCATACTTCTTGAAGAAATAAGTCTCACATACTCAGTTTTTAACCTTCTGCCTGTCCCTTGGGGTCTATTAGATCCCAGGCGGAATGAAAAACGGTTGAGCGGTCATCTACTTGTCGTCCCCCCCCCCCCCGAATTGTATGCCCTCCTCGACGGAACGGATATAAGAGTCCTTCCCGCTATACTGCACTTGTTCCAAAATTTTTTTATTTTCAAAGTATTCCACCACCATACCATGTATACATTCCAACAAATCTTACCGAGATCATTGTGATCACTGCCCGGTGATAATTTTGTTAACACTGTTGAATCAAGTTGCTGTGAGCAAGAAACTCTTTTTTGGACTTGGGCAGCAGCAGTTGTAGTCGGATATTCTGGTGGTGGTAATGTGCTAACAGTTTCTGCCGAGACCGTAGTAACACGTGCTTGTACCGGAACATGTGGCTGCGTTGAATGATGCACTCCTTGTAATCCGTGACACTGGTTTTGTTGCCTCAGCGTCTGCTGACACTGTTGCATAAGTCGATATTGGCTGCTGAGCTGCTGAAGGAGCATCTGCTGCTGCTGATTGAGGGTGCTTTGGTTCTGTTGCAAGAACTGAAGTGTTTGTAATTGCTGCTGTGAGAGGATATATGCAGGCTGTGCCGGGCGATTAGCCGGTTGCGACTGTAGCAAAGCTTCATCTTTAAATCGTTTCGACGGAACTGGACACTGATGAGGATATGGAGGCGGTGGACCTTGAGTTACCTTTAAGAAATTAGAACGAATTATTACACGCAACGTGACCGGAACCGATCAATCGAGAAAATGGCGACACGATTGCTTACTACATAGCAGTGTCACTTTTTACTGTACTAGATTGGCTCGAAAAAATGTAGTAGATACCATAGTGATTTCACTATGGTAGATACTACAAAGGCCAAGTAGATTTTATCAAAAATAATAATATGAAAGGCTTTTTGGTTTCGGCTATAGCGTATTAAACAAAGTGATAGTAAAAATGGCATATGCCTGTTCAAACGTCAAAATTTTCCTGAAAGCATAGCGTAGCTGTCTTCGTAAACGTACTAATGCAAAGCATCAGAGACTTTTATTTCCAAAGCGTTGTGAATCGAAAGGATTATTATGATCAACTTCGTTAGTCTTGCAATTCGCAATAGAGTTGAGCACATTAACCTTTTCAATTTCCAATGGTTTAATGCGTCAACGAAAGCAGCCCGTATGTGTGTACAATTCACAACGTCTAAGAAACACATACTAGGTAAAAAATAAACCGATGTTATTTGAAAGGGCAACTATTTTCAGTCCTATCATTGCCCTGTTATATACGCTTAGGGATGGCAAGATTAATCGAATGAATAGCGTTAATCGATTATTTCTTTTCAAAAAGCGATTTAATCGAATCGAATTCTACCTTGCGATTAATCGAATCATTAATCGATTAGTTGCCGATTAATCGCGAAATTGCCTTCGAATCGTTTGAGCATTGCTGCCACACTCAAATCGGTTGAAAATCTTAAAATGCCTGCAAACTTGCCCATGTAACCCTCACGGCATTTGTTTATTTCACACCACTGATTACAAAATTAAACCACATCACTAGCTTGCAAAAATTTGGCGCGTATACTAAGGGAAAGAAGCGTTTGTGCACTTTAGGTACGTTTTTATTGGTTTTTCGCTAAATTTACTGCATTTTTTCAATCTCGACACTCGCTTCTCCACTATATTGTGAATACGGCATCACATCCTTGACAACCTGATTGCTTTCTCTTTTCGTGTGATCTCAGTTAGCAAAGTGCTTTATTGTGCGAATTATTTACAAAAAAATGTCTAAGTTTATACGACTTCTAGTTCCTTCAAAAATCGGAGTTGAATATGACTAAGTCGATTCGACGAAGATTACCAACAACGTATGTAAAATATGATTACTCTTGTAGGGTTAAAAAGCTATTCCTAGATACTTTTTGCATAGGCATTCGCCGTGCTTTCCATGCGACATCCTGCCTATTAGCTTTCAAAATTAGTTTTTCTGCAAACAAATTTAAGCCAAAATTGTAATTTTATGTATCAAAAAAATTTAAAAAAAATTCAAACAAACCCTTTATTTGATCATAAAAAAGAAAAACAAAAAATAATCGAAAATGGCGATTAATCGATTAAATTCTTGTAATAAATTGCAATTATTTTATTAGCCATGCAATTAATCATTTGATACATTAATCGATTAGTAAATTTTTTTTGCCATCCCTATATACGCTATGGTTTAGACCAGGGATGAGCAACACGCTGCCCGTTAAACATGTTTATGCGACCCTCCAAGCATTTCTAAAATTGGATTTATTGTATCGATTTTGTTCTAATGGTTATTATAAATAAAGTTTGGAAAATTATTAATAAGTGTTACTTTATGTGCGGCCCGCCAAAAAATTTTACAATTTAAATTGGCCCGTTGATTAAAAATGTTGCTCACACTTGGTTTAGACTTCGTTTTTTAGTCGGCATTGCAATGTTTAAGTTTTCGTGTAATCTTGGGAATCTATTACAATTGCGGTATAGTCACAACACTGCTATTCAGTGATGCCAAGTGATGCATACAAAATTGAATTATCATTAAGTATTGCCATTTCGACATAAATTCAAAACAGGAAATATCATGATACATGACAGAATGTAATTCCATTCTATAGTAACAATGGTCTCAAATTGTTAATTTTTTGCGTACTTTGACAAAAACATAACAGAAAGATCAACCAATTCTCCCACCCCTTCTCCTTCCAACCAAGTGCGACACTGATGGTTGACTCATTCCTATTATATAACTGTCTCTTTTTTTCTAAAAGATAGCACGACTTTTGTTCTTAATTCACTTTGCTTAAAGCCCACGACAAAACGATAGCACAACTTTATTTTTTTAATTTTAAAAGTTATGTTTATATTAATCAATCAAACTTTATTTAATTGTATTTTATCATAAAATAATAAAAAACAAAAATAAATAAATAAACTAAAAAATCCCTTTCATTGTGTCACAAAACGACACAACATTTGTAACATAAGTTCTTTTAATATTTTATAAGAAAATTTAGTGGATCCTCCATTCTTTGTCACAACTTTAAGCATTCTGTTTGATAATGATTTAAATCAATTTTTAATTATTTTGTTAGGTACAGCTTCCAAGTGTGTTAATATGCTGTTTTTAAGATCTTCTTCGGACTCATATTGGCGGTTTCCTGCATACACCTCTGTGGCATACACCTTAGCAGTTTTCTATGATATTTAAATCAGGAGAACGAGCTGGCCATTCTTAAAGCGTAATATTATTGTCTCGGAAAAAAAACCCTGACTACTTTCGCCGTGTGAACAGCCGCATTATCCTGCTGAAATATAATGCTGCCTTTGACGAGTTGATGTACTCGGTGGAATACTTCATTACCAATTAAATAAAGGTAATCCACGCTTTCCATTTTTGGTGGTACAAATTTTATTTCGAACTTCCCTCGGTAAACAATTCCCGCCCATATCATTAAACTACCTCCTCCATATTGACGGCGGCTTAAGAGCTCCCCGTCTTTCCTGAGATCATGGTAATAATATGACCAGCCATCTGGGCCATCGAGGTAAAAAGAACCTGCCGCCAGCGTTTTCCCCCAATTAATTGAGCTTGTGGAAAATTTAATTTTCGCAATTCTTTACGTTTGATGTGCTGGCAATCGTGTAAAACTCTCAGAACATTTATTATATTTGTTTTAATATTCGTTTTTTCAGTAATTTGCCTAGCACTGAGGTGAGAATTAGAAGCTTCTCGTTTTTCTCAGTCAGATTGGCCATATTTTTGGGGATTTTTTAATAAATTATGTATAACTTTCCGACTTCTGTTCAAGTTTTCTGCTATTTCGCTAATTTTCATGCGCTTTATATGCAATTAAGAGTGACGTCCATTGCAGCTGTGCTAAGCTATATTCCTCGTCCCATTTTGTTCGAATCAGAGTTAATTTGTGCATAAAATAGAGCGCGAAGACAAATAAAAAAACGACAACTCTTCCATTCGCAACAGCACAATGTAAGCTATATTCGATTTCATCAACATGTGCTATCGTTTTGTCGTACTACACTCAATAATTTTACCTTTTAACGGTTTCTAAAGTCGGATAAGTCTCAAATCAAAGCTTTCTAGATAACTGTTGATCTCAACTTTCTTACAGTGTTGCCACTAAAACATGTTAAGGTTCATAGTTTTTTCAACAGATAAAAAAAATTAAAATTGCTAACGTTTTGTCGTGGACTGTATGTACACTCCGATGATAGCATGTCTGCTACTTTTGCCTTTTATTGATATTATAATGAATAAAACGTACTTGTACTATTATAAATATAATTGCATGACAATATCTGTGGCTATATGAAATATTAGTTTTAGGGATATCACTCTAGAAGATTTTTTTTTTTGGTTTAAACCATAGATGCGCACGCTGCTACTCGCAAGCAGCGTTGCACAGTGTCGCGAGTAGATGACGTAAATGTAGAAAAATAAGTTTGTAGTACTGAAGTAAATACCTCAATTTACTAAAATGTGAAAACGAATTTTAAAAATATCAATTTATATACCGATGGCAGGCCACCAAACATGCACTTTGTGAAGGTTGGTGACTTGGGTAGAAATTATTGCAATTTGTTTGTAAGTTCGAGGACTTTTGTCGAAAAATTTCCCATGGAACCTTATGTTAAACCAGTGGTCGGCAAATTTGACAATGAGATGGTGTTAGTGAGCGCAGTGAAATTTCTCTCCACTGCATAAAATTATACCTAAACAACGACTGATTGAGAGAGTGTACTGTGTACGTGTGCTGAGCGTACTGCTCATAGGAGTAACCTTTGCCGACCATTGATTTAAACATGTCGCTACTTTGGCTTTCGCGCTTTTATGTTTACCTTTTTGAAACGCTACCATAGAGCGAGCATTTTAGATTGTTAATATTATATAAGATAAGTTACGAAACAAAATTAGTGTAAAAACTGCGGATGCAGTTTTAAGGGTGCGGCACTCATTAGATAATGGATGCACTAAGTTTGAACCATCATTAAAAATTATGAAACTTTTTGTAAGCGAAGAAGTTTATAAAAGTGATTTTGATGATGATGAATATTTAGAGTTAAATCTTTAATTTAATTTATTTAAATTGTATGCCTTTAACCTTCACTGCGTGCTTGGGGTATACAGTTCCCCACGACGACATAAAACATTAAATTGTGAAGGTTTTTAATTCTAAACGATATATTTATACTTATATCGTTGGAAAGGTATTGATGAGAGAATTCTAAAAGCATAAACAGATATCTCATTTAAAGTATGATTAGGCAGATATAGCCAAAAAAAGCACACAAAATGTTTGTTGTGCTATGGGGAATAAATGACCCCGTTATTTATACCAATACATTTTGTATGCAAAACTTATCCAAGTTCTGAACCACTCAAGTTCTAAATCTCAAGCACACTCACCGGTGGAATAACAGATTCAAAGACGGTAAACAAATAAATAAAATAAAAATACTAATACAAAAAAACAAACAACAACATTAATAATATTTCATACTATAATGATAATGAAACAGCCGCCGTGGCTCAGTTGGTTAGTGCGCGGTCCAACGAGTCGCATGCAGAGCGACGCAAGATCGAATTCTGCATGTAGTAACACCTAAAAAAAAATAACGGGAAACTCGTTTTCTCTTTCGGTGGCTGTCCTCTCAGCTGGAAATGGCAAACCTCTGAGAGCAAAAATTGCCTATGAAAAAGCTCCCAACCTGCCGTTCGGAACCGGCATAAAACTGTAGGTCCCTTCCACCCGCGTACAAAATTCACACGCACAACACGGGTGGTTGCGGGAAGCTAGGCCTTAGTCTCGCGTAAGCGGGCTGTCGTGCCAATCAAATAATAAATAATAAATAAACATATAATGATAATATAATTATTTCAAAAATGGGGAACTCAGTTCCCCATTGCACGGGATTAGGGTGTAAAAACCATGCACAGAGTGAAGGTTAAGCTGATCTCATGTGTTATGTGTTTTGTTTTTGTTCAGTTCAGTTAAATGAATAAAAAAGGCTGCTTTTTTATAAAAACTTTAATTTCTTTAAAATTACGCAACTCAATATCGGCAATTCGAGCAACTTCGAACACAATTCACCAAAACAACACAATAATGGAAATTCGTGATATCCTCACACAACACCAACACAAATTAAAACTAATGTGGGTTCCCAGTCACGTTGGCATCAAAGGCAACGAAATCGGAGACAATGCCTCAAAATTTGCACTACAAGCGCCAATACTCCTACAACAGACATCGACTAAATCGGACATAAATGGGAAGAATGGGAAAATTACCAGCATTACTATAAAAAATACAACATGGAAGCCAAACCGACATCATACCCTAGTGATGCAAAATAATATACATAAAATATTTCACACGGTTTAAACTAGGACTCACATTACTTACACACCAACACCTAATGGAAAGAACAAGCGCACCTCTATACAAACTGTGCAACACCCAGCAAATCTCAATACAACACATCACAGAAGAATGTCATGTCATCAAACAAACACAAGAACAACTCAACCTACCCCCTATATCAGCCCTTATCAGTAACTTCACCAAAGAAAATATATATAATATTATGAACATTCTAAGAGAATGTGGCATCTTTTACAATATCTAATCAAATAATCGGCCGTAAGCCTTAGATGCTAGTGCCTTAGTTTTAAGTTTGTTTTATAATTTATTTATTAAATAAACTGTAAATAATAATAATAATAAAATAAAAAAAAATTAGGAAATGTTTCTAACTTTTGGGAGAAAATTTGAGTATTTTTTTAAGACTTAGGATAAAGTCATTTCAGGTATCTGGCAACACTGTTCTGAGCGCAGCTTCAGTGTTGTGTCAGACTTCACGCTCGTTTGCGGCTCGCATACTGCGAATATTTCTGTGACCGTAAGGAATAACAGCCAAAGTCGAGTTAGGACAAAATTGAGTTATTACCACCATTGCATTCGTCGTATTCAAATATACTACTACACAAAATTCTATGGCTTTTGCTCATAAAATGAATTTTTTACGCTCAAAAATTTAAAATTTATCTAGTGTAATCTAAAGACAATTCAAAAATTAAAAGTGCTCTCCTGAAAACTTCATAAAATTCACTTTGGCTGTTATTCCTTACGGCCACAGATTTACGTTTTTGTATTCACTGAGTATTCATATAAATCAGAAAATTTTTAGGGCTGAATGGGAGATACAAAGTTTTTTTCTTTAAACACTTCTAATAAAGCGCAATGCTTATTTTGCAGGCATACGATTCCTGGTAATCGTTTTTTAATTTTCAAAGACATTACAAAACATGGCTTTGATATTTTAACGCTAACAATATTTTTCAAGTTAAAATATAAGAGCTAAAAAAATGTACGCCTTAAGACAACTGGTTCCTAATTTCATTGGTTTTTCAACTGGTTTTTTGTAAGTCAATTGGACAACTAGTTGTTCAAGTAGCTGTCAGCGAATGCAGAAGTCAGTCAGTTCGCTTCTAATCGTCCACGTTTTGTGTGCGCGTTCATAGGCAAGAGGAGCATATAAAACTGAGAAACACGCAACAGAGGTCAGATAAGCAACAAAATTACGTTACGTCTAAAGTTCAGCCTATTACCCCGTTTATACGACAGCTCAAGTCGCTTTCAGTCAATACGCATTGAGTCAATACAGTAGTATAAACACGATTTCAAACCGCTTCGAACGTTCTTAGCGTATCGAGTCAAAGCGCTTTTCAAATGAGTTTTTAAATTTTCAAGTCGCTTCGAAAATGCATATAAGCGGTTTAACATTTTCAAAGTGCCTTGAAAATCAGCTGATGGTCTTGTCCACTCAATTTTCTGAGCATTTTCAAGTAACAAACAAGGACCCCAACAGCTAACATTTATAAGACGTCAAAAAAATAGGAAAAACGAAAAAATAAAAGCATACTTTTCAAACCGTCAATTCAGTCAGTCAATTCGCTTCTGAAATCAATGTAATAAACACCTGGCTCGAAAGCGTATCGAGTCAATGCAAATCGACTGGGACCGACGTATAAACATGGTATATGATGCTTTGATTGTTGCATGTTTTGTCTTGGGTGATTTCAGTTGCAATTTAACGTGGTTTGAGCAGTAGAGCTGCAAAATTATCGATAGTCGAACTATCAGATAGTTTCGATAGTTTGGAAAAAACTATCAGATAGTGTTGATAGTTTGGAAAAAACTATCGATACTATCGCAGCCAAAAAACTAAACTAATTAAAATTTTTATTTTGAAATTATTTTTTAAGTATATTTTAGACCATTATAAAGTATATTGATGTATATTTTTAAACATTAAACGTTTTCAACGCAATTACAGCAGCTAACACGATAAAAACCCAAACTCAAGAATATGTTTCCGCGCTTGAAGAAACATGTACATAAGTCATCTCACTCGCCCTCTTTGACAAAATAACAGATACTA
Organism: Melieria omissa; assembly: GCA_963971225.1. NCBI lineage: Eukaryota > Metazoa > Arthropoda > Insecta > Diptera > Ulidiidae > Melieria > Melieria omissa. The sequence goes on from OZ020267.1 coordinate 118,047,308, forward strand.
GTATGTCGGCTTCTCACATTTCGGTTCAAATTCGGTTTATAGCACCGGTCATGCTAAACATTTCTTTACAATCTTGTCAGATTTTTTTATTATCTGACAATTTTTTCACGAATTGAAGAAGACACATACATTTTTTCGAAAATCGACCAAATTCAAATAAAATGTACCAATCTGCATTAAATGAAAATTAAAAAATTAATCTACCAAATTTGGTAGAGTTTTACCAAAGCGTCAACATTCGTGTTGCCCTGATCGAAAACAAATGGCAGCGAATAGATAGTATCGATAGTAACGAGAACCATCGATAGTGAAGTGAAAATGAACACTATCGATACTATCAATAGTACCATCGATAGTTTTGCAGCTTTATTGAGCAGCAATGAATTGTGGGAGCAGTAGTGGTTGGTATAAGAATATTTTTAATTCTTTTAATTCAAAATTAGTTAGTTTAATTTTTACAGATAAAAGCTGTTCTCTCTTGTAAGGCGGGAAATTAAAAAACCTCAGCGTTGTTCTATCGAAGAACGGCTTGAAGACAACTATTTAACGGAATTTTGAAAGGTATTTATTAACTTATTCATTTAAATGTTTATTAATTTCTTGCAGATGAGGTCCATGATGATTAGGAACTGGACATTACATTGCGTTAGGCCCTTTTTTGCATATTATTAAGTTATATTTGTTGTTAGGTAAATATTTCTCATATGCAGTGACAATTGTTTTTGTTTGTTATTTTATGAAAATGTCAAATTAAATTTTATAATAATTTAAAAAAGTCCAATTGTTTTCAAGTGGTTGGAAAACTAACCCATAATTAACTAGTTTCCAAACTACTTGCTTTACAACTGGTTTATAAACTGTTTTGCTTTGGACTGACTTTTGACTAGTTGCAAATGAATGCAGACGGGGACAATTGTTAAAAGAGTGAGATTGCTCCAAGGAAACGAGTCGCTTCTGAAGTCAGCGATGACTGACACGCGACCAGTTGAAAAACTACATTTGGACCAGTCCGATTTTCTACAGGGTGGTTTAAACTATACTTTGGAGTCATAAAAAGAATATCCAGTTAAGTGCCTTGGAGCATGCGATGAGCGCTCGCAAAGTTACACATGCATTTTTATCGAAACCATTTTTTGTAAACTGGGTGGACAAATCACTCGAACAGCTAACAGTCCGATTATTTGATTGGGAGTGAAAACGCTGAATTCACTGGTTTTGTGTGCACCTTGGCTATGCAGTTGGAAAAGTATTGCATTTGTTTTATAAATTTGATAGCTGGGACAAAAACAAAGCGAACGAGGTGCATATAGACGTAAAATTCAAATCAAAATTCATTTTCGGGGGTCAAATCACGCATTTAGCAAAGGAATGGAGCTTGTCCGATTATGCGATTGAGCCACTGTATATCTTCCTGTACTTTTCGTCTTGCGCAGTCATTGCAATGTAATGTGCTTGGGACAGAGAGTTTTTTTGATGGCAATTATACTTTGTGCAGACATGTCGACATGACATGTCGCCAGAAATTTTTAACGCGGCCTATACTAAGCCGAAAATTTTGCACAAAACTAACATTGAACAACTCATTGCACATTAGTTACATATCATCAATGGGCTTTTTCGAGGACAAAAATATTCAAGTTTTTGATTGGCCACTACGAAATCCTGACTTAAATCACATCGAGCACCTTTGGGTTATTGCTCGAGGAGTTTACGCAAAAGAACGACAGTTTTATTCAAAGATGGATTTTAGAAAGGCGATTAAATAGGTTTAGGCTTGAATACCGGCACAAACTTTTCAGAATCTTATTTTATGTGTGCCTAAAATATCTTGGAAATGGGTAAATTATTAAAAAACTCTTTGGAGTACCTTGAGCTATGAAAACAATTTTACTTTACTTTAGTTAACTAATTGCGATTTCTTCTTATAGATATAATTTTTTTTGTTTAGATATATTTTACAATAAATATTTCAGTAAAACTATTTTAGCTAAATCAATTGTTTAAGGAAAATGTAACAAAATCCAAGCTCAAATTTACGACTGAGTGCAGCTCGCAAAAATACATGGGAACAGAAGAGTATAATATACCGAGGAGATCACTACCGTGTATTGACATGATAAATACAATGAAGTTTATGTTAATACAATATCAACACACTGAAAATAATTAAAATATGCCCATTCGAAATATGTATGAATATGCAAGTCATTTTCGAATGCAATTAAAATATATTGAAAAAGTAAAGAAAAGTTAAGAATTCTATTATCTCTGAAATATTAAAATCATATCTTTGTTATGTTTAAATATATTAATTGTATATCTCTTTGATTGTTTATTTTGAAATTTTATCTACGAACAATGTTTACGTAGTAAGATGGTAATTAGAATTTACTTTTTTAATAAAAAATAGTTCGAAAAACTTTTATATGAATTTTGCATTCTGCCAAAAATATAACTGATGGACCACATCATTTCCCGAAATTACGTGCTTCGATAAATATTTTTTACAAACAAGAACAAAAATCAGACAGACAAAACTTGCGTACGAAAAAACGTTTGTGCGATCGCTTTGCAAAATCAACCACCATTTCAATGTGACGAGAAAAGCCAAGTTGGCTTGCTGTGGAAAACAACAACATTGCGTGTTGTTGTCGAAAACAGAATGAAGTACCAGTGCCTGGTAACTTGCAGCAATGTCAGCGTTTTCAAATTGAAGCACTCTTGCTGTGAGTAATGTTCTGAAAAAGGTTTGAAAAAGTCAATCCTAAGTAGCGAAACTTATTTGTAGCCGCACACTAGTGGCAGTGTTGCCGTACAAGCAGTGTTACCCATAACGATTTTCTGTTCGTTTTGGCAGTAAATTCGCTGCCTTTTTTCCTGACTGCTCTTTCCAATCATGAAATAAAGAAATGTTTAAAAGATTAAATATTTTAAGGAAACTGTAAAGTTACTTTAGAAATACAATAGTTATTACCACAACTGATTAAAATAAAGAGCATATGAACACAAATTTCAATTTTGCTTTCGTACAAATAATTTCATGATGAAAACTTAAAATAATCAATATCAAGGTGATTTTGTTTTTGTACAAGGTAAAATGTGAGCGACAGTTTCTTGCAATAAATTATCTCAAATTTTCTGCGTTTCAGTAATGTTGTGCATCTTCATAACTCTTAATACGTACTAAAAATATGTTTTTATGCATTTTGATTGGTAATACAAACGCACAACACGATAATTTAATTTAATATGTCCCGTTATCCAGGACACAGCAATCAATTTTTGTTGAAAAGTATATGTGTGCGAGTTTTCGTTACTTCTCTGTAGTACCATCTCTATTCGCAACTTTCTGCACTTGAAACGTTCTTAGGTTTGCTCTACTTTTGGTTCTGCACACAGCTGATGTTGCTACATATAGCTCTTTCAACCCTGACTTGTTTTTGTCATTTGTTAATACATTTTATATCATCGACCTTCCAACTTCTTAACCCTAATTCCCAGAATTTTAAAAGTAACGTAAACCCAGAACTGAGACTTTCAGGCTCATATGAGCTAAAGTACTGCAAAACTCAATTTATTTTACTTTTCCAAATCCAGTTACTACTTAAAAAGTTGTAAGTTCTACATTTTAAGTAAAGAACTTGTGAATACAGGGTCCACTGAAAAACAATTGCTTCTGCGAAAGTATAATTAATTAATGCAGATATTCACATCTTTGCCAAGTTTGGGTAGAAGTGGAATGGAGATTCGTTTATTGTAAACATGTTCCTGCGTTTTCAAATATGACACCGACTTTGTTAACGTGTACCAGAATTTAACGCCTGCGAACTGACCTTTTGCAGTAATATAGAATCTATTGTTCTCTAAGTTATCGCTCGTAGATATTCGCGGCTATAAAAAAAAAAAATTGCCAGTTATCGTAAAAACAACTATCTTTTGCTATCTGTACTCTCATTTCAGTAAGGACGTGTTTTAAGCCATATGGCATATGGTGCAATATCAGCATCATCAATCAAATGCATAAAGAAAGCTAAAGGCCTTTCATCAGGTTTGCGTTTTTTGATATACCCATAATACAAATTGTGTTTCTTCCGAGTGTACGAATATTTATCGGGATTGGAAGACATATTTTTTTTTTGTTCCGTGTTCACTCCTCTCTGGAACATAGGGCCTTCACAAGACAGCCTTGTGTTGGTTACGTTAATCAGTTGTGTTGTTCTGCCAGGATAGGTGATTAGCCTGCCGCAGGTAGTCCTAAGTGATGGAGCCATCTAACGCCGCTCAGGAACTTCGCCTCCGTTCGAGCGCCATCTGAGGAGGTTACAGCAGAATAGTTAGGGACCTCGCTAGATCAATTTGGTGCGCTGTTTTCGCAGTTGTCCGCTTCCCTTGCAGATGTCGCTCCTGCACCGTGTCTAACTGTTTATTTGTTTGCTTTTATCAGCCGCACAGCGCATAATTGCGCGTACTATTGCGTGGAAGTGTGTGGAATAGGAATAATTGGGTTGGGAATCCATGAACTACAAGACATACACTGTATGAACTAACATCAGCTTCGGCAAGGCATAAATTCTTCAAAATATGTCGTATATTGTATTTTAAAAAATTTTAATTGACTTCATCCAATGCTAACTAGATAAGTGCTAGGCTCAAAAACTATAAACTTAAAACGAAAATGCACCTAAACATGAAAAATAAAAAATATTCTTCCATGTGGTGGAAAAAAAGTCAAGGAATTCTGTAAATTTAAAGTAAATTAAAGTTTTTTGTTCAAATGAGCTTCTGAGGTTCACTTCTGGGGTTTCGTTAAAATTAAAAAAAAGTACAACTGTCCAAAATGTTAAATTTATAAATGCACTATAATTCTAACATTCCATTAGAGGATTACATAAAATATTGGAATCGAAAATCTTTTGGTATAGGATTTACCACCATTTGAAATCTTTAGTGAGAATGTGAGGCTCACTTCTAGGAATTAGGGTTAAACATTCTTTCTAGGCGCCATTCAGAGCTGTATCAAGTTTGCAGGTATTTGTTCAAAATACATTTCCTCTGCCGAAGTTCGTTGCTCTCTATTGTCCATATTTTAAAAGCTACACACATGAAACTATGATCAACTAACTAAGATCAAGTATAGTATTGGTAATAATAGCTAATCGTGAATATAACATAACAAAGTTATGCTTTGTGAAGTGCTGCTAGATTTCAAGTGAAGCAGTTCTTACATTCTCGACGGTAATACGCAGCCGTTTTTGATTTATTGGAACCTTTGTTTTATTAACCACTTACTTAGCATTTTTTGACCAAAAAGCGAAATAATTTTGTTAAAGTACAATACATTTCTACAAAACTTGATTAAGAGAAACACCCCTACGAATTACCATGGACAATAGAACATAAACTATCATATGTTTTAGTTTTTTCTTTCAAGTCTTACACTTTATGAGAAACCCGCCCTCCCGTTTGGGAGTAACAAAATGCGATTTCAAAGGGTGACACTTGAGCCGCCCCCTTTTTGATTAAAAAGATATCAATGTTTTTTCATATTTTAATATGTGTTCAATAAACTCTGTCAGTAAATTCTCTCATCCTTGCTAGGGCTTTTTTAGTCCGGTAAGGTTTAACTACCCCTTAGCCCTCAAATGCATGAATTATTTTCATGATTGTTCAACGTACCATCTTGTTTTTAAAGCAAATTACGAGGAAAACATTTTTAATACTAGCAAAAACAATCGGTGTTCAGTTTCTGTTACAAAAACTTGTATCGGGGTTTAACTTGAAGTATGTACAAAACATTTTCACATTGTTTATTTGTCAAATAAGTATACGAAAAAATAAAGTCAGCTACTTCACTTTGTTGAACACACTTTGGGATATAAATGTATACGCCTTTATGAATTAATATATAGGGGAATTCTTTGTAAGGTGCCATCCCACAGCTTTTTTGCGCATAGCTCTTTAGAAAATTAACGTATCGCCAATTCTAATATACCGTTGCAAAGAAGATTTAAAGACCTATGATCCAAGGTAACACTGCATTTGAACTTTTCCTAAATACGAATTTGACAGGCAATTTCCCAAAGTGTTCAAAATCGACAACCTAAAATTTTTTAATGTAAAGTGCCACCCCCTAAAAAACCGCTAAAACGTTAAAATCTCAAGTAAAAATGCATGATTTAGAAAATTTACGAAAGATTGTTGAATTTAATTTGAATTGAATAGAAAATGACCGAAAGCAAAATGGAAATTAATGGTAACGAATAAAACGAATAATTGTATGGAAATTAATAATCAAAACTGAACTAATTTATTCCTCATGATAGGATTAGAGAAAAATTGAGCAATAAAAAGTTATTTTGCCGATATAGGACCACAAAACAATGAAAAAAGGGGGTGGCACCTTACAAAGAAAAAAAGGTGGCACTTTACATTTTTATGCCGTTTTGGAAATCATTATATAAATGTGTTCCTTTTACGATATGCTCGGATATCATTTCGGATTATGAAAACCCTTTAAAAATTAAGTCCAACACTGATATTAACCTTAGTTTTTTATAAGTTTTTGGTTACTTTTTCACCGCAAGAAAAACCTTCAGTTTTCATTTTTATGTTTTTTCTTAACCAAATTTGACACTTTGATTTACCCAGACCGTGTTATTGCGTCTGTTCCCTTAAAAACCACATTAAAATTGATGTTGACATATATACCTTAAATGGCAATAGGCATTTTTTTCTTGGATTGCTGGAACGTCGAAATCGAGCAGGGGTGGCACCTTACAAAGAATTCCCCTATGTATATAAATGTCGTTGTGAAAGATATGAAAAATGTTTTGAGTTTTAGGCAAATTACAGAAACAAGGAAATCTCCGATTTATATGTATGTGTAGTTCAGAAGTGTATAGTTATTATAGTAGAAGATTGTAGATCATACTTACAGAGCTGTGCGAGTTTTTGACGTACTGACGCTGTTGTATATGCGATGATTGTTGCTGCTGCTGCTGTCGCGAACTCATCTCCAGTGAAATAGGCAGATTCCAAGCTTCCTCAATTGAACAAAGTTGCCTTCTTTTTGAAGTTATACTTGGCATAGGAGCTTGAGCTAGCTGTGTTTCTAAAAATTTTATACGTTGTATAAGACCTTTGCTCAACCCTTGGCAATCTCTTGTTAAGCTGCTCGTCGCCCGTAATATCGCATCCGAACTACCCTTACTATCATTTGCTGAACTGGACGATTGCGTATTCTGAAAGTTAAACACGTGAGTTTTTTTGAGAACAAACAGCAAACTATTGCACTTACACTACGTATGCTTCTCGTTGCATTTAAGTAGCACGCATAGGCATCTCTAGGTTGTCCGCAACTTTCATATAAAATCCCTAAGTTAGTCCATGCCGCTTTATGGTTTTTATCTAATTGAACTGCACATATATATGCTTGTAGCGCATCAGTTGGTTGGTTTTGCTGCTGATACAATACGCTGCATAATAATAAACAAAAAGGGTCAGCATTAACTACCAAAACATAGCTTGTTGAGTTAAACCATAAAAAGTGAAATTTATTTAAGAAAATCCTGATCAGTTAAGCTAAATTAAACACCAACATCGAAACTAGGCCTTGCTTCCCAAAACCATCCTTGTTGTGGTGGTGTGTATGAAGGGAACATACAGTTTTATGCCGATTTCGAATCGCGGCGAGTGGTGGTCTGATTGGGATTTTTTCATAAGCAATTCTAACCTGTGCTTTGTAATTTTTGGCTTAGAAGGAAACGAACAAACAAGCTTGTTTTCATATTTAAGTATCGGCTACGACGATACTAGGTGCTGCACAATGACCGAGGGACTTTGAAACTACAACAAAGCTTAACATTTTTAAATATTTGTATTTCTTAATCTAGTACAAATGTAAAACAATCAAAATGCTTCAAAAGCTGATTTAGAATGAGAGACAGACATATGCGGAACCCAAAAAGAAGTTCTACATTATTTAAAATCGCCACTAACCCTTTCCGACGTGAAAATAAACCGGGCTGTATGAATTGTATGGGCTGTAGCCCAACATATTGGACATTGTGACTGAAAGGGTTAAATCAATAGAATCCTTGATACTGAGTTTCTACAGAGCAGAAATATTTAAATATTGCAAAAATGTATATAAATGTGAATATGTGAATTTATAAACTCATAGAAAGGATCTCATATATAGTTAGGTAAGCTAGTTTGTACTTTTTTTTTAGCAATTATTTTACTTTCAGATGTTTACCATTCCCGCCGAAACAAAAATTGTTTTATATTTTGCTCCTGGCTATGGGGAAATCGAGCTACCCCGGTTCTTCATATTTTGCAACAACTGCCAAAAGAATATTTTTGTTAATATGTTGATCCAGCAGAAGCAACGCAATTATCATCAAAAACAGTTTTCAGGTGAAGAAGATAGTGATAGGAATAAAAACAGTAGTTTTGAAGTAGGTAGAGATGTGTGCTGTGAATTGATTTGTGGAAAAAGATTTTCGAAAATTTTGAATTTTGACATTTTCATACGTAGTGTGCGATATATCGATATATTTGCTTACCCTATAGAACACCACGTATCTGCGTTCCCTTCGCTCTTCTCCACTGAATTTCTGTATGCTATGAATGCATCATGAACTTTATTGATTCCGGCGAAACATCGGCCTAGTAAATAAAGTGATTGTCCAGATTTCGGATTCGCCTCAATTGACTTTTGTAAGCAATGTATTGCGTAATTTTCTCGTTGCTTTTTATCTCCTAACGATTCAACACAGTGATACATCCATCCTGCAGACAAACATTCCATCTAACAAATAAATTTTAATTGAAATCAATCTAAGCTTACCCAACTGCCTGTATATATCTGCCTTCAGATCCAGGGTCAGCTCTTTATCATTGAGGAGATGCTCGTACCCCTCCTTAGCTGCTTTATGCTTGTTTTGAACTTCATATAAATGTGCAATGTGAAATTGAACTAGCAACGATAAATATATAACAATATAATTACATCAGTATGACTAAAAGCGTTAACTATAGATTAAATGTAATTTACGTACTCTGAAGTTTTGTAAACGTGCATGGAGCCAAATCAATCTGTGCGAGTTGTAAATGTTTTAGTGACAACTTGTATTCTCCAATCACTTTTAACATCAGCCCAAGACGTAAATGGGCTTCATTTGATCGCGAAAAATTCGGGTCCTGGTACAACAAGTTACGAAATGCCCTTATAGACCTGAAACGAATAAAAAAAGTAAAATGTATAATTAGTACAAATAATGTTTATTTGACTAAAAGAAACATAGAAGGAATGCATACAAAATATAACATTTTGTATCTGCAGAATGCAGTGTTGCTCTCAAATTTCTGGATTTTATATTTCGCTCATCAGTTGAACGATTATAATTAAAAACGCCAGTAGAGAACAGAAATTTGTATTTTTTTATGATGACGGATACGTTACAAAACCTAGTAATACTATACAAATCAGACGACATTCGTGTACATTTCTCACAGATACTGCTGTACCGTTAAACCAGCCGGAATTTGTCAATTTTACTAAACAAATATAACTAATGTCCCTTTTGTCCTTGCAATATTGAACTAACAGCCGTTTATAGGATACATCCAGCAGGCAACAGTCAAAAGTGACATTTGAATTTATGGTCATCGAAATAAGCTCGTATGTTGCGACACGATGACTTCGGGTTTGTTCTAAGTTCTGATATCAAATGGGATTCATAAAAAATTCTGATATCAAATGGGATTCATAAAAAAAGGATAACATAAACTTCATTTCAATATTGCAGGCAGATGCTTTTGACTCAATTTAAATTTAAATATTAATGCAAAATCACAAAAATATCAAATGATTTATATTTCGTGGTAAAGGGAGTTCCACAGGCTACAATATGGTGACAAACTTATTGCACCTAGTAATAGATTTTTTCGAGAAAAAAATCCGTTAAAAAAAAATTTTTATAAAAAAACTGTTTTTGCTTAAAACATTTTATTAGTACATCTTACGTATCTAATGTTACACATCAAAAGAAAAATATTAAAAAGACCTTTCGTTTGATACCCATATCGTGTGAATCAGTTGGAGATTGAGTTTTTTTTGATAAAAAGTTTGAACTTGGACCCCGAGCCACGCCTTTTATGGGCGTTTGCCAGGCAAAATTTTTAGTTTATTTGAATCAGGAGCCAACCCTCTATATAAAAGCATACTCATTTATTTTTTCACGAGGGTTCGCTACACTGCATTTATGCCGCGATGACTTCTGCACCTGAAGCGGTGCCGTTAAAGCGACTGTTCTGTGATACTTATTTAAAATTTAATACACAAATTGTATTTCTGTTTATATATCGAATCGTACACTACACACAAATAGAAAATCATTTGAAACCATATTTTGCACTAGAAACTTTTGTATTTGGGGGGAGGGTTTGAACCCCTGTATGCGCTACTGGTGATGACACTGTACTCCACTCAGACACCAGTACATTTAACACCACAGAGCAACGAGCAGAGCAATAGCGGATATTATTTGTTCTAATACAGATAACCACGGCCCGCGATCTTTTCAAATGCAGTGTAATGGAAACATGAAGTAATATGCTTACATAGCGAATGACTTGCATTGGCGGCTATTGCAGATTGTTACCCCAAAATTCACAGTAAAGCCAATAAGAACTTTCAGAAACCCATCTTCGATAAGTTATAATTAAAATTCTACTTCCAAGAACGAAATTGTGTAATGTCATACAGCACAACCTATGCAAATCGTACGGCACGCATGCCCTCATAGCAACTTTATGAGTGCCTACGTGACCATCCGTTCTGCGTGCACAGGCTTCGACAAGCATTATTTAAGTAGTGGTTCAACCCTAAGTTTTCACAACATATTTTCAAAACAAAAGACTAGTAGAATGCCGCCAGCACACCAACACACCCTGATCCATTCTGACCGAGTCTTTGTCAATCACTTGTACAATGTATGGTAGATGTGAAAAACACGACGTCGGAATAAAAAAACAAGTCGCGAATATTTCAATATAGATAGCTTCATTCCAGTCCAGGTGTTCGGCTGCAACAATACCACACAAATTAAGAAACCGACATTAGTTCCTTAAGAAGTTAGTCGTATGCAGAAAGCAAACGGTTACTGGTGCATTACGAACGTTGCATTGCACTCTACTGCTTTCACGACGTGTTAATAAACGTTTTAGAGAAAAGGAAATAGATACATACACAGACGAGGGCTAGACAGTGGCAACATCATGAGCATGAGCGACGAGACGGTGGCTCCCCTCTTAAAAAGTTAGTGTACACATCCCAACATCAGAAAAATCAGTATAAATGTTGGCTTTTGATGTCGGTCCACACTTTCTTGTTTATCTCAAACTGCGGCTCCAGTATATTAGAACATGCGTAACACGAGGACCTCGATGTGTTCCCGACGGCAGAGCTAGTAATTTTTTTTTTACATATTAAAACATGCAATTATTTTGCAACAATCATTCGTACAGTAACACTTATTTGCACTTAAAATCAACTTTCCTATGAAATCAATTTAATGAGTCACTCGCGGTTATTAATGAATATATATTTTCATTGACACTACATTAATACAATAACATTTAATTAAAAATAAAATCACTTAATGGCAGTGAAAAATAAATATGGCGGAAATACCCGCTCACGCACAATACGTCGTCCTCGTTAGCAAGAGTTTAGTGAACTAAAAGAAAACAATGCAACGTTTTGATGTAAGCGCATTATCCCACAGCATTGCCAGGTCGGATTTTTTACTTAGCATGTAATGTGATAATTTTGTGACGACTTTCGAATTGACATTTTTAACTTGTAAGATAAAAATATCGCACAAATTGCCTCCTTAAAATCAAATTTTTAGGAGGCAAAATCTTTTGATCCTGCAGGAACAATGCAATCAACAAACAAAACAAACACACAAAATTTGTCCAGTTAACACCATTGCGGTCATTTGACCGTTTTGCATTTTTAAATGGATATATTTTCTGTATTTGTTCAATCAACTTCTCCTTTCGTGGCTTTTATTTTGCTATAGATTTCTACAATTGGGTAGAAGTATTAAGCGAAAAATATATATTTTTTATAAACAATTTTTAAAAACGATTATTTTCTTGAAATTATTATTTTATTATTTACAATGAAAAATAAAGAAATAAAGAACGGTTCACAGTAAATCGGTACACATAAAACGCTCTATATCTCAAGAACAAAAAAAGCCACACTTAAAGTTTTTGAGTATAATTAAAGGTAATTTATTTATCTTTAAAATAAGGTCGATGAAGGAATTATTCTATTGCACTATGTATAAAATTTCGGGTCTGCTTTTTGACCGACGCCATCAGACTTTGAACAGATGCTCTATTGACATTTGCAGCGTAATGGTTCCAATTAAGAAGCATTGAGTCAGCATTTTTTATTACACCCCCATTTTTTTTTAATTTGTATTTAACAATAGTCCAGCATTTTTCGATTGGCCGGAGCATGAAGCAATTGGGTGGATTGAACTCTTTTGGCAATATTTCTACATTATTTACATTGTACCAGTTCAAAGCTGCGTTTGAGTAGTGAACTGTTGCCAAGTCTGGCCAAAATTTTACAGACGACCGCTGATAACGTATAAAAGGCAATAATCTTTTCTGAAGGCATTCTTTGATATACATTTGGGACGTCATTGTACCAAACATCACGAACGCCCTACTCTTCAGGCCACAATTGCAAATTGCTTGCCATATCATGCATTTCTTTGCATATTTGTCGACTTTCTTACATTTATATTTAGTGCTAACACCTCCACGGTATAAGGAAACATCAAATTTTTGTCCTTCAATTTGATTAAAATCTAGCTTCACGTATGCCTCATCGTCCGTAACAATACAGCCTTAAAATTTCGTCAACACTTTATCATACAGCAAACGAGCACGTGTTTTTGCATCACAGTTCTGTTAATTGGAACGATTGGGATATTTTATAGCACGATATGATTTTAACCCCGCTCTTAGTCGTATACGTTAAGCTGTGCCTTTAGAGGTTCCCAATTTTCTGGCAACATCATTACCACACAACCCGGAATATTTTTTAAGAGCACGTATCACACGATTGCCCAAATAAAAGTTTCTTGTGCCGATTTTTTTATACATTCTTTGAGCTCCATTAATGCTTAATGTACTCTGGTATTTTTTATAACACTACAAACTGTCGTTTTTGGTAACTTCAACAATTTAGCTATCTTTTTTCCCGACCAAGTAGGATTGGTTAGTTTTCAGTTGGTTAGTGCGCGGTCCAAGCGAATGCAGAGCGACGCAAGTTCGAACACTGCATGTAGTAACACCTAAAAAAAAAAAAAAAAAACGGGAAACTCGTTTTCTCTTTCGGTGGCTGTCCTCTCAGCTGGAAATGGCAAACCTCTGAGAGTAAAAATTGCCTATGAAAAAGCTCCCAACCTGCCGTTCGGAACCGGCATAAAACTGTAGGTCCCTTCCACCCGCGTACAAATTCACACGCACAACACGGGTGGTTGCGGGAAGCTAGGCCTTAGTCTCGCGTAAGCGGGCTGTCGTGCCAGTCAATTATTATTATTAAGTAGGATTTTCAACGAATTTGTTCACTTTTAGTTTTCTTTGTGTGTACTCCATCGTTAATAACTTCGCGTAATGACAACAAAATCCAATGAAAATTCAATCATATAACGACACATTCATTGTCAACAGAATCCCATTAAAATTTTTTAGTACAAGAGTGTTACAACTCAGCAGTAAACGGTAATGTGTGTACCGATTTACTGTGAACCGTTCTTTAGGTAAGTTTTGTTTGTTATCAATATATAATTTTAATTTTTTCTAACTTGACTCTTGGTCCGAAGCTATTTCGTATTCACCTTCGCCATCACTTCCGGGTAACGAATGCTTAATGGAGTCGTGCAAAGTAACTGGTATATTAAAAAATGATTTTTAAAGATCCAGATTTCTAGCTTTATCTTATTTTAAAGCTTAAATTTCGCCAAATAGCCATTAAAACCTTTTTTTTTTTGCTTTTATGGTATTGTGGGCCTTCAATTGTATTTGTGTGTTAGTTATATTTTTCCATTACTTGGAGGGTGGTAGTAAACTGCAGTTTTTCTGTAATCAAATACCTTTGGAGTGGCCGGTTTTCAGCAAAATAACCCTCATGACTCCCATGACTAAGGCATCGAGACCAATAATGTGTTTACAGTATTTTTCTATTCGAAACCTTGATGCGTAGTCGGTCGCTCCTAAGCATAACTTTTATAATCGTAACTTCGGCTTCGCGACCAAAAATATTTCTGCATTAAAATACCTTTTAAGTGGGCGGCCTTCGGCCAGGCTTAAAAAAAATAACCTTCATGGGGTAACTAGAGTATCGGGATCAGCAAAGTGCTAACAGTATTTTTGTATTCAAATCCTATGATTGCAAAACATCGCGCCTAAACAAAAGCTTTCACAAGCGCCATTTCAATATTGCAAACAGATGATTTAAACTAGGTTTAAATATTGTAACGATGAGGCACCCTGTCGCTGTGCTATGCATGAATGCTTTTACGGGCATACTTTTAGGCACGCACTTTAGAGTACAACAGGCTTGCTATAATTTCGATATGGCAAGAATGGCTCCCGATGGTAATAGGATGTGCGAGAACGATCGAGAGATAATCCAATTGGAATGCACAAGAACAATCGGCGCGACAAGCAGACAAGTATAAAAGGCAGCCGGGGAGCAGCGCAGAGGACAGTTTTATTTGAGCAAGTAAACGGAAAACATGCAATAGTCCAATAAGCAGTAGAAAGTATAAAGATAAGCAAAGTGTAAATTTGTAAATAAAGTGGTTTTGTAATGCGTTTTGCGTTTACTAATTGAAGTGGTTTTATTTATCAAGCACAATCTAGAGAAGCCTAAAGAGCTAATTTTCGTAACAATATAAAAGCAAAAACACAAAATGTGTCATATGTCTTAATATCATTAAGGGAATTTCAGAGGCTACAATATGGTATTAAACCTTAATAATCGATTTTTTTGAGGAAAAAAGTCGGTTTTTGAAAAATTTGTGAAAACAAATTGTTTTCGCTCTAAACTTTTTATAAGTTTAGATTACGTATCTGATGTTGGACATCAATAGAAAGGTATGAAAAAGGCCGTTCATTTGGTACCTATATCGTATAAATCGTGTATTTTGATAGCAACTTTGAACTTTGATCCCGAGCCACGGGTTTTGTGGGCGTTTTCCAGGCAAAACTTTTAGTTCATTAGATTTAAGAGCCAAACCTCTATGTAAGAGCATATTTTTTTCACGAGGGTTCGCTATACTGCTTTAATGCTAAACTAGTGCTTCATACGTGACGTAAGGATGGCCAAAATCTGCAATCACTGATTACTGATTTAGATTACAGAGTAATCAGTAGGTATCGGATTTATATGCACACAAACTATGGACGAAATATACAAAATATATGCAGAACATATGCACTCCGTCCAGGTCGAACCGCTGAAGAAACATGAAATTTGCAGTGTAGGTATGTACATCTTGAAAAATGAACCTTCGTTAAAAAGGGAGTTTTTTGAAATTCGGGGTCTAAAAGGGCAAAACATGGGTTAAGGTGTTGTATGAAGAAACGCATTTTAATGAGCCTTTTGATAATAAGTTTGGTGAAAACACTTCAAATAGAAAATAATTCAACACATATTTTTCAATTTTTCGAAAATCAAATCGTTTTCACTCACATATTCTAACAGATTCTACGTTGAAACCACATAGGAGATAAGCGGACATATTAACCGATATCGTATCGATTCAAAAATAAAATCTAACGCATATTTTGCGCAAAAGCATAATGATTTTATTAAAATAAAACCACTTATTTCATTTCATTTACTAGATAAGCAACAATCGAATAAAAATATGCTTTCCACTTTTTTGTTTATTATGTGCAGTAAATTTTTTTTTGTTTTCTCAATTTGATAACAAGTGTATTTGTCAAATAATTTTCAATGTGAAATTGCATGACTTTCGCTCGTGGAAACTGGGCGTGCTGCACAAAATTAATTAAATAAAAAGAATCGATTTTACTGTGTAACGCAATGAAAAGAGGACAAACGAAATATTATTGGCATTTAAAGTTCGTAATGAAATTGTTGTTTTACTAGAAATGGGAAATGTATGCAAGATCATCAGCCATACAATTAAGTAAGAAATCGGATGATTGCTGCGAAACGGTAAAACGCATCGCGAGATTTCGATAAATCTGGGGGTCTCTGTTGGCGTAGTGTCCAAAATGGAAAAGGGTATGTTGTTTGTTTAGCTGGCGTTACAACCGCTTATCGGTCTTAGCCGAATCCAAAAGAGCGCGCCAGCCGGTTCTGTCCTGTGCTTGCTGGCGCCAGAGACTCTAAGCACCAACAGGTTCTGCGACACTTGGTCTTTCCAACGTAGATGAGGACGTCCTCTTTCGCGGCGTCCACCTGAGGGTACCGTCTCGTAGACTCGCCTTGCCGGAGCATCTTCAGGTATACGAGCTAAATGGCCAAGCCAGCGCTGTATTTTTTTGACTATGTCCCAGTATAGCTCGTACAGCTCGTTGTTCCATCGTATACGGTACTCATCACCCACGCGGAGCGGACTGAAGACTTTGCGGAGTATCTTCCTCTCGAACGCTTTCAAGGTACGTTCATCGGTGGTCGACAACGTCCACGGCTCTGCACCATATAAGAGGACGGGGATGATAAGTGCTTTGTAGAGCGTAGAACCTGTTGGCAAGAGTTATTCTCCGCGTGTTCTCTAGGCCGACGTCATTGTTGGTGTTGATGCTGGTACCAAGATAGACAAAGTCCTTTACCACTTCAAAATTACGGCTGCCAACAAAAACGTGTTGTCCAAGACGCGAAGACTCTTTATGTGTTGACAAGAGGTACTTTGTCTTGCCCTCGTTCACTGCAAGACCAACTTTGCTCGCTTCTTTCTCTAGACTGGAGTACGCCGAACATACGACACGGCTGTTGAGGCCAACGATGTCGATATCGCCGGCATATGCCAATAGCATGACACTTTTGTGGAAAATAGTGCCAGCGCGGTTCAGCTACGCGGCGCGTATGATTTTCTCCAGCAGGAGGTTGAAATCTGGTCGATGGTGGATTTACCAGGTCGGAAGCCACTGATAAGGTCCAATCAGTTTGTTGACGATGAACACGTTGGATAGGACTTTATATGCGATGCTGATCAGGCTGATCCCGCGCAGATTGCAGGATCTCCTTATGGATTGGGCAGAGCACACTTAGGTTCCAGTCGCTTGGCATGCTTTCTTTCGACCATATCTTGGAAAAAATCTAGTGCATGCGGCTTGTCAGTTCCTCGCCTCCGGCTTTTAATAGCTCAGCCGCCTTGTTGTTTTTGAGCTGTTATTGCTATTCGTACCTCATTACGATCGGGTGGTGGTATGACGATCCTGTCGTCAGCGACTGGGGATCGGTTTCAGCTTAATCTACGCCACTAGATCCACCGTTAAGCAGCTGCGAGAAGTGATCCCTCCATAACCCAAGCATGCTCTGGAATCTGTCACCAGATTACCGTTTTCGTCCTTGCAGGAACTAACCCCAGGCTTGAAACCATTTGTCTGGCGCTTGACCTGTTGGAAGAATTTTTAGGTCATATTCCTGTCTCCCAGCATCTCAAGCTCCTCGCACTCGCGTCTTTCCACATCCCGTTGCTTGCACCTCAAAAGACGTCTCTCTTCCCTCCTTGCCTCGCGGTATCGCTCCGTTGTGGCTCTCGTTGCGACCATCCGCAGGGTGGCTCTGTATGCTGCGTCTTTTGCTGCGGTGACGTTTCGGCACTCGTCGAGTTGCGCGTCTCGCTGAAGTAGCCAATCATCGCTTCGGCTGTTGAACGCATGCAGCAGGCGATAGCATTCCACTGCGCGTTCACGTCGCTATCGAGCAAAGGAGTGCTTTTAGTAAGCTGGAGTGACAGTTGAGTTGCGAAGTTCCTGGCTATCCGTTGTGACTGGAAAAGGATATTTCCGATTTAAATGAAAAAAACAAGGCAGGTCGCAAAAAAACCTTAGCGAAGTCCAGGAGCGGGATATTGTCAGAGCCCTGAGAAGTGGCAATTAAAAAAATGCCGTGGAAAAAGTAAAAACAATAGAATAGTAACGCTCAATTGGCCTCCCAAGGGTGCACTTTAGGACTTGTGGCCCAAACTGCAGCACATGTGGATCGGTATTAAACTGGAAACGTGCACGAACCTCTTGTCATGCTTGCCAAGACGAATAAAGCCTGTTATAGATGTAAAGGGTGGGTTTACATAGTATTAGTTTGAATATTAAAACTTATTTATGTAAACTCACAAAATTGTTCCTAATGAAGTATTTTTGCATTTGTTTTTGTTTCCATTCATTTTTATTTAAAGTGTTCTCTAAATTGTTTTCAAAAACATACTGTTGATAAAATTAATCATAAAAATGCCATAGCATTACCGAGAGTTTTATCATAAATGGCATATATGGTAGTACCACAGATAACTCATCATGTAGATGTTCAGAGGCCAAGGAAAAAATGTGTCAAAAAGTTCGACAAATGTGGCCTCCGATAAGAGCTTTTTTTGCCTATAATATCACTCACAATCACCGCTCCACACGCATTGTGGTCTATTTTTAGATACAGAAATATGCAATTTTTAGGTCAAACCGGGGTTGGATAGTGGTGGTAAAGTGTGTAAGCGGGGGTCTCCCAGACATCGGGTGCGCGGTTCGATCCTTACTGTAGCTGCCAAGATTTTTTAAATGGCTTCTTTTTAAATATTTTCCTTTTTTACGACCCGTGAAAAGAATATAAGTAATTCAAAAATTAATTAGGTTTTCGATTTCTTGATTAGTAAGTTGTGTGATTTTGGTTTTGGAAACAGATAATTGTTTGCAAGATTTAGAATCAATCAATCAAGCACAGCATGCGGTTACAAGCAACCTACAGCAAAGAGATTCAATTGATAATGACAAGCTCTCATGGGCGTACCCAGGTATGGGTAGAGGAGGGAATTTGGCCCCCATAAAATTCGTAATTCTATATTTTATATAAGTACATAATTCTATATTCGTTTCTATTCTATTTGAATTTTATACTCTGAATTTTGAAATGCATTTATGTCTTGCCCCGAATTTGTTGCTGGGTACGCCCAAGCTAGGGGCGTAAATTGTTTTTATAAAAACGGCACAATTTTAGGTGGCAATTCACATAAACACAGTAAAAATGTTCTCATAGCTCAAGGTACTCTAATTCTTTTTATTGTTTTCATAAAAATTGCACAATTTTAGGTGGCAATTCACATAAACACAGTAGGTACATAAAACATAAAATTGCCGAGTAAAAATGTTATCATAGCTCGAGGTTTTTTTAAGTTTTGTTTTTTTTATAATTTGTCCATTTCCCATTACGGTTTAAAATATTTTAGGCACAAATAAACTAATATTCTGAAGAGTCCTGAAGAGTTCTGAGCCGCCGTAGTTCAGCTGACTTGTGCGTTGGGCCGAGAGTGAAATGCGACGGTCGAACCCAGGTTCAAGACTCCGTAGCTGCTAACACCGAAAAAAAGAAAAAACAACAATTTTTCTTTCGGCGGCTGTACTTTCAGCAGGAAATGGCAAACCTCTGGGAGTAAAAATTGCCTATGAAAAAGCTTCCAACTCGCCGTTCGGAATCGGGATAAAACTGAAGGTCCCTTCCAACCTTGTAAAAATTCACACGCACAACATGGATGGTTGCGAGTAGCTAGGCCTTAGTCTCGTAATCGGGCTGTCGTGCCAGTCAAGAAGAAGAAGAGTTTGTGCCGGTATGCAAGCCCAACCTATTTAATAGCTATTTTTAAGTCAATCTTTGAATAAAACTGTCGTTATTTTCCATAAACACCACGAGCAAGAACCCAAAGCTGCTGTGATTTATGTCAAGAATTCGAACTGAGCAATAAAAAACTTGAATATTTTTGTCTTTGAAAAATTTCATTGTTTTTTTAGAACTGTGAATTACAGCATTTTCCTGCTGAAAAATAAGTTCAGGCCCATAAAATTCTTCTGATCATTCTACGCAAATTAAGTCGTACCATACGTAGCAATAACGGCCCAAACCATTATATCACCATCTGATTATGTCCGGCTCATGTAGACTTCTTTTTCAACCAAGTTATCGATCTAAATGTATGAAAAGCCGTCAGTACTACCTAAAATTAACCGTTTTTGTTACTAAACAAAACTTTTTACAACCGTTCACGCATCTAAGTAGCTTCTCCGCGAATTCCATTATTTACTTACAATCAAAAACTTACAATTAAAGGGGTTTTTTTGAGGCGTTTAGTTTAAACATCGCGGTTTGAGTTTTGTAAAAGTTTTCGAATATGTCGGGGCCTTATAGACAGATCGATTTTGCAAACCAATTCCGTCGACATTAGGTTTTCTTTAATTCCCAATGCCACTATCACATGTTTTTGCCTTCGGTCATATCTTACTTTTCTTTTCTTACTTTCCTCTTGGTATTTTCACAGGTCTGAAGAAAATACAAATTT
The DNA here is from genome assembly GCA_963971225.1 of Melieria omissa. Classification (NCBI taxonomy): domain Eukaryota; kingdom Metazoa; phylum Arthropoda; class Insecta; order Diptera; family Ulidiidae; genus Melieria; species Melieria omissa. Next base: position 118,067,920 of record OZ020267.1, read on the forward strand.
TACTTTTTTAATAGTAAGGGAAAGGGGTGGGTTGTGAACCATTACTGTTTTTTTCTTTTTTTTCTAATTGACATATCGCCAATCTTTCAACTGTCAAGTTTGTCTTTTGATATGACTTTGCTTTTATGGTTACACGGAAGTGTAACCACGTATTGCTTGCGGCACCTACAGACATCGTCGACTAATCGACTAATGCCGAATATAGGGGGCCCCAGGCAGAATACGAGAAGATTGCTAGCAACCGTCAGCCCATCTATTATCCAGTACGCGGCGCCAATTTGGGCATTAGCAACCGAGACACCTTCATATTTGAAAGACGTGGCTAGAGCACACCGGTTGGCATCACTAAGGGTCTGCAGTGCCTTCCGGACGCTGTCAGATGACGCTGCCAACGTAATTGCGGGCAGAATGCCCGTCGACATAGCGGCACACGAGGCAGCGGAACTTCGGACCGCAGAAAACAAAGAGAGACAGGAGACCACCAAAACAAACAAAGCGAGAGAGTGGCAAGAACGATGGGACTCTTCAACGAAAGGACGCTGGACGCACACGCTCATTCCAGACATCGAGATCTGGATGAAAAGAAAGCACGGTGAAATCAACTTTCACCTAACACAGATACTCACAGGCCATGGATGTTTTAAGGCCTATCTTCACCGGTTCGGGTACGAGGCAGACCCTTACTGTGATTATTGCTGTAACGCAACCGAAGATGCGGAACATGTTGTTTTCGATTGCCACCGATACCAACAACAACGAAGCCACTTGGCGGACCAGCTCGGGACGATGCCAACACCACAGACTCTAATCCACAAGATGTTGGAAACGGAGACATATTGGACAGCAGTCGACCATTTCGCATCGGAAGTGATGACGCTACAACGGCGATATGAATGGGAGCGACGCGCGGAGGCGCGACTAGCAGACTGAGGTCTATGTGAGACCAAACCTGCCCCGCGACGTAATGCCGGGAGGCGGTCCCGCGGGGATAAAGGTCGACGATGGGGGGGTTGGTTTTTAGCCGGTAAAAATCCGGCATGCTGGGCTGGAGCTCAGTATCTTCCGAAGATTTTCTACCTCCGAAAGAGAAAAAAAAAAAAAAAAAAAAAACCTACAGACATCGTGTTTGAAAATCGATTGCTAAAACTGTTTTGCTCTTTTTTAAGAGCTATCCCAGTGACTGATTTCATTGCAAACAATGTAAGTGTAACACATATTTATTTAGGGGTTTGATTCTTTTTTACGATTCAATAACTGTTTATGTTGAAATATGATTGAAAGTGTCGTTATTTTAAAAGTTTCCAAAATTGCATCGTGATTGGGCTGTGAACCACTGTGGCGGCTGGTTTATGAACCAGTCGTACTACATTTGTACTAGAACGGTCAAATATCGCCGGATTTATTAAAATAAAATAATTTTATGTAATTTTACTCAATTTACGGTGAGTTCATTTGAAGTGGGCCAATGTGAGAAGGCGTTCGTATTTCACATACATTATGTATGTGAAATACGATGTGAAATATGTATGATACATACATTTCAACACTAACTAAAATGAAGAAAATTGAACTTTTGCATTAATTGCGATTTTTTAACCTGTGGCGTCATTATAACTTTTTTCACCTCTTGAGGCCATCTGATTAAATAAATTCTCAACTTATTAAAAAATTATGGGTGTTTTCTTCGTATTTTCTGACATTAATTGGGATTTGCCAGATGGTTCAGAACCCACCCACTTCTTTGGAAAAGCGAAAAATCACGTCCTAAATTTTAATGAAAACGGTAATCTGTCATAAAATAAACTTCCGTTTTATGTTCACCTTTCCAACGGTATCTTCGATTTTTCGATATCTTTATTCTGTGAAAAGTTAGAGCCAAAAAAACAAAGCCCGGTTCACAACCCAGCCCTCTCCCTTACAAAAATCGACTAAATCAGTTTATACAGGCTTAACTTACCTCAAATTACTTATATTTTTTTTTACTGATCAATTTAAATCGCTGAGTTTATGTGAACTGCCACATTTCAACTCTGAGAAAACACTATAAAAGAGTGCATTATGGTACACCTGCCGTTTCTTGCAGCAAAATATGGAAATGTGAACTACGATCTTTATTTGTTTTTTACATCATCTCCTCTACTCCTAAAAGACTTTTCATACCTAAGCGCAAAGTGAGTTTATGGGAATTGCCACCAGGGTAGAATGAACCGATCGGCACAAGTTGCCAAAATGAGTGTCCGACCGAATATTCGGGCTCGCCAAATAAGTGGTTCCGGCCGAAAAATGGCAGAATGGCCGAAATCGAAACTTTCTAGAATATTTTTTACATTTTACTGTGTAGCGAGTGAACGAGAGCGAGAGCGATATATAGTAAAAGGATGAGAAGGAGAATTTAGATGCCACCAATGTAAATAAGCTTCTTATTTTAGAATATAATATAAAAAATTAATTAAGTTTCGGTAGACCAATTGGTTAGTAACTAACTATACCATCAAGTGAAAAAACAATAGCTGTCGGAATCACAACAAAAAGTACAAGCTGCGATTTTTTCTTGAAGACTTTGATCTTAGTTTAGTAAAGCTGAAGATTTTGCGTAGAGCAACGTTACCGACTTCTTCTTGACTTATTATCTCAATACAGCTAATTTTCCAAACCTTGTCAGAAAATCAGAGCGTAAAAGAACTATTGGAACACGGTGCCAATTTGGTATCAAAAATGATCGAAAGGCATATTCTGCTTGCAATTCTTGAAAAAAGTATACATGAGGTGAACACAAGTTTTAGTTAACTACTGCCCTTACTTGCCCCCTTTCCCCATCTGCTTGAAATGTGTACTGTAACCAGTGTTGGGACTTATTACTTTTGACAGTAACATATTACTTATTACACATTACTGACATTTGAAAGTAATATCGTTACATTACTTATTACTGGAAATGTGAAGTAATGTATCACAAAAAGTAATATATTATTTTCCGTCAACAAATCAAAATATTTGCGGAATTTCCAGCTATTAAAAGTAGTCATTCTGCAAAAAACAATCAGGTTAAATGTTTATGTCATTTAGAATTACAATTTGAATTTCGCTACCTTTTTTGGTAAAACCGCTTGAATTTGCTTGTAAATGTTAATTGTTTCTCCACTACCAAACTCAGTTGGAAATGAAAGACGCGAGCTATGTCTAATATGAACAAGTGCAGCGTTGTATAATTGTAATACATTTTAATTATGTTATCAGTGCTGCTGTTTTACATGAAAGTTAGAACTTTGTTGACTAAAAAGTAATATTGTATTAAGTAACTTGAAAAAAGTAGTAATATTACTGAAGGTGATTACTTATGGGAAAAGTAACTAGTTACACTAAATTTTTAAAGCAAAAGTAATATACTACATAATTAGTTACACTACTTTAATATATTAGTCACAACACAGCCTGTAACATATGTTGGAATAAACAGTGTTACATACACATTTCAAAAACGGGCGAAATATGCGGTATCACAACGGGTCTCATAATAGGCCTCCGAGTGTGTCTCTTACAGAGGCAGCCACAATAACCTAACCTAACTTAGTTGCCCTTATTGCATACAAATATTGAAAACTGTGTTAACTTATTTATCTGTAAGATAACAAAGATTAAAGATAACAAATTATGTTTTATTATAATTGGTCAAAAAATTCATTTAAAACAATACAAAGTACCATATGGGTGAAATTTCACCCGAACATAAGAATGTGTGTTTTTTTGAACGGTCGGATGAGGGTTAAATGTTCGTCAGCATTACATGCTTTCGAAATGGAGTAGAAAAGCCAAAACTAGGGAACTTAGCGATATTATGCTACCGGTCACGTCTCTTTTTACGCTTTCGTTTTGAATTTTATTCGTGACCATGACCGTGATCGTCAGCATAACATCGCCCTTAATAGTTTTACATCACTTTCAATGAGATAGAAAAACATATGGACATTACTTCAGAAGAATTTCCAAAACTTTGAAATATAATAAAATTTAGATGTATGAATCTACAGACTGTGATCCAAAACATTTTTGAAAGTTCAAAATAGAAAATTTACTTAAAAGGAGACAATTTTCCTCTTACATTTGATACCCATATCTTCATCATTGCACAACCGCAAATATTAAAAAAAATATTTTAAATGTGTGTCCTTAAAATTTTAAAGTCTTTTAAGCAGGTTTTTGGGTCAGGAAATGAAAGGATACTATAAATGACCTCTAGTTTCACGTCTATATCAACATTTGGATGGGTCTCGGAAAAAAAATTGTTTCGCCCGGGGTAATAAATGGTTGGGGTTTTCACTTAATGCATCATAACTTTGTCATTTTTCTTTAGTTCTATTGATATTTGGCCTAATATTTGCTCAACTAATATGTCTTTCATCCTAGATTTTACAACCAGACGAGATAATTTATTGTATCTATAAAAAAAAATTCGAAAATTTATGATTTTGTAAATTGGTCCAAAAATTTACATTTGTACAACTTTGACCGTCAGCCAAATCTCATCTGATTTGGACAATCAGTATATCGCTGGAAAGGCTAAGGTATTATCTTCTGACCGACGGACAGTGTTAGTCGGAAGATTCGTTAACGAGATATATACTCATAATTGAAACAACAGGGAAAAACTTGTTTTTCGAAAAAGCTTGTAAAATATTTTCATTTTCAGTTTCGTATTCCGTGGCCCGTGGCCGTGATTAATCAGAAAATACTTTTGTTTTTAGGTGCACGCGATTGACCCATTTTTGGGCGAATAGTTTTATATGAATTGTGTCATTATCAGCACTTGGTTCTCGGAGTAGGAATTCATGATTTGCTATAATAACACCATATTTCGGATAGTTTTATTCATATGCGTCAATAATACCTAATTTAGATCTATTTCACATTTCAACAGCTGGGAGCATCATCATAATCATGTCAGGGACTACGTACAGAGCAATATGCTTCTCTAAATGTATCATAGTAAGACTTTCCTCGTCCCATGCAAATTTACTACTTAGAGGAAAGTTTGACTATATTGGAAAATGTTAATATTTAATGCAATCGTTTACATGGGCAAACTTACCACCTATAAGCGTTGAAATGAAAATAGACCATTCCAAGGCCATACAGAAACGGCAAGTTCTTCCAGTTTTTCGTGTAGAGCTGATAGTACTTCTGATAAGCCGACAATGCTACCGAGAAACATCGAGTTATTTATCAACAAGAAAGTTTGTAGTCGACTTTGACATACCTTCTTCGTATTCCTCCAAAAGTAAATGCAGATGACCCAACTTGCAGTACGTCATGGGATCAATGTACAATTCATTTGAGTCGTCATCCGCACTCTGTTTTGTTTCGGTTTCATTGCACGTGTCTGATATACCCACATCTTTCTCATGTTTTACTACCGCGTCCGAAGGCTGAACTGAATTATTTTCCTTACTGGATTCTTCATCCGGCTCGGTTAACTCCTCCTTAATGGACTTTGCTGCAGGGGCGCTGGTCACTAATGGTTCCGCATTGCAAACGACATCTTTCTTATCCTCAAGCTCCCGGGCAGAAACAATAATGCGCTGCAAAATTTTGACGGCCCTTTCGACAACAACACGAACAGAAGCATTTGCGGGAGATAACTTCAAAAAGCCAAACTGGCAACTGCAATCAAGAATGATCCAATGATTACCACTGCTTGCAACGTATCACTTTTAAGGAGAAATCGACAAGGAGACAATAACGCAGAAAATACCTATCCAAATCCGCTATAAAATGCATCTCCTCCACTGTTAGGTTGTCCTCTTCAGCATCAAAATCCATTTTCTTTGCAGAATTACCAAAGCAAAATAATTACAATAAACGTGTAAAACTTGACCTTTCATATAAACAGGGTTCACTTAGGATTGCCACGGTTGCGATCTGCAATGCAGCAAGCCAGTGATGTGTTTTTGCGTAGTATGACTCTCCAAAGGTATATTCACAGAAGTATTGTTAGTAAGGTACGACTTACAACTCTACTGCTGTTAGTTATTTGTCAATTCACACGTATTCGCTACTGTTTAAAACTGCCATTTATGTAAACAACCTCAAAAACAGAAAAAAAAACAAAAACATGTATCCAATAAAAAACATCTCAACGTTGCGTAAATAAAACAAAATACCAAACTCAGGTCAATTTCGTTTTTACCAACCATGATATAAAAAAGGTAGAGCCGCTGTCAAATTATTTGAAACTAAACGTGTTAATTGACGTTCGTCGCATTCGTAAAAAACTTAAGTCGTGATAAATTAGAAATATTTAAGGTTTTAAGAACTTTAAGATCTTTCTTAAAATAAAGACAGAATATACATTTCACTGTGACTAATTTAGGTTTAAGTGCAGTATAGCGTACCCCCGTGAAAAAATAAATAAGTATGCTCTTACATAGAGAATTTGCTCCCGAATCTAAAGAACTACAAATGATACCTAGGAAATGCCTAAAAAGGCGTGGCTCGGGATCATTTTGATCAGCCAAGTTGTTATCAAAATAACTCGACCAATTCATAATCTATTTACACAATATGGCTATCAAACGAAAAGCCTTTTTCACACCTTTCTACTGGTATACACATGGTATACATTAGACATATAATATGTACCAATAAGAAGTTATAAGCAAAATTGTTTTTAGATAACATTTTTAAAAACAGTTTCTTTTCTCGAAAGCCCCCATTATTAAGTTATAATACAATTTTTACCTTATATGCACAGTATATGTACAATAATGTAACAAACTGGCCAAGTCCATTGACACAGGTGACCTCGTTGAACCAGCTGATTCAATATGATATTTTTTTTATTGTTGGAAGAGGTATAGATTGTCAAAAATTTTGTTTTTCTTTGGATGGTTGGCAACGGCTTGATTTGATTGGCTGGGTTTGACAATTAAATTGCACAAACCCAACAACAAAATACATGGGAAATAAAATAATTCCCTTACGCGGCCACCTTTACCCATTCGCTTTAAATATGGCATTAATCGCGTTAAAACAAATTCCCTTCTTGTGGGTGTTGGTTCTTTTAGATGTTGCCTCAACAAGCCCTTGAAAATGGACGATATAGATTTGTTCCATTTAATTTAGCCAATTTGGCAACATTCTTTAAATCAATTATTGAAATTTTTCCTTTCATTTGCTATCCATATTTATATCTTCGCATTAGTGAAAATCATGATACAAAAATTAAAGGTAGAACCGCTGTTAAATTATTTGACACTAAACGTGTTTATTAACGTTTTTCGTATTCGTATTCAGTCGTGATGCCACTTCGATATAATTTATTATTATTGTTATTTAAGGTTCTAAGAATTTTGAAATATTTTTTAAAATAAACACGTAATAGACCTTTCACTGCGACTAATATATCTTGGGCGAAAGAATAAAAATGTTAATGCGAATTCAACAGCAGATAATACATTGCAGTGTTAAAAAGTTGTTCAATAGATTTTTTAACAACTGTACGGTAGCACATTTTCAAAGGAGAAAAATCCTTTAGTGTTAACATGGTGGCTGAGAAGAAGCTTTGGCTCTACCTTTATTTTTTGTGTCATGGCGAAAATATTTAAAATAATTTTTTGAAATTGGTATGTCCTTAAAACTTTGAAGTCCTTCTAAAAGGGGAGCAGACGGATATCTAGTTTCACGTCTATATCGATATATATATTTATATTGATTTCTTTTCAACAAAATGTTTCCTTTTATATGACTACAATAAATTACACAGCGCAACAAAATCTCACTTTTTTCTGTTGCATCGAGTTTTTCTACTATTTTTACTAATTTGGGTTCGCTGATTTCGAATCTACCTTCACCTTTTCAGATTTTTCTCTGTTTTTTCCATATTTTTTATCGTAATTTCTAAGGATTTTTAGATCTTTTTTTTAAAATAAACACGAAATAGACATTTCAATGTGACGAATTTATTTTATTTAGTAATATTATTAACTGTTAGACAAGCAACACTGCAATGAATGGTACAAAGGTAAATTATTATTTAATTGTTTTTTTTTAATTTCTTATTAAATTTCATTTGTTTGTGTTTTTAAATTGCTGCTAATGACGCTGGTAACTATTAAGTACTTACGGCTTCGGGACAGCGTTTGCATTTAGTTGCCTCCTTCCATTTCCAGAAGAGATTTCTTCTTTGGAGAAATGGATGGAGCAAACAGACGGCTTCTTGGTTAGGTCACTGAGGTTCACACCGCACGCAGTAATTCACCGTTCACGCATGAAGGGTATTGTGAAAACCGTTATCGCACTATTATGGAAAATAGTACGGGTATTGTGACAACCGTTAAAGCAATTACTCATATTGTATTTTATATTAATTATTATAAAATTTTGTAACCACTTATGCTGCGTTTTTCTAGAACCGTTATTTGGTTGTTTGCTTTGACTTCTTTGAATCAGCTGATTTATAGAAAAGGACTAGATTGCAAAGTTGCTTTGTTTACATTTGTTTACAATCTAAATCCAAAAACATAAACAAAATACATTTCAATTTGGTTGTCGTAAAGATATGTTCAAGGGATTTTCTAACAACAGTACGGTAGCACATTTTCAAAGAAGAACGTCAAAAAGACCTCTAGTGTCAGATGCGCAATATGGCGGCTGAGAAGAAGCATTGGCTCTACCTTCTATTTTTGTATCATGTTCTGCCTTTATTTTTTTATCATGTTACCAACCAGCGTTGCCACAAGAAAAACAAATTAATAATCAGAAACAAAAATCAAAATAACCAAAATGTAACAAAAATAACCAAAATTTTTATTTGACATAAACAACTACTTTACTTTTACAAAACAACAATACATTTACAAAAAGTAGTCGTAAAAAAGTGTTGTTGACTCTTTTAAAACATACAGTTGTGTCTGGGTACAGTGAACACCCCATATAGTGAACATGTCGATATAGTGCACACCCAAATTTTTACATAGAGTACTCTAAATAATGAACAAACGAAAACCTCTAAATAGTGAACAAAATTCTGAAAGCAATTTCAAGCAAAAAGCAACAAAAAACACAAGAATGAATCAAAAATGAGAGAGGGTTTTCCCCTAATTTGTATTTTTCCTATTGATTGTTACAAAATCAGCTGTTTTTGTGTTTTTCTTGACCTTAGTGGTTATGTTTTTTGTCGAGTGCAAACCGATTGTGTTTGAAAGTACGGTTTTTAATTTTTATTTTAAAGTTATTTTAAATTTATATACACACAGTGTAGTTTGACCAAATAAAATGAGTTTTTGAACAAAATTGACAAATGCTATGATATTGTGAACAGCCCCAATGCTGTGAACAGGCCTTGCAATAACTAGTTCACTATATCCAGACACGACTGTAGTTATCGATTTAAAAAATGCTGCTTACTCTTTTACGAGAAAAAGAAATGACTATGAGTTGCCACTATCAATCAGTATCAATATTATTACCACTCCCAATAATATTGTGCTCATTGATATTTAAGATACATTTTGTGTCAGTTTGCTATATTCTAAAGGATACATTTTGTCATCATTGGCAATGTTCACCAAAATCCATTTCATTTTCAAAAATAAAAATAACCGTTTGTGGTTAAAAATAACCAAAACGGCAACGCTGTTACCAACGTGTATTAATGAGGTGATAGCACTACGGCAACAAAAACCATGTCTTTTTTAGTGCTTTTGGGCATGAGATTGTCGAAATCAAATCAGTACTCACAGCAAGGGGCAGCCATTTTGACAAGTAGCATGCTCATTCAGCTGTGTTGCTACCACTACCTTATAAATTTACCTTGGTAGATATCCACCAAACTTGGTAAATTCCAAAGTGTATTGAATATAAGGTTACGACATGCAAGACAAATAATTTAACAGCGGCATTCATGACGTCACTGAAATTATGTCAACATGTAAAATTTTTTGTAGGAACAGTAGGACGAACAACACAACCCGAACTAAACTAAAAAAAAAAATTAAAATTTGTGAAATTGTTGCTTTGTTTATATTTATTATATTTTTATATTAAGTTAAAAAATGTTTTGCACTACTGCAATGATGGCGCGCACACTCTTCCGTGGTATGGTGACCACTGGCCAGTGGTTCATCCTTTACTTCCTCTCCCTTTTCCTCCCCCCCCCCCCCCCATCCCTGTTGTTGTTTGTGTTGCTGCTGCCACTGTGCACGCGGTATTGTGTTAGTAGTGGTTGGCGCTGTAGGCATTTGTGCTTGCAAGGGTTTCAACTGCGACTCCCTTGCCTATTTTTTTTAAGATGGGAAGCATCAAAAGCCAAAACCCCGTCAGTGTGGGACTTTAACCACACTAAAACCATCCAACCATCTTTCTAAGATCCGATTTACCCTCTCTGGTACGAAGCTGGACCATGCAAAGGTATCTGCCGCATCCTCGAGGGTGTTAAGGCTGCAGAGTTCGGAAATCCGACTCGTATTCAAAGCGGTGGAGAAAGGCTTTGAAGCCGTCATAGTCTTTGCAGCCGTGTCCGCTGGTCACTTCCTTGCAACCTATATGCGTTTTGTTAATATTTCTTCTACGTGATGCAATACGACATTTTCAAAATAAAAGATAACCGGTAGTGTTCTTGTAGGGCATAACTGGTAGTGTATAACTGATATATCTGTTAGCGTCCGGAACAAAGTTTCAGTTAGATTTGTTCAGAGCGTGTGAAAAATCTGACGGAAACTCTTGTGTACATGTAATTTTGTATCACCTTGCAACGCACGCACTTTAAAGTCTGGACAAACGTATACCCATCTCGCTCACTTAAGTTAGCTATGACGGATATATTGGTTAGAAATACCAGGTAATCATAACGTATATATTTGTTAGGACTAACGTACAAATTGGGTATACTTAACCGACATATCAGTTAGACATACCAGATAGTCATAACGTATATATTTGTTACGACTAGCGTACAAATCGGGTACATCTAACCGAAATATCAGTAAGACCTATCGGGTAGTTATTAGAAGAAGGTTTATTATGTATGTATTCACTGTCCTCCGCTCTAGCGAAATATTTTCATCTGCCATTACTGTTATCCTCTTCTTCATGGGCGTTGAACCTTCGTCGTTGTATTTTCCGGTCTTGAACGTTTTTTTGTACATTTTAGAATCTGTAAAGAAAATAATGTAGAAAAGATACAAAGAGGACCAGCTAACGTATGGCTTACCAGAATTTTCAGATTTTCTGTTAATTCTTCTTCTTATTATTATTCTTTTTATTAACAGTTGAACTCGAAATTCTCGCACGTGATAATCGTAAGTTTGGTGGTCGTGTTTGTTTTATTTTTAGGTCAATAGAAATAATTGCTTGAATCTTCCTTTTCTCGCTAACGTTTGAACATAGAATAAAATTAATTTTGAAATTTGAAAGAAATGCATATGTATGTATTAGCAAGCGTGTTTCTTGTCGCGGGGGGAGAAAGAGACGAGCGGAGGCATAGGTTGCGGGAAATTTGCTCGCGCTCAACAGTTTGTGATCTTGTTCGACGAACCGGAGAGCAAACAACTAACCAAAACATCGTCGTTTCAACCAAGGTATATTAACAAGGTACGCCAGGCTCAGAGAGCCATCAAAATAAAGGGGCCAAATAAGAGTTGCTTTTTGTTGGGAATGACTTGTTGGTTGCATCTTTTAGTATTGTTCCTCAAACTCTAAAAACTGCGTTTATGTAGGACAAATGTTATAATTAGTTAGTTATAATCGAATGCCACAAAGATAATTTGGTATTAATTGTTATAGTGTTGCTGAATGTCTTATACATTTTTTGCCCATTCAAAAATAAAAATGTAATGTAAATTTCTATGGAATTTTTGATAATTTTTTATTTACGTAAAATCTTTTTTCAAGTGTTTTTGTTTTAAATTTTTGTTTAAGTTCCTTATTCTAAAATACATTCTACATTAAAATAAAGTTGTTTTACTTCTTCAGCACCCTGAACAGAATTAGAAAAAGAACATACAATTTCCCACAAATTGCTAACACCATGATACAAAAATATACAGGTAGTTTCAATGCGACAAATAAAAATAAAATTCAGAATTGGAAAAAAATATTTGTTTACAAATTTTGTACTACTATTTTCATTTTTGCTACAGAGCTGCAATTCCACACAATCAGTTTATGTAGTATATCATTCAGTTTCTCTATTTTTTACTTGTTTTTGCACCCTTAAAATTTTATTTTTATTTGTCAAAAAAGCAAATTACTTTTAATTTTGCTCGATTGAATCAACCTAAATTTTTTTGTATCATGGCTAACACATAAAATTTTCAATTTCAATCTATTTCATTCTTTCATTTGTATTCATTCCACAATATATTTTATTGCGTATCAGGCGGGTGTCATGGGCTATATTTCGCGTATATGTATTTTACAATGTTACCCAAATCTGTACACAAAAGTATAGTTGCACAAACAATATCAACACTAATAGTAGGTTTTTTATTCTACAAAAAGAGCAACCGTTCACAAATAAGAGGGTGAAGAGAGACATTTAAAGCTGCCGCTCTCAGCCTGGCATACCTTGTTAATATACCTTGGTTTGCATGCATATTTATTGATCTTATTCGTCGAAGCGAAAGCGGAGAGCAAACCACGAACCAAAGTATCATCAACGTCGTTTCAATGAAGATGATTCTGGATTCGCTAATGTTTTGTTGTTGTCGTTTATTCTGTGTATGCTTTTTTGTGTTGCCGATTGGTTTTGCTGCACACATTGCTGTCATGTCACCATCAATCGAATCTTTGTGGTGTAAAAATGTGGTGGTTGATCCCAATTATTATATTTTTACGTGGCTAGTTCGAAATAAAATTATTTGTTTATATTTTCACATTGTTGATTAAAATTTTGAGAATATGGGAAAACTACGAAAAAAAAAGTAATGCCCATCAGCATATTGACTTCAAAATTCGTGAAAACACTTGAAATCAAAAATAATTAGATATGTGTTTTAATTTTGTATTTTTTTTAATCGAAATCTAACGGACAAACCAAGGGTAAAAAAATTGTGTGGAAAAACATAATTTAATAGGTCTATTGACTTTCAATAAGGCGAAAGCCCTACTACAGCACTAAATAAATAATAAGACAAAATTATTACGGACTCATAAAATCGTTTTCTTTCCAATTCATTTTTTATTTAATGTCTTTGTTGATTACCTTATTATTTATTTTGTAAGTGCCTGTAGCGATTATATAAGTCGCTATGCCTGCCATATTTTATATTCTTTTCTATGATTCTGCGCCCACTACAGTCGGCAGTGAGTTCAGGAGCAATATGAGACGCTGTGCAGGCTTCTAGAAGAACAAAAGCCAGCCAGAAAATATAAATAGTTTTACAATTTCAGCTTTTCGCCAGCGCAACAACAACAACAAGATCACATCGTCTTTCTCCTCTTCGCACAATTGTGCGAGAATGAACGAGTAAGCACAGACGCGGCATTCGTGTGTTTCCTCTTGTTGCCTACCCCCCCGCATCGTGAATACGGGTGGAGATATCAGCACCCGCATTCAAATTTTTGCTTGTACGTGATGCACTCTTTATGTTCTATACTTTTTGGTTGTATTCAAGTTTTGCATCAACGTGTTGGTGTTTCGGTTAGGTCTGTCTGACAGGGGTTATTCATTGTTCACACACATAAGATGTATTAACCCTCAATCACCCACCCCTATTAAAATCACGTATGGCTCAGGGTGGGTAGCCTGAGTCCCTGGGACTCACATATTTTGTTTACGAAATAATGCAACATATATTAAATTTGTTTGGTTTTTTTATTTATCTGCAGGCCACATTAAGACCTCTTGTTACAGATCTCATTCCATATCTTTACATAACTCTAGCTGTACGCCAAAGCACAAAAACTAAACCTGTACCAACTTATTAAAGTTTGTAGTGAGTCCCTTGGACTCAGGGTGGGCGATTGAGGGTTAATAAGGTGATGGCACTACTGCAACAAAATCCCCATGTATTTTGTTAGTGCTTTTGGGCATGCTCATTATCAAATCCCACAGCGGTGGCCGGCCATTTTTACCATTTTGACAATAAGCATGACCATTCGCGACAAATCAAAAGAGAACCAGAAGAAACAAGTTTAAGCAGCTGTGTTGCCACCACTACCTTATTAATGTGCCTTGTTCACACACAAAATATGTGTGCATGTGTAAACGATTATGCGTGAATTAAAATTATCCACTACTTTTTTTTTATTATGCTAAAATTTTAGTGTAAGTGCGCATAATTTTGTGAATGAAGCAACAAGAACTTAATTGTAACGAAAACCATCTGATTGTAAGTATTAACACAACAATTGCTAATCTAATTCAATTCTATTTTCAAGAAATAAATTTCCTGTGTGCATTTTGGATTCCTTCATTTTGTCGTAAGACTTAAGCAGATCCTCCATTGAAATTGCTAATATTGGGTTTCTAGGTTGATGGGCGGAAGTTGATGTGGATGGCTCAGAGGTGGGCTGTATCAGCTGCACCTCGTTGGAGCGCATGAACTGACGCATACGATGAACTGATGCATTCCGACACATTTCGCGTAGGTCAGATCCGGAAAAGCCGTTTGTCAACTGCGCCAGGCGGTTGAAATCGACGTTGTCATGGACGCACTCTGTCTCCAAAATCAATTTCAGAATTTGCAACCGTTGCATTTCGGTCGGTAAACCGATGTGGAATTGAGCAGGCATGCGACGAATAATTGCTTTATCCAAATCCTGGGGCCTGTTCGTGGCACCCATAACAATTACAGTGGAATTAGAGTTAGTATTGAGCCCATCCCAAAGCATCATAAACTGAGTTTTCATCATGGCAGTAGCTTCGTGATCATTCGAATTGCGACTTCGTAAAAATGAATCTATTTCGTCAATGAAAATTATGCACGGCTGAATTTTCATCGCCAACGAGAAGACGGCGGATGCTAATTTTTGCGACTCACCGTACCACTTATCGGTAAGAATGGCTACGTCAAGATTAATAAATCGCATACCAGCCTCTTTAGCGGTAGCTTTCGCAATTAAAGTTTTACCACAACCGGGCGGCCCATGGAGAAGAACGCCTTTGGGCGCTTGCCACAGCTTTGATTGATTGAAAAGATCGCGGTGACGAACTGGAAGCACAACTGATTCCCTTAACTCCTGTATGACAATGTCGAGACCGGCAATGTCGCTCCAACTCACTGGAATGTCTGCGGGCACCACTAAATGCGAAGCAATCATCAACTCGTAGTCATTAAACTGTTCGGGATTAATTTTGAAACCACCTTGATCATTTAACCTAAAAGTGCAGAAAACATCATGTCAAATGAATATAAACCTTCGTTCATTGCATTTACCGTTTCAGTTGTTCTTCAGCCTGTAACTTTGCTTTCTTCTTGTTCTTACTAGTAGGATCAAGCTGATTCATCATCCATTTTACAGAGTAAAATGTAATTACTGATGCTATTGAAACACGTAAAAGAAGCTGCAAAATTTCGCTACGTGATAATTGAGAGCCACCAAAATTGAAATTATCCATTATCAATTCAAGTATTAAATGCAAGATAAAATGGTTACATAGACTTCTTCCCCAAAGACTTTCCTTACAAACTGCACCACTAAAATTCAGGACCCAAAAAGCAAAACTGACAGTAATGCCAACGGAACCAGTGCTGCCACCTTATCCACTTCATAGTATAATATAGGCTTGGGACAGTGATGGAATTCTTGATTGATTGAAATTGATACAATCGCAGTTTATAAAGTACGTTGGTAACCAAAAGAAACATTTTTATTGCCTTTTAGCACTAAAATGTCGGTATGCAGCTCTCAAGACAAGCGAAAACTTCATATAAAAAAAGCTCAAGAAATGTTCAAGAAAACTTCCTTGAGTCATGTTTTCTTGAGGTGGACGCACCTCACAAAAAAACTGATTTGGTTTTTTAATACTTTTTTTAATTGAAAAGTAAAATGATAACACTGATTTCGGCAAGAAACATATGCGTACCTATTTATTTCACAAAGGAAAAGTGACAGCTGCCTGCCTTCCATGCCGGCCATGAAAATGCCGCAGTCCAACGTGAGCAAGAGGTCGTCCCTTAAATATCTTAAGGCATGTAATAAAAGCGTAATCGGTTGAAATATAATAAAAACTTACGAATCGTCGTCCATTTGGAGAGAACTGAATTTTATTATTAAAATTAAAAATTGTCCAGTACTAAATCAACTTGTAAAAATTTCTTTCAAACGTCAAATTTACTTGACTGTACTTTTTCACGCTTAAGAAATATATGCTCGTTTATTCTTGGAAATTAATTCTTTTAGAAATTTATTTAAAAAAAAATGAGTTTCGAAAGGTGAAATAATGAAAGTATGTATATATCTGTGGCCGGAAGGAATAACAGCCAAAGTCGAGTTAGGAAAAAATAGAGTTATTACCACCATTGCATTCGTCGTATTCAAATGTACTACTACACAAAATTCTCATAATTGCTTTTTGGCTTTTGGCTTTTGCTCATAAAATGAATGTTTTACGCCCAAAAATCTAAAATTTATCTAGTGTAATCTAGTGTAAAGCAAATTCAAAAATTAAAAGTGCTCTCCAGAAAACTTCTTAAAATCGACTTTGGCTGTTATTCCTTACGGCCACAGATATATACATGGTATAAAAAAATTGGATCACTTGATGAGCCAATGCTTCATCTCAGTCGCCATATTGCGCATCTGACACTTAAGTTTTTTTGACGTTCTTCTTCATAGTATAAACAGAATCAAATCGTCGGCCGATTTTTACGCACCGAACGCACGCTGTCAAAATTAAAACACACAGTAGTGCCAGTGATTGCCCACAACAACGACGACTACGATATTCGGCCGACGACCGGTCTTCCGACAATAGAACAAATTCTAATTTACCCGCAGTCCTCGTGCGAACCAATCAGCTGTGCAGCTGTCAAAGGTTAAAATCGAAAATATAATCGAACGAAAAATTTCTATTGAACATGTTTTTAATCCTGCAATGAATTATCTGCTGTTGAATTTGCATTAACATTTTTATACTTCCGCCCAACATATGTCAGTCACAATGAAAGGTCTATTCCGTGTTTATTGAAAAAATCTTAATATTTTTAGAACCTTACAGTCAAACCTAAATTGGAGCGTGAAGCGTTGCATTTTCTGACGCAACGTTCTCGCTCAGCGCGGCATACCGAAATTGAAGCGTTGCGTTGGGGCTGTCAAAATCATGAAATGAAAACAAATGTCAAAAAAATATCTGTTTAGTTGCCAAAAAACCAACAAACTATTATTATTTTGCAAAACTTAGCTCTTATTTGAATAAATTCCTCACAATTTAAATCAAATCAAATATAAATCACAGACGTTTTTGTTTGTCGCAGCCAACTTCAACTGCTAACCCGCTGTCAAAATTGGAAATTCGAATAGCTCAGCGTCAGAGCGTTTCAATTGCGGTTTGCCCCATACAATTTGTATGGGCATGAAGCAATTTTGACAGTTGCTTGCCGCTGACGCTCCAATTTAGGTTTGACTGTTAAATATCTTTAGTTTAGTATTACAGCCGCCGTGGCTCAGTTGGTTAGTGCGCAGTCCAACGAGTCGAATGCAGAGCGACGCAAGATCGAATACTGCATGTAGTAACACCTAAAAAAAATAACGGGAAACTCGTTTTCTCTTGCGGTGGCTGTCCTCAGCTGGAAATGGCAAACCTCTGAGAGTAAAAATTGCCTATGAAAAAGCTCCCAACCTGCCGTTCGGAACCGGCATAAAACTGTAGGTCCCTTCCACCTGCGTACAAAATTCACACGCACAACACGGGTGGTTGCGGGAAGCTAGGCCTTAGTCTCGCGTAAGCGGGCTGTCGTGCCAATCAATTATTATTATTTGTATTACAACGAGGTGGCATCACAACTCAAGCTTTTGACAAATACGAAAAAGTCAATAAGCACGTTTAGTGTCAACAAATTTTACAGCGGTTCTACCTTGTGGTTTTTCATGCCTACCTTCGCAGTGAAGGCTTCACTCTAACCTGATTTTTCCTTGTGCTTGTGGATTTTGTCATCAGTTCGAAGAGTTTGATCTAGAAGAAATGTCCTCATTGGTAGCAGAAAAGTTTTGGGTAGATAAGGCGTGCTTTCATAATGCCGAACGGCAATATTATGAGTACTTATCCAAAAAGGTAAGAAGATGATTAATTCTGAATAATGTGCAAGAGACGTAGAGTTTATAATCATCTATTATTTTGTGCCTACCGTGTTGGCTCCTAGCAACATGGAGCAAAACTATTGCATTTAGTTCAGTTATATGTTCTTACACAGTCGATATTTATTTCACGCTGCTTAAGGAGTTGGCTGAAACAGAAACATACAGCCAAAATTTCGACGAGGATAAATTAGATAATGTAAAAGATCAATGGACGAAGCCTTACAAGAAGCCTAAGAAATTAAAGAAAAAGGACAATTGTGAACCCAAGGATACATCGACAACATCAGAAAGCGATGAAAAAATTTTGCTATTTGCGAAACCTCAACACAGCTCGCCGGTCGAAGTGGTTGAAGTTGTCAAGGAAAGGAATAAAAAGCGAAACAAATCGAATAAAATTACTGAGACATTGATTAAAAATTCTCAGTTCTTTGCCGAACCAAAAATGAATGGTGCCGATTTTGTTCCAACCAAATGTGGTGGTTCCGTCACAAAATTGAAGAAAACCTTCGGTGACGCCAAGATCAAGGTGAAACGCTTATTGTTTTCTGACCTCAGCCGAATTCACTTTAAACTTTTCTTTTTGGCACACTGACTGCTGTTATAAATATTACGATATGTAAGCATAGTTGCTATCGTAGCAATTATTTTATTTTCGCAATGTTTTCCAAAGTAGTTGTAGCGACAGATTGCTACGACAGCAATTTTACGCCTAAAATGCTATGAAGAGTCAACTCCAATATAGATATTCCTAACGTTAAAAACAGCGACATTAAGGATATTACGTCTGTACTAACCGTTCTTAATGGGTTCACGATGCTCATTTTATGCAGTTTGGAAAAAGGGCATGACCCAAAAAATTCACAAAAGTTCTAAAAATTTGAAAATTGCTCTAAAGTTTCTCTTTACCCTTCGCTGCATGGCATTGCATATATGCAATGTTAACTTTTAATAGATTTAGAGACTATTCTATTCACCAGTTTACAGTCGTTCATTCTTCAGTTGTATCTTTTATGTTAAAACATTTTATTATTAACGGAATTTTGCGAATAACATTGAAAGTGTGTGCAAAAGAATCGAAAAAACAAGTATTTCGATTCGGTGAAATAATTTTGGTTATTGATGGCGATGGGGATATGACAGTCGCAGTCGCTCAGCTGTTTAGTGCGTGGTATTATGAGTATACAATGACGCCTGACCTCTGTTTGACTTCCCGTAGAAGCTAACATTAAAAAATAGATAAAACCTACTTTCATTTCAACGGTAGCGTTCTCATCAGGATACGGAAAATGTCCGCAAAACTTCATTCATAGATACAGAAACTCAACAAAATTTAATTGTTACCATCAGAACTTAACAAGCAACAAGAATAATATGACAAAAATATTGTTTCTTCACGGAAATCAAATCATGCAACGAAGGGTTAAAGTGTTAAAATCTATGACTGAGCATTCGGAAAAAATGGGGTCAGTCTACATTTTCATTTGATACGTCTGGGGCCAACTTGGGAGCAATGGGAGCCTATTTTTATTATATATTTTACTTATGATACAATAATACTCAGGTAATTACATTCGATCATATTTAAAAGTCAGTTGCTTTTTTGACAAATAAGAAGAAAATTTTAATGATGCAGAAAAAAGTATGAATGCTAGGAAATTTATTTAGAAATAGTAGTTGGTAGTTGTTGTAGTTAATTTTAACAATTGATGCGATCAAATAATGGATAACTGCTGTAATTTTGTTCTGCAAATTGAACATTACAACCGATGCGGCAAATTTCATGAATTTCGGTATCAAGTTATTAAAATGTTGTGATTTTTAAAAGACTAAACTACAAACTTACATTATACATTATATGGACACTATAATATTGAAAGTATGGTCAAACTGATGGGACTCTATTGAATAAATGTATCATCGAAGAATTGCTGGCACTGTGTAACACAGACCTCTTGCCGAGCAGCAAGAGCACCACCACGACTCGCTTGCGCCGAGCAGCAAGAGCTCCGCCACAACTTGCACATTTAGTCTATAAGAACCACGCAAATCGTGCACACGCAAGATATGTTGTTAATTGAGTTGGTTAAAGATCTATTCTTTTCCTCAATAACTTTATTTAAGGACGGAGTCGTAAATCGACTGCCGCCCGAGACTGGTGGATCCAGAATGCCAGTTTTATGCATCGAAACTGCACTCTACAACTTCGACTACCTGCTATTTCTTACTTGTTATCATTGCAGCGCAGGCACTGTTTTGTCTTTTACGATGCTAACGAAAGGTCATCGGCGCATCCCAAGCGCACCCACAGCCAGCCAGCCGTACCCGCAAAAGCCAGACCTCAGCCGCGTCTCGGCGACCCTCCACCCGGTCACATTTTCATTTCAATTGCACTCTGCAATGGCGGCCGCGATGGTTAAATGAGTGCTGTGGTTGTTCAGTTGTTCGACAGATCGATCCCACCTCTAATCCCTTCCTTTCCTTGTCCTCTTGTATTGATGTTCCCCCCTATTTAAGCTCCCTGGCTTAGGCCGTTGGTCTCGTTCAGTGTTTACTGTCCTATTGTCTCTCTTTATTCGTACGCCGTACAATAAAGACATCCCAAAATCTACCCGAACCAACCGTGTTTTATTTATCCCGCTCCGCGACGAATCGATTAAACAATCTGAGGTGGCACACATGTCCAAAACTCGCACTTTTAATAAAATACACCACCACGCTTCAACACAAAAACCTGCCTTCTTTTTTCTGTCGGTCACCGCGCAAACATTTAGAAAAAATGTGTTCTACACATGAATTCTTACAGTATTTTTATGATACGTTACTACATAAAGCCGGCAGCCGCCGTGGCTCAGTTGGTTAGTGCGTTGGACAACGAGTCTAAAGCAGCAACCACAGGTTCAAATACTGCCTGTAATAACACCTAAAAAAATAACGGAAACTCGTTTTCTCTTTCTGTGGCTGTCCCCTCAGCTGGAAATGGCAAACCTCTGAGAGTAAAAATTGCTTATGAAAGAGCTCCCAACCTGCCGTTCGGAACCGGCATAAAACTGTAGGTCCCTTCCACTACAAAATTCACACGCACAACACGGGTGGTTGCGGGAAGCTAGGCCTTAGTCTCGCGTAAGCGGGCTGTCGTGCCAGTCAATTATTATTACTTGTTACTACATAAACTGATATCCGCAAATTTACATCCCTATGGCAAAAATGAAACGAGTAGTAGAACACATTTATTTCTCATTTGTCAATTTTCTTCTTATCTGTCTTAATGAAACTACCTGTATTTTATTGTATAATGTATTTTACTTATTTTTATCTATTTTTAAGCATTTCTACAAGTAAGACTGAGTGTCTTATAGAAGATCAGTTTGAGTAAATTAACAGGGCTATTTTGGCAAATATAGTTGAAAGGCTTTCAAAAGATTATTGAAAGATAGTTTGAAAGACTGAATGAGAGATTTTAGCTATTCCAACGAAAATATCTTTCGGAAAAAGCTCTAATATTCAACACTCGAGTTGAAAAATTCCAAAAAAATTTCAAACAAACAAAACAAGATTCAAACAATTTCGGAGTCATGACAAGACTCTGAAAATTTTACAAAAACACATTATGTACAATGAGAAACCAAAAGATTGTACGTGGACATGATGAAATAAACAAGGTGAAGCGAGTAGCTGACAATTTTGTCAACCCATACCCTTATTTTGAAACATAGCAATTGACAACCAATTTTGCTTTGACATTGAGAGAATATTTTTAACCCCACTCAAAACGTAAAATCGAAAATATTGTGTTTAAAAATTTTCATTTGTAAAATACGCGTTTAACTTCTTCTTCTAAAGTAAAAGAGTCAAGAGTTTTAATATTCTTTCTGTAAATGGATTTGTTTGTTTCACATATTGTTATGTTTTTTACATGTTTTACATAAATGTTAATCATTTTTTAGTAAAGCATGTTACGTTGTGCTACGACATACCTATTTCTTTTTGGTTTCAAATTTTACTATTATTCAATACCAATAATTATGCAGCGTGGGGACCTGCCACCACGGCAACGAATCGGAATAATCTTACCTACAACGCACTACAATAATAATGAAATTGATTTTTTGATACACCAGGCACAAGTGGGTTAATGCGAAGAAAGAAGAAGACTTTCATGTTTTCAGAGAATTTATTTTGAAAACGTCAGTTTTTCAAAAGCTCTCTTGTCAAAATAAGGGTATGTCATCTACTCGCTTCACCTTGTTTATTTCATCATGGTACGTGGATAGCTCAGATATACATTTTAATGCATCTGCTGAAACGTACCAATGCCATACAAATGTATCCCAAATGCGTTGTACTTTTCCAAATTAACCTTTTTAAAACATTATAGCAACTAAAAAACTGGTGCTGCATAATTTTGGATGTGTTTGCTTAACCCTTTCAGTAACAATGTCTAACATATTGAACTACAGCCCATACAATTCATACAGCCCGGTTTATTTTCATGTCGGAAAGGGTTAAATAACTTACAGTGTGATGAAGTGCTTTTAATAGTGCTTGCATAAGTTTTTGGTAATCAAGTTTGAAAGCCCAAAAGGTATACAAAAAATATTTTTACAAATTCGAGGTTAATGAAAAGTAAATAGTGATATCGATTATGAGTTTGCGAGGTACGCTCTTCTTAACAAAATTATTATTGTTTTTCTATAATATTTTTTCGCAAAGTCAATTTCGGGTAATGTGATATACCAAAGTCCGGGTAATGTCATTTAGTACATCACATAAACCGAACTTATCCCAGCACTACTATTTGTATACAGAAATGTATACAAATGTATTTTATAATATTTTAAGTGGAATAATCTCAAAAATCTGTTATTTTTATGTTTCAGATAAAAAAATCCATGAAATCATGTTTCTCGATGCAAATTTTTAACCCTAGGTTTACCCCGTAAAATTGTGACTTTCCTTTTTGATTGACTTGACTTTTTGATTTGACTTTTGATTTGATGTATTTTAACCAAATTTGAAACTAATAGCCACTTTGATCAAACGTCAAAATTTGGATACTTTGATTTGTAATTATAAAACTCGTCAACAGTTTGTCTTAAAGAGTTAATAATCTTAAGTGCTTTTCGTTTATAACGAACCCGTTTAAGGGAAGGCTCCCCTGGATTTGGGCAAAAATAAGGCAAAGTTTGTAATTTTTTTGTGGGATAATGAAAAGGCGTACAAACTTCCGGTTTTGACTATTAAATTCGTCTATTATTTAGGAGTTTAAAAAGTTAAAAAACTTGTTGAAATTCAAAATGGCGGCTACAAAATGGCGATTTCCGTAGGCCTCTGCGCGCCAAACATCGCTCGAGAACTGTAATCCTGCAGCCTCTTGTAGTGGACTGAAATCAAAAAGCATTGTCATTACTTAAAGATAACAAAATTGTCTGTGCATTGAACCAGACTCAAAAAATTGAAACAAAAAATTCTTGCACAATGAATATTTGAAGAAAAAAGTTAAATTTTTTGCACCTTTTTTTAATTTCAACCACATTTAAAAATTAAAAATAAATAACTATTTATGCAAATTGTAGGTTCAAGGCATACAGAAAATCAAATACATTCGAGCAGTTTTTAGATGAAGAAAATCGGATCATTAGATCAAGTCCGGTAAATTCAGTTAGATTGGAAAAAATGGTTTCGAGATAAACGCGTTTGAAGCAAATTAGAGCAGTGGAGCGTCCCGTAGCGCGCGTGAGACAGGTGTGTTCTCCCATGAAAATACGCGTCGTATCAAAAAATCCTTTTACACACATATTCTACATATATGTAGCCTTCGTTTTATGCAAAAAAAAAAAAAACATTTTTCGGTCCAAATCCAGGGGAGCCTTCCCTTAAACGATTTTCCGCCTAAAACGAACCAATTTAAAAAGTACGCGCTTTATGTTTTCGCTTATTAAATACCCCTTTTAAAGCGAACTTTCGGTTAAAACGAACCATTTTGCCCAGTCCCTCGAAGTTCGCTTTAAGCGAAAAGTACTGTACTTAACAATGTGTCAGTTAACAGTTTGGGGCCAAAAAAAGTGTATTTTAAAGCAAAATGTGTCGGGGATCGCCATAAAACAAACAGGTATAGCACATTACCCGAACTTCCTCTAATATTGTAAAGGGTCATTATAAGCGCAACTTAATATTCTTAAAAATTCCTTTCAAATGTACCGTTAGCCGTTACCGCTTTATGTTTTTTATAAAACATTGAATCACTAACGCTGGACAACAACATGTCTGTTGCATGAAGTTTTTTACATGATTCTGAATCGGCTTTCCACGCTGATTTCAAAACCATATTCCGTTTTTATGTAACAGCTCTAGTTAAAAAACAAAGTCGGCGTGTCATTTTTCGAATTACCCTCGACTTTTTTCATATTGTCGACTTTAATTTCCGAACAAATAATCCTATTGACATGATTTGTGCATCGTTGCGCTTACAAAATCTCACGCCTTCTTTTCTGATATAAATCAATTTTATGCGTTTTTAATTGGCGTGCCGGCAGCTGCCGTGTAATAACACCTAAAAAAAACTCGGAAACAGGAAAACTCGTTTTCTCTATCGGTGGCTGTCCTCTCAGCTGGAAATGGCAAACCTCTGAGAGTAAAAATTGCTTATGAAAAAGCTCCCAACCTGCCGTTCGGAACCGGCATAAAACTGTAGGTCCCGGTCCCTTCCACCCGCGTACAAATTCACACGCACAACACGGGTGGTTGCGGAAAGCTAGGCCTTAGTCTCGCGTAAGCGGGCTGTCGTGCCAGTCAATTTAAAATTAAAATTTGCGTGGTAATAAGGTTTCAAAGTAGGAAAATATTTAATTTCAAGGCGTTTTTTCTGATGGCAAAAATTGTATAGATGTTTCGTAAATCAAATGACGATGTGTATGAATATCTTAAGAAGAAACATCATGCAATACAACTCAGGAAAAATTTTTGGCGGAATACTCAGCATAGAAATAATACCAAAAATGTGCTCATGCAAATTTCAACACTTTTCAGTCATTTGGCAATGATTTACTTAAAAAACAAAGGCCCTCAAAATAAACAACGTTTTTTTATCTTCCATCGAGCAATTCAAAATTGTTTTTTTATATTTCTACAAGACTGACAAATGGCTGAAAAGTGTTGAAATTGGCACGAGCACTTTTTTGGTATTATTTCGATGCGAATGTGTATTCCGGCAAATAATTTGGGTGCGCTGTATTGCTTGATGTGGCGCCTTTCATTATACACCTATAGAAACTTAGTAACTCGCGGGGGTTAAGGTGCTTGACGTCCTTTTCTGCAAGCCGAAACAGGCCCAGGTAACGCACCCTGCTACGACAAGTCACATTACAGTGCAATATGATGTGTTCGGGAGTCTCTTCTGCTGTTTCGCAGAGTCTACAGACGCTTACCTGTTCTATCCCGATTGTATGCAAGTGTGTCCTCAATCTGCAGTGCCCAGTTAGAAGACCTGTGACCTGTCTAAGCTGGTTTCTCCTTAGTTTGAAGCATTCTTCACTCCATTTAGGGTTATAATCTTTGATGAAGATTTTCGAATCCCTGAGACTGGAGGCGTTAGTCCAGTGTTCTGTGTTCCTGGTCCTTTCCTCAAGTCTCAATGACTCCGTTATGGCGCCTTTGCCCAGCCCCATAAAGGGTTCAGGTCCTAGGGGGCGTGGCTGATTGAAATCAGCGCACCCAAATTAGTAAAAAAACAGTAGAAAAACTCCAAGCAACAGAAAAAAGTGCGATTCTGTTGTCCTGTGTAATTAATGGTACTATATTTTATTTTTTTATATTTTCAACTTTAAACAACCATTTTTTAATTGAATGTATAAGTTCAACCAATAATCCAGGCTCCAGTTGGTTCCACTCCTATAAAATATGAATTTTAAAGTCGCCAACAGAAGAAGAAGGCTGCGCTCCTACACCCCAAAGTACTCTGTGCTGTCCACTCTTGAACTCGTGAAACAGCTCGAGCGCTCTATGTTTGTGAAAGCACCCCACTCCCCAACTATTTTAAAAATATTAGGGCTCCTTTCACAAAGCCCTCCAGTAGCATCGACAACAATCTGGTCCATCCAAATCAAATTTCGTTTCATCAGAGAAGATAACCTTTTGGATAAAGTATGCATTTGTAGTCATGCTAATCAACGTGTTGAAATATATTTACCATGTTCCAGGAAGTGTAGAAGTTATTTTACGCAAATTGGAGCCGTGCAGCTTTGTGAGGCGGCACCTTCTTCATAACAGCTCGAACAATATTTTCTGAGTTGCTCAACAATCGCCAAATGGTCATTGGGCGGCTGCGATTTAGATGAGAACGAATTGTTCGCTTTCAACGAAATTCGACGCTTGTCGTGGTGAGACAGCTTTTATTCACGGCCTGTATTTCGTCGTTTAGCGTAATTATGTGTGCAGAAGTAGAGCGAGGGCGACCGATTTTCTTCGACATTTCGCTTACACCCGTCCGGAAACCTTAACCCATTCGTTGCAAGGGACGAGTATACTCGTCTTTGGCAGGGTATCATGCATTGCCAAGACGAGTATACTCGTCCTACTTTAAATATGGTATAACACTCAGGCTTTTGAATTAGCAAATTTTTTGTGGCCAAAAACATAAATATAGAAATGTAAAAAATAGTACAAATAAATTTTTTTACCAAAATTATGCTTTATTGTGAGAGAGCTTTGGTAAACAATAACACTCAAAGTATAAACGGCAATGGGAATGACTTCATATAATTTAGGCTTGGCAGCGAATGAGTTAAGAGCCGTAATTTCGCCTTGATCCTTTCCAGATAATTTACCAATTTATTAAAATTAACAAAGAAATGAATGCCAATGTAAAAAAATCGATCTGCGCGATGTTAACACTTTTGATATAATGTGTCTTTTAATTTTGTTACGATTGCAGCTACCCAAATTATTACTCATGACCATAAAAGCTAACGGTATATTTGAAAGGAATGTTTAAGAATATTAAATTGCGCTTAAATTAAAACTGACCCCTTACATTATTGTTATGAAAATTAGTTCTGTAGGTTTGTTCGGATCTCTGGATTGTTCGTATCGAAATAAAACACACTTCAATTCTTAAACGCAGTTAATAACCAGCCATCACTTTATTTACAAGTTCACACTTTACTGTCTTAACCTTATTGGAATACTTTGTGTTTCACCTTTGCTTGCGTTTACTAAAATCTCTGCGCTGTACCCGGCTGCCTGTTTGCTTGTCGCGTAGATCGTTCTCGCACATTCCAATTGGACTCAAAATTTCCATTACCATAGCGAGCCATCCGTCTTATATCGAAATTATTGCTAGCCGGGCGTATGCTAAAAGCGCGTGTCTAAAAGTATGCCCGTAAAAGCATTCTTGTGTATAGCACATCGACAGGGTGCCATATCGATACAATATTATTCTGGGTTTTTTTCTTTTCTAAAACTTAGATTTGGCACCTTATTTGCCTCCTGAAATTGTTGTAACAAACATTCTTAAAAAGAGAACACAATCAGTAATGCTAAATGTAATGGTACTTTAGCTTCAGCCTTGGCTAAATCCTATAAATCGTTATGAATTAAGGAAAATGTAAGCTTTCATAAGTTGATTGATTTGTCTTTTGTGACGATTTTCGTAGAAACAAAAACATGCTTTGTGAGTTTTTATTTATTTGGTGCACCTTTATGTAGTTCCTTTTTTTCTATTATATGTATACCCTATATACACCTGTTGACAATTAATTAGAAACGCTGAGAGTTTGTATTTGTTTTCCTTTTTTTAATAACATGGAAAATAATTTTTGAAAAGTTCTCAAAATGTCCATATAATTTCCGCATGAGCCATCAAAGTGCAGCGTACTTTGCTTGGCATCGTTTCTAATCAGTTGTCAACAGGTGTATGTATGTAATATATGTCTGCACACGATTGATATTAATTTTATAACATAATTTCGAACTAAAAACACTTGTTTTTAAGGGTACTGCAAACAACAATCAATGTACTTTAGTCTCGGAAATTGCTAAAGCCAGAGAACACATTAAGAATTCTTTGGAAAAGGTAATTATATACTTTGTATTAGACATATTTTTTGTAAAACGTAATTGTAAATACATAACATATTCTTATACTGTCAACGCGCAATCTCATCTCATCAAGTACATAGGGTGTCCTAATAAAAAGACAAAGAAGTTGCACGATCTGGGTAGCCAGTTGACATTGGATTTTTGGGAGATGATGAGTTAATTCGGTCTGGAAATCGTTGCTCTAAAAGCGTTATTCCTTTGTTTAACAAACGACAGCTGTCAAATTTCAGAGTCCACATTTGCACAAAAAAAGTGTCATGAAACTTAAATCGTGGACTTTTATTGGGACGCCCTATATGTATACAATTCTCAGAGGATGACAACTAAAATAGGATAAATGATTTCAGTTTTTGTTATTTCAAAGTTCATTGCGTACCGTTACGTACTGTATTGTATTGGTTTTGCTCTGTTCTAGACTGAGCAATGCTGACATGAAGTTCGGGAATTGTTCGTGGTTTCCTTCCATTCGTCAATGGCTTAGCATAGCCCCATAAGAAATACTCGTAAATTGCAGTGTAGAAGGATGATACCGTCAGCATGCAAACCGCACCAAGAATGCAATGGTGTTTCCACTACCTGATGGATAACACTGCACAACAGCATGTCTGTTGCAGGGAGTTTTTTACATGAATCTGAATCGTTTTTCCACGCTGTTTTCAAAACCATACTCCGTTTTTATGTAACAGCTCTAGTTTTTGCAAAAAATGGGCGTGTCACTTTGTCGAATTTTCCACGGCTTTTTTCTCGTTTTCGACTGTTATTTCTGAACCAATAATCCTATCGACATGATTTTTATATCGTTGCACTTACAACATTCACGCCATCTTGCCTGTCATTAATCAATTTTATGCGTTCTAAATGGGCGTGGTAATAA
This sequence comes from Melieria omissa, assembly GCA_963971225.1. Lineage (NCBI taxonomy): Eukaryota > Metazoa > Arthropoda > Insecta > Diptera > Ulidiidae > Melieria > Melieria omissa. The sequence continues at coordinate 118,097,126 of OZ020267.1, forward strand.
GGTTTCAAAGTAAGAAAATATTGAATTTCAAGGCGTTTTTTCTGATGGCGAAAATTGTACAGATGTTTTATAAATGAAGTTACGAAGTATATGAATATCTTAAGAAAAAACATCAAGCAATACAACACAGCCAAATTATTTGGCGGAATACACATTCGCATCGAAATAATAACAAAACTGTGCCATAGCGATATTCATCTCTTTTCATACTTTTTCCTTAAAAAATTAGCAGCCTCAAAATATGCTCTTTTATATGTTCCATTTATAGTTTGGAATACAAGCAAAAACAAAAATATTTTGAATTTCTCGAAACAAAAAAAAAAATAAAAACTTTGCATATTTTCAGGCTCCTAATTTTTTAAGGAAAAAGTATGAAAAGTGATAAAAATCGTGATGGTACATTTTTCCTGTTATTTCGATGCGAATGTGTATTCCGCCAAATAATTAAGCTGTGTTGTATTGCTTGATGTGTCAACTTTCATTATACACCTAACTCGTTAATTGTTTTACAAAAAATGTGTACGTTTTTGACCATCAAAGAAAACGACTTAAAATTAAATTTTTTCCAACTTTGAGGTCCAATTACCGCGGCATTTTAACACTTATTAAAATAAGTTGCATCGGAAAAGAAGCCGTGCGGTGTTGTTAATGCGATTAAGTGAAAATAATGTCAATCGGTTTTTTGGTTTAGAAACTACGATCGAAAATATGGAAAAAGTAGAGGAAAAACTGAAAAAAAAATATCTCACAAACTAGAGCTGCTAGAAAAAATCGGAGGGTAGATTCGGAATCAGCACACCCAAATTAGTACGAAACAGTAGAAAAACTCCATGCAACAGAAGAAAAGTGTTTTTTGTTGCGCTGTGTAATTCAAGTTTTCAGTTATTGCGACTGTTGCTTTAGTACGAACATTTCATTGATATATTATTGACCTAGCATCAAGAATAGTAAATGTGTTACGATGTTTATTAACGGAACGACAATTCGCTTGCTCAGACGGCCGCACTTTACAGCCACTAATCCAAGCGTTTTTCGACTTAAAGGCAATTTTAATAAATAAACCAAAACTCTCCCACATATCTCACATAAATTTCAAGTTTTTAAGGTACAAGAGCGGATACTGCACTTCACCGAAAACGAACAAGTATCCCCAGGTGGCGAATTCGCTTAAGTACTTAAGGCAGGTTTCTACCTTGTGCGGCCGAGAAAACATGTTTTTTTTTTTTAAATTTTTGATGGGAAGGTTTTTAAGATAAACACTGGATTTTTTCAGATGTAGGTATATGTTTATTGTACAAGTAAAAAAAGTTTCAAGATAAAATATGGGGGGGGGAGGGGGCCATCGAGTAATGGCGGCAGGACTTCCTTACTCGCGGAAGTCCTGCCGCTGTTTGAGATGACTTGAAACACAAAAATGAAATTTTTTCTTATTCTGTATCCTTTTGTCTATGGCTGGAACTAGGATTTTGAAAAAAAAAATGAAAAATGAAGGATTTATGCGATTTTGACTAAAAAACTAAATTTTTACCTACTTTTTTCAATACAAATTTCTATTTTTAATGAAAAATAATTATTATTTCTTGAAGATCCTAGTTCCAGCCATAGCTAAGACCTTGATAAATGACTGTTTAAAATTTCGTAGCTATTGCTCAACTCGTGTGGCCTAAATCACTTCCGCAAGGTCAGTTTTGAGTTTTGAGAAAAACGCGTTCAAAGTTTTGCTTCTACAATCATGTATTAATCCAAAAATGCATGAAAAAAAAATCGATTTTTTTGAACGCACAAGCTAGAAACCCCCCTTAATACTAAAGTTCTCTATAAGCACAGTCAAGGTATACATTTCTGAAGATCGGTTTAAAAAACATTTATTTACACAGTCACATAATAAATGTTGTAGGGTCAAATCATATTTACCATATGCTTTATGGATCGCTGAATCCGAGGTTTATTTTATCCCGCCATGTTTTTGTCATGTAAGCATATTGTTACGAAAATTAGCTCTGTGGGCTTGTTCGTCTCTCTGGATTATTATTATGATTATTGGCGGGGTATGTGCACTATGACCTAAAAGATCTATTGTGTCCCCTTCTTAGACTTCGCAGTTCGTCCCTGAGTCCAGTATCCAAGATGAATCTTAGTATATTTCCTAAGCCTCTGCAAACCCAGTACGAACCTGGTAAAATCACCCAGATGCGTTTTCCGTTTGTGCATTAGTGCATATGCCTAGCATGTGTATTGCAATTTCATTGTCCTGCAAACAGAACCTACAGAGTTCGTTCACCCTGATACCTAGTTTGGTTAGATGATAGTTCAGTCTACAATGCCCTGTCAATATACCTGTGACAATCCTTAGATTATTATTTGAGAGACTCATACATTCCTTGAATCGTTTCGTCAAGTTCATTTGGTTTCTCAAGGCATTCCGACACCAGTTTCGAAGATACCTGGTAGGATCTTAATGCCTTGATTGCCGCATTGCCGCTTGGCTGTCTGACAGGATCGTGATCTTCCTTTAAAAAACCAAAATTACACGTTTTAATATTTCATTGTAAAGTGATTTCACAGGCTATAATAAGGTAACAAATTTATGATACCTTAGCAGTGGCGTGGCAGTGGCAGCCGCCGTGGCTCAGTTGGTTAGTGCGTTGGTCCGCGAGTCGAAGGCAGCAACCCCAGGTTCAATACTGCCTGTAATAACACCTAAAAAAAAATAACGGGAAAACTCGTTTTTTCTTTCGGTGGCTGTCCTCTCAGCTGGAAATGGCAAACCTCTGAGAGTAAAAATTGCTTATGAAAGAGCTCCCAACCTGCCGTTCGGAACCGGCATAAAACTGTAGGTCCCGGTCCCTTCCACCCGCGTACAAATTCACACGCACAACACGGGTGGTTGCGGGAAGCTAGGCCTTAGTCTCGCGCCTTAGTCTGGGCTGCCGTGCCAGTCAATTATTTTATTTATTATTAGAAGTGGCGTCCCCAGAGGTGGGATTATGGGAATAGATCTTTCCTGCCTCTTGGTGGATAAATTCATTTATCCAATTTGGTGTAACAATATAGAATTATGAAAATTTTAATTATTTGCTTTATCTCTTCTCTGAGCACCCACTTGAAACCTCAAATAGTTGAACTTCCCATGATCTGGCCAGACCATGGTGTAAACAAGAGGATAGTCGAGGATTGTTTATAAGGATATAAAAAAGCCGGAAAGTGTGAACACAATGATTGCTTTTGCTTGCCTACATTTTATTTCTGAATTTTTTTCACTGTTAACAATTCTGAACTGCTTTGCCAAAGAAAAACATGCAGAACATGCTCAATATGTTACTTTTCATGCTGAACTGGCCGCATATCGTTTTCCTTGTCGCCTTCGTCGTCGCTATCTTCACGCTGAATTATCTACTGCTGTAGGCAAAAAATAATTTTAAAATTCTTTATTTGTTTTTCCAAATCTATTTCGTCCCCCCGGCCCCAATACACTTGTGCCAACGATTTTTCCAATCCTCAAAACAGAATTATCATCCAGCGGCTATGCTGGCTCGGTCATGTCTGCCACATGGACGGCGAAGCTCCGGCGAATAGGTGTTCGATGCGATGGTTGGAGGTCGACGGCGAAGAGGGAGGCCGTGTCTCTGGTGGAAGGACCAAGTTGAAGAGGCCCTGGTATCTCTTGGTGTGACCGACTGGGGAATGTGCGCGCAAAGCAGAGGCGCCTTTAGAAAAGTTTTGTGGCAGGCCAAAAGGTTTTGTTTCAGGGCCAAATGAATGCGTGAAATTGGCAGCACCGTTATTATTACTTCTAGCAACAAATTAATATCTTAATTTTGTTGCTTTTAAGCATAAGTTGCCGCTATTGCTTAGAGAATTTTTTCAGAGAAATTGTCCTCTCTGATTTAACTCTAGCGTCGAAGTTCAAAAACAATGTCCACCTGATCCTCCCTTTCTTCCATCTCTGTCACAGAAAACACCCAACCGAATTGATAAAAACTAGACACGGCAAATACTTCCTTCACTTCAGGAATGTAATTGAATTGACACCAAAACACGGACATAATCATGAATACAATGGATAAATATTAATTTTGAATATGTTCAAACATTATTTCCCAACGAAAATAATAATTTACCTTCGCAAAACAAAATCAAAGTCAAGACGGGTGAAGGTAGGTTTTGCGCCAAGTAACTTCGTTCCAAACAGAGCAAACAACGAACCAACGTCGATTCAACGAGGAAAATTCGGGATTCGCTAATGTTTTTGTTGTTATCGTTGTGTGTAATAGTTTTACAATTTCAGCGTTTCTTTTCGCCAGCGCAACAACAACAACAACAGCACATCGGCTTCCTCCTCTTCGCACAATTGTGCGAGAATGAACGAGTGAGCACAGACGCAGCATTCGTGTTGTTATGATCTGCGCTCAGAGCATTGTGCTCTCATTTCAAGTGTTTCTTCCTCTTGTTGCCTACCCCTCGCATCATGAAGACGGGTGGCGATATCAGCACCCGCATTCAAATTTTTGCTTGTACGTGATGCACACTCTTTATGTTCTATACTTTTTGATATTATACATTGAGCTCAGAAGCAAATTGGCTGCGGACGGTTTGAAAAGTATGCTTTAATTTTTTCGTTTTTCCAATTTTTTTTCCTTTGAATGAAAATTGGCTGTTGGTGATGCTTGTTTTTTAGTTGAAAATGTGTACATCACCATTAGCTGATTTTCAAAGCACTTTTAAAATATTTAACCGTTTATACGAACTTTCGAAACGACTTGAAAACCTAATAGCGGAATCGCAATGCAGCAGCGGCAGAGGCAGTATCAGTGGCAGTGGCCGTGATCACCTGTTTCATATTTTACTGCTCACAGCTCACAATGCAGCAGTGATAGTATTCGACAAAAAAAAAAAGAATTCCATTCAGGAACTGCTCTATATGAGCTTGATTTGAAATTACAACGAATATGGACGAGAGAAATTTATACCCAGGAGGAGAGGCAGACACATGGGTTTTTTTTAAAAAGCATGTCAGATAAAAAAGGAAAAAGACCCCCCCCCCCAAGAATTCAGGAAAGTAACACGGTTGAGTGTGGAGATCTCCAATATGCTTCTGGAATTTGTCAAAAAGAACTTGACAAAAACAATAACAATAATAACGATACTCAAGCGAAACTCCCGACAAGCACACACCTCGTATTGAAATATTCGCACTCGCTGAGAAATGTAATTTGATTGAAATACTCAAAATTTCTCAGCTGTCGGCACTTTTTGAGCGCTTCCTGATTCTGAGGCACTCTTATCCTCCTTTAGGATTCAGTAGTACCTATCTCTAATCGTCTTCCACCGTTTCTTAACTTTTTCGACTGAAAATATGCACAACTGAATAAATGTTCTTCTACTTTATTTGGTATTTACCTGGCTGGTTCACTTGACTCGCGATCTCCTCCCATTTTTTGTCCTTTTTTTTAATACTTTTTTTAACCCTGTGGCTCTTGTACAAAGTGTTTTCGCCCTTATACAAGCCCTACACTTTTCTTATATTAATTTTTAGTATTACCTTTTAACCATATATATTATATTATATATATTATACTCTTTTGAAAGGTTGAAAAATCTACTATTAGAAAAAACATTTTAATTTTTTTTTTATTATATAATGTTTCTGTTATTAATTTTTGAACAGAACAACTTCAAAAAGTAACAACTAAAAGTGGGCACTAATAATTCGTACCACCGCAAATGAAAGAAAAATTAATATCGGGTTATATCTCCTTCTGCTGCGATTACAGCCTGGCATCGACTTTGCATTGAAGAAATAAGTTTCTGACACTCTTTCGGTGTAATAGAGTCCTAAATCTCTTCAATTTTGTTTACTAGTTCCAAGAGGGTTCGTGGGGGCTCATTCCTCAATCTTCTTTTCATTAGGGCTCTATTGAACTTATATCTGGGCTCTGAAGGCCAGACTAAAACTAAAACTTCAATATTATTGTTGTGGAACCGTTTTTGAAAAATTAATGTGAGAAATTGAAAAATTAATATAAGAAAAAGCGTAGGGGTACGAATTAATAGTGGTTAGGGTTTGTATATATTCGTTTTCGTCATTGAGAGCTTTGCGGCAGTGGTAGTGAATTTAGAAATAGAGCTAAGCACGCCAGTATTGCTTACTGCCACTGCTTTTATGTGATTGCTTCCATTCAAATACACTGTTTCTAAAAAACAGGTGATCACTGTCACTGCCGCTGCTGCTGCCGCATTGTGTTTCCGCTTTAAGAACTCATTTGAAAAGCGCTCTGACTCGATGCGCTTAAAATGTTGAAAGCGGTTTGAAAACGTGTTTATACGAGTGTATTGACTCATAGCAACATGAGCTGTCGTATAAACGGGGTATATATGGAAAAACAGGTGGACAAAAAGAACATTAAAAAACGAGAAAATATGAGCATCCATTTTATTTTATATACAAATGATCCAAAAAATAAGTATGTATGTATTATAAATACCAAAAAACACGTGTTAGTGGTCAAAACGACCGCTGCGATCTTTCTAGGTATGGAAAATTTGCAGTCTTTCTTGTGTTAATGGCTACCCTACATTGCCAGTGGCCGCCGTACCTCAGCTGGCTAGTGCATTGGGTCGCGAGTCAAATGCGACGCTCGAACCCATGTTCAAGACTCTCTGCTGCTAACACCGAAAAAAAAGAAAAATAACAATTTTTCTTTTCTCTTAAAGAAAAAAAATCAATTAAAATTTGAATTTTGATGAAACTTTATTATCAAAAAAATATTTGGTTTGTGCCATTAGTAATGGAATTCGATGACTTTTTTACAATATAGCAGGCTGTAAGGCGCCAAGAACTGCACGTATGTTGTCCCTCAAATGCTCCAGAGTCTGCGGATTGTCTGCATAGACTTGGTCTTTCGCGTAGCTCCAAAGAAAAAAGTCCAAAGGGTTCAGATCGCACGATCTTGACGGCCAATTGGCATCACCAAAACACGAAATTATGTGTTCATTGAACCTGGTTTGCAATTCTGTCATGTTCGGTCGTTTTGCGTGGCAACCACATCTCCACATCCATATCTTCGATCGCTGACCAGAAATACTCGGTTATCATACGGCCATAACCTTCAGAGTTGACGGTAATGGTCTGCCCTTCGTCATTTTCGAAGAAATATGGCCCTATGACACCACTGGACCATAATGCACACCAAACAGTGACTCTAGGTGGATGTATCGGGCGCTCGACAACCACGTGTGGATTTTCTGAGCCCCACACACGACAATTTTGACTATTAACATAACCGCCGAGGTGAAAATGTGCTTCATCGCTGAAGACAATTTTGTGCGAAAAATTGGGATTTTCGGACTGTTTTACAAGCACCAATTCGGTGTAGTGACGACGCATTCTGTAATCTCCCGGCTCCAATTTCTGCACCAACTGAACTTTGTATGGATGAAAATGCAAATCCAAATGCAAAATACGCCAAATTGAGGTGATGGAGATGTCCAATTGTTGTGAACGCCGGAGAAGCGATAAATTCGGGTCATCTTCAACACTGGCAGCTACAGCAGCAATATTTTCGGCCGAACGAGCAGGGCTATTACGTATTGGCCGTACATCTTGTACAGAAGTAGTTCGTTCGAATTTCGCCAATAAATCCGAAATTGTTGACAAAACAGACCTTCCGTGACATCCGAAATCCTTCCTTAGTGCGCGAAAAGTGGTGCTCAAATGTTCACCATTTTTTTTAGTGAATTTTCACTATGTTTATACGTTGAGCGATGCTAAATCAGTTCATTTTCATAAATGGCAAACACTAACCTACAATATTAACATAATGCAACCACAAATTACAGCTGCGGTGGTCGAACGCAGGGCTGCCAAAGTTTTACAAGTACAAGAGTTCCCCATCAGATGTTATACGCCTCTACTAACGTTTTTTTCTAATCCTCGAAGCACATAGCCTATTTCCACCGGGCCTTAATTGCATTTAAAGCTTAAATGTATCATTCAACATCGCATTTAATTAATTGTTGTTTAATTGTTTTTGTTTCAAAGTGCGTAAACTCACTTTTGTTGGAACTGAATGCCGGCGAGATCACAGCTCTCGACTTCATACGTCCGATATCATGGCGCTATAACGGGCAGCCTAATTTCTGAGGAAATATAATGCCCATAAACAATACCCATCCGTAGCTCTGCCTGGACATAAAGACAGTTATTGCAGCTTTTCGGGTTGCTATTCAGTCCAAATACCATATGAATATTGTTTATTAATATAGGTATTAAACTATTAAAAAAATGGGTGTCATTAGTAAAAAAAAAATTTTGTTGAAAATAGAGAATCGATCGATCACGGTCGTCGCGGATTGTTTTTTAATTGAAAAATTCCATACTTTGAATGAATGGATGCAAAAAGCAAAATATGCTAGTGCGTGCCTATGTGAGGATCAGTGGAGGTATTTGCGCAAAAGTGTGCATCTCGGCCGGCATATTGAAATATCATTGGATACATACACATTCCGTTTTCTCTTCCGGAAGAGTGCATATCGTTACCTTAATATAAAAGGACTCTAACTTAATTTTTTTCAAAATAGATTTTTTTGCAGATTTCGGTAAGTCACCCAAAAGTGTAAGTCAAAAGTGTATTAGAACTTTTAAGGTAAAGACTTTGTGTGCTACGAATAAAATTAACGCAAATACACGCAAAAAAAGGCCCTAACTCAGTTTTTGCTTCTCCTGAAAAGTAACAAAAAAGTAACATAGGGCTTTTCTATATTAAAGTAACGATGCTTTACGTTATTGGGTTGGGCCTTAGATGTTTTTATCATGAAATATCAAACGATACACAGAACAAAAATATAACAGCTTGACACGACCTTCGCACTTTTTCATGAATCTTCTAACCGATAAATATATATCTTTATAAATTGGAAAAGTAGTATGGAAACTGTTTGCTACTTTTGCTTAACCCCTAGGTAAAAAAAGGAGAAAACTGTCTGAGGCACTGTTGGTTATTTAATTGCCAACAAGTAAAACAGTCAAGTATAATAATACTATTTTTTTCTTATGAAAAATATTTCACTTCGATCGGACGCAACCAGTTCAAATAAAAAAAACCCACAAACAGACTTAAGTTGATAAGTTAAACCGAAACGTCAAAATGTAAGTGTCCTAAAGCACTTTTACCGGTTACAGGGATAAATCCCTACTAAAAATAGTTCCTCTAAATCACCCGATATGTATATTTTCAAAAGCACTATTTCAATCAGATAACACTGCCGATTGATGTATTTGAGTCAATGGTTAAAAACAGTGTTTGTGTCGTCCAATTCCTGACCTACTGTACCGTCCAAACAGAAATCACAATTAAGTTTTTGCTCCATAACTTGGCTCAAAATGTATTTAAAGGTTTCTTTTTTGCGTGGTAGCATACATCTTTTACATACGTTATGAAAAAATTTGACAGAAGTAGCATGGTTACAACTATTAAAACATAAGTGAATTTAATTTTTAGAAAAACAAGTGAAGGCAACAATTTATATAAAAGTCAAAGTTACATGTTATTTCGATAAAAACTGTATGAAAAATCGATGATAGCCAAATGAAGGTACTTTGTAGTAATTTTGTAGTACAATTTACTAGTACTTTTAGTACTTTGTTGCGAAACCCTTGGCGTCGACAACAGCCTGACATCCGTGTGGCATGGACTCGAGAAGCCGGTCAATATAATTTGAATCGATTTTAACCCATTCTTCGGACAGCTGACCGAATTCTCCGCTATATTTCGAGCTTTTTTGGTTGATATTCTAGGCATGCCCGATTATGTTCAAATCAGGAGATTGGCTTGGTCATTCCAAGCGCTGATTTCTTCGACGATGTAACCACTGTCTGTACATCCTTTGAGCTATGCTTTGCGTCGTTATCGTCTTGAAAAATGAACGACCGGGATATGTATCTCTCTAGGATATGTATGTACACATGTCTATCCATAATACCTTGAATATGCTACAGAGGCCTCATGCTAATGTTAATGTTAGGGGGGTTATTCCAAGTCCCGATACAAATACAGTTGCAGATACAGCTTGAAAAATCTCAATATTATAGCCTGAAAAACAATTTTACAAATCTGAATTATAATTTTACAAATCTGAAATACAATGCGAAAAATTCTGAAATACAATTTGAAAACTCTGAAATTCAATTTTAAAATCTTAAATACAGTTTTAAACGCTGAAATAAACTCTTTAAACGCTGAAATTCAATTTTAAAATCTGAAATACACGTTGAATTTTCTGATATAGGTACAATTTGAAAAGGTGTAGAACAAATTTATAAAATTGGCCTACTTGTTTGAAGACAATTCACGTAAAGTGTAATTGTGATTTGTTTTTGAACGGTTTATGTATCTACTGTTTCAAATAATATAATATATTCAAGAAGTTGTGAATAAATTATTATTTATTTGCTAATGAATAATTTTTTCTTTTTAAGATGGATGGAATAGCAACACTCGCAGCTTCACCCGTAACTGCGGTTGTCTTGGATCGAATTGTTGCTATTGAAAAGGATAATGCCGATTTGAGGAATTTAATGGAAAATTTGCAAACGCTTTATTTGGAGTCACAACATCGCATAACGGAATTGGAAAAGCAGTTAAAGTCAGCAGTACAGTCAAAAAATAGTGTTGCTGTAGCGATTAAAAAAAACGAACATGCAGATGATGATGAAGTCGATTTGTTTGGCTCGGAGAGTGAAGAGGAAAGTGAAGAGGCTGCACGTGTACGCGAAGAACGTCTTGCCTCGTACGCTGCTAAAAAGTCCAAAAAGCCAACTATTATTGCAAAGTCGAACTTGATCTTGGACGTAAAGCCGTGGGATGATCAAACAGATCTTGGCTTCATGGAGTCGTCGATCAGAAAAATTAAATCCGATGGTCTTATTTGGGGTGCTTCTAAAATCATTCCTGTAGCTTATGGCATCGAAAAGCTAAGTATTTCATGCGTTGTGGAGGACGAAAAAGTTTCTATTGATTGGCTTACTGAGGAAATTGAAAAGTTTGACGATTATGTTCAGAGTGTTGATATTGTTGCTTTTAATAAAATATAGAGAGCAAATAACCAAGAATTACAAAATAATAAATATATAAACATATATTGTACAAAAGTTTTTCATCGGCTTCATTGTATAGAAATATACATATTGCTTTAAAAAGAGTAACAAGAGCATTTCTTGAGTGTTAAACCGTGTCTGCCGTGATTCAACTATTTTTGTGTACATTGTTACGAAAATTAGTTCTGTCACCTCAACGCAGCCTTATTCGTCTCTTTGGACCGTGCTTCGAAATAGAACACACTACAATTCTTAAACGTAGTGTGGCGAATGGCTTCCCGCCATGCCAACGCCAGGAACAACCCTGCAGTGCGAGTGCGGCAACGCGGAGGTTGCGACCCTGCACTGCAGGGAAATTTCTGGGAGTAGCCATAGTGTTTCGAGTTGCTAATCCTGCTTGCCGCGGTTCCGGTCTGTTTGAGTCACTTAGTTCGAGGAAAGCAATGTATGTGTAGTATTTAAATATGGAATAATCTTAGCCTTCTACACTAGTTACATATTGGACTACTCCATGCTGCACCTTTGCTTGCTAGAACCAAACTCTCCTATCTGCGCTGTACCCGGCTGCTTTTTATACTTGTCGCGCAGATCGTTTTCCAAATTTCCAGTATGATCGCGAGTCATCTTCGCGAATGTTCCAGCAAGTTGTATTCTAAAAGTATGCCCCTAAAAGCATTCCAGTGCCTTCCACAGCGACGGCGTGCAGTATCGTAAATATTGGAACCCGCACGCTCTGCTCTTGCAGATCACGTATGTGGCGAGAGCCTTGCACCCTGTCAGGTGCTGCAATGCTGACGTAAATTGCAGATCTAGATCTAGACCTCTAGATCTTCAATTTAGTAATTAAACCCATTCGCTGCCTGGGAGGAGTATACTCGTCTTTGGCAGGGTGTCAAGCATTGTCATGGCAGTGTTCACTGGATTGCTCTTGGTCACGGAATCGACGCAAAACTGATGACAGATAATGTTTTTGGTCTATGGAAATCCACCCATCCTCGTGTCGTTAAATGCGCATACCAAGAACAGATGCCGCAGTTCCCAACTCCATTTTAATATATGTGGACAAGTCCTTTTTCCATTCAGTGATCATATTGCCTCTGCCAAAAATCAATACGTCGCACAGTTGCCGGAATAGCATAGCTAGGGTCATCTAAATAAAAAAATAGTCATTGAATTTACGAGACATTTTTTAGCAACATTGTCACCAAATATCTAATTATGAAGTAAATCCAAAAACATGTATCAATATGCGGGGGTATATGACGTTTACAGCGCTCCAAACGTTACAGAAAAAAAGATTTGATAAAAATACGTGCGCGTGCGAGTTTAAGTAGTGCATTTGGAACTGACTTTAGAAGCTCAAAAACTAATTGTAATTCCTATAATCAATGAAAATGAAATAAATATAAATTCAGACAGTTTTTCTGACTCTGAATAATTTATTTTACAAATTAAAGCTGTTTTAATAAATCTGATTGGAATGCAAGGTTTTTTCATCGATATTAGTCGATATTTTCAGCTGCATACAAAAAGGGAGTAACAAAATTCAGTGATTTTGTAATTTAGCGTACATATAAGGTAAGCGTGAGAGTTATCCGATTTTCAAAATTTTGTCCCCTCCTACAAAATTATATTTCTCTATCTCTCATAGTTCTAGAGATAGAGAGTTAAATGACGCTATGGTCGCAATTGGAGCGACTGCGACGTACCAGTCATGTCGAGAGGGTGTGTTTGCAATAATTCCATCCAAGGACGAATGTTGCTGGGCAACAATGACCTGATTTCCTGGAAAGTGAGACTCCATCAGTAAACTGAGTGTCTCACTTTTCCTCTCCGTGTAGGAGCCATTAGGTTTCCTAAGCGACCCATCTTCGCGGTTTGGTCCTTTTTCAGAACTTTTATCAGCCTAGCTGTGTCGCTCAAGGATTCAATGCCACTGCAGAAATCTCTAAAAGAGGCCTTCTTCGAAGCTCGAAGCTTCTTATAGTTCCTCTGAGTGCATCGGTAGCGCTGCCAGTCCTCGTCAAGATTTGTCTTGAGGGCCCGGTTGAGAAGTTTTCTACACTCACGCCTTAGCAAATTAAGGTCCCTCTTCCGCCACGGAACAGGGGTCCGGCTAAGGGGAGGTCTAGTTGGGCAGGCTAGCTCGAAGCTTGAAGCAACCACCTCAATACCCCACTCCTTTATTTCGCAATGCCTCCCGAAATTTCGGCCAGTCTGCGTTTCTCGGGTTCCTAGAGGGCAATGGCGTTTGTGCCTCCTCGCCGCACTCAAACTCGATATACCTGTGGTCCGAACACGAGTCTGCGTTAAGGACTCTCCAGTTGTTGACTGACCACCTCTACCTAGTATTAGATAGAGTGATGTCAATCACCTCCTACCTTCTAGTGGTCACAAACGTAGGCTGATTGCCAGTGTTGTGATATTCAGGATGCAATATACCCGAACAGCCGATAGCCTCGGTTGTTGCATTTGCTGCTGCCCCCGATTGTGTTCTGGGCATTAGCATCACAACATAAAATGAGACCGAGACTGCGCTACTCACAAAACCTCACGAGACTAGCGACCTTCCCAGGTGGTGGCGCTTCCAGTGCATCGTAAGAAAAGTACCCAGACGCAATCGCGAACCTCGACCATCCGTGTATACCCTTGAAGCTCACCTCAGCGCCAACCAGATCTTGACAGCAGAGAAGGTCAAGACTAGTCACCGTAAGATGAGATACTATGAGACAGATTCAGGTTCAATGTCAGAAATTTTCTGTACATATATGATTTCCCCAAAATGTCAAAAAATATATATGTAACTTGCTAGTTCGAATGAAGTTTTTTGGTGCAAATCGAAGAAATTTATCAACGAATGAATGACAGTTCATCAAATATACTGTCATTGAGCAATTTGTATGATAAAAACATACGCACGGCTCATGATGAAATAAACAAATATTTCTTAATTTCATGATGCGCACGACTTACGTTTGCTATATAAGTTCTACACGTGTTTAATAAGTTTTGTCAGCATAGCGTTAAGAATTTGTGGGCAAGTATGTAAGAAAGAGGATATGAAAAATAACTAAATGACATATAAAATCACAAGCCGCCATCTTTACGAAAAAACTTCCGAACGAAATCCCTCTCGGAGTACAAGGTAAAATCCGGTTCTCGGTAACGCGAAGGAACTCTGCTAAAGCTGGCCTAGGGTCATATACAGCTGTATCTACTCCATTCAGTGCCACAAACATTCTTGAGTTTATGGTCTCATCAGAAGTTGACAGTCGGTGGTTTGATTTAATTTGATTATACTGAGAAATCACTTTTTTAACTGTCTTGGAGTGAGGTGAAATGACCAGTAAGGAACACAACAGTTTTTGTAAGATTCCACATGTCACTGGTATCAGTCGAAGCAGTTTATGAGTAATTTTTGCACCTTCATCTGGAGTGTCGAGATCTCTGATTTCTTGGTTTGCTGGCCAACAATCGCTCGGAAAATTTTTCTTCATGCGACGATAAATTTCATGTCTTTGTTCTGTCGATCAACACGTCCATCAATTTGTAAAGACACGCAAATAGCGGACTTGAGAGTTTCTCCAATTTTGTTCATCTCTAACTGTCCCACGATGTGAAGCATTTCAGGATCTTTATAATGAAGACTTGACGTGGTAGGTTGAAAATCGTCAAGTTGATCATCCCAGTTATTTGCATCATTTAGTTGTGTTTGTATTGATTTTGCGCGTATTGTTGCCAGCGAACGAGCAGGCCAGAGTCGAGCTGTGGATGTTTCCAACAAAGAATCATTGTAGACATCCAGGAATAATGAAATTATATCATTCACAACAGCGGCACGATGTTTTTTCAGAGTATTGACCCATGGATGTTTTTCGGACTGTTGCTTCTATAATTCAGTCGACTTTTGAGCTGCAATGGAGTGGACACTAGACTCAATGTGATCGACAATTCTCTTCAATTTTTGTTCCCCGTCAACTCGAATTCCTTCAGTAAGAGGAACTGTTTCTAATTAAAAAAAATTGAAACAAATGGAATCGCCACGGCGCAAACGATTTTTTGTAAATTTAGCTTAAGATTTATAGTACTCAATATTATATTTGAAACAAACACTTTTAACCCTGGAAGTGCATAGAATCGCATACTCTTTAAATGGGGCCAAAAATAACGATGCACTTCCAGGGTTAAAAAAAGTCTGGTCATTTTTTTTGCTCAACATATTTGTCCAGATTTCATTCACCATACGTTAAGTGCTCCAATTTGCTCCAAACCAATGTTCCTCGTTCACGCGTATAAATGTCGTAAAAACTCTTATTAAGATATAAAGTTTTTAGACTCACGCATGTACAAATGTCGGTGGAGGAGCGGTTTGGGGGGGGGGGGATCGAGGAAACATTTTTTTTTGCTACCTAGTGAAAAATCCGTAAAAAAATGTCCTGATTCCACCATTCCAGTCAAAGTTGGCCTGAGACGCACACGACACCAATATAGTGCCGTCTTTTGTCTCATAGCCATTCGTATTGGCCTCAGGACCGGAGGCAATGACCCGACGCATCGGTTAGCTTTTGCAGAAGATGAGTTCTGCATCAGTCAAGCTGTGGTCAGGACCCCTTTTCCCAATCACTGCCATCCGCTAAATCCACTTTTTCAAATTTTACAGGAAAGACAAAAAACTAAATAAAAATAATTTATATTTATGTTTATTCTTTGGACTTTCTTTGCTCTTTGCTTTGCTTTGCTTTGTGCACTTTTCCACGAAGCAAGACTTTTCTTTTTCTCTCTTTTCATGCATGTTCCGCCGACTTATGACTACATTTTATGCCGTTATTTTTAATTTGTGCTTTGTGAACTTTTTCGCCTTGCTGTGATTCTGTGCTTTTCATTTCAAGAAGTGATTGAGTGTTGAACATTTTTAAATTGAAAATCGTCCGTGTGAATTAATAATGCCGGGAAATTCGTGTGCGTTGTGTATTGTAAAAACTGTATGCTTTTCAGTATTTTCTGTGCAGCCCTGCGCACGACTCCCTTTCATAAGCACCTCTAATTTTTGTCGTTTGACCTTCACATCTCATAGTACATGAAGAGTACTCTCCCTATCTGGCATACCTTGTTATTGTACCATGGTCAGGAGCACATGATCCCTGATCAAACAGACGCAGAAGTCAAGAAGTGGGTAAACGTGCTTACTATCGCACATGAGGATGATCTGAGTAACATGGTTTACACCATACGGCATCGAAGTTCCATCACAATGTTGTAACCAATTGTTGGCTATGTGTTACAATTGTTGTAAAGAATATACAATATAAAGAACACGCATCTTCAAAAATTTGTCAAGCGTGTTTCTTGATGTGGGGGGGAAGAGATGAGCGGAGGCATAGGTTGCGGGAAATTTGCTCGCGCTCAACAGTTTGCGATCTTGTTCGTCGAAGCGCAAGCGGAGAGTAAACAACGAACCATGGCACAATAAACAAGGTAGTGGCAGGAAGGAGCGAAAAAATTCACGTGTATTTTGTTAGTGTTTTTGTTCGGTTCATTGTCAAATCGGGCGGATGGTTCTCTTGCCAACAGTATTGCCAGCATCGAATAGACCACTTGGTCTATTCGAGAACGTAAAAATACACCAATTAACAGCAAAAGTACACAGCTTCTTTGTTTTAATCTGTTGTTTTACAATTAGGGGCAAAAGTGCTAAGTGCTAGTTCGCCGATTTTGCGTTAATTCATAAAAGTTAACGAATATTGGAAAAATAATATCCTTTCGTCATTGCAAACATGCTTAAAATTTCACAGAAAAAGAGTTGAGTGGCCATGCTGTTCGCCGAATGTAAACAAAGCAGACAAAAATTTCTGACAACCTACCGAACTCTGACGAGAAAAAAATAAAATTCGCTCCTTCCTGCCACTACCTTGTTTATTGTGCCATGCAACGAACCAATGCATCTTCATCGTCGTTTCAACGAAGATGATTCGGGATTCGCTAATGTTTTTGGTGTTGTCGTTTATTGTGTGTATGCTTTTTTGTGTTGCCGATTGGTTTTGCTGCACAATCGAATCTTTGTGGGGTGTGGCTTTTTGTTGGCTAATGCTTTGATTGATTTAAAAATTTGGTGGTTGATCCCAAATTACAATGTTTGCATATATTTTTACGTGGCTAGTTCGAAGTAAAATTATTTGTTTATATTTTCACATGGTTGATTACAAATGTTAAGAATATGGGAAAACTACGAAAAAAAATGAACTGATAGGCTGATATTGACTTCAAAATTCGTGAAACTTGACTTTCAATAGGGCGAAAGCACTACTAAAGCACTAAATAAATAAATAAATAAATAAATAAATAATAAGACAAGTATTTTGTCATAAGAATAATGTTATTACGGCATGCCTACGTGTAAAAATAGTTAAATTATTCTACACCTGAATGGTTCCATGGCGAATGATGTGAACATAAATTTACAATATTAGATTTTCTTATTATAGTTCTTTTAAACAAGCATTATATGTGGCCCGTAAGAAGGGTTCCAAAGAACGGGACGGAAAATTATTACGGGGTAATAAAAACGTTTTCTTTTCTTTCCAATTCCATTTTTATTTAATTATCCTTGTTGATTACTTATTATTTATTTTTTAATTGCCTGTAGCGATCATTAGGTCGCCATGCCAGCCATATTTTATTTTCTTTTCTATGATTTTGCGCACACTACAGTCGGCAGTGTGTTCAGGAGCAATATGCGACGCCTATATAGGCTTCTACACCTTTTCAAGTTCGATTTCAGAAAGCGTAAAAGCAATTTCAGAAAGCGTAAATTCAATTTCAGAAAGCGTAAATTTAATTTCAGAAACATAAATTCAATTTCAGAAAGCGTAAATTCAATTTCGGAAAGCGTAAATTCAATTTCAGAAAGCGTAAATTCAATTTCATAAACATAAATTCAATTTCAGAAAGCGTAAATTCAATTTCAGAAAGCGTAAATTCAATTTCAGAAACATAAATTCAATTTCAGAAAGCGTAAATTCAATTTCGGAAAGCGTAAATTCAATTTCAGAAAACGTAAATTCAATTTCAGAAACATAAATTCAATTTCAGAAAGCGTAAATTCAATTTCAGAGCAAATGTTGAATTTATTTTGGTTGCATTTACACAAATTTGATTTGTTTGGATACCTCTGTGTTTCCTCCGATATCTGCCCTGTACATGTATATTGACAGGTTGACCAAAAAGGAGATTGAGTCATCATGGCGTACCAGGACCGACTGTGGCCCTCCCTCTCCTTGACGAAAACACGATTCGTACTGTCCTTGAGTCGTACCTCCATTCGACAGCTCGTTGGAGTCATCACCGGACACTGCGCTATTGGATCTATGCTTACCAAATGACGCCTCTCGTCGGGTGATGTCTGCCGTAGCTGTGGAGATGAAGAAGAAGTAGAAACGATACAAGACTTCCTGTGTCACTGCCCGGCTCTGCAGGAACGCCGTCTCCCCACCTTGTGGTCAAGGTTCCTGGCCGACCTGGCTTGCACGGCGAAGGTCGAAATCTCGAATCTGCTCTCCTTCATTAAGAGGTCGAACTGGTTTCCCCTTGATTGAGACTATTGGTTAGCTCCAGAACACCATAAGAAGGGATTCACAATAGGCCATTATGGCCTCCGAGTGTACACATGGCTTTCGTACGTAATTAAAAAATTTGGCAAAGTGCACTTTTCCAAAAAAATTTTTTATACATTGAAGGTAGTTTCTGAAATTGAATTTACGTTTTCCGAAATTGAATTTACGCTTTCTGAAATTGAATTTACGGTTTCTGAAATTGAATTTACGCTTTCTGAAATTGAATTTGTGTCTCTGAAATTGAATTTACGCTTTCCGAAATTGAATTTACGCTTTCTGAAATTGAATTTATGTTTCTGAAATTGAATTTACGCTTTCTGAAATTGAATTTACGCTTTCTGAAATTGAATTTATGCTTCTGAAATTGAATTTACGCTTTCTGAAATTGAATTTGTGTTTCTGAAATTGAATTTACGCTTTCTGAAATTGAGTTTACGGTTACTGAAATCGAACTTGAAAAGGTGTAGAAGAAGAACAAAAGCCAGCCAGAAAATAGAAATCGTTTTACAATTTCAGCTTTTCGCCAGCGCAACAACAAGAACAACAGCACATCGTCTTCCTCCTCTTCGCACAATTGAGCGAGAATGAGCGAGTGAGCACAGACGCGGCATTCGTGTTTCTATGATTTGCGCTCAGAGCATTGTGCTGTCATTTCAAGTGCTTCCTCTTGTCTACCTCCCGCATCTAGAAGACGGGTGGCGAGATCAGCACCCGTATTCAAATTTTTGCTTGTACGTGATGCACACTCTTTATGTTCCATACTTTTTTTGTTACGATTCATTAAACGTCTACGTGATAAGGGCAACCATAAAGCGTAAACCTGACACCAATCGAACTGGATGAGTCGTCATCATAAGAGCCATACAACTAAGCGATTTCAGTGAAGAAATGCATAAGCTATCAAATAAGGGTGAAGTCAAAGGAAAAAGCTCTCTCCACGGACTGTCTCCATTTATAGACAATCGCGGCATCATCAGGGAAGGGGGCCGATTGACATCATCACATTTCACATACGACGCCAAGCATGCTATGTTGCTACCTTATAACGATCCGATAGCAAAACTTATCATGCAACACCTTCACGAGAAAGCAGTCCATTGCTCGCCACAGACTTTGTTGGCCCAAACCAGACAACGATTTTGGCCAATAAAGGGCAAAATTATGGTTAGATTAAGTATCCAACACTGCGTGCGATGCATGCGGGCGCGTCCACAGATGTTCAAGCAGATCATGGGAAATTTGCCAACTGATAGAGTAAGGGAGAGGGCTGGGGTGTGAACCGGGTTTTGTTTTTCGGCTCTAACTTTTCTCAGAATAAAGATATCGAAAAATCGAAGATACCGTTGGAAAGGTGAATATATAACGCAACTTTGTTATGAAGACAGATTACCGTTTTGATTGAAATTTAACTCTCTACGTCTAATTTTCTAAGAACGTGATTTTTCGCTTTTTCAAAAAAGTGGCTGGGTTGTGAACCATCTGGAAAATCCCTATTAAAGTCAGAAAATACGAAGAAAACACCCATAATTTTTAAGTACATTGAGAATTTATTTAATCAGGAAGCCTCAAGAGGTGAAAAAAAGTTATAATGACGCCTCTTAGGCCAAAAAATCGCAATGAATGAAACTGCTCAATTTTTTAAATTTTCATCCTAATTTGTGTCGGAATGTTTGCATGTGAAATACGAACGTGTTCTCGTATTGGCTCACTTCAAGTGAACACAACGAAATCGAGTTAAATTATATAAAATGACTTTATTTTAATATATCCGTCCATATTTGACAGTGTTAGAACAAATGTAGTACGAAAAACAGGTGGTTCATAACCCAGCCACCTCAGTGGTTCACAGCCCAACCACGATGCCATTTTGGAAACTTTAAAATAAACGACACTTCCAATCATAATTCGACATAAACAAATATTGCATCGTAAAATAGAATCAAAACACTAAATAAACATGTATTACACTGACCTTTTTGCAATAAGCTCAGTCACTAAGATAGCACTTTAAAAAAAAGCCAACAAGTTTTCGCAGTCGATTTTCAAACACGATGTCTTTCAAACTCGATTGCTGCCACAAGCAATACGTGTTTGTACTTCGGTGTAACCACAAAAGCAGAGTCATATCATAAGACAAAATTGACAGTTGAAAGATTGGCGATATGTCAATTAGGGAAAGAAAAAACGGCAATGGTTCACACCCCAGCCTGGTTCACAACCCAGCCCTCTCCCTTACTACTTCTGATAAAAGAACAATAAGTACTAGTGGAAGACAATTCTGAGACCAACCACGAGCCAACAGTCGCAGAACGAAGCAGACGCAGTGCATCACCTATACCGATGAGGCATTAACAACTACTGATCAACTCCACTTCCTGATAGAATACGTCGCATTGAGGATCGCTGTGGTGATCATCATCTGTCTTCTTTCGCGCAACAGTAGAGGTCGCATTGAAAAACACAGCAACAAGACAATTTCTCCACCACGACCAGTTCCTTCCTCGAGTTCGTCCACAAGCTGACCGTCATCCGAGCTTAGAAATAGATATCGAGTGTTGACCATATGTCAACGAGGGGAGGATGTTCAGACTGTGAACTTAAAATTATTATGTAACCAATGTCAAACGTTCTCACGGCAGAATTGGGCTTGGCTCCCACCGCTGCAAGTATTAATATTACGCGCCAGTGTTTTCTAACATTCGGCAGTCAATGCATTTTTACACACAACTCTTCTTTTTACGCTGTACCCGGCTGCTTCTTCTACTCGTTTGCTTGTAGCGCAGATCGTTCTCGTACAGTCTAATTGGTCTCGAAATTGCCAGTATCATCGCGAGCCATATCTGCGACTGTTCTAGCGAAATAACCATGCCCCTAAACGTATGCCAACGCGTAAGTCGTATTCTAATTGTGTGTTCAGTGCTTTGCAAAGTGCACAGTGACGGAAAGCATTGTAGTCACAGTATCTTAAAGGTGTAAATATTTGCCTTAAAATATTTTAATCAACATTCGTACTCTTCATTCTTAGCGTAAAGGCTAACATATTGCATAATAATATAAGATTGTTACATTTGAGATTTTCTATATTTATGGCTAAAATATTAAACGCTAGTGTTTTTAATAAAAATGCACATTTTTGCTATGCAGTGAATACACAGTTTTAAGCATGCACGTGATACTTATTATACAAGGAAATACAGCACAAGTGGAACATTTAATCATTTTTACAAGCTATCAAGATTAAAGGTGATCTATAGTTTAAAAAATCGCATCTATATATATTAAGTTATGCATCACCGTAGTATATGCGCCTACCGTAGCTCAGTAGTTAGAGCACTACAATGTTAGTCTGAGGGTCGGATTCAGGTTCTGACTTGGTCAAAATTAGAAAAAAATTTTCTAAACTTACTTATCTGGCCATAGCAACCCGTTACTGGGTGACGGACTCTCGTAAAAGTTATCTCAAGATGCCTCTGGTCACACCAAAAGATGATAGGTCGATCTCAACTTGGTCCTCCAACTACTAACTACCGCGTAGAACAACAACTTTTTCGCCGGAGCTGCATCGATCATGCGGCAGACATGGCAAAGCTATCGTAGCCACTGGGTGTTGATTCGCTCTGCAACGTTCATGTCTTTACAAAGTTCATACATCTCGTTGTTCGTTCGTATTCGATAGTCGTCGCCAATACGAACAGGCCGAAGATTTTGCAAAGACCTTCCTCTGGAACGCCCATGTCGTACTGCCACAGTGTTCATGCTTCTACGCCAAACAGGAGCACAGGTAGAATTGGCGTCTTGTTAAGTTCAGGTCTTGTCGATCAAGACAAATGCCTAACACCATTACCAGTATGCTCGTCAGGACTTTATAAGTGATGGGAAGTAGGCCCATACCCCTGTAGTTGGCGCATATGATTGGATAGTCTTTCTTCAACACAGGACAAAAGACGCAGGTTCTAATCGTTGGGCACACGTTCACCCATCCGAAAATTCTGCTGGTAGTCCGTCCGGCCCTGCAGCTTTATTGTTTTTGAGTTGCTGAATACCAACCCGTACCTGGCCACAACTTGGCGGTAAATTGTACGTAAAACAGTTATCATCTTTGTGAAAGTCTGGGTTGATTTCAACGAAGTGTTCTCCTTGTGAAGCGCTGGATTAATAAGTGATAACATATTCAAAAGATCTTATTTCTTTTCAAACCGAGATTTTCATGCGAATTTCAAGCGACTTAGGGTTGATTAATTCACACCGAGAAATATAGGAGGGTAGAGGCAGATTAAAATTAAGACTAAAAAGGGCATTCTTATTAAATTTACGTTGAACCCGCTCTAGAGGACAATTATGTACATCGTAATATGTTTTGCAGATGTTTTATACAGTATAAGAATCGGTGTAAGGCTGATGTATGAAACGCGAAGTAGCGAAGTAGTGATATGGTGCTATAATGAGCTACAAACTTCTGTACATGTGTTCTTATGGCACAGCGCAAAAGATGTCAGAGTGGAAGCCAAGCTTCAAACGTGTCAAAGCGATTTCCCAAACGACAAGCGAGAAAACAGTGCATGACAAGCTTTAGAGCTTATGCCGCTTCATTTTTGTGATTTGGTTACATTTTCATTCATGTTCTGACTTCCAAAACAGTGATCAGTTGCCGCAAATCTCTTGATGAGATGGCTGAGCAGCTTAAAATCCACCTCATATGGGTGCCTGGTCACAGAGATATCCCGGGAAACTGCAGGGCAGACGAACTGGCTAGACAAGGAACAACCAAGGGGCTATCCTCAGAACTCGCCGGCTTAGGTATTCCATTGAGTAGAGCTGGTGATAGAGGAAGCGATGACAAAAGCCGCTAACAATGCATGGGCGGCCTCAGAGACAGGCAAGACAGCGCAACAGATCTGGCCAAAGCTGGACTGGAAGCGCACCAAAAGTCTGCTAAACCTTAATAGGGGCACGCTCAGGGTTGTTGTCGGAGTCATCACTGGTCATTGAATCCTTGGCAGCCACGCTATTAGATTAGGGCTGGGCCACCTGGCCAACGACTTCTGAGAAGCTGCAGAGACATAGAGGAGGAAGAAACAATTCTCCACTTACTTTGTACTTGTCCCGCTCTTTGCAGGAAACGAAAAAAAACATCTAGGGTTTTACCATACAGCCAACCTCGCGAAATTATCGGAGGTTGACGCCTAGGGCCTAATACGCTTCATCACCTGTTCGGGCTGGTTTGAGACATCTTAACAACAAAAAAATGGGTTGGAGATCCTTTGGTACCACAATGGGCCTGGCTTGGCCTAAGTAAGCTCTCATATGAGAGCTGCCACCACCACCTACCTACCTACCTTACATTTGTATTTGTTTTGTTTTTCATCATGGTAGGAAGTCAATATAAAAGTACTAATAGGTGAAATTGTTTGCGTAATTCTGTAAAATATCCTATTTATTTTTCTTTTCCGATTTAATGGGTGGATTAAAGTTTCCTTAATGTGTTAAACACACCAGTCGACATAAAGAATTATTTGTCTAAATCCATCGTTCACATTGAAACCACAAAAACGAATGCAGCAGGTCGCTCAACTTTGCCGCTTTCACTCTGACATCTTATAGCTTTGCTTCTCGCTTGAACATATCTCGCGCGCACTCTGACATCAGTCTTAACATAAATGTAGAGAAAGGTGAGGGCTTATAATCGCTCACAAAATAGCTAGATGTACTAGCACTGCACGAATACGTCATGAGGCTTAAGAACATCTTACACCAAACACCAGGAAACACGGTGAAGAATAAGTGAATTATTTCACATTTCAACCGCAACTGGTACTGGATACAGTTTTAACCTTTCTGGGACTAGAACTTCGCCAATAATCAAGCGTCTGCAGCAAATAATCGAGTATGATCTTGGAACAAACATGTAATATCGGTCACTTAGCTGATATACAAAACGCAGTATTGAATACTGTTCAACAGTACAGAAATTTCTGTTTTTGTACACACTCAGAATTATCTTCTGGTCTGTATATTTCTTGCTATTTTCTTTTGGATATTCCTTTTCATTTTGGAAAATTGTGCAATTTCACATGCCGCATAGCAAATTAACTGCCTTCTTCCCAGTCTGCCGGTCAGCTTAGCTGAACTCTCCTCGAGGTCGCCGGGCAGGCAATTGACATTTACTTTTCCAACTGCTGACTGGAAGTGGATGTGTAGCAAAGATTAGAGTGTGGCTCCATTAGCGCTCTAAGGAGTATTATTTGATCAAGACGTAATACTTTGCCAAAGTTCGGGTTCCTTTAAATAGAGAAAATCAAAAATGTTACGTTTTGATAAAAAAAATTAGTGAAAATTAATTTTTGTTACAAAAATCAGTTCCACCACTTCAACGCAGGCGTATTCGTTTCTCTGGATTGTGCTAAAACAATTTAAACACGTAACAATTCTCTACCGCAGCTAAATCTAGCAGTCACTTTATTCACAATATTACAATTATACTGTCTTGGCACTTGTCATCATTGCACTACCTCGTGTTGCATCGCTGTTTGCTTTTACCAAACTCTTACCTCTGCGCTGTACCCGGCTGCCTTTTATATGTACTTGTTTGCTTGTCTCTAGCGAAATTATCATGCCCCTAAAAGTGTGCCCACGCGTAAATCGTATTCTAATTTTCCTTCCTTTCCAGTGGCTTGCACAGTAACAGCGAGCATTATCGCCACAATATTATTCGGGTCAAATATTATTCAGAATTCGAAAACACGGTTTGATCGATTTAATATGAGATATAATTAACAATTTTTTGAGTGCATGTTTAGTAAGACCACAGGGTTGAGAATTAAAAGAAAAACCGGACACAAGTTCAAATGGATTACTACATTCGTGTACGTAAAAAGGAATTTAGTTTTGTTTGTACCTACCGATTCTGAAACAACTTCACCGATTATTGTGAAACTTTGGCATGATGTGTGAAGAGAGTACGGTTTTCGGTAAATTTTTCAAATGAGTAGCTTAGTGGCTCGCGTCATTTACGAAAATGCGTGTTTATTGTACAATTTCGTTCAAATTAGGAATATATATTAGTTGAGTGAAAGAAACACTTACTTACTTACCTCACTGGCCATAACAACCCAATTACGGGTTACGACCTGCCGCCTCTCTCCGGGTACACCAAGAGATGCTGGGGCTTCCTCAACTTGGTCCTTCCACCGGAGACACGGCCTTCCTCTTCGCCGTCGACCTCCAACTACCGCTTCGAATCCCTTTTTTGTCGGAGCTTCATCGTCCATACAACAGACATGGCCAAGTCATTGTAGTCACTGGATGTTAATTCGCTGTGCTATGAACATACGTCCATGTCTTTATACAGCTCATAAAGCTCGTTGTTGGTTCGTATACGATAGTAGTCGCCAATACGAACAAGGCCGAAGATTTTGATATGATTTGAGTTGATTTAGTAGTCAAATGTACATAGGGACTTACTGACTAAAAGTGTAAGCAATATGCATGCAGATGGATGCGGATAGAAACATTAAATCTAATCTTAGCTAGAAGAGCTGGACAATCAATTGACTCATAGATAATATTCAGCACAAAAGAGCATGTAAGGAACGTTCGCATGGAGTGCAACAGCTTCAGATTCAGCAGCAAACAGTGAGACTTGTAAGACGGCAAATGCTAAGATAATTTCGGAGACCGCGGAGAGAATTTAATAAAAACACCTGGATCTGCTCTAGTCGATTGGTATGGGTCGCATGATAAGTTCTCCAAATAAATTACGCATATTGCAGCCTTGTTCAAACCAAAGTTAGGTAGTTTAGGACATTAGACAATAAAATAGAGGAAGATTGTGTTGCGAGCACCTCTAGTGATGTAAGTGAGAAAGAGGCTACATCAGTTTTTGTACTAGCAGGATTTTTGGACTAGATGGCGGTAACGGGTATAATACATGTACTTCCAAAATAAATGCTCAAAATTAGGCTAGTGGTTAGTTAGTTAAAAGAACCAATTTGATTCAATAATGATCGAGTTTTCGTAACACACTTCTTACCTATCGTAATTATTTTTCTTTAATTTCAGTTTTCCTCAAGCTATTACATCTTATTATAAAGTATGCATATAAATGCTTCATTACTTCTAATACTTTTTATAAAACGAGGAATTGGCTTGGAAAATGGATTGGCTCTTACTCCACCAATGGGTTGGTTATCTTGGGAAAGATTTCGCTGTAATACTGATTGTGAGAATGATCCGGAAAATTGTATAAGGTGCTAACAAATTTTTTTATTAATTTACTCGATTTATTTCCTAAGTATTATTAATATATTATTTTTAGTATGCAACTTAGTTCTAAGAAATCGTCTGCAATTCTTTACAATATTGGAATATAAAAACTGAATGTTAATATATTAATAATTAATATTATATATATAGTGAACGACTTTTCACCAAGCAATATTTTGTCACAGATAACTCATCAAGTAGATGTCCAGCGGCCAAGGAATAAATGTGTCATAAAGTTCGACAAATTTTGCCTCCGATAAGTGCTCTTTGCACGGTTGCCAACTTTTCATTTTCAGAAAGCACTAAATACCGCGTTTTTCCACTGAGAAAGCACTAAAAAGCACACAAAAACAGGAAATGGTGGTAGTTGTCCCAATGTTCTGTGGAAACCTTGACCCAAATAGTAATTCAACCAAGAAAGATCATTTCAGATTTCATGTAATATCCAAAGAGAAATTTTTTTATTTAATTAATTAATTTTTAAATTTAAATTTTTTGAAGCACGAATTAGTCTTGGTGTCTTTTAAATAAAAAAAAAAAACACTAAAAACGCACCGAGTACCAAACTCAATATTTTCCGCGTTTTGATTTTCAAAACGCACTAAATTTAGTGCAAAACGTACTAAGTTGGCAACAGTGGCCTTACTTTAGCTGACAAGGTTTTGTTTGAATGGCTTCTTTTTAAATACATTCCTTTTTACGGCCCGTGAAAACAATATAAATGAAAAATTTATTTGGTTTTAAGATCTCTTCATTAGCAAGTTGTTTGATTTTGGAGACACATATATGTAATTGTTTGCAAGTTTAAAAATGAATCAATCAAGCGCAGCATACGGTTACATACAACCATAGAGCAAAGAGATTTAATTGATAATGACAGGCACTCATGGGCGTACCCAGAGGAAGGTATTTTTGCCCGCCCTGAAATTCGTAATTCTATATTTTATATATGTACAGAATTCTATATTCTTTTCTATTCTACTCGAATTTTATATTCCGAATTTTTAAATGTAGTTATGTTTTTCCCCCTTTAATTTGTTGCTGGGTACGCCCAGACATTTGCTTTTCGCAAAAAGGAATAAAAAGAGCGGCACAATTTGCCAAAACGAATTGAATTCTTCAGCGGTCACTACATTGTCGCAATACAGTTACGCCGACGCAAAGGATAGACCTCCCTGCAGGAAAGAAGTAGTCCATTGGTAAAAGTAACTAATTTTTAACTAATTATTTGACAACGAATTTGTAAATGATTGAAAAATCATGCATAGCTACACAGTTCACGAGCGCATGCACCGTACTCGTTGCGTTGTTCGTACAAACGACAAGTCGCCATTGGCGTCTGCGCAGTGAACAAGGGTTGCCTATTGTTTGAAAATTGATATTTTCTGGGGTCACGTTTTCGATCCTTAAAATTTGTAAGTGAATCCAATGGGTTGGCAACATAAACGACGCCATATCGTGTTTTTTCGTCAAAGTGTGCGCGTGGAAAAGTGTAAATAAGTGCGTAGTTTAAAGAGGTGTGTAAAATAAATTATTTAATAAGTAAAAAAAATGCCTTAAAATCAAAAAATATTTGTCGCAAAATAACAAAAACAGAAGTGGAATTGAAAATGTGGCTGAAGGCACGACTGAAGACGTGCAAGTGGAACATTTGTGCGCGGAAAAGTACAGCGTGTAAGCTGCTGTCATTGTAGCCGTGAACATTTTTGGGACTAACGGGAAAAGGCTTAAGAAGGACTACAACACATTTTTTAACATTTTGCTTGGTATGTATGCACGTACACATATGCAAAATTACATTCACTGTGCATAATATTCCCATAACTAATTCTACAATTCGTTCCTCTTTTAACTAGATTCAATAAATGCAGCTGATCCCATGGAAGAGCTGAGAGCAGCTTTTGCCGGCGTTAAACTTGAATTTATTTAATATCTTAGTGCCTTAAGTGAACTGGCTGAAGTATTGTTTTATTTTACTTTTCTTTCTTTAAATTAATTTTTCTTGTAAAATGATTTGAACTGTTATTTTTATGAAATGTTTTACATTTTTGCTGTTTTGTTTGTAATTAGTTGTGAATATTATTTAAAAGGAGTGTACTTTGTTTTTGAAAACATATAATAACACAATCGTATGAATTGAATTCAGTATATTTGAAAATTCATTTAATGGGGTTACTATTTGACTAGTTTAAAATCAGTTACAAACTAACTAATTTTTAACTAGTCACAAAACAACTAGTTTTAAAACAGTCCATTGCGGACTAATTATTAATTGGTTTGGAAACAACTAGTTATAAACTAGTTGGGAAGTCATGCAGAGGTAGACAATTGATGTGCTGCTAGGACATCGCCACGTTAAAATAATCACTTCTTTTCAAGCAAAATAACTAATTTGTAATCAGTCCTGTACAGAAAAGGACTAGTTATAAATTAGTTTAAAATTAGTTACATTTCCTGCAGGGCTGCTATCGCCGCAGTTATTAGCAATGCGTACCACCAACCCACATGAAGTAATACATATTCTTAGGTACCACCACTAAGCAAATAAACACAAAGAGGTGTCAACTCGCACAAATTTGTGTACTAGCGCAGCAGGTCCCATCAGTGTTGCTGTTTTGGTCCAATTGGACCATAATTGGTTGCTTCTTTTCATAAATTAAGGCTTTGGTAGGTTGGTTGGTTTGTTGTGATTTTCAAGGAAATTTGGTAGGCAACACACTGCATAAATAAATTTTCTATTACTTTTTTTATGATTTTAAAACTACTCTGTAGCTTGTGAACAAATTTTACAAAGCAAAAGTTCAAACGACTCTGCAGGGAAGAGCTAAAGCTATTAGAGATTAGAACGCCACATTTAGTCCTTCCTGAAGAAAATTTAACTCTTCTAATTTATTTCTGCTTTTTGTTGGTACGGGTAACAATCAAAATTACTTCGACCAGTAAAACAAGGTGGTTCGTAACGTTATATTTACAGCAAATAAGAAAAGTTATCACTTTAAGATGCAACAATTGACTGGTAACCAGTGCTGTGCGAATGTTTGGGTAAAAAAACCCGTACACTATCGGACGATTGGAAAAAGCAAAAAATGGTCTGAAAATCATTTCTCCTCTCAGTTTCGCGTCACGTAGTCACTGGTGGGAGAGCTGGTAGAAATAAATGCACAGAATTTCACTAATATTATTGCAAAATTGCAACCTTGGGGCCGACTAGTAGGGCCCCACGCTTGGTCAGGAACATAGTTTTTCCTCCATATAAATTTCTAAAATGGGGTTGTTCTTCTAGTTCAATTCAAATTTCCAGTGTTGCTGGTGTGAGTCAGTTTTTGTGACCAAAGAAATTTGTCTTTTTATTTGTATATTTTTGGTGCCATTTCGTAATACGTTTGTATAAAATCGACTACAAAAATATATTATTGCCCAGAAGCGTCAAAATAATCTTTGGGTATGCTTTTAATTTAATTAAATTAAGATTTTATAAGCTGCATCGAAAAAAAACAACCCTGCGGTCAAACTAGAGCATTTAGCACCAAAAGCATACCTGATCTGATCTGATCGTTAGAGATTCTCTAAATGAAGAAATGCGAAATACAAACAACGGCAATTGACCCCGTCATATTCAATGCATTTAGCTTTGTGTTCGTTGATATATTTTTCAATAATATTTACATAATGAAACCAAAAAAGTTCATATGTTGGTATTTAATGCAGAAATTAATGAGAACATACTTTAAAAAGCAAATAATTGAAAGGAATCCCTAATATCGGGAAAAGAGCGAAAACAGTGAAGAGCTGATAACTGCCAGCACACACAGACTGTGTACGTGTAATGCAAAAAACGCAAAAAAATCGGCTTACTCTCCCACTTTCCAATCGCCTTATCGTTGACATCAACTGTGAGCTGTAATCAGTGTGCTCACTTAATTTTTCATTTATGTGGTAGACTCAGTGAAGAAAATGTGGTAGATTTGAATTAAATGTGGTAGACTTTTGTATTGTACATTAATTGTATTTTATTGCATTTGTACATTTATTGTATTTCATTGTATTTGTACATTAATTGTATTTTACGCTCTTCTATGCACTTTAACCTGTGCCGTGTTTCTTCCCATTGTTTTTTTGTATTGTTGACTACATTTTTTTTCTTTTTTGGGAGCTCGGACTCGCAAATTTCAGCAGGCACAACTTCGCGTGGTAAGACTTCGTCCCGTCCAAGCGCATTGCCATCGCCATGCGATATTCTAAAAAACTAAACGTTACTAAAAAAATAGTCAACAATTATTCAACTTGTATTGTTAAATGTTTATTTTCTCGTTTTTTTTGCTATTTTGTGACGAATATAAAAAAATGTATATGCAATAGTTCCTTTTGTTATTTTGTAAAATAGACTGTGTTTTTGATGGAATTCATTCGTGTTATTTTTTTCTATGGAATCGGCATCGGCCAATTCTCACGCTCCGACCGATTAATCGCCATCGGCCAAAAAATTTGGTATCGGTTGGTCTCTAACCAAATCTAATTGTTAAAAAACTAGAAACGGCAACACGACAAAAACTTCCTCCAGTTCAGGAGCGTAATTGAATTGACACCAAAACATGGATACAATATATGTGTATATATATACATATATCATATATATATCATCCATATATATATATATATATGGATGATTTAAGGGGCACAACAAACCTCTCAGGTTGCGGTGCGCAAGGGCTTGGGCCCAACCATTACATCATTACATTACATTACGACATCCGGCTGATGACGTCATTGGTGAAAATTTATAAGGTGACCATTTCCGAGTGTAATATTTTATTTTTATTGAAAACAGTTTACAGTAATTGTGATGAGTTTTTGATAAAAAACAAAACGTAAACAATGAAGTGTGCAGTGGGTCAATGTCGGCAAAACAATAAAAACAAATATTTAAGTAATTTGTGAATTTAAATAGTTGTGATTGTTGTGCCATATGTTGCGTTAATAATATTTAATACAATTTCTACAAATTTTGTGTAAGCCGCATTATTTGAGGTTCCAAAAAGACGCACTACACAGAAGCATTTGGGTAACCTTTTGAGAAATCATATACAGAACACCTGTTCGTTTTAAAAAGGTAATACTGTTATATTGATGAAACAATTAAAATATGGAATGATATAAAGCATTGAAATATAATATTTTCAATAAATATATATAATTATATGAAATGACAAGAGTGTTATATTGATAACACAGCGAGACTAAATCCGCCTAACCTCTATCTAAATCGCTTTATGCAATTGATAAGTGTGTATATATTAAATACAATGAAAATAAATAATGTAACGATGAGGCACTCTTGCGCTGTGCTATGCGTGAATTCTTTTACGGTCATACTTTTAGGCATGCACTTTGCAGTACGACCGGCTTGCTATATGTAATTCGATGGTAATTGGATGTGCGAGAATGGTCGATAGTGCAATTGGAATGTGCGAGAGCAATCGGCGCGATAATCAAATAAGTATAAAGGGCAGCCGGTTGCAGCGCAGAGGGAAGAGTCTGATTTGAGCAAGCAAAGGGGAAACATGTAATAGTCTAATAAGTATAAAGACAAACAAGTGTAAATTTGTAAATAAAGTGATTGCTGCTTTTTGACTGCGATTTGCGTTGAATAATTGAAGTGGTTTTATTTTCAAACACAATCCAGAAACGAACTTAGAGAAGTCATTTTCGTAACATTTGGTGTCAGAAGTGGGAAAATAAATAAAAATTATAAAACGTAGACATGGTTAAATTCGGGTTGCTGAAGAAGGAGCTGGCTGACTGGAATTTGCCGACTACTGGCGGAAAGGTGGAGTTGCAGCTGCGCTTGCGAGAGGCATGAGGCGTCGATCAGACTGGAACGATCGGAACGCAGGAGCTAGAGGCGCCGGCCAAGGTGGAGGAATAGCCTGCTGGTGCTCCGTCGCTGCAAAGTACGGCTGCAGCGGCGGCGCCACTACAAGCATTGGACATGAGCCAGTTAATGATTGCACTTAAAGGCATGTTCGAAACTAAGAATCAGGAATTAGTCAAAATGGAAAATGAAAATCGCGAATTGTCGGCGCAAATGGCAGCGTAACTGGAAACTACGAATCAGGGAATGGCTAAAATGAAAGCGACGACCCAGGAAATATCGGCGTAGTTGTCAGCGAAACTCAAAAGTGCAAATTACGAGTTGTCCACCAAGCTTCAGGAAAATTCTGCGCACTTGGAGTAATTGGAATAATTAACTTTTCATATGCATATATAATCTTTTCTTGGAAAATATTATTTTTGTAAAAGGTCGGTCTCGTCCCACTGTTCCTTGACAGTTTGAAACAATTCGTACTACGTCACTGGTGAAAACTTCAATTTTTCTGTCATTGATGTCGTAACCTTGTTTTTTATAAAGCTTGGATATAACCATGAATACAATCGATAAATATTAATTTGATTATGTTCAGACATTCATTTGCAACGAAAATAATAAATTACAGACCCAAAAGAACATACAAGTTAAGACGAATGAAACACACGTGGACCAGATAGATTTTGCGCCAACTAATTAAAGTCACGACGCAGCCGCCGTGGCTCAGTTGGTTAGTGCGCGGTCCAACGAGTCGCATGCAGAGCCACGCAAGATCGAATACTGCATGTAGTAACACCTAAAAAAAATTACGGGAAACTAGTTTTCTCTTTCGGTGGCTGTCCTCTCAGCTGGAAATGGCAAACCTCTGAGAGTAAAAATTGCCTATGAAAAAGCTCCCAACCTGCCGTTCGGAACCGGCATAAAACTGTAGGTCCCTTCCACCCG
Organism: Melieria omissa; assembly: GCA_963971225.1. NCBI lineage: Eukaryota > Metazoa > Arthropoda > Insecta > Diptera > Ulidiidae > Melieria > Melieria omissa. The sequence continues at coordinate 118,130,904 of OZ020267.1, forward strand.
CGTACAAAATTCACACGCACAACACGGGTGGTTGCGGGCCTTAGGCCTTAGTCTCGCGTAAGCGGGCTGTCGTGCCAATCAATTATTATTAATTATTTAATTAAAGTCACGATAACATTGGATGGCACGAAAAAAGGGTTTTAAATCGGGTCAGATGGAAAACCCTAGTTGAAGCCCTTTTCTAAACGCTACTGTTCCATATGCATGTGTACTACCAAAAAGTATAGAACATAGAGTGCATCACGTACAAGCAAACATTTGAATGCGGGTGATGATATAGCAACCCAACTTCATGATGCGGGGGGTAGGCAACAAGAGGGAACACTGGAAATGAGAGCACGATGCTCTGATCATAGCAACACGAATGCTGCGTCTGTGCTCACTCGTGAATTCTCGCATAATTGTGTGAGCATATGATCATATTGCACTATTCAAAGAGGAGGAGAGTGATTTTCGGACTTTATTGTTATCATGCTGGTCGTTCCATGCTTCTTTTTGTTAAATATATTTGAACTTCTAACGAAAGTTAGTGGGCTATAGCAAAGATAATTAAACTATAAGATGTCTCACGTTCCTACAAATCAGTGGCGCTTCAAAAATTGCCCGTGGTTTTTTCAATAAAGCCACGTGAGAGTGGCTTTTATAGCAGCGCCACATCTGGAGAGCAACGATGAAGCCATGGCACAATAAACAAGGTAGTGGCAGGAAGGAGCGAATTTTATTTTTTTCTCGTCAGAGTTCGGTAGGTTGTCAGAAATTTTTGTCTGCTTTGCTTACATTCGGCGAACAGCATGGCCACTCAACTCTTTTTCTGTGAAATTTTAAGCATGTTTGCAATGACGGAAGGATATTATTTTTCCAATTTTCGTTAACTTTTATGAATTAACGCAAAATCGGCGAACTAGCACTTAGCACATTTGCCCCTAATTGTAAAACAACAGATTAAAACAAAGAAGCTATGTACTTTTGCTATTAATTGGTGTATTTTTACGTTCTCGAATAGACCAAGTGGTCTATTCGATGCTGGCAATACTGTTGGCAAGAGAACCGTCCGTCCGATTTGACAATGAACCGAACAAAAACACTAACAAAATACACGTGAATTTTTTCGCTCCTTCCTGCCACTACCTTGTTTATTGTGCCATGGATGAAGCCACGCAAGCAACTCTCTGTGCTTGCAGTCGGCAGAGACAAGAATGCGTGTGATCTCTATGTGCTCTTGGGTTGATTGTTTTAATCAGTAGCGCACACGGGACGGGGACATTTGTGGATTCAAGCCACCTCAAATACAAGAATTAGTAGTGAAATATCCCTCCAAAATGAAGTCCTGCCTGCGCCACTGACTTCAACGCGTGTGAAGTGAGAGCACCAGTTTTGCTTTTGCTTGGCAGCGATCAAATGTCCCGCAACCTATGCCTCCGCTCATCTCTCCTTCCTCGCGTTAAAAAACACGCTTAAAAAATTTTTGAAGATGCGTATTCTTATAATGTATGATATATTCTGTGGTACAGTAGTCTATAAATACTACTAAAATATAATGATTTGCACTACTGAAAAAAAATTTAAAACGGCGGCACTGAATCCCGTCACTGGGTTTTTAATAAATTTTCAACACTTTTAGTTTTCATTGTATAACACTTCGTTCAATAATGTGTGTGACTAACTAATTAAAACACATTTTTTTGCCAAAATTCGAAATTTTTATTCATCAACATAGTCCCCTTTTAGGGAGATACAATCATTCCAACGCTTTTCCAATCTTTCAATACCGCCTTTGTAGAACGATTTTTCTTTGCCTTCAAAATAGGCGTTAGTTTCGGCGATTACTTCATCATTTGAGCCAAATCTCTTACCACGGAGCATCTTTTTGAGGTCTGCGAAGAGCCAGTAGTCGCTGGGGGCCAGATCTGGAGAATACGGGGGATGAGGAAGCAATTCGAAGCCCAATTCATGCATTTTTGCCATCGTTTTCATCGACTTGTGACACGGTGCATTGTCTTGGTGAAACAACACTTTTTTCTTCTTCATATGGGGCCGCTTAATCGCGATTTCTTTTTTCAAACGTTCCAACAACGCTATATAATAGTCGCTATTGATTGTTTTCCCTTTCTCAAGATAGTCGATGAATATTATTCCGTGCACATCCCAAAATACTGACGCCATAACCTTGCCAGCCGATGTTTGTGCCTTTGGGCGCTTTGGGCGGCTTTCACCGGTTGCATGCCACTCAGCAGACTGCCGATTTGACTCTGGAATGAAATGGTGGATCCATGCTTCATCCATTGTGATGTACCGACGCAAAAACTCCGACTTGTTGCGCGTAAACATGTCCAAACAGCTCTTTGAATCATCGATTCGTTGTTGTGTTTGCTCCGGTGTGAGCAAACGCGGCACCCATTTCGAAAACACCTTTTTCATAACCAAATGTTCGTGTATTATGGTGTGTACACTGCCTGCTGATATCTTTAGAATGTCAGCAATCTCCCCCACTTTCACTTTACGGTCGGACATAATGATTTTCAGTGTTTTTTCAACGTTTTCCGGAATAACAGCGTCATTTGGCCGTCCAGTAGATGTCATCGGTATCTGTACGACCACGTTTGAATTCGGCATACCAATAACAAATGGTTCTTTTTGATGGAGCAGAGTCCGAATACTGTTTTTCAAGCCATTCCTGGCATTGAACAGTATTTTTTTTCATTAAAAAACAATGATAAATCAGCACACGGAATTGCTTTGAATTCATTTTTTTTGAAAACTCAAAAGTAGTGCCACTTAAAGCACTGTAACTTGTAAACTAATGGTCGGATTGACATATAATTTTGACAGTAAGCCTAAAAAGGTTCACAATTTCGAAAAAAAAAATATTGATTTAGTATTAGTGCCGCCATCTATGTGTCAGTCACACACATTATTGAACGAAGTGTTAATACAGCCTTTTTATAATTTTGAATAAATTATAATTGAGTCACTCTTATTTTCTAATCTCAACAATTTTATTCAATTGACTTCAACTTTCACACATGGATGAGTACACGCATGTTTCAACAGGATCAACATTCTTATATTTCTTTGATGAAAACTCATCATGATGAAACACTCATGTACTTCTATCGCTATCCACATGAAGAGATGAGATTTACAAGAATCGCACAAGTACGCTCTTGGCAGGCAATGGCATAAGTGTGAAAGAAAATCTGCCACTGGACTTACCCCTTCCCCCAATCCAAACACAAAGTGTGTTCCAACGCATACTGAAAAAAACGGGTGAAATAATTATGATATATCACTCTCTTCTCCTCCCCTATTCCCCATGGGCATAGAGTACCAAGGACCAAATGAATTGAGTGCTATGGAAGGCCTTCCTGCCCACCCACATCAGCGAAAGAATACTAAATATCGATATAGATCGAAAGTGGTTACAAAAATCGTGAGAATGTTTACTCCATGGATATGGGCTCGAAGAAATCTTGTTAGTTGTTTGCCGCTGACGCTCCAATTTAGGTTTCACAGTATGGTTTTTCTAGTTAAAACATATCTTATTTACTTTGTACGTTATTTCAACTATTTATAGGTATGTTTGTGTACAAATTGTTACAAATTTTGGCTGGATGGCGTTTGTGTACGACCAAACTTATGCAACAAAAGGGTCAATGAGGGCTTAGTTTAGTGATACTTGTTCGATTACTGTAGGAGTTTTTACTTGCAACTTCCAGCAGACAACAAATGTTGAAATTATGAGAAATGTTAAACAGTAAAAAAAAACAACTGAAACTACAGGCCTTCCTCAGCTCAGTTTGATTTAAAAAAAGGCGTTTCTGTCAATTTACAAGTTCTTGCAAATTGTTTGTTTTTATGAAAAAGCTTGCTTATTCTTGTTACTATCCCAGTTTGAACAAATCTGAAAGTAAATATATGGGTTTTGGCAAGGATCTGGATTTTTCGTATGTACATTATCAATATTTGGATTTATGAGTACATATGTAGCTAAAATGTTGACTACCCTGTTAGAAGTTTTTATTTTGGACTTATGGTCACCTTGAGACATTCGTTTGTAGGGCTATTTAAATGTTCTAGCCTTCATTTTTTTAAATAAGTTTCAAAGTAATCAATCTATTTTGTTTGTTTTATTCTATACTTATACGTATCCTTATTGATAGTGAACGTCTTTTCAAATTGATGGCCGATCTCATAATAACTGAAGGTTATGCTGCTGTTGGTTATGAGTACATTAATGTAGATGATTGCTGGTTAGAAAAACATAGAGACTCTAATGGAAGACTAGTTGCGGACCACGAGCGGTTTCCCAATGGAATGAAAGCTCTCTCAGATTACGTAAGTAACTATATTCCCATATTTATAGTTTTTATCTAATTAACAGCCTTATTCTGGCAAACCTAATAAAACTCACTATACTGACAATTTAATAGAGTCCATCAATTGTTGGATTTTCGTATTCTCATCATTTTTCAAAAGCTCTGAATCTAACACTTATCAGAGTAGTTGCCACGTACGTAGGAGAAGCTGACAAGCGCAAAAATAGTTGCAAAGAAACAATTGAAATTAAAAGTGTCCAAACATTTCACCACATTTCGTATTCTGCAAGTGGAAGAGCAGCTATTACTAGCGTGTGCGGTCGCTCTGTCTCACAAAAATTAAGCGGAGAAGGCTCTTGAGACCTTTGCATGACGAAAGCAACCCTTTTGATATGCAGGAAAACACTTTTGTTAAATATTTTCGTTTTCCAACACCGCTGGGAATTGCTTTTGCAGTAAGAGTCGCACGATACTCAAAAGTCCAGTTTTTTTATATCTCGTTCCCAGAACTGTGTAGAAAGCTACAGTACGTGTTGGCCTCCTCATAGCGTTTAGGTGCTCCCATTAATTTTGGACAATGCGCGCATAGGGGCTTGCAGCTCGGGATGATCCCTCAAAAACTGCAGACAAAATTTCAGCTGCTCCTGCTTAGTTTGCTCAAACATTGCAACATACTAAATATTTAATAATCAAATCAGTCGAATTTATGCATTGTTTAAAAATTACTTTCTACACCTTTTCAACCTCAAAATGAGAATATGTTAATGCATAATGAGAATGCGTTAAATCATAGTGAGAAATATAAATACATAATGAGAATGCGTAAGTTCATAATGAGAAATATAAATTCGTAATGAGAATGCGTAAATTCAAAATGAGAAATATAAATTCGTAATGAGAATGCGTAAATTCATAATGAGAAATATAAATTCATAATGGGAATACGTAAATTCAAAATGGGAAAAGGAAAATTTGAAATGAGAACAATGTAGTATAAGGTTTACTTTTAGTATGAGAAACTTTTATTATATGAATTCAAAAGAAAAAAATAGCGAAGACGCGTGCTCGAAAACTGCATGACGATTACGTATCCAAGTTCCATTGCATGATTCTCGATGATGAAGCCTTCTCTAAGGAGGACTTCAAGTAGTTGCCTGGGAATGCCTATTTCACTGCAAACAATAAGAATGGAACACAAGAAAATACTCCGAAGTGAAATACACCAAATTTCCAAAACGCTTCATGGTTTGGCAAGCTATTTGCACCTGCGGTCTACGGAGCAAGGCGTTCATTACGACAGGAACAATTAACTCTATGTAGAATTTATATAGAAGATTGCTTGCAAAAAAGCCTTTTACCATTTGTTGAATAGCACAAAGGGACAGTTTTATTTTGGCCAGTCCTAGCGACAAGCCACTACTCCAGTTCAACTATGGAATCGTATGAAGAAAATGGTGTCACTGTGGTCCCAAAAGAGGCAAATCCTCCCAAATGCCTGGAACTTCGGCTTATTCAAAGATATTGGGCTGTAATGAAGCAAACCTTAATAAACTACGTTTGCAAAAATGATGTACAGTTCTGAAATCGATGGAAGCAAACCTATGCAATAGTCACCGAATGTACTGTCCAGTCTCAAACTAAAAACGTTAAGAAAAATATTAAAAAATGTTATAACCACTAATTATATTTCATTAAATTATTTGGTGAATTAAAGTTAAGGATATTTATAATAAACTGCAGTTTATTTTAGTCGCCGCCGTGGCTCAGTTGGTTAGTGCGCGGTCCAAGCGAGTCGCATGCAGAGCGACGCTAGTTCGAATTCTGCATGTAGTAACACCTAAAAAAAATGAGGGGAAACTCGTTTTCTCTTTCGGTGGCTGTCCTCTCAGCTGGAAATGGCAAACCTCTGAGAGTAAAAATTGCCTATGAAAAAGCTCCCAACCTGCCGTTCGGAACCGGCATAAAACTGTAGGTCCCTTCCATCCGCGTACAAAATTCACACGCACAACACGGGTGGTTGCGGGAAGCTAGGCCTTAGTCTCGCGTAAGCGGGCTGTCGTGCCAATCAATTATTATTATTATTTATTTTAGTAAAATCAGACTATAACCTTTTTTTAATGTGTCCTTAAAAATTCTAAATTTTTTCTGGTTCACTTAGTTTTATTGTATGAAGACGACTGATTTTTTATTATCTTTTATGTGATATTTTTTAATATTCTTTATGTACAATAGCAAAAACGTATAAGGATGAGCAGTGCTTACGAGTTTTTGAACGCAAAATACTCCGGAAGGTCTTCGGACCATTCCGTGTGAGTGATGGAACATATAGAATCCGTTTTAATGACGAACACCTAGCTTTATGCCAAGGGGAGGATGTCGTCAAGCACATCAAAGCGCAAAGAATACGCTGGTTAGGCCACATTGAGCGTATGGACAATGAGCGCCCACAAAAAGTCATAGTCGCCTATAACCCGCCAGTTACGAAAGCAAGAGGACGCCCGAATCTGCAACGGTTTGACCAAATCTTCTCAGACCTGAAGAAGCTGCGAGTTAACAACTGGAGGACGGTGGCCAAAAATCGCGAAGCCTGGAAGAAAATTGTGAATGAAGCTAAAGCTCACCCCGAGCTGTAACGCTGCCTGATGATGATGACAATAGCAAAAATGCATGCAATAGCAATGCATAAACAAGTGGGAAAAATATTCTCATTTTGAATTTACGCATTCTCAATTTGAATTTTCCTTTCTCATTTTGAATTTACGCATTCCCATTATCAATTTATATTTCTCATTTTGAATTTACGCATTCTCATTACGAATTTATATTTCTCATTTTGAATTTACGCATTCTCATTATCAATTTATATTTCTCATTATGAACTTACGCATTCTCATTACGAATTTATATTTCTCATTTTGAATTTACGCATTCTCATTACGAATTTATATTTCTCATTATGAACTTACGCATTCTCATTACGAATTTATATTTCTCATTACGAATTTACGCATTCTCATTTTGAGGTTGAAAAGGTGTAGTGGACATTTTATTTGAATTTATTTTCAAATGTTCAAATTTCACAGCTTCTTCTTCTTTTCCATATATTTGCCATTCACAGTTAAACCAAAACAAACATAACCTTTCACCTCGCTGTGGTGAAATTTTGTAGCTTTCTGCTTGCGTAAGAATAAGCTAACAAAAATGTCTGATCAAAAATCTAACAAGCGCTGAAGAGAAAATCAACTGTCGGACTTTCGCCAGAATAGCCGTGAGTCTCGCGTCGTTCCTTGATATTGGGAAGACTCTCAATAACATCTGCAAATGAGATCACGAAGCCCTATTTGTTCTACACCTTTTCAAGTTCGATTCGACATCGATCGACATTCTTGAACTTTGACCCCGAGCCACGCCTTTTATGGGCTTTTCCCAGGCAAAATTTTTAGTTCGTAAGATTCAGGAGCCAACCCTATATATAAAAGCATACTCATTTATTTTTTTCACGAGGGTTCGCTATACTGCATTTTTGCCCAACAGTCTAACCCGGAAGTCTGCGTAGAAGTTTTGGGAAAGTCTGAAGAGCGAGGCTTTTATCGAAGGCATTCTTTAGCAGAAGACATGTGTGAGTACGTTGATGATGATGAAGCCCACAAGGCGACGGTGACAAGCGCATTGAGGTATGAGGCGGCATGGATGGGAGCATGATACAAAAATAGAAGGTAGAGCCAATGCTTCTTCTCAGCCGCCATATTGCGCATCTGACACTAAAGTTATTTTTTACGTTCTTCTTTCTAACTGTTGTTAGAAAATCCCTTGAACATTTTTTTAATACTGCAATGTATTATCTTCTGTTGAATGTGCATTAACATTTTTAAACTATCGCCCAAATGTATTAGTCACAGTGAAATGTCTATTTCGTGTTTATTTTAAAAAAGATCGTCAATAAGCACGTTTAGCACAATTGACAGCGGTTCTACCTTCTATTTTTGTATCATGGATGGGAGGCTCTCGACATTCAGCTGCGGAAAAGTGTCGACCCAAACCTGGACGTAACACGCAAAACAAGACAGTAAGCTCCGTAGCACCGGCGAGGTCGCGGACAGTTTCGTCTAGAGCACGAGACTGCTATCTGCGAGAGAAGCGTTCCGGACAGCAGACGTCGTCAAGATGTGCTAGCGACCTGCCACAACGTTCCTGCAAAACAGAATGCAGGCATCGTTCGCAAGCCCAAACGACTGAAGGAATCTATTATCGGTGTTTAGCTGCGAACGGGCCGATGATGCACAATCAACTGGTCAACAACAGGTTAAAAGCCAGATACGACCGATAGGCTTACACAGCAGGGTTCCAAGAAGGTGGTCTGGTAATGCTTTACAACCCACATCGCAGGAAAGGGTTGTCTCCGAAACGTTATGGGAAGGACCGTACAAAGTCGTGACCAGTGTGGTGGTTTCTGTCTGGTGGTTTAGGTGTGAGTTCGTAGTCCGGGTACTCTTGATTAGGAAGCGAGAGTGCGCCGTAAAAGTTGGCCACAAAGGCCGCAATGTTTTCCCCGAGTGAAATAAGCAAACAAACGCGTCGCTTGATCTCAGTACGAGAAGTTGCCTTTATTTTCCGAAAATTAGTTCTTATATAGTAAACTTACAAACTGTTATACGAAGGGGCAATTCCAGTGCTCCTCCCTCTATTTCCAATATTTTCTCGTTGCACCAATCACGACGCGGGTCAAAACTGGCAACGCGGCAGTTTCCCAAAGTGGGCCAGCGCCCTGCGTTGACCTGCGGTAGGTCGGGTCGTGTTGCAATGCGCGATCGGTGCAAGTGCCCACATGAGTTGTGACATGTGTCGCTTGTGCAAGTGCAGGCCACTTGAGTGACGCCGGCGTTCTTGTGCATGCGACACTTGACACTTGCAAATGTAAACAAACAAAGTGACGTGTGCGCCGATCGCTGCACGTTGGTCTTGCCGATTGGCTTGTGCGCTATGGTGTTGGCATAAGTGGTCACGCGGTACCACTACACCCTTACCCTTAAGCGAAAAATTATTCCTTGGAAAAATTTTTTTTTTTTTTTAGAATTTCGGGGGGGGGGATTGGAATTGCTTTACAATATAATAATAGTGTGGTAATAATAGTAGCAAATTTATGATGATGATAGTATATTAATAATAGTAGTAAACTTATAATGTCATGTTTTGTCTTATAATTAACTTATGTTTTAATAGTAATTGTATGTTCTCATGAAATGTATTCTGGTTTTGTGTGTTACATTGAAGTGTATATTTAGTTTTTATATTTATTGTTTGTCTCCTAAGTATTTCTTTAGATTGTTATTATGTAGTTCTTTGTGTTTTCCATTTATATCTATTATTGTGTTTACTCCTTTTCTTTCAACTATTCTGTACGGTCCGTGATATGGAGTTTGCAGTTTTTTACGTGTCTCTAGTTTTACATATACTAAATCTCCTACTTCTAAGTTTGTTACATTAATGTTAGTATCGTATCTTAATTTTCTTTTATCTTTCGCTAATTCTATCATATTTCTAGCCTTATTTATTGATGTTCGTAACCTAATTTTAAGCTCATTTGCATAATTTTCAATGTCATACGTTTTTTCATTTCTGTTTATTGTGTCACTTGGCAATTGTGGCAATTTACCAAACACTAGTTCATATGGTGAATATAGCGATTCGACGTGTGGTGTCGTGTTGTACGCGAATGTGTAATACGGTACCCACTTGTCCCATTCATAATCGTCCGTAAAAGCAAGTAAGTATTCGTTTAAGGTTCTGTGGTTGCGTTCAAGTGCGCCAATTGTCTGGTGGTGGTAAGGCGTAGAAAAAATTTGTCGCGTGTCAAGTAGCTTGCATATGTTGTGCATCAGCTCGTTCGTGAATTCGGTGCCTCTGTCTGACTTCAAAGTGTTGAAACAACCGTACTTGAGTATGAATTGCTCTACTAGCGTTTTTGCTATTGTTTCCGCGTCTTTTGTTTCTACCGGGTGTGCTATGACGAATTTTGTAAGGTCACATTGCATTGTCAGTATGTATCGGTATCCGTTTGATATACGTAACGGTCCGACTGTGTCAATTGTTATTGTCTCGAAGCTTGTTTTTGGTGTGTCTGTTTTAGTCAGTGCTTCTTTTGTGTGTCTCGTTATTTTGTTTGCTGTGCATTTTGAACAATTGTTTACAAATTCTTTGACCATTTGTCTCATATTTTTCCATATGTATCTTTGCTTTAGTTTTAATATGGTTTTTCTTATACCCAAATGCCCTGCTGTGCATGAGTTATGGAATTCGTCAATTAATTTATATTGTTGTATCGGGCTTAGTATTTGGAGTGGCATGTCGTAGATTAATATCTTTATGGGCGAATATTTGTTTACATGTAGTTCATTATACTTTCTTTTGAACTCATTCATTTCAATATTTTCAAATATAAATTTCTGTCTGCAAAGGGCTAGCTCCTTTATATGCAGCTTATTTAGTGAGCTGTGTAGCTTCTCCAACATTGGATCTAGTTCCAAAGGGTCATCACTACAAGTCACGTGCACTTCATTATTACATATTTTGATCGTCGGCCGACGCTTTTCAATAATAAATCTCAATTTTTTCAAATTCTTCACGTCAGTCATGGAGGTACATTCCCAAATATGGAGTTGCGCAGGCTCCTTTGGAGACATGTCCGTCCTGTTGATGCGTGTATTTATTTCTTTCTTCTTATTTTGCCCTTTTTTGCATTTTTCTTGCCCTTTTTCAAATTTTTCTTGTGTTCCTAATTTTGTTGCCTTACTCCGTGTTATAGCTAGTACTTCTTGTGTCGGTATCATTGCTTTTAAGTCGTCACTGTCTAGTTTGATACGTGATAGTGCATCCGCGTTCGTATTAATTTTGCCTTGTTTGTAGATTATTTCGAAATCATAATCGGATAAATCTAGTCTAATTCTAGTCATTTTCGACGATGGGTTTTTATGGGAAAATAGAGAAACTAGTGGTCTGTGGTCAGTTACTACTATGAATTTTCTACCGTAGAGATATGATCTGAAATAATTTATTCCCCAGTGTATTGCTAAGAGTTCTTTTTCTATGATTGGTTTATTTATGTCGTGTTTTTGTAATGATTTGCTTGCATAAGAGATTGGTAAATCATGTCCTATTTCACCTTGTGATAGTACTGCGCCTAAGGCAAAGTCTGAGGCGTCTGTCGTTAGTATGAAGGGTTTGTTAAAATCTGGATATTGTAGTACAGGTGGGTTGACTAATTTTTCTTTTAAATTTTTAAAGGCTTGTTCGCACTCGTCTGACCAAATGAAAGGTGTCCCTTTCTTGAGGAGAGAGTTTAAACATTTGACGATATTCGCAAAGTCAGGTATGAAACGTCTGTAGTAATTGCAGAAGGCAATGAATCTGCGTACGTCATCTGCGTTTTTTGGCGTGGGGTATTTCATGACTGCTTCGCATTTGGTTGGGTCTGTCTTAACGCCTTTGTCGGTGATTAAATGGCCTAAATAAATAACTTCTGGTCTAAGAAAGTGGCATTTGCTTGCGTTTAGCTTCAGGTTGTATTGTTGTAAGCGGTCAAATACTTTGATTAAGTTTGCGTTGTGATGCTTTAGTGAGCATGTAGTGTTTGGATGCTCATATGTCGTCAACATGGATGTTTGAGGATATCTTGAGGGGTTTGTTTTTTTTTTTTGTTTTTTGTTTTTTTTTTTGTTTTTGTTCTTAATGTACAATGTAATGTACTAATGAGTTTCAAAAGTTTTCGGGTGTGTTTGTTGGGTTTGATGTTATAAGTGTTGTTATAATAATGTTATTACTTATTCTTGTGTACATATTTATTTATTTATTTATTTTTTTTTTTTTTTTTGTATTGTAAAGTTATGAAAATATGTGGTGAATATTGTGGTGAGTATTGTAAAATTATGAAAATAATTGTAGCTGTATAGGAAGCTGGTGCAATTTTCTTGGATCTGGGGGCAGCTTAGTGGATTTCCTGTGGTGACGAATCTTTGCGTCTGGGCGGTTTCGATGGGGTTTCATCAGGTACACAACTTTTGTGGTAAGCTGTTTGCGTGACGTCTTGCTGTCTGTCAATTCGTGAGCAAAGTGTTTGAAACGGGCCATCGTGGTTTTCCGTAAGAGGGTGGTCGGTGCCATTGTCATCGGTGACTGCATTAGGTGTGTGAATCTTATTATTGTATTTTCCGTTGGTCTGGTTTTCGGATCACGAAACAGGAAGATATGGAGTCGGACTAGATCAGCAGGTTAAAGTTCGCAGGTGGTTGTCCTTAGTTTCAGTGGGATGTATTTGGAAAGCAAGTCAGCAAGTTTGAATGTTGTTGGTTGCAGGATCGGTGTTCTTTTTCCTTTTAGCCGTTTGTGCTCGGTAGGTCCGTAGTTGGCAGGATCGCCATGTGGTGGTTTCTGTCTGGTGGTTTAGGTGTGAGTTCGTAGTCCGGGTACTCTTGATTAGGAAGCGAGAGTGCGCCGTAAAAGTTGGCCACAAAGGCCGCAATGTTTTCCCCGAGTGAAATAAGCAAACAAACGCGTCGCTTGATCTCAGTACGAGAAGTTGCCTTTATTTTCCGAAAATTAGTTCTTATATAGTAAACTTACAAACTGTTATACGAAGGGGCAATTCCAGTGCTCCTCCCTCTATTTCCAATATTTTCTCGTTGCACCAATCACGACGCGGGTCAAAACTGGCAACGCGGCAGTTTCCCAAAGTGGGCCAGCGCCCTGCGTTGACCTGCGGTAGGTCGGGTCGTGTTGCAATGCGCGATCGGTGCAAGTGCCCACATGAGTTGTGACATGTGTCGCTTGTGCAAGTGCAGGCCACTTGAGTGACGCCGGCGTTCTTGTGCATGCGACACTTGACACTTGCAAATGTAAACAAACAAAGTGACGTGTGCGCCGATCGCTGCACGTTGGTCTTGCCGATTGGCTTGTGCGCTATGGTGTTGGCATAAGTGGTCACGCGGTACCACTACACCAGGGTTAATGACGTTATAGTAGTAGCCGCTGGAGGTAGTAGCGCCTGGCGTCTTACTAAGGCGGTGTGACGGTACTGCACACTGTCGCTGTGCAAGGCACTGTAATGCTTTTATTTGACCTACTTTTAGGGGCCTGATGATTTCGCTATAACATTCGCAAAGATAACTCGCGATGATATTGGAAATTTTGAGTCCAATTAGAATGTGCGAGAACGATCTGCGTGACAAGGACATAAATATAAAAGGCAGCCAGGTACAGCGCAGAGGAGAGAGTTTGGAATATGGAGTACCACATGGAGTAGTCCAATAAATAACAAGTGTAAAGACAGTAAAGTGTGAATTTGTAAATAAAGTGATTGCTGCTTGTTGCTGCGCTTAGAAATTGCAGTGTGTTTTATTTTGAAGCACAATCCGGACAGACGAATACGCCTGCAGAACTAATTTTCGTAACCGTAACACTTCGTTCAATAATGTGTGTGACTGACACATAGATGGCGGCACTAATACTAAATCAATATTTTTTTCGAAATTGTGAACCTTTTTAGGCTTACTGTCAAAATTATATGTCAATCCGACCATTAGTTTACAAGTTACAGTGCTTTAAGTGACACTACTTTTGAGTTTTCAAAAAAAATGAATTCAAAGCAATTCCGTGTGCTGATTTATCATTGTTTTTTAATGAAAAAAATACTGTTTAATGCCAGGAATGGCTTGAAAAACATTATTCGGACTCTGCTCCATCAAAAAGAACCATTTGTTATTGGTATGCCGAATTCAAACGTGGTCGTACAGACACCGATGACATTCCATCTACTGGACGTCCAAATGACGCTGTTATTCCGGAAAACGTTGAAAAAACACTGAAAATCATTATGTCCGACCGTAAAGTGAAAGTGGGGGAGATTGCTGACATTCTAAAGATATCAGCAGGCAGTGTACACACCATAATACACGAACATTTGGTTATGAAAAAGGTGTTTTCGAAATGGGTGCCGCGTTTGCTCACACCGGAGCAAAAACAACAACGAATCGATGATTCAAAGAGCTGTTTGGACATGTTTACGCGCAACAAGTCGGAGTTTTTGCGTCGATACATCACAATGGATGAAACATGGATCCACCATTTCACTCCAGAGTCAAATCGGCAGTCTGCTGAGTGGCATGCAACCGGTGAAAGCCGCCCAAAGCGTCCAAAGGCACAAACATCGGCTGGCAAGGTTATGTCGTCAGTATTTTGGGATGTGCACGGAATAATATTCATCGACTATCTTGAGAAAGGGAAAACAATCAATAGCGACTATTATATAGGGTGTTTTTTTTAGAGGTTTGTTTTTCGAATAGAGATAAAACTGGCATTTTGTGGTCAAATCTGGCAACTCTAATGTCATTTATGTTCAGTTTGGTTTGCCATTTCATCATGAACAGGTTGACAAAAGAACAACGCTTGCAAATCGTGCAAATTTATTTCGAAAATAATGGTTCAGTTCGCGAAGTTTACCGCAAGCTCCGTCCATTTTATGGTCGACATAATCGTCCATCAGAGCAAAATCGGTCCATCCATCGGTTAACCATGGGTCGTTTTCGCACTACGTTTACTCTATGTGATAATACGCATCCGCAGAGACGTCGAACAGTGCGCACCGAAGAAACAATTGCCGCTGTAGAGCAAAATGTTGAAGAGGACCCGAATGAATCGATTCGCCACCGTGCACAGCAATTGGAGATTTGTCCATCAACTTTAAAAATTGGACCTTTAGAATTGGCTTTATTCGAGCCAGCCGCGGCGGCCACATGCCCGAAATCATATTTAAACATGAATGGCACAAAATTATCCTTCCAATAAAGCCAAATTGATGGACATTAAAACGATTTTCTTGTGTTCTATTTCAATTCGAAGTTCTATACCTCTAAAAAAAACACCCTATATAGCGTTGTTGGAACGTTTGAAAGAAGAAATCGCGATTAAGCGGCCCCATATGAAGAAGAAAAAAGTGTTGTTTCACCAAGACAATGCACCGTGTCACAAGTCGATGAAAACGATGGCAAAAATGCATGAATTGGGCTTCGAATTGCTTCCTCATCCCCCGTATTCTCCAGATCTGGCCCCCAGCGACTACTGGCTCTTCGCAGACCTCAAAAAGATGCTCCGTGGTAAGAGATTTGGCTCAAATGATGAAGTAATCGCCGAAACTAACGCCTATTTTGAAGGCAAAGAAAAATCGTTCTACAAAAGCGGTATCGAAAGATTGGAAAAGCGTTGGAATGATTGTATCTCCCTAAAAGGGGACTATGTTGATGAATAAAAACGAATTTTGGCAAACAAATGTGTTTTAATTAGTTAGTCACACACATTATTGAACGAAGTGTTATATATTTTACTTTTTTTCGGCCGCCTTAGCTCAGTTGCGTATTACCTCGAATTTAAGAGGACGCTCAATCCCGCTGTAGCTAATACCAAATATATACGGAGAAGATCCAAATATTTCGGGAGCAAAAGACAAATTTGTGAAATTGCCTTCATATGACAGAAAATTTGAGTGGGTTGGTAAATTACTTTAATACAAGCATTTAACTTGCTTTCTATATCAGAAATCGTGGTAGCTTCTAACAATTCTAACAATTTGACAGCTTTTAAGCAATTAAGATAGATACTTTGCTAACAATCATGGTTGTATAAAGTTAAAAAAAATTATATGAACATGGGAAGATTTCCTTAAAAAGTGGTCAGCCTTTTCCTATTTTAGATTAATAAAATTGTCTTATTCCATTTTAGATTCATTCAAGGGGGCTTAAATTTGGAATTTATGAGGATTATGGGAATTACACATGTGCTGGCTACCCCGGAATAATAGGACATCAACAATCAGATGCTAACCAATTTGCCGAATGGAATGTAGATTATGTAAAATTAGATGGTTGCTACGCTCTCCCACAGACAATGGATGCGGGTTATGCTGAATTTGAAAAACTTTTAAACTTAACAGGAAAGCATATGGTTTACTCATGCAGTTGGCCAGTCTACCAAATATATGCAGGTTTACAGCCAAACTTTTCAGCAGTTACAACGCACTGTAATCTCTGGAGAAATTTCGATGATATTCAAGATTCATGGACATCAGTTGAAAGTATAATAGATTATTATGGGAATAACCAAGATATTATTGCACCAAACGCTGGCCCTGGGCATTGGAATGATCCGGATATGGTATGATGAAGTTTTTCCTAACATTTGTTTCCTTTCTATATTGTATTGTTCTATATTCAATCAAACCTGTTTTTGTGCGGTAGAAAGAGGCCGCCTAAACGTCGTGGTAGCCAGATAAACAAAAGATAAAAATTTCAAACCCCTTTCGCAATTGTTATCTATTTACGAAAACGATTGAATGCGCATTATTGGGAGACTGTAGATAACAAATCAAGATAGAGCCTAGTAATAAGTAATTTCACACGACAGCTAAAATAATGTATCTGAACTTATTGTGCGCTTTCATTTCGGTCGCGGGCGGGAAGCAGAACAAGTGAGGAAAACGTAGGTAAAAGTTATGGTGTAACTCCATAACACGCTTTGATTGAAGCGACGTTTATCTCGACGCATTCTTTACATTTCACGCATTGAGCTACAAAACTCGTTTTTGAAGCATCGATTTTAATCAAAATGGTCAGGAAAATCTGGGCCGCCAATCTAAAACAAATATCAAGTGCGTCCACGATTGAATTGCGCCAAAACGGATACAAATAAATAAATATCGCACTCGGTGCGTGAATGTTATTGATAACTATTATGCGATTTTCGCTTATAGAAGAATCGGCTGTAATAATTTAGTAGAACGCATTTTATTCACTGAAGTATTTCTAAAGTCTGCTCAGAATAATATCTGCATTGTTTAAAATTTTTTTCAGCACCAAAATTGAAAAAGTTATTTGTCGATAACATGTAGAACGAAATATAAATCTACCACCCGCGGTTGTCGCAATCAGCCGACCTGTTCGAACGGTTCAAGCAAAGCGTCGAGAATTAGAAAGTTGGGCTACTTTGCGCTTTTTTCGCATGATGGCATCCGACGCTTTGCGCTATGTAGCTCGCTCCATACAAATGCAGTGATTCTACTTTTTTTGACAGATGCAACGAAAGCGTTGTTGCGAACAAAGCGTGTTATGGAGTTGTACCATAAGCGCGAGCGAGCGCAGAGCTGCTTTGCGATTCTTCCTTGCATTCTCAAATTGATGCACGCATGGCACAATAAACAAGGTAGTGGCAGGAAGGAGCGAATTTTATTTTTTTCTCGTCAGAGTTCGGTAGGTTGTCAGAAATTTTTGTCTGCTTTGTTTACATTCGGCGAACAGCATGGCCACTCAACTCTTTTTCTGTGAAATTTTAAGCATGTTTGCAATGACGAAAGGATATTATTTTTCCAATTTTCGTTAACTTTTATGAATTAACGTAAAATCGGCGAACTAGCACTTAGCACTTTTGCCCCTTATTGGAAAACAACAGATTAAAACAAAGAAGCTATGTACTTTTGCTCTTAATTGGTGTATTTTTATGTTCTCGAATAGACCAAGTGGTCTATTCGATGCTGGCAATACTGTTGGGAAGAGAACCGTCCGTCCCATTTGACAATGAACCGAACAAAAACACTAACAAAATACACGTGAATTTTTTCGCTCCTTCCTGCCACTACCTTGTTTATTGTGCCATGGATGCACGCATACATACGATGGATACATGCAATGTTGTTGTTTTCCTCAGCAAGCAAGTCAAATTGAATAGCACCAGATGAATTTATTTTCATTGTAGTCATCTGCACTTTTTACAGGTTGTTTTTGACGAGCAGAAATCAATTCCGTGTTTGTTTAATCCATTTTGTCCGTTGATTTTAACAGAGACCATAACCAAATGCTATAACAAAATATGTTGCATTTTTGTTGTTGCCGTTGTGTTACCACTTTACTGATGCGCCTTGGCGATCGGCCAATAATTTTTCCTATGTCAATTTTGCCTGTCCGGAGAGCAAGCACAACCAATCCATACGGCACATCGCTTTCTTGGGCAACAATAAAAACCAAAGTATGTGGTGCATTACGACCGCATGCGATCAATACCATAGTATACTATGATCAATACTTTAATATGTTTTCCCTTCGTAAATTTGATTTTGCGTTCTCACAGCTTGTCATTTATGCTCTCACGTTTGTGCGTTCTTATCCCCTCTCCTGCTTCCCTCCGCGTCAATGAACGGGTCGCACCGCTGGAAGCGGCAAAGAAATTTTGCTTTACACCAGATGCGCGTTCATATACAATTACTGCACAAAAACCGGTTTGACTCTTACACAGTATTCTCCTGTTATTCGCGCACCGCTTATAAGCACTGAAATTCGAGGATTTTTATTTTTAATGCACGCTATTGCTTTCGTTAGAAGCATTCCACTTTTTGTCTAATAACTAATTTTTTTAATAATTGACTGACACGACAGCCCGCTTACGCGAGTCTAAGGCCTAGCTTCCCGCAACCACCCGTGCTGTGCGTGTGAATTTTGTACGCGGGTGGAAGGGACCTACAGTTTTATGCCGGTTCCGAACGGCAGGTTGGGAGTTTTTGCATAGGCAATTTTTACTCTCAGAGGTTTGCCATTTTCCAGCTGAGAGGACAGCCACCGAAAGAGAAAACGAGTTTCCCGTTATTTTTTTTAGGTGTTATTACAGGCAGTATTTGAACCTGCGGTTGCTGCCTTTGACTCGTTGTCCAACGCACTAACCAACTGAGCCACGGCGGCTGTAACTACTTTTTGTCCACTTTTTGTCTACTCAACTTAAAAATACAAAAATGCCTTGGATATATAGTGACCCACGACTGTTTATTTGAAATATGATTTTTACATTTTAAAGTTTTTTAAATGAGTCAAAAATCTAACTTTCTTTTTGTATTCATATTTTTCGTTGCCATAGAAATCGATTCAATTTATTTTTTCATTATTATCCTTTGTTTTTATAGTAATGGCTAACGGTACATTGAAGGTTTTGTGAACACTGTGGCAAGTTAAAACATTTATTGCTAAAAATGTTTATTTCCTGTGTTAGGTACTTGAGGATATTTATTAAATTGTTGTGTGCTAGATTGCATCAAAATTCAAAGTTTCAATATCAGGTTACATATCAAAGACTAGAAAAACCATGGATTTGCCGAAAATTTTTTAACACTACAAAGAGAACGGTTAATTCTATCTGGAGTGGTTGACAATACAATTAAAGCTAATAATGTGATGTCACAGTCTCTAAATATTCGTGTATGCGATGAAACATTAGGTAGGTGCTTGAGGAGAAGTTGACTTAGTTTTGCGAAAGAGCATGCCAATTGGGATGGATATCAGTGAAAGTTGGTTACAAGGTCGGATGAATACAAAATAGGATCTAAAGGACGCGTGTGGTCGTCAAACATAGAGGAAAAACTTAAGTTTGGCGAAGGATCACTAATGATTTGTGGATGTTTCCTCACTACGTAAACATTCCGAAAAATAGTTCTAGTCTTGAAAAATTTTAGTTGTGAATCGGGTCACATGCAAGATAATAACCCCAAACATAAAGCCAATGTCACCACCTCGAGATCGAGGTATTAACGACATGCATGGATTGGCCAGCGTAATCGCCTGATATTAATGCAAACCAGAAATTTATGGCACATCTTGAAGACAAAAATCTTAGTGAAAAAACCGACTCTGCAAAACCTTGATGACCTATGCACAGTCATAAACGAAAAGTGGTCCAAGATAAGTCTTCAAATAAAAGCTAAAGGCGGCCACATAAGATATTAAAAAATTATGTTCGATATATGTAAATTGAAAGTAAACATGAATTTAAGTCACAAAAGTGTTCATTTAAAAATTGCAATTTAAAAAGCATCTATTTAATCCAATAAAGACGTATAATATATATTTTTTTCAGAGCAATAACAAAGCTGCTTCTTTTTAACTTAATGAATTTCAAAAATGAAATTTCCTTTTCTATGTACAGTTTTGTGGCTTACTATAACCACCCTCATAAAGTCTATGCTATAGTTAAACGTTTTTGATTCGGTAACGGTAACGCTCTTAAGGGCAGCACCACTTTTGCGGCAGAAAAATAGGCATAATTTTGACGGTTTTTTTTCGCGATTATGAAAAAAATAAGAAATTTTTTTGAGAAAGTTTATTGGATACATATTTAGAAACCGGGAAAATTTTGTATTACAATTTCAACTCAAAATAGGGAAGCGTCGCTCTATGAAATCAGTTGTTATTTTAACACCCAAATAGGTGGACGGATTTCTCGTAAGACCTGAACCAAAAAACCAAAACCTGTTATAGTCTATGTTCTATTGATGTAGGGTTTATTTCTTAATAAATTGTTTTTAGAAATGGCGCACTTTTGAAAAAGTATTGATTTTTGGCTAAACATTATTTAATTATTATATTCATTTATAACGAGCAAGTTTCCATCAAATCAAAAAACAGCTACGTACTACCTTAGAGCATACAATTGTGAAGCTACTGTTAAAATTTCAAATCGATCCAGGTAAAGGTATTGGAGTGGTCTGGTCTGTCCGCCCAGTTTGCAAAAAGTAATTTCGAAAAAAATGCGTGTGAATCTTTGCGTGCGCTCAGTACGCTCTCCAAAGCGCTATAAAAACAATCAAGAATCGATCTTGTTAAAATCTGTTTGCGACTAAAGGAACAACTGGATATTGTTTTTATGAGCAAAAAGCAACAAAATCTATTTTTTGCAAAATCCTAGAGTGGTGTTGCCCCTTAAATGGGTACGGATGCAATCAATATTAGGACAAATATATCATTCAAAGAAACCTGGTTTGTGTTTTGTTTTTTTACTATCGTTTTTATGATAAAATGTATTTTTCGCTGCTGATAAATATCGTTACGTACGTATTTGGCTGCCGCCGTGGCTCAGTTGGTTAGTGCGCGGTCCAGAGTCGACGCAAGTTCGAATTCTGCATGTAGTAACACCTAAAAAAAATAACGGGAAACTCGTTTTTTCTTTCGGTGGCTGTCCTCTCAGCTGGAAATGGCAAACCTCTGAGAGTAAAAATTGCCTATGCAAAAACTCCCAACCTGCCGTTCGGAACCGGCATAAAACTGTAGGTCCCTTCCACCCGCGTACAAAATTCACACGCACAACACGGGTGGTTGCGGGAAGCTAGGCCTTAGTCTCGCGTAAGCGGGCTGTCGTGCCAATCAATTATTATTATTATTACGTATTTGGGAATAGTGGTAAAGCATTTTTATAAACAGCAACAATAGTGTATCCAAGTAGCACCTGCTTATGTGTACTACCGTAAAACCGAATTTCGTGCTTTCTTGCGGTTTATCCTGGGAATACTGTATCAAAATATGCAACAACTAAATATAAACAGTTTCTTTCAGCTGATAATTGGAAACTTTGGGCTAAGTTATGAACAGGCAAAAACACAGTTTGCAATATGGGCAATACTCGCGGCTCCTCTTCTAATGTCCGTTGATTTGAGAACGATACGTCCAGAATTTAGAGATATTTTGCAAAACCGGAAGATCATTGCTGTAGACCAAGATAGTTTAGGAATACAAGGAAGGCGAATTTACAAACATAAAGGAATTGAAATATGGTCTAGACCAATTGGTCCAATTCACCAAACATTTTATTCCTATGCTATAGTATTTGTAAATAGAAGGACGGATGGAACACCCTCTGATGTTGCTGTTACACTCAAAGAACTGGGCCTTATAAGTTACAACGGTTATCGAGTGGAGGTAAATATATCATGTTTAAATATTATATGAATGTTATTAACAATATCGTAACAAATTCCTATTTTGACCGGTTTTATTTGAAAACTAGCTTTTGTACAGGAACAGCCAAAGCACTCACACTATACGCACAACTGACTTGTGCGAACTGTCAAAGACTTTCACGAACCAATATAACCAAACAAGTATCGATCTGCGATTAGTGCGCCAATCCAATGTCCGCATTGCCATCAAAAAATTAAAGAAGTTAAATTAATAAAACAATTATTCGTGTACTTTGAATACTTACATACTTGTGACCAGGGTGCTTTTTAAATGTAGGTAGGTAGGTTATGGGGCCGCTTCTGGGGCATCATTTAGGCCTAGTGGCCCATTGTGTGCGGAGATGACTCAGGCTATACACTTCCCGAGAGAGAGGGAGCCATCTAATAGTCCTAGTGAATTTGTTGATACTGCTTGGAGGTATCTTCTCTAGATGCCGGCCTCGATAGTTCAGTGGCCAGCGCGCTGGCTTCTCATACCGGGTCTCAGGCTGGTGAAACACTCATCTTCTTCTATCGAAGTCCACATGAAGCAGATGAGAATTACAAGAATCGCACAAGTGCGCTCTTGGCAGACAATGGAAAAAGTGTGTGCCGCTCGGATTCGGCATTAAACTGTATGTTCCCTCCCCCTTTCAACCATCCGCTTAAAAAGTGTTTTGTAACACATGTTGCGAAAAAAAAGCTTTGCGTACAAACAAAATAAAAACCGGTGAAATATATGTTGTCACTTTCACCTATCCTTTTTCTTCTCCTACCCTCCCCATGGGCATGGTAAAATGGCCCAAATGGACTGAGTGCTATGGAAGACTTGTAACCTTCCTACCTACCCTCACATCATCATCATCTTCTCTAGATCCACTAGACAGCTGCAGAAGTGTTGTACCAAGATTTGTAGGCGCGTTCTCACAAGCGCCAGGCATTTGCAGGAAGTACCGACGCTTGTTTGCTCTCGATAATGAAAATATTGCAAATTCGAACTCGCCCTATGCCATTCGGTTGAACGTAAGACATCTTATTGTTATTTGTCTTTGGCTTAAGTAAATGCAAAAATTTGTTGATTGAGGTCAGATATTCCTCTATATGCTAAAATTATTTCAATTATGCTGTAATTCGTGCCACAATTAATGAAAATTCAATTTTTGTGCAACCTTCGCCCGACCGGCAAGCTGTCAAACTTCTAATTTACGAATTACGAATTTACTGACTCATTTAAACTAGTTTAAGTGAAAAGAGCTTTTCCTTGAACACGACTGTTCACACTGCTCAATGAGGTTTAATTTGACACCTGTTTGTTTACAAAAAAATAAATCAATATTAAGTGCTGTTCCTCGTCTGGCCATGCAAATCAGCAATGTAGTCTCCCCACACTTAAATGATCGCACTCTCGTATGGAAAGTACCACTTGAAACACTGTTTTGTGTGTGCTTTCCATCCCACAATTAAAAATTTTGTAAAAGGATTTAAATTTGAAGAATTTAAATTTGAGTTTTTGTTTTTTGTTTTGATTGAATGATAGCTGAATTTGTAGGGATGTTTTTCTAGTGTGTGTGCAGTGTCTTCTTCTTCTTCTTAACTGGTACGAAAGCCCGATACCGCGATTAAGGCCTAGCTACCCGTAAACATCCATGTTGTGCGTGTGAATTTTTTCAAGGTTGGAAGGGACCTACAGTTTTATGCCGATTCCGAACGGCGAGTTGGGAGCTTTTTCATAGGTAATTTTTACTCTCAGAGGTTTGCCATTTTGCCAAAGAAAATTGTTGTTTTTCTTTTTTTTCGGTGTTAGCAGCCGGAGCAGCAGTTAGTAGACGGAGTCTTGAATCTGGGTTCGAGCGTCGCTTTGACTCGCAGCCTAACGCACCATCCAGCTGACCTACGGCGGCTGAAACTAATCACACATCAATTAAATTCACTACGAACTTACTTTTTAGTCATATCCTTCGATAGAGGGAATGGGGCGGGTACTGGACAAGGGGGTGTGGCTCCGCCCATAAAAGCCAAATCTTTATAAATGAATATCTTCGAAATTGTAAGTTATACAACACTGAAATTTGGTATTGTATCGTCCCATAGATGAGTCATTCTACTGGTAAGATTTTATGGGCGTTGGACAAGGAGCGTGGCACAGTTTTTGTGACCCAAATAGTTTGCTGAATCCGAAGTCGCTCAGCAATGAAACTAAGTACGAACCTACCATTTATTCATATCTTTCGACAGAGGAAATGATGCGGATATTAAACAAGGTGCCACGACCACCCATTTAACTTAAATCTGGTCTACTTCTTTACTGAAACTTAGCAGTCTCGATTGCAGCCTCGATTGAGTTAATCAGAGAAAAAACTTACTCCTACGGTATATATAATTGGAAAAGATTTAATAGAATATCAGTGCTTAGCAATAGGGGAATTGTCTGAAGAAGATCAAGAATGCACAAATAAGGCCTACAAAGGGTATAGATGTATGAACACTTGCAAAATATCACGTGTTGAGCGTAAGCGACTGCAGCAAAGGCATTTTCACTGGCATCCACGAATATGCGCAGTTGCATTTGAACTGGCCCACCGGCTGAGAAGTAGTAGCGTGATACGTGGACATCACAAACTCGGCAGAGGCTTTCACGTAACTTTTTCCAATCTGAATTAATGCTATCAGGCTATGGCTCATCCCACCCAAAATCTCGCATCCAAACAGCGCGCATGACCAACTTGGTAGCTCTCGTCAGCTGGTTTAAGAACCCAAGAGGGTCAAAAACCGACATTATTATGCTCAATAGTTCTTTCTTGGTTGGGCATCTTTGTGCGACTGCTACCGCTTTGTCGGCTTTGTGAAAGTATAGATAACATCGGAATGTGTCGGTGGCAGGATGCCAGTACTTGCCGAGCAGTTTATTATTGGCTAGCAGAACGTCGCTCTTGCGTTCCACAGCCACCCGACGGGCAACAGCATGTGAGGCGAAGTTAAGCAACAGAAATCCGGCTTTATGGTGGATGGACCGGACACGTAGACTGATCTCGATAGCTTCCTCAGAATTAAAGATATCCACGAAGTCGTCGACGTAGTGGCGTTCCAAGATAGATTTCACTGCACGTTCTTCGCGATCGCCGTGCATTAAGGCGTTCTTGTTTATGATATACTGTGTTACGTAAGGCGAACAAGTGGCTCCGAATATCATAACCGTAATTTCGTAAACATCTGGCGGGCGTGTGTTGTCGCCATGTCTCCATAGGAACCGTTGAGCGCACCTATCTTGCGGCTGAATGGCCACTTTATGAAATATTTCTTTAATATCGACACAAACGACGACGGATCCATAGCAGAAGTTCAGTAGGACCGAGGCCAGTGGCTGATATTGTTGAGGCCCTTTTAGCAAGTGGTCGTTCAACGAAGTCCCATTAACTGTGGTGGCGGCATCAAACACAAGGCACAGCTTACCCGGTTTGTTAGGATTTCGTACGGCGAAGTATGGCAAGTACCAAGTCTTTGGACCCACCATGGCGGCTTCTGCTGCCTGCAGCTTTCTGGTGTATCCTTTGTTGACATAATCCTTGATGATGAAGTTGTATGCAGCAGCCAATTCATCATCCTTCTCCAGTTTTTGCTCGAGTCCAACTAAACGCTTCAGGGCTATAGGATAGCTACACGGTAAAAACCGTCATCTGACTTCCATAGTAATCCCGTTTGAAAACGGCCAGGACTAAGTTTGGTTGTGCTCTCCAGTAGCTGGCGTCCTCGACCGTCATCAAAATTTTTTACGTCAGGAGCTGCTCGAACACCAAAGCTTTCGATCCAATAATAGTCAGCAACCAGATTATGTAAGCGTTGTCCTACTGCGGCTGGATGAGGAGGCATGACGTCGATGCAACACTTCGCTGAGTCGGATCAAACACGACCCAACCCACTTCGGTTTGCGTAGCATATGGTCCACCCTCTCGCATTGTGACAATATCTTTTGGAAGACCCAAACAACCATGGTCAAGTCCGATTAGCAATTGAGGCCTGACGTTGTCGTATGGCTGAAGTGGAAGATCTCGGCATGTCGTTGGACTTCCTGGTAGATTACATTCCTGCAAGCTTTGCATAGGCAATTGCATATTGTTGACACCACACACGTTGCGCAACAGTGTCTTTTCGTCATGCCGGCACCACTCACGCTCACGATCACAACCTTTGCCAGTTCATTGGATGACCTACCTCCGAACCACTGTATATTCAGGCAACAAGATCGACTCTGCAGCCCAAGTTGATCTGAGAGCTCGTTATCGATCATCGTTATTGATGAGCCTTCATCCATCAACGTGTAAACATCCGCCTTCCCCTTTGGACCATACAACGTCGCTGGCAGCACACAAAACAACTCGCACGGTAACTGAGTACTCTCTGACCTTCGTTATAATTTGGAGTTGTAAATGGCTGAACTGCCTCCTCCATCCGAGGCTCAGTTGTGTTCGTCTTTGACGCAATGACAAACACCTAAAGCACAGACGGATCTTCTTGCACAAGTCCCATCTTTCAGTTGCACTACGGGCAAGAAACTGCTTACCGGCGGGCACCTTATGTTCACCTTAGCAGACAGGGCAAACTTCTGTTTTCTCGTTGGCGTAGAGTTTGGGCTCTGCATGCGTCTGGCTGACATTTTGTTGGACGCCACCAATAAGACCTCGTTAAACCAATTACTGAAATCAACAATTGCCGGATATGGCTTGATACGCGCAGCATATCTGGCCCATTCTATCCTTTCTGTTCATACGCAGCTTGGCGATAAACTTCTCAAGTAGGGCTGAATTGGCGATATGCTGGGTTGCGTCCGCTGTCTGCAAAAACACAACCAGATATCTGGTCCTAGTGGCGAATGGGATCAGCTTGTCTATTTCTGAGTCCAAAATCGGCGGTATCTTTCGAATTGACTGCAACTGTCCAAGTACGAGCTGCTCCGGGCATCCAAATCGGAATCGAAGTTGCTCAACTACTGATGCGTCATTATCCGGATCAATCAGCAGCGACCTCACAGTCTCTCGCGCCTTCCCCTTCAGGCACTTTTGTAAGCGCAAGCAGTTCTCGAAATACGAATAGTTGTACATAGCGGTGGACTGTACATACGTTGTAGAAAACATGGGTCACTCCTCAGAATTTCCACCAAAATATGGCAAATCCAATAAATTCCTAGGCGACGACCAATTAATTGCTGCGAAATAAATTATCGTTGCCCAATGGTAGTCGAAAGCCCGAAATTTTAACCTGGCGGTGATTCTTTCCTCCTTGTCGGAACGATCTAGCAAGCGCAGCACTTAGACAATTATACGTCCATTGTACTACGACTTGTTTTTCCCTGTTAATGTGCTTTAAATCTACTCAACTTCCGGAAAAATCTTGATAGATCCTGGGGTGCGAAGGAGCCAAGGTGATCACTTCTTTGCACATCAGTGCCAAACGTCTAAAACCTGATACGAGCTAACGCGGGGCAAAGACACAGGAAGTGTTCCACCGTCTCAACGTCCTCCCCGCAGGCAGGACATAAAGCACTTCAGATATGCTTACCATTTCCATGTGCTTGGCCAGTCATTAACCCGACTATCTGCCTGTAGTCCCTTCTGCCTAGTGACAAAAGAAACTGTGAACATTTGTCGAATATAGCGGGAAGCATAAGTTTCGTCCATCTGCAGCCGCTCTCAGCGTTAACAGCGGCTTTGATGGCCGTAGATGGGAGTGGCAGAACAGGCTCAGGGCCGACAAAAGCAGCCTCAGAGCCCATTCTAGCTAAAGAGTTCGGGGTCTTGTTAGCCGAAATTCTTGCGTGTCCCGGGACCCAGGTGAGCATTAGATCAACCTGGTTGATCCAGACAACAAGTGTAGGAGTGAAGGTAGGTTTCTTTCTGTTTCCAAACAGTACAAATTCAAATTACAAATTTCAGTTTCAAAACAATATCGACCTTACCGCAGTTAGCACTCCTGACTCCTTGGCGGCAATGAGAACAATTAACAATGAAAAGAACGGTAACTGATTGAACTCAAATCCATTGAGCTGATTACTACGAGTAACAAACTAACGACACGAAATAAATACGCAAGGGTTGCAAACTGCTTACATAAATTCAATTATCCACAAATATGTTTAAGGTAGATTGAACGCGATATTACACGAGTGCAAAAATAGGGCGTTCCCGCAACAGGCTTGTCAATTTACGCATGGTTTCGAGTTTATGCGTTTGAGAGAGTACCCTCCCTAATGTTGCCTCTTCCATTGTTGTATGATCTCCTCGCGGTTGTTAAAACGCGATTCCCGTAATGGTAAAAAAAAAACAGAAAACTGAATCAGGTAACTGCGCTGCGGTCATGGTACAAATTCCACGATTTCCAATAAATTTAAATATGCACAGTGCATAAGCAGTTCGTCGGTTTCACAAGTATCAGGCTAGGGTGCCGAAATTTGGGAGCAATATTGCTGACTTACGTATTTATCACGTACATTGTTCAAAATTTGTGGAATTAATTCAATTTGCGTTATAAACATGTCTGTTAACATTATATTATATGTAAGCATAAGTCATTTGGCCAAAATTAACTGAAACGCTGAAACACAAACTTGTCCCATAATTGTGAATTTTTCAAATGCAATACCATACATATGTACATTATTTCTTTTATTTTCAGGATTTGTACGAGAATGTCGATTATGGTGTCCTTTTCCCAGGAACTAAAATAAAGGTTAAAGTGAATCCATCAGGTGTAGTAATGTTAAAAGCGGAAATTGAATTTAGAAAATATCACAAATTTGCGTACGAATCATCGGATATTTTTGCTCCAAATGACTAATAACGTATTAACTATATATTTGTAGAGTGTAATTGTTGTTAATATAATAAGAATAAATGTTGCATGGATATTTTTTTGACATTTTTGTTTTACAAAATCTTTGGGAGCACGACAAAATATGTGACTAAGATCGAAAAGGCACTGAAAGACCCGACAAGCACGCTAACATATCATCTCTTGGTGGACACAGATAAGGTCCAATCAGCGCCTTAGCAAGTGGCTTTAATCTTTCACATAGTACGCTCGTCAGGAATTTTTATAAAATTTTTTGGCTTAAAACTTTTTATTAGAACATTTTACGTATCCAATGTTGTACATTAATAGAAAAGTATAAAAAATACCTTTTGTTTGATACCCATGTCGTGTAAAGGGACCTACAGTTTTATGCCGATTGCGAACGAAGAATTGGGAGCTTTTTCATAGGCAATTTTCGGAATCGCAAAGTGTGGGGAATATACCGGGTTTTTCATCATGAGCCGAAAAAGTAAATAAAGAAAAAAAATCAATTAAAGTTTGAATTTTGATGATACTTTATCATCAAAATAATATTTGGTTTGTGCCATTAGTAATGGAATATGACATCATTCAAATGATCGCCACGAGCAGCCTCGATTCTTTTTAGGTAATTTTCGATGACCTTTTTACATATAGCAGGCTGTAAGGCGCCAAGAACTGCACGTATGTTGTCCCTCAAATGCCCCAGAGTCTGCGGATTGTCTGCATAGACTTGGTCTTTCGCGTAGCCCCAAAGAAAAAAGTCCAAAGCGTTCAGATCGCACGATCTTGACGGCCAATTGGCATCACCAAAACGCGAAATTATGCGTTCATCGAACCTGGTTCGCAATTCTGTCATGTTCGGTCGTGTTGTGTGGCATGTAGCGCCGTCCTGTTAAAACCACATCACCTCCACATCCATATCTTCGATCGCTGACCAGAAATACTCGGTTATCATACGGCCATAACCTTCAGAATTGACGGTAATGGTCTGTCCTTCGTCATTTTCGAAGAAATATGGCCCAATGACACCACCGGACCATAATGCACACCAAACAGTGACTCTAGGTGGATGTATTGGGCGCTCGACAACCACGTGTGGATTTTCTGAGCCCCACACACGACAATTTTGACTATTAACGTAACCGCTGAGGTGAAAATGTGCTTCATCGCTGAAGAAAATTTTGTGCGAAAAATTTGGATTTTTGGACTGTTTTTCAAGCACCTATTCGGCGTAGTTACGACGCATTCTGTGATCTCCCGGCTCCAATTTCTGCACCAACTGAACTTTGTATGGATGAAAATGCAAATCCAAATGCAAAATACGCCAAATTGATTGTTGTGAACGCCGGGGAAGCGATAAATTCGGGTCATCTTCAACACTGGCAGCTACAGCAGCAATATTTTCGGCCGAACGAGCAGAGCGATTACGTATTGGCCTCTGTACATGTTGTACAGAACCAGTTCGTTCGAATTTCGCCAATAAATCCGAAATTGTTGACAAAACAGACCTTCCGTGACGTCCGAAATCCTTCCTTAGTGCGCGAAAAGTGGTGCTCAAATGCTCAAAATTTTTGTAGTGAATTTTCGCTATGTTTACACCTTGAGCGACGCTAAATCAGTCCATTTTCATAAATGGCAAACACTAAACTACAATATTAACACAATGCAACGACCGATGACAGCTGCGGTTGTCGAAAGCAGGGCTGCCAAAGTTTTCGGTTCGAAATGAGAAACCCTGTATTTATGCTACAAAGAAGGGAATCGTTAGGTTCTGTAATGATTCTCAAAACGAAATTACCCTGGAAGATGTACTTTTCTGTAAAGATGTCCAACAGAATTTAATTTTGGTGAAACTTATGCAGAATGCTGGATTGAAAATCGAATTTGATGCAGGAGGTGTTAAAATCAGCAAAAATGGTCAAGTAATCATTGATGGTAAATGTATTCATAATGTTTATTTGATCGATTTTGTTTTAAGCAGAAAAGCGTAAGCATCAAATATGGTTATCTTTTGTGGAAAGTTGGAAATAAAAACAAAGATATGTTTAATGATATTGCCCTGTGCAACCAACTGATAAATTATGTGAAGCATGTATGTATATATGGACATACATACATGCTAGACCAAGTTTTAATGTATCTAAAAATAAAAATTACATTAAAATACTTTTATTCGTAGTCCACTTAGATGTCTGTGGCCCGATAACATCTTCTACAGTTGAGGAGTTTACTTACAAAAAGGCTTATATCCACTTTTGAGATTTTTTCGTTTTTTCGCTCTAATCTATTCTTTGAGATGAAATGTATGTGCCTATAGATCAGTTTCCTACCAAAGTTGATTTTATCCTATATTTAAAGCATGCCAAACATTGAGTTTGCCACCAAAAGAGCACATATCCAGTCTCTATCTTGTCTTGTCTTTAATAGAAAATTTTACACCAAAACGGCATATATCCATATAAAACCTATTCCATTAAAATATCTTTTTTTTTCAAAAGGGCACATATCCACAATGAGTTTTCTGCCGAATTTTTCTTGTGTAGTTTAGTACATTATCGCTTGAGAGCCGAACTTGCTAAGGACGTGATTTACATTGTCTAACTCTTCCCCTCAACAGGTGACGCCACCGTGAGGTCCTTGTGCACTCTGATTGGTCATTGTGCGCCATCTTAGCCTTCACACTGTCACCAATGTTTATATACGGAAACCGCCACTATTAACATACATATGTTAATATTTTTCTTTTCATCCGTTTTATAAAGACAGTTTTCATTTTTTGAGCTAAGTTGGTAAGCAAAAACATAAAGTGGAGTGTGCTTAAGAGATTTTTGGTTCAAATGCGGAAGGGGGAAAAGGGATGAATGGGGTTTCAGCCCCCACAAAGTGGGCGAATTAGTTGCTTTTTTTAAAGAAATGCCATAAGTGCATTTTCAAATATATTCTCATCAAATTCCGTATTTAAGACTTTTGGCTAATACTACATCACATGTCCAAATTTGAACGAGAACGATACCAAAGACCCAACTTTCTATGTATGGACTGAGGTTGAGGCAGGCCGAGGAGCTGTCCAAATTGGTTCGGCCTTGATTCATCACCTTCAAAACTTGGATATCCCCCCATCAATCGACGAAATTCGACTTTTCTGCGGTGGATGCGGAGGTCAAAACAAGAACTCTCACGTATTACACTCATTGTCCTACTGGCTTTTGAAGGAATCGCCTCAGCATGTCAAAAAAATTATTGTTACGTTCCCGATCAGAGGTCACAGTTTCCTCCCGGTTGACAAGGTCTTCGGAAGAGCGGAAAAAGTTTTAAAAAATATGCCGGAAATCAAAACAAGTGAAGAATTTGAGGCAGTCTACTCCGAAGTTGGAAGTGTCAAGAAACTTGGAGTGGATTGGAGAATGGTTGACATCAAGGAACTCGAGGAAACGTACGGTAAAGCTACAGGCATCAGTCACGCCAAACGAATAGAAATAAAGAAATTCCACGCTAGAAATGGAGGAGTTAGTACGAGAGTGAAGTTTATGGCTCATTTCAGATTCGAAAGCCACACCGAAATATTCAAACCGATCGTCAAAAGGGGGAAAAAAGAATCCGACGTCAAAACTCCGAGTGTTCTTTCACTCGGAAAATCGATCAGTAAAGAAAAACAGAGGGACGTAGAGCACCTGTTATTAACCCATTTTGGAAAAGAATGGAAAGATAACCCGGATCTTAAGTGGTACATCCCTCTTGTTGGACAACCTGTGGCACCGGAAGAAGATGAAAATGACAGCAGCTTCGAAGAATGTGACTGTCTCGACAGCAATGAAAATGGAGTTCACATTTAATATGTCATTCTAATAATATTGTCAAAAATAAATTTTATTAAAGTTTATAAAACAGCTGTTTTTTACCAAAAGAGAACATATCCCATTTTCACACCAAAAAGGCACATATCCAAATTAAAATCAGGTGTAACTCGCAATGAAACGCACGCAGAGGTTGGAACTTTTGGTAGTATATTACTTAGCCTAAGACGAAATTAATTTAGTAAACAAAAAAAATCAGTTTATTTTTTAATTGCTGTAAAACGTTTCTCTTAATTTCTCAAAAAAATCAGAAGTGCCCTTTTGAAAGTAAACTCCTCAGTTGATGAGAAGAACTATTATGTAATTTTTGTTGATCAACATACACACTACTGTGTAACTTATGTGGTCACCTATACGTCTGACGTTTTTGCCACTTTCAAAGATTTTGTTGCAAAAAGTGAACCCCATTTTCAATTTAAAAGTTGTAAATATATACATATATTGATAATGGGAGAGAATATTTGTCAAATGAGATGCGGGACTATTGTGTTCAAAAAGGCATCAGTTCAACATACTCCACAACTAAATGGTATGTCTGAACGCATGATAAGAACAGTAACGGAAAAAGCTCGTACTATGGCTAGTGGAGCGAAATTGGATAAAATGTTTCGGGGTGAAGCTGTTTTGACAGCTATCTATTTGATTAATTGGAGTCCAAGTAAAGCGTTGAAAAATAATATGGGAACACCATATGAAATATGGCAAAATAGAAAACCTGATTTAACCCTTCAATTCCCATGTCAAAAATAGTGAAAAAGAAAATTTTCTTTTTAAATAAAAAAGCTAGATACGTTTGGATAAGACAAAAAAATACATTAAAAATTTTTAAACTACCCTCATTTGGATATGAAAGAAACCACACAATCTCCCACTGTTTTAATGACGCGTGAAACAAATTAATAAATTTTACAAATGACGTTTCGCTAGTGTTGCTAGGAAAATTCAATAAACAAGTACTACTAATTGACTTTGCTATACAAGTGTTAGAATTTAAAAATAAAAACCTACGTGGTAGGAAAAATATATATTAAGCATCTGTCACCTACAGGTGACACTGGGAATTGAAGAGTTAAGATATTTGAAAGTATTTGGTTCGATGGTATATGTATAAAAGTTCATACATAATAATACAAGAAAAAGAAAATTTGATGAAAAATTATAGAAAGGTATTATTGTTGAATATGAACTAAATGAACACAAAGTGTGGGATACGGAAACTAAAAAGTTTATGTCAGCGAGAGATGTTATCGTTGATGAAACAAACATGGTAAATTCTAGGACTGTGGCGAAAGACAGAGTAGAGTTGAGAAACTCTGGTAATGAAATTGTATTCCCGAATGAGAGTACGGAAATGAAATCTAGTAAATTTGCATTAGATAAACAGCCTAGTGGTGTGGTAACAAGTAAAGAGAATGTCGATCCAGTTGAGACTGGTGAAAATGTATTAGAGAATACTAATGAACACAATGGTCAGCTACAAAACTCACAGTTAAGTGAGAAAAAAAACGAAGTCAGAAGAAGTGATAGTTTGAAGGTACGGCCACAGGTATCATACAAAAAAGTGATTTGTTAATCAAAAGTTGCATAATGAATGCACAAAGTTTCATTGATAGCATTCCAAATTCATTTGATGAAGCGATAGGTCACATTGGGTGGAAGCAATTGAAGAAGAGCTTGATTCTCATTTTTATAACAAAACTTGGTCTCTTGTATCAAAACCTAAAAATATGAACATAGTTAGTTTTAGGTGGGTTTTTACACGGAAATATGACGAGCTAGAATATTTAATTGATTATGATGAAACATTTGCTCCAGTAGCAAGAACTTCTAGTCTCCGATTTATATTAGCTTTTTCAAACCAATTTGACTTGAAAGTTCACACACTGTGGTAGTGATCAAGTCTGCAGATTGAATAAAGCAATTTATGGTCTTAAGCAGGCAGCAAGGTGTTGGTTTGAAAATTTTGAGCAAGCATTAAAAAAATCGGTTTTATGAATTCAGCTGTAGATCGTTGTATTTACATTCTTGATAAAGGTGATGCACATCACAATCTGTATGTGTTATTATATGTGGATGACCTAGTAATACGAGGGCGGGTCAATAAGTCCGTGACTTTTTGAATTTCCCGCCTCTTAATTGAAATGGCAACACTGCTCCCGTCAACAGTCATCTGTCAGTTGACTCTTGTCAAAAATTGAACAAGCTGCGACATTTAGTTTGTTTTTGACAGCCGTTAATATCAGACTACCGCGTTGACTGAGAAGAAAATGGAAAAAAGTTAATTTCGTGTGCTCATTAACCCTTTCGGTTATTCTATGCCATATGGCATAGTCTCTTTTCAGTGCCTATTTTAGGTCAAACACTTGTGGATACTATATTTTTATATTTTTGTATTTTGCTCTGAAGGTTTTTATACCAAATAATGAAAAAAATATTTTGATTAGTGTACCAAGTAAATTGTAAGGGTTCAGAAAGTGCGCAGTCTTATCGAGCTGCGTATTTTACAAAAAGAGGTCACTTCGTACTTTTATTTATTCTATTACAAAAATCAATTTATTTTATAGGTTTATGTAAGTAATCTAGTAGGTATTTGTTGCTTTAGTAAGTGTAAAAAAAGTTAGATCCCAAATATAGTTCACTAAGGCTGTACGATTTTTTTTATTTCTTACTATGCCATATTTCATGATGCCCAAAAACCACTTTTTCGAACAATATTTAAAAAAATGACTTTTGATTATTCATTATGTAGGCTTAAACAGCAATAAAATGGAAAAGAATGATTTTTAAAGTTAAAAACAAAAAAGAAGTACCGAAAGGGTTAAGCATTATTTTTTGCGAAAAAAATCCATTACGCAAACGAAGGCTAAGCTTGATAAATATTATGGGGACTCTGCACCATCCATTTCCATGGTAAAAAAGTGGTTTATTGAATTCCGATGTGACCGTACAAGCACGGAATATGCCGAACGTTCTGGACGCCCAGTTGAGGTCTCCACATCCGAAACAATTGAAAAAATCCACGATATGGTTTTAGCCGATTGGCGATTAAAAGTGAGAGAGATTGTGGAAACCATAGGCATCTCACATGGCTCAGTCGTTTCAATTTTGAATGATCATTTGGGTATGAGAAAGCTTTCCGCAAGATGGGTGCCGCGTTTGCTCACAATCGACCACAAACGCAACCGTGTGACAATTTCGCAGGAATGTTTGTGCGTTGTTCAATCGGGCTACGAATTGCTCCCTCATCCCGCCTATTCACCCGATCTAGCCCCAAGTGACTATTTCTTGTTCCCAAACTTGAAGAAATGGATCGGCGGAAAGAGATTTGCCTCCAATAACGAAGTCATCTCACAAACAAATGCCTATTTTGAAGACCTCGACAAATCATATTTTTCCGGAAGCGATAAAAAAAACTGGAGAAACGTTGGGCTAAGTGTATAGATCTTAAAGGAGACTACGTTGAAAAATAAAATAACTTTTTATCTAAAAACCTGTGTTTCATTCAAAAAGTCACGGACTTATTGACCCGCCCTTGTAGTAACAGGGAATATTGAAACAATGACTAGTTTCAAAAATAATTTGAAGAGCAAATAATCCGTAATTTAATTGGTTGTTTAATGTATATTGTTGTTAAATACATATATTGTGCACACGACCAGATTTAAGTACATCGGTCAATATATTGAGTCGATATAGCAACAAAAATAAGAAAGACTTGTGATAGTGCCTTAAAAGAGTTCTACGATATCTTACAGGTTCGAGTGATTTAAAATTAGTTTATTCTAAAAACTCAAATTACAAAGAACGGATAACTGATTATATTGATTTTGATTGGGGTGGAAGTGTTAGTGACAGGAAAAGCACTACTGGTTATGTATTTATGATATTCGAATCATGTGTAGTTTGTTGCAATATAAAGAAACAATACTCTGTTGCTGCTGCATCTACTGAAGCAGAGTATATGGCAGTTTTTGAAGCCGTTAGAGAAGCCTTGTGGCTGAAGTCGTTAATGAATAGTATACAAATTGAATTGAAAGAACTAATGAAGATATATGAAGGTAACCAAGGTTGTATAAGTACAGCAAATAATCCGTCATGTCACAAAGGACTGCACTGGTATAGTGCAAGTCTTATACAATCCAGAATCTTCATTTAGGGATATAACCCCCAAATGGAGCGAGGAGTGCCTCAGGCTGAGGAACAACCAGCTTAGACAGACTACCGGAATTCCAACTGGACACTGCAGACTGATCAAACACATGCATACATTCGATATAGAACAGGTAAGCATCTGCAGATCTTGCGGAGCTGTAGAGGAAACGCCGGAGCACATCATACTGAGCTGTGAAGCAGTCCGTCGTAGCAGTAGGCGATACCTGGACCCAAGTGGGTTACTAAGTTTCATTAGGTCGGTGGATCTAGGGGATGTTCTCTAACGATCTGTAGGGGGCACAATAAATCACTAATGGTCTCAGTGCAACTAACTAAATATGTAAACAAATTGTTCTTTGTGAAGTGCTGTCAGATTTCAACTGAAGCAGTTCATTTATATGAATTTATTATTGTTTTAGATATAAATACATTTGTTAACATTACACTGCTTTCTTCACTATCATTAAGGAACCTGACAACTTATTTTTTGTCGAAAGAAATGATTTAAAAAATAAAATTATTTAGCTTGTAAAATAGTTATGAGTTAACTTTGTAAATTCAAATAAAAACAACTATTAAATATCAGGCATGCAAACATGATGAAACGTGCTCAATTTCGTTGCGTCATATGACAAAAAACCGCAATTCCGTTTTTGTAGCACACATCTTGCAAATTCGTTCGATTTCAAATCGTGCTTTTCGCAGCACATGCCTTTATTAATTATTTATATAAAAAATGCATTATATCATATGCATGCATTATGCATTTATTATATTATTTTTTATATCATAGTTTACATTTAACTGCCACATTTGATTTTCTCCAATATTAGATTTGCATATGATAATATCTCCTGGAAGAAAAATAAAACAATGAACATTAATAATTTGAAATATACTCAAATGCATAATAAGATATGATAGTCGCTGGTAAATCCGCTGAAGGCCGCTCGCTCTGAAGGCTAAAAACTAAAACACACTCTTTCACTTGTGAAACTAGACTCATGATACAAACATATAAATAAATATATATATATATTTTGTATGATACAAAAATATAAATATATATATATATATATTTTGTATCATGACTAGACTAGTCCGGAGCCTTTATTTATAATATTTTAATTTTGCAATTGCAAATTTGTGCAATAGTAAACATTTGCCATCAATTGTGAGCGGTCTTTTACAGTTTAGTTTGCAACAGTTGTTGCAAAACACGGCATTCACAGCTAATTGTTGAAAAGAAAAATTATTTTCTACTGGAATTGTGGTGTCAAAACAGATTATGTCGAACGAAAATTTGGGGACTTTTTAACTCTTCGTTGCGTCACATTGTAACACTTCGTTCAATAATGTGTGTGACTAACTAATTAAAACACATTTTTTTGCCAAAATTCGTTTTTATTCATCAACATAGTCCCCTTTTAGGGAGATACAATCATTCCAACGCTTTTCCAATCTTTCGATACCGCCTTTGTAGAACGATTTTTCTTTGCCTTCAAAATAGGCGTTAGTTTCGGCGATTACTCCATCATTTGAGCCAAATCTCTTACCACGGAGCATCTTTTTGAGGTCTGCGAAGAGCCAGTAGTCGCTGGGGGCCAGATCTGGAGAATACGGGGGATGAGGAAGCAATTCGAAGCCCAATTCATGCATTTTTGCCATCGTTTTCATCGACTTGTGACACGGTGCATTGTCTTGGTGAAACAACACTTTTTTCTTCTTCATATGGGGCCGCTTAATCGCGATTTCTTCTTTCAAACGTTCCAACAACGCTATATAATAGTCGCTATTGATTGTTTTCCCTTTCTCAAGATAGTCGATGAATATTATTCCGTGCACATCCCAAAATACTGACGCCATAACCTTGCCAGCCGATGTTTGTGCCTTTGGACGCTTTGGGCGGCTTTCACCGGTTGCATGCCACTCAGCAGACTGCCGATTTGACTCTGGAGTGAAATGGTGGATCCATGTTTCATCCATTGTGATGTACCGACGCAAAAACTTCGACTTGTTGCGCGTAAACATGTCCAAACAGCTCTGCATATTTGACTCTGGAGTGAAATGGTGGATCCATGTTTCATCCATTGTGATGTACCGACGCAAAAACGCCGACTTGTTGCGCGTAAACATGTCCAAACAGCTCTTTGAATCATCGATTCGTTGTTGTTTTTGCTCCGGTGTGAGCAAACGCGGCACCCATTTCGAAAACACCTTTTTCATAACCAAATGTTCGTGTATTATGGTGTGTACACTGCCTGCTGATATCTTTAGAATGTCAGCAATCTCCCCCACTTTCACTTTACGGTCGGACATAATGATTTTCAGTGTTTTTTCAACGTTTTCCGGAATAACAGCGTCATTTGGCCGTCCAGTAGATGGAATGCCATCGGTGTCTGTACGACCACGTTTGAATTCGGCATACCAATAACAAATGGTTCTTTTTGATGGAGCAGAGTCCGAATAATGTTTTTCAAGCCATTCCTGGCATTGAACAGTATTTTTTTTCATTAAAAAACAATGATAAATCAGCACACGGAATTGCTTTGAATTCATTTTTTTTTAAACTCAAAAGTAGTGTCACTTAAAGCACTGTAACTTGTAAACTAATGGTCGGATTGACATATAATTTTGACAGTAAGCCTAAAAAGGTTCACAATTTCGAAAAAAAATATTGATTTAGTATTAGTGCCGCCATCTATGTGTCAGTCACACACACATTATTGAACGAAGTGTTATGTATACAATGTTAAATTTTCATAGATTTGGGAACTATTTCATGCGGCATTTTACAGTCGTTCATTCTTGAGTTCTGTCTTTTATGTTAAAGCATTTGATTATTTTGGGATTTTTGCGAATTACATTGAAAGTAAGTGCAAAAACAGTCGAAAAAACAAGTGTTCAGATTTCGTGAAATAACTTTGGTTATTGATGGTATCCAAAATGGTCCTGCCAATCTCAGCGAACTCTGTTTTCCTTTGTTCTATATACTGAGAGGGCTGGGTTGTGAAACGGGTTTTGTTTTTTGGCTCTAACTTTTCTCAGAATAAAGATATCGAAAAATCGAAGATACCGTTGGAAAGGTAAATATTAAACGCAACTTTTTTATGACGGATTACTGTTTTGATTGATATTTAACTCTCTACGTCCAATTTTCTAAGGACGTGATTTTTCGCTTCTCCAAAAAAGTGGCTGGGTTGTGAACCATCTGGAAAATCCCTATTAAACTCGGATAATACGAAGAAAACACCTATAATTTTTAAGTAAGTTGAGAATTTCTTTAATCAGGAGGCCTCAAGAAGTGAAAAAAAAGTTATAATTATAAATGTACAAATTTTGATAGCATGCTTTACGGCGCTGCAAGAGCCGTACGAACACAACAAACATTGACAAATGAAATAAATATGAAACACAAATATGAAAACGCAGACATTCCTAGACTGTTGAGAAGGAAAGCGGAGTGGTTTTCATGCAGAAGAGGGGCTACAAGAAACCATACATACTGCATTGGCTGCCCACTGTTGTGGCTGCCCAGAAATAAATGCGGAATTTGGTTCGACCAACTAAAAATATAAACAAAAACCAGCTGTTGGAGTTAACTTAGTTTTGGTGGAAATGCTTGGCAGTTCTCCAGTTTAACATAGCCCTTAAATGCATGTAAGCGCTCGGTGGAAATAGGCTATAAAAGGGCAAAACACGGTTAAATTGTTGTATGAAAAAACGCATTTTAATGAGCCTATTGATTTCAAATTTGGTGAAAACACTTTAAGTAAAAAATAATTTGACATGTATTTTTCCATTTTTCGAAAATCAAAAGTTAACGGGGTCAACCAAGGGGTAAGGTTCGTATAGGCCTATTTACCTAAATATTGGTAAATAAGCTTAACTTTTCATTTGAATTTCTTGAAAATAACATTATCACATCGCCATTTGCCATTACGACTTTTATTAAGAAATACATCGAATGTATTTTTCAAGAATTACTCCTCTCTTGTTAATTTTTTTACCGAGAAAAATATGTAGTCTGCCCAAACTACCGCAAGGGGTCATTTGACCCGAGCAAAGATTCTGTAACTTGATTTGTATTTCTTGTGATAAAAACCTTTGCTTTTCTACTACTTTCTACTACTTTCTATTGGTAGTTACAATATATTTTGCTGCATTGGCGTTATATTCGTTGTTGGCTGACGGATGAATAGCCAATTTCACTCTTCTCCCAGCGAGTATTACAGTAAAAATTTCAAGTTATAGTGCGAATCGAGAATTCTTATTTCATCATTTTACTAATAATTCGTATCCCAAAAATGTCGAAACATTCAAGATATTTGAAATCATTGCAAATTATTAATAACAAAGATGAAGAATGTTTGGAATTTAGTGAAGGGAAACTATCTGAAAGTGAAGTGGATAACATAAAACAATATAATGACACTACAGACGAATGTGAGTCCTCAGATAAAGAAAGTGAAGACGAGAATATTTTGAATGTACGAAGCGGACAAAAGAGAAAAAGATTGTTATCGAGTTCAGGAAGGGAAAGTGATGTGGAAGACCAATGTATTGAAATTGCGGCTGATGGTACAATTTGGCAAAAAATTGAACAAGGCTCAACACCTGGACGAGCTCAAATTTCTAATTCTTTAGGAAGGTTGTAGGCCCGACAGCATATGCCTCTTTAGTAGAAGAAGCCTCTTGAGTATTGGAACTCAATGGAATCTTACTTCTGCAAAAATAAATGCATTTATTGCTCTTCGCATATCAGACAAACAATTTGAACATTTCATATCTATGAAACAGAAAATAGGGTCCCGCTTTTTTTTAGACCAAGAAATTTGAAATTTTGCGGTTTATCAGGTTTGATAAAAAAAGTCAACGAAGCCAGCCAGCCAGTTTACAAACAGATAAACTTGCTCTAATATCTGAAGTGCGGTACAAATTCATCGAGAATAGCCAAAATTGTTACAAGCCTGGGGAACATGTAACTACCGATGAACAACTTTTCACAACCAAAGCGAGGTGTAAGTTTGCAGTTTCCGGTAATATGCGGAGAACATAAATAAAGTTAGCATTTTATTTATTTGTTTTTTTTTAATATATTTCAGATTCAATTGAAGAATATTTAATTTGTTTTCTTGTATTATTTTTGTTTTTTTAATTTAATATAGAAACTATTTATTTTGAATCGTTATTAGAAAAAAATTGTTTTATTCATGTGCCAAATTGGCCTAATTGATATAGTTTTCGCTAGACATAGTAATATATATAACATTTTAAAGACGGGTCAGTTGACCCGCTTTGGTATGAATAAGAATACATGAAGTACCGGTAGGTTTAGTGTTAAGTAGGTGTCTATCTGGAGTTTCAGCGACTGACTGGCCTCTATTAACGCCTCGGAATGGCTGTAAAATAGCCAGTTCAGTCCTGACGGGCTTAATAAACTGGTACTGAGAGAGTGGTAACAAAACGGCGCCTTAGTGACGAACCAACCAACTTTCACTACACCCATTGAATCATGTTTCGAGTTTAGCAAGTTAAATTTGTTAGATATACTCATTTTTTTAAGACTTCAAACCAAAAATTAAAAAAGTTATATTCAGATTGATTAATATGCAAACTAAAACTTCGTTTGCAGGTTTCAAAATTTAACAGAATTTTAGATGGAAAAATGGTGGAAAAATGATGGTCGAGTGTTTTCACATTCGACTTTGTATGAATTTTCGCTAAAAAAAAACCTGTTAAGTTAAATAGAAACATTCGTTTAGTACCTCACAATCAGGTCCGCTTCCATTTGTAATGATGCTGCTAAGAACACATTGAAGATGTTGCCGTTGTTCCTCTTTAATGGACCATTTGTTACTTTTTGAAAGCTCCGCAAGAGCAAAAAGCACCGTCTCTATTTTTATATCAAATCCATTAACTGGTTCTAAGAATGTGAGCAGTATACAAATTGTTGATTTGCTGATGAACGTATCTGTAAAAAGTGAAACTCATATTTCATAAAAACAGAAATTAAAATGTAACTTTTTCTATAACAATGTAATATAAAATCTGTGTGTATGTTGTTTTGTTTGTCTTCGAAAACAGAATCCTCAGCTCAGCTCATCGGATGCAAACACAGTACTTTTCGTTTATAATAAACCCATTTAAACGAACTTCCGCCTAAAACGAACCAAAATTTAAAAATGTTTACCATTTTTCCTATCAACGACTCGCCCTATTCACCTGACTTGGCTCCGTGTGGCTTCTGATGTCGAAGTGATTCAAAAGCCGACGACCGACATTTTGGAGACGATGGATACATATGGCATTAACAAAATCATTCGGTGATATAATTGATCGTGCAAACTTTGTATCGAAGCAGACGGAGACTATTTCGAATGAATTTTGCAACAACAAAAATATTTGTTTTTGATCCAGGCTGCCTTCGCAAGTGCCGGTCAAACGGCTGAATGAAAAATTTACATATTCCACAAAAATTAAATAGAGTTCAGGGATCATGAAGAATAGTAATGTAATAAAGCGAGTCACATCACAGTTCAAACTGAAAGCAGGTTTCTCATTAATTTATATTTTTAAATCTCACTGAATTTTGACTGTCTTCAAAAGTGTTAATGCTTATTTAAAATTTTTTTTTTCACTTAAATTTTTCGCTTGGTACCTAAAATTATTGTTGTCCAAAAACAGCTGCCTCTGTAAAAAGGTTCATTCTAGGCTGGCAACATCATTGAAAAAGCAACTAGAAAAAAAACTTACAATTGTAATACCTTTGCAAGTTGCCTCAAAGTAATTATAATTCTGAGACGTTTGCCGTTTTTATTAGTTAACTGATTCTAACAAAAACTACCTCATTTATTACTTTGCAATGAGTGCAGAAAAGCACACACCGGGTTACAACTAATGAACAATAGTTACTAAACAATATTTTTATAAAAGTGCATACCTCAAAAAAACATACATACCTCGCACATCGTTATTTTCCGAAGACAGGATAGCAATTAAAAAACATGCTTTCACAAATACCCGTGAATAGCACGTATCTAAACAAGATATCAACGAGTTTACACCTCCACTTCTTAAAAACTCGATTAGTCCAGGTTCAAAATTTCTAACTAAAGAAGATATAGCATGGAGTGCACTGACAGAGGTTTCTTCATCATCATTCAAATACGATATAAGCAATGGTATTGTTTTCGCTTCAGTAAAAAAACGTTGACCATATTGGTTATTTTGTGACATTTCTGCTATAATATATGCAGAGACGATTCTTATCTGTCGATCGGTGGCCTTTAACTGTTGTAGTATAACATCCGCTCCTCCAACTTTAATGAAACTATTTGCAAAATCAATATCATCAACATGCTCTCGAATAGTATTCAATGCATGTATCTTATCCATAGGTTTTGTAGCAGTATCTGACAGAATGCCAATAGCTTTCTGAAATTCGTCAATTACGTCAACGGTCATAGCTTTTAGAGCGCTTTCTAAGAACATCTTTCTCTGAAAATAATAAAAAATTTTTATTCGATACCAGTGCATTTTAAGACTTACAGAAAACAAATTACGGGACGAAAGAAATTATTTCAATATAACAAATCTGAAATTGATATCGTTATGATGAGTAATTTTTAGACAGGGAGAATCTACGGCTTTATTAAAAGGAAATAAAAATAGATATTGTTTATTATTGTTTATTGTTTATTAAATTAAGTCTAATCAAATTACAGACTTTGAGAAATGAGGGGCGTAAATTCAAACAAGTTCGAAAAATATTCTTAAAGATACTTATAATTAGATAACAAGGTACAAAATACGCTTAAAGGTAATGCGAGATCAATATCCAAAGAATTTGAGAGGCTATTGAATTCAATTCG
The DNA here is from genome assembly GCA_963971225.1 of Melieria omissa. NCBI lineage: Eukaryota > Metazoa > Arthropoda > Insecta > Diptera > Ulidiidae > Melieria > Melieria omissa. The sequence continues at coordinate 118,175,713 of OZ020267.1, forward strand.
AACTCTTGTAATAGGAGCATTTTTGGCATAATTGGTCTTGTTAAAGCCAACATTAAAAAGATCAGACCGCCGTAGAGATCTGGCAGGAATATTAAAATTAATTTTTTCAAGAAGAGACGAGCAGTCAATAAGTCCATTCACGATATTATATAAAAATTTTAATGAGAGAAAAGATCTATTAAGTAGCGATTTCAAGTTTAGAAGCTGACAACGTGCGTCATAGGAGGGAATCGGGTCTGCAAAATTCAGGGAACGAAGGGCAAAGCGAATAAAGACCTTCTGCACTCGTTCGAGTCGATTTATACTTAAGGCATAAAATGGCCTCCAAATTACGGCTGCATATTCTAGCCTGGAACGAACAAAGGCGGAATAAAGTAACTTGAAAGTATAAGGGTCAGAGAAGGGAGAACAGTTGCGACGAACAAAGGCTAACATAGAATACGATTTGGAAATGATAGAGTCGATATGTGCAGAAAAAGAGAAGTTAGAATCGAAGAAGACACCTAGGTTTTTGATCACACTGACCGCTTTAAGCCCCGAGTTTGAAATAAAATAGGAGGCAGGAAAATAAATACGTTTTTTAGCGAAAGTCAGTTGGAAACATTTGTTGGTGTTAAGGAAGAGACGATTTCGGACACACCACTCATTTAAGATGTTAAGCTCAGATTGAAGCGCAGAGGAGTCCTCAGGGGCTCTAATCTCAGAGTAGATTTTAAGGTCGTCTGCATACAATAGAAATTTGGAGGTTGAAAAGCACGTACAAACATCGTTAATAAAGAGCACAAATAATAGCGGACCTAAAATACTACCCTGGGGAACACCGGAGGTCGCCGTAAAAGGCCGGGAAGAGGTGTTGTCAAATGACACAACACAGAGACGTTCACTAAGATAGGATTTTAACCATTCAAGAAACACAGAATGAAAACCAAGACTAGACAGCTTGGCAAGTAAAATTTTATGAGAGACTCTATCAAATGCTTTAGAAAAGTCAGTATAAATGGTATCAATTTGTAAGCCCTTCTGAAAAGCCGAGATGCAGTACTCAGAAAAAACCGCCAGGTTGGTTACGGTGGACCGACGAGAAGAGACCATCAATATCAGTTTGCGACGAAAGCTTTACATCGCGAATACCCTTTGCTACATCGTCTGAAGATAACACCAAAGAGCCAAAGTCAAGAGATGCATTAGTATTAATGGACTCATTGACTGCGAACGCGTCATCAGTAACAAAATTAGAACGAAAAAATTCTGCGAAGAGGTTTGCAGCATCCTCCAATGAGTCAGCTGATTTCCCTAAAAGGGAAACAGAGGATGGAATATTGGAGCACGTTTTTTTAGATTTAAGATATGAAAGCAATTAAACCAATTTTTTCACACTTATTATGTAGTCGGCCTCGATAGCTCAGCGAGTAGCGCGCTGGCTTCTCATACGAAAGGCCCCAGGTTCGATTCCTCGCTCGGGCTTGTGAAAAACTCGTCTACTTCTATCGCTATCCTCATGAAGGGAATGAGAATTACAAGAATGCGCTCTTGGCTGGCAATGGCAAATTCTCCAAGTGTGAACGAGAAACTGCCAATCGCCGTTCGGATTCGGCGTTAAACTGTAGGTCCCTTCCCTCCCTTTCCCCATCCGCTTGAAATGTATGTTGTATCACATGTTGGAAAAAACAGTGTTGCATACACATTTTAAACGGGTGGAATTTGTGGTATCACAACGGGCCTATAGGCCTAAGTGTGTCTCATACAGAGGCAGCCACTTAACCAACCAACCATGTAAGATGCGCACATTAGACTGGGTCCAACGTACCAAAGTCAATACAAACAGATTTGTAAATACTGTTGCGGAAATGACTTCTCCAAGTTCGTATCTGGATTGTGCTTGAAAATAAAACCAATTCAATTATTCAGCGCAAAACGCAGTCAGAAACCAACAACCACTTTATTTACAGATTTACACTTTGCTTGTATCTACACTTGTTACTACTTTGCTTGTTCAAATAAGACTTGACTCTGCGCTGCACACTACTGCTTTTTATATTTGTTTTCTTATCACGCCGATTGTTCTTGCACATTCCAGTTGGACTCTCTCTCTCTCGATCGTTTTAGCACAGCCCATTACCATCGCGAACCATGCTTGCCATATCGAAATTATAGCCAACCGGCCGTACTCCAAAGTGCATGCCTGAAAGTATGCCCGTAAAAGCATTCATGCATAGTACAGAAACAGAGTGCCTCATCGTTACAATACATATACCAGGTCTATGAAACCGGTAATTATTTTTGAAAAAACCACGTTTATTGTGAGGAAATGATTACAATTTTATTCTTCAAAGTAATGGCCTTCGCTAGCTACACATTTTTCCCATCTCTCAGGCAATTTATGGATGCCTCGCCAAAAAAATGTTTCGTCTTTTGCCTGAAACCAATCATCGATCCATTTTTTGGCTTCTGCGTGAGAATTGAAGCGCTGTTCCGTTAATGCGTGGCCCATCGATGCGAACATGTGATAATCCGAAGGCGCCAAGTCTGGTGAGTAAGCCGCATGAGCAAGAGCTTCCCAGTTGTACGATGCAACCAATTCTTTGGTGGCTCTAGTGCGGTGTGGTGGTGCGTTGTCATCGAGGAAAATCACTTTGTGTTGCCTGGCTTCATATTCTGGGCGTTTTTGGCGTATAGCATGGTTCAAATCGGCCAATTGTTGTTAGTAACGTTCACCGTTAACCGTTTCACCAGGTTTTAGAAGGTTTTTTTCTTCAAATGGTAACACAAAATTAACTGTGTCCGCAAATCGTAATTTGTAGGCACATAATCCGACATTTTCCGGAGCGTCAAACAATGCGTTGTTGGATGAAACTTGACAAATTGTGAACTGAATATTGTTGACATATGACAGAAGAAGTAAACATGACATTTGGTACGGTTCCGAAGTTTATAAATATTCGGCTATTTACCGCTAGATGTCGTTACCGGCGCATACCTGGTAAATGGTTGTCCTGACTGGCTGATAATCTTCGCCCAGCCCAAACCGCTGAAGCTAACATACAATTTCAAATTTTGACTGTAGGTACATCTTGAAAAATGAATCCCCGCTTAGACGCGATTTTTTTTTAATTCTGGGTCGAAAAGGGCAAAACATGCGTTAAGGTTTTGTTTTTAATCAATCAATTGCTTTAATTTGCTGTATTTCAATTGGGATATTGATTTCAATACACTGCAGAGCATAACTATAGACGAAACCCACATTTTTGCGTTTCTGAGCAATTAAAAATTTTTGAGAAAAATCTAATGATGCAGGATTTATTTGTAGGTTCTTGTGCAAATTAAAAAAAAATTCGCTGAACACTGCGATTAAAAATGTAGTTTTTGGCTGGTGCATAACTATAGACGCACTGTAAAAATGTGAGTTATTTAGTCTGTTGATCGAGTAAGTCACGGTATTTCTTTGACTTTTTTTGATTGATTTCCATATTATTTAAAAATATCTCGTGGTTCGTACTTGTCGGAAATCGAAAAAGGCATAATTTTAGCTTTTCGCGAAGAAAGTGTTGGACTTCGCGAAATCGGTCAAAAATTTAAGCGATCGGACAAAGTAGTGCGATCGTTTTTAAAAGATACAACCAATTATGGCACAAACAAAAATGAGGAAGAAAACCAAAGCTTTCTGAATGGGATAAACGTCGTGTAATTGGTGCCGCTAGTAACTTTATGAGAACAGCTAAGCAAATTGGAAAAGATTGTGGAGTTAATGTGTCTCGTTGGACAGTGAACAGGGTGTTAAAGGAGTCTCCGAACATTTCCCAGCAGAAATTGAAAAATATACCCCGATTATTGCCACGCCATAAGGAATCCCGATTGCAATTCGCTTTAAACAATATGAGTACGGATTGGAAAAAGTAAAGACAGTTTTCCGGATCCCCAATTATACTTCCTTAATTTTCTAAAGCATGAATCTTTCTTTCAAATAATATTCTCCGACATTTTCACAGAATGGGTAAAAGCGGCGAAAGCAACTCAATTAGATGCAATATTTGATGTTGCTGTTCCGAATTCCGAAAGCTGCTCAGAAGGGAAGCGAGTACCATGAGCCATAAAATGAGCCTTCGATGAAAAAGAGATCACCAAAATTATCATCGCTTTATGCTAAAAAGCAAACAATTCCTTAGTTCAAGATACATTATCCCAAAACACATTTGTACCAATGAAAATGTGTTGTATTGAAGATGGTACAGTACTATGGGAAAACCCAAGCCCTTCATCGACACGATTTTGTAGAATTATTAAACTTGTATTTACAAAGGAAACCGATGAAGTCGTAAAAGAGGTCGAAATTATCAAATCTAAAATTAATTATCTTGATCCAACCAAATTCCAAGTTAATGAATATTTTATCAAAATTTACCACATTGATTTTCACTATGGTTGACGGATAAATTTATGCAACTTTGTCTTCATAAATGAAATAAATGATCCGGAAACATTGGCAAGCAAAACCATAAACGAAAATGCCTTACAATTTGGAATGTCTCCTTTAATTGCATTAATAAGATTTTTTTTAATGTGTGCTGCATATTTCATACCATTTGGATATAAAAAAATAGAGCGTTTCTGGAGAAGAGAAACACAGAATGCAGTTAAGAAAAAAGGAGCTGCAAAAGGCATTTCGAGCGGAAATGGGTCTTCTTGTTGACCATCCCAAGCAAGATACTGCCAATACTAATGATGGGAACACTGCCAGGACTTTTTTAAAGGTCCAGAAAAAGCATCAGGAATAAGTTGTGTTAGTTTAAATCTGATTCCAAATTTTTCAGTTATTCTTCAAGCAATTTCGTGTGGCCGTGCAATTGACGTTGATGCTTTTGAAATGTATTGTAAGGAAACATATATTTATATTCAAAATTATCCGTGATACTATATGCCAGTAACTGTACATAAAGTTCTATGTCATGGACGCGAAATCATTAGCAGTTGTTTGTTGCACATCGGTAAACTTTCGGAGGAAGTCCAAGAAGCCCGTCATAAGGACATAAAATACTTTCGGCAAGTTAATACAAGAAAAATGTCACGCAAAGACACAAATATGGACTTTTTCCAAATGCTTTTTGTAACATCGGATGCCGTTATATCTAGTTTAAGAAAACTGCCATGTAAGCGAAAGAAAAATCTTTCTCTAATCGTGATGGAGTTACTATCAGCTCAACGAAGTTCTGCTGCTTCCTCAGAAAATGAAACAAGCGATACCGGTGAAAGTGAATAATATTAAAATAAAATAATATCTAAAGGTCTACTTGCTTACTTACTATTTTTATGATTTTTCTAAACTGATCTCAATATCGTTACGACTTCTTTAATAGCAAATGAAATTAAATAAAAATAAGCACACTGTGCACTGTGCGACGGACAGCTTGTTAGTCGGATGACTCGTTTACGGGATATGTGCTCATAACTGAAACAACGGGGAAAAACTGGTTTTTCGAAAACGCTTCTAAAAAATGTTTTTGATTTTCAGTTTTGTTTCCTTGGCCCAAAGTTAGTTTAGAAAATACTTTTGCTTTAAGGTGCACGCGATTGACCCATTTTTTTCGAGTAGTGTTATTGGCAACCGAAAAAAGTCGGCGGTGTACTGTTTGTTGCGCTGAGTCGTGTAGGGGCAATAGCGTGGAAGTTGTTGCATTTTGTTGTTGTTACTTTTGTTTAAATTTATTCTTTCTTAAATGCATGTTTTTATTGGACAGCAATTATTTTTCAACTTTCGTTTTTCAATTTTACTTTTATACAGCCCAGGATTTTCGTAGGAGTGGTGAAATACGAAAATCAAATATTGTAACTTTACAGTCACAGCCTTCGCCCTGAAACCATTCAGATGTTTACTTACAAAACTCTAAAACGTAGGCTTGCCTCAATAACAGTTTTTTAAGGTTCTGCTTCGAAAACTATCAGGGACCGGCGGCTGTGCACGCCAGTTTGAAATCAATGGATCCAAAACATCTGTTTACCCTTTGTTGACCCCGTCAGATTTATTACAATATATTTTTGTAATTTTTTTTTATAAACTTATAAACTAACTGTGAAATTTGATATGAAAGTTCATTTATACAATCGAGATAAGTTTCCACAATGATTTCGGTGATTAAACTATGTACGTAAGCTGATACGGAGACGAATGCGTGATGTTCAATTAAAATTAAATTAAAAAATTCAAGATAATAAGCAGCAAAATGGAAGAGGTAAAAATAAGATTTAACAAAATTGGTATTTTATCTATGGAACTTTTTAATTTGGAGATATTCAAAAGAGAAAACGAAAGAGGGTGAATCCCCCCCACCGCTGGACGAATTCACAGACTCTGCAAGTAATGTTCGGTGCAGTTAAACAATATCCCGTTTGAGGATTTTCAATTTTTCGGTGATTCTCGGCATTTGAATTTTATGATTTTGACAACTAAACACCTGATCGATAAAGAACATTTACACAAATACTTTTATACGAACGTTCATATAGCCCCATGCGTAAATGTATAAATACATATATGCGGTAGGTAAACTTATCTGCTTAAATGAATACCCTTATTATTTTAAAAGCGTAAATTTCGCTAAATAGCAATTAAAACCTTTTTTGTTTTTATGATGTTGTGGCATTGAATGTTTTGCGTGACGCCACAAGCCTCCAATTGTATTTGTGTGTTGGCTATATTTTTCCATTACATGGAGGGTGGTAGTAAACTGCAGTTTTTCTGTATCCAAATAAACTTCAGAGTAATTAAGGCATCGGGATCAATAGTTTACGGTCTTTTTGTATTTGAAGCCTCAATGCGCGGTTAGACGCGCCTAAGCAATGACCTTAATAAGCGCAACTTCGGCTTTGCCGGCAAACGCATTTCTTCATCAAAATAACTTTAAGCAGTCGGCCATTGACCCTCATGGTATTAACCGTAGATCGAGCTTTGTATCAAAAATTATACATTTGGTTTTTTGTTTTATTATAACTTTTTTCAACAACTTGTTTGTGTTGGGATAATGCTTGTTTATAACCATTTTGCACACTTTTTTAAGATAGTTCTTGAGAAAATTTAAAAGTTTATAATTTTCTCCTTTGTATACATAGCATAGAATTGCTTAATTTTTGTGAAGCCCGATCTACGGTTAGATTCGTTAGATTCAGGACCCAAACCTTTATGTAAGAGCATACTTATTTATTTTCTTCACGAGGGTTCGCTATACTGCACTTAAGCCTAAATATGTATACCTCATCATCCATTCCTTCAAATTTGGAATTCCGTCCAGCATCTTCAGATATGGTACCTTCCAAAGCAAATCGAAGCACCCCCTAAAACGAGTACAATCCGAAAATTGCAATATTCAGTTGAGTATTTTCAATTAAATACCTGCAAATCTAGTTGCTGTCTACGTTTATCACCCATTGTCTATAGATTTAAATTTGTTTAGATCGAAACCTACAACGAACACAATGCTCCAATGTAGAAATAAACACGATGAAACAAAAAATTGATAATAGCGATAGGAAAATACTCGATACCTTTCGATAGCATCAAATATTAACACTCTACATCCAGTCTATACTAGACGCCAAGGCAAATTTATACAGGTGATAGCGTTAGGACAGTAACAAAATTTCAATGAATTTTTTTTTGTTTTCTGGGTTTAGAATGTCAACATCAGCCAATCAAAACAAAGCTTGATTTTTCATTTTTAAATTGTCACAGTTGTATATTTTCACAATCTAGACCTTTTCCACCACAAAAAATCAAATCAGCTGATTCAACGAGGTCACCTGTATGAATTCGCCTGGTCTTGAAACTTCGCCGAGCCATTTCTTCAAGTTTGGGAACAAGAAATAGTAACTTGGGGCTAGATCGGGTGAAAAGGCGGGATAAGGGAGCAATTCGTAGCCCAATTCATGGATTTTTGCCATGGAAACTGCACATGAGCACACGAAATTCACTTTTTTCCATTTTCTTCTCAGTCAACGCGGTAGTCTGATATTAACGGCTGTCAAAAACAAACTAAATGTCGCATCTTGTTCAATTTTTTACAAGAGTCAACTGACAGATGACTGTTGACGGGAGCAGTGTTGCCATTTCAATTAAGAGGCGGGAAATTCAAAAAGTCATGGACTTATTGACCCGCCCTCGTACATTTTTGGCGCCGAACTGTATCTACAAAAACCATTCACCACCAACCAATTCACCACCACTTTTTTTATAGAGAGCATAATTAAATTTGTATAAAAAATTACTAAAGATTTTTGCAAAACAACAAAAATGAAAGAGGTTCCATCGAATGCGAATGAATTATTTTACAATTTCAAATTGATTGATATTGATCAATTGATTATGGTTGTACCACAAATTCATTGCAGCGAGCAAATTGCGAACAGCTGCTTTGGCTCCTCTTTCACTTTTGTTATCTAAATACGCAAAGATGTTCAAAATTTTTTGGACAGATCGGTCGTTTGAGCGAAGTTTTAAGACTAGTATAGACTCTGGTTCTCTGTCGATGCATGTGGCGGAGCAGATTATAATGCACCCCATAGAAATCTCTAAGGAGGAAGTATTGAACCGGCTTCTCAAGTACTAGGCAGTTTATGTCTAGCCTCTTTGTCAAAATGGTAATAGTGGGACCTATCGTTGACCTTAAGCGCCTATTATACGGTCGAACCCCGTTATCAGCAGTGTTAGATGCAGAACCACTTAGTAGTGTAGTGTAGTGTTTTAAGTGGTATCTTTATTCAAATTGCTTTCATTAATTGTTTTATTTGAATGAAATCACTGTACACTGATTAAACTTCCACTGATTTCGAACGAGGAAAACAATTTTTTTGGAAAACAATCGAAGTTCGCGAGTCGCCGTTTTGTCTACCGTTGCCAACGTAGTGGGTTTCGCACTAAATTTAATGCTTTTAAAAAATAAAAACGCGGAAAATATTGAGTTTGGTGCTTGACGCGTTATAGACATCACTGTATACTCAGACGTAGATACTCTGATTGAGGACTGGAGATGCTGGACACGCCTTCATGCTCCGATCACATATAGCTACAGTTGCGGTCAAAATAATAGTAGTACGCGTACAACGAAAAGAAAATTAACCCTTTCCTTCCTGAATTATGAAATAGCCATAGAAACAAATTGGAAGTTGGTTATTTGAAACGAGAGAACTATTTAAAAGTATTTTGCATCATATTGAAAATGGTTTCGACTTTCCAGTGGGAGGTGCGAGGAGGAGGTAGCCATACTACACTACACTACACTGGGCTTTTATGAAGCAAAATTAAAACATATTTTATATGAAAACAAACTGTCCCTTATTTACAAGTTTTTAGAGTTATTTGTTAGAGTTTTAGAGTTATTTGGTGTCCTTTGTTTAACATAGAGCAATATTACATTTTTGTTATTTAATTCTGCTGCCCTGTCGAGCGGGAACCGTTGCACAAATGTTAACAATTTTCAATGTTCCCATAAAAACAAACTACATATTTTGCTGAAAAAGCTCAGAACAATGTTTCTTTTAAGCGATACAATTCATAGACTGGGGAAAAATCTAAAATTATGCATCGATATTCCAAATTTGAATTTGGTAGCCATATGGCTACCATGGGAAGGAAAGGGTTAAGAAAAAATAATCTGCTTTTCTTTACAAATATTTACTTTGTACTTTTATTTACTTTGTTTTTAATAAGTTATATGTGTTAACAATGCAATTATAAAAGAAAACTTAAGAACTAAACTCAGTTTGGTTTGATTTAAATTAAATGCGCCAAAAGCTCCAACATATGGACGGTAAAAAAAATAGTAGTTCGCTTTACTTTCATAAAAATGAAGCAAAAGTTGTGTTTCATTTTAAAAGATTTAATGGTTAAATGGTTAATGGTTAATAAATTCAAATTAATATTTAGTTGCGTGACTGTTTTTCGCTATTACTGCAGCACAGAACCGATGCATTGAATTAACCAAATTTTCATATCTTTCTCTTGGGGCTTCTCAAAGTTGATTATTATTTAAAGGATTATTGTGAGCAACTGCTCTCTTCACGTCACACCACAAATTTTTAATTGTATTGAAGTCTGGTGATTGTGCGAGCCATTCCATAACCCTAATCCTGCTCTTGCGAAGCCCCTTTCGTGCGAACTTGCTTGTATGCTTTAGGTTATACACCTGTTGGAAGACCCAAAGCATTGGCGTTTTTTCACGGACATACGGTAGCACGATTTCCTGCAAGATTCGTACACATACACATCGATCCATCGTTTTCTTGATCAAATAAATAGCGCCACCTCCATAAAACGTAAGACATGCTCAATAAATAAATGCATGTGAGATCTTCAAGTTGGCCAAGTAGGTTGATTGCGAAGAATGGAGGGAATACAAAGATACGCTAAAGAAATTTAAAAAGAAATCTGCTAGGTATAAAGAAGTTCCTGGAAGAAGTTCTGTGTGAATGGGGAAAAGTCAAAGAGGTGGCTAGACTCGAGACCAAGAAACTATTAACCAGACAGCCGTCTGTACCTGGCGTTATCCGGAAAAACGACCGCAACTGGACGAACTAAAGTAGGCGATCGAATTCTTCGACCCTTTTAATTCTACAGAATCAGATGTAATTTTCTCGGCCATGCTGCAGCAGGCTGCGCACGTAACAATACAATGGCTGTTAAAATATTCAAAGGATGTTTGGGATGCAACTATTTTCCAACAGCCTGGAGGGAAGCGAGGGTTGTGTTAATACAGAAGATAAAAGCAGCCAACTTCACTTCAGGACTATAGCATTAGTCTAACCTCGATCATTCTAAAAGCGCTTGAAAAATTTCTACACCTCCACTTAAAAGGCTCTTTGGGCCCGTCAGGTCTTTCAGCCTCATGACCACGACCTTAGCATCCATGTGAAGATAGGCTACGCAGTCGGGCCTGAGTGTGATATGTTCCTCTTCACTAGGAGTTACAAAGTTCTGCCGAGCGGTTGAAGGCCAAAGCCAATGCGAAGGGCTATGAGACAAAAGGCGACACTATAAATGTATCGTGTGTGTGTCTCAGGCCAACTTTGACTGGATCAAGAACGCAGTCAATAAGTTGTCTCCAGGGGGACTTTTTGCTTCGCGGTCTGCGAAGGCGAGGTCGTGCTCCTTAGGAAAGCCATCGACTGGATACCGGACCCTGATCTGCCCACAGCGGATGTGCTTTCCTGTCTTCGTGCCCAGAACCCAGGCATCGAAACCAGGCTTGGGCATGTTCTGACGGACCGCAAGGAAAGTGCTACCCTTGTAGGGTGAATCGATGAAGCCTCTGAGAGACTCTTCCTTGAGACTATAAATTTTTATGCCTCTCTCAAATAGGTTCTTGTAGTTACCGTCCCCTGTCGGTAACGCAGATCAACTTGCAACATTCCAAAGCCGCTACTGCACTTTTAAGTAGTCGGCTCTCCCGGCTGCACTCACTACCCCACATAACAACAATTCCAGAGCCCTGGGTCTTTAGGGGCCGGGTCTGTGGATTAGAGTCGTTGAAAGGGGCACTGTACTGTACTGTATGATAGGAATTCGACTAGACCTGTCTTATAGTATCATCTCATCTTACGGTCACTAGTCTTGACCTTTTCTGCTATCAGGACCTGGTTGCCGCTGAGGTGAGCTTCAAGGGTATGCACGGGTGGTCGAGGTTCGTGATTGCGTCTGGGTACTTTCCTTACGATGCACTGGAAGCGCCACCACCTGGGAAGGTCGCTAGTCTCGTGAGGTTTTGTGAGCAGCGCAGTCTCGGTCTCATTTTATGTTGTGATGCTAATGCCCAGCACACAGTCTGGGGCAGCAGCAAATGCAACAACCGAGGCTCTCGGCTGTTCGGGTATACTGCATCCTCCGGCCTGAATATTAACAACACTGGCAATCAGCCTACGTTTGTGACCACTAGAAGGCAGGAAGTGATTGACATCACTCTATCTAATACTAGATTGGGGTGGTCAATCAACAACTGGAGAGTCCTTAACGAAGAATCGTGTTCGGACCATAGGTATATCGAGTTTGAGTGCGGCGAGGAGGCGCAAATGCCATTGCCCTCTAGGAACCCGAGAAACGTAGACTGGCCGAAATTTCGGGAGGCGTTGAGGAATAAATACGCGACGCCACCGAAAATTCGTAAGGTGTGGTGTATTGAGGCGGCTGTTGAGCATCTTAATACTGCCCCAACATCAAGCTTCGAGCTAGCCTGCCCAACTAGACCTCCAATTGGCCGGACCCTGTTCCGTGGTGGAACAGGGAGCTTCAGTTGCTAAGGCGTGAGTTTAGAATCTTCTCAACCGGGCCCTCAAGACAAATCTTGATGAGGACTGGGAGCGCTACCGATGCACTCAGACGAGCTATAAGAGGCTTATTCGAGCTTCGAAGAAGACCTCTTTTAGAGATTTCTGGTTCTCTTTACCAGGAGGAGCAAGCTTGATGGAGTCATTCTGCCCACACTCAAGGGGTCACTATCCAGCTATCCAAAGAGGTGAAATATCTGGGAGTTATCCTAGATGATAAACTCCTTTGGAAATCTCACGTAGAACTAAAGACATCAGAAGCACTGTCGGCTTTCTGGCAATGCAGAGGTGTGTTTGGGAAAACGTGGGGGCTTTCCCCTAGCAAGATCTTCTGGATCTACAAAGCTATGATAAGACCCATCATCTCCTATGCGTCGGTTATCTGGATGAGCAGACTCTCTCTTGCAGGGGTCAAGAGAACCTTGTCCAGACTGCAGCGTACTGTGGTCATATGTTGACGGGAGCCTTCCCAACTACTTCTGGCCCATCGCTAGATGCCCCGGTGAGGCTTCCCCCACTTGATGTTTTCATCCAAGGAGAGGCCCTTAAGGCCATCCGAAGACTAAAACACAGTGGCCAGTGGTATGGCGCTTGTCCGGCACTGGACATTGTGCTGGCACCGACATCGCCCTCACAGTCATGTCCATGCCCCTCGACTCCATGCCTTCAACTGCCGTACTAAAAAAGCGGTACATAGTGTTGCTGCCTGAAGCTCACTCTTGGTCAGTTCCTGAGGATAAGCCCGGTAAACACTGCTGCCGTATATTCACGGACGGCTCCAGAACGGAAGAAGGTTCTGGCTCTGGGATCTTCGTTGAATCCACGGAGACTAGACGGTTCTTTGCCTTAGGCTCGCATGCATCTGTGTTTCAGGCAGAGGTGCATGCGATACTTGAGGCGATGGACTTTGTCATAGAGAGTAGGTGGAGAGGCAGGTCTATCTGTGTCTGTAGCGACAGCCAAGCTGCGCTTATGGCCTTGGTCAACCCTCTAACCACCTCTATGCTAGTCAAGTCCTGCAAATCCAGGCGTAATTATCTCGGCAAATACAATAGCCTGATGCTCACTTGGGTCCCAGGACACGCAGGAATTGCGGGTAACGAGACCTCGGATTCCTTAGCTCGAATGGGCTCTGAGGCTGATTTTGTCGGCCCTAAGCCACTCCCATCTGCAGCCATCAAAGCCACTGTTAACGAATGGGTCACTATGACCCAGGAGCGAGCATGGCAGGCTGAGAGCGGCTTAAATCCTCTTGACATTAAAAATTTCAGACAGCTCTGTTATCAATCAGCTGACAACTTTCACAAATGAAGTTAACATTGACAAATGAAATAAATTTTCACAAATATGAAAACGCAGACATTCCTAGACTGTTAAGAACGAAAGCAAAGCGAAGCGAGCGTTAAAACTGAAGGTTGAAGGGCCTTGCAAGAGAATACTTATATTAGTTATTCAAATTTTCATTTGAATGGTTCAAAAACAATTATTTTTTACGGCTGTTCGCCGTGTTAGCTGTTTATTCGTTTAATGCTCATTTAACACTCTTCATCCGGGCAAACTTTGCCGCCGAATTACGCGTGCAGCGGGCTTTTTTCGTGAGTCTGAGTAACTCTGTCTGAGTAACTCGACAATCAGAACTTGTGGGAAAAAAATTCAAAGCGTTGCCTAGCAATGCAAACAGCACGCATATAATGTCACAGATACATGTAACTGTACGTATTTCGTATTTCGTAGCGGGTATCCTCCACAAATCTACTAAATACGTATTTTTACGTGACCCGCGCTGTAGTGACAGACTGCAAAAAACGTAAAAACGCGTTGCCCGCATGCCAAGTGTTAAGACTGAATTACAATTTTCATTTCTTAACGAAAGTGCTGCCGAGTCACCTGCCTTGCAGTTCCAAAGAATTTGGTTGCGCGAGTTTACGCCTTGCCGTAGACATGCATTCAGCATAAATTGTGCGGACGTTGTCGTATGGTCCAATGCAGCGGATATGTGCATTTTCGGCGTAGCTGGTGTTAACTTATATACAAGGAGATGGCAGAAGAATTTACAGTGTTTGGAATCCCTGTTACTGGACAGAATGTACACATTTTATAATTCAGAATACGTTATTGTTTTCCTTACCCTTCCAGTAATAATACAAAGGATCTTGCAGACCATAAAGTCAACAAAACAAAAAGTTGATAATAAATTCATTGCTTCAATAATTTCCAATCACTAAGTTCATCGAACTCGGCACATTTCATATGTAAAAAAATCAGCTGGATACTCACTCCATTCCAGCGGAGGCGCTTAACCTTTCCCAAGTTTTAAAATGCTTATATACATTTATGGGCTTTGTAGAAATTCCGTTTTCCTAAGACAAATTACAAGATAGGATTTTAAGTTCGTTGAGAATATGTTATGAAGCATATGCTGCAATTCGATAACACGCATTTTCAGCAGCAACGCTTTCGTTGCATCTGTCAAAAGTTAGAATCAGTGTATTTGAATGGAACTTATTACATAGCGCAAAGCGTTGGATTCCATCATGCGAGAAGGAAGGAAATTTGTTCAAATCATTCGAGCAGGCCAGCTGACCTCGGGTGGTAAATTTATTTTTTGATTGGCACGACAGCCCGCTTACGCGAGACTAAGGCCTAGCTTCCCGCAGCCACCCGTGTTGTGCGTGTGAATTTGTACGCGGGTGGAAGGGACCTACAGTTTTATGCCGGTTCCGAACGGCAGGTTGGGAGTTTTTTCATAGGCAATTTTTTACTCTCAGAGGTTTGCCATTTCCAGCGGAGAGGACAGCCGCCGAAAGAGAATACGAGTTTCCCGTTATTTTTTTTTTTAGGTGTTACTACATGCAGAATTCGAACTTGCGTCGTTCTGCATTCGACTCGCTAGACAGCGCACTAACCAACTGAGCCACGGCGGCTGTGGTAAATTTATATGTAGTTTTAAAAGTTATCGACAAATAGCATTTTCCCATGAAAGATGTCTGCAAGTTTAGTGCAAAAAATGTTTTTAAACAAAGCAGATATTATTCATAGAAAAATATTTCAGGGCATAATATGCGTTACATTAATTTATAACCTTCAATTCTACAATGAAAAATTCTCGAACAAGTTATCGATTACATTGCTTTGCAGAAAATGGTCAAAATGTTTGGTACTAAACAATTCCAATTCAGCTGTTTTTACAGACACTTAACGCGTCTATCGCTTGGTGTGTTACTTTTCGCGCAGGACGCTACAATGCATTTGACGTTACAAACTATTGACGTGTTTAACGCGCGGTGTCTAACCTCACTTAAAACGTGAAAGCTAACGAATGCGTCGAAAGAAAAACAAGCGAAACAATCATCGATGCAAACAAAGCGTGTTATGGAGTTGCACTAGTACAATTTCTGCAGCAAATTATGCAAGGTTTAGCAAAATGAATTAAACTACGTGTCGAAGCCAAACGTTATTCAATCAAAACTTGGGATAGTGTGTAAAAATTTTTACAAGATATTCTTAAGTAACCAGGCTTATTTTTTTAATTAACTGTTAATATTCATTGGGAACCTGTACAAATTGCCATCAGATTATGCGGTGTAAAGATGGTGTAAATGCATACACCATAATATGGTGTAAAATGTATAAGCGCACATTTTTTTGTGAATGCGAACGCAGGGTTAACATTACTGTTAAGTAGTTGGATGATTGCTATTAATGAGTTGGTAACATTGTTCGTTTTACGTCTGAGCAGCTCTGCAATTGAGAAAGAAAGCAATTCTACTGGATATCAATATAAATTTTGTTAAGTTGGTGTAGCTTCGTTTCTTCTGTTCTGGCAATTTTTATGGTAAGTTGTTTTGAATTACAATCGGAGATTCATTTCGGTATGAAATTATGTTGAAATGTTGCGGTGGCACACCAAGTAGTGTTCTCTAATGTTGCAGTGTTTAAATTGTATTTCAGGCAGGTTGGTATAGTTCCCTGTAGATGGTGCACTTGTTTGATAATACGAATATAATACAAAATGCCCTATCTTGACCACAGTTCTAGGTCAATTGTGGGATTGGAAGCGCTTATGTGTTCAATTTTTAGATATCCTTAAAAACTGTGCGTGTTTTGAGACAAACTTGTCAAATACTGCTTAGACATTGTTTTAGTTAATTCATTTTGGTGTGTTATTAACAAAGATTTTAAAATAACGTTAATTTATATAAAAAATGAGACGGACAGTTTTCGGTGTGATTGACCGAAAATTTAACATACAATGAATTTCCTCAATATAACCATATTCTACGTATTTTTCTTTTAACATGTCAATAATAAAATTAAAATTACTAAAATTATTGAATTGAATTAATGCATATTTTTAGGACACCAAAGGGTATTGATATCAGGAATTTGTTGGCAAGTTACTGAATTATTGCGTGTTTTGGGTATGATTGCCATCGTGAGTACTTATGCCTTTGTACTGATACACCCTGTATACACCCTCTGTGTGGAAGTATAATTTATACCAGATATGCAGACCGTACATGTACATCTGTTCTTTCCAGGTGGTGTGTTAACTGCGTTAAATTTTTGGGTTAAGACTCATGCACTATGTTCGACGTATCTGAGTTAATTATGTACAGAAAATTAAGTTTTTTTTGCTGTATATTGCTTCCTTAGTTCCTAAGTACAAGGTTTAAAAACAAGCTAGACCCTAGAATACTTGCGTTAGTTTATTCAAGTAACATCGTGGCCAAGTTTTGATACCGTTAAAGATATAAGAATAGTCATTCACAGCTAAGGTGGAATTCGGTGGACTTCCCACAAGACTTATCAAGCGAAAAGATTTGCAAACTTCGAAATAAAACAGTGTCCGAGGGCGGTCTGCACTAGTCTGACCTAGTGCAATGGGGTGGCGGCACAATTTTGCAAACTCCTTATTGGTGCTTTAAATGGTAAATTCTTTTGCTACGTACAGCAAGATTAACATTATAAGAAACATGCAGTCACTACCGATTTTAATACTATGGATGCACATTTTTTTATTTTCTCTTTCACTATTTTCTACATTTTACAACATGTTAAAAATATTCTGCAAATGAAAATTTTAATTGAAAAATTTAATTTGTTTATACAGTCGTGTCTCGGTATAATGAACACCTTGATACAGCTGGCTAGTGCGTTGGCCCGCGAGTTCAATACTCCGTTGCGTTAACACCGAAAAAAAAAGAAAAACAAAAATTTTTCTTTTGGCGGCTGTCCTCTCAGCAGGAAATGGCAAACCTCTGAGAGTAAAAATTGCCTATGAAAAAGCTTCCAACTCGCCGTTCGGAATCGGGATAAAACTGAAGGTCCCTTCCAACCTTGTAAAAAACATTCGCACGCACAACACGGCTGGTTGCGGGTAGCTTGACCTTAGTCTCGCGTAAGCGGGCTGTCGTGCCAGTCAAGCAGAAGAAGAAGATATCCAGACACGACTGTAATTTATTATTAAAAATGCCTTGTTTTATCACACGTAGCGCAAGCATGAGTTTTGTATTTACTATAGAGTTATAAAGAAAGTTGTGATATTGCCAAACGGCACATTAGTTATTATAGAAACTTGATATAAAAAAAAGTTGAATAATTCTGTGGTCAAAAGCAATAATTGCTTAAATCGACTTAATAAGAAATTGAGTTATGGATGCCACCACGTTCCCTTGACTGTGCTCTACGTTTGTGTAGAATCGGGAAGTTTGTAACTTTAAAATTAAAAAAGTTATTAATGAAAACCTATTCGAATTTCCATAACGAACACACTACGCGCTAAAACTTTAAAACGAGATTGCTCGAAACAGCAATTTTCGACTTAGGCGGTTATTGCTTTTGACCACAGAATTATAGGTTGAAACCCCTTGGCTATGCCCCTGAAGTGAAGCATATGTGGCTTAAGAACTTATTAAAATCTTTTATGAAATCATAAAAAAGTGATTCTTTTACTAAGAGGGGACTTTTTATGGCTTCATTGTTCGGAGACCACCTTGACTATTTGTTTTTTGTATTTGTAAAACGTTTGTTTTTTAGTATTCAAAAATTTTTCTCAACATCATTTTAAGAGGTTTTCATTTTTGGGCCCCTTTAACTTTTATGTGCAAATTACAAAAAAATCACACGTTCTGGACTATTACTTTGTTCACAAAAATGGTCTGTACGACGTCCTCTTTCAGAAATATACAGTCGTTGCTCTGTTGCACAGAAAAGTTCGAAATTGTTGTGCTGTGTTATTTATCGTTTAATTTTTTGTTCAATAAGTTTGAGATAAAAACATCCATTAATTCATGTTTCTTCCCACAAATTATTAACTCTTGGTTTACACGTCTCAAATTCTTTTTGATTTGGAGTAATTTCACCAAGTTTAAAACTAAAAGGTCTTGTAAATAACGTTTCTTCGGGTATATCACATAACCCATTACTTTGATCAGACGCCAATATTTGGATATTTTGATTTGCAATAAAAAAATCTTATTTTATTATCTAACATGTACTGAATAATGCGTCAGTGAGCAGTTTGAGATTAAAAAAGTGTCTTTTAAGGCAAAGTGTTTCGGGAGTCGCCATAAAACAAACAGGTACATATGTCACAAAACTCGAACGTACTATACTGATCATTCGAAAAGTACACATTGGATTTGGCTAATTTTTTACACAATTGTAGAACTTGATAAAACAAAAATAAAATCACCAATCACCAATTGAATGATATTGACTGGATGATATATTTCAAGTTCTGGCTTTTAAAGAGACCAACAGGTAAAGGCTTCTGATGAACATTTTCAGAAATACATATTCTTGAAAGTTTGTAAAAACTCATAAATGTGTTTGGGTAATGTGGTATCCTCCTTTTTTTCTACGTGCTTGAATTTATTCAATTGATTCGTAAGAAATTATGGTTTTTAACCATGTCGAAGCATAAAATACAAACTCGATTAAAAACAGTCCTCGGCTTACTGTAGTAAAACATGTTACAACAAAAATTGCAAAAGTTACCGTTGGATTCACTTCTAGGTTCATCAATTTTGTGTTTTGCAAAATTACTCTTTTAGCTTAATTAGGTTCAGTACAAAACGATTGAAAGAAATGCGAATATACAGTGGGTGGTCAAGCAATTAGCACGCTTACGCGCTGGACTGTCTCATCGGGCGACGTGTACCACCGGTGGCCCGCACTAGATTGTCTCATCGGTCGACGCGTACCACCGGTGGTACGCATTCGATTGTGCTATTAGACGCTGAAAATTGAAATAATGAAAATTTAACGTATTTTCATTAAAAACATTTAATGAAAGCCAGATGAAGCACGGCATTAGTTTCAGCGCCGCCTCACAGCAAAAACAATGAAAATCGGCCCCGGCGTGAACGTGTTAACTGGTATTTGTGAGGTTATATGCCGTGGGTGACAACGATAACGGGACTTTGTTAGTAGCAGTATTAAATTGAACATTTGTTGCAAATCTGTAATAGCCTATTTTCACCGGGCCTTAAATGCATTTGACGCTTAAATGTATTCAACATCGCGTTTAAATGCTCAAATTCCCATACAAATGTTTTTGTATCAAAGTGCGTGAACTCACTTTCAAAACTGAATTAACAGGGGTATTGTGGCAACTATCTTTCAACTCACCTCAATCTTTCGAAGTACAAAAATCTTTCGAAAGACAATTTGTTATTCTAGCAACTATCTTGAAAGCTTTTTTCCGTAACATGAAAGACAGTTTGAAAGATGTGCTTTTGGGGTCGTCTTTCAGCTTGCAAAAAGTACGTGCGTTGTGTTTGTGTTATGAAAAGAAACGATATACGTATATATATAATATATATGGACATATTTTATAAAAGAATGCAATTACTTTTTTAATTTTTACTTCAGCTTGATTTCTTCAGCCATTGATTGAAATTTTTTTAATTTTGTTTGAATTTTTCATTTCACGACGGACGGTTCGTTAGCCAGCATCGAACAGAGCACTTGGTTTACAAATGTTAGATTTTTATGAAGGATGAAAGAAAACGTAAAAATACACCAATTAACAGCAAAAGTACATAATATAAATTGGCCGAAAGTGTTTGTCTTCATGTCTGTTCATTGCCTTAAGGTTAAATCTGACAACATCATTAACATCACATAAAAAATAAAACAATTAATTTGAATTCATATTTTTACACCAGTTCTTGTCTTTTCTAAAAAGAAATACGTAACTGCAAAATAATCCTGATAAACACATCTGTAATTAAAAAGAAAATCATAACGAAAATTGGAAAAATTATTTTCTTTCATCATTGCAAAAATGCTTCAAATTTCACAGAAAAAGAGTTGGCTGGCAATGCTGTTCGCCGAAAACAGCTTTTCAACTCGAGTGTTGAATTTTAGAGCTTTTTCCGAAAGATTTTTTTCGTTGGAATAGCTAAAATCTTTCATTCAGTCTTTCAAACTATCTTTCAATAATCTTTTGAAAGTGTTTCAACAGTCTTTGCCAGAATAGCCCTGTAACTCAGTTTTGTCGTTTGCAGACGTCTAACAGAAAATGTTATGTTAAAAGCGGGAGCAATATTCACAAATGTACAAATTTTGATAGCATGCTTTCAGGCGCTGCAAGAGCGGTACGAACACAAACGAGAGAAGGTATTTGAATTGCGTTCGTTGTGGTAGATTTTTTGCCAAGACAATTTCTTTTCACTGCATTTTTCGCAAAAATACTAAATAATATCTATCATAATCAAAGTCAAAACATCTATTATTTGCCAATAATAAATGCTGAAAAAGAAAATAAAAAAGTGGAATTTCTCATGAACCCTCTTGACATTAATAATTCAGACAGCTCTGAAATAGCCATTGACAAATGATAAATAAATTGATACAAAAATAAACAAAGTGATAAATTTTCACAAATATGAAAACGCAGACATTCCTAGACTGTTGAGAAGGAAAGCGGAGTGGTTTTCATGTACAAGAGAGCCTACAAGAAACTGCAGATACGTATACAATAAAGAGCTGCAATTGTCGATTTGAAAGCTGTTTCAAGACACTCTCTCTCTTTGCACGGCACTGCACTGCACTGGCTCAGTGCAAACAGATCGAATCAGAGCTGCCAGCGAAGGGAAGCAAAAAAGAAGTGTGTGCATGACATATGAGAGCTGAGTCTTTGTTGCTTTATAACATTAGTGTGTGAGAACACACTAAAGGCAATTCACAGTAAAGGCAATGAAATTTACTGCAATGACACTGAATGCAGTAAGTTATAACAAAAAGTATGGAAAAATATTCTTTGGTTATACCAAAGAATATGAAGTGTATAGAAGGCGCATCTGAGCTCAAAAATTCAAATTTTTGTTTGCGAGCTTCATAGAGCGGGGGGAAGCCACAAAAGGGAAAGAGTGGTGCCAGCAGGAGCGCAAGCGCTTCAGTTTACGCTCAACAAACACACATGAAGTGAAAGTACCACTTCTCCTGTGTACTTTGAGGCGTTGGTGGTTGTTTTGGTCACTCAATAATTTTTTGTGCAAATTTCTCACAGCGACACCAGCCAGCGCAATGATCGTCGTTTCAACTACGGCGTAGTTACTACGCTATTGTTTTTTGTTGTTGTAGTTTTTGTGTGTATGCTTTTTTGTATTGACGATTGCTTTTGCTACATAGCTCGAGAAACATGTAAACAGCTCTTCTTTTGTTGTTTTTCTATTGTTTATGTTTTGCATCGTTTGGAACTTCCTTTTTTTAATTTACTGTCACAGCATTCATCAGGAAATCTGAAGGAGCAAATAGGTAGCAAAAGTCTGTAACCGATTATTTTCTTTGGTTATACTAATAGAACAATTAGTGCTTTGTTCTCATTGTAATAATAACGCATACGAATTTACAAATAAAATATTTTAAAAATTCAACAAAATTTAAATTATTGAAATATTTATATATTATTATTATTATATATTTCCCAAATATACTTTCCCGAATACATTCCACACATTACTCCGACCTTTCTTTCCACTAAGGACATATTGCCCGCTCAAAATTTTATTTTTCATAATGGCGTTGGTTAGCTGATTGCTAGATGCTACATCACTTGCATTTTCGACTGCTGATACAGTGTCATTTGACTAAAAATTACAATAATAACAACATATACATTAATATTACATTTAAATTATTTATTAAAATATGTTATATTAACTCACATCATCAATCTCCATTTTAATTAATTTTTTATCACACTAAAATGTTTTCCGAACTGTCTCACTTAATTATGCGTGCCAAACTGTCCTTCAATGAATCATTGCATTCAGCGGACATGTAGCATTTCGGCCCGTTACGCACCGTCAACGATTCATTAGCATTGCTGGCAGTGTGTATACCAGAGAGAAAAATGTCCGTGCCTTGCAGAGACAAGCAAATGAGTGTTGACAACTCTTGCGGTTTCCGTTTTGTTGTCATTTTCATACTGCTCTCTTACCACAGTGAATGCTAGCAATCAGTGCACACTGTACCGAATCACACTGTGTGTAGGGAGAAATGAATCATCCATCGCAGCTCTTTAGTATACAAGGAGATGGCGGCGATGGGTATAGCTGGGGCTGCCCAGAAATAAATGCAGAATTTGATTTTTCCAAATGAAAATGTCAACAAAAACAAGCTTTTGGAGTTAACTCAGTTTCGGTGGAAACTGTCAAACTTAACAGAGCTCTTACGATGGTGGAGTTGAATCAGAGAGGACGATTTCGCTGTTTGGATAGTAATCACCACTGCATTGGTAAGCAGTTGAAGCAGATCCTTAACCAACGTGTTTAAGGTTTTTTAATTTTTTTTTTAAATTTTATTTGCTTTACTGTCGTACTTTTTTAATTTAAAAATGAATTTATTAAAGTTGAAATTGGTTTTTTTATTTACAAATACATTTTGTTCCTAAAAATATGTAAGCAAGTAAGAGAAATTATTGTATTTACACTCTCTAGTGTGCTTGCAAACACAAACATACACATACAAACACTCATACATACTTATAATAAAAATTATGTTAACTAGCACAATCCTCGAATGTCCTCTTTTTTTGACCATGGTCCGGCCAGACCAAATTTTCTTGTTTTCCCTATACAAATTGTTGACCCCGTCAGATTTTGATTAAAAATACAAAATTTGTCATTACACTGTACGGCAGCATTTCTGCAACAGAGTAACGACCATATATTTCTGAAAGAGGACGTCGTACATATTTTTTTTTGCCGAACAATGTAATAGTCCAGCACGTCTGATTTTTTTGTAATTTGCACATTAAGACCAAAAAAAAACTATACGTGTATCGGTGTTTTGAAAGTTTACATCTGCATTTTTGTTTAGGGGGGGGGGGGTCAAAGTTTTTCCCCTTTTGCACAGTCTTATGGGGAGTCGGCATACGAAAACCATGTAACCTTACATTTTAGGTATATGATTTGTTCAGAATTTGATGTAAAATACTACGAAGAATATTTTTGTGGAGCATTTTAACCCTGTAGCTACTATTTTTATGGGTCAATTTGAACCTTTTTTTTCTAAAATGCCAAAAATGTCCTGTAGAACAGGACTTTTTAAGGAAAAAATGTAGCACGAAAATATTCGCCATAAAAGTCTACTATACTACTATCTGAATACATCAAAGCTCAGAAATATACTTCAACGCCAGAATTAAGCCAAATCTGAAAATGTGTTTAAGTGTTTATTTCGTACTTAATCAAAACTGGTACTAAAATCTCCTACAAAACTTGGTTTTGGAGGGTTAGTGTGTATGGGAAAAATGTTGAGTGCAAAATTTCACTATAAGTCACCGTACAAAAGAAAGCTCTAGATTTAATAAATAGATATATAAATAGAATAGAATAGAAATAGAATAATAAATAGAAAAAGGTGAAAAATTTTGGGTATTTATATTTGTATATTATACGGCATTTTATAAATATTATAGAATTACGTTTTGAACCCCCCGAAATATTTTTCTGAATCCGCCCCTGAAAGGCGCACATATCTGATGAAATCGTTTCCCATGTTCATCGGATACTGTTACCAACTGATGTTCGAAGTAATCCATATGAAAATTCAGAAAATGAATTTTTGGTGACATATGAACACCTAGTTTTTCGAATGCACTCATCATGGTGTCGACGTGCATTCGAGCAGCAGGAGAACGATTTTTTCCTGTCAATGTGCAGGTTTTTTACATATATTCTGCATATGTTTTGCGTGTTTCAGTCATATTTTTTTGCACGTAATTCCGATGTCGATAACACGTTGGAAAAAACGAAATATTTATTTAAACCAGTAGGATTTCTGATATCATACTCATGCAGCCATACATATGCAGCCACCGTAATCTAATTTAACAACGGTGTGTGTATTATTATGTATTATATTGAAAACTTTATAAAACACTATTTCGTACATTATATCTTTTCAGGATAAATAACATCAAGTTTCTGTTAAAGGTTTCTATTGTCATTACAATACGATCACTTATTTAATACTACCAAACGTACGATTGATATTTAAAGCAGATCTGAGGGAAATATTGCAGAAATAAGCAAAATGATGACAGAAAACCTTAACAATGCACATGGGAATTTAATGACAAAAAGGTACGTACATATATAGTAAGTGTTGCAGTTAAATGCAAAAACTGGGTTTTTGTTTTATTTCGGTAATATGATTTCTGATGATCGAATCACTAACCAAAATAAATACAAATACATACACATATCGAAGTAATCAATTGGGGCCTCCGGATTTCGGAGTGACAATTTCTCAAATATCCTCGCGTGGTCAGTCTTCTTTTTGAAGATTGCTGTTTGGCATTACACCTTTTCAACCTCGAAACGAGAATATCTAAATTCATAATGAGAAAGCCTAAATTAATAATGAGAAATATGAAATCATAATGAGAAATATGAAATCACAATGAGAATAAGTAAACTCAAAATGAGAAAAAGAAGACTGAGTTTAAGTATGCATAAATTTGAAATGAGAATATTTATTTTTCACAGTTTTGCTTTTGTATATTCGCCAATGGGAAATAAAAACGTAAAAATCAATCTTTGCATTCCTAATGTTTACGCTCCTGGCATATGCGTAATAAAAGCTATTTCCAATACTTACCATTCCAAATTTTTTCCCCTCCCTTTTGGATTTACACATTCTCAAATTGCATTTTTCTTATCTCATTTTGAATTTATTATTCGATTGTCAATTTTTTTTCCTCATTATAAATATATATCTCATTATGAATTTATAGTAGTGTGTGGTCATTCGAACCCTCTTTATTAGTTTTAATAACCCGGTGTCCTGACCACGATCGAACAGTCGGGACAGGGACAAAGAAAAGCATAGTACGGGATTGGGCCCACTTTTCATGCATGTTCCTTATTCCGTTCTTTATGCTGTAATTAGGAAAAATTAATCTATTATTGAGTACTTATTCTACATCTACTCGTGGTTGAGAGAGTGTAACGTCGCGATGATAACTAACGTATAGAGAGTGATCGTCCTGTTGCTAAATTAAGCCTGACTAAATTAGCATTCTGAAAAGATCTCGAAAACCTCCTACTGTACCATGTATATGCCAATGGATAAAACCAAACTGCTTTATGGAGACTTCATCGGCCTCGTCGGACGAACGAATGAAATGTACGAGTCAATTTGGCTATGCATTATTGGAAGTTGCATTGGAATCTAATGGACTTCGAGTTAGCCGCAAGTCTTCTTGGCTATTGAGTTCTAGTTCATCAAGATAGTTGAAAGTTTCAAGCAGTGACGGCAAGAGACAACGCGGTAGCCTTGTTTATTTCTATCGCTATGATAAAGAAACACGAACTAATTTGTTATCAATATTCTATTAACGACATCTACCGTAGTACCGATTTGTTAGTTTAGTGGTCGCTTGAGGTGGGCATGGTCAATCTCATAAAGCTTATGTTTGCCAAATAACACGTATAATCGTTTTATGCATAGATCACTTTACAAACATGTACTAAAGCTGGCCTATCAGGCGTATCAAGTGGGCGAGGTCAAGATTATATGTTTACCTATGTTTACCTCAATGAAACACAGAATTATTAATTTTGATTTTCAGACATGTCATTTTGTTTTGCTAGTTTAATGTACTGTAAGTGGGCGTGGCCGATTCTATATAGCCTATGTTTACAACAGTGATACCAGTTCTCGTCTATCTCTCGTAGTGCGCAGACGTATTCTTCTCTCGTTATTTCTCTCACACCATTCGTATTTTTCATTCGACACCCCAAACCAAGCTTGTGCAAATATTCTTAACGGTGTAAATTTTATTTATATTGCGACAGCTCCACTACACTACTTCCTTTGGCATGGCCCCCGGGCCCCCCAATTAGGGGACAATAGATTTTCTATTCTCTCCTCTAGCCCGCAAGCTAAACAAAGAAAAAGTTATCCATAAAACACCAGTCTTCCGAG
Organism: Melieria omissa; assembly: GCA_963971225.1. Taxonomy (NCBI): domain Eukaryota; kingdom Metazoa; phylum Arthropoda; class Insecta; order Diptera; family Ulidiidae; genus Melieria; species Melieria omissa. The sequence goes on from OZ020267.1 coordinate 118,202,464, forward strand.
AATCGAAAAAGAAAATCCAAAATTCATAATAATATCAGCAATCAATGTAATCAGCAAAGAGGAGATTTCCATTAATAAACTTCGCGACGGAAACCATCTTTTACTTGTAAAAAACGCCCAAATCGCTTAGGCCACACCGCAAAACGCTGCAAGTCTACTCCTTGCGAAAAATTTGCACTCCCTTTTCATGCCCCTTCTGACTGCACTAGAACTTTTTGCATCAACTGTACTTGCGAACATGCCGCCTCATACAAAATTTGCCCAAAATTAATTGAAGCAAAGCAAATGTATAAATATATAAAGCGCAAATTCCCCTCTTTGTCCAATAATTCCCCTTCCGTTGCTTCTATGCTCAAAAGTCAATCGCAAAGCGACTCGCGAACTGAAAAAACAATCTCCTATCGTCTACTACTTCGACATACAAACAATTCTGCACAAAATCTTCCAGAAATTACCGCCACTTCAAGTACTACTTCCAACATCAACCCACTTCTCTTGAACACTAAAGAAACTCCCACAAAAACACCATCAAACACTTTTGCCGTTCCGATTAACACATCACCTACATCAAATCCAAATGCAAAATCTCTTATGTCTCCTAAAGGCATATCCACATTAAACAAAAGTTCCAATTCCATTGATACTAAAACCAAAACTCTCAGTAACAAGTCAAAACCAACTCTCAACATGAAAATTTCAGACGACAAGCTTTTACTCACTATCTCGTTTTATTCCTTCTGCTTCCTTTCTCTTTATTTCACTATCTCGTATGTTCCCTTCCTTTTGGTTCATTCTCTAATCATCTCACACTCAACTAACTTATACACGCCTTCTCGCTCCCGCTTCCAGATATTACACAGTTTCTGTTTTTAACGCTGTAATGTTTAATATCCTACAATGGAATATAAAAGGTTTTTACAATAACTTTGCCGAGCTACAAATTCGAATCAAAGAATATTCCCCATTTTTTATCGCACTTCAAGAGACTCATATCAAAGCAAATAACAATCCGTCTATTCCTAAAAATTACACGGGATATTTCTTTAAGCACCCTAATAATAACTGTGCAAAGCAAGGTGTAGGTGTACTGATCAAATAAATATCCCACACAAACGTATACCGGTTGTTTCTACCGATGTACATTCCTCCACACCAACGTTTCTCATCTAAAGATATAAACGACATTATTTGTCTTTTAACACACCCATTATACTTCTTGGCGACCTCAATGCGTGGAGTCCCCTATGGGGCTCGTCGACTTGCAACCAACGAGGAAAAATAATAGAGGACAATGTTGTTTCGCCCTGCGTTCGACAACCGCAGCTGTCATCTGTCGTTGCATTATGTTAATATTGTAGTTTAGTGTTTGCTATTTATGAAAATGGACCGATTTAGCATCGCTCAACGTGTAAACATAGTAAAAATTCACTACAAAAATGATGGATATTTGAGCACCACTTTTCGCGCACTAAGGAAGGATTTCGGACGTCACGGAAAGCCTGTTTTGTCAACAATTTCGGATTTATTGGCGAAATTCGAACGAACTGGTTCTGCACAAGATGTACAAAAGCCAATAAGTAATCGCCCTGCTCGTTCGGCCGAAAATATTGCTACTGTAGCTGCCAGTGTTGAAGATTACCCGAATTTATCGCTTCCGCGGCGTTCACAACAATCAATTTGGCGTATTTTGCATTTGGATTTGCATCTTCATCCATACAAAGTTCAGTTGGTGCAGAAATTGGGGCCGGGAGATTACAGAATGCGTCGTCACTACACCGAATGGGTGCTTGTAAAACAGTCCGAAAATCCCAACTTTTCGCACAAAATTTTCTTCAGCGATGAAGCACATTTTCACCTCGGCGGTTACGTTAATAGTCAAAATTGTCGTGTGTGGGGCTCAGAAAATCCACACGTGGTTGTCGAGCGCCCAATACATCCACCTAGAGTCACTGTTTGGAGTGCATTATGGTCCGGTGGTGTCATTGGGCCATATTTCTTCGAAAATGACGAAGGGCAGACCATTACCGTCAATTCTGAAGGTTATGACTGTATGATAACCGAGTATTTCTGGCCAGCGAACGAAGATATGGATGTGGAGGAGATGTGATTGCCACGCAAAACGACCGAACATGACAAAATTGCAAACCAGGTTCAATGAACGCATAATTACGCGTTTTGGTGATGCCAATTGGTCGTCAAGATCGTGCGATCTGAACCCTTTGGACTTCTTTCTTTGGGGCTACGCGAAAGACTAAGTCTATGCAGACAATCCGCAGACTCTGGAGCATTGGAGGGACAACATACGTGCAGTTCTTGGCGCCTTACAGCCTGCTATATGTAAAAAAGTCATCGAAAATTACCTAAAAAGAATCTAAGTGTGCCAGGCTGCTCGTGGCGGTCATTTGAATGATGTCATATTCCATTACCAAAGGCACAAACCAAATATTATTTTGATAATAAAGTTTCATCAAAATTCAAATTTTAATTGATTTTTTTTCTTTATTTACTTTTTCGGCTCATGATGAAAAACCCTGTATTATAACAAAGCAAACACAAATCGATCACGCAATATACGCTGATGACGTTATAATTTTTACTAGATTTCAAAATTTGAAGTCGTCAAAACAAAATTTCTTAAATTCTTAATATCCGACATCACCGAATGGTCGAGCGGGTCAGGTACAAGAATTTCGTACGATAAATGTAAAATTCTCCATTGCTGCAAAACTAGTTGTACTAGCATTAGTTTAACTTTTAACAACACTATTATCCAAAGTACAAATAATATGAAAATTCTTGGCATTATCTTTGACCATAGATTAACCTTTAGACAACATTGTGTTTAAGATCTAACCTAAACTTAAGACTAAACATTGTAAAATACCTCTCCTCTAAACACTGTCATATTCACATGTCCACACTGATTAGCATCACCAGAGCCTTACTACTCTCCAGGATCGACTATGGTTTGCAAATTTACGGTCAAAGCGCAAAAACCAATATCAAGCTCATTCAGGTACCATACCATGCAACTGCCCGCAGAAGTATTCGGGCGTTCCCAACTTCCCCCATCAAATTTATTCTTACGGAATCAGGACTGCCATCTATAAAAAACCGAATAATTGAAACTACAATGCGTCTCATACCTAAGCTTTTCGAGGGCAATAAGGAAATCCTCTTCAACACCACAAAACGCTGCATCAGTTATAAGCGCAAGTGCCGGCGTGAATTCGCAATACAAAAGTGTATAAAATATGCCAACATCTTAAACCTACCGATATCACCAAAGTTAAAACCAGTCATAAAGTACCCTCCTTGGATTGCCTGCAACCCTTTATTTATTCTAGGCCTGGAACAGTATTCGAAGGAAAGTACAGCCGCAGAAAGTTACCGTCAATACTTTGAAGAACAACCATCATCGTACAAAAAGAGCAACTGGAACTTTATATTTACGGATGGATCAAAAACAAAGTACGCCACCTCCTTTGCCGTGGTCTACAGCGCCGGAAGCACAATCAGCGCAGGCTTGCTACCAAACTTTTGTTCAATATTCATGGCTGAAGCAACCGCCATACTGCATGCACTACAATTCGCAACAAAATCAAAGGGAAAATACATAGTCTGCTCGGATAGCAAATCGGTTTTAGCTACTCTTCAACACCCCTAGAAAGAACTAATAATACAACATCAAAAGAAAATACGAAAAAATGACAAAATTTTGGCATTCGCGGGAACGAGTTAGCCGATACCAGAGCTAAGACAGCATTAAGGGAACCACTACACTCGTTTAGTTATTTTACCAAAAAGGATATTTTTAAAACATTAAACTTCATACATACAAATGATGACTGGTCTTCAGTTCACCATCATTACTCAACCTGTAATACAAATGGCACAACCCCGATATACCCTACAAACAGCAGCTGTTATGAGCTGAAAACATTCGTTCGCCTACGACTTGGACACACACAACTCACACATGAGAATCTACTGCTTGGCTTAAGTGCCCGATTCTGCTTATTTAGCCGTCGCGATATATACATTTAGTTAAGTTATGTACACTGCAAATAATTACATAGCGAGCCGAAAGCCATAGCAGCTAGCGCTCCTTCTACATTGTAAAATAATAATTATTGTATTATTATTATTGTATTATTATTATTATATAATTATTGTATTATTATTTTTCATTGTTATATTCATATTATTTATATAATAATCATTGTATTATTATTTTTCAAATAATAAATAAATAAATAAACAGTGATACACTGAATCGTTTGATACCCATATCGGCTTACAAAAGTATGCCATAGTTGAGTGTAGTAACCATAGTGGGTGTAAGAGGGGTGCGTGGTCAATTTCATATAGCCTATGTACACCATTCCCCTACATAAGAAATCGTTTAGTGCTTATTTCATCTAAATCAGTTCAGTGGTTTTTGCCTAATTGTGACTCAAAAAAGCAACGTCACATTGGTTTTCATTAGTGTCCGACCGAAACATCTTTTTTGGGCCGAAACCGAATTTTGGGTTTTCTTTTAATATTCGTCCGAAATCGAAACTTTCTAGTTGAAATAAAAATCACCATATCAAGCATTTTTTTCAACAAACGAATTTTACATTAAGTAAATAAAGAACTTACAAACAAACATAACATAAATAGTTATTAATAAAAACGATTTATTCATTTTTTAAAAACATAAACATGAAAAAACATCCTTTCGTACCTTACTCGCTAATATTCAAAATTAAATAATTTAACATTATATGCTGAAAAAATAAGTTTTTTTACATTGGTGGCATCTAAAATACTCCTTCTTTCACTAAATATCTGCTATACAATAAAATGTAAATTTTTTGCCCGAAACTGAAACCGAAATCACTTATTTGGGCCGAAACCGAATATTCGGTCGGACAGTAGTTTTCATATAATAGTATAGATAGTATATATAAAACCCCATAATACATATAACAAGTATATATACTAAACGTAAAAGATAATCTGTTGCTAACTAAAAACGTCTCGTGTGCATAATATAAATTTCGTTTAGCAATTTCATCTGGTTTTCTTGAAAAAATGCTGAAAACAAATAGCACGGAATTAGGCATACATCAACACGGAATTAGGAACACAAACAATTTTTTGTACGGAATTAGGGAATTACTGATATTAGAAAATTATTAATAATATGCAAATCCAATGCCAACAAATTGATATTTAACAATTTTAAAAGAGAACAAATTGTATATCATTGTAAAACACTTGAAATTATAGTGCAACATCTCTTTACTGGGTTACAATAATTCGCTGTTTTTGAACTGGCCATTACCTTACAATTGTATCCACTAAGGATATGCAGATTCATATGACGTGATATAAATTGCTTGCTTTTAAGAGTGTAATTATTTTAGATATGTTTTCTGGATTGGGGTTATAAAGGGTTTAGTATTTGAAACCTTAGCATTCAAGTGCTCATAAGGAGATATAAATTTCTTCACGTAGAAGATCGATCGCATAAGAACATGATAAAAATTTGTTCTTATTAATCGACACACGTCGGCCAGCCATTATACGATAATTTTGCAACCAAGCAAACAAGTAAACAATTCAAACGATACAATTGACGACTCGTTTTCTCGGGAGCTATTCATTACTGAGATTTGTAATTTTGCAGACAGATCCGTCTGATGTTAAACTTTTATTTTCAATCAAAAAAAAATTTTCGAAAAAATGGCGCTTACGATATTTTGGCGACCATGGCTAGATATACTGCCTGATAATGGTCTTAGCGATAATGTATACACATACAGAGCTCGTTGCATAAGTCAACTACAAAGCAAGGATAAGTTCCAATTCAAAATTTCCAGCTAGCCACATGCAGTGTTTCGTTTTGTTCGCTGGTAACAACAACAGTGTAGTGTTCGTTCCTAATTATTTCATATATCATCAATCATGCAACCATCACTTTCTTTTGTTTGTTCATGAAATACCCTTGTGCTTTCACAGCTTCTGAACATTGACCCCGATGCGACACCTTTTAACCTAATTTAGCTCCCAATTTATTGGCTCGTGCACGTTTTCGTCAAACCCCATAGAGCATCGATATTCCATTATTAAGAATCTTCATACAATCCATCTTTAGTATACACCTCATGCCTACTAAATTCAGCTTTCAGCAGTTTTCATTTTCTCAGTTTTTAATTAAAATTTATAACAGTATATACTTTTACTATTTCGTATTGTGTGTGGCAGTGCTCTTTTTCCGCAAACTTGCTATCTATGCGTTAAGAATGTTTTATTATTGTTCTTATATAAATTGTTTTTGTTTTTTCAGTGTGACTAAGGATCATCCACTGATTGCTAATATCGGAGACGATATGGGATGGAAATCAAAGCTTAAAATTCCTCCAAAAGATAACCGATTCAAAACAAGTGTATGTATTTCGAAAAAATTTCAATCGAAAGGTCACGAAGACACAAATGTACACTTATTTCGTTGTAGCCAGGAAGCGTAATTTTAATTGTTGGGCGATGTGAAATAAACGATTTCTTGTACTTGTCACATATAGCAGTGTTAATTATTGATGTTAGCAGAATGGAATCTTACCGGACTTGCTTAACAAATTTGTTTTAAATGTATTAGTTTTGTCTTCAAAATCTTCAGTTGAAAATTAATTTTTGTATTTTGTACGAACTTTCTCTGCAGTGTGTAGTGCGTTGGAACATCGTTTCAACCTGGAATGCATGGTCGGCGGTGTTCAATCGGGTTTCCCGGGGGAATACCCGGAGTGATGGCAGGAAGCTGCTTATCTCCACTGAGAAATTACCGAAAAAGTATCGGTAAAATAACACCACACATGCCACGTTTCGACGATGTTCCAAAAAGTCAATAGAGCTGGATGCCCTACTGTTGAATTATTCGCACGAATAGTTCGTGTGTACGAGCCAAGCCAAGCCTGCTGTGCCATTTTTGTTAAGCTTGGGAAATACTATTAAGGGCCAATTTTTCAGTGAGAGTTTAAACCCAGTTCAAACGTAGTTTGCTTGAACTTCGTTTACATTTAAACTTAGTTTAAACTACAAAGCAGTTTTTCTCTACTAGTTTAATTGGAGCAAATTTTTGCCAGGTGTACAACTTTGCTTCCGCCGTTTTCCGATAGGTGGCTGTACCGTCTGAGGCTGGTTGAAATACATAGATGGTAATGCCTTTAAAGTGAGTGTGGACAGTGCCTAACGAATTGTCATCGCCGTTTCAGTGACAGTTGTTCTTGTTTTCGTATTATTCACGCTCGAAAATGTCCGTTTATGTGCCCAATTCTCGCCATTTGCGGGAAGTTTTACTTTTCTGTTACAATTCGAAAAAAAATGCAGCTGAAGCGCATCGAATGCTCTCAGAAACTTACGGTGATGCTGCTCTGAGTGAAAGAACGTGTCGGGAGTGGTTTCAACGTTTTAAAAATGGTGATGGCGACATGACAAAGTCATCTTCCAACACGACAATGCTCGGCCTCACGTCGCAAAAGTGGTCAAAAAGTACCTGGAAACGCTGAAATGGGAAGTCTTGCCCCACCCGCCGTATTCCCCAGATGTCGCCCCTTCTGACTTCCACCTATTCCGTTCGATGGCACACGGCCTGGCAGATCAACATTTTCAATCCTTCGAAGAATTGGAAAAATGGATTGCTTCATGGATAGCGTCAAAAGAGGACTCCTTTTTTCGAGCCGGGATCCGAAAATTGCCGGAAAGATGGGAGAAAGTTGTCGCTAGCGACGGACAATACTTTGAATAATACATCTGTAAGCACTTTTTCGCAATAAAGCTTTTAATTTTGGAAAAAAAACGGCGGAAGCAAAGTTGTACACCTGATACTTCACCAAAAAAAAAATTCACATTAACACGTTCACGCCGGCCACCGGTGGCCCGCACTAGATTGTCTCATCGGGCGGCGTGTACCGCCGGTGGCCCGCACTAGATTGTCTCATCGTTCGACGCGTACCACCGGTGGTACGCATTCGATTGTGCTATTAGACGCTGAAAATTGAAATAATGAAAATTTAACGTATTTTCATTAAAAACATTTAATGAAAGCTAGATGAAGCACAGCATTAATTTCGGTGCCGCCGCACAGCAAAGACAATGAAAATCGGCCCCGGCGTGAACGTGTTAAGCAAACGTAGCGCAAATTTTCCGTCTCGGGAAATTGAAAGTCTTTTTGTACTTGAACAAGTTTTGTACTTAAACAAGTGTAGGATGCTTTATGCAGCTCATCGGTCATGTGGACCGTGTAAAATATTATAAGCAGAAACTTAGCTCATGCGGAAGCTATCGTAAAATGCGATGACTTCCAATCATAAGTTTAAACTGTCAACAGCGTCTGACAGGTCATTTATTTTCAAAATTTTAAAACGCAGTTAAAAATTTTCGGTATAAAATAAATATAATTCGACCAAAAATAGCAATGAGTTGTTCTTCTGACGCGGAAGATCATAGCGATGCAGAAATTTTTGATGTGTCATTACGGTGATGAGAAGATTAAAAATTGTGAGAATGCGAGCGGACCAATTTCATTTATTTTGGGCGACAAGGACTGAAAAACTGCTTTGTAGTTTAAACTAAGTTTAAATGTAAACGAAGTTCAAGCAAACGACGTTTGAACTGAGTTTAAACTCGCACAGAAAAATTGGCCCTTAAGATGTGCTTCCCAGGGACCGTAACAGTTATAAGTTTGATTATAAAAATCAATGTTTAAGAGTTATTTGTTTTTACTTTTATTTAAGGTGGTCCTCTAGTTTTAAATTTTGAAAAAATCGATTTTTTTTTTAATTTAATATTTTTATAGTATAATTATCATAGAAAAAGTATACGAACGGATTTTGTCGAATTCGTAAACGTCTCTGAGATACAGAGCCTCAAATCCGTCTCCTTCACTACGCGGTAACACGGTTTTAAAATTTTAAACGCGTTTTTCTCGAAAACATTTTGTTACCATTGCGCCATGATTCCGTCGAAACTAATTGACCGATTCACTTGATTCTTGTTTTGCTGTATTCAAAACGTTTTACTCCACGGGTTAACCTACGGAGATTGCGCTCCATTGACTAGCCGATTTTTGGGGGGAGTTTTTAGAGCAAAAAAAGGGCGAATTTCGAAGAAAACACTGCTGCGGGTCCAATTTTGATCAGATCGGGTTCATTATAGGTCATCCTTTAATTGGAGTAATGCTTTTTAAGAGAACACTTTTGGATTACATTTCAGACGAACAGGGACAAAATAAGGATGGCGCAAACGCACCCTTAAAAAAAACATGGCCGGTACTCAGCTGGCGGACCGCAACAATGTTCGCGGTAACACGTGGAAAACATTTTTTTTTATAACTCAATATGTAAAGAATAAATATACGAAGAAATATCTCATTAACATTTGCAGTTTCTGAAAAAAAAATCCCCAAAAAAGCTTTAAAAAACACCGTTTGTACTAGAGGACCCCCTTAATGACCCAACAAATAACAGTTATTTTTAATTTATATTTTAGAAATCGTATAGTAACAATTATTTTTGACTTTTTTTCTTATTAGTCCAAAAATAGTTTTTTTCGATCGATTTTTTTTTAGTTGTAATTGTTATATTATTGGAGACTTTTATTTAAAAACGTCATCAATAAAAATCAGTAAGTGACTTTTATTCATAAAAGTCATCAATAAAAATCATTCAATGACTTTTATTTGTTAAGTCATCAATAAAAATTATTCAGTGACTTTTATTTATAAAAGTCATCAATAAAAGTCATTCAATGACTCGAAATGTATCTATATTCTTGATCGGCTTAACACTTTCGCGTCCGCTCTTTGTGCAGTTAAACTGAAACCTATTGCCGCTTTGTTTACGTATGCCGTTGCGTTGGCGCCGCTATTTTTAATTTATATTTTAATTAATTAATTAATATATTAATTAATTAATTAATCAAATAATTTTGTATTCAAACAATAGGCATAAAACGTAAAAATACGTGAACGGCTCCTAGGATTGTTTGGCAAAACACGTAAAAATACGTGATCGGACGCGAAAGTGTTAACGAGACCTGTCTTGACAGTTCTGTTTTCTGGAAAAATCATAACTTTTGCATGCATTAATGATAATGACATTTATATTGCGACTTAAAGAATAAAAGCCACTAAATGATTTTTATTGATGACTTAAAAAATAAAAGTCATTGAATTATTTGTTTTGATGACTTTTATAAATAAACTTTTATTAATAAAAGTCACTGAATGATTTTTATTGATGACTAAAAAAATAAAAGTCACCAATAATTGTTATCATACGACAAATAAAATAAAAATCGAAAATAAAACTGTTATTTGTGGACTAATATTAAAAAAATCAAAAATAAGTTTTGAAGGATTAAAAAAAATAAAATAAAAAATAACTTATTTGTTAATTTCTCCATAAAAATTATCAAAGTTTATTGCCAAATTGGATTCTCCGTGCGAAAACAAATGTATTGGTATATTTCATTTATTTGTACGAATTTTTCTTCATAGTAAATTTTTCAAATATAGTTTTCATAAGTAACTGTTATTTCCGGTCCCTGGTGCTTCCTTACGAGACTATTTCCCAATACCCAAATATAAAAAAATAAAACGATTATATGATAAGGATGTCGGTTTTCATCCTCATCATAGAATCGCCATTACCATCACCATTACTTCACATTTGATGTTAATCATTTTTAACTCTGAATGCGTTTTTAAATCAAAAGTATTAGCAAATCACATTTAATGGTGAAAGGGAAAAAAGGTGTATTCGCGGCGGAGATGGGGTTAATAATTTATAAGCGTATTTTAAATGCAAAAGAGAAGCATCATGAGTAAAAATCAGTGCCCGAATGTAATTCTCGTTTTTTATTTGCTTATATAGGGTGTTCCATTTATACTTAACACATGAGAACTATGAATAACTTAGTAAAAATTGCAACAATTTCGATTTCCTTCGGTTAAAATTTTATTTGATTCAATACAATTTATTAGATCAATAAGTGTAAACAATATCGAGAAGATGGTCACCATTTCCGACGCACATTTAGGGCTCTTTTTCTAAATTTTTCATAACATTTTGGAGCATTTATGTGGGTATGGCGCCGATTTCCTCGCGAATATTGGCCTTCAGAGAATCTAGTGTTTGAGGCTTATTAGTGCATACCTTTCGCTTTAAGTAGCCACACAGGAAAAATCCGGCGCTCCGTTCTTGGAGGTGAGACTTCGAGGGAACATTATGGCTGCAAAAATTCGGTGATCATAGACAGATATCGTTCACCATTGGCGAACGTACATTGCAATGTACGCATTCACATAGGTTAATAAACAGTTAAAACATTCCCGCAAGACGCGAATTTTCGCACGAGGGTCTTCATCGTGTTCACTGAAGGCAATGGACGATTCCGGTATTTTCGCTGGTACGCACGCTGAGTAAAGATATTGAGGAGCTATTTTAAAAATTAAATTCTGCTGCTGTGTAGCGCTCCATTGCACAGTGATTCGTTCCATGTGATGCGTGATTGTGATGTGAGGGTGGGCAGGAAGGCTACAAGCCTTCCATAGCACTCAGTCCATTTCGGACCATTGTACTATACCCATGGGGGATAGGGAAGGAAAATGAGAGAAATATCTCATATTTCACCCGTTTTGAAATGTGTGTGCAACACTGCTCTTTCCAACATACACTAGTCAGAATAAGTTTGCGTACAAGGGGTATACAGTTTTTTCATATGAATAATAAATCAATCAAAGTAATTTTTCAAAAACAAAATATTTTTTATTTTTTCCATAAATTTAGTTATTTTATTCTATAAAGATAATAAGAACAAAAACTTGACAAAACTGTAAAAGAAGAGCCAAAAACAAAGTGTACTATGAATACACCTCAGAAAAAGTTTGCGTACAAGATAAGGTTATGAGCAAAAATTTAATTTAAACTAAGTTTTGTCCAAAAATTAATTGACTTTTTGCATATGCTTCTCTTATTGGAATTCCCTGCAGAAGTTTCGGCATACATTTTATTATATTATGTGTTTTTTCAGCGGTTCTTTTGTTATATCCTTAAATTGTTATATTTGTTTACTATATCTTTGAAGATGGAGTGTTGTTCGGCTCAGGGTTCAAGTAAACCCCATATATATTTAATTAAATGCACTCTAGGTGACTAGGGAGGAACTTTTTCAACTTTTTTGAGCCAGTTAATAGCAAACATAGCTTCGCATCGTATGCATTGCGCCTTAAGGTCATCGTAAAGTTGAAAGAAATGTTGGAACCTGATCCAAAATTTTGAAACCTTGGCTTGCATAAGCTTTTAGAATATGTAAATAACCCCTCGGCACCATTGCTGAGCACAGCCTGCTCACTCGTTTACTAGACATGCAGCCCCATTCCATACCCCCTCAAATGCTATGCTTTACTGTTAATGTCACATTTTTGTGATTAACTGAATCCTCCTAAAATTTTTGATGCCTTTTAATGCCAAATATGCCAAACCATTATCAGAGAATAATAAATCTCCTACTCCATAGATAACACATAGTCCCGGAAATCCGGTTTTCTAGACTCTTTGATGGACTCTTTCACGAAAGCAATTCTGTGCTCCTTGTTAATAAGCTAAATATGGGCTTCTTACATGCAGCTATGTAGGGGAAATATTTTTTTTTTCATGATTTTTCTTATAAAGGCACTGCTACTGGGTTTTATAAAATATTTCTGTACTTTTCTTAAGATATTGGATGCAACTAGCCTAAGATTATGATGCACTGATCGCAAAACAATCTAATCCTATTGCTTGGGTAGCTTAAGAAAATGGCCAGATCGTAGCAAAGAAGCAAGAATTTGTTTTTTTTTTCGAAATTTATGATGGCTTTTCGAAATAGCAAAATGCTCTTCGAAAAGTTTCTCTAGTTTTACGAAATTTTTTGTCAATTTGAAACAGATTTAGTAAGATTATCCTTTTAACCATTTTTATTTTTTTTCGCTTGGGTTCTATTGCTTTCTATATAATTTCAAGCGCATATACGTTTAAAAATAATTTACAAGCCCGTTTACTGCTCTATGGAACACAAATTTCCACATAAAAATAAAAAGCATAACTGGAAATTCCCGTTATTAGTTTTGTACGCAAACTTATTCTGCACCGTTTTGTGAGTATATTATCAATATATGCGAATATATGGAAAATTATTATTTTAATGCATATAAAACACAACAAAAAGTGCAGCTAAGGCATATATGAATAATGTGGATCAGTTTTGGTAAACATAGAACTCATTTTTGAGGTCAAAATTGATGATGCCTGTTTTGACTTGCCTGTACGCAAACTTATTCTGACTAGTGTATGTTACAGCAGACATTTCAAGCGGATGGGGAAAGGGAGGGGGAGGGAACCTACAGTTTAACACCGAATGCGAACGGCGACTGGCAGTTTTTTCTTTCACACTTGGAGGTTTTACCATTGGCTGCCAAGAACGTGCTTGTACGATTCTTGTAATTCTCATCTGCTTCATGTGGATAGCGATAGAAGTCGATGAGCGTTTTACCAGCCTGAGCCGGGAATCGAACCTGGGGCCTCGGTATGAGAAGCCAGGCGCTACCCGCTGGACTGTCGAGGCCGACGATTCGTTTTCCATAGACAAAATTCAAAAAACGTACATATAGTCTCAAAATTTAACAATTTTGATGTCATTTGAAAGGTAAAATTCCAACTACGAAAACCGCAAAAAATCGGTGCTAAAAAATTAATTAAGCGGTATTTCACAAATAAAATGTAAACATATGTTTTCTGTTATTTAGTCTTTAAAAATAGTTTTTAAAAATACATGGTTACCAAGAAGTTACTACAACTTTCACTATAGATTAAGAAATAATATGGCCTTTTTCGTTTTTAATGTTTTCTTAAAATTTGCAAAGCTGAGGCTTTTACTTCATTTTTAATTTAAAAAATGTTTCCAAAATAAAAATCTGAAAATTGGCAAAGTTTAGAGAAAAATATCTAAAAAGTATGGGAAAGTATGTTCCTGGATTTTTTGTATTTTAAGAGGCATTCTTTCTTTATCGGATAATGTAATCACATCCTCCGATATCTTCTGACCTTAGAAAATAGTTCAATTTTAAAAGTGGTTAAACACCAATTTTTCAACGAAATTTATTTAATTTATCCATAAAAGTATGCAATTAGCATGAAAAATTGGAAAAACTGCACAAATGCAAAACATACATCTATTATTATTATTTTTTTTATAAAACTAAAGGGTTTTAAGACAATTTCTGTTACTCTTTGGAATTATCAATGTTGACGTTACCGATTAAAGATATAAACTGAAAAGTCTAGCCAACACGTTTGGTACTATAGCTTACCAAAAATGACGAAAATTGCAAGTTTAAGTCTCAGGCATTGCCAAACTACAATAGTTTAAGAAAAACAAAATTGAGAATTCAATTCAGCAGAGCATGATTCTGTGGCCGTAAGGAATAACAGCCAAAGTCGAGTTAGGACAAAATTGAGTTATTACCACCATTGCATTCGTCGTATTCAAATGTACTACTACACAAAATTCTATGGCTTTTGCTCATAAAATGAATTTTTTACGCTCAAAAATTTAAAATTTATCTAGTGTAATCTAAAGCAAATTCAAAAATTAAAAGTGCTCTCCTGAAAACTTCATAAAATCGACAATGGCTGTTATTCCTTACGGCCACAGGATTAACCAATTTAGGAGTCGAATCACTATGCATTTCTAAAACGTTTGTAAGATGTTTCTGAAACGTTATAGAAGAAGCAAGTCGGGCAGCAACTGTCAAAGTTATTCATGGTTCTTATGTGTCAAGTATAAATGGGACTCCCTGTAGTTACTCTTGTAGTTGGTGCATATTGTTGGATCGCAGTTCTTCAACACAGGGCAAAGAGCAGAGGACAAACGTTTTGCTTGTTTGTTTTCATCTAAAAAATAAATAATTAAAAAAAAATTAATCGGCACTTTACTTATATATTAACCCACTGTGCGACGCTTGCTTGCTTTCGATAATGAAAATATTGCAAATTCGAGCTCGCCCTTTGCCATTCGGTTGTATGAGCGTAAGACATCTTATTGTTTAACCTTTGTGTCAACAGCAGAAAAATTATACGTAATTTAACAGCAGCATACCCGGGTATGGCATAACTTTGCAATAAATATGTGAATATTTAACACATGCTTTTAAATCTGCCTAACTTTTGGTTGTTATTTTATTGAAAAATATGTTTTTTGAGTATGTATGTAAAAATTTGAGAAATATATTATTTTATTTTATAAATATTGAGTTTCTTAGAACGTCCTTGTTTGGTTTGCGGCGTAGCGGATCAATAAAAACCACGGTGGTTGGGGTTTGGGGTTGGGGACCAAATCGATACGATCTACAAAGAGTTTGCCATAGTAATTGATAGAGTGAGCCATTCAGTTTTGATTTCAAAACTGGCTTGCCTGAGTTTCATTCCTCATTTCTTCGATGGATGAAATCATACCTAACTAATCGGCGTTGTGTTGTCACGATTGATGGAACGTCTTCTAAATCATTTGTTGGTGTCCCTAGGCAGCATATAAGGTCCACTGTTGTTTGTTTTGTTTATAAACGACATTGGTTCTTGCTTCTCATTCGCTAAATATCTTTTATATGCAGACGACCTCAAGATATATGCGGTAGTTAATAATGAGACGGATTTCTCTGCCTTGCAAACGGATCTTGGCAATGTTCAAACCTGGTGGGCAAAAAATAAACTGGGTTTGAATGTCAGCAAATGTGTCCATGTGACTTATTCAAGGAGGCTCAGCCCCTTGCAATCATCGTATTCCATATGGGTCAAATTTTCTCAAGTGGGCCACTTTAAAATCGATGGTCTCAGTTTTCGTTGATCAATACGGTTTTCGATCGGCTTGGAGGTAAAAATAACACCCCTAAAATAATTTTGAAAAAAAAATGTTTTTTTCATTAGTTATTTACCGTTAAAGTTTTTGGTCATGTTTTTTTGAAAAATTCATAACTCACGAACGGTTTATCGGAACTCAACGTTTTCTACATCTACATCGTGTCACACGATGACGATTCGGTCACACGATAACTAAGCGCGCGCTACATGCGTTTTCATATACATATCCGGCTATGTTGCTGTTGACGTAAGGGGTATGAATCGAAAAAAGGCCATATATCTGGACCAGGTAGTCCAATCTTAAGAATATGGTGTAAAATACTTTTGTAGAGGAGATCAAGAAATTTCAGGTCGCTCAGAGTGTTACTTTCCAAGATACAGCGATTTGAAAACGCAAAACATACCCGGGTATGTTGCTGTTGACATAAAGGTTAATTATCTTTGGTTGTGCCATTGGCTTCTTGGTAGCGAACGTCGGTAACCAAAGACATTTTCTGCGGCGGCGCGCATAGACTGGGATA
Organism: Melieria omissa; assembly: GCA_963971225.1. Lineage (NCBI taxonomy): Eukaryota > Metazoa > Arthropoda > Insecta > Diptera > Ulidiidae > Melieria > Melieria omissa. Next base: position 118,218,926 of record OZ020267.1, read on the forward strand.
TTTGAGCCCATAATCCGCCGATGTTACCAGAGCTCTTGAAAGCATTTGTATTTGCTCACATTTATGGCTGTTTTTAACTCCGCTCTGTAGGATTAATTTGTTTGAAGTTTAGAAGGCACGCGCGCACGTTTTGCTTTACGCCGAGCTTGAAAACACTTCTTCCTATGCGGGAGATCTCGTTGTGTTTGCTCGCCGCGGCATCACATTATCATGTTTTTCCCACCTCTTCGACATGAATGCTGCGGTTTATCCCTCGATTGTCGCTGTGGCCCTGACGAGCTTTCGCTCCACGCACGAGTGTGTGAGGTGTCGATCGACTTGTGAAGTTTATTTCTGCAGCGTTGTATACGTCTGCGATTTTCCAGGTCGTTCGACTAGCTGTGCTGCTGTTCGCGAAAGCCAGGTCTACGATTTACCTTTTCAAGTGACGCGAAACTTTCCACAACTACTCGTCCTCTAGCGTTTGTTTGTCGACTGCCCCACGTCGCACAGTGTCGCGAGTCCATTGTAGCGAAGGACAAAAATAGAAGGAATAGTCGTACGACAGTAATTTTTTTTACTTATGATTTTGTTATAAAGAGAAGTTAATACGCCAAAAATAACTCCAATCGCCTACCTCCCATACAATCTCGGAAACTATAAAAGATGTATTGATGAAATTTGGTACAGCAAATCATTACATCAATTTAAAGCTATATATCAAAAACACCCACAAATACGCTTGTCATAAAAAAGGGAATATTAAAAAAAAACTACAAATATTTGTGTATATTTATGCACACCAAAGTAATTTCCAACCTAAATAAAAAATAATAACACCTCTTATTAAAATCAGTATAGCATATTTTTTCATTCAATATTACAATTTGTTAATTAATAATTAGAAGTCACTGAACGAATTTTTATTGATGTCTTTTATAAATAAAAGTCACCAATAATTGTTATCATGACTAATATGAAAAAACCCAAAATGATGAAAGGATTTTTAAAGTATAAATAAAAAAATTTTTTGTAATTTTTCCATAAAAATTCCAAAAAATAAGTTTATTGCCAAGTTTGATTTTCTGTGCGTGGTATATTTCATTTATTTGTATGACCCTTTCCTTCATAGCAATTTTTTTAAATATACTTAACGGGTCATAACAACCCGTTATCGGGTTACGACCTGCCGCAAAACTTCTCTCCAGGCGCCTCTGCTTCGCGCGCGCCTTCTCCAGTTGGTCACACCAAGAGATAACAGGGCCTCTTCAAGTTGGTCCTTTAACCGGAGACACGGCCTCCCGCTTTTTCGCCGGAGCTTTGTTGTCCATACGGCAGATATGACCGAGCCAGCGCAGCCGCTGGATGTTTATTCGCTGTGCTACGTTAATGTCTTTATACAGCTCATACAGCTCGTTATTGGTTCGTATACGATAGTCGTCGCTAATACAAACAGGGCCGAAGATTTAACGAAGTAACTTCCTCTCGAAGTAACACTCCAAGGGCCGCTATGTCGTTTCGTGTCATTGTCCATGCTTCAGCGCCATAGAAGAGCACGGGCAAGATAAGCGTCATATAGAGTGCAAGTTTTGGTCAATTGCCTACCGAGACCATGGTAGCACCTGTTGGCAAGAGTAATCCTTCGCTTTATCTCCAGGCTGACATCATTGCTGCTGTTAACGGCGGTGCCAAGGTAGACCAATTTCTTGACAACTTCAAAGGTATACCTGTCGGCCTCCACGTGAGACCCTAGCCGCTGCGAGTCCCTGCGTGTAGACAGCATATACTTCGTCTTTAAATCATTTACCAACAGACCCATTTGGCAGATTCTCTTTCGATAGCCGCAAATGCAGCGGTGACATCTCGCTTGTTACGCCCGATGACATCAATGTCAGCTTAGGCAAGGAGCTGGACACTTTTGTTGAAAATTGTGCCATGTACACCAGCCTTGCGCAAAACACTCTCCATGGTGAAGTTGAAGTGATCGCAGGGCAATAGATCGCCTGTCTGAATCCTCGAACGGTGTCGAAGAGGTCAGTTCCAAACTTGACGGAGCTGCGCGTATTGCTCAACGTCTCTCTGCAAAGTCTCACGAGTTTTGCAGGGATATCAAGTTCAGACAATGCGGCATATATGCGATTATCGGGCTATCAAATGCTGCCTTGCAATCGAAGAAGAGATCGAAGATACATACCATGTATCGATTTGATTCTCATGTGTCTTCTCCAGTATTTGGCGTAAAGAGAACATTTTGTGGATGGTGGACTTACCAGGTCTAAATCTGCACTGATAAGGTCCAATCAACGCTTGACGTGTGGCTTCAAACTTTCACATTGTACACTTTCTAACGGTATTTATAAATTTCATATTTGCAGTATTATTTTTGACGAAAGACATGCCCTTTTATTTGTGACTACTCTTAGGCCCATATAAAGTGGGTCATTGAAGGTACATTCGTTAATTTTTTAATAAAAAAATGGCTCATGTTGCGTGGATGTCTCACAATTATATCAAAAGTTTCAAAAATTGTTTTTGCCAATTTAGGATTATTTTCTTTTTAAAGTAAACGGTTCACTGGAAGCAAAGCTATCCAGCATCGAACACATGCAAATCGTCGTATTGAGCCTTCAGTGAACTATTAAAAAAAACATAATGGTGTTATGAAAGAAATTCGTTTTTATTATTTTTTTAAATGTTTAAATGTGAAATTACATGTTTGCTTAACCTTCACACTGTCACTATTAACATATGTTAATATTTCAATTTTGATTTTGCTATAACTTTTTGGGTTTAAGTCCGATTTTCATGCGGCTTCGGCTCAGTGGCCAATTTGTCAACCTCTTTCTATATATGTAATCAGAAAACTAAAAATTTAATTTTTTCCATCTTTTTTTTACAAATGAAAATTTTTACCCCTATTTTGGTTACATATTAACATATGTTAATATTTTTCTTCTCATCCGTTTTATAAAGACAACTTTCATTTTTTGAGCTAAGTTGGTAAGCAGAAACATAAAATGGACTGTTCTAAAGAGATTTTAGGTTCACGTGTGGAAGGGGGAAAAGGGATGAATGGGGTTTCAGCCCCTACAATGTGGGCGAATTTGTTGCTTTTTTTTAAGAAATGCCATAAAAAGTGCATTTTCAAATATATTTTCATCAAATTTCGTATTTAAGACTTTTAGGTAATACTACATCACATATCCAAATTTGAACGAGATCGGTCAACTATATCATATAGCTGCCATAGAAACGATCGCTCAAAAATGCGATTGGTACAAAAGGGCTAAATTGGTAACAATTGGTGCATTTTCAAAAATATTTTCATCAAATTTCGTATTTAAGACTTTTAGGTAATACTACATCACATATCCAAATTTGAACGAGATCGGCCAACTATATCATATAGCTGCCATAGAAACGATCGCTCGAAAATGTGTTGCATTGCGATTTGTACAAAAGGGCTAAATTGGTAACAATTGGTGCATTTGTAAACTGATAGTTGGCCGATCTCGTTCAAATTTGGATATGTGATGTAGTATTACCTACAAGTCTTAAATACGAAATTTGATGAAAATATTTTTGAAAATGCACCAATTGTTACCAATTTAGCCCTTTTGTACAAATCGCAATGCAACACATTTTCGAGCGATCGTTTCTATGGCAGCTATATGATATAGTTGGCCGATCTCGTTCAAATTTGGATATGTGATGTAGTATTACCTAAAAGTCTTAAATACGAAATTTGATGAAAATATTTTTGAAAATGCACCAATTGTTACCAATTTAGCCCTTTTGTACCAATCGCATTTTTGAGCGATCGTTTCTATGGCAGCTATATGATATAGTTGACCGATCTCGTTCAAATTTGGATATGTGATGTAGTATTACCTAAAAGTCTTAAATACGAAATTTGATGAAAATATATTTGAAAATGCACTTTTTATGGCATTTCTTAAAAAAAAGCAACAAATTCGCCCACATTGTAGGGGCTGAAACCCCATTCATCCCTTTTCCCCCTTCCACACGTGAACCTAAAATCTCTTTAGCACAGTCCATTTTATGTTTTTGCTTACCAACTTAGCTCAAAAAATGAAAGTTGTCTTTATAAAACGGATGAGAAGAAAAATATTAACATATGTTAATAGTGACGGTTTCCGTATATAAAAATTGGTGACAGTGTGAAGGTTAAGGGAAGGCTCCCCTGGATTTGGGCAAAAATAAGGCAAAGTTTGTAATTTTTTTGTGGGATAATGAAAAGGCGTACAAACTTCCGGTTTTGACTATTAAATTCGTCTATTATTTAGGAGTTTAAAAAGTTAAAAAACTTGATGAAATTCAAAATGGCGGCTACAAAATGGCGATTTCCGTAGGCCTCTGCGCGCCAAACATCGCTCGAGAACTGTAATCCTGCAGCCTCTTGTAGTGGACTGAAATCAAAAAGCATTGTCATTACTTAAAGATAACAAAATTGTCTGTGCATTGAACCAGACTCAAAAAATTGAAACGAAAAATTCTTGCACAATGAATATTTGAAGAAAAAAGTTAAATTTTTTGCACCTTTTTTTAATTTCAACCACATTTAAAAATTAAAAATAAATAACTATTTATGCAAATTGTAGGTTCAAGTCATACAGAAAATCAAATACATTCGAGCAGTTTTTAGATGAAGAAAATCGGATCATTAGATCAAGTCCGGTGATTTCAGTTAGATTGGAAAAAATGGTTTCGAGATAAACGCGTTTGAAGCAAATTAGAGCAGTGGAGCGTCCCGTAGCGCGCGTGAGACAGGTGTGTTCTCCCATGAAAATACGCGTCGTATCAAAAAATCCTTTTACACACATATTCTACATATATGTAGCCTTCGTTTTATGCAAAAAAAAAAAACCATTTTTCGGTCCAAATCCAGGGGAGCCTTCCCTTAAGTGGAAACGCACATACCATGCATAGTGATTAAAAGTTTTAAATAACAACAACAATTTTAAACATTTTGTGTGCAACAGAGAACGATCATTTATTTCTGAAAGAGCACGCCGTACAGATCATTTTTGTTGGACAAAGTTATAGTCCGGCACGTTTGAGTTTTTTGTAATTGCACGTGGGTAATCAAGTATCGCGCATTGTATATAATATTGATAATTTAACTTTTGATTAGTAAGTTATTAATAATGCAAATTTGTTTATATTTTTAGGATGTTACGGATACACGTGGAAATGAGTTTGAAGAATTTTGTTTAAAAAGAGAACTTTTAATGGGCATTTTTGAAAAAGGTTGGGAACGTCCTTCGCCAATTCAAGAAGCTGCAATTCCCATAGCTTTAAGCGGAAAAGATGTCTTAGCTCGAGCAAAAAATGGCACTGGTAAAACAGGAGCTTACTGTATACCAGTTTTAGAACAAATCGATCCGAAGAAAGCCTACATACAAGCTTTGGTGATGGTGCCTACGAGAGAACTTGCACTTCAAACGTCACAAATTTGTATTGAGCTTGCGAAGCATCTTGATATTCGAGTTATGGTAACAACTGGTGGAACAATTCTTAAAGATGATATTCTTCGCATATACCAAAAAGGTAAATATAATAATTTTGTTTAAAAAAGTACGAATTTATTGCACTTAACAGGGTTGTCCGTTTTGGTGCAAACTGATTTTTATTTTTAATACTAAATGCGAAAAGTATGAAATTATGTTTTTAAGAAGATTATTTGCCGATACATCCAGAGTCTTTAAAAAAAGTTTTCTTTTGGTTCAGATTTGGCTACATTGCGCGTGAGATTCTGCGAATAAAATGGTGTGGCATGTAATTTTAATCATGCACTTAAAATCACAAAGTTAAACTTTGATTATAAAGGGCTGATTTTTTGTTATAAAACTATTTTTTTTTCATTCGAGCCAGCGCTCAGTTAATATTCATATGAAAGAGAAGCATTACATTAGTTTTGAAAGGGCGTATAAGGACTGCGTCGAATAAAATTATCCATTACATTTTTACCCCTACAGTGCTATCGAAAATTTTCAATAAAAAAATTTGTATTTTAGTAGCTCTGAATTAAATGTCAGAAAATATAATGCCTTCGTTAGAGCCAATAAAAATGTATTTAACGCAAAAATGGCAAAAACATCCTTACTATTTTTCAATAGCAACCTCAGTGGTCTTTTAAAAAATTGCCAAAGAGATAAGGTACTACTGGTTCAAAAGATTTACAGGGCTATTCTGGCAACTATCTTTCAACTCACTTCAATCTTTCGAAAAACAATTTGCTATTCTGAAAGCTTTTTCCCGTAACATGAAAGACAGTTTGAAGATGTGCTTTTGGGATCGTCTTTCAGCTTGAAAAAAGTACGTGTTTGTTTTGTGAAATGAAACGATATACAATGGAAGAATTGTTCTTAAGCGTATTTGTAATGAAGAGCTCCAGACGACGTCGCATTTTAGAGAAGCGACGACGCTTAAGGCAGCTCCGTGAAAAATGTTTCCGTTTGCTGTGACGGAGGAGTCATTGCGGAAAAATTACAGACTGCCAAAAATCTTTGTGCTGCACTCATCGCCGAGTTGGAACCATTCGATGTGCAACATTCTCAAATTTCATTCACAACACTCTTTTTGGCACCTATGCACTTTTTCAGCCACGGCTCTGACCAGCAGTGTGTTGCCAATTCCTTCGAAACTGCAATGAGCCAATCGTCATTGTCACGGAGCATCCATGCGATTGCGCCATTGATAGTGCAGCACAAAAGTAGCGAAATTCGCTTTTCCCAAACCAATTCTGAGCAAGCTACGACAAAATTTGGGTAAATAGTCAAGAAAAATTTATTTTGCATTGAGTGCACTTTCATAATGTTAGCGCTTTCAGTTTTCATCAACATTTCGACATCAAAAGTACGATAGACGCGCTATCTGCCGACAGTGAAAACCTTGTATCACTTTACACGAACCGTAAAGGACTTTGCAGCATTAACGGTACTATATAACTAACATATGTATATGTAAATAAAAACATAAATTTTCTGAGCTCAATATTTTAGATGTGATCATTGCATTGTGTTTACTGCACTCAATACAAAATTTCCAGAGTCTTGTCATGACTCCGGAATTGTTTGAATCTTGTTTTGTTTATTTAAAATTTTTGAAATTTGGTTTGAATTTTTGTCAAACAGGTTTTCAATTCGAGTGTTGAATTTTAGAGCTTTTTCCGAAAGATTTTTTTCGTTGGAATAGCTAAAGTCTTTAATTCAATCTTTCAAACTACCTTTCAATAATCTTTTGAAAGTCTTTCAACTATATTTGCCACAATAGCCCTGTAAATCATTTTTTAAACGGACAATTTTATTGGACGCTCTCCTTACTTATATTAGGAGGCAAGGTTCGGGATGAAGAATTTATGGAACCCGTTAAGTCATGGGTGTTAGTGTTATTATTATTATTTTATTATTGTATTATTATAAATTATCACAGAACAAACAGTATACAGAATGCGCATCTGGTGTAAAGAAAATTTTCTTTGCGGGTTCCAGCGGTAGGGCCCGGTTGTCGATGTGGGGGGAAGCAGTAAAGGAGACGAGAACACACAGAACGTAAACTGAGAAGCTGTGAGAGCGGTGTATGAAAAATGATCGAGCGATCGCCTAGGCGCATAAAAAGGGTGGTAGCACTACAGAAAAGAAATTCAATGGATTTTATTAGTTCTTTTGGTCTGCTTGTAAAGCATCAGTTGTAAAAAGTTAAAATGGCTACAATGAAAACAAATATATGTGTAAAAATGTTGGAACAACCAAGGCGCATTAAGAAAGTGATAATAAGTGGAAAACTATTGCTACAATGTCGTGCCAATTATCAAAGAAAAAAGTTTAATCAGTTCTGGTTTTGCAACCACCTATTAAATTTGCCTTGCCGATCGCTTTGTCAAATTAACCACCATTTCAATGCGCACGAGTAAATCCAAGCTGCGCTTGTTGCGGAAACCAATAACATTGCGTGTTGTTGTCGAAATGAGATTAAAGCACAAATCCATCGAATCTATGCGTTTACTCTCTCGGTTCCGTTTACATTTTTCTCACCTTTGTTGCTTCCCGCTCGCGTCTGAACTAAAATCGCAAAACTATTTCAGATGCGCCTTCTGTATATTCTTGTAAAAAACTACAAATACTGTGATACCCCTGTGGTCACGTTGTGTGCTTTAAAATGAGGTTTTGTCTGTACACGTTGTGTCGAATACATTATTAGCTCAAATATGTGGCAACAGTGAAAATTCATCCATTACACGGCAACCTCAGCATGGTCAAGCAAGCGAAGCCGCTGGATGTTAATTCGCTGTGTACATATCTTTATACAACTCATACAGTGTTCATGCTTCTGCGCCATAAAGGAGCACGGACGAAATAAATGTCCAAGTTTTGCCGGTCGGCAGAGGTCTCTGCTACTCAGTTGCCTACCGAGACTCATTGGCGAAAGTAATCCTTCGCTTTATCTCCAGGCTAGCATCATCGCTGTTGTTTATGGCGGTTACAAAGTAGGCGAACTCCTTGAAAACTTCAAAAGTATACCTGTCAGCGTCGAGGTGAGATCCTTGCTGATGGAAGTCCCTGCATGTATACAGCATATACTTCGTTTGCCCTTGCAAATTCTCTTTCGATTGCCGCAAAAGCAGCAGTGACATCTCAATGTCATGGTGTGTATCGATTCGACTCTCATAGGTCTTTTGCAGCATTTTGCGTAAAGTGAATATCTGGTCGATGGTGGACTTACCAGGTCTAAATCCGTACTGATAGGGTCCAATCAGCGCCTTGGCGAATGGCTTCAATATCTCACGTAATAATCTCGTTAGTACCATATGCGGTGGGATGTAGACTGATACCCTTGTAGTTGGTGCATATTGTTGGATCGCCTTACTTCAACACAGGACAAAGAGCAGAGGACAAGGTTAAAATCGTTGGGCATAGATTCCTCCAGCCATATTTTGCAGATGAGCTGATACATGCACCCAATCAGCTCACCGCCACCGGCCTTGAACAATTCCGCTGGTAGCCCATCCGGCCCTGCAGCTTTATTGTTCTTGAATCACTGGATAGCGACCCTGACCTCGTCAAAGCTGGGCGGTGGCACATACACATCATCATTATTGATTGGTTCCGTCTGGACATCTGCACCACGGGCGATACGGTTCGTCGTACTCCTTTCACAACCTCAGTACACCGTACACCGCAGCTCTCTGTTTTTGTCTCTGCAGAAAGATGCCTCGGGCTTAAAACTTTCCGTCAAACGCTTGGCATTTTGGAAAAATTTTCGGGCGACGTCTCTGAGCCTGCACTCTTCGATTTCCTCACGCTCGCGCCTTTCTTGCATCTAAAAAGGCACCCCACTTCCTCTTGTCCCGGTATTTTTACTGTATCGTGGTGGCGAGCGTAAAATTCGCTCACTGTAGCACGTAGTCGATTGCAAATTTTTTGTTGTTCACAATTTACTGGTAGTGGTTTAGCCAAAAAGTGGTAAATTTTTTCGAAAGTGTACCATTTTTTTGTTTCAGATCTCATATTTTACAAGAAATCCGTCCACCCGTTTCGGTGCTAAAGTAAAAAGCGATTTACCCTAATTCCCAGAATTGAGCCTCACAGTATCATTAAATATTTCGAATTGTGATAAATCCATAAGTTCTTCGATTCCATTATTTTATGTAATCCTTTGATGAAATATTAGATTTATAAATTTAACATTTTAGACAGTTTTTCTACTTGTTTAAACAAATGTTTTCAGTAATTTAGCTCATAGTTATAAGCCTGACAGTCTCACTTCTGGGTTTACGTTACTTTTAAAATTCTAGGAATTAGGGTTAAAGCGCAACGCTGTTCAAGAAGTTTCTAAAAAGGAATTACATTTTCCTTAGTCCGGCAATAAATCATCAAAGTTAAGCCTTTTTCTAGGCAGTTACAGTGATGTTACCCCTTAAGCGGTAAGGTTGTGAGTCAAGTGAGCGTTCTTCGTTATAAGTGCTTTAATAAATTTTTGCTTTCTTATCTTATTTATCTGAAAAGTTGAAAAGTAGTAGTATGCTTGTACAGTTTCTATGTTTTGCTAGTTTAAATTACACGATAAGTCTATTTTTTTAACAGTGATACACGGAACCGTTTGATACCCATATCGATAAGAAATTGTTTGGTACTTATTTCATCTCAATCAGCTCAGTGGTTTTTGCTTGATTGTGGCTCTAAAAAGCAACGTCACATGGGTTTTTATGTGTCCGATCGAATATTCGGTTGCGGCCCAAATAACTGGTTTCGGTTTCAGTTTCGGTCAAAAATAGCCGAAACCGAAACTTTCTAGAATATTTTCTACATTTTGAGTAGCGAGTGAACAGCTAGTTAGTGCAGCCAAGCAGATAGATAGTGAAAGGAGGAGAAGGAGAATTTAGATGCTACCAATGTAAATTCACTTATTTTTTAGAATTTAATATTAAATTATTTAATTTTGAATATTAGCGAGTAAGGTAAGAGGGTTTAAAGAGCTACGAGGGCGGGTCAATAAGTCCGTGACTTTTTGAATTTCCCGCCTCTTAATTGAAATGGCAACACTGCTCCCGTCAACAGTCATCACTCTTGTCTGACTCTTGTCAAAAATTGAACAAGCTGCGACATTTAGTTTGTTTTTGACAGCCGTTAATATCAGACTACCGCGTTGACTGAGAAGAAAATGGAAAAATGTGAATTTCGTGTGCTCATGTGCAGTTTCCATGGCGAAAATCCATGAATTGGGCTACGAATTGCTCCCTCATCCCGCCTATTCACCCGATCTAGCCCCAAGTGACTATTTCTTGTTCCCAAACTTGAAGAAATGGCTCGGCGGAAAGAGATTTGCTTAATGAGCACACGAAATTCACTTTTTTCCATTTTCTTCTCAGTCAACGCGGTAGTCTGATATTAACGGCTGTCAAAAACAAACTAAATGTCGCAGCTTGTTCAATTTTTGACAAGAGTCAACTGACAGATGACTGTTGACGGGAGCAGTGTTTCCATTTCAATTAAGAGGCGGGAAATTCAAAAAGTCGCGGACTTATTGACCCGCCCTCGTATGATAAGAGGTAACACCTAATTTGAATTTTTTGTAAATTCTGTTTAAAGTCGATACCCTAAAATTTTTTAATGTAAAGTGCCACCCCCTAAAAAAATCGCTAAAAACGTAGAAATGCCAAGTCAAAATGCATGATTTAGAAAATGCACGAAGGATTATTGAGCTTAATTTGAACTGAATAGAAAATGACCGAAAGCAAAATTCAAATTGAATGGTAGCGAATAAAACAAATAATTATATGGAAATAAATAAACAAAACTGAACTAATTTATTCCTTATGATAGGATTAGAGAAAAATTGACTAAGAACACTAACCCTTTCGCTATTTTGTTGCCATATGGCACATGCTAGTTTGTGGACGTCTGCATTCTCTATGGTTGCAAGAATACATTTTTTGTTGGTCCTTAGAATAGTTTGAAGTTTTAGGAAAAATACGAAATTGATAAAATGAATATTTAAGTTTTAAGGGGGTCTTCTACCTTGTTGGTTCAAAAAAATCGATTTTATTTTTTTTTGCAGTTTTGTGGCCTAGAAGGTACTAGAAATATAATATTCAAAGGGTATAACCGAAATCTTATTATTTCGGGGTTTTTAGAGTCATCGAATATAGCTCCGCATGCTGTTATCGCAGCGCTCATCGCCACTTTAAATGCAATTTCCCAAAAGTTGTGTTTTTGCAACTGGTTGGCAAGATATCTCGAGAACTAATTGATCAATTAACTAAAGTGATATATCAAAATTTGCGGAAAACATGTGGCTATCGTTTGACACGAGCTTTTTAGATTTTTTTCATTTTAACGATTTTTACAGCTATTCTTGACCTTGAAAACGTAGACATTTTTGTTTGTTTGTTGCCTGTTTCGTGAAATTTTGGAATTTTTCAAAAACCTCGTGTCAAACGATAGCCAAAGTCATAAAGAAACTAAATCATTTTGGTTTTTTTGTTTCAGACGACTTTCATGGGCTGAATCGTGACAACCGTTTTAGTATAAATTTTTCGTAAGGGACATTTCAAGGTCAAATCACGGTCAAACTAGAGACAGTAAAATTTCAGAAAAATTAATGTTGGAAGTATAGAAATAAACGAATTCAATGCAAAAAACCGAACCTTGATTGCATTATTGGTTCCCCTACAATCTATTGTCAAAAAACAGTATCAAAAACGAGGCCACAAGGTAGAAGACCCCCTTAAGAAGAGAAGTATACACGTTTTTTTAACTTTAGATAATTTTTTAATTTGACGTTTTCTTTCAATTTAGTTACTTCTTTACTTCTTATTTTGGCTAAAGTAAATTGAGAAATATTCAATTTTTCGTTATGCGTAAAAATTTTTATGTTTAAGATATTATTACAGTCACAACGATGTGGTTTCTCTCATAGAAAAACACTCTAAAATACAGGGTCCGAGTATAAAAATAAAAAAAAATTTTATGGAATGTTGCTAGTATAACCACATAGAAGCCTAAGACGTAAAATTTAAAATTTTAACTTTCCCCAGTAAAAACCTGTAGCGAAAGGGTTAAATTTATTTTAATGACGATTCTGAGAACAAAAAGTCATTTTACCGATATGGGTTAGGTTGCAGTGACTGCCTCTGTATAAGACACACTTAGGCCTCTTAACGGGCCCGTTGTGATACCACAAATTCCACCCGTGTGAAATGCGTATGAAACACTGTTTTTTCCAACTTGTGATACAACACACATTTCAAACGGATGGGGAAAGGGAGGGGAGAGGATCTACAGTTTAACGCCGAATCCGTTCGGCGATTGGCAGTTTTTTCGTTCACACTTGGAGGTTTTGCCATTACCTGCCAAGAACGCACTTGTGCGATTCTTGTAATTCTCATTCCCTTCATGTGGATAGCGATAGAAGTAGATGAGCGTTTTTCCAGCCCGAGCCAGGAATCGAACCTGGGGCGCTCGGTATGAGAAGCCAGCGCGCTACCCGCTGAGCTATCGAGGCCGGCATTACCGTTATAGGATCACAAAACAATGAAAAAGAGGGATGGCACTTTACAAAGAAAAAAAGGAATTTAAATTAAGTTTGACTTAGTTTTTTGCGCGTATTTAATTTTTTTTTCACCGCAACAAAAACCTTCAGTTTTTATTTTTATATATTTTCTTAACCAAATTTGACATTTTTATTTACCCAGTCCGTGCGTCTTTTCCCTCAAGACCCACATTAAAAATGATGTCATATGTACCTTAAATGACGGTAGGAATTTGTTTGCTTGGTTTGCTAGAACGTCAAAATCGAGCAGTGGTGGCACATTGCAAAGAGTGGCACCTTACAAAGAATTCCCCTAATAATATCCATTTAAGTTCTTCCGTATTGAATGTTCTTCTTAATATTTTTGTATTTATTTTGTTACTTAATTTTTTCAGTACAACTAATAATTGCTACGCCTGGACGAATTTTAGATTTGATGGATAAAAAAGTTGCTGATATGTCGCATTGCAAAATTCTGGTGTTAGATGAAGCTGATAAACTGTTGTCGCTTGATTTTCAAGGCATGCTGGATCATGTTATTATGAAACTACCAAAAGACCCTCAAATTCTTTTGTTCTCAGCAACGTTTCCATTAAGTGTAAAGAACTTTATGGAGAAACACTTACGTGAGCCATATGAAATTAATTTAATGGAGGAACTTACTTTGAAGGGCGTTACACAGTACTATGCATTTGTGCAAGAGCGACAAAAAGTACATTGCCTCAATACATTGTTTTCGAAACTTCAAATAAATCAGTCAATAATATTTTGTAATTCAACCCAACGTGTTGAGCTTCTTGCAAAAAAAATTACCGAACTTGGATACTGTTGTTACTATATTCATGCTAAAATGGCTCAAGCTCACAGAAATCGAGTGTTTCATGATTTTCGGCAAGGTTTATGCCGAAATCTTGTATGTTCAGATTTATTTACGCGGGGTATTGATGTTCAAGCTGTTAACGTTGTCATCAACTTCGACTTTCCAAGGATGGCAGAAACATACTTACATCGTATTGGACGTTCCGGTCGCTTCGGTCATCTAGGTAAGTGTTTTGTTATTCTATCTATTGATAACACTGTGCAACAAAAAATATTTTTTTCTAACATTCAGTAAAATACCAGATTTCTGTAAAATGGGCCGGCTTAACACAAATATTTATTTATTTATTTATAATCCAATCAAAGAAAAAAAAACATTTTAACAGACCATCGATAAAACTAGAATATTACAAAATAATAAATAGGGATCGGAATTATATGCAAGTGCATATTTTTCTGGAGCTTCGGATTTGAACAGGACCAAGAGAGAAACTTTTTATTGAAAAATATTAAGAATAGCTAACATATGCACTGCATATGTTTGCATATGGGCATCTCCAAAAAAAGATCCACAACGAGTGAAAAATTCAAAATTTTAAAAGAAACTGTAAAAGAAAAACAAAAAAATTCTGAACTGCAATGTAAAAGTTTTCTACTAACAACAATCTTATGTATTAAAGAAAGCAAGAGAAAGTGGAGTTCGAAGAACGGAAGTTTTTTGAATTTGCTTCTTCCTGCATCCTAATGTCGCATCCGTTTTCAAAAAAACATTATTTATTGTTGTCATTAGTGGACAAAATTTCCAAATGCAAGTAGCTGTCAGTTTTTAATTAGGTGCATTCTTCTCGTTAGGAAAATATAATAATTGGTTCCCAAAAAAATCGGAACAAAATTTTATGGGTGTTTAAAATTTGTCGCGTCCGTAACCGGAAACTCTGAATATTCGATTGTTTTTCGATTTCCGGTCAGTTTCCGCATTTCTTTCAAACTATTGACTCTCATTGAACAATTTAGCAATAAAATACAACAAAAATCAAAAATATAATTTAGGTCGAGAATTACAGCTCAATCTAATTTGTACGGTATATCGTACAATGGTCCGCAAAGGAGTAAAAATGCATGAAATTTTTTTTTCGTTTAAGTTTTATGAACAATTCAGTTGTTTTTTTGATAAGAAAACATAAATTATAACAACAAAAAATCAAAACGTGATTTCATTTTGATTGAAACCTATATAAATTATATACTTCTATAAGCAATCAATTAAATACAGAATCAACTAAACACCATATAGCTTTGTAGAAAGATACCGAATACAACCGATTCTTATTATAGTAGTGGGAGTGGCAAGTACTCATCTCTAACCTTACATAATTTGTGTCTGCCCAGTTAAACACAAAATCGTCTAGTAATTGTTATTTCTGAGTAGAAATAGTCGAACAGTCGAATTTTATTAGTCATACGATTTAGTGATCAAGCAAACAGAAAAATTCTGTTACCAAATCCATAACTTAAAAAAATGCAAACATCACTTGCAACCTTTGCCTTCCATATGTACGATATATTGTACAAAGCTTTGCAACCCTTGTGGTCATTTGTACGATATATCGTACAATTTTTTAAAAGCTCGGGAAAAATATTTAGAAGCAAAAAATGTTAAATTTAATAAGTTCTATAAATCAACTGAGATTCAAACTTTGAAATTGTTTGGCTTTTTGCTAACCTACTTAATAAGGATTAAAAAGCCGTTTAATAAAACATACTTCGTTCAATAATGTGTGTGACTGACACATAGATGGCGGCACTAATACTAAATCAATATTTTTTTCGAAATTGTGAACCTTTTTAGGCTTACTGTCAAAATTATATGTCAATCCGACCATTAGTTTACAAGTTACAGTGCTTTAAGTGACACTACTTTTGAGTTTTCAAAAAAAATGAATTCAAAGCAATTCCGTGTGCTGATTTATCATTGTTTTTTAATGAAAAAAAATACTGTTCAATGCCAGGAATGGCTTGAAAAACATTATTCGGACTCTGCTCCATCAAAAAGAACCATTTGTTATTGGTATGCCGAATTCAAACGTGGTCGTACAGACACCGATGATATTCCATCTACTGGACGGCCAAATGACGCTGTTATTCCGGAAAACGTTGAAAAAACACTGAAAATCATTATGTCCGACCGTAAAGTGAAAGTGGGGGAGATTGCTGACATTCTAAAGATATCAGCAGGCAGTGTACACACCATAATACACGAACATTTGGTTATGAAAAAGGTGTTTTCGAAATGGGTGCCGCATTTGCTCACACCGGAGCAAAAACAACAACGAATCGATGATTCAAAGAGCTGTTTGGACATGTTTACGCGCAACAAGTCGGAGTTTTTGCGTCGGTACATCACAATGGATGAAACATGGATCCACCATTTCACTCCAGAGTCAAATCGGCAGTCTGCTGAGTGGCATGCAACCGGTGAAAGCCGCCCAAAGCGTCCAAAGGCACAAACATCGGCTGGCAAGGTTATGGCGTCAGTATTTTGGGATGTGCACGGAATAATATTCATCGACTATCTTGAGAAAGGGAAAACAATCAATAGCGACTATTATATAGCGTTGTTGGAACGTTTGAAAGAAGAAATCGCGATTAAGCGGCCCCATATGAAGAAGAAAAAAGTGTTGTTTCACCAAGACAATGCACCGTGTCACAAGTCGATGAAAACGATGGCAAAAATGCATGAATTGGGCTTCGAATTGCTTCCTCATCCCCCGTATTCTCCAGATCTGGCCCCCAGCGACTACTGGCTCTTCGCAGACCTCAAAAAGATGCTCCGTGGTAAGAGATTTGGCTCAAATGATGAAGTAATCGCCGAAACTAACGCCTATTTTGAAGGCAAAGAAAAATCGTTCTACAAAGGCGGTATCGAAAGATTGGAAAAGCGTTGGAATGACTGTATCCCCCCTAAAAGGGGACTATGTTGATGAATAAAAACGAAGTTTGGCAAAAAAATGTGTTTTAATTAGTTAGTCACACACATTATTGAACGAAGTGTTACGTTCGCTGTCAAATAAAAAATCTTAAAAAAAAATTGTACGATATATCGTACAATTAAAAATTTCTACATTTTGCATATTTCTATAAGAGATTAAAAAAAACGTATAGGTATTTGTTGTTGCGTCCGTTTCATTGCAAACTTGCTTATGATTTTGTACTAATTTGTACTAAATTTTTCCAATATATTTCTAAAACTTAGCACTATTTCATTGCGTTAGAACACTAAAAATACATATCGACTCTTTGTTTCTTTCTTGTTTTTGATGTAATTGAAAGCGTGCGAATGTCGCGTCCGTGCCACTGGGCAAACAAAAGCAAAATTGTGTGCGCTCACTTGACACGCGTTGAAATCAGAGGCACAGGACTTCATTTTGGAGGGATATTTCACAACTATCAGGTGCACAACTTTGCTTCCGCCGTTTTTTTTCCAAAATTAAAAGCTTTATTGCGAAAAAGTGCTTACAGATGTATTATTCAAAGTATTGTCCGTCGCTAGCGACAACTTTCTCCCATCTTTCCGGCAATTTTCGGATCCCGGCTCGAAAAAAGGAGTCCTCTTTTGACGCTATCCATGAAGCAATCCATTTTTCCAATTCTTCGAAGGATTGAAAATGTTGATCTGCCAGGCCGTGTGCCATCGAACGGAATAGGTGGAAGTCAGAAGGGGCGACATCTGGGGAATACGGCGGGTGGGGCAAGACTTCCCATTTCAGCGTTTCCAGGTACTTTTTGACCACTTTTGCGACGTGAGGCCGAGCATTGTCGTGTTGGAGGATGACTCACCATTTTCACTCACCACGAAATCACCATTTTTAAAACGTTGAAACCACTCCCGACACGTTCTTTCACTCAGAGCAGCATCACCGTAAGTTTCTGAGAGCATTCGATGCGCTTCAGCTGCATTTTTTTTCGAATTGTAACAGAAAAGTAAAACTTCCCGCAAATGGCGAGAATTGGGCACATAAACGGACATTTTCGAGCGTGAATAATACGAAAACAAGAACAACTGTCACTGAAACGGCGATGACAATTCGTTAGGCACTGTCCACACTCACTTTAAAGGCATTACCATCTATGTATTTCAACCAGCCTCAGCCGGTACAGCCACCTATCGGAAAACGGCGGAAGCAAAGTTGTACACCTGATAATTCTTGTATTTGAGGGGGTTTGAATCACGGCGGCGGGAACTACCGATTGAAACAATCAACAACCAAAAACATTAACACAAGAGCACATAGAGATCACACGCATATTCATATCTCTGCCGACTGCAAGCAGAGAGAGTAGTTTGCGTGGCTTCATCTTTGCTCTCCGGATGTGGCTCTGCTATAAAAACCACTCTCACGTGGCTTTATTGAAAAGCCACGGCAAATTTTTGAAGCGTCACTGATTTGTATGAACGTGAGACATCTTGTAGTAAAATTGTCTTTAGTATTACTATATTTACATTAAAATCGAAAATAAAGGTAATATCATAAATATGTTTAGATTTTATTTGAAGTTTGTCATATTGTGCCATACATATTGGTCTTATTTACTTATGAAAATGCAATTTATTATTTCTTTAAATTGTGACATGCTACAAGAATTATGTTAATGTATTTGTGTTCAGCACGCCCAATTTAACAGAAATCTGGTATCTTACTCAATGTTAGAAACAATTTTTTTGTCACACAATGTAATTTTGTCATTAATTTATAAAAAAAAAATGAGTCTATTTTGTTTGTTGGTCACAACTCAGTTGGTTAGTGTCTAAAACTCAAAACTTAGACTGAATCTTTCACGGAATGTTGGCCTAAATTTAATGGTGCTATTACCGTTCGCGAGTCGCCTGAAAATTGAAGCGAGTCGCTGCATTTCGTATTATGGTTTGCGAGACGCCAAATTCAATTCGCCTAAACTGTCAAAATCAATCGAATGAGAACAAAATTCATATTATCGTAAGCAACTCGCTAGAGTTTCGTTCGCCACAACCGTGGAAATCGGTCGAATAAACATTTCATTCGACAAAATTTGAAACAAATAGAAATGGAGCTCATGTGAATGAACTTCGTATGAATTCGCATGAATTTCCAATATTTTATCACTGATCAGTGGGTCTACATAACCTTCAACTTTATTAGGATTATCAATTCTGAAGTGCAAATGCAAATAATTTGTAAGGCATAACATGGGTTAATTATTTTCATATGTTGCTTTTTGTGGGAAATAGTGCAACTTTCACATCTGGTTCAGCAATTCAAGTCGATTGGAATTGTTCCTGTTGCATCGCCGCATCCTTTGAAAGTTTTGAACATCATCTTTGAAAAATAAATCTATATTGCTTATCATTTTCATACATTCATATAAAAAAAAGCAAAACATTATTTTTATATTGAAATTTGAAGTGAGAAATTACAGCTCTCTCTGCGACAATTTATATCATACGGCGAATGAGTGCGTTCGCCAACCAAAATACCTATAAACATGCGATTCGCCAACTCGGTCGATTCGCCAGATTTGGGCGACTCTCGAACCGGGCACGACTGGCGCCGCTATTTGAGGGTGTCTTTAGATAGATCGACCAAAGTCGAAAATGAGGAATAAAATTTTTCGATATCTCGCTTCGTTTTCGAGATATCGAGGTTCAAAGTTTAAAATTTCGCTCAAAGTTTAAAATTCGCGCTTTTTTTTTTTGCAATTCCAGAGGTGCATACAGTTTTCCCGAAAGCCATAGTTTTCTTGGCAATAAGTTTTTCCCGAGTGGCCGGCCTTCGGCCGGGCGCTAAAAAATAACCCTCATGGGAGTCACCACCACATCAGGCAACAGTCAGGTGTGCACAATATGGCAATATAAGAACTTTGAACCTCGATATCTCGAAAGCGAAGCGAGATATCGAAAAATTTTATTCCGCATTTTCGATTTATTTTCGGTCAATCTATCTAAAAACACCATCAAATGGCGGCGCCACGGAAACCGTAGTATCCCCGCGAACCGTAATAGGGCCCTTAATCTCACTAAACCACATAGTGCGAATACGACCTGACAGGTGTGTGTGGCACTTCCCATACAACCCAAATTTATAATATGGAATATCTTCGGAATGATGGGTCGGACATCATCGAAATTTGGTACAGTACCGTTTAGGTGTGTCGTTTCATTGGTAAAATTTCATAAGCATTGGAAAAGGGGCGTGGCACTTTTCAAGCTGCCCAAGCTACGGAATTATAAGCCGCACATCATTGAAAGTTTGTTTACTGCTGCTGTCGTGCCAGTCAATTATTAAATTATTATGTTTTCACCAATTTTTAAGTCAAGAGGCCTATAGGTTCCTGTTTTTTTCGTAGTCTTTCCGTATACGAACCTTAACTCGTGGTTCACCCTGTTAAGTTTTTGATAAAATAAAAAATACGTGTCGACTTATTTTTTTTAAGTTTGAAATCAACCCGAATTTGAAAAAAATCCCTTCTTAACGAAAGTTAATTTTTCAAGACTTACACTTCCTAAAATTCATGTTTGTAGCTTCAGCGGTTTGACCTGGCTGGAGTGCATATGTTTTGCATATATTTTGCATATTTGCATATAAATCCGATACCTAGTAATAATAAACCTGTTGACAAAATAACATACTTAAGTATGTTATTGCACTTAGAGCATCCTGCGCCTTTTTTTGTGATGCCATTTATTTTTATTTTACCTTACTTTTTTATATTAGTGTCCCAAAAAAATAAAAGTAGTTTTTTTCAAAGGCATACCCTCTTATTTTGTTTCAATGATTTCAAAACTGTTATAAATAAAATTTCACGTATTTAGAACCACGGCAACCCGTGCCGACTTGGATCGAAATATGTCGGTACTTGTTTACTAAGGCGCGCGGGAGCCAACGTGTTGAATTACTTGTTCTTGCTTGTTTGTTTGATTAGTAAACGCATTGTTTTCATTCAGTCAACAACTCGATGGAATTACGCAATTCTTAAAAAGGGATATTTTTCAAAGGGTCGTAAAACATTAAATTACCGGTTTAAAACCTCCCTTAAAGCGCCAATCTTACTATTCGTGAGTGCATTATTTACTGGGAAAAGGCGCGTATACCAACTAAATCTTTACCGAACTGTGTTAAAAAACTAGTTAACTTGCACCAAGTTTGGAGAGATCTGCAAAAAAATTCAAATAAAACTCAAGGCGTGTTTGAGAAGCCTTTGCAAGAGTTTATTTCAAACTTAAATGATTTGTTTGATCTCGCGCATGCCGATGCGCTTAAATTAATGAAGATAAGATGCCCCTGCAGCACCAGAGGGAGCCAGGTCGGCCTGGGCACTTAGCTTAGTGGATAAAAAACTGGCCGAAAAGGATGAAAAGGGTTACGTTAGAAACATTGACGAGCAAAAGCGACGTGATAAATATCTGGCATCCTTAACTCCTTCAACATCTTATGAACCACTACAAGAAAATTCGCCTTTTGAATCTGAAGTAGGGGATTTTCGAGAAAACTTGCCCACCTCTACCGAGAGCGCATAGTCTAACACTTCTATGAGGAAAAATTTCATAACTCCGAAATAAGTAGCAACTTTAGATAAGTGTCAGTTAACCCTTTCGCTACAGATTTTTAATTTGGTTTTGGTTTTTGGCTTCTATGTGGTTATATCAGCAACATTTCATAAGAAATTTTTTAATTTGTATACTCGGACCCTATATTTTAGAGTGTTTTTCTATTAGAGCAACTACATCGTTGTGGCTGTAATAATTACTTAAACATAAAACTTCTTACGCATAACGAAAATTTGATTATTTCTTCATTTACTTCAGCCAAAATTTTTTTAAAAAGGTATCTAAATTGAAAGAGAACGTCAAATTAAAAAGTTATCAAATTTTGTCTGCTTTTTCTACCTTTACTATGTCAAGATATACCATTCAAAAAACGTGTATACTCTTCTCTAAACTTAAATATTCAGTTTATTAATTTCGAATTTTTTCCTAAAACTTCAAACTATTCTTAGAACCAACAAAAAAATGTATTCTTGCAACCATAGAGCCATATGGCAATAAAATAGCGAAAGGGTTAAGTATGCGAAATTTTGTATTTATTGTTGAAGCCACGAAGCGCTTGGACATACATAACACTGACGAATATCCTAGAAGTAAGCCCTCAATTTAAAGAATTCGTACAGAAAAGCGAAAAGAGCGCGCAGAAGCTATAAAACTTGATTTTTAAAACGAGGTACCGGATAATGTAACTGTCCACTGGGATGGCAAACTCTTACCAGCTTTAGATGCACGGTCACAATTAAAGAACTCTTCAGAAAGCGAATAAGCACAGGCAGTTTGGAACACTATGATTGGATGGAATCTTGAAGAAAAAGTGCAGATTCTCTGTTGTGAACTGCTTCCAATACAAGCCGTATTCAATCGACTCAAAATTGATGACAGTTTCCTCAACGAGTGTTCTGCTTCATGGTTGAATAATACCTCGTTTCAATATGCTAAGCAAAAGGGGCTGGCATTGAGAGCAGTTAACGATAGGGCTAGAGGAAAAAAAGCAATTTTTACTACGTTGCGTACAAGAACAAAGACAGGTCCAATCGGACTGCAAAAAGCAAACCTTAAAAAGAAAATTTAGTAAATAATGTTTTTTAATGATAAATACTTAATAAATATTATATACGGGTAAAACAGTAATTCAATTCGCAAAATATATATACACTCATGGACAAAAAATAGGTGTGAGCACTTATGTCAATATTTAGAAAGCGAATTAAAGAACTCAAAGAGGTATTGAAAATGTCCTATTAAAATTTTATCCTTAAATATCCTTGGATTTTTTTTTCAATTTTCTCATTACATAAAAATTGGTTAGTTTTTGCTCGTGTTATTTAGTATTATAATTAAATTGGTTAGCTAGGCCTTAGTCACAGCCTAGTCACGGCCTGCCAGTCAATTATTAAATTATTATTATTAATTAAATTTCATACTGCCAGTCATGTTCGAATAAGTAAGAAGAATAAGTTTCAATGCAACAATAGCTCTGTTTGTATACATATTCAGTAAAAATTTTCCAGAAATTAAAATCAGGAAAGCAAGATTACGCTCCAAAGGATGAAACCATCCAAAAAAGAAAACAGAAATTTGTACAAATTTATTATTTTTAAATGTTTAACTTTTTTACACTAGTGTGACTTGTCGCATTCACAATACACAGGGTAAAAGGGTATAAATAAAAGTTTTAATAGCTGTTATAAAAGTTTTATTTAAGGTTTACAGCTGTAGGCACAAAGAAAAGGGTTTAAATAAGCGAGTTAAAGAAAGAAACAGCTTATATAAAGTTTCATTTAAGGTTTAAAATTATAGGAAAACTTGAAATATTGATATTACTCAGTCCGAATTTGACTTATTTTAAATAATTGTAGAAACTTTCAAATAATAGTAGTTCGGCAATTAAACGCATTTTTTAGTTATATGCCAGAATATTTTATTCTTAGTTTTCATTTCACTTAAAATACGTCTGATTTAATTCCTTAAAATAATATCTTCAATCCCGAAAAAATGGCCATTGTTTCGAAAACGGCTCGACCGATTTGAAAAATAAAAATTTTAGAGTCTTTGGACAAGGGGTTTGGCACTTTTTTGCGATCCCAATTTTCCGCATATCATTGGAACCATAAGTCACACATTAATGAAACTTGGCATGAACTAACCAGTCACACAATTCTACTGGGAGAATAAGATGGGCATTAGACAAGGGGGCGCGACCCCCATTTTCCGCATAGCTTTAGAACTATAAATCGCAGTTTAATGAAACTTGGTCCGAACTTACCATTTAATCGCTCCCTTCGAATGGAAGAATAGGGTGATCATTGGAAGAATTAATTGTGTTAAATAACGTCGGAATTATAAGTCGGATAGCATTGAAATTGGTAAGAACGGGAGTTTCCAATTCGTTTTACTTTCAATAGATTCTTTAACAGTTGCGCCATGCAAAACTGTTATTGATTTCGTGATATTGTGTGAAATTGTCATTTAAATATTATTAGTTATTACTAGGTATCGGATTTATATGCACACAAAATAGGCATGAAATATGCAAAATATATTCAAAACATGGGCTTAGCCAAGGGAGGGGGTTTGGGTGTCAGAACCCCCCTAGCCTATAATTTGCCAACATTTTCAATCACTGAAAATTTGTTTTTAGGCGAAACTAATTTGTTTTTAATAGACCCGTTTAGGCTCAATACAGCGATATGCATGATCTAAAAACTTGTATAAAAGTAGTTTAGTTCGTCGACCGGAATGTTCTTCGGGATGTCGGTACAAGCCTTTTGGATGGTTTCTACGTTCTCAAAACGCTTTTTTCATCGGCAAATGCATTTTTTGAAAACGTGAAAGTCGCACGGTGCCGCATCAGCTGAAAACGAGCAGTGGTTGATGGTTAAAATTCGTAAACAAAAAAAGTCAAAACAAGTGTCGATCGATGAGATGGCATCCTTCGATCGCCAAATGTTCTTGTATGTTCAATGTATGAGATGCTTAACTTTTCAAAGATTTTTGTAAACGTCGTTTACCAATGTCGTTCATTTGGATGACTCCAGGCACTTCCGCCGCCATTTTGAATAAAACTAACAATAAAGATATAATTTTAATTTAGTCAAGTCAATTTCAACTTCTAGCCAATTTTGATTCACTACGATAAATCGAGAGTTTATTCTTCGTGATTTAGCCCATTTAATTTCCATTTGCTAATTAATAATTGACTGGCACGACAGCCCGCTTACGCGAGACTAAGGCCTAGCTTTCCGCAACCACCCGTGTTGTGCGTGTGAATTTGTACGCGGGTGGAAGGGACCGGGACCTACAGTTTTATGCCGGTTCCGAACGGCAGGTTGGGAGCTCTTTCATAAGCAATTTTTACTCTCAGAAGTTTGCCATTTCCAGCTGAGAGGACAACCACCTAAAGAGAAAACGAGTTTTCCCGTTATTTTTTTAGGTGTTATTACAGGCAGTATTTGAACCTGGGTCGCTGCCTTCGACTCGTGGTCCAACGCACTAACCAACTGAGCCACGGCGGCTGCTGATTAAAGGCATTCAAAAAACCTTTAATTTTTCAAAATCAATTTGGTTACGTTATGATTTTGATCATTTCATTTCCATTTGCTGATTCAAGCCTTTCAAAAAAGCCTTTGATTTTTCAAAATCAATTTGGCTACGTGACCCCAAGGCTATATTGCCAGAAACGAGATCTGTGATACGATCTAATCGTTCATATCTAGCCGTCTGCAGGCAAACATCAAATATTTCTTTGCGTGAAATTTTTGGAGTCATTTTCGAAAAATGAAAATATATGTGTATGGGTGCAGCACCTAGGAGGAGCAAAAGATTTTTACAGAATGTATTAACATACAGATCAGGTGTAAGCCTGGGTATAGTCTGGCTTTCATACTAGTTCATATAAGAAAGATTTTGTCTACGAAAAATCTGAAATTTTTCATTATATTTACAAATAAAACCAACGTCTTTGTAACAAAAAATCAGCTCGTCGTTTCTTAAATTGTCAACATTTTAATTACCAACAAATTTTCACAGTCTAGCGTTTTGTTGAGAAAAAAAAGTACAGAAAAATATTGCTTCTGCAAAAAGTTATTAAGCTTTCAAAATGCACTACTTAAACTCGCACGCGCACGTATTTTTATCAACAATTTTTTTCTGTAACGTTTGGAGCACTGTAAACGTCATATGCCCCCGCATATTGATACATGTTTTTAGATTTACTTCATAATTAGACATTTGGCGACAAGGTTGCTAAAAAATTTCCTCGAAAATTCAATGACAATTTCTTTATTTAAATAACCCTAGCTATGCTATTCCGGCCACTGTGCGCTGCTTCAAGTGTTGATCTATGGCAAGAAAAGAAAATTGTTTAAATATATTTAAAAATGAACTTATTTTAAAATAAATTTATTATTAAACGCTACCTGTGCTGCTGACGCTAGATCGGTACTGCATGATTTCGTTTGAAATGGAAAATATTTTGCACTTTTCGCTTTCGCGCTCCTTTTTTTTGCTTCTTCAGAACATGTAAACAGTTTTGGGAATTGCGGCTTATTGCCTTTTAGTGTTCCACCAAAGTAGAATTATGTACAAGCAATTCCTCCGCCAAGTCAGAGGTTGGGAAAAAGTTGTCCATCGTGATATTCACAACCCTATGCAAATATCGATTGTTGAGTCGCATAACGAGATTACGCGCAATTCTAGTTGACCTCAGTTCATTAGGCTGTGAACCCAAATATACTTCGACAGCAAGTGGATAACTGGTTTTGGCGTCAACAAGCCAAAATATTTTTGGCATTGGCCATTGGTGTGGTCGTTGCTTCCTTTAACACGTTATTTTTCTCCATCATTGCCCTCAATAACCGAAGCTGACAAACCAAGTCTGTTGTCATCCGGATTAAGGATCTACTGCAGCTTCTTCGTGGACCTATTCTTCGAAACGTGGATCTGGAATGGAATGGCGCATCATCTTCTCCGAAGACGGACTGATCACTGGGTATCAGTTCGTGGTCGCCACCAAATGTAGTACTTTTCCACCATCATCATCATCATCGCTTCCATGAGCATTAAAATAATTTGCAATGTTGGCCCTAACTATATATTTTGAACTGAGGATCACACGGCTAGCTTTGCTGTTAATGAGGCAATCAATAGGGCGCTTATAGAGCTGTATTTACTTAGCTCTACAAATTTTATTGGCTTTTCTTTAAGGGGTCGTCTACGTACGATTTTCGAGCCTGTTTTTCAAAATTTATTACGAAGGAACGAAAAAAGATATTCACTCACTTTTTTTGTTTATTTAATCGTAATCTTTCAAGAGGCAAGGTCACAAAAATTATATTTCTACATATTCGAGTGCAGGATGACCTTGAAGGTGCCCTCATCAGAATTTTTATATAAAATTTTCCTGCAAGATTTTGGGCCAACCACGTAACCTACAACAAAAAATGAAACTAATCTATAATTGATATTACATCAGCTATGCTTAGACACGAGCTTTTTGTAAAATTTAAAAATCTCGAAATGGTGGACATTTTTGAAAGAAAAGTAATTTTTCCCTTTTTTCAAATGTTTATTGCCTGTTATAATAAAAAAACGATATTTTGTCAAAAGCTCGTGTCTAACCATAGCGACATGTTTTCTGAGCAAGTAAAAAAAGAAATCGAATCGATGCGTGTAAAACTTTTCTTAAAATCGTGCAAGTAAGTTAGGAAAATATGACTTTCGGGAAAACGCGTTTAAAGTTCACAGGGAGCGCGCGGAAACACCATCAGCGAGCGTGCTCAATGCTCTACAGCTCAATAACCGTGAAGAGTTTACCCAAATCCTTTGAAAATAACATTCCTCACGTCTTCCAAATGAAAATTATGTACAAAAAAAAAGAAAGTTTTTTTGGAACTTTATACGTAGACGACCCCCTTAAGCCGGGTTCAAATTAAGAATTTTCCTTTAACCCTTTCGGGACTACTGGGATAATACGTCCCAACAAGTTGTTAAGGCCCCTCAAAATAATTATTCATATCTTGTGACCCCCGCAGAATATTTATTCGAAATATATGTCTTCGGTTAAAGGATGTTTTTAGAATTTGTGAGTATACAACTAAACTTTGTAGTCCCAAAATTAAAAGCATGGGAACATTTTTACTAAGAGTATTTTGGTTTTCAAAATTAAACTCCATCCCGAAAGGGTTAAGTGTTCTTAACTAGTTTTGAGCCATTGTATTTATGTTTTTTTTTTTCTGAAAGTCTTGTACACCATAGACTTAATGAAGTTGAAATTAAATTGCCCTTCTCCATACAAAATATATGAAGAAATATGGGCATTGACTGCTGTAAGTCACGTAAGCGTACTTGCCATATAAAATCCCGTTACTTTCTTATTACAAGAGGTAAACAATATCAAATTTGACTTTCCAAACACCCAAAATTTAACAATAAAAATTAATATGGGCACTCAGTGCCCAACTCACGGTTCTAAGGTTAAAGAAAGTCAAAATAACCGCAATGGTACGTATTTAAGATTAAAGTTACTGCTCATACTCCTACTGTTCCTGCTCGAAATAGAATTAATATATATAATTTAAAGCTGTAATGTATATTTTGTTATTTACATATGATTATCTTGTTTATTTTTTTCTAGGCATTGCCATTAATTTAATAACATATGAAGACAGATTTGACCTACATAGAATTGAAAAGGAGCTTGGAACTGAGATAAAGCCGATTCCGAAAGTTATTGATCCAGCATTATACGTGGCCAATCTGGCAAACAACTCCGGTGAAACTTCTAACAACAATGATCTAAATAACTCTGTCAATGAAGAAGGCAACGTTAGCAAGTGAAATGCTATACAACATTCTTGAGATACTTTTTAAAATTAAATTCGAAAATAGAGAAAATTATTGAATTTTTGGATTTGCACTAGTGTAAACTGTTTCTTTGAATTACAAAATAAAAGAATAGATTCTGTATAAGATTTTATAATTAGTAAAGTTTTATTGGATATCAACAGATATTGTCATCAGATCTGCTGGGTAACAACGGTAAGAAACTTGAAACTTGATCTAATCCAACTAAAATTTTATTTCGTGGCTTTCCTTTTGTTAAAAAAAGTGCTGGCACGAGGCAAAAGGCTGATTTTGAGGTAAACGAGTGGGTGCTCATCGATGATTAAACTTTCCCTATAAAAAGTTGGAACCGCTGGTAGTTCGAGTGTGTATTGTGTTGAAACGTCAAAATACTGTTCCGTTACTACAGCAAGCACCAAAAACAGAATCATTCTGTGTAACTCATCTATTCGTTCATTTAAAATACCATTCTAACTTTTGGTTATAAGCTAATTAAAAAAAAAAAACATTAAGCCACAAACATTTACTTTCATTATCGGTCTGAGCAGATGTTGCAAAGGGGAAACATTGCCACGAAATTTTAATTTTTGGCCGTAAGCAAAAATATTATTTTTAATTAAAAACAGGGACCCGAAATAACAGTTATGATTTTTAAAAAATTTGAAAACGTTGCCCATTTTTAAGAGATATTTATAAATGTTGGACACACACAATAGTTATTTGTGAGGAAAAAAATACTTTTCTCGTCATTTCGTAACTATTATTCGTGACAAATATTGTTTTTGTTGCCTAATAACTATTATCAGCAAGAAATATTTTTCCCATTGCTCGGTAACGTTTATTTTTCGAAAAAGATTTTTTCCGTCATCGCATTGAGTTTTTTCGATAAAAACTTTGAACTTTGACCCCGAGCCACGCCTTTTATGGGCGTTTCCCAGGCAAAATTTTTAGTTTGTTAGATTCAGAAGATTCAGAATTTTTTCACGAGGGTATGCTATACTGCATTTATGCCGACTTTTCTTTGAAAATTTCACATTTAGCTGCGTTTCATTGCCCTGTTTTTGAGCAAGTCTTTTTTATTTGTATGAAAAATACTTCGTTTAGCAGCACTGGAAAATGTTTACGAGTTCAATTACACTATGATCAATAAGTACCGGGACTGTATATTTTAAATTTTCCGCCGTTTTTTTTAGGTCGGTAGGACCTTAACTGACATCTGTGTCAAATTTTGAGCGGGATTGCATCATTAGTTTTTGGTTGGCAGGTGTTAGCGTGTTTTTATACCTGCATCGGGCAACGGCGGAAAATTTAAAATATACAGTCCCGGTACTTATTGATCATAGTGTACACGCTGCACCATCCGGCACACGAAATTTCATTTTTTAACACAACATTTTGGACACAATGTTGTCGTTGTTCTTATTTTTCATCCATAATCTTACGATATGCGTCAAAATTTGGCAGAACACCAATAAAGTTCCAACTTAAAAAAAATAAAAATTTATCGATTGGATAAGCGCGGCAATTAAAAATTCCCGTTATTTTTTGATCATAAGGTATATACGTGGTATAAAAATATTGTATCACTTCATGACACTTTTTTTTGTGAATTTTGAAAATTTTTCAACGGTAACACTGATTCGGCTGCTACTCGAGCCGTACAATAAAAATACGGGGAGAAGAGGAAGAAAGTGAGGTGCCTTTTTAGACCCAAGAAAGGCGTGAGCGTGAGGAAATCGAGGAGTGCAGGACGCAGGAACGACACCCGACAAATTTTCCAAAAGTCAAGTGCCTGACGGATGGATTTAAGCCAGGACATCTTTCTGCAGAGACGAAAACGGAGATTTGGTTGCACATGCGCTGGGTATACCGAAGTTGTGGAAGGAGCACGTATCGAACGAACCGTATCGCCCGTGGTGCAGATGTCCAGACGGAACCAATCGATGATGACGGTGTGGATGTGCCACCGCCCAGCTATGACGAGGTCAGGGTAGCTATTGAAGAATTGTTCAAAGCCGGCAGCGGTGAGCTATTTTGGTGCATGAACAGGTCATCTGCAAAATATGCCCAACCCTTGGAGACTTCAGACAGGGCGATCCGTTGTCATGCGACCTCTTCTGCGCAAGGCCGGTGTACATCGCAATGGCACAATCTTTAACAAGAGTATCCAGCTCGTTGCCTACGCCGATGACGTTGACGTCATCGCACGTAATATCCAAGATGTCACCGCTGCTTTCGCTTACTCGAAAGAGAATTGGTCAAAATGGGTCTGGTGGTAAATGAGGGCAAGTCGAAATATATGTGGCAACCACATGCAGACAAAAAGCAAGCTAATGCAACCCTGCTGACTTCACTTCCACTTTTGCTATCTATCATCTTCGTCATCACGCCATTCGGACAGTAACCACGTTTTTATAACCTTCAATTTAACTTCAGCAAGCAATAAAGATTTTTACCCCAACTCTCAGGCTTCATTGGTGACCCCGACGTACACAGCAGCCAAAATGTCTCTGGACGAATCAATCAACGATCCATCGCAATCGAACATTCACATTGCTCGTGAAATTAACATCAAAGCACCGGCATTCAAATGCCTACCGGACGCTTAAGGAAGCCCTCATTGCTCGTTTTTCCAAGTCCAAAGATGCGAACCTTCCTCAACTCTTAGACGGTGAAAGTCTCGGCGACAAATGCCAGCACAACACCTGCGCGGCCTAGTTCCAGACATCGACGAAGAAGTGCTTAAAGCTCGTTGGCTGTCGCATCTACCACCCCAAACGCGAGCTTGTCTTGTCATTCAAGATCAAGCTGACCTCAACAAACTCGCAGCAGCAGCAGACAAACTGCACGAAGTCCTCACTCCACACAGAGTAGCAGCGATCTCAAGCATTGAAGCGCAGGTAGCAACTTAAGCAAAACATTTAGCCGAACTTTCAGCAATTGTAGCACATAACCGCGAGCTGCTGATCGCTCGCGATACACTCCCTTCGATACACTCTCAGCCGACCGCGCACGCCATCCATTTCACCATCAACGGGGCTGTGCTGGTACCACGCAAAATTCGGGCAGAACGCCAATATGTGTACCATCCGCTGCAGATTTCAGGGAAACCCCAACGAGAGTCGCTAGGAGCGGCACACGTCTCTCCTACAACCTCACGCCGCCTCTTCATAAAAGACCTGACAACAGGCATCTCATTTTTTATTGATACAGGCTCTGACCTCTCAGTTTTTCCATACGACAAGCCAATGTGCGCAGGGAAGTCCATCGGCTATCAACTGTACGCAGCTAATGGTACTGTGATTAACACATATGGCTGCACTGTCCAAACACCGAACTTCGGGCTACGCAGGGATTTGACTTGGCGTTTCGTTCTAGCAGATGTTTCACGCCCAATCATAGGCGCTGATTTTCTAAGCCATTTCGGGCTTGTCGTTGATTTAAAACACAAACGTATAATTCACCAACACACCCAGCTTTATTCTAGCGGGACCACTCTTTTTGTAACTCCTTGCTCCGTAAAGACCATGCAACTCAACGAATCATCTCCATTCTGGAAACTACTCTCGCAATTCCCAGAGATAACCAAATCAGGCGGGGCGTTAAAGAACGCCAAGCATAAAACTCAACACTTCATAAAGACACAGAGGTACCACCTGTCACAAGTAAGGCGCGAAGGCTGGCACCCGACAGGCTTGCAATCGCCAAGGCTGAGTTTACCACACTTGGGATTGCTTGGCGATCTAACAGCCCATGGTCCTCACCACTACACCTAGCTCCAAAGAAATCTGGCGACTGGAGACCCTGCGGAGACTACTGGCGCCTGATTGACCGCACAATACCAGATAGGAACCCTGTAAGATATCTAGAGGATTTCGTCGCTAATCTACATCGGAAAACTTTGTTTTCCACCACCGACCTCGTGCGCGCTTTTAATCAAATACCCGTCGCGCCAGAAGATGTCCAAAAAACAGCCATAATAACGCCGTTTCAAGTCAACACTTGGAACATTTATTTTGTTTAACCGTCTTCAAGATAAAGGCCTTACGATAAACGGCTCCAACTCAGGTATTAAACCATTAGAAGAACGAGTCTCAGCAAGTTTAGAATATCCTAAGCCATCGACAATAAAAACATTGCGTTCCTTCGTAGGCACCATTAACTTCTACCGAAAATTCATAAAAAACGCTGCGCAACTGCTAGCTCCGTTCAACAAACTATTGAGTGGGCCAACCATCAAAAGCACACACCCCGTCGTCTGGACAACCGAACTTGAGTCGGCATTCGTGCGTTGTAAGCAAGCGCTAGTAAATGCGACGCACCTGGCACACCTTAAAAGCGACGCTGAATGGGCAATCTTCACTGACGCATCCCAGCATGCAGTAGGTGCTGTCCTACAGCAAAGAATTAAAAATGCTTGGCAACCACTAGCATTTTTCAGCAAGAAACTAACTGAACGTTCGTCTGAGTTATCAACATATCAACGTATGATCGAGAGCTGCACGCAATATACGAGGCGGTCAAACTTTTCAGGCACGTTTTCGAAGGTAGGCACATTACAATTTACACAGATCACAAGCCGCTGATTCATGAGTTTAAGCAGCGACTAGACAAAGCCTTACCGTGGCAACTTCGCAGATTAGATTTCATTGGACAGTTCTCAACTGAAATTAAACACATCGCAAGCAGCGATAACATCGTGGCAGAACCTTGTCCCGCCTGACGCCATATCATCCGCGATATCACTCAACGAACTCGCCTCTCAACAGCAAAACGACGACGAACTTCAAAGCTTGCTCAAGAATCCAAGCTGCTCATTAAACCTCCAACGCGTTCTGTACAAGGATGCAAACATTACAATATATTGTGATGTCTCAACTAGGAGAATACGCCCTTACGTACCGAAAAACCTTAAGAAAGCAAGTTTTCCATTCACTTCATTCGCTTTCTCACCCCGGACAACGCGGTTCGAGGAAGCTCGTTGCGGAGCGCTACGTGTGGCCATCTATTAAGAAAGACTGCCGCAACTGGGCCAAAACTTGCATTCCCTGCCAACGCAGTAAAATCACCAGGCATAACGTCTCTCCAATTGGACCAATTGGATTTTCAACCTCCAACCCAACGCTTTCAGCACATCCACATCGACTTAGTAACGCTGCCCCCTTCAAGAGGATGTGCACAATGTCTCACAATCATCGATCGCTTTACGAGCCCGAAGCAATTCCCTTGGATGATGCAAGGGCAGACACGGTCACGCGTGCGTTCATGCTTAATTGGATCGCTCGATACGGTATACCAGCTAAGATCACTTCGGACCAGGGTGTACAATTCCAGTCAGAGATTTTCAAAAAACTTAATGAGCTCTTGGGTTGAAAGCATATCACAACCACAGCGTATCACCCACAGGCAAATGGCCTTGTTGAAAGGCTTTATCGATAGCTCAAGGCGGCGCTGCTCTGTCACAACGAATCATGGTACGACGCCCTGCCGGCCGTTTCGCTAGGCTTGCGATCGTCTTGGAAAGAAGATATCAACTCTACTCCATCCGAACTAGTTTGTTAAGAAACAATTTGTTTACCTAGAGAGTTCCTCGCTCCCTCCTCACAAGAAACTAACGCACTCGACCTGGTACAAATTTTACGAAATCAATTCCAGGGCTTGACCCCTGAACGAATGTCGCGCCAGGCGAAGCATCCCGTTTTTAAATTCAAGGATTTGAAGCACACCAGCCACGTCTTCGTCCGCCGCGAGCAAATAGGGCCTTCATTCTCACACCCATATTACGGAACTTACAAAGTCTTAAACAGGCATAGCAAGTACTTCACAATCCCCCTCAACGGAAAGGCGTGTAACGTTTCCGTCGATCGACTGAAGCCTGCGTACGTCGAAATGAACATTGTAGACAGTCCGGGCTGCGACAATAGTGCTGCGACGAGGGAAGAGAGCGGTACAGCTTCGAAACCCAAAAAGGTCGTACCATGGCACAATAAACAAGGTAATAGCATCCCGCAACACCAAAAACCACATGTATTTTGTTGGTAGGATCGTGTATCGCTACTGTCAAATTCAGCTGTCATTTTCCGACGAAAGAGGGAGAAACTGAAAACAGACAAAAGTGATTGTTGCCAGACGGTGCTGTATTTGAGTGAAAAAACGGGAAAAGTGCTCAGGTCAGTTGTTTTCAGTCAGGTATTTTCATTTCAACCGATGCGGCAACACCGCACCACTGCTGACACCGACGATTTTGACAGAAGCGATACACGATCAGCCGGTGGCTTGCTATAACCTTGTTAGTTGAACCATGGGTCGTACGTTTTGCAGCTTAATATTTTTTTTCGGGAAGGGGAGCCATGTGGCAACCACATGCAGGCAAAAAGCAGGCTAATGCAACCCTGCTGACTTCACTTCCATTTTTGCTACCTATGATCTTTGCCATCACGCCATTCGGTCAGTACCCACGTTTTTGTAACCTTCAATTTAACTTCAAACAATAAAGATTTTTACACCAACTCTCAGGTTATGCGGAATGCTCCCAGGGACTTTTGAAGTTGTTAAGGAAGTCGTCTACCTTGACACCGACATAAACAGCTTTTATGTCAGCCTCAAGGTAAACTTGAACTCTATAGGACGCTTGTTGTGCGAGCTCCTCTATGATGCAGAAGCATGGACACTGTCGCGTAATGACACAACGGCTCTTGGGATGTTCGAGAGGAAGGTACTTAGCAAAATCTTCAGCCCTGTTCGTATCCAGCAGCTGCGCAAGCTTGGCCATGTCTGCCGTATGGACGATGAAGCTCCGGCGAAAAATATGTTTGATGCGATAGTTGGAGGTCGACGGCGAAGAGACAGGCCGTGTCTCCGGTGGTAGGACCATGTTAAGGAGACGGAGACTTTTACGATAGGTTTCTGGTCATACGACGCAGTACGCTGTAATGATTTAATCAGCATATCTTATTTTCCTGGATACCAGAAACATCAAAATGAGTTTTACAAAAAAATAAAAAAAAAATACTTACTTGCTTACTGAATTCCAATCAACTACGATTTTATTAAAATTATGTTCCTCCTTTGTAATTAAACATCTGTTCGTTAAGGATATTAGTAAAAGGGTTTTAGCTCGACGAGGAAAACTACCAGTCATAATTGGAAAACGATTCATCTGCCTTCTTCGCTAATTCTTCCTCACCGTACAATATGTTAGAAAACAATTCGGCAAGGCATATGATTGCTTTTCTTCTTGAATAGTGGCGTCATTTCTGTGATTATCAGATCAAAATGTCAGTCTTATAAGAAGTTATTAAAATCTTCCGTTATTTTGACCATGTTCCCAGAAATATATGCTTTGTGCTTTAGGGGTCCCTTTAGATAGTACTCCTAACGTTGTAGTTGTAAAGCTGTTCGATGACAGTGGTCCCATGGATCGATATTTTATTCATTGTAGTGGTCATCGGATGCCATGAAAAATTTAGAGTTATGAAATGTGTTGCAATTTATCTGCAATTGTTTCTAATAAGTGTTTTTTGACCATACTGCTTGCTGACACTGTGCAAGGCACTGTAAGGAAGGAAAATTAGCATACTTCGCATACTTTTAGTGGCATACTTTTGGGGCATAAAAATTTCGCAATAACATTCACAAAGATGACTCGCGATGATATGGACATTTTTAGTACGAATAAGCTTGCGTTGAGGTGGCCGAACTAATTTTCGTAACATTTGGTGTCAGAAGTGGGATTGTGCTGATTATATTAAAACAAGGAAAACAAAATTATAAAACGCAACCATGCACAGTTGTTGCTGCGCGCTGGAGTAAGAGGTGTGAATTGTTTTCGGATTCCACAGCGGCAACAACTTATGCATGCTCTTTATTCTCGCAGGTTCCCACGGCGCAAATATTCTATTCTTCTTCTTCTTGATGTATTCTTCAAAAACAGCTGTGGTTTTGTTCTGGAACCGATTTGCCATGAAATTTTAAAAAGTGTGCTCAATGTTGATGGCAAATATTTGAAATGACATGCATATGCCCAAATCTTTGCACGTTATCCTGAACTGCCGTAATGTGTTTTGCATTTTTTTACTTCCCTGTTGTAATCACCTTGACACAAATTTTTATATACGGTAAATTATTTGCTTATGTAAATATACATAATATATACATATATATACATTTTTTCATAGGTTAATAATGTTGAAGAGGTTGGTGATCCAAATATGGAAGGGGAAAAGGAAACAAAAGGGTTTTTCACCCGAAAAATGGGCGAATTAGTAATTATGGCGAAAGAGATGTCAAAGTGCATATATAAAGATATTCTCACAAAATTTCGTATTTGAGATTTCTATGTATTATTATTATTTTATTTAGTCTACAATATCAAATATTATAGCTAAGGTTAGAGTCCTAGCTGCCAGGGCCTCTAACTCGATTTTAACTTAATTTGTTACAATCTATATACACCTAAGTCTGTTTTTACACGGTAGATTGGTTCCAGAAGAAGCCGTGTAAAAAAAACCGTGTAAAAAAAGACATTGATCGTATACAAAAATGGGTGATTTGTTCCTAATCTCTAAAACCTATTAAAATTTCTTTACCAAACACGTCTTATTGCATTGACAGTTCACAAAATATTAACACGTTTCAATTGCTCTGACCAGTAAATTTTATTGTATGCACATAAAGGGAATTCCCCTAAATTAGTGCTATTCACATTTGCTTTGACCAGTAAAAATTGCTTGTACGCGCTAAAAGGGAATTCACTTAAATCTTTAAGCTAGTGTTCGCAAACTATCGATAGCACTATCGATACTATTGATGGTTTCAGACTTTTTTCTTTCATAAATACTTTTTTGTGATATGAACATACTTCGCAAAAATTAAATTTGACAAAAAAAATTTAAGTACATAAAATTTCAAATCGTGCTAAATGGAATAAAATCGTGTAAAAAAATTAAAAATATTCAATTTTCAAACCGTGTTATATCAAAACCGTGTAAAAAAAGACCGTGTAAAAACAGACTTAGGTGTATATCACCACTACCGGATAACCTGCCTCTTGAAGCATTGTGATCGCATTGTTCAAAATAACTTTCGTCATTTTGCAATCGTATGCATAAAATACGGGCTGCTTCCATGACGATTTCAGTCCTCTTGCAATGATCATTTGCACGTAATTGCAAGGTGTTCGCACGACGTCAGAAAGACTGTCGTACTCGTAGACGGATTCGACTTTCATCTCGTCGGAGGGGAGAATGCAAAGTCGATCCTCCAGAGGTGCCTCGTTTACGCTTCGCATTACACTTATGGAAAAGTGTAATATACCATCATCAAATTTTAGGTTTTGAAGCCATTTCGCCACAGTGGACTCGAGTGGCAATGGAAACCCGCTCTTGAGTAAATGCATATACGCTCTCGGTCCCGCCGAGTGCAAGGCTATGGCCGACGACATGTCGCTCCACGTCCAATGAGTTTTCGTCATTGGAGATTCAATTTTACGAAACTGGCCATCCGTAAAAAGAGACTTGACTTTACACCGAAAGTTCTGCAGCTCAGCTACTTGAGCTTTTGCAACCTCTTTTTCTAGGATGGCCACCTGGTGATCAGCGTTTAAGCTTACGTAGCAACTACATTTGTTAAAAACAACAAAAAACAAATCACTGAGATACCGGCCGCAGTGCACAATCACTACAATATACTCACTCTGTCTGCGTTGATGCGTCAACGAAAGTAACGTCGGCGTTTGGTTCATTCCAAGCATTGATGCTTTCAATTGCCATTGGAACAGCATCAATGGCAAGCTTCACGCGTTTCTGGTCGGATCCAGACACGAAGTCGACACTCGAAAAGTGCAAAGCACAAACTTTTGCTCCATGGTTTAAATTCAAACCACAGGCCGCACTCCAGGCTAATTTTTTATTTTCCTCCTTCGGGACATGAAATAAACTTACGCCTTCATGTGCCCACGTCTTGTGGCATAGCGCATAGCTTGATTTGGGCATTATACATTATTTTTTCAAATTCGCACAACAGTTATTTTGACCAAAATTATTTTGAATTTGAATTTCAATTTGATTTTGTTTACGAAAAATTAAAACAAACAAATCAAACAAACAATCGGCCTTTTTTGGCCGATTCCACGGCCGTTTCTGGTCGATGATGCATCGGCCTATTTTTCTGCTTTCATTTTTTGTACCAACGGGTTCTTATACCCCTTTTCAGAAATGTATTTTTACATACTGTTTAATATACATGTTTTCTAGAAATGTTTG
Source organism: Melieria omissa (assembly GCA_963971225.1). Taxonomy (NCBI): domain Eukaryota; kingdom Metazoa; phylum Arthropoda; class Insecta; order Diptera; family Ulidiidae; genus Melieria; species Melieria omissa. The sequence continues at coordinate 118,257,461 of OZ020267.1, forward strand.
TTTTTAAACTAGGTATTCTTAAAAACACAGATTTTCTCGAAATGTCTATGCAGTTCGTCTCTTAATGTGAATATCAGAAGAAGAGGCATCTAATTTTTCAATCTTATCTTTCTTTTTTAATTGGAAGCATTTTTTAACAGGCTTTTTATTTTTTCCAAATTTGTTTTCTAACTTCTTCCCACTGCATCTATACAACGGGTCGCAAATTGAGAGAACCAATTTTGATATAAAAATCGTAATTTTATGGGATTTCAATTCTTCGACAATTTCACTCTCAGGAATGTTGTTCAGACATGGAGCAAATACCGTACCTTCGACTGGGTTCAGTGTCTCGTAGAGTTTGCAGGTTATGTGGCAGATGCCTGGTTATTCTTTGCTTTTTATGAACTTTTCTGTGATGATGTTGGACTTAACCAACAGCAGGAGATTGCCATCGCTCAGGGTCGAAATCGTGATTTTTCCTTGCTTATTGAGTTCCGTGCTCGATGGACGGCGAAACAGGATGATTCGCTAAGTGGGTTTGCGTTGTTCTGCGAGGAGACCACTACAAATTTTGGATTGTGGCGTGGAGTAGTCGATAACTCGGGAAATTTGATCGAAAGTTTTTGAAGGGATATTTTCTCCTTAGCCTAAGGGCTGTCCGCAAGGAGAGAAAACGGATTTTCCCCGAGATTGGGTGGACCGCATAGAAACCGGAATAAAAAAGTCTTCGGAAAACGAATGTCAAACAAACAAAGTGAATTTACGTGACAGAGAGCGAATAACCGTAGGAACGAACTATGCACTGACGTCTGCTCGCACTGAGTGATAGTCGAAGACTGATTTGTATGTAAAACTGAATCGCATATCTAAATTTGAACAAAATCGCCCAGCTGTATCATATAGCTGTCATAGGAACGATCAGTTAAAAATGTGTCGTATTTTTCTAACTAAATATGGAGCATTAAAGTTAAAATACGATTTATACAAGTGCTAAATTTTATGTTAAAGCTATGTTTTCAGGTTAAAAAATAAATGATGAAAATTTGTAGGTATTCTGCGATCGATACTGCTAAGAGGCTCATAGAGATGTATCCATAGTACTAACTTCCACCTTCCGTTCTTCCGTTCATAAAGTTTTAATTCACGCTCCGTTTTGAGTTAATAAAGTACAACTTTTGAGCCCATTACTTTTTAAAACCATTATTTTCAACAACATTTTTTTTGGGGGCTTGAACTCCCCAAAACCCCCGGGTGCGCCTCTGAGCCTGTATATATTTAAATTTTGTCGAACAAAATCTTGGAAACAATAAGTTTTTCATAAAAAAAAAACAGGAACAAATTTTTTATCATACAATTTCCTAACAAGGAGACAGGCGTATAGATGTCCGACCCCGCCCATTTTCACACGAAATCATTGCCACATTTTCGGAAACACGTGACCAAAGATTCAAGCTGATATCCCTGCTAGAAGTATTTTTGACCACTATAATCATATAAGTTCGACCACTGTGCACCGCTGACTTTTTTTTCGTTTGCCAATAATGTGTATCAATGCTACTCGCCTCAACAACGAAAGCAGCGTTCATCGCCATGTTTAAAAACTGGCACAGTGGCGCACTAGGATTTCTTTTGAGAGGTGCTTACGTCCACAACTTTCAAGCCCAATGCTAGTTGAAACAATTTTTGGCAACTAAATCTTTTGTAAGATACAAATATTTGGGAGGGGTTCGAACCCAAAATATTCATCAATTGCGTGGGCCACTGAACTGGCGTAACAGCAGCGAGAATACGAATGAGAACAGAAGCGACTTCTACTTACACGTTACGCTGAAGTTGCAGAGAATTCTGCTGTTAGTATTATTATTATTTATTTATTTATTATAATTAAAATTACAATAAATTATCAGCACTAGCTACCAGGGCTATCGGCTTTCTGCTGTTAGTAACAGACGGTTCTGCTGTCAATAACAGAGGGTACTACCAGCAGTACCCGCCATAGAACGCGTTTGGTTGTTTAAGATGCGCGTTCTATATTATTTCATGTTCATTGGTATGATCAATCTCCAGCTGTAAAATTAATTTCCTGCAGATGGATTTTGGAAATTGTACAAAACTGCTCTCTTAGAGCCTATTTACACGAAGCCTTTTTCCCCCTGCGTTTTTTGCAACTCTCTTTTGAAGTTGCTGCGTAAATCTTCATGCATTTACATGAAGACTTTTTACTTGCAACTTTGCTTGGCTTTTTGGACGTTTAAGCGGCCAATCTTCTTTCATTCACATTTTCGCGTAGTTTTTGATATTCTCATTATTAAAAGAAAAATTGATTTAAACAAAGAAGAAATTATTGAAAATATTTTAGAAGTCACTGAAATGGCTATTAACTGCGCAAATTTAAATAATAGGGAAGATGTAAATATAATTGTTAGCAAAGCGTCCGGCCGGTTTGAAATTTGAAGAAAAGTGCGAAAAACAGCAAAGCAAATGTCAAAAAAACCCCTGGAATTCGCTGACCGTGCGTGTTTGCCTACCCCGCTGACTTCTCACCACCTCTCGCCCACAAACTCGCCACGCATGACTTTTAACGCAGGGGGAAAAGCCCTCGTGTAAATAGGCTCTTACATAGCGAAAGATTTTTTGTTGCAAAAGGTCTCGTTGTTACCGTCTCACACGCCACTCATAATTTCAAGTTATCACGCTCATGTACATATTTTGTTTGAATTTGTTACTCGATTACCTCCCATTAACGCAGTGTGGTCCCGTTCAGAAGAGTTAAAGTCTGTAGGACCCTGCTTTATCAATTTTTAACTTTGTAGTAAAGATTTCATTCGCTTAGTAGCAGCTTTGAAAATATGACAATACTTACATTTTTCCACATTTAACTTACCTTCTTTTGGTAAATAGTTTGCATCCAGTTAACATTATCTTAGCGTTTGTATGCAATGTTCTTGTATATACATAGTACATTTCGATTATCCAGAAATGGTCAAGACACAATTCAACCAATCGAAATTATTATCTATTTGTAATGCTATAAATTAATTTAATAAACAAAAATAATGTCACATAACCCTAAAAGACTTCAAAAAATAAATTTAAATTGATTCATACATAATTTTGCTTAGCAATTTTTATGTAAGTCTTATTTTCACGTTATAAGAAACCCATAACAAAAAAACGCTCTTACATTCATATATAGGATTGCTATTAACAATGTCACTTAGTATTACCCTAAACGTTGTGCTAATGACAATCAGAATTTAGAAGAATACTATGCAAATTACTGAGTATTTATACTTTAAAACGTTCTTACGTAACTCTATTCAACAATGCAACATTGTTTGCCGGGTTCGGACAAAGTAATGACGGGATGAATGTACTACCAAAACCAGTTTTTGCGAAGTGAGTATATCGATCTCGGAAATTTTTGTACTGAGTTGTATCGTTTGTTGTTGGATATCGCGTCTTACTAGCTGTAATATAGACACAAAACCACTGCTAACACACTAAAATATAGAAACAAATTTTCGGCAGGAAGCGGCAACCCCTTGACTAAAAAATTAGTAATACTGTTATACGATATTTGTACTGACATTATTTACGTTTTCACTTTACCGCTATCTTTCGAATGAAATTTGTGCAATAATTTGATTAACAAGTCAAATTTTGGTGCGTTTTGTAAATTGCAAAAAAATGTATTAAAAAATTAAAATTTTATTGAAAGAATCATTACATGAACAATTATGTGACATGAAAACGGATCACAAATCATCGGAGAGACGCTTTGCCGAAATTCGAATTCCTTCCGCCAAGTAAGACGATGAAAGGGGAAAAGAGGAAGAATTAAAGGAGAATTTTCGTAGCATAAGTTCGGAATCGTAGGAAAACTATTAGTTCCTCTGCCACAATAACGCACCGGCGCACGCATCCCATCTTGTACGCGAATGTTTGATAAAAACAATGATAGATTATTATATTTAACCAAAGAAGACGCATCTTCAAAAATGTTGCAAGCGTGTTTGTTGACGCGGGGGAGAAGAAATGAGCGGAGGCATAGGTTGCGGGAAATTTGCTCGCAGTCAACAGTTTGCGAGAACGCAAACAGTTGCGCTTGACAACAGCAAAAAGCAATGTTGTTCGTGTATATTGAAATGGTGGTTGTTGTGGCGTAGTGATCGCTCATTTTTTGCATGCATGTTTATTGATTTCGTTTGTTTTTATCTCGCTAATGTTTTTGTTGTTGTCGTTTATTGGGTGTATGCTTTTATGTGTTGCCGATTGGTTTTGCTGCACAAATTTCTGTAATGTTGATTCCAATTTAAAATGTTTACAAATATTTTTACGTGGCGAGTTCGAAGTAAAATTATGTGTTTATATTTTCACATGATTGATTACAATTTTGAGAATATGGGAAAACTACGTAATGAACTGATGGGCATATTGACTTAAAAATTCGTGAAAACACTTGAAATCAAAAATAATTAGATACGAGTTCTAATTTTTTTTTTTTTTTAATCGAAATCTAACGGGCAAACCAAGGGTGAAAATATTGGAAAACATAATTTAATAGGTCCTATTGGCATTCAATAGGGCGAAAGCACTACTAAAGCACTAAATAAAGAAGTAAATAATAAGACAAGTATTTTGTCAGAAAAATGTTATTACGGCATGCCTACGTTTAAAAATAGTTTAAATATTCTACACCTGAATGGTTCCATTGCGAATGATGTGACAAATTTACAATATTAGATTTTCTTATTTTAGTTCTTTTAAACAAGCATTATATGTGGGCCGTAAAAAAAATTCCAAAGAACGGACGGAAAGTTATTACGGGCTAATAAAAACGTCTTTCTTTCTTTCCAATTTCCTTTTGATTTAATTGTCTTTGTTGATTACTTATTATTTATTTTTTAATTGACTGTAACGATCATATAGGTCACCATGCCAGCCATATTTTATTTTCTATGATTTTGCACACACAGTCGGCAGTGAGTTCAGGAGCAATATGAGACGCCGTGCAGGCTTATAGAAGAAGAACAAAAGCCAGCCAGAAAATAGAAATCGTTTTACAATTTCAGCTTTTCGCCAGCGCAACAACAAGAACAACAGCACATAGTCTTCCTCCTCTTCGCATAATTGTGCGAGAATAAACGAGTGAGCACAGACACGGCATTCGTGTTGCCATGATTTGCGCTCAGAGCATTGTGTTCTCATTTCAAGTGTTTCCTCTTGTTGTCTACCCCCCGCATCCTGAAGACGGGTGGTGATATCAGCACCCTCATTTAAATTTGTGCTTGTGCCCGATGCACACTCTTTATGTTCCATACTTTTTGAAGTAACTTAAGATGCGACATTTCTTTTTTAAATGCAAAAAGCCTGCTCGACGCATACTATCGCAGAACTCAAAATAGTATTGAAAGTTTACCATATTAATTTTTGTTTCGCAGTCCATTTTTGCGTTTGCTGTGTGTTCATTTTGCAGTATTTGCTTGCATCAAACACACATAAATGTATGCAATATATCACGACTGCATACCTAACTGGCATCAAGACAGTAGTGATAGAGCATCACTGCTTTCACATAGTTAAAAAAAAATAAAGTTTCCGCTAACGAAAATATATTTCGCGAATTTTTTTTAATTGAAAACTGTGATCTAAGTACATCACAACAAACATAACTCGCGTTACAATTAAAATTAGTTAGACCAGTAAAACAAGTTAGTTTACAATGCTTTATCTAAAATTTTTTTTCACGGCCCAAATTCTTGCGTAAAAGATGTAAGGTAAGAAAATTTAGGATTTTTAATTTATTATACCAGTATACTGGGATATACTCACTCATATACAATACATACATATGTAGTACTTTAATATTGGCAGTAAGTACATTCGCCAACATCACAGTACAGCTATAGTGAAATATGGATGAGAAAGCGTATAAACGAATGTACCTTGACAAATGTGAAAAGACGAAAGATTGTGAAGCAAAACCAATCGGCAACTTCATATCAGTAAACAAGGTCGTAGAGAAAGGCTACACCGTGAAATTCGATGCAAGCAAGGCCACAGTAAGAGAAAAGACAGGCGCAATACTTCTACAAGCTCAAAGGAGGGACAGCTTATTCGTCATCAGAGGCGGGACAGAGAAGGCGTATTCAGCAAGCAGCAAGGACGTAGCTTGGCACAATCGATTTGGGCACCTAAATTTTAGGAGCCTATACACAATTTCTCGTAACCATCTGGTGCATGGCATGCAGTTAAACGGACACGTCGATTCAGCCACAGCTAAATGCAACACTTGCATGGTGAGTAAGATTCACGTTCTACCATTTCCCGACGAATCAAATACGAAAACGAAGGACTTGTTAGAACTTGTGCACTCAGACGTGTGCGGGCCGTTCCGAGTCAATTCCGTGGGAGGAAGAATCAAGATACTTCGTCACTTTCATTGACGACTGGTCGCGACGTATTTACGTATATTTTATGAAGGCCAAGAGCGAAGTCTATAAACATTTCAAAACATTTAAGGCGCAAGTAGAACGCCAAACCGGGCGCAAGATTAAGGCGATCAGGTCAGACAACGGTCGCGAGTACGTCAATGCTGAGTCGATGCGTACCTTCAGGCACAAGGTATCATTCGGCAGTTGACAGCGCCGTATACTCCGCAACAGAATGGAGTGGCAGAGCGGGCAAATCGCACATTAGTAGAGATGGCTCGTTGTATGCTTGTGCATGCTAGTGCAAGCCAACGCTTATGGGCAGAAGCAGTCAACACTGCAGTCTACATCAGAAATAGATGTCCATCGAAGAAGTTGGGGGACAAAACCCCATACGAGATCTGGTTGGGCAGAAAGCCCAACGTGCAGCACTTGCGTACATTTGGTTCGATTGCAGTTGCATTAGACAAATCACATAAGAGGTCTAAATTCGAAGCCAAAGGTACTTACTCAATGCATTATGGTCGGCTACTCAACAACATCAAAAGCTTACCGCCTATACGACAAAAACAGAGGCATTGTGTTTGAGCATCGCGACGTCTTGTGCGAGGAAACCAAATTTGATAGTTCTGACGGTGGCGACAACCCCGAAAACGTGGGGGATTATCTAATGCTGAATTTGGAGAGCGAACCAGAAAGCGCGAAGACGAAGGTACGTGAGGAAGCCTATGACACAGCCAATAGCGAAAGCGATTCAGACGAGCAGCAAACAACTGACAAGCAAGCAATCAAGATTGGACCAGGCAGACCAAAGCTTGTGCGTACTGGTAAAGTTGGTAGACCAAAGAAGCAGTTCCATGAGGTTTACAGTATGGTAGAAGAAGGAGTTCCACAAACAGTCGAAGAAGCCCTGGCTTGTGGAAAACGTAAAGATTGGCAGAATGCTATGGAAGAGGAGTATGTTGCACTTCTCAAAAACAAAACTTGGTCGCTGGAAGAGTTGCCTGCTGGGTGCAAGGCGATTCCATGTAAGTGGGAATTTGCACTAAAAAAGGACCAACATGGCAACATAGTACGGCACAAAGCCCGATTAGTGGCGAAAGGTTGCAGTCAAAGATTCGGAATCGACTACAAGGAGGTATTTTCACCTGTCGCTAGATATTCAACTATTCGACTCATGTTGGCATTAGCAGTGATGTACAAGATGCATCTTCATCAAATAGATGTAAAGTCGGCATACCTGAATAGTGACTTGCACGATACAATTTATATGACGCAACCCCAAAATTATGTCGATGGTAAGTAACCACATAAAGTTCTTCGACTCCACAAGGCCATTTATGGGTTGAAACAAAGTGGCAAAGAGTGGAACAGCATGCTAGATGGTGTGTTGAAGCGCATGGGTTTTAAAGCGTGCGCGAACGAACCTTGTTTATACAAGGGTACATTCAACAAGCAAATTGCGATCGTTCTTGTGTATGTTGATGATCTTATCATAGGGTGTGAAGCCAAGACCACAGTTCTTAAAATTAAACAACAGCTTTGTGAAGAATTTGAGGTGAGTGATAAAGGCACTCTAAAACATTTTCTGGGGATAGACATTCAACGCGATGGAGAGACAGGTGGGATAAAAATTGGTCAAGCACAGTACATACGTGAACTCTTGGCAGAGTATGGTATGGAGAACTGCAAAGCAGTATCGATTCCTCTTGAACAAGGATATCAAGTTGACTGTGCAACTGATTGCGAGAAGGCAAACTAAAAAGAGTACCAGTCTCTCATAGGCGCTCTTCTGTACTTGGCGCTTACAACAAGGCCAGATATTCTTCATTCAGTCTCAAAAATGGCCCAACGTAATTGCGATCCACACATTGAACATTTTCATAAGTTGAAGCACATTCTTCGTTATCTAGCCGGAACAGTGGAATTAAAGATGGACTTCCGATCAGGTGAGGAGACGTTAAAAGGACATGTGGATGCTGATTGGGGTGGTAACGTGCTGGATCGAAAGTCATATACTGGATTCATATTTTCTTATGGAAATTGTCCAATATCATGGGAGTCGAGAAAACAACACACAGTAGCACTCAGCAGCACAGAAGCTGAATATATGGCAGCGTCAGATGCGACAAAGGAAGCCACGTATTGGAAGCGATTGTTGGTTGAACTTGGTTTTTGCTCTGAGGGACCCGTGGAGCTGTACATCGATAACCAGGGTGCTATGCAGCTGGCACAGAATCCTGTTTACCACAAACGCAGTAAGCACATCGATATCAAGTACCATCACATTCGAGAAGCTGTGCAGAAAAAACATGTCGAGCTTAGGTATTGTCCTACGAACGAAATGATAGCTGATGTGTTAACCAAAAACTTAGCTAAGAACAAACATAATAATTTTGTTAATTCAATGAAACTTATGTAAATTTGTAAATAGCGTACACGTTGAGAAGGAGTGTTGGCGTAGCCACTTTGCGCAAAGTGCACTTTACATAGAATTAATTTATATTATTTGTTTACCTACGATTCATCTGTCATTTCATTGCTAAATTGCACTGGATCATTGACGTCCCTTTGCTGGCAAAGCAGCCACCGAAAAGTAAATGTACACACACACATGAGCGTACCCAACAACAAATTAAGGAGGTAAGCATTTTAAAATTCATAATATAGAATTCAACGAAAATAGAATATAGAATTCTATAGTTTATAAAACATAGAATTTCGAATTTTAAGGGCGCAAATGCCAATCCGCCTTTTCCCTACCCGGATACGCCTATGTGCACACAGGTAGTAGCGTGTGCTTCAGTTTGCACAGCGCAAGCTTAAGCGTTCGATCTCTTGCTGGAACCGACCATTTTTTGCATTTCATATACACAATCTGTGTGAGCTGTGAGAATTGCTTTAGATACAGGGATGACGACTTTTCCTAGGAGTCAATGAAAACTAAAATAATGGCATTTTAAAAACATATTCAAACAATTTTATTACATTTGTAAGTAATAATAGATTTTGATATTCATTTTTCTGCACACGAATCCCAGAACAATAAAAACAAAACAAAAAAATCAAAAATAAATAAAAATTAACCACAACGGTAACCCTCAGCATGAAAATTTACCACCACAACAACCCCCATCTTGAGTTTGTATAGGGACATATTTTACATTCCTAATCAACCATGGGGGCGGGAATATCAGCTGTTATGTAAGAGAATTGGTGCATTTTGTGTGTGTATTGGAAATTTCACTTCATATTCATTGGTAATATTTAACTAGTATGTCACATATACCCAATTTTATTATTTTTTATGTATGCTGGAATCCTTCTAGCTTTTCATTTATTAATTTCTGGTTACTTCTTGTAGGAAAAAATACAAAATTTTTGTATTGTAAAAAAAATTGTCTCATGTATTTATTTATTTGATTTAAGTTATTCAAACAAGTATATGTAATAGTTATTTTTTTTATTAATTCGACTTATGTGCCCATGCGCGGTTGTTTCACGGGAAACATGAACCGACGCGAACGGGCAGTTGAGCTGAAAAGTTGCAACGTCGCGAACTTGAAAAACCGGTAACGCGATTTCGGGCTGCCGTGCACAGGAAGTAAGGCAGATCTGATCAAAAAAATTGCTATACGAGTGCGTTGGGCGAAAGCGGTTACGAAATGGAGCCAATGAGTTCCTCACCTGTTCCAATTTCATATACTGCGCCACTAACATATTGTGAGGTGCAATCGGGTGAAAACGTTATAAACAGTGCGGTGAGAAATCTATGTCATAACGATTTACGGAACGAGGAAGTAGTTGCAACGGTTCGCAATACTTTTCCGTCGATGCGTGAAATGCTAAACGAAGGGGTTACAGTTTGTCATCCTCTATCAGATGAAAATTCGGTCAACGGCGTGGGCCGAAACGTGAATTAGTGCGGTGTGTCTGCTCCGGTAACTGTGACGCTATACAGGAGCAGCACGATGCCACGTGTGCCAATACCCTGTTCTTAAATCGGCGCAACGTTTTGCGCAGAACAATGTGCATCAATTTTATGCAGCGGATTACCAAGAGGTTTCTCCGCCATTGAACTTGCGGTTTCGACATAACGGTATGGAATCGGCTACCAGTATAGGCCGAAGAGTGAATCAGTGTGACGCGGCTGCTGTGGCGTCTGTAACGGTTTGTGGCAACGGCACGATGCCAATGTATGGGTGTGAGAATTTGTTTGTTACGCTGGCGTTGCCAATCACTTCGGTAACGTCCATACGTAATTTCAATTGTACCGATATTCAACCAAGCAGAAAAATGTTTCGGCAACACAGTTTGTGGAACGCATTGAGCAGTTGCGAAATGCATACGGCTGGGGTGGCAAAGTATTACTCTTCGCGGTACAAACAAAGTTGCAGGGTGAAGCATAATTGAGGGTGGATTCTATACCAGAAATTTTTACAAATTGGACAAATTTTGTCGAGGCATTTTTGCGCGAATTTCCATCACGATTTAATGTTGCAGACGTGCACATCGAATTGATTTGAACGCGCCAGAACGCAAACGACGCGCCGGAAACGTTTTACTACCGGGTGCTGGCCGTAAGCCGTCGCGGTAGACTTGATCCACTCTCCAGTCCATTATAAAATACATTGTAAATGGAGTGAATGACAATGATTTAAAAAGAGTTGTATCTATCAAATACTAGGTTTCATGCAATGAACTGCTAACGCAATCGTAAACTATTGCGCTTATAATTCGGTAAATGTGCCAACACGGTATGCGAACACTAAAATGGACACTAAAACGGACACGCAAACGCAATTCGATCCAGCATCTGGAAAAGACAAGACAAGACACGCGGTCGTGTATTATAATTGTAAGAAACGAGGACACATTTCGAGAAATTGTGCTGATCCAAAGCGAAAAGTGAGGTGCGAATATTGTGGAAAAAGGGGCCATAAACCAAATGAGTGTAAAACGGGCGGACAGAAGGCAATACCGAATTGGAACGCGGTTGACAATGGTGAAAATACATATACAATTAAAAGGATCAAAGTGAATGGTGTTGAGGCAATCGCGTTAATCGACACGGGTAGCAAGCGTACGTTGGTGCAGAAAACATTCGCGGAGAGGCTTGGTCCAAAAGAGGACTGCAGTGTATTACTTATAGGTTTCGGCGGCGGGAAATATCAGTGGGTTGCGAAAATGAAAGCTATTCTTAAAATTGTGGCTACAGCACCACCTGGAACCAGTGTGGCCAAGCCACTTGACACAATTTTGTGATATATTTTGTGAAAATTGTCATATTTTAAGTTTTATTGTAAGTCAAAATTATTATTAGCAAGATAATATTTAAATATATGACTTAGATAGAATAAAAAAGCGCTCGATTAAACGAGCCGCGGGGTGCGTTTAGCAGGCGGGAATCCGATGTAACTATCAAAGTATCTTCCGATACATTCCCGCCTCCCTCCCCACCCTTCAAATATAAGAAATATTTGCATATTATTTTTTGCCAATGGTAACCTCTGTTCCTAATGTACTGCATTCCTTTGATTTCTCTGCTGTAACTTCTTCAATTTTGTTTTCAAGTACGTGAATTGTTTATGGTTTCGCACCTTTTCACAGTTAGTTAACATATGTATATAGACCAACAAAATATAATCGAGCGGATTAAATCACCCGAACTTGCGATGAATTTAACCCTTAGCGCCGTATTGTTGGAACTAATAATCAAGATTCGGTAACGTGGTACATTGACTCTAAACCGACAATGCCGCTAGTAAGAACACCCCCATCAAACATTTATTTACTCTGGATACAATGGTATTTCCAGACAGTGTTGTGGATTCGTCTAGCTTTAAGTCTGAATTTTTCTTACTGACGACTCCATTTAGTCGAAGATGAGCATCACATCACCTAAGATTAGGAGGAACTGTAGCCACTTGACCGGCCAACGATGGCCATTTTCTATGGGCAAAAAACTTGAAAAAGGCACGCATATCAGACGGTGCGCTTTGTTGTCTGTTAGATAATACGGAGACACTGTCTCCGTCTCTGCCCCTCGTGAACCCGAGTCAGGTTTAGCACTCTTTGTCACAACAGGATCAGGATCAGGACAAATACAGTACAATGGACCTACATATATTTGTCTGAGTCTTGCGCTTGCCAGATTGTTCAATGCTAAAAAAAAGGTAAAGTCAGAACAAGTGTTCCCAAAACTGGAGAAATCAATTTTTGAAAATTCAAAAAAAATGGTAGCTTCATCGCCAACTTTGCAAAACTACAGGTAGAGTTTTGCTCGGTTTCAGTAGTACTTTCATTCCATTATAAGTCTTAATTCGGGTATTTTCTAAAAACTTTGCACTGTATTATACATAGATTCGAGGGGTGTGGCGCTTTCCATCATAGTTGTAGTTTGCATGACATGACTTCATCTTTTGATTTTATGGTAAGTTAAAATTAACGTCGCAGTAGATAAAACCCAAAAAAAATCGTGTTTGTCCATGCCTTTTTGGAGATTTTTACGATTTTGCATAAATTTCTTCGCGGTCATCAGCAACGACCTGTGTACACTGAGACTGCAAGCGTGGCTTGTTGCACTAGTTCCGTTGACTCCAATGCTACTGTTGTTGTTTTCATTGTCAAATAAACTACGGTTTGCATGTTGCATTGCAGCAGGTCTCTCCCCTTTAAATAAAAAACATTAAAAAGATTAAAGTTAATGTTTACAAATTCAGTGCAACAGACATCAAAAGCAGCTGTTGTTACAACAACAAAACTATAATATAAATGAAAGGTTTAGGAAGGGATATATATATGTACGCATATCTATGGTATATCAAAAATGTCCCAGAATTCTTCGCTTATGCCAGTGGTTTGTTTCTCAATCAAGTTGTTTCGGGGAATGTTATTTGTTACGTTTTTGGTAAGAAACTTTCAGATAATAATAATATATCGCTCGTCGTTGTTGTTCCCAACACTGTTGTTTCCAACTTTCTAAGTAGTTTTCCGATTTAGATGAGATTAAGACATATTATAGATATCACTTAGACGCATTACCAGAAAAATCAGTGGAACTCAAAAGTGAATATAACCTGAAACACATTTGATGTTACATTCCCCAAATTTTTTTTTTTAATGTGTGACACATAAAAAATAAGATGTAATGTTTTAGTTTTTTCTAGATTATGTGTGCGATACTATCACCAAATATTTTTATATAATCTATCTATAATCTATATATATATAAATGAATTGTGGTCCGTTCGGCTGCTTAAAACTTGAAAATGACTGGACCAACTTGGATACTTCCTTCGGCGGGTTTGTTTGAAATTGTTACGTGAAGGTTTAGGAAAAATGAAAAGTCGGGAAAACGGGGCGTGGCACCACAAGAATACATTTTTAGACAATAACTTTGGAACCATAAGTCACACATCAATTAAATTTGGTACAAACTTACGATTTATTCATGGGGGGAATGGGGTGGATATTGGACAAAGGGGTGTGGCACCGCCCATACAACTCAAATCTTTTAAATGGAATAGCTTCGGAATTGTAAGTCGCAGAGCATTGAAATTTGGTGTACCGTCGTTTCATGGATGTGCCATTCTACTAACAAAATTTTTATGGGCGTTAAACAAGGGGCGTGGCACATTTTTTATGCAGCAGAACTGCAAGTCGTACATCAATGAAACTTGGTATGAACCTACCATTTAATCATATCTTTCGGCAGAGGGAATGGGGCGAGTATTTAACAAGGGGGTGTGGCACCGCCCAGACAACTCAAATCTTTTAAATGGAATAGCTAATAGTGAAACTTGGTACGAACTCTCCAATTAGTAGCACAATTCGACTAGAAGAAAGTTGTGAGCATTGGACAAGAGGCCGTGGTACCGCCTCCATTTTTATATACAGGACTTTTCGCTTAAAGCGAACTTCGAGGGACCGGGCAAAATTGTTCGTTTTAACCGAAAGTTCGCTTTAAGGGGCACAACTAGTTTGACCGCATGAAAAAGGAGATTTTTTGTGAATTTTGAATTTTGTGAAGTATTGCATCGAATGTTTTAAAATTTTGCAGATATATTTATGCATAAATAATGAATACAAAGCAATTTTTTCAAATGAAAATATTCGATTTTCAGCAAGTTATCCACCATCTCCCGAGTCTTCAAAAAAAAAAACGTTCTCCCACTGCTGCAGTGATTGTAGCCTTCGCAGTGCCTGAAATCAAAAAAACCAAAAATTTTACTTAACTAGGTTATATTTCCTATACAATGACCCTCGGTTGTAAACAAAAAATAAAATGCAACAAAATGGCGGTATTTTGAAAAAAAAATTAAAATTTTGCTGAAAAATCTGATGGTTTTTGGCCTGGCATACTTATACTTTTCATCCTATCATTAAACTGGAGGGTCATTGTATGGAAAAACAAATACACAATAAGCTAAAAAAAGACCCAAGTCGATCGGATGATTTGTAATCAAGTTACAGCTGCAGCAAATTTGAAAAATGTAGTTTTGAGAAAAACGCGTTGAAAGTTTTAAAACCGTGTTACCGCGTAGTAAACGAGACGGATTTGAGGCTCTGTATCTCAGAGACTTTTACGAATTCGACAAAATCCGTTCGTTTACTTTTTCTATGATAGTTATACTATAAAAATATGAAATACAACAAAAAACGAAATTTTCAAAATTTCAAACTAGTTCTGCCCCTTAAAAGGGGTACGTAATAAACGAAATCATATAGCGCGTACTTTTGAAATCGGTTCGTTTTAAGCGGAAAATCGTTTTAAACGGGTTCGTTATAGACGAAAAGCACTGTAAGTTCTTATATAATGTTTAACAACATGTATTTTTTCCACAGGTTAATTTTTCAAAATATACCTACCTACCTACCCAACATCACCAAATTTTAGGTGCTTATTCCTTTTTATTGTAGAATCAAACAGTAATACGAGTACCACGCATGGCTCAATTATAAATTTGTAGCAAGCCACCGGCTGATTGTTTATCGCTTCTGTCAAAATCGTTGTCAGCAGTGATGCTGTGTTACCGCATCAGTTGAAAAGAAAACAACTGACCTGAGCACTTTTCCCGTTTTTCTCGAAATACAGCACCGTCTGGCAACAATCACTTTTGTTTGTTTTCAGTTTCTCCCTCTTTCGTCGGAAAATATCAACTGATTTTGACAGTAGCGATAAACGGAAAGCCTTCTGAGAAATTCTTTTTTTACGTACGCCAATAGTACGCTAAATTTAACGACAGCAAGAATTTGCGTCTCGCAAAGACCATGGTTGCGTTTTGCAAGTAACATACACCTAATTCTGTTTTTACACGGTTTTGATTTAACACGGTTTGAAAATTAAAAAATTTTTTAATTTTTCGTGCTAAATGGAATAAAATCGTGTAAAAAATTAAAAATTGTTTTATTTTCAAACCGTGTTAAATCAAAACCGTTTGAAAAAAGACCGTGTAAAAACAGAATTAGGTGTATGTGTTCGTAGTATTATTTTTCAGCCTCTTCGTTACCATTCAAAACAAAAAGCAAATAAACAAATATTTTGAACGATTTTCTATTTAAAATATAAATTCAAATATGAACTTCTTGATACTTGTGCCACCCCAGCGAATTTATGTTTGGTTATAAATTTAAACTGCAGAACCACCACTCTTGTTGTTTAGTACTTAATATGTAAGAAATATAAGAAACATCGTAAAATATGCTAAAATGTGAATTTTATTGGGCTTAGGTGCAGAATAACGTACCCTCGTGAAACAAATATATAAGTATGCTTATACAAAAAGAAGTTTGGCTCCTGAGTCTAACAAACTAAAAATTTTGTCTGGAAAACGCCTACACAAGGCGTGGCACGGGGTCAAAGTTCAAAATATTTATCAAAATTCAGTCAATTTCAGTCAATTTTCAATCGATTTATATGATATGGGTATCAAACGAAAGGCCTTTTTCATACCTTTATTTTGATGCATCACATTATATACTTTACATGTACGAGTAAAAAATTATAAGAAAAATATATTTTTTTTATATAAAATTTACAAAACCCGATTTTTTTCTCCAAAAAACTCGTTATTAAGGTACAAAAATTTGGCACTATATTATAGCGTGTTCTCTTTTCAATGAAATGTAAAAACATATATTTTTGTTCTTTTTCAGTACGTGTTTTAATTTTTTTTTGTAATCCCCTTCGTCATCATTTCCAGGCAATGAAGGCTGAAGGGGGTTGTACAAAGTGCCTGCCATATTAAAAAAAGTTGCTGAAGATAATCAAAATAAAGGTATGAAAAATATCTTTCGTTTGATACCCATATCGTATAAATCGATTGAAAATTGACTGAGTTATTTTGATAAAAGTTTTGAACTTTGACCCCGAGTCACGCCTTTTGTAGGCGTTTCCTAGGAAACATTTTTAGTTTGTTACATTTACAAAGCCGGCCTCGATAGCTCAGCGGATAGCGCGCTGGCTTCTCATACTGAGCGCCCCGGGTTCGATTCCTGGCTTGGGCTGGAAAAAACACTCATCTACTTCTATCACATGAAGGGAATGAGAATTACAAGAATCGCACAATTGCGCTCTTGGCAGGCAATGGCAAAACCTCCAAGTGTGAACGAAAAAACTGCCAATCGCCGTTCGGATTCGGCGTTAAACTGTAGGTCCCCTCCCCTCCCTTTCCCCAACCGTTTGAAATGTGTGTTGTATCACATGTTGAAAAAAACAGTGTTGCATACGCATTTCAAACGGGTGGAATCTGTGGTATCACAACGGGCCCGTTAAGAGGCCTAAGTGTGTCTCATACAGAGGCAGCCACCGCAACCTACCTACCTACCTACATTTACAAAAACAAGCTCTATATGTTACAGCCAAATTTTCCTTTTTCTTTCATGAGGGTACGCTATTCTGCACTTGTTCCGCATTCTGTAATTATTACCTCTTAGTACGTGAACTGTTATACTGGCTGGTCGTGCATTCGAAGGAGCACAAGTATAATTCCCCGCATGATGAAAGTGAACTTCCTGTAATGTTAGTATACTGGATGATGGCGATATTAAGTAGGAAGATTGTTGTGATTGAGGCATTACTAATGGTGCTGATAGTGGACTTTGCACATTTAAAAATTTGCTATTGCTGTTGTTTATGTTGCTGTAATTTCTTTTGGAATTGGCAATGCCGCGCATTTTATTTAAGTTGGCACTTCGAACACCAAAAGTTGTAGATTCAGTATCCGAAAAAATTGATGAATTATTAATAGTTGAGGTAACGGAAAACCCATCTTGAGCATCATAATTTACCATCTTACTATCATGGTACCTGGAAGTATAAAATTAAACACACATTAAGCGATGAAATAAAAAATTTTTCGGCAAATGCTCTTTCAGGATCAACCAATGTCCACTTGTGTCAGAAAACAATTTTTCCAACAATAAAGTGAAAAAGGAAACTTTTGTTTTCAGACTGGAAATATGCTATTCGCTTTTAAAACTTTTCAACAAAAGTTCACAGGTTTCATTGATTTGCGATTTTAACTATCATATTCATACCAATGTGATGTTGTTTTTTGAGCCACAGTCAGGCAAAAACCTCTGAACCCATTTAAATGAAGTATATACCAAACGATTCCTTGTGTAGGGGAATAGTACATACACTATATGAGCTTAAAGGCGCCCACTATGGTAACAAAACTCAACTATGGTAAATTTTTACAAGGCGATATGGATATCAAACGATTCATTGAGGTTAACATAAGTTATATGGACGATCGACTTCCCCCACCTGATACGCCCACTATAATGACAGAAATCAGCTGTGGTATACTTTTGTAAAGTAATGTAAGTATCAAACGATTCAGTGCGTCATTGTGACTATATAAAATTGGCCAAGGCTACTTTCCGTGCCTTCTTAACTAACAAAACAAAGCAAAGTAAATTGCAAATTTATATTGATATTAGTTGATTTTATGTTTCATTGAGATTAACATAGGCTATATCAGACTGACCACGCATAGCTTATACGCCCACTGTAATGACAGAACTCAGCTTTGATATATGTTTGTATGGCGTATGAGTATTAACAGACAGAAATAAACTAGGGTGTACACTTATAACTCAGGATCGCCTATCACGCCTATTGCCGCGACAAAAATGAGCTATATTACATATTTATAAAATTTGATAGTTGGAAGCATTGCACAGAATAAATATAACTTAATTGTTTGGTATTTACATATTTAATTTCAGATAATCAAAAAAATTAATTACGAAATCGGCGTTAGCGAAGCCGCAGGGACGCCTAGTACAAAATAAAAGCAAAATTTCTAAGGGAATCCACTTAAACGTGCCAATATCTCGAGAACTTGGGTTTCTGTTTATCCTTTGTAGACTCGGAAACTACTTGACCGATTGATCTAAAATTTTGGTACAACGAGTGGAGAGGTTCTGGATATCTTTTGTTGTTTATAAGCAAAAATATAATACTGAATAACGCGGCAATTTTAGTTGGACAGCATTGAAATTTGATATAATGTTATCCCATGGATCTGTAGTTCCGTCGGCGAAATTTCATGAGCATTGGCCAAGGAGGGTGGCATTGTTTTTGTGATTCAAATTTGCTTTAGTGCTATAAGTTGCAAATTAATGACATTCGGTACGAACTTTCTACTTAGACGCACACTTTGACAAGAAAAATGGCGTGAACAGACTTATCTATGTTACATAAATAAATAAAATAACACTAGCACCTAGTCAAAAAAATCTTTCAGCATTATTGGACCACTTGAATTTAAGACTTTTATACTTCTATTGTACCTATGAACTTACCAAAAAACAAAACTTGGGTTTTCCGTTGCTCGTCTTAGTTTACATTCAAGGCGTAATGTCGATCCTTCATCTATATGTAGGTCAGGCGCACCTATTATTTCTGCGACCGCTTCTGAAAATTTGTGTGAGTAATAAAATAATATAAGATAAATTATTAAATTATTAAAATAATTAAAATAATAAGATTTAAAGCGTTTTAACCAGAAATTACTTTAAAACTGACCATCAAACAGAACTTTTGTTAAACATTTCTTGGAATTTAATTTTTAGAGCTGGCATAGGGTAAAGTAGGTGGCGAAGGAGAAAAGTTGGGTCTTAGATTTATTACCAATTAAGAGTAGCCCACCCGGAGCAAGCAAGTAAAACGGGTTAACATGGATGCAATACCGCGGGAGAACCAGTGGTGGTCCGTCTGGCTAAAAGAAGTCATCAATTTGATCGAAAACTTACGGAAGGAAAAGGTCATAGAGACCTCGTCAGGCCTTTAATTCTCGCCGATCGTGCTAGTCAAGAAAAAGGATAGCAGTATCCGGTTTTGTGCGGACTACTGGAAGCTCAACGACGTGACCAATAATGACAGCTATCCTTTACCTCGAATCAATGACATCCTGGACACACTATCAGGCACACAGTGTTTTCCACGTTCGACTTACGCACCATCTATTTTCAAGTAAAGCTTGCAGACAAGTAAAAGAAGAAAACGGCTTTCAGTGTTGGCGATGGTTTCTGGCAGTTTACCGTCAGGCCGTTTGGACTTTGCAACGCACCAGCAACATTAGAGCGGCTAATGGAACGTGTGCTAAAAGGGCTGCATTGGCGGACGTATCTGGTGTATCTCGACGACATAATCGTGATGGGTAAAAGCTTCGATGACCACTTGGAAAATTTGAAGGAGGTATTCGAGCAAATACAAGAAGCCGTACTTTAATCCGCTGTTCTTAACTCGCTGTTCTAAAAGGAGGTCAAGTATCTGGATAACACAGTTTCTGCTCGCGGAGAACATACGGATGAAGGCAAAATCACGGCGGTGAAGGAGTGGCCTCGACCACGCAATCTACAAAAAGAATTAAGCCTTCGAGTGGAGCGAAGAGCAGGAGCAGGCCTTTGCCCGACCGAAGGGAAAACTGTGCACTGCTCCAATTCTGGCCTTCCCCGTGCCCGGAGAGATGCTGTCTGCAGAGCTACGACTATACGATAGAGCATCGCAAGAGCAGTAGCCAAGAAAATGCCGATGCCTTGTTAGCGCCTATCGCAGTTGCTCACAAATCAAAGTAACATCGATTGGGAAGCTACAAATGCCACGTTCAGGCAAATCGCACAAGAAAAACTTGGCACAGTAAAGCCTACTGGCTCCAAACCTTGGATCTCAGAAACTACTTGGGGTATCATCCAGCGTAAAAATGAACTTAAGGCCAGGTTCCTCCAAACAATTTTCAAAAAATAGAAATTTTGTTTTTCTATAAATTGCTAGAAAATACTCTTAGAAATGATGTATAATTAGTCCCGAAGGTATGCGCTGCCTAGAAGTAGGTTGAGATAAGGGAGGACGATGCGCGCTCAAGCGGTGAATTCGCCCGCTCGAATCTTTAATCGGCTTTTTCTCGAAACTACATTTTTTCAACTGAGTGTCACTCGTATTTCAAAACTATTTCACTTATCATCATGGACCAAACGGAATTTTACTCTATAAATGTCTCTCTATGATCGGAACTACAACCAAAAATATTCATTGTTATTTAAAAAAGTTATTAACAATCAAAAGTGCAAAAAAAGGGTCAAAAATTAAAAAGTACGCCATTTTGTTTGTTTTTCAGTAAAAATGTTTTATTCTAGTTCCGAACATAGACAATTCGATACAGAATATGAAACTGTTTTGCTTTTTGCTTTGAGATGAATCGTTTCCAAGAAATGGTGACACTCATCAACAAATCGGACGAGTTTGAGCAGCTGTTTTCGGAGCCACCATAATAAAAATTAAAAAAAACATGTTTTTTAGTAGTTTAATGTATGTACTTTTATTTGTAAAGAAATTTATTTTCAAATTATTTTTTAACAATAAATGCATTTTTTTGAAAAAACGTGTTTTTTGGAGGAACCTGTCCTTAAAAGTCAACTTATCAATGGCGAAGCTATAGAGAAGCCGCAAAGCTAATCAAGAAATCGGCCAGAACTGATAAGAGAAAGTTCATGGAAAACCTCGCCAGTGATGCCGAACCGGCAGCAGGAGCCAACAATATGAGACAGCTGTATCGCTTAGTTGGGCGCTTAACCATCGCTTAGTTGGGCGATGACCAAGTTCGTAGATGGAAAGAACACTTTGAATAAGTCAGCAACATCGCTACAAACGATGAGGGCAGCTGCGAAGTGGGCAGCACTAAAACCAACAACAAACTAGCAACAACCTGCCCTAGCATAGCGGAGATTAGGGATGCAATAAAGAAGCTGAAGCTTAACCAAGCTGCGGGTGTGGACGGCATACAACCAGAGCTAATGCTTGCCAACGCCCAAATATCAGCTGAAATCCTCCATCCTCACATTTCTACTGCCTGAGACAGGGAGAAGCTGTCTCCGTCATGGACAAAAGGTATCATTGTAAAGCTGCCGAAGAAGGGCGGCTTGCGGGACTGCGGCAACTGGAGAGGAATAACCCTACTCAACACCATCTACAAGATAATAGCCACAATCATACAAAGTAGACTGCAATGTGTCGAAAACTCCCAAAGAGATGAGCAAGCTGGCTTTCGCCCTCATCGGAGCTGTGTTGACCAAGCTAACACACTCCGCATCATAGTAGAACAATCAATTGAGTGACGCTCCCCACTGTACATGCTGTTCATCGACTGCAAGAAAGAATTCGATACAATAAAAAGAAGCACAATTTGGTTACCATTGAGTAGAAAGGGGGTCCCCCAGAAACTAATTCGGCTCATTAGAGCGTTGTACGAGAACTCTAAACTGGCAGTACTACACAACGGCAACATCAGCGATTCTTTCATTACCAACGCAGGAGTCGGGCCAGGCTGCCCCCTGTCGCCTCTCCTCTTTGCCATCGTACTAGACGACGTCATGAGCAAATTCACCCTGAACAGTTCAAGCAAACAGCTGATAGAAGGTTTGTATAGTTTGCTAACAATCGGATTTGAAATAAACTTCGAATGTGACAATTCCGTTCGGATTGCAGAACACCTCTACAAATCGAAATCGGATTTCATTTAGATTTGAATCCAATTCCGATTCGGATTCTGGAGCAGGGCTGTATATTTTTGTGTCGTGACAATAGATTCGCGCACAAAATGGTTTATTTAGGACGATTAACGGAGACTTATTCAAAAAAACTAAACAACTGAGTTAACAAAGGGATATTTTCTCTACCAAAACTAACAACACTTGTAAACATGCGCGTGCGTAAAATTTGAATTGGCGGCTCATTTTATCGGATATAGCATCCGATAAAATGATCCGTTTGCAGACAGATTCGTACGATGTCAATTCGAAAAAATTGCGCTTACAATCTAGCGACCATAGTACGGTATTGAATTCATTAAATATTTTATTGTACTTACCTACAACTTTTAATTCAACGAAAATTGATTGAGTAGGATAAATAGATAATTGGCATTCGTAGAGTCCTCGATCTTCATCACGAACTGATTTAATTCGCAAAGACCAGTGTCCCATGTGTCGTGTGTGTTCAACAAGAAACCGCTTATCGCTACTATGTGTAGACAGTCCTACTGTTAGCAACTGAAAGTCATTTCGTCGTATCCACGAAACCTTTAACAACATCAAAGCAAAGATAAAACATATGAATGTAGTGCACAATGTTATAATTTTAACCAGAAGTAAAGCATAATATATTTTTCACATTACCGAATACCTTATTACCTCGCAACCAGCCTCACTTAGCCCAATAAAACACAGAGGCATTTAACTCTCTAACCCGCCAAACAGAAAAACGGGGTATGGAATAAATTAAAATATCAAATTGTGTTAATTTGGCCACAAGAAACACGAATCTGAATTTTTACAATACCGTTAACGGTTTGGCCACCAGATGCAAAAAAAGAATGGCCGTCTACAGACAGGCATATGAAGAAGGCATATGTCTTAATCATATCTAACAGATAGAAGATCCGCAGCGCATAGTTACATGTCTTCTGGATATGATATCTGCCTATCAAGCCGTACATCAAATGCACACCTTTGATATGGGCATTGAATTCCTTAATTATGTGAGGGCATTGGACATCTACATATTCTCTCTTTCTTTCGTGAGTATGTTGCTGCTTGTACAAATTGTTCAATACCAACATAAGTAGAAGCAAAGGCAACTACCTTGGTGTTCTTCCGCAAAACGTTTGAAACTTCGACACCGTATGCTGATCATCCAGTGTATTCCTCGTAATACCCACGATCAACCTTGGTCAATTGCTTTCCGAAGGAAACTTGCATTGAGGTATTCTATTTGATCGAATAGTACGCAGTGAATATATGTATACTGTGCGCACGGAGATATACCAACAGAGGAATCGACGTGTATAGATTATCGAAATAAATTATGTATATTGGTTGGAATTGTTTGTGAAAGCCGTGCGACTACGTTAGCTACAGGTCCTAGGTCGGGTGAGCCAGGAAGCACCACATTATCACCAGACCCATTATAAATCTCAAACCGATATGAAAACCCCATTGAGTCGCAAAGCACGAAGAATTTAATTCCCCATTTGAGCGGTTTGTTTGGCATATATTGACTCATCTTCGTTGCACACATCTGCTCATCCACGCATAAACGAGAAGTTTTTGGAATGGAATCAAATCATTCGTTAAGTTTATCCGAAGTGAATCTGATTCTAAACAGGAGATCATAACCAATTTGCCCTTTCCGTACTCGATTTTCCTCATTCGCAGAACTTATAAATTGTTTAATTTTTTTAAATTGTTTACTGCTTATTGTGCTGCTGATTGGTTGAAAAGTATTCTTACTCCAACAGCTTTATAGCCGCGAATAACGATAAAGCGACATGTAGAACAGAATCCCATAATTGCTCCCTAAACTCATAATACTGCCAGATTTTAACTAAAACACTCTTTACCAAAAAATCAGTACATTATTTTTCGTTGGGAGGAGTGAAAGAGGAGGGATATCCCGTTCGCCCATTTCTACCGCCACTTCTATTTGAATCATTATTAAGGGGAGGTTCTTTCAAATTTTTTTTTTTAAATCGTGTTTTTTTTCACATAAAATGAAAGCTGTATGTCTGTACGAAGAAAAATCACTTTTTATAAATAGGTTAAAATGTTTGTGTTTTATTTCTGTTTTGTTGCATTAAACAAAAATGCTTTTTCCACGCTCCTCAAATATCAATGACTCCCCATTCACCAAAAACTTCCAATGCTGCCCAACAACCCGCCAAAAAACCCAACTTTTAGCTTCGTCCTCGGCACCATCCCAGTGTTGCCACTCTTAAGTTGAAAACCAAAAAACTCATCCCAAACATGCCGGCCTCTCTTGAAAGCATCCGCTTTCAAATATCGATAAATAGTGGGCAAAGTTTGATGATCGGTCGCTTCAACGTCCCTTTCGCCGTTCTGACTGACACTACTCGTACTAGGCCATCTGTCCCAGGATGAACTTCTGAAATTTTGCCGATAGACCACTGTGAAGGAGCACAGTTGTCATCCTTTATGATAACTACGTCATCAATCGTGAGATTTTTTAGTTTCTGGCTCCACTTTGGTCGTTGTTGAAGCTGTGTGATGTACTCAGCAGACCACTTTTTCCAGAACTGTTGTGTAAGTCGCTGAAGAAATTGCCATCTGTTGAGTGCATTTTCCTTTAGGTTGAGAAGATTTTTATCGGGCAACGAGGTCATTGGGCGAAGAATTAAAAAATGCGCTGGTGTCAGTGGGTCAACATCACCTTCGAACTTTATGCATAGTGGCCGTGAGTTGAGGCAACCTTCAATTTGGCAGAGAGTTGTGTGCAGTTCCTCGTAGGTCACCGATGCATTAGCTAAGACTCTTCGTAGATGATGTTTCATGGACTTCACACCAGCTTCCCATATACCTCCAAAATGGGGTCCTGAAGGGGGAGAGAAGTGCCACTGGATTTGTTGCTCAGCTAACTCCCTTGTCACACCGTCTTGGCAAGCAGAAGTGCTCAGAAGTTGATGGACTTCACGCAAATGTTGACTGGCACCCACAAAATTTGTGCCGTTGTCAGAAAATATATGTATCGGTTTGCCACGCCTAGCAACAAATCTACGCAACGATGCTATAAATGCTGCTGTTGACAATTCTGTGACGAGCTTGATATGAATAGCCTTTGTAACGAGACATATGTAGAGTGCAATCCAGCATTTGTATAATCTGGATCCACGCCCCTTCCAAGAACGCACCTGGACTGGACCTGCAAAGTCCACTCCGGTATTGAGAAAGGCTGCACCTGGATCTAGTCGCTGTCTGGGAATATTACCCATTTGTTGTTGATATGATATGCCTCGCTGCCTCATACATATGGTGCACTTATAAATGCATTGTTTGATGACGTGAGCTGCATTAGGAATCCAATAACGCAATGCCAGCAGATAGTGTAGCTGGCGCTTTCCAGCATGCAGATGTCGCAGGTGATATTGCTGAACAATGAGTTTTGTTAACTGATGATCCTTACAAAGGATAGCTGGATGTTTTTGCTCGAAGCTAATACTGGCGTTTGTGACCCTACCGCCAACTCGCAGAATTCCCTTGTTGTCAATAAACGGCGCTAGTGGGGACAGCTTGTGTGATGCTGGCAACTGCTTATCGTTTCGAATGGTTCGTATTTCAGCTGCTAATGATGTAGCTTGAGCAGCCTTCACCAGGGCATCGTGTGACTGTTGAAGTTCATCTGTTGTGAGGTGCTGTGCCAATCTTTCATGAGTTCCACGTTTGGATCTGCAATTATGACAAAATCTTAATAACAATGCTGATATTCTTAATAAATGCGCAAAACTGGAGTAACGATCCACAAGTGCAATGTCACTTTGGGTTGAAGTGTGTATAACCATGTCTTTTCGCTCTTCTAAGTTGACGTTGTTTAATACTGGGGGCGCTTGATGACATTGTTTCAAGCTAGTCTTCATTTCGGCTGGACCATCCCACCAAAGTTGATTTGTGAGAAGTGCGACTGGTGTTATGCCCCTAGTTGCAAGATCTGCCGGGTTTTGCTGTGACGAAATGTGGTGCCAGCGTTCAGCTGGTATAACGCTGAGAATTTGAGCTGTGCGATTGGCAATGAACGACTTCCAACGGCGGGGATGATCGCTCAGCCACGCGGGAACAACTGAAGAGTCTGTCCATCCGAAGATTTGTGCATTCGTTAGATTTAATGCATCGTGAACTTTGACCATCAACTTAGTCATCAAGTGCGCGCCGCAAAGTTCCAGTCGAGGTAACGTAACTTGCTTAACTGGTGCAACACGTGTCTTGGCAGCTATCAGTGTCGTGGAGACTTCACCATTGTTATGTTGAACTCGAAGATATATTGTAGCTGCATATGCTAATTCAGAAGAGTCTGAAAACCCATGTAGTTGGATATTTGATTCGTCTGCGTAGTTGACCCATCTTGGTATTCGCAACTCCAAAATGGCGTTGATGTTTTCACGATAGTCACGCCATTGAGAGTATAAGTCAGCTGGCAATTGTTCATCCCATCCGACTCCTCTGAGCCATAATTTCTGCATAAATATTTTCATCGCAAT
This sequence comes from Melieria omissa, assembly GCA_963971225.1. Classification (NCBI taxonomy): domain Eukaryota; kingdom Metazoa; phylum Arthropoda; class Insecta; order Diptera; family Ulidiidae; genus Melieria; species Melieria omissa. The sequence goes on from OZ020267.1 coordinate 118,284,432, forward strand.
GACTACTGGGGCAAGCCATCCGACGGGGTCGAAGATTCTCGCAATATCTGATAGCACCTTACGCTTTGTTGATGTAGGCTCCATTGGTGCAAAACTGATGCTGTACTTAAAGCTGTCAATCGTAGTGTCCCACAACAGCCCAAGCGTTTTGACTGTTTGAGTGTTGTCAACAATAGTATCCAACGTACCTTCGCGGTCTTCAACAGGAACACAGTCCAAGAACCTTTTCGAGTTTGAAGCCCATTTTCGAAGATGCATCCCCGCTCCAGATAAAATCTTGCTCACCTCGTCCTTCAGTAGTATTGCTGAATCTTCGTCGATGGCGCAAGCCATGAAATCATCGACGTAGAAGTTTTGTAAAATTGCTGCCGCTGCTTTAGGATGTTCCTCTGTATTGTCATGTGCAATTTGCTGCAGTGTTCTGGTCGCCAAAAAAGGTGCTGCCGAAGTGCCATACGTTACTGTTCGAAGATTATACTCCTCTGGCGGCTCGTCTTTGGACTTCCTCCACAAGATGCACTGCAGTGGTCTGTCCTCAGGATGTATAAGCACCTGGCGATACATCTTCTCTATATCTGCACAAAAACCACATCTGTATTTTCGGAAATTGAGGATAATGTTGAAAATGTCCTTTTGTACTGTGTATCCAATCAGCAGATGGTCATTAAGAGAGAGACCATTCGTTGTCTTAGATGACCCATCAAAAACCACACGTAATTTGGTTGTAGTGCTTGTGGGTTTAAGTACAGCGTGATGTGGCAGGAAATAGGTTCGTTTTGAATCTGTGTTAGTAGCAAGGTCCATGTGACCCAGTTGTACATATTCAGCCATGAATTTTGCATATTCATGCTGAAGACCCGGTTGACACATAAAACGCCGCTCCATTGCACACAGCCTTTTTAAAGCATTACTGCGTGAATCGCCAAGATGTATTGTGTCATTTTTCAGAGGAAGCCTGACAACATATCTGCCAGTCTTATCGCGTTGAACATGCTGCTTATAGTGATCCTCTGCTCTTGCTTCGTCAGGCGTCAAATTCTTAGTTGGACCTTGGAGGTCTTCAATCTCCCAAAACTGCTGGAGCTGTTGACTCAAATCCACTTGAACATGTGCTGACACAATGTGTTGTGAAACCGACGATGATACTTTGCCCATTATCACCCAGCCGAAAATTGTATCCACTGCCGTTGGTGACCCACTGGGATGTGTTAGCTTACTTGGTAGTAGACAGTCAGAATATACATCTGCGCCTAATATCAAATCGATTTTGCCTGGTTTGTTGTATGATGCATCTGCAAGTTGAAGTTCTTTGAAAAAGTTCAAATTGTTATCGCTAACCTCATATGTTGGTAGATTTTGCGTCAAATTCGGAAGACATAATGCCTCAGTGCTGATGGTGACTTTGTTTTGAGTTCCGTGGATGCTGAGTGCAACCCTTCCCTTAGAACAGCTTCCCATTGCTGACCCAACTCCATAGAGAATAGTTTTGTCGAAGTTACGCTTAAGCTGCAATCGTTGTACGCACGCTTCGGAGATAAGTGTGCTTTGTGACCCTGAATCAAGCAATGCACGACAAGGCTGCAAAGTATTGAAAACATCCTTCACTAAAACCATTGCTGTTGGGAGCAGTGTGACTGACTGATGATGCTGCTGCACACTGTCCACACTGACACATATTACTTCACTGCATGGGACTGGTTTTGGTTCTTCACTTTTTAGCTGCTGATTAGAAACAGTTTCATCTGCATGAAGCAGTGTGTTGTGTTTCCCATTACATTTACGACATAACGAACTCTTGCAACTTGCTGCTTGGTGGTTTGGTTTTAAACAGTTAAAGCAAATGTTATTGCGTTGCACGATTTTGCGTCGAGCTACTACGTCTAGCTGCTTGAATTCATTACAGCTATACAGTAGATGTTCTTTCGAGCATACTGGGCATGCCTGCAACACTGCGATAAATGAGCGCTCCTGATTACGTCTGTAATTGTTGCCTTGATGAGTCGCGCTGCTTGTACCTCCTCGAGTATTCTCCAATTCAAAAACACGCCTTTCCAGAAACTCTAAAAACTGTTGAAACGTTGTTGATTCAATTTCTTTCTTCTCACGATACCAAAGTACGTGAGTATCGACATCAAGTTTTTTCTCCATGGTAAACAGTAAAATTGAGTCCCAGTGTTGAACCGGTTCATTGAGTACCTTTAAAGCATTTACACTTTCATTGGTCGTGTTATATAAGCGTTTTGCTTCAACCACTGAGGACGACTTCATCGCTGGTTGGTCAAATAAAAACTCAAAATAAGCCTTCTTCACTCTGTCGGACCTGTCGTATTTCTTTTTTAATAATTGCCAGGCAATTTCATAATTGGCATTTGCTGGCTGTAAATGTTTTATTATTGACAGCGCTTCGCCTTTTACTTTCGTTTGTAAATATTCCAATTTTTCCACATTTGAAATGTTAGCCCTGTTGTGGACTAACGTTTCAAAGAGGTCACGAAAGCGAATCCACTCAGTGCATCTGCCATCAAATTCGGGTATCTGAATTTGTGGCAAACGTAGTTCATGCTGCGCTTCAGCCTGGCGAGATGCGTTGTTGCTTGTCGGAGATGAGCTGCCCATCCCTTCAAAGGACGTACTTTGGGATAAGCGCTCGATTAGTGCACCTAACGTGCCCTGATGTGCCATAAGCGCCTGCATAGCTGCCGTAATGCAATTTGGACTTGTCTCGACGACCGTTGTATTCGCCTCATCGCCAATGGACCGAGAATACGCCGTCTTTATCGCAAAGTACTTCTCTTCAATTGAGCTCCGATAAATTTCTTCTTGCTGCTGCTCCTCTGCAGTTGTCACTGCTAGATCAATTTCAGATTGTACTGCCTCAAACTGTTTAAACAGCTCTTCCGCTCTTTGCACCCGAACCGTAATGTCTTCTGGTGCATTTTGCTCCATGCAAAAATTGTAGATGCGCGTGAGGCTGCATTTCACAATTTGTCGTTGTTTCTTGAGTAATTCCATGCTGTCACTGTTTATCGCTGTTGCCAACTGTCAACTGTCACCTTTTTAAGTTCGCGTTGCCAACTTCAGAACTTATGAATGGCAACTTATAACAGTTACGACATGCCAACTCTGATCTACACAAGCTGAACACGCTGGTTTTCAATTGTTGAGGTTATGACACTTGGTGCTCCCAATTGATGCGACCGCACGCTGACGACCGTTGAGGTTATGAACTTGATGCGACCGCACGCTGACGAAAATCCAATCCTGTGATGAATACGAGGCACCCGTGTGCCTATCGGAATTGTGTGCCTGAAGACAACCGTGTATGCCTTCCCAAACCAAGTGCTGAGACTGTAGCTCTGGCACTAGAATTGCACGTACTTGTGATATATGTGTGTACGCACAATCCGGCTCGAAGGACCAACAATATGTACGAAGAAAAATCACTTTTTAAAAATAGGTTAAAATGTTTGTGTTTTATTTCTGTTTTGTTGCATTAAACAAAAATGCTTTTTCCACGCTCCTCAAATATCAATGACTCCCCATTCACCAAAAACTTCCAATGCTGCCCAACAACCCGCCAAAAAACCCAACTTTTAGCTTCGTCCTCGGCACCATCCCAGTGTTGCCACTCTTAAGTTGAAAACCAAAAAACTCATCCCAAACAATGTCCGTAGAATATGTGTACGAAAGGATTTTTCGATACGATCGCCTTGTCCGCACACAAGTTTGTTTCTTCTACAGTGTTTTCCCCAGTTTTTGCCCGGAGCTGCTATCTTTCAACACGTTTTTCTCGAAATCACGTTTTCCATCTGAATTTCAAGGATATCTCTTGATCTATTGTTCTAATTTCCTTAATCTAAAGCATGTTTGAAAGGTGATCATTTTCTGTATGGCTTATACCTAGTGAGCTCTCATATGAGAGCTGCCACTACCACTTATACCTAAAACGAGCATAAGTTACTATTAAATTGTTATTTATAATTAAGGTTTAATAACAAAAAAAGTGTAAAAAAAAATTTTTTTTTCGAGCGTTCACATTTCAGTCAATTTTTGGTCAAAAATCATTATAGTTAGGTATAAGCCATAGAAAATTTCATCTACTTTCATTAAAAAAAAACCTTTTTCATTTCAGATTACTACAAGAGGCTGTAGGCTTGAAATTCGGAGACGAGATTTTTCAGGCAGTGATCGACGAAAGCCGATTGTTCAGCCGCCATTTTGAATTTTGTTACAAAAAATATATCATATTATTGTATAATAAAATACCCATTCAACCGTCAAAACCGGATGTTTCTATGTTTTTTCATCATGCCACAAATCATTTCCAAACTTAGGCCTTTATTTGGCCAAATTTTAAAGAACCTCCCCTTAGCCCTTTCGGTACTTCTTTTTTGTTTTTAACTTTAACAATAATTCTTTTCCATTTTATTCCTGTTTAAGCCTACATAATGAATAATTTTTTTAATATTGTTCGAAAAATTGGTGTTTGGGCATCATGAAATATGGCATAGTAAGAAATAAAAAAATCGTACAGCCTTAGTGAACAATAACGGGTCCCACATATATAACGACGGGTTATATATGTGGGACCAAATATAACGACGAGGTATTTTTGGTCCCACAGTCGGAAAGTTTAGCCTCCATACGACCACTACGAACAACTGTCTGAGGCTGATCGATTTCGAAGCGGCACGAAACATGATAGTTAGTAGCACCAGATTCCAGCACCTCGATATCCACAAGGCGACCTGCTGATCCCCCGATCAATCCACCCGCAACCAGGTTAATCACATAGTGATTGATGGAAGGCATGCTTCTAGCAATCTAGATGTTCGCATGTTACGCAAAAGCTGGACATCAGTAAGCTGCGATCAAAAGGGGTAGCCGAAGCCTACTCCGCTCAACTCTCCAACCAGCTCGGTCGCTCCCCCTCTCCACCTGATGACATCGGCGGATTTTGGGTCACTTATCCCACACTATGCGCGCCGCCGCAGAAAATGTCCTTGGTTTTCGACGCCCACCACCAAAAATCCAATGGTACGATGAAGAGTGTCGCGCAGCCACTGCAGCGAAGAATGCTGCCTACAAGACGACCCTGCAGTCGGCTGCCACGCGAGCCGTGACAGAAAAATACCGGGAGAAGAGAAAGACAGAGAGGTGCCAGAGAGAATGCAGGAGCAGGAATGACGCCCGAAAATTCTTCTAAAAAGTTAAGCATCTCATGGAAGGATTTCAGCCCGGGGCAACTTCTTGCAGAGACGAAACCGGAGATCTGGTTACGGATGCGCAAGGTGTACTGAGGTCGTGGAAGGAGCACTTCACCAAGCTGCTCGCAGGCGACGAAAGAAACAATACCGCCAGTGGTGAAGATGTCCAGATGGCACCAATCGACGACGACGGTGTGGATGTGCCACCGCCCAACCATGGCAAGGTCCGGGTCGCCAGCGACTCAAGAACAACAAAGCTGCAGGGCCGGATGGGCTACCAGCTGAATTGTTCAAGGCCGTCGGCGGTGAGCTGATTGGGTGCATGCATCAGCTCATCTGCAAAATATGCCCAACGATTGGAACATCAGTGCCGTTTGCCCTGTATTGAAGAAAGGCGACCCAACAATATGCGCCAACTCCAGGGGTACCCGCCTACTTCCCATTGCATACAGGTCTTGACCAGCGTACTATGTGAGAGATTAAAGCCACTCGCCAAGGTGCTGATTGGACCTTATCATTGCGGCTTTAGACGTGGTAAGTCCACCACCGACCAGATATTCACTCTACGCCAAATCCTGGAGAAGACCCATGAGCATTCGATAGCCCGATAAGGGATCGCTTATATGCCGCATTGTCTGAATTTGGTATCCCTGCAAAGATCGTGAGACTTTGCAGAGCGACGTTGAGCAATACGCGCAGCTCCGTGAAGTTTGGAAGTGTCCTCTCCAACCCATTCGATACCGTTCGAGGATTCAGACAGGGCGATCCTTTGTCCTGCGACCCCTTCAACTTCACCATGGAGAGTGTTCTGCCCAAGTCTGGTGTACATCGTAATGGCACAATTTTCAACAAAAGTATCCAGCTCCTTGTCTACGCTGATGACATTGATGTCATCGGGCGTAACAAGCGAGATGTCACCGCTGCCTTTGCGGCTATCGAAAGAGAATCTGCCAAAATGGGTCTGGTGGTAAATGAAGGCAAGACGAAGTATATGCTACACGCAGGGACTCGCAGCGGCTAGGGTCTCACATCCAGGCCGATAGATGTACTTTTTAAGTTGTCAAGGAATTCGTCTACGTTGGCACCGCCATTAACAGCAGCAATGATGTCAGCCTGGAGATAAAGCGAAGAATTACTCTTGCTTGTCTCGGTATACAATCGAGAAGTAGGGACCTCTCTCGACCGACCAAACTTGCCTCTATACGCTCATTCTGTCAGTGCTTTCAAATGTGGACAATATGATGCTGCAAAGTCTTAAGGCTAATTTTAGGGTTTGTGGGCTAATCTCAGCCAATCTTTCTCTTCTAATTTATCGGTTTCGTCGTGTACTTTTGCTATATTCATGTTGGTCGGTTGGTTGGTTTAGTGGCTGCATCTGTATGAGACACACTTAGGCCTATGGGCCCGTTGTGATACCACAAATTCCACCCGTTTGAAATGTGTATGCAACAGTGTTTTTTCAACATGTGAAACAACACACATTTCAAACGCATGGGGAAAGGGAGGGACCTACAGTTTAACGCCGAATCCCAACGGCTAAACTAAATTTTGCTACGTGTACTTAGCAAAATTTAGGTTCCAACACACGATATTTATGAGTATTATATTTTTAAGAACATTTTCTATCCCACCTAGCTTGCTGATGATAACTTAAGAGTTTTGGTTATTATTTATAATAATTTGAGCGTCTTCTCTCGTGTTCAGTGGCCGTAGTAGACCACTGTGTTGCTTAAGAAGTTCATCTTATCAACAAATCATTTTACAATGTTGTAAATTTTCTTCTATTTAAAGTTTATGTAACCTGGAAATAATTCATATCCGTATAAATAAGTTAGCTTTTAAATTCAATGCTATTGACTAATCTTTTCGCATGAGAAACAAAAATTAGTGTAACAAAACCATTCGAACAAGTTTCACTTTTCACATGGATATGTTTTAACTGTACCTTATACCATTAGTGTTATACTTACAGTTGCCGGTGAAGTTAACTTGACGACACATGGGAGAATTGCTAATCCGCCTTTTTGAGCTATAACTCTTGTACTATTCTTTGTCGTGAAATGCGATTGTGCCGCGTTGCCAAAATGATTCTGGGATGATGACAATTTTCCCATATCTATACAAATCCGAAAAAATCCATCATTATTATATTATGTGTTTAACGTCACAACTGTAGCGCAAAATTAGATGTTGTGAGATCACAAAAACATTTTCTGAATCTGTCAGTCGAATAGTGCGATTAAGTAGTAGGATGGTGCAGAGTTTTATTGATGTCCTACAAATAATTCCAAATTAATGCGACAAGTTTGGGTGCAACGCCTTTTGTTCAGCTGCTATCAAATTAAAAATTTGTGTTTCTTTTAAACCACCCCATTTTTGAGTTTTAGCGATACTAATTTATATATATTGTTACGAAAATTGTTATTGGACTACTCCGTGTTGCACCTGCGCTTGCTAAACTCTTTTCACTGCGCTGTACCCGGCTGCCTATATCTTTGCGAATGTTCTAGCGAAATTATAGAAAGTTGGTCGTATTTTAAAAGTACGCGCCCAAAAGCATGCAAAGTAAAAGCATTCTAGTACTTTGCACAGCGACAGGGTACAGTAAAAAATCTTGGGGCTATTTCTGATTAGCACAGTGAAAGATTTCACCAACAAATTAAGCTACTTAAAGAAGGTACCAATGCTCGCTGAGTACGTTTGGAATTTGAATCGCAATATTGACCCATTTGACCATTCCCCTAAAGCGAAAACGTCTTATTTAACGTTTTATTAAAAGGGGGCTTCTTATTTGGAGACCACCTGAACTATTTTTCAATGGAAAATATTTACTTTGTAATATTCAACATTTTTCTCAACATCTCAAGCAGTGCAAGCAATTAAGGAAAAAGCATTTTATGAAGGTTTCATGTTTAAAGCTTTTTATTTTTTTGGGGAACTTTTGAAAAAGTTTTGTTGTTTGGTACCCACCCTTAGTTTTAATGAGGAATATTTTCCAAAAAGACAGTATAGTATTTTTTGCAATATTTTACTCAATACAAGCTTTTTATAAAAACATTTTCCGAAAAACATAAAAGGGGGGTAAGAAAAGGGGGAGAAGGTTCATGTTCATACAAAAAATATTCACATTTTTAATGCAAACAACTTCGTCCTAGACGTCGAAGCTCTAGCTCTTCAAGTTTTCATAGTTTCCGTGTAAAGGTCTATAGGGACCCCTTTATCCTGTATGTGTAAATTACAAAAAACTCAGACTTTGCTGCAGAAATTCTTTTGTACAGTGTTATTTGTTATTTTAGGGCTTTCACCATATTTGGAGTCAATAGACTTATTAAATTATATTTTTCCATACACAGTTTTAACCCTTGGTTTCCCCGCTAGATTTCGATTTTCAAAAAAATTTAAAACGCTTGTCTAATTATTTTTGATTTCAAGTGTTTTCACCAATTTTAAAGTCAATAGGACCATCGGTGTATTTTTAGTTTCCCTCATATATATACAAGTAGCCGCCGTAGCTCAGCTGGCTAGTGCGTTGGGCCGCGAGTCAAATGCGACGCTCGAACCCAGGTTCAAGACTCCGTTGCTGCTAACACCGAAAAAAGAAAAACTGCAATTTTTCTTTCGGCGGCTGTCCTCTCAGCAGGAAATGGCATATGAAAAAGCTTCCGACGCGCCGTTTGGAATCGGCATAAAACTGTAGGTCCCTTCTAACCTTGTAAAAATTCACACACAAAACACGGGTGGTTGCGGGTAGCTAGGCCTTAGTCGCGGTATCGGGCTGTCGTGCCAGACAATTATTATTATTATTTATGTCAAAATATAAACGAATAATTTTACATTGAACTCTCCACGTCAAAATATTTGTGAACATTTTAAACTGGGAGCAACCAGCTTTAAATATCCACCCCTATCACCATGAATGCGGAGTTAAGATACGAAATTACAAAGTTAGTTAGAGGGACCTATAAGTTTTAATAACCCAGCTGTCGATAATAATGACGCACAAGACGAACCATTTACAATTAATATCACAAATGCGGATGACTTCGACAGAGCTTCCGATATTGTTAAGTGTGTACGAGAATTTTCAGGTCAACCTAGAGCAGGGGCGTAGCCAAGGGAGGGGTTTTGGGTGTCAGAACCCCCCATGGCCTATAATTTGTCAACATTTTTAATCACTAAGCGATAATATACGATATGTACGTTCCCACATTAGCAAAAAGGTCTTTTCATCTTTAAACATTTATAAAATAATAACAAAAATTTGTTGGGCGAAACTAATTTTTTTAACAGTCACTGTGTTGATCCTACTAGCCTATTTCCACTGGGCCTTAACTGCAGTTTACGCTTAACTGCATTTTGACATCGCATTTAAATGCTCGAATTCCCATACAATTGTTTTTGTATCAAAGTGCATGAACTCACTTTCAAAACTGAGTTAATTCAGTTTTGCCATTTACAGACGTCTAACCATTTTCTGTTATGTTAAAATAGGGGGGCAATACTCACAAAAGCACAAATTTTGATAGCATGCTTTCAGGCACTGCAAGAGCCGTACGAACACAAACGAAAGAAGGGATTTGAATTGCGTTCGGTGTAGTAGATTTTTTGCTTTTTATTGCATTTTTCGCAAAAATACATATCGTCTGTCATAATCAAAGTCAAAACATCTGTAATTTGCCAATAATAAATGCGGAAAAAGAAAATAAAAACCGTGGAACTTCTCATGAACCCTCTTGACATTAAAAATTCAGACAGCTCTGATACACCGTGCGACAAAAATCAAAAAATTTCAAAACACACGAACAAATCGGTATACTCGCAAAACTAGGGGCCAAACGTAGTAAAACTGCGTTTTTAGTTTTTCTCTCTGACGTCAGAATTTTTTTTAAAAGGACTTTGAAATTTGAAGGACATGTTTATTTCAAAAAATTATTTAAAAAACAGAACGCATTGTAGAATAACAATATGGGTATCAAATGAAAGAAAAAAATCCTTAGAATCTTAAAAAAATAATTTTTTTGGTGTAAAAGGACGAAGAGGTATTGAAAATGTCCTTTTAAAACTTTATCCTTGAATATCCTTGAAAATTTCCAACATTTTTTTTGGAAAAAAATATATCTTAAGGACTAATATATACACTACCACATCCTGGAATTTCGTTCTTCTAACTTTAATAGTTAAGGATATACAAAATTTTATATTTCTCATTATAAAACAAAGATATATTGCACCGTACGACAAAAATAAAATATTTAATTAACTCATGTATAAATCGTTATGCTGCTAATACTGGAGGTTAAATACACTAATTCTGCAACTTCAAAATTGCGTTTGAACCTAAGTATTTGTTTTTACAAGACATTGAAAATTAAAAAATTGAGTTGTCTTGAATAAAACTCACCCAAGAGTAACAAGATGAATACGTAGGATACGTACTTACAGTGAATACTAGGGCTCATAACTTAATTTCATTTTGGCACGTGTCACGGCTTAAAAAGGGCTTCTCAAAAAATCAATGTTTTTTATGCCTATATCAACCACAAATGGGAGCCTCGCATAACTCATAAACTTGGCCGCGACAGCATCGATCATATGCCTCTAGTCCCTTCATCAAAAATAATACTTCCACCGCTCTACATAAAGTTAGGCCTGATTCGACATTTTATTCGCTCTCTTGACGCTGATGGTCGAGCTATTAGGTCTGTTTGGTAGAGAATAATTTGTACGAATTTGTACAAATTTTTACTGGATCCTTTTTGTTGACGCCAAATCTCCAGTAACGACAGAGTAACTGAGAACGTAAAGTGACAGTTCGTTTCGTGAGAACTTGCAAGTTTTTGCTGGAGAAATTTTGTCCAGTAACTTTTTGACAGTAAGAAGAAAAACAAGAAAAACATATGACTGGCTGCCATATGAAACATAAATTTTGAAAACATTTGGAGGCAAATGGAAACAGCAAAGAAATTGTGCGTTCGCAAGTCTGCTGACCCACAACCGTCTTGCTCAGCTTTACCCGCTGAAGCTGAAAGGGAAGAATTACAGATTGAGCGCAACGAACTATTTGCATTTTGCATTAAATGTCTGGTTTAACTTAACTTTCCCTACCACTTCAAGCCTCAAATGAAACTTTTAGATCAGCTGTTGCTTTCTTTAACCCTCCTGTTTACACCCTTTTTACTGTGTATTGTGGGTGTGCGAAGTACCACTGGTGTAACCAAGAGGTAAAACTTGCAAATTCTTACAAATTGCTGTTTGTTCACTTTTTTGGATAGTTTGATTTTAGGGAGCGTAAGCTGGCTTACTCTCTTGATATTTTTTACTGAATAATTTTTACTGGAAATCTGGCCAAACAGACCAATTAATTATTTGAAACTAATTTTCCAAAACTAAGCGATGCAAAGATTTCCGCTGGTACGTTACCCGATTGTAAAACTTTGTTTCTATTAATTTTTATATGTTTTTCAGGGGTTTTAAACGGGCCACAGTTGAAGAAATTATTGCAGCATCAGGAAATTGCTGATCTTTTGAATCCGGTTGAACTAACTGCCTGGCAAAGCTTAAGCGATGTAATAAATAACTTCTTAGGAAACAAGAAGGCTGAGAATTATAAAGAACTTGTCCGCAAGATGATTGACGCCTATCGCGAAATGGGGGTCAACATGTCTCTCAAGATACATTTTTTAGAGAGCCACTTGGGCTTTTCCCCCGAAAACTTAGGTGACGTTAGTGATGAACACGGAGAGCGCTTCCACCAAGACATTGCGCTAATTGAAAATCGCTTTCGGGGAAAAGATATGTGCCACATGCTTTCCGAGTATTGTTGGTCGCTGTGTCGTGACATGTACCAAAAACATAAACGGCAAAGTAAACGCATACATTTTTCAAAATAAATCATTTATAAAATGCATTTTAAATGACTTTTGTTAACTTTTAAATTAAGTTATGAGCCCTAGTATTCACTGTAACTACGTATCCTACGTATTCATCTTGTTACTCTTGGGTGAGTTTTATTCAAGACAACTCAATTTTTTAATTTTCAATGTCTTGTGAAAACAAATACTTAGGTTCAAACGCAATTTTGAAGTTGCAGAATTAGTGTATTTAACCTCCAGTATTAGCAGCATAACGATTTATACATGAGTTAATTAAATATTTTATTTTTGTCGTACGGTGCAATATATCTTTGTTTTATAATGAGAAATATAAAATTTTGTATATCCTTAACTATTAAAGTTAGAAGAACGAAATTCCAGGATGTGGTAGTGTACATATTAGTCCTTAAGATATATTTTTTTCCAAAAAAAATGTTGGAAATTTTCAAGGATATTCAAGGGTAAAGTTTTAAAAGGACATTTTCAATACCTCTGCATCCTTTTACACCAAAAAAATTATTTTTTTAAGATTCTAAGAATTTTTTTCTTTCATTTGATACCCATATTGTTATTCTACAATGCGTTCTGCTTTTTAAATAATTTTTTGAAATAAACATGTCCTTCAAATTTCAAAGTCCTTTTAAAAAAAATTCTGACGTCAGAGAGAAAAACTAAAAACGCCGTTTTACTACGTTTGGCCCCTAGTTTTGCGAGTATACCGATTTTTTCGTGTGTAAAATTTGTTGTCGCACGGTGATATCAATCAGCTGACAACTTTCACAAATGAAATAAACATTGACAAATGATAAATAAATTGAAAAATAAATAAATAAATTGGTACATTTTCACAAATATGAAAACGCAGACATTCCCAGACTGTTGAGAAGGAAAGCGGAGTGGTTTTCAAGCATACCAACCATACCTACGTATAAAAGGAGATGGCAGCGATGGGTAAGCTGTAGCTGCCCAGAAATAAATGCAGAATTTGGCTTGACCAAATAAAAATTTAAGCAAAAAACAGCTGTTACATTTAACTCGATTCCGGTGGAAACGCTTGACAGTTCTCAAATTTAACAGAGCCCTTCATTGCAGTTAACTCTTTCGCTACAGGTTTTTACTGGAGAAAGTTAAAATTTTAAATTTTACGTTTTAGGTTTCTATGTGGTTATATTAGCAACATTCCATAAGAAATTTTTTTAATTTTTGTACTCGGACCCTGTATTTTAGAGTATTTTTCTATCAGAGCAAGAACATCGTTGTGGCTGTAATAATTACTTAAACATAAAACTTTTTACGCATAAAGAAAATTTGAATATTTCTTCATTTAAGTATTTTAGCCACAATTAACAAAAAAGTATCTGAATTGAATGAAAACGTCAAATCTAAAAGTTATCTAATTTTTCTGCTTCTTCTTCCTTGGCTATGTCAGGATATACCATTAAAAAACGAGTATACTTCTCTGCTTTAAACTTAAATATTCAGTTTAATAATTTCATATTTTTTCTAAAACTTCAAACTATTCTAAGAACCAACAAAAAATGTATTCTTGAAACCACAGAGGGTTCAGACGTCCACAAAGTAGCATGTTGTCATATGGCAACAAAATAGGCTATAAACTCAATATAATTTATATTGTATTATAATTTTTATACGATTGCAGCTACCCAAAATATTACTCATTTCCATAAAAGCTAACGGTATATTTGACAGGAATTTCTAGGAATATTAAGTTATGCCTAAAATTAAAACTGATTATTATTATTATTGCCGGGGAAAGTGCACTGCGACCTAAAAGATCTATGTGCCCATTAAAACTGATACTTCACAAAATTATTATGCATTTTTGCTTTTCTAAAAACAATTACTGTTTAGATTTGGCGAAGCTGCAAAGTGAAATTTTCCGACTGTCTTATAATTATGATACGCACCTTAGTTGCACCGCATAAGTAACTCGTTTGAGTTGACAAAAACAAAACAGCAATTATACCAAATGAACAGAAACAGTAGAAGGAAGAATTCAAAAGTACGGTATAATCCGCACATTCCGATTTTTATCCTTGTACACAAGTCTACACATCTGTCTAGAAATATGTATGTTTGAAATCTTAATATTTGAATGATAGGGTCAGTTTAACCCTAAATGTTAAAATATTTTGTAAAATCAGAAATTATAGGTAGAAGGTAGAAGAAGGTAAAATTCAATTATTAACAAAACTAATATGCCGAACCTTTTTTGTAGTGGCTGCAATAAAATAACAAAAATACGTGATAAAAACATCATTCGTTATTCCATAGAGATCAATTGAAATCACGCAATTTGGCACTGACTTTGAAGCACTAAAATTTAAAAATTTCCGAAAGGCACTCAATTTTTTGCAATATAATAGTCAAATGCCTTTCACTGCAAAAGTGATATATCCTTAAAATATGTACAATTTTAAGACTATAGCTAAAAAATTTTTATAAATTATTGATATAAGGGAGAAGGCTGGGTTGTGAACCGGGCTGGGTTGTGAACCATTACCGTTTTTTCTTTCCCTAATTGACATATCGCCAATGTTTCAACTGTCAAGTTTGTCTTTTGATATGACTCTGCTTTTGTGGTTACACCGAAGTACAAACACTTATTGCTTGTGGTAGCTACAGACAACGTGTTTGAAAATCGACTGTGAAACTTTTTTTGCTTTTTTTTAAGTGCTATCCAAGTGACTGATTGGATTTTTTAGCCTAAGTGGCGTCATTATAAATTTTTTCCCCTCTTGAGGCCTCCTGATTAAATAAATTCTTACACTTTTATCTCTCTCAGTGCATGACAGAGTCAAGTTAGTTAAAGAGAACAATTATTGTGAAAACTACCTGACAAATGTTACTCCTCATTTACGTAATGAATGCCCCAGCAACTTTTTATGTGTTTACTGCCAAAGAAAACATCATTCGATGCTACACTTTCCGACAAGCAGTCAAACGCTTTGGCCAAATCCCCGGCCCGACCGGAGTGGTCACGAAGAACCCTCCACAAACCGAAAATCCTCCACTTCAAAGGATCAACCACAAGATCGACACTCTTGTACCTGCAGCCATGAACAGACTCATGCCCAGCCCTCGAGCACTAATGCGAAAACGCCAATCGCACTCTGCGGCTTGGACGACCATACCCAAATTGATGCTCAAACCATCATCTTCCCGCAAGTAACACACTTTTTACCCACCTTCTCGGTAAAAAAGCCCGATTGGATCAAATACTCTAAACTGTAACTAGCAGATCCAAGCTATTTCCATCCCTCAATAATAGATCTAGTAATAGGTAGCGATTTGACCCCATACAATTTGCAAGAATGCCTTCACCACAATAAAGGAGATAGTCCTCTGGCCCAAAAGTCAGTATTCGGTTGGATTTTCAGCGGTCCCATTATAGAATCGATTTTCACATTTTCAATAGAAGTCAAAGCAATCACCACCGAATGTCTCGACACTCTTCTCAGGAAATTTTGGGAACAGAAAGAAATAACTGACTCATTCACAACATCTGAGGACGCCCGCTTCTGTGAACAACTCTACAACGAGAAAACGTTCCACATCCGCGTTTAGTTCAGTTCTTCGCGTCCAGGTCCAATTTCAAGGATTCCGCGACGCCTCTGAAAAGACATATTATGCATGTATGTATGTACGAACCCCTGTGGACCAAGAAAGTGGACCAATTGTGCGGCGCCCTGCTACTATTCAAGCTAGCGAAACAAGTACGAACACATCTTGGTTTTTAGACTTATAACCTAACACTCTGGTCTGACTCGTCCATCGTACTCGCATGGATCGAGGAAGGTAGGTAGATAACCGCACTTGGCGTCATGTGGCCAGATCTGACAATCCCGCAGATCTCGGGACACGCGGATGCAAACCGCAAGATATAAATGTTAATACATTATGGTAGCACGGCCCCAGTTCGCTCCGAGACGAACTTCAAGCATGGCCCAAAGACGAGCCTTGTCAGCCTCAGGCTCCAGAACAGTGGAAAATCGAGAGCTCCCACACTTTTGACGTCGAGGATGTACTCAATAGATTTTGGAGATTCTCTTAGGCCCTCAGAATTTTATTTACATGTTCTGATTCATCGACAGGGCTCGAAAAGCCCCCATCTCAATTGGCGCGTTAACGCGGAAATAAAAAGGGTGAAAACCCGACTAATTTTTCTCGCGCATTGTCATCACTTCCCCTAAGAATATGCTGCGCTCTCATTTTCTTTTCCGAAAAAAGTTCCTTCACTGCTCAGATCTCACCACTGACGCATTTCGAGCTGCTTTCACAATATTCGTCGGCCGTCGAGCCCTCCCCAGCAAAATAATGTCAGGCAATGCAGAACATTTATTAGTGCATAACGTGCAATAAGTAAGGACCTCGCGCGGTTTCTGAAAGAAATGGCAGTCCACATCGCAAATAAATATGTCACTCATAGTCTCGAGTGGCAGTCTATTCCCCCTAGTGCTCCCACATGGGCGGTCTTTGGAAAGCTGAAGTGAAAAGCTTCATAACTCAACTGACCAAAGTCGCCTGTGCTCATAAGTTTACTTCCGAGGAATTTTAACTCTCCTCATTCGTATTGAAGCGGTCCTCAATTCGCTGCCGCTTTCCCCAATGTCGCAAGATCCCTCCGATCTTCAGGCCTTAACTCCAGTCCACTTTCTCCTCTCCCTTCGCCACCCCTGAACCCAACGCGGAGCATCTCTCGCTTACCGGTCAAAAGCTTCAAAGGTGCTTCATGGAAGTACCTCCAGAAGAAAGTCTCTGAAGGCCAACTCGTCGTCATTAAAGACGAGCTACTTTCTCTCCACGAGTGGCGCCTCGGGGGGCGGATAATCACATCCGAGTCGCTGACGTCAAAACTCAAAATGGAATTTTGAATGCCGCAGAAAGGCATTCCATTTCCCACTCCTCCTCAATCAACATCACCGACAACATGGCACTAACGCTTCCTATTTTCCAGACGCTGTATCCAAGAAGGAAGCCTTCCGCAGGTGCTTGGTCTGCGAGCGCCAACACCCCTCTGCGGCACTGCCGGATCATTCTGCAGATAGCACCGGCGTAGCGGTTCGACGCAGCCCACACTAACTCCTACTGCTTTAACTGCTTTGGCCGCTCGCATACAACAGGCGAATGTTGATCGACAGGCGACGCGCCAATGGGCACCAAAGACGTGGCGCCAAACACCGACCTCGGCTCGATGCATGCAAGCATCGCAGCCCAGGGCCGTATGTCACAGCCTTCGCGCAAGGCGACAGCGAAGAAAGCGGCCACGACGACCCAGAATACCAACAAGCTGCCACATCGAAGCTGTTAATGGCGATGGCGGTCTCCACATTGGACCAGCTGAGCCGCACATTAAAAATTGCACTCGTGGAAGGAGGGCGCGCTGTTGAGACTGCCGCACACGGTCACCCACACGCACGCACACACGCACTCCCATCTCTCTATCTTCTCATCCTTTACCCACTTTCTTCCTACTCCTAAAATAAACTGTGTTCCCACTTTCCTACTTAGGCTTAACCGAATAACACTACGCGACAAAAAATGGGCCAAACGCGTGAACTTAAAAAAAAAGTTATTTTCTAACCTTACTTTGGGTCACGGAATACGAAACTGAAAATCAAAAAATTATTTTAAAAAGCATTTTCGAAAAATCTTGGAAAAACAAGTTTTTTCCCTAAACTAAATCTAAATTATTTAGATTTTCCGGTGCTGATTTTGTATTTGGTGCACAAAATACAATATATCTTATGACGGCTACAACCGAAAACTTTATATTTGTGTGTTTAGATCGCTAAACACTGCCCGCCACGCAGCTCTTACAATTTGATATTGTCAATAATATTGTATTGTGCTTGTCCATGTGTTTATATGTATTTGTGTGTTTATGTGTTTATATGTCGGATGGCAACCCTGGCCATCCCGAAGAGAGCTTGCGCGGCCGGCAGGCACTCGATGTACGAACTCCGGCAAATCAACATCAACAAACCTCGGCCCACATAAGACCTAACAATTACATACATTTTTCAACAAAGATTACACATTAACTTTTAATAAAACATTCCACAAAAAACCGACCTTCTTTTATTTTTAATCCGTTTGCGCGGCCGTCGCTCTTATGAGCTTCGAACATTGTGAAAATCATTTCTTCAGTATTTATATAGGAAACGGTTTCTGAAAAAGGATACGATTCCACCTTAAACATAGACGATGATCCTGAGAATTCGGATGAAGAATTTTTAGAACCACTTCTTCATTAAAACGACCCCGTTATGATAACGTAGTATGTAATTAGTGCGAAGAAAATGTCAAACTAACTCATTTTTACAAAACGAAATTCAGCGAGCGATGTATTAAAAAAATTAACGAAAAATTACCAAAAGAAAAGCGCCTAATTTTAAAATCCAAGAAAAGTGGCTACAAGACGATGCAAAATTCAATTGATTCTTTAAAAAGTATTATCTTTGAATCCAAAGCATTTTGTAAACCTTAACTTAGTACACGGCCAAAAAAATATTCCGACGATGTGAAATATTTGGCATAAAATATTTTTTATATTTCACAATCATCACATTCTTTCCTGAGAGATAAGCTAAATTTAAATTTGCCGCATATCAGCACCTTAAATCGATGGGTTCCGATAAAGTTCCTTCAACCCGGTATCAACAATGTAGCTTTTGAAGCCATTAAGAGCTGTGATCGATGTTCGACTGCGAAAAGGCTAACAGAAGACCTCGGAGCAACATGCAGCATTACAACGTGGGAGCACCCTTCGAGCGGATTGCCATGGCCGTCGCCGGGCCATTCCCACTTAGCACTCAAGGCAACAAATATGTGCTGGTGGTAATGGACTATTTTAGCAAATGGCCCGAAGTGTATCCGATTCCTAACCAGGAGGCCATCACGGTCGCGGAAATGCTAGTAAACAACTGGGTGGCCAGATTTGGAGTTCCGCTGGAGTTGCACTCGGATCAAGGCCGGAATTTCGAGTCACTGGTATTGAAGGAAGTGTGTGAGCTACTAAGAATAAGGAAAACTCGCTCCTGTCCTTTGCATCCCCAGTCTGACGGCATGGTATAACGCTTTAAGCGAACAGTGGAAAAATATCTGCGGAAAGTGGTAGTCAGGAATCAAAAGGATTGGGACACGCATATCCCATTGTTCCTGATGGCGTATAGGTCAGCCCCGCACGATACATCACTCACTTCAGCCCGAGCAGTGTTCGGCAAACAGTTGAAGTTGCCTGCTGGCTTGAAGCTCGGAGTGGTCAGCACGACGGAAAGCGCTAGGATTAACTACGCGGTCAATAAGCGGTCGGAACTGGAAGAAGTTTACCAGTTTATAAGTAGCTTTACCCAACTGATCAGCGATAAGATAAAAGCCAGATATGATCTGCGGGCTAGTGCGCAGTGTAACGAAGAGTTACCCTGTCGCTGTGCTATGCATGACTGCTTGTACGGGCATACTTTTAGGCACGCACTTTGGGGTACTGCCGACTTGCTGTAATTGCGATATGGCAAGGATGGCTCGCGATAGTAATGGAATGTGCGAGAACGATCGAGAAATAGTCCATTTGGAATGTGCAAAAACAATTGACGCGATAAGCAGACAAGTATAAAAGGCAGACGGGTACAGCGCAGAGAGCAGTCTTATTTGAGAGAAACGAATAAGCCTAAAGAACTAATTTTCGTAACAGTATATATACTTTAGTTTATAACATTTAAAGTGGAATATTCTCAATGGAATATGGTTAAGTTTCAGATTAAAAAAATTCATGAAATCATGTTTCTCGTTAGATTGTGATTTCCCAAACAAACAACACGTCACTGTACAACAGCATTTCCGCATTTCAGCATTACAAATAATTTTTACCGAATAAAGTAATAGTCCAACACGTTTAAGTTTTTTGTAATTTGCACATGAAGGTTAAAGAGTCCCTATAGACCTTTACACGGAAAGAATGAAAACTTGTAGAGCTAGAGCTTCGAAGGCTAGGACAAAGTTGTTTGCATTAAAAATTTGAATATTTTTTGTTTGCGCATGAACCCCGTCTCCCTTTCCTTATCCCCTTTTTATGTTTTTCGGAAAATTTTTTCTTAAAAGCTTGTATGGAGTAAAATATTGCAAAAATAGTGTTTTTTGGAAATAATTTAACGATTTCATTTCAAACGCTGGCGGGAAGCAACAAAGGTGAGGAAAAAGTAACGTGAACCGAGAGAGTAAGCGCGAATTGATGTACACGCATAGATTCAATGGATTTATATTTTATTCTCATTTCGACAACAACACGCAATGTTGTTGCCTTCCGCCAGCTTGGCTTTACTCGTGCAAATTGAAATAGTGATTGATTTGGCAAAGCGATCGCCAAAGCAAATTCAATAGGTAGTTGCAGCACCAGAACTGATTAAACATTTTTCTTTGATAATTAGCACGACATTGTAGTAACATCACTACAATCCACTTACATATTATCACTTTCTTAATGCGTCTTGGTTGTTCCAATTTTTACACATATATTCATTTTCATTGTAGTCATTTTTACTTTTTACAACTTCTTTTTTACCAGCAGACCAAAAGAACTTATGAAATCCATTGAATTTTGTTTTTTCCGTAGTGCTACCACCTTATTTTTGCACCTTGGCGATCGCTCAATCAATTTTTCTATGCAAACTTTACCTGTCTACTTGTTCTTTTTTGTAAAAAAGCAAGCGGAGACCAAGCGCGAGCCACCACCAACATGCAACCGGCACATCGCTTTGTTGCCCGACAGCAACAACCACAGTGTGTGGTGTGTCACTGTTTCATACTCTGCTCTCACAACTTCTCAGTTTACGCTCTCGCACTCTGTGCGTTTTCGTCCCCTTTACTGCTTCCCCCCGTATCAACAAACGGATCCTACCGCTGGAACCCGCAAAGAAGATTTTCTTTACACCAGATGCGCATTCTGTATATTGTTTGTTCTGCGGTTCTACGTAGTCAGTTCCCTTTGTTAATTTTATAATGGTAAATACAAAAATTACTCACCTGAATATGTTCCAGTGCACATAGATGAAATTATTAATATTAGACTCCATAAAAGTTTCATCTGTAGTTTGATTGGATCCATTATATTCAACTAAGCGATGTATATAAAAATGGCATAGTTTTTAACGCGTTATCTCATATTCGATACTATTGGTTAATAATTTTAAGCAATTAAGAACCGAGTGCATTTACTACTTTCTATTTATGTACATACATATATATACGATGGCTGTTAAACAGACATTATACAAAAGAAAAATAATTAAATACCTGTTGAACTTTTTCAAATATTAAAAGTAATATGAAATACAGTGGACATCCAATATAACGAACATTCCATTTAAAGAATTTTCGATTTAACGTACCTCCAAATTTTTTACATTGATGGTTCTATCACAGACAACTCATCAAGTAGATATTCAGCGGCCAAGGAAAAAATGTGTCAAAAAGTTCGACAATTTTGGCCTCCGATAAGAGCTTTTTGGTCTCTAATGTCACTCACACAATTACCGCTTCACACGCATTGTGCTCTATTTTTAGAAAAAAATATGTGAATTTTAGCTAAAACGGCGCTTATATGTTATTATACCTTTTGAGCAACCAACCGGGATTGAACGTTGATGGTCAAGTGTGTAAACGGAAGTGTCTCAGGCAGGATTCATCATTATTCATAATTATGTGGATCTTATGGGAAAAACGTAAGATATGTCCGAAACACGAAAATTATCGTAAAGCCAAATCGTGTGATAATGGCATTGGGAATAAAAGAAAACCTAATGTCGATGGAATTTGTTCGCAGATTTGATCTGTCTATAAAGTCCTGACATTTTCTAAAAATTTTACAAAATTCAAACCGCGATTTTTATACTAAACGCCTAAAAAAACCTCTTTGACTGTTAGTTTTATACCCAAAATAATGGAACTCGCGGAGAAGCTATTTAGAGGCGTTGATAAGTTGTAAACAGTTTTGTTAAGTGACAAAAACGGTTCATTTTAGGTAGTACTGACGGCTTTTAATACTTTTAGCTCGATAAGTGGGTATAAACGTAGTCTGTATTAGCCGGACATTAGGTGGTGATAAAATGGTTTTGGCCGGTATTGCTACGAATGGTACGATTTAACTTGCGTGGGTTTTCTGAAAAAATTAACTTCTATATTTACTGCGAACTTTTAAACGTAATGATAATAGAATGATCAGAAGAATTTTATGGGCCTGAATTTATTTTCCAGCAGGAAAATGCTCACAGTCACAGATCTAGAAAAACAATGAACTTTTTCAAGGACAAAAATATTCACGTTTTTATTGGCCAGTTCGAATTCTTGACTAAAATCACATCGAGTACCTTTGGGTTCTTGCTCGAAGTGTTTACGCAAAAGAACGACAGTTTTATTCAAAGATTGAATTTAAAAAAGCGATTAAATAGGTTGGGGCTTGCATACCGGCACAAACTCTTCAGAATCTTATTTTATTTGTGCCTAAAATATTTTAAACCGTAATGGGAAATGCACTAATTACACTGCACAACACAAAAAAAATAACAAGATTCTGACAACGGATTCTGGTAGAGGGGACCAACAAAAAATATACGTATATCGGCGTTTTTAAAGTTTACGTCTGAATTTTTTTTTAGGGGGGGTCAAAGTTCCCCCGATGCTCGCCTAATGTCCCTTCAGCTCTCGGCTCCCATTGTTTTTGGAATATTGATTGCCCTTCTCTTTGCTATTCCACGTGCAAGTTTTGTAGGACATTTTAGTACCAATTTTGATTAAGTACGAAAGAAACACTTAAACACATTTTCAGTTTTGGCTTAATTCCAGCGTACAAGTTAAATTCTGAGCTTTGATGTATTCAGAGACCTATAGTAGAACACAACTGATTAATGTAACCAACACAAGGCTGTCTTATGGAGGCCCTATGCTCCCGAGAGGAGTGAACAAGGAACAAAAAAAAAAATGATAATTTTGTGGCAAATATTTTTGTGGTACATTTTGTCCTTAAAATGTCCTGTTTTACAGGACATTTTTGGCATTTTAGAAAAAACGGTTAAATTGACCCATAAAAATAGGAGCTACAGAGTTAAAATGCTCCACCCAAAAGGTTCCTGGTATGTTCACGTATATTTTTTGTTGTCCCCTCTACCAAAATCCGTTGTCAGAACCTTGTTATTTAATAAAAAATTTGATTTTGTTGTGCAGTGTTATTTTAAAAAAACTATTTAGAGTGCCTGGAGCTATGAACATTTTTACACTATGCAATTTTATATTTTTTTATGTAGGGTAAAAGGTTCGGTTGTGGGCATAGTTCGGTTGTGGGCACCCCTTCGTATCTTTTGACAGAAAGCAGGCTGGGTTTTTTTGACTAAGGCCATTTGTTCATTATGGAACCACGATAGTTTTATGCTAAATACTGAGTCGAACAGACACGCCAGCTTTGTGCTGGGACCATATATATCTTTCTGTGCTTAAAAAATAAGACACAAATTTTTTTAAACTTTTTAAATGGTGTCATAAATCGAAGTGAATCCATCGAGAAGGCGAGTAAAATGAATTTTTATTTAGTAAATTTATTATACTTTGTGATCCAATATTGATTACAACCAATATGTTTACCCCGAACAAATTTTTCACTCCTTCTCAAAATGGCTGCCAAATTCGATTGTGGGCACTGCACTTAGTTCGGTTGTGGGCACCCGTCTTTTAGTGATTTGGTAAGTTTTGGTAAGTTATTTTATCGAAAATGGTCTTTTAACGCATTTTTTGGTTGTTTTAGCTATATCTTCCGAGGGTAAATAAAAAAATCCTCCGATATCTTTTTAATGTGCTGGATGTAATTTAACATTGTTCTGCAGATAAGCTAACCACAAAATCGACTGCCGCAGCGTATGCGATTTCCCGAACCACTCTCCAACGCTACAAAAAGAAGGTGGAAGAAAATTTCGGAGACATCAAAGCTGTCGACGGTGGTGTTTTCTTCTTTTTCTTATTTTCGTGGATGTTATCGAATCAGATTAACTGGTGTTTTCCACCTTCTTCATGTCACAGCACTTGAAGAGTGTTGATTAATTAGGTTGAATTTCATTTTACTTTAGATCTTCTTGACAGCCCAGGAGAATGACTTGGTCACTTACATTTTGAAATGCCCGTCCATCTAAAGTGTGCCGACATGCGTACCAGCTACTTCACATGCGTGCATTGTGCTTCAAATAATTAAAACTTAATATTTTTCTAGATTGGTGTTGGTTTTTCTTAATATTTCCCCGTTTCCAGCAGATTTTCCAAGGGTGCCCACAACCGAACCAAAAAAAAGTTTTTGTTAAAAATGACTACTTTACAAAATTTAAAACTTTTCTATTTGACGGAATCGATTTACTTTTGTCATTACTTGTTAGCTAAGGTTTCTAGCTTTCCATAGATGTCCATATGTCCGATTAAGAAGAACTTGGTAAAAAGTTATGAGCCAAAAACAAAAAGGTGCCCACAACCGAACCTATTCCCCTACTGATATTATGTGAATTGCCACTTCAAATTGTGCCGTTTTTATGAAAACAATAAATAAATTGGCAGAACAGTTACCAGTGACTATGAGCCTATTTACACGAAGGCTTTTTCCCCCTGCGTTTTTTTCAACTCTCTTTTGAAGTTGCTGCGTAAATCTTCATGCATTTACATGAAGACTTTTTACTTGCAACTTTGCTTGGCTTTTTGGACGTTTAAGGGGGGAGTACACTTTGAACGTCCAAAAAGTAAGGCATTTTCGTTAATTTTTTTAAGCAATAAAACACTCAGGGAGGGCAAATATGTTATAACCCATTTATTACTCATCCTTCGAACTACAATTTGTATTTTTTTGAACTCGATTGGCGTCCCCCCGTGGCCGGTGCACCAGGTCGCGCGGGCGTCCTCGCGCGGAAGTCGGAAAACGGCGTGAGAAAATACTCCTTCCCATGTGATCCTGGAACATAAATCGAACAAAATCCTGATAAGTAATGAAATTCGGGTTAGAAATACGTATTCCGATTTTTTTTAAATTAATTGTTTTCAAAAGTTGTGGCCTTAGGAAAAAAAGTCAATTTTTTAACCCTAAAAATGCTTACAAAATCGTGGATTAAAAATCCATTTTTGACAAAATCGAAAATGTGGATACGTATTTCTAAGCAGAATTTAATTCTAAACAAGAAAACCTAGGCGATATCCAAATTTAATAATAACTGGTTAGAGTTATTTCCCACGCCAGTTTGAAAAGCCCCGTTTCGAGATAAACGCGTTTAAAGATAAAATTTCATTTTTCCGAGCGCGCTAAAATGCTCTCTCAGCGCGCCGGTACATGTTTTAGGAAATCGCTTCGTAAAGCGGTAAGGAATATTCTGGCGGACTTGGAGTCTTTTCTAAATTAAAGTATACATCCCAAGGAACATTTTAAGCCAAAAAAAAAAAAATACATTTTTTTGAAAAATCAAAGTGTACTCCCCCCTTAAGCGGCCAATCTTCTTTCATTAACATTTTCGCGTAGTTTTTGATATTCTCATTATTAAAAGAAAAATGGATTTAAACAAAGAAGAAATTATTGAAAATATTTTAGAAGTCACTGAAATAGCTATTAACTGCTCAAATTTAAATAATAGGGAAGATGTAAATATAATTGTTAGCAAAGCGTCCGGCCGGTTTGAAATTTGAAGAAAAGTGCGAAAAAGAGCAAAGCAAATGTCAAAAAAACCCCTGGAATTCGCTGACCGTGCGTGTTTGCCTACCCCGCTGACTTCTCACCACTTCTCGCCATCAAACTCGTCACGCATGACTTTTAACGCAGGGGGAAAAGCCCTCGTGTAAATAGGCTCTATGTCACTATACGCGCAACTGAGAGGGGAAATGATTTTCAGACCATTTTTGCTTTTTCCGATCATCCGATAGTGTACGGATTTTTGTACCCAAACATTCGCACAGCACCGGCTACCAGTCAATTGTTTGCATCTTAAAGTGATAACTTTTTTATTTGCTGTATATATAGCGTTGCGAACCACATTGTTTTACTGGTCTAAGTAATTTTGATTGTAACCCGTACCAACAAAAAGCAGAAATAAATTATTTCATACGCTAAAGTCAGCAGATATTCGGTTGCTTTTTCCTTCAGTTCATGTCTCAATAAGCTTGCCGTTTCTAGTGCAGCTAGAAACAGTGATGGCAAGTTGAACTCTTTTCAAACGCAGAGCTGCAACTCAAGCAATTCAAACGTAAAAGCTTTGAGGGCAGTCAGCAAAAACTGAAGTAAAATCATATTAAAACACGTTGCAACATACTTATGACGTTTTTCAGCAACAACGTTGTTTTACAATCAATTTTCTAGAAACGTACTACAGAATGAAAGGAAAAAAGCCAATTACATAGGGCAACAAATTTCGACTTTTGGTCAGCTTTTCTGGGTTTGACATCAGTTCTAGGGTAATTAGGGAGCGCTATTTTTGAATCCGCAAACCGTTTTTAAAACTTAGTTTCCGTTTTAGTAAGCTTTGCCGACCGCTGCACAAGAATAATTTGTGCGCTGAAATATTGTGAGTTCCAATTCTTATATAAATATTTTTCAATACATTATTAATTTCAGGTATAACCGATAAAAAATGTTATAAAATAAAGCGTTAAATGTTAAGAAAAAGTTTGCTTCCTCGCCCAACCCGAGGCGAAATTTACGAAAAAAAAATTACAAATATCTGATGTGCTGCCTAGGTGTTACAGCCAGTGTTGCCACTAAGAATTTTTTTCCCTACCAAAATTGGTCCAAAATCAATCTCAGCCTACCAAAATAAATTTGTTAACCCTTTCCGACATGAAAATAAACCCGTTCTGTATGAATTGTATGGGCTGTAGTCCAATATATTGGACATTGTGACTAAAAGGGTTAAACAAAAATTTAGATTCAAACACATAAACATAAATATATTATTTAAAAACAAAAACAATTAAATTCAGTACAAAAACAACACAGTTCAGCATATTAAATATGCTGCAATTAAAAGTATTACATTAAAATTAACATAAAATATATACGTAAATACATAACTATATTACTTTTTTGCGAGATCTCTTTTTGCTGACCAGACATAGTGCGCTTTCGTCTTTTTAATTATTTCTTTACATAACATAATGTTATTTATTGTAGTGAATTCCAATTTATTTCTATGCTTTGTTTTTATAAGCGAAAGTTCGGAAAATTTACGTTCGGCAGCTGCAGAGCTGTGTGGAAGTGAAAAAATTTATAGGAAATTTATTAATGCAGTGTGTTACCTACCATAAATCCTTGAACATCACAACAAACCAACCAATACCAAAGCCTTAATTTATGATACGAAGCTACCAATTTTAGTCCAATTGGACCAAAACGGCAACACTGGTTACAGCACAAGATCAGTGTGGCTAAAATCATAAATGTACATATGCATGTAAGTTGCAAAAAAGAATATCAGCAAGAAAGAAAATAGATTCCAAATTAATTCAATCCGGCAAAAGTTCTGGATGAGCACATGCAGTTGTGTGCGTCTAATAGCTTTGCGGATAAAATGCTGTAATTCAGAGCTTGAAATTTTGGTGCCGTTTTCGTCGTATGAGAGTGGACATCTACTTGATGAGTTATCTGTGGTTCTATATTACGAACGAAAGTGAAATTTGCTATTCAATACAACGAATATCTTTGTTGTTTTTCCCATCCATCAAAAAACCTTCGAACCTTTGAGCATTCAGATTCTTTACAATAACAATGAATGTTTGGTTTTGTCAAGTGAACGGTACCTCAATTGTTTTTGTTTTGTAATTGTAATTGTAACGTTAAAACTTTCAAATTGATGTCAAGTTACCAACATTTTCAAATTTTTTTTGTATGCATTGCTGATCAATTTCACAGAATTTGTTTTGCGTTCGGTAGGCTTTTTTCTTTTAAAAATTAAAATTTCAATAATCAATCAAGAGAAATTACCATACAGAAAAGTTTACTTGCGGTAAATAAGCAATCGAGCATCGAAGATTTCTTCACTGTACATACATAGCCATATTAGCTGGAATAAATCAAGATATTTGTTTAAAAACTGAATATTTGAAACTTACATTTTTATGAAGGATGGTTTAAAACAAATGAAAATTTCGATCGATTTAACGAATTTTTCGATTTAACAAATTGAGGGTACAACATAAGATTCTTTATATTGGACGTCCACTGTACTCGTAAAAATTTGAAGAGTTGCGAGCGAAATGAGTTTTTTAAATTTGTAAATGATATTTATTTCGCATGCCCTATACTTAAATCACACGCAAGTAGCATTGTATCGACAAAGAAAAATTCGTTTGTTTGTGAAAAATGCATTCGAATTTGTATTGTTTTAATAGTTTGTGACATACCTACTTCTCTTTGAATGTTGTATTGTTTAATATTTTGATAGCCTGATCTACGATCCATTTTATGTAAGTTGTAATCAAACACAAACATCAAGGATCAAACACGTATGTACATATGTACGAACTTTAACAGCACGACTCGTATTTGTACTCTAACTTTTATTTTAAACTTTAATCAATTGGCACGCCAGCAACGTGGACTACATATTTTTACATATGAAGCATTATTGTTTGGAAAATGCATCACTCGTCCTTACTTTGTTTTGAAAATTGATAATAAGACGAGAAGAATTATTGTAGTTGCATTGAAAGAAGTCATACAATAATGGGTTGGTATCCTAAACCAGGCCACCCAGCACATGGAACAACTTTTCTTGACCTGCAGCAGTCGACTTTAAAAATTATTTAACTGTATCTGTACCTACATACACATTAGGGATTGCGATCCCGGGATCCCCGACAATTTCAGTCCCGAAAAATGCCGGGATTGGCAAAATCCGATCCCGGGATTAAAATTGCTTACTTTTTGCTTTTGTCACTTTATATTCGAAAAATTTTGTACCAATTTGTATAAACGAGCTCTGTTTGTATACTTTTCCAAAAAAATCTCCCAAAAATGAACCAACAGCCAGAAATTTCTAAAAATTTGCAAGTTTAACTCTTGTTTACACCAATGTGACTTGTCACATTCACAACACAGGGAAAAGGGTGTAAATAAGAGGGTTTATGAAAGAAAGGGCTGATATAAAAGTTTAATTTTAGATTTAAAGCTATAAAAAAACTTGAATTATTAATATTACTCACATCGAATTTTACTTATTTTGAATGGCCAAAACTTCCAAACTGTATATGAAGATTTACATACGATTTCACGTACTAGTATTGAACCATGCTTTTTTGCTTTTTATTAGCAGGTTTTCAGGGTTTGCCAATTAAATGCATTTTTATCTTGTTTGTTTGTTTACAATTTATTCAATTCCGAAAAAATCCCGGGATCCCGGGATTACGATATTCAGTCCCGAAAATCCCGGGATTGCAAAACTGCATATGCAGAGTACACATGCATATGCAGAGCACATATAAGCACAAATTGTTTTTGTCGATACTTTTCGCTAAACTTAAATCAACCCGTATATATTCTTCAATGAAACCAAAGTGCTTATTAAAAAAGATTATTTGTGTAGCTTTAGTTCTCCCAAGCAAAATCGCTACCAAGCATACCTATTACGATTCATAACGAAGCAAATTAGTTACTGTTATGCTCTTTCATTGATTTTCCAAGCATCACGTATTTTCTTATATTCGCTGATAATTACAAGAAAACAACAAAAAACTCAACAAGACCGAGTAGACAAGACCGAACTGATTAAACTCTAGCAGATTGGTTTTTGTATTCTCTTGACGCAATTGTATGAGTGCATAATTAGTTATACAAAAGACGAAGAAATTTAGTAATATCGTCGTAGTAATCATAAATACGATTTTCACAAGTTTTCGTTAGATAAATTCCTCACAAACACACAAACTATTCTGAATTTTACATATTTAAATTGATTCATATTAAATATTTAGATGCAGATATTAGAATTATCACAATGAAGTTTTAGAATTAACACATTATTATAAAAAATGTTCTATTGTCCTTTTTGATTTTAAGAAGTATTGATTTAACTGCATATATTACGTTAAATTGCCTTTTACTCTTCAAAGTGCGTTTTTAACTATATGTACGTTTTTTACAGTAAAGACATTATTTTCACACGAGCAATCGTCTTATTAATAAAAACACCATAAAAATATTATAGATGAAATACTTGGCAGAATATAACCCTGTTAATTGATGAAATTGTCATTGAAAACTTTGTGAGTAAAGATTTTAAAAGATAAGGTCTGCGCAATCGTTAAGTTACGAGCTTTTACTGCTAAGAAGTGACAGCTGAAAGAAGCTTTGGTTATAGAGGGTGGTTTTGTAAATTTAGGGTTGATTTTTAAAGCTTGTGCATATGTTGAAGATACACTGAAAACACGTATGTACTCAATGGACATGTAAAATTTAAAAATGGAACCTCCGCTAATTTCAGTCAGAATATGTGATAAAACTGTAATAGGTTAAATACATCCTAACGTAACAGGCACTTTTGCCGGATTATCAAAATTCGTGTAAGTTTGTACATGGAGGGAAAGGATCTTTAGTTTAAGGACTGGGGTCGAGCGTTACTTTAGATTCTTAGTCCAATGCACTAACCAGCTGAACCGCGGCGGCCGGACAACCGAATTGTGCAAGAGTGACTGACACCACAACCAACATAAACCACTTCACCTAGTCACTTTTAGACTAAGTTTTTTTTTACTAAGGCAATTCTAGTCTGCGAACATGTTTAACTAAGGAAACAGAATATAAAGTTGCTGAAGTACAAAGTATTGAAGGTAAACTGGTAAACATGCAGTATGCTTCATCAGCTTTTGCTGTAGCTATACATCATCAGAAGAAAAGACTCTCCAGTTGCTGGTGAGCAAGTTCATATTCAGATGCCGCTTGCAGGCGCCTTCGACAGCCCAGACTTGGACTGAAGAGGCACTCAGGTGCTGAGTTAATCGTCCCATTTTGGTTGGTTGGTTTCGCGCGATTCTTAGCTGCAGAGCAACGACGGCCAGTATCGGCTATTGTACTACCTCTGTAAAAATTGTTGAGTCGTTAGTCAATGAAGAGTCTTATCTTCCCCGCTCTGGCAAATCCTTGTAAAGTCCTTGCAGCTTTATTGTTCTTGAGTCGCTGGATAGCAACCCAGTCCTCGTCATAGCTGGGCGGTGGCACATCCACACCGTCGTCGTCGATTGGTGCCATCTGGACATCTTCACCACTGGCGGTATTGTTCCCTTCGTCGCCTGCGAGCAGCTTGGTGAAGTGCTCCTTCCACAACCTCAGTACACCCTGCGCATCCGTAACCAGATCTCCGTTTTCGTCTCTGCAAGAAGTTGCCCCGGGCTTAAATCCTTCCATGAGACGCTTAACTTTTTGGAAGAATTTTCGGGCGTCATTCCTGCTCCTGCACTCCTCGATTTCCTGTCGCACCTCTCTGTCTTCCTCTCCTCCCGGTATTTTTCTGTCACGGCTTGCGTGGCAACCGACTGCAGGGTCTTTTTGTAGGCAGCATTCTTCCCTGCAGTGGCAGCGCGACACTCTTCATCGGTTTTTTGGTAGTGGGCGTCGAAAACTAAAGACATTTTCTGCGGCGGCGCGCATAGAGTGGGATAAGTGAGCCAAAAATCCGCCGATGACATCAGGTGGAGAGGGGGAGCGACCGAGCTGGTTGAAAAGTTAAGCGGAGAAGGCGTTGGCTACTCTTTGTGATCGCAGCATACTGATGTCCAGCTTTTTTTGAGAACTAGGTTGCGTGGTCTTCGCTGCGCAAAGACGAATGCGTACCTTGGCTACAACAAGGTAGTAGTCCGAGTCGATGTTGGGTCTTCGAAACGTGCGCACGTCTAGAATGCTAGAAACATACCTTCCATCAATCACAATGTGATCAATCTGGTTGCGGGTGGATTGATCGGGGGATAACCAGGTGGCCTTGTAGATATCGAGGTGCTGGAATCTGGTGCTACTATCATGTTTTGTGCCGCGGCGAAATCGATCAGCCTCAGACAGTTGTTCATAGTAGTCACATGGAGGCTGAACTGCCCGACTGTGGGACCAAAATACCCGCCCGCCCGACCTTTGCATTGAAGTCCCCGAGGATGGTTTTGACGACATGGGCCGGGCACCCGTCGTAGACGTCCTCGAGCTTCACATAAAAGGCATTCTTCTCTTCCGTCGGGGCGTGCAAATTAGGCTGATGCTAAAGGGTTTAGCCTTGATGCGGATCGAGGCCAGCCGTTCGTTCACTGAAGTGAACCGAGAGACGTGGTGGCGCAGTCTTTTGCTGACCACAAACCCGCAGCCAAATTCGCGCTTTTCCTCATGGCAGCTGTAGTAGATGTCGCAGTCTGCTCGCTTGGAGCAACCTTGTCCTATCCATCGCATTTCCTGGAAGGCGGTGATGTCAGCCTTACGTTTTATGAGGGCTTCCGCCAGTTGGATAGAGGCACCTTCCCTATAGAGGGTCCGGACATGTCAGGCGCATATCCTCAAATCGTGGTCCTTAAATCGTTTGCTGTGGTCGTCAACATTGTGGGCTCCATCCGAGGCTTCCAACCCTTCGCACAACCCAAATTTCAAGTCCTGGGGATTGGACACGCCGCACACATTTACTATTCAGTTCACTATTCAGCGGATGCCAAATAGCTATCCAGAAGGGCCGCGCGGAGGTATCAGCTTGGATTGGACAGGGACAAGGATCGTTTTGGCTTTAGAGACTTTACTTTCTATGTCCGCTCCTTACAGCAGAAGTAAGTAAAGAAGAGAAAAAATAAAAGAAAAAATATAACTTATAATTAATAAACTTAAATTTACTACCACACAGCTAACAGATTACGTTTAAATGTATCTCAACCCCACTGAGGTCGACTAGTTCGCCATCTGTGTAGCAGAGCTTGTATTGCTTATAAGGGAGATGGTTGATAGAAGAATTTACATTTGCTTAGAAAATCAATCAGCTGTTAAAAACTGTTGCGCACTGTAAGTGACCTCCAAAATTGTGCGGAAGGCAATCAACACGCTAAACAGACTGAGAACAGAAAATTAGGTAACACTGGTGTGGGCTTCCAGGCATACCGATGATAGAGGAAATGAGGAAGCTGATGTACTAACTACGTGGGCAGTCCGATAAGTACTTAGCCCCACCGCCCGATGGTGCCACTATCGTTAGAGAAATTTACTATCGTGTAGTACATCCTAGTAGACGGCTACTGTCAAAATTTCAGCCATATTGGATTTGTAGTTTTATTTTGACCGCATGTGGAAACGAACGTGTCCGCGGATTTTAGAAAAATGGAAAAAGAGCAATATCGGTCGGTGATTCGCCAAATTGGTCGCATTAGGCTACGAACAGCTGCCCCATCCACCGTATTCTCCTCATTTGGCCCCGTGTGACTTCTTTTTGTTTCCAACCTTGAAAAAGTCACTCGCCGGGCAGAAATTTGAGTCGAATGAGGATGTTATCGCCGCCACGGAGACCTTTAGAAAACGTATTTTTCAGACAGGTTAAAGAGTTTGGAGCATCGCTGGGTCAAGTGTATCGAGTTGAAAGGATACTACGTTGAGAAATCGCCACTTTTCCAAAATTTTCGTTTTTCTTTTGTAGGCTAAGTACTATACTCACGTAGAGCCACGAGGGAATCCTATAAGCGATTCTGTGAGGACGTATCAGATCTGCCCTTCAGCTACAGGCTTCATAAGGTTCTCTCGATCCGGCGAATTCGGGTACTCCTTAGTCTAACCAAGCGTTGTCTTGATATGGCGGGGCAGCGGCAAAAGACATGCTCTAGTGTCTCCAGGACATCGTCTTCCCCGCATATTCTGCATCTTTCCCTGTCCGTCCAATCCATCCTATGCGCATGAACTGCTAGCAGGCAGTGCCCTGTTACTACGCCTATGACGGTTCTACAGTCTGAACGGGATAGTCCAATCACGAAGTTTGTGCAATTAGCTGACTTTAGCATTACTTTTGCAGTTCGGCAGGTGTTTAAATTCCTCCACCTAGCCTCTTCCTTTCTTTTCATGCTATTTTCCCAATCTTTATAGAAAGTGCGAAGTGGCATCAGCACCCTTACGATTTGCTCAGTTAGAAGGCTGACACCACTTTTAGCAATTGTGCATTGCCTCATTTCCCTCTATGCCTTTGTGCCCTGGCACCCATTAGATATAAAGCCTGCAGGTTGAGGTTAGCCTTTCCATTGTTGCCCGGCATTCTTGGACATTTTTGGATGATAAGGAGTTGGACACAGTTTATTGTCGCCTGGCTGTCTATGTAAAAATGTATCTTCGTGTTTACCGTTGTAATGCAAGTGAGTTTTTCGGCTTTCCTAGCAGCGAACGCTTCTGCCTGAAACACACTACAGTAGTCGGGTCGTCTGTAAGATTCGCTGATACTCAGCTCCGGGCAGTATACTTGGAGTATACTCCAACTCCCTCCTTCATCTTGGAGCCATCAGTAAATATGTTGACAATGTTGCGACTCAGTACCAAGCCTTTTCGCCACCCGTCTCTCTTGATCGTAGTTTTGATGCGCTTTCCAGGGTCGGAGTCATGTAGTCAAAATTTGCTACAGTACCATTCCCGACAGAACTATGTCCGAAACTGTTACACCTGAACTGCTTTGTGGCCATTAGCTTTCCTACGGATTAAGCTGCAAGATGCTCCGCAAAGAGGTCAATAGGCGGCCGATCAAAGACTTTGATGAGCGCTGGTGTAGGAGTCATCTTTAGTGCACCCGAAATACAAAGTGCTGCAAGGCGCTGGACTTTCTCTAAGGGTTTGTGGTATGTAGTTTTCTGTACTGCGGGCACCAAACCAAAGCACCATAGAGGAGAATTGGTCTTACTTCTGCCGTATAGCACCAATGCATGAGCGAGGGTGACAGGCCCCAAGTAATGCCAAGTATCTTTTTGCATGCGTACAGGGCGTTAATGGCTTTCTTCCCCGTTCCTCCACATTTGGTTTCCATAGCAGCTTGTTGTCCACTATTACTCCTAAGTACTTTGCTTGGGGTTTTGCGATCAGTGTCGAGGAAGAGCTGATAAGAAGGACCCAAAATCTGTCTTTTGCGCTTAAAGGCTTAGAAAAACTCGTTGACTAGTATCTGACGGAGGAAATACTCACTCAGCATCCCCTGAGCACGAACCAACATGCCTACCAGAAGGGTAAATCCACGGAAACGGCTCTATCGGAACTGATAGGCACGATAGAGAAGTCCCTGACGAAAAAGGAAATCTGTCTCGTAGGTTTCCTGGACACAGAATGGGCTTTCAACTACACAGCCTTCGAAGCGATGGAAACGGGTCTAGAAGGACTACAGGCGCTTGTCACCCTTATTTCAAAGGATAACCGGGTGACCGCATTGTCTGAACTTGGTATACCTGCATAGCTCGTGAGACTTTGCAGAGCGACGTTGAGCAATACCTCTGACCTCAGTTGACCTCTCCGACCCATTTGATACCGTTCGAGGATTCAGACAGGGCGATCCTTTATCCTGCGACCTCTTCAACTTCACCATGGAGAGTGTTCTGCGCAAAGCCGGTGTAAATTGTAATGGCACAACTTTCAACAAGTGTCCAGCTCCTTGCCTACGTTGATGACATTGATGTCGCGAGATTTCACCGCTACCTTTGCGGCTATCGAAAGAGAATCTGCTAAAATGGGTATGGTGGTAAATGAGGAAAAGACAAAGTATATGCTGTCCACACGCAGGGACCCGCAGCGGCTACAGTCTCACGTCGCGACCGACAGATATAATTTCAAAGTTGTCAAGGCATTCGTCTACTGTTTCAACGCCATCAACAGCAGCAATGATGTCAGCCTGGAGATAAAGCGAAGGATTACTCTTGCAAACAGGTGCTCCTACGGTCTCGGTAGGCAGCTGAGTAGCAGGGACCTCTCGACCGACAAAACTCGCGGTCTATAGGACGCTTAACTTGGCCGCGCTCCTCTATGGCACAGAAGCATGAACAATGACACGAAACGACATAGTGGCGCTTCGGTGTGTTCGAGAGGAAAGTGCTTCCCCAAAATCTTCGGCCCTGTTCGTATTAGCGACGACTATCGTATACGAACCAATAACGAGCTGTATGAGCTGTATAAGCAAATGGACTTAGCACAGCGAATTAACATCCAGCGGCTGCGCTGGCTCGATCATGTCTGCCGTATGGACGACGAAGCTCCGGCGAAAACAGTGTTCAATGCGATGCGTGGAGGTCGACGGCGAAGAATGAGGCCGTGTTTCCGGTGGAAGAACCAAGTTGAAGAGGCCCTGTTATCTCTTGGTGTGACCAACTGGAGAAGGCTCACGCAAAGCAGAGACGCCTGGAGAGATGTTTTGCGGCCGGCCGTAACCCGCTAACGGGTTGTTATGGCCAGTTAAGTATATACTAAAAAATATAACTCGTGTGACACGATGACTAAGCGCGCGCGCGTCAATATGTGCTTTTCCAGCGCTAGAGGTACCTTTTGACCTAATGCAAAATAATGACTTTTTTTTTTCAACAAAATTTTTGTAAGGGATTGTAGAATTGAATGAAATGTGTCAAAATTTTCTCGCTGGCGGAGAAGTTTCATTAATTTTCAATTATTTACAACAAATAGGATTTTTCAGCTAAATAATTTTTTTGTGAAGAAAGATTTTTTCATGGCAAAGTATATTAATTTACAAAAATTTTGATGTAGAAAACGTTGAGTTCCGATAAACCGTTCGTGAGTTATGAATTTTTGAAAAAAACATGATCAAAAACTTTAACTGTAAATAGCTAATGAAAAAAACATTTTTTTTCAAAATTATTTTTGGGGTGTCGTTTTTACCTCCAAGCCGATCGAAAACCGTATTGATCAACGAAAACTGAGACCATCGATTTTAAAGTGGCCCACTTGAGAAAATTTGACCCATATGGTTCCACTACACCTGCTTAAAATGTCTTCCACTTTCTGCTCCAAGCTCGCAGAATTTCCCTGAAGCTTTCTGTACAACTCGCAATTTGAACTTTCGATTTTCGCTGACATTTCTCAATTCGACGTTTTGAATTTTGCCGAAATTTCCTGATTCGTAGTTTCTATTTTGGCTACCATTTCACGGTTTGAAGTCTCCATTTTCGCAATCATTCACATTCTCTTTGCCGAAATTTCCTGGAACATGCCTTTTACTGCTACCAAAAGCTGGCTCATGTCCATTCTTTGCGGCGGCGCGATCGCTGCCGACGCCTCTACCTCCTGCCTTCTGAACTAGTGCGCAGCCCAATCGACGCGTGGAAGCGCGCTGCAACTTTACTTTTCCCCAGCAGTCGGCCAATTCCAGGCAGGCAGCCCATTTTGGCTGCGTTTTATAATTTTTTTCCTACTTGTTTTATTTTAACCAGCACAATCCCACTTCTTACACCAAGTTTTACGAAAATTAGCTCGGCAACCTCAACGCAGGCTTGTTCATTTCTCTGGCCTGTGCTTTTTCCACACTTGTTACTCATTACACTACCCCGTATTTTTGCTTGCTAAAACCAAACTCTTCCCTCTGCGCTGTACCCGGCTGCCTTTAATACTTATTTGCTTGTAGCGCAGATCGTTCTTGCACATTTCAATTGGACTCAAAATTTCCAGTATCATCGCGAGTCATCTTTGCGAATGTTCTAGCGAAATTATCAGGCCTCTAAGAGTACTGCACAATGACAGCACACAGTAGTCACATTCTGAAATGGAAGTTCATTTAACTGGATCGTTCAAAATTCACCTTTACCTATTTTTCACCTTTTCTACTCAATTACAGAAAAAAGTACAAAAGCTGCCTTTCAAACATAATTGTATTTAAAAAAATAGCATACATTTAAAGGCTTAACTTCTATCTTGTCCTTACGTTTGACCACTCTGCAAAACTACAATATATAAAATAACATAATATTCATGATATATTAAACGCAATTAAAACGTTTAGTTCTGTTTATTGCTAATGTGTACCTGAGCTCACAGTAATAGTGGCTGGCAACACATTACTAATACTAATAGGTGATGAGGTCTTTAGATCATTACTCGACTTGTTCAAGCTCTGCGCATCATCCGATGTTTTAAGTTCATGTACAGATGCTTCATTCAAAATTAATGATGGATTTTCTGTGAAGAACCAATGTTTTTTGTTCAACAAAAATAATAGCATCAACGCAGGTAGATGTACAAGAGAAAATCGGAACAGTTTCCGGGAGTTGTTACTGTCTGAGTTTTTGTAAAATCTGTAAGCTGAAATGAAATTAAAAGATAAATCAGTTATAAAATGTGTGCCTTAAGGATGTGGATTAGCACCAAGTACTATTGTTATTTCTTAATAAAATACTGTTACGAAAATTAGTTCTTTAGTTCTCTCTGGATTGTGCGTGAAAAATAAAATACACTTTAATTAGTTAGCGCAAACGAAGTTAAAAAACCAACAATCACTTTATTTACAAATTTACACTTTGCTTGTCTTTACACTTGCTATTATTCATTGGACTATTCCGTGTTGTAGTTTACTTGTTCAAATAAGACTGTCCCTGCGCTGCACCCGGCTGATTTTATACTTGTCTGCCGTAAAAGCAGAGCAGAGTACACAGTGTTGTTTATTGTTTATTAAGTTTAGTCAAATAGAACAGAATCATACTGACTAGTATGTAGAATTAGATTGAGAAAATATAAACAGCATAAATATATAATAAATTCAGTAGGGGATTTCTTTATAAGGTGCCACGTTTTGTAATGTACCACCCCTGCTCGATTTTGACGTTCCAGCAATCCAAGCAACAAACAGTGCGGCTAAAATCTCTGACGCTCGCTGGGCGCCCTGCATGACTTGCGCTCGAATATATTTCATAAGTACCGATTAAGTTGATCTCCCATTTTTGGGGGTTTTTGGGTTTTATAGACAAAAGGATGAAGAAAAATATGGTAATTTTTTTAAATGATTTCACTTTGGAGGCGACTATGGAAAAACTATTGGAACAATTAAATTGCTATGATTTTCCATTTGTAGCCAATTAAAAACAAAAATCGAATAAAACAATGTGAAAAATAAAAAATACCAACTTCAATGCGATCACTGAAACAGGAGATACTGAATTTCGAACACAAGGGGTTTGAAGAAAATCTAGCAAATTTGCGAGAACCCAAATGTGGATATTTTCGGGGAAAAACTTTTTTCAGCAAAATCCTGAAACAGGTGTAAACTAAATTTGGTCAAGGATGCAGAGTACAAGTTAGCACCGGCGCTGTCCGCCACTGCGCTGAGCCAGCAACGTCAGCAGTTGCCACCAGCGGAGTCAGCGACTGCTCGAACTCGCCAACGTCGGCAGTTTGCTAAACACCGTGAGACTGCTCGGTTGAAACTTGATCCCTTCGACCGGCTGCAACTGCAGCGCGCAACAACAACAATAACAGTTACGGCCAGCCATCTGACAGTGTAGCTTTGCTGGGCCATAGCTCCGCAGAATTAGTCAGTTACTTTTAGTACTCAGAGTGCATAGCACTTCATTAAAATATTGTTGAAAAAAAATTCAACAGTTTAATTTACATTTACATATTTTCATCCGTTTCTAAAAGATGACATTTTTTTTTTGTTATTGCCCCATATGTATGTAGGTATGTAAATACAGGTAGACCTCGCTTAACACGTACGTCGGATAATACGGCATCGCTCTAACACGGTTTACATTTTGCGGTCCCTTTTCGATTAACACGTAAAAAGCCTCGGTCTAACAAACATAATCCTCGTTATTTGTCCCTGATTTATAAACTTGCATACATATGTATGTACAGTAATAAAACCGTGCGACAACAATGAAAAATGCTTCACACTGTATAAAATCCAAATGGGCGTGAAACTAGAGACCAAACATAGTAATACTGCGTACTCAGTTTTATATTTATACATCCTTTGTCCTTTTAAAAGGACTTTAAAATTTTGATGGGAATAAAAAATTAAAAAAAATATAAAAAATACTTAACCTCGTTAGAATATGGCGATATGTATATCAAATGAAAGAGGAAAGGCTCAAGAATTTAAACAAAATTTATTTTGTATCTATTTGTAAAAAAAGTATATGAAAACGGTCCTTTGAAAATTTTAATCCTTTATATCCTTGAAAATTTATGTAGAGTTTTCTTGAAAAATAAGTATGTTAATAGTAATTAAGTAATTCTGCATCGTTATAAATTTTCAAGAATATAAAGGATTTACATTTTCAAAGGACCTTTGTCATAGTCTCTATCAGACTATTTTACGCCCATATAGATTATTTCCAGTGTGAAAAATGCTGTCGCTCGGTGTAATAATAATAATAATATTTGACTGAGGTCTAGCTAACCGCAACCATCCATGTTGGGCGTGCGAATTTTTACAAGGTTGGAAGGGACCTACAGTGTTATGCCGATTCCGAATGGCGAGTTGGAAGCTTTTCCATAGGCAATTTTACTCTCAGAGGTTTGCCATTTCCTGCTGAGAGGACAGCCACCGAAAGAATATTATTGTTTTTATTTTTTCGGTGTAATTTGGTGTAAAACTATCCTATTTTTATGGGTCAATTTGACCCATTTTTCTAAAATGCCAAAAATGTCCTGTAAAACAGGACTTTTTTAAGGATTTTATCCTACCACAAAAATATTCCCCAAAAAATTCTACCATAGGTCTCTGAATTCATCAAAGCTCAGAAATTAACTTCAACGCCAGAATTAAGCCAAAAGTGAAAATGTGTTTAAGTGTTTTTTTCGTACTTAATCGAAATTGGTACTAAAATGTCCTACAAATTTTGATTTTTTTAGGGTTAGTGTGTTTGGGAAAAATAAGAATGCGCGAAAAGGGAAAAACTTTGAACCCGACCGCCGAACGCCGATACACGTATATTTTTTTTCGGTCCCCTCTACCAGAATCCGTTATCAGAACGAAGCTTAACCCATTAAGCCCTGAGCGTTGCGTTTGCGCAACGTTTGGGAATTTCGCTACATTAAGTAATTCATAAAGATATAAGACTTGAAAATGGGTAGAATTGGATTCGAATTGATCGTTTTAGATTCTGCCATACTCAAATTTCAAAATATTTTAAATATTCATATCTTTTTTTCGATCCAAAGTCAAAGGTTTTTTTTGGGGAATTTTTGAAATTCAATTAAAAATACTTATTCTTCAAACCTATCAAAATCCCTTTGTGGGCTGCATTTTGTAATGCTAAACTATTTAAAAATAAGTTTAAAAAAAATTTTTTTTTTTTAATTTTATGTTTTGTATGTGACTAAGGACCAAATTGCGTTTGCGCAACGTACCCTTTTGGTTCAGGGGGTGGGGGTATGAATTATTTGCTTGATTTTTTTTCTTGATTAGGTCAATTACTAAGATTGTGTAAAATTTTATGGAAATCGCACAAGCCCTTCTGGGGTCAGGTTTTAATGGGTTAAACTAGTTAAAACTTTTATGTTGCCTCAAATTACGTACAGAGAACTTGTGTATGGGAATCTCGATGCGCTGTCGAAAAACAAACTACAACTTCTTTTAAACAACTCTGCGCGGTTTGTATTTTCTAAAAGGAAATTTGACCATATATCTATCTATTCAAAACAAATAATTGGTTGCAATGTTGACATTTTCTTCAAAATAAGAAATCTTATGTTCATACATAAGCTGATTTATTCTCGACAGCCGGCGTATTTATTTGATAACCTAAAATTTTGTCAGAGTACACGTACTTTAAATCTCAGCGTCCCGAAGTTTGTGTATATTGCCTAGTCTCGAATGTTCTTTGTTAGTACAATTCGTTTGTGGAACTTGCTTCGACATGTTTCAAATCGGTAGTAACGTCTTTTTCTCCTAATTCCTACTTTCTCCCTGTGTATATATCCTCCTGTGATTATTTATTCATTATCTTACATCTATCTCTATACTTCACTTCAAATTCCTGAGCTTCCAATTTCAATTCTCTTCTGTTTGTGACTATATTGTATTAA
Organism: Melieria omissa; assembly: GCA_963971225.1. Classification (NCBI taxonomy): domain Eukaryota; kingdom Metazoa; phylum Arthropoda; class Insecta; order Diptera; family Ulidiidae; genus Melieria; species Melieria omissa. The sequence goes on from OZ020267.1 coordinate 118,326,524, forward strand.
TTTAAGTTAAAATTGTTATTATTAATATTTAATTTACTCAAACTGATGTACTATAAAAGACTCAGTGTTACTTGTACAAATACTACTGAATAAATAAATAAACCTTATTTTTTTGTGTTGTGCAGTGTTATTTATGCACATATAGGTAGTTAGACCTCGCTTAAAAGGGTTTTTGCTTAACACGGCTTTTACCAGAAACGTAACTACCATGTTAAGTTCTCGCTTAATACGGTTTCGCTTAACACGGCATTTTTCATAAACGTAACTATCGAGTTAAGCCCTCGCTTAAACCAGTGTCTCTTAACACGTCATTTTCCAGGAACGTAACTACCGTATTAAGCGAGGTCTAGCTCTATATATATAGCTGTATATATATATATATAGATATATAAGAATATTCTAATGTTATTAGTGCACCTAATTATGAGGCTGCCTGCCATTTTTAGAACATATATGTTCTATATTCATGTACCTTTTTGAGCATGACCAGAATCGAAATTTTTTTTGTTTACTAACCAAATTACATTAATAAAACTGTAAATAACAGGTTTTAAGGCTTACCTAAATAGCAGAAATATGCATTCAACGGTAGTGTTTCTAAAGCGAACCACGGATTTGTTACATCAAACGCTGGAGCTAATAACGACAGAACTCCAATAACGCCTGTATACTTAAGAGCCGTTCGGCGGCACAGCGCTGGATTAGTAACAGCCATCATACGATAACCAGCACGTGAATAATCTGGACGCAGATTCCACGATAGAGCATTAAAGTGTGGAAATTGCCATGCGTAGAGCACACCGGCTAGAATCCATGCTCCAGCGTCCAATGTGCCACTGCATCCAGCCCAGCCCATTAGTGGTGGAATCGCTCCAACGATCGATCCAATCCATGTATTCAAAATGCTCGTTCTCTTCATAGGAGTGTAAATTGTTGTGTACAGAAGGAGGTTACTAGCACCCAAAGTCGCAGTTAATCCATTAACACCAAAATACAGCAAACTGAGGCCAGCAGCCGCCGAAATTACAGCAAAGCCCATGGCATGCAAAGGCGTCAACTGCCCTGTTACTAAAACTCGATTTTTAGTTCTAGACATTTGAGAATCAAATGGTACTTCGTGGTATTGGTTGATGGAATTAGCTGCCGCAGATACGAAACCTGTTCCAATGGAACACATCAAAAATGTAGCAAGTTCAAAAGGAGCTGGTGCCATAGCATAGCCCCCCATTGCCGTGATTACAACCAATGCTACAAATAATTACATAAAATAATTTCTGCATTGAAGATATTCACCATAGTTACATGTTAGACGGAATTTCGATAATTTCTTGTATTGGCCTAAAAGTTGATTTGATTCCAGGGACGGAGTCGGCACCCATGATGGTCGCTTTATTTGATTTCCGTTTATGCTATCTTTGATAACGTAGGTCGAATTATTTAAAACCCCACGGTGACTTGCATCAAGCGTCGGCGTCGTAGCAACTGGCACAGCAACTGCTTCTACCACTCTCTGAGGACAGACTGGAACAACTGATTCTTGTTGCAGTGCTGCAGACGAGATTTCAGACACTTTGCTATAGTACTGCAAGAAAATTGCTTATTATTTACATAAGCTCAATTCACATAATATTACCCTCAAGTGATAACTTGATTGTGAAAATCTCTTTAGAAATAACAACGCCATAATGTCTTAATGTTGTTTCGAAAGTTATTTCAGGATACATTTACGCCTATAATACGCACATTCGCGTATATTATTTATCGCGCTCACACAGCAGCTCACACGCTTTGTCTTTGTAACTCAATTCCTTTTTACCACAGTGTATATAGTGAAGATACAATTAAATTTTTCGATAACTTTAATAAAAACAAAAACGCATACACCACAAAGTAAATCCTAAAAACATAGGTCCACACCGTGCTTCCTGCGCGTCAACCATTTCCAACGTCCAACGCGTTGTCGCGCCCTTGAAAGTTGGCAAACTTTTTCCGTTTGACGCCAATACTCACGTATGTAGCAGTGGTGTGGGCCAAGACCCAAGCTCACAATAGTGTGGAAACGGCTTGACAAGGTCCAGCCAAAGACAATTAATAAGATGTCTTACGTCCATACAACTGAATGGCATAGAGCGAGCTCGAATTTGCAAAATTTTCATTATCGAAAGTACAGTTGCGGTCAAAATAATAGTAGTACGCGTACAACGAAAAGAAAATTAAAAAAAAATAATCTGCTTTTCTTTACAAATATTTATTTTGTATTTTTTTAACAAGTTATAAGTGTTAACAATGCAATCATAAAAGAAAACTTAGGAATTAAACTCAGTTTGGTTTGATTTAAATTAAATGCGTCAAAAGCTCCAAAATATGGACGGTCAAAAAAATAGTAGTTCGCTTTACTTTCATAAAAATTAAGCAACAATTGTGTTTCATTTTAAAAGATTTTGTGGTTAAATAGTAATAACGTAATGTTTCTTCAAATTAATATTTAGTTGCGTGACTGTTGTTTGGCTATTACTGCAGCACAGAGCCGATGTATTGAAATAACCAAATTTTCATATCTTTCTCTAGGGGCGTGGTCTACTGCTTCTCAAAGTTGATTATTATTTAAAAGATTATTGTGAGCAACTGCTCTCTTCACGTCACACCACAAATTTTTAATTATATTGAAGTCTGGTGATTGTGCGAGCCATTCCATAACCCTAATCCTGCTTTTGCGAAGCTCCTTTCATGCGACCTTGCTTGTATGCTTTCGGTTATAATCCTGTTGGAAGATCCAAAGCATTGGCGTTTTTTCACGGACATACGGTAGCACGATTTCCCGCAAGATTCGTACACATACACATCGATCCATCGTTTTCTTGATCAAATAAATAGCGCCACCTCCATAAAACGTAAGACATGCTCAATAAATAAATGCAGGTCTTACGTTTTATGGAGGTGGCGCTACTTATTTGACATACGGTTGCACGATTTCCTGCAAGATTCGTACACATACACATCGATCCATCGTTTTCTTGATCAAATAAATAGCGCCACCTCCATAAAACGTAAGACATGCTCAATAAATAAATGGATGTACTACGTTTTATGGAGGTGGCGCTATTTATTTGATCAAGAAAACGATGGATCGATGTGTATGTGTACGAATCTTGCGGGAAATCGTGCCACCGTATGTCCGTGAAAAAACGCCAATGCTTTGGATCTTCCAACAGGATTATAACCGAAAGCATACAAGAAAGGTCGCATGAAAGGAGCTTCGCAAAAGCAGGATTAGGGTTATGGAATGGCTCGCACAATCACCAGACTTCAATATAATTAAAAATTTGTGGTGTGACGTGAAGAGAGCAGTTGCTCACAATAATCTTTTAAATAATAATCAACTTTGAGAAGCAGTAGACCACGCCCCTAGAGAAAGATATGAAAATTTGGTTATTTCAATACATCGGCTCTGTGCTGCAGTAATAGCCAAACAACAGTCACGCAACTAAATATTAATTTGAAGAAACATTACGTTATTACTATTTAACCACAAAATCTTTTAAAATGAAACACAATTGTTGCTTAATTTTTATGAAAGTAAAGCGAACTACTATTTTTTTGACCGTCCATATTTTGGAGCTTTTGACGCATTTAATTTAAATCAAACCAAACTGAGTTTAATTCTTAAGTTTTCTTTTATGATTGCATTGTTAACACATATAACTTGTTAAAAAAATACAAAGTAAATATTTGTAAAAAAAAGCAGATTATTTTTTCTTAATTTTCTTTTCGTTGTATGCGTACTACTATTATTTTGACCGCAGCTGTATGTGTTGGTATAGTGAGAGCGTAATAATATAACGCTCTTTGTTTTCTCGTACAAGGCACCAGTGACTACGTGACGCGAAACTGAGAGGGGAAATGATTTTCAGACCATTTTTTGCTTTTTCCGATCGTCCGATAGTGTACGGGTTTTTTACCCAAACATTTGCACAGCACCGGTTACCAGTCAATTGTTTGCATCTTAAAGGTCGGTATGCAGCTCTCAAGAAAACGCTCAAGAAAACACGAGCATATGTTTCTTGAGCGTAAAAAAGTAGTAAAGTAAATTTGACGTTTGAAAGAAATTTTGACAAGTTGCTTGCATTCTACTGGAAAATTTTTAATTTTAATAATAAAATTCAGTTCTCTCCAAATGGACGACGATTGGTAAGTTTTTAATACATTTCAACCGATTACGCTTTTATTACATGTCTTGAGATAATTAAGGGATGACCTATTGCTCACGTTGGACTGCGGCATTTTCATCAATGACTACATGACGCGAAACTGAGAGGAGTCACCGTTGCTAATTCGGTCAAACCAGGCCCCAGAGTCGCAAATTCGGTCAAACCAGGCCCAAGAATTGATTAGGGTTCGTACAACAAATTCTCCATACAAAAGCCAAGGCAAGGGCTGCTGGTGCGTTCGAAGTTTATTTGCAAATAAAATAATTTCTTTTTCTTCCATTCTGTAGTACGTTTATAGGAAATTGATTGCGAAAAGCCGTTGTTTCTGAAAAACGTCATAAGTATATTGCAACGTGTTTAAATATGATTTTACTTCAGTTTTTGCTGACTGCCTTCAAAGCTTTTACGTTTGAATTGCTTGAGTTGCACCTCTGCGTTTTAAAAGAGTTCAACTTGCCATCACTGTTCCTTGCTGCACTAGAAACGGCAAACTCAATGAGACATGAACTGAAGGAAAAAGCAACCGAATATCTGCTGACTTTAGCGCATGAAATAATTTATTTAGTGTTAATGCAAATACTCCTTTCTTAATATAATCTAATCCGTTTGACACGTCCTGTGTGACGTTAGTAACTCACTTTATGGAAATACAATGTTTCAACTTTTTTGACAGCCGCGCAAGTAGAGCTCGAACAATACTATAAAACGTGTTATAAAACGAGTACTTTAGTACTCGATACTTTTCAAAATACTCGTGATATCGAGTACTTAACACGTTCAGGCCGGGGCCAATTTTCATTTTGTTTGCTGTGAGGCGGCGCTGAAATTATTGCCGTGCTTCATCTGGCTTTACGTTAAATTTTTATTATTTTAATTTTCAACGTCTAATAGCACAATCGAATGCGTACCACCGGCGGAACGCGTCGCCCGATGAGACAATCTAGTACGGGCCACCGGCGCACAATGGGGTAAACATGCCAAAAACCCGCGCATTGCCTATTTTATGCTGTAGTATCTAAACGGTTAAAGATAAATACGTCAAATTTGGACACCTCCTTCAAAACTCTTCAGAGATTGGCCCACCATAATTTTTTTTTATTCATTGTACCGTGCACCGCCACCCTACAGTCGGCAATTAGGCATTTTTAACATCGTCATTAGTGAAAACAAAACTAAAGTTATAGTATTTAAATCAACCCAAACTGACTTATGAATACTCTAGATTGTAGCCACGCCCCGATTTTTCGCCTCCTTTCATAAAATACAATCATGTAGGGTAACTCGTATTTAAACAAAAACCATTTGATACGGCTCATAACGGGTTAATGGGGAGTATCACGCCCACTTACCGTTATAAATAAGCACAAAAGTGCAGATGACGTTGGTTAGTATATAAATATAATACATTTTCCCAATTTAACAAAGTATGCTTATATGGAAACCCTACGTAAAAGTAGGCGTACCATGCCCATTTTTACGTCAGAGTTTAGTTAGGCCACTTGTAACTTCGTTACAAAGTTTTATAGAAATATATTGCCTTTTTCAAGAATCATCCTGCGTACCAGCCGAAAAAATTGATAAAAAATATTTTGTTTTAGCATATTTATTAATTCAGGTGATAAACCACATCAATTTTTATTTATTTATTTTTTTAATACTACATATATGCACCAAGTGTTATAAACGTACCGACCCATACGCGCGTTAAAAAGTTTTCAGTTCTAATATTTATTTGTTTTCTTACTAAGAGACATGAATAAAAGTCCAAAAATCTAACCATTCCGCAGCTTTCCGCAGACAAGTTGGGTACCATTTTTTTTATGAAAGTTCCCACTTATCTTCCTTAAAGATTTTCGATGATCCATGATGAACCATAAAAGTTATACACCACGAAAGTAAGACATTTTCCTAAAAAATCGTCGTTTTTGCCCAAACTTTGAGAACTAACATCTTTACAAGAAAATGTGCCATGTAAAAGAATTATATGTCAAATTAATTGTAGGAATATGCTTATTATGTGTGCTAAAAATTATTTGATTATTTGGTCCAATTTACATGCAAAAGCGTTTTCTGACTGTTACATGCATGTAGATTACAAAAAATCCCCAAAAAAAGTTAGGCTCGTAACTTTAAGATTAGCCGTAATGCGCGGGTTTTCGGCATGTTTACCCCATTGTGCGCCGTGCAGGCTTATACTACGTTTACATTGAGCCCAAATGCGTGATTTGGGCAAAAATTTTCAAATGCGAAGCCAAATCATGCATTTCCCCATAGAAATTCAAATCGACGAAATGACTCATTTCAACAAAACGACGAAGCAAATGCGATAAAACATGACCAATTTTTTCGAACGCATCACAAAATGAAAGCTCTTTCAAAAGCTTTGTTCTTTTTGACAGTTCAAAATCAAAACAAACGAAAATGATCAAAATTGAAATTTTGAATGGAAATTTTCGTCTGCTTCAAATATATAGAATATGCTTAGCATGTAAGGTATGTAATATATTTGTATTCAAATATGGCAGTGTGTGGAACATAGAGGCAGCAAAAAAACAACAAATTCTTTAGTCAGTAGCCGGAGAAGCACTGATCTATGTGCTACGGCAAGAGGACATGAGCATTGAGCATTTGACATTAGCCGCCAAACAAAATGCAAATGCAATGCGAATGAAGCAATGTAAACACTTTGAAATGACTCATCTCAAACTACGCATTTGGGCTCAATGTAAACGTAGTATTATAGAAGAAGAACAAAAGCCAGCCAGAAAATAGAAATCGTTTTACAATTTCAGCTTTTCGCCAGCGCAACAACAACAGCACATCGTCCTCCTACTCTTCGCACAATTGTGCGAGAATGAACGGCACACGTGTTCCTATGATTTGCGCTCAGAGCATTTTGCTGTCATTTCAAGTGTCTCCTCTTGTTGCCTACCCCCCGCATCAATAAGACGGGTGGCGATATCAGCACTGGAAAGTTATTTATTTATTTATAATAATTTACATAGAAAGAAAATTTTTATATAAATTAAAGTACGCAGCACTGGCTTCAAGGCCTTCAGCCGCACTGGAAAGTTGTAAAATTGACAAACGTTAATTAACTGAAAAATTAAATTCATTTAATTTAATTTATATTAAATTCATACTAAAAATGTGGTAAGGCAACGTAAAAAAATTTAAACCAAGATACGAAGCAACGTATAAAAATGTATCAAAATAAAACATAGTTATCGGAAATGTAGATAAAAAAAGTTATAAAGAAAATTTATGAAACAACGTTAAAAAAATCCCAAAATATTAATTATCGAGGACGAAATAAATATTTGTTTCTCCTAACAGTTATTATGCAACGAAAATGATAATTATATTGAACAAAAAATGAATGTTACATATTAATAGTTACATTACAATTAGTTTTCTAAAAATCTTATAATAGCTTAGCCTCAGAATCAATGTTTCGATATTTCAACGCACCAAACAAATAAAGAAATTCACAAATAATATAATAATAATAATATATTTTGGTGGTTTTGTATATCGTTAAGTTTTTAGATAAGCCGGTAACGCTAATCTCTTGATATTGGCACCATTGGTGGAAACTTGGCAGCACATTTTTCCAATATGGCTTGGTTTCCGGTAGTATTTACCCACGTTTCCTTCTTTTTGCCTTTTGCTCCCTGTTGAAGTAGGTGAGTTGTGTATAGCTGATGGGTTTTTAAAGATATTTAAGGGGTTAGTGCGACTAAATTTTGGTGTCTGATACCGCTTTCAACTTGTGCTTACATATTGTTAGTATATTCCCTTTTGTACGTGTTTTATTTAACAATATCAGTCAAAGTTGTGCACATGTTTTTTCAATACGATTAGTTTCACGAAGGTTTTGGTGAGTATGAGCATAATATGGTGATGGTGCTTTCAGAAGGAGAGCATTACGGTTTTCAATAAATCAGATATGTTCTGGAAGCCCTCGTTCATTATATTCTGCAAAACTAAGAGTAACTGACGTCATGTTTTGTTTCTAGATTTCAACAAACTAAAATGCCGCAAAATGAATATATGGATCGTCACCGTAAGCTTTACGGTCGGCGACTTGATTTCGAGGAACGCAAACGTAAAAAGGAGGCTCGCTTGCCTAAGGAAAGAGCTCGAAAAGCGCGGAAGTTGCGTGGTATTAAAGCAAAGATTTTCAATAAAGAGCGACGCAATGAAAAGATCCAAATGAAAAAGAAAATTCGTGCACACGAGGAAAAGAAAACTACAAAACAGGAAGAAAAAGTCGAAGATGGCGCTTTACCACATTATTTACTTGACAGAGGTGTTCAGTCAAGCGCAAAAGTTTTATCGAATATGATAAAACAAAAACGTAAAGAGAAGTCTGGGAAGTGGGATGTACCAATCCCAAAAGTTCGTGCACAGTCTGACGCAGAGGTTTTCAAAGTATTGAAAACTGGCAAGAGCAAACGCAAAGCTTGGAAGCGTATGGTAACCAAAGTAACTTTTGTTGGAGAGAATTTCACGCGAAAACCACCAAAATTCGAGCGTTTCATCCGACCAATGGCGCTTCGAATGAAGAAAGCTCACGTAACCCATCCAGAGCTAAAGGCTACGTTTCATTTACCAATTATTGGTGTGAAAAAAAATCCGAGTTCACCAATGTTTACGTCACTCGGTGTAATCACAAAAGGGACGGTCATTGAAGTAAACATATCTGAATTGGGATTGGTCACTCAGACGGGAAAAGTAGTTTGGGGAAAATACGCGCAGGTGACAAACAACCCAGAGAACGACGGTGTTATCAATGCAGTGTTACTAGTTTAATCTGAAATGTATTTCGCAGGATATGTTTATATAAATAAACCTAATGTGTTTTGAAAAACTCATGCAGTTTAATTTTCTCCAATTGAAAATGCATTTCGGTTCATATTGAAATTTTCTGTTTTGTTTTCAGTGAAGTGGGGTGACAATGCAAATCTTCGTCAAAACCCTTACGGGTAAGACCATTACCTTGGAGGTGGAACCTTCTGACACCATCGAAAATGTCAAAGCCAAGATCCAGGACAAAGAGGGAATTCCACCAGATCAGCAACGCTTAATTTTCGCGGGTAAGCAGTTGGAGGATGGTCGCACCTTATCGGACTATAATATCCAAAAAGAGTCCACCTTGCACTTGGTGCTTCGACTCCGAGGCGGCGCTAAAAAGCGAAAGAAGAAGAACTACTCTACTCCAAAGAAAATTAAGCACAAGAGGAAGAAGGTCAAGCTAGCTGTGCTGAAGTATTACAAGGTAGTTAAACTCAAAATTTTAAATGTATTCATGCTGTTTCTTTGCTTATCATAATTGTAATTTCGAAGCATTTCATTACATTGACACATTTCAACCTCTTGTACCTAAAAGGTAAATTTTTCAGTGCGAATTTAAACTCAGGTAAATTGCTTAAACTTCGTTTAAATTCGAATTCTGTTTAAACTACAAGGCAGTTCTCAGTGCTAGTTTATAAAACGAATTTTTGTTATTTTAGTTTGGCAATGTTGGCAATTTTTTTTTTTTAATATAGCTAGTAGGTGTTTTGGAACTTCTCAAGTAGAAGAAGCCGGAGTCATTACCTCGCTGGTGCTGGGCAGTGGCACATCAGATTTTTTTTTTTTTTTTTTTTTTATAGACGAGCCAACGCGCAGGGGACCCCTATAAATGCGAGGCATTGCGCTGGTTCAGGAAGGATATATAGGTTCGGTTGGTTTAGGTTAGGTTGGTATAGATGTGTATTCACAACCGAACGCTACAAAGCCAGCCTTCCATTCAGAGGAAGATTTAATGACCCTGCAAGTAATTTGTTGCCATATGTCAACAAACAATATTAAAAAAAAATCACTGGTGGTATTAATTACTTAACATAAAGTTTTGACTAGCAAGTGAAAATCAAATATTTTTCTTAGCCATTTCAACCATAATTAGTAAGGAAACAAGTTTGAATTAAAGTTAAAAATGGAAATTAAAAATGCATTTTTTTGAAAAAAAATTCCACATGGAAAAGCAGGAAAAAACATGTATATTTTTTTATATTAAGGCTAAACATACGTTTTTTTTAATTCAAAAACTCTCAAGACTCCAACTTGTGCTAAATTTTTTCATTTTCTAGCACCATAAGGCGCCCCAGGAGCCCTCAAAGTTGCATATTGCCATATGGCAACCAAATAGCAAAAAGGTTGTGGGGTTGAGATGCGTTAAAAAGTAAAATGCCAATTTGTAAATGGCGCAACTTTTAAATAATTCACGATTGATTGAGTTAAAACTATCAGAAACAGATTTTTCTTCAACACAGCCTTGGCACAAAGCTTGGGCAAGAAGGAGTGTTTTGGGTGTTAGAACTGCACATAATAATAATAATAATAATAGAACCGCACATAGCCTATCATTTATCAACATTTTCAATTACTATGCATGTAGTTGCTACACTAACAAAAAGGGCTTTTCAAACAACGAAAAAAACACATTTTTGTTGGCAAAAGTAATTTGTTTTATTAAATTAATAATCCACTAAAAGCATGTTGAGTGAGTGTTTAAGATCATCGGCTGGGATGTCCTTCAGGATGTCGGCACAAGCCTTAAGGATGTCTTCTACCTCTTCAAAACCCTTTTCTTTCATCGAATCCTCATCGAACAATGATTTTTTTTTCGAAAACATGAAAGCCGGACGTTGATGATTAAATATTTGAAACCTGTGCAAAGCAAACTGTGTACACACCTTTCGATAGCCAAATGTTCAGTTAAAATGCGATAAATTTGTGTTATTGAAATACTTAAGTCCTATTTTAATAATTTCAAAGTAGATTTTGCTATGATCGCGGATTTCTGTTGCTAACATGGTTGTTGTTCCCACGACCGGTTTTAAATGTGTGAGTGTGCGACTCATGACCTTTAAAACGAGATTAACAATCATCACCATAAAATTGGTTCATTAATTGAAATGTTTCGGTAGAAATTTTAGCAAGTTTAAAACAAAACTTAAACCGAACTTGTACCGATGACTTAAAAATAGATTGATAAATTTAAAAGGGATGTGTGCACTGAGATCAGAGATGATCTATTGTGCCCCCTACATTTTTAGAGAGTGTCTCCTAATCCCTCCGACCTATGAATCTAAGTAAATCACGGGTGAGAAGGTGTTTGACATTTTCTTCAGCAAACCAGTGTTTTCGCCTAGGTGCTGTTCCGCAGAGTCTATAGACGCTTACCTGTTCTAGCCTGATTGTATAATAATTCAGTTCATTCATATAATTCAGTGACTTATTTATGGAAGTAATCAATAAGCAATAAGTAAGCGTTTCAGTAATTAATTATATTATTAATTATTATTATTATTAATAATTAAGTGACTAAAAAACATTCAGTGACTTTTATTTATAAGTCATCAATAAGTTTTAAGTCATCAATAAATCTCATTCGGTGACTTATTTATAATAGTCATTACTAAAAATCACTCAGTGACTTATTTTTTAAGTCTCAATATAAAAGTCATTTTCATTAATGCATGCAAAAGTTATGATTTTTCCAGTAAACAGAACTGTCAAGAGAGGTCTTCAAGAATATAGATACATTGCGATATTTAATAAATCCAGTAGTGCACTTTATGTTGGTAATCCAAAAAATACTCTTACATTCTTAAATCTATTCTTTGTGCTTGTGAGATAATTCGAAAGTAGGATTTACGCAAAATTCTACTTTGGCTTTTGCTGTGGACAATGCGTCGCCTGAGAAAACGATTGTCGTATGTGCTATGGAATTCAATAGAGCATAAGACATTCGTTTTCTATAGCGACGAATGGCCGTGGTTTAACTTTGTATTTTATAGTGTGAGTGATGATTCGCCTTTTGTCTGTTACTGCTGTTAATGTCCTTGTCAAAATACACACTCCCATTGACAATTTAAAATGCACTTATTGGTTACTTAAAAATGAGATGATAAATAGCTTGTATTTTTCTTTTTAGGTCGATGAAAATGGTAAAATCCATCGTCTCCGCCGTGAATGCCCTGGTGAGAATTGTGGTGCTGGTGTTTTCATGGCCGCTCACGAAGATCGTCATTACTGCGGCAAATGTAACTTGACTTTTGTTTTTACAAAACCCGAAGAAAAATAAAATGTGTTGATGTTTCATCAAGAAATTTCCATTAAAAATGGATAGCAAGTAAATTAACTGATCACTTCACAAAAATTTCACAATCACCTACCTACGAGTACCAAATCACCGGGTTATGATTGTTTAAGGAATTGGTTTGTGCACAACTACAAAAAAGATGAGGATAATAGCTTTATTCTAAAGTTGCAGTAATAATTACGATTCACCAATTCATACATTTTCGTTACCGGATTTTGTTATCCTCTCATGCATTTGCCACAACAAGAAAACTTCACCAAAGTGATAATTTTTGTTTTTTAATTTGGTCTCATGGTGAGTAACTACTATAAAGCGGAAAGGAAACAAATATAAAAAAACACAGTAAAAGGCAGCATTTATTTTTCCGGCTGACAATGCAACGCGTTGCAACTACACAGGCACAGTGCAGATGAAACGGAGGATTGGTCGATGGTCATCCGCCTAAAAACAAACAATGACGTCAGGAAATGATATGAAACGCAAAAGGTTCGCTTAGTCGCCAAGGTCCTCATAGGTTTTCAAAACCGGATTTTGTCTAGGCAAAACGTCACCATACGCTAATAACACTGTACAACAGAAAAATAAGTCAACGGATTCGGGTAGATGGGGATGGCGAGAAATAAAAAAAATAAACAAAAAAATTATGATCATATTTACTTGAGTTTCACAGATTTTTATCTGACTTTGAAAGAATACAAGATTTCGACGACCGAGTGCTGATGTCGTGCTACCATTGCTAGAGTTACCACACCCACCTTCTATTTTTCTATATTAAGTCAGAATATCGGAATATATGGTCAATAAAATCTGTTTTGATACCAAATTGTTTAATGAGTATCAAAGAAAATTAAGGTACAGAAGGCGCATGCCATACAAGTAAATAATTTGAATGGCGGGTTCCAATCAGTTTGCTTACATACATTTTTCATTTGTGTGGTAGAGTCAGTGAAAAAAATGTGGTAGATTTGAATGAAACGTGGTAGATTTTTTTTATTGTACATTAATTGTATTTTATTGCATTTGTACATTTATTGTATTTCCTTGTATTTGTACATTCATTGTATTTTACGTTCTTCTATCACAACTTCGCGTGGTAAAACTCCGTCCCGTCCAAGCGCATTGCCATCGCCGTGCGATATTCCAAAAAACTAAACGTTACGTTTTAGAAATTTTTCCATTTTAATTGCACCTGCCGCCAAAACAATTGTCAAACTGTCAACTATTTGTAGTGCACTGCTTTTGAAGTGATGAGAGTGCTACCACGTAAGTTTTTTTTTTTTGCACATTTTCACTTATTCAGCCCTGTTCCAGAATCCGAATTGGATTTGAATCGAAATGAAATCCGATTCAGATTTGAAGAGGTGTTCTGCAATCCGAACGGAATTGTCACATTCAAAGCTTATTTCGAATCCGATTGTTAGCAAATTAAACAATCAGCTGTTTGCTTGAAATGTTCAAATGAAAAAGGCAATTGTAAAATTTTGTGAGATTTTTTATTTTATTAAATAAGCGGTTATTTCATTGGCAGTATTGCTTGGGAACGAGCATTCCGCCGTTGAAAAAGTGAAGCGCAGAATTTCGCGAGACCACAGCAATCCAATGAAATTGCCAGATTTTTCGTAACTAGTACAAGTTATTTCAGTTATGTTCAAAATTTCTTATTTAAGGTTTATTGCTCAGTACCGTCTTAACAAAGCAGCATTCAGCATGATCTTGACCGAAGTGAAAACTTTTCTTCGGCAATGCTCCATTCCGCCAGATTTGAAATTGGCGACGGAAAGAGTGTAAGTAATTTCGTTTGATACCCATATCGTGTAAATCAGTTGGAGATTGAGTTTTTTTGAAAACAACTTTGACCCCGAGCCACGCCTTTTCTGGGCGTTTCCCAGGCAAAATTTTTAGTTTGTTAGATGCAGGAGTCAACCCTCTATATAAAAGCATACTCATTTATTTTTTTCCACGAGGGTTCGCTATACTATTTTTATGCCTCGACGAAAGTGGGGTTTTTAGGACATTTTTGTCGAAAACACAGTTTGAATGTGTTTTTTCTTTTGTGTTGGTGTCTTAAGCAAATTTGTTGGTCGTTGAAATATTTACGAACTTGCCAAAGAGAGTAAGGCGATATTCAGAACTATTAGTATTTCACACGTTCGAAGACTTAAGCGACGAACTCGACTGAAATGAGCAAATTCAAAGTCGGATTTCTCATAAACTAGAGCCAATCCAGCCAAACGCCTGGTTGATCTCGACTCAGTATACCTATAGAAAAGTCGCTCAGTAGGTCCCCCCCCATGTTGGAATTTTCGACTTGCACAGTGTATTTAATAACGTTGGTGGGCGTTGAACAAAGGGGTTTGGCAATATTTTGTGACCTACATTTTCGGTATAACTTTGGAACTATAAGTCGCACATTAATGACACTCAGTACAAGCTTACTAATTAAAAGTGCCCTTCAACAGGGATAACGAGGCTGGCGTTGGACAAGGGTTGTGGGACTTCCCACACAGCTCAAAGTTTTGGTGTGTAATAGCTTCGAAATCATATCTGTGGAATTTTGACAAAAGCACTTAAATCGACTTAAGTCAAATTTCCAATTTTTTTAATCGTAAAGAAACAATTTAAAGACGCTTCTTTTGGTGTAATCGGTTTGATTCTATGACATTTAGTTACAGAGATATGTATAAGAGACGTGTATAATTTCAACTTTTCTCGAGTTTTGTATGAGATTTGGTCTGCACCTCATCAGTTTTTTCGCTCTCCTAAACATTTTGAAAATTAGACTTAGGTTGTTTTGTCAAAATGCCACAGATATATATATAATACTTCTATATTGGCACTAACCTATCTTCACAATGTCTTTTCATTCGGAAATCAAAGGGAGACAAGCGATGAGACAGAAAACACGAAATTTTGTGAATGGATTTCTATGCGTGTATACATGAGCACTTCTACACATGAACAACTGTCAAACTGCTCCAGGGGCGGTTTAAGAAATTTCAGTTAATTTCGACAAATTTGTATTTTTTTCCAGTCAATTTTTTTCCCGCTTGAACGCACCTGACTTTTTGAAACTTTTGAAATATGTCAAGGTACTTTCGTTTATACGTTTTTTCGCTCATATTTCACTATTGCTGTACTGTGATGTTGGCGAATGTACCTTGAGCTTAGTGCCAATATAGAAGTACTACATATATGTGCGAAATCGACAGTTGCACAGCATTGAAAGTCGTCATAGAAATTGGATGAGGGGCGTCACTTTTCAAGCAACCCAAAATTTTAATATCGAATAATAGACATACGCATCAAAATTGTGGTCTTCGTTGAAAGTTGCAATATAAATATTTTTCAGTACGACTGCTGGGTGTAGAAACACCTGTATATATATACGCCAGTAATTTATAGAGCAAGTTTTTGTTTACCAACGCTAACAAATTTATTGTTGTTGTTGTGTTGTCATTCTGTTCGGGGCACCACTCGAATATATCTTACAAGGAATTCCGTTAACCATAAAAAACTACAAAGCAATGTAAGTGAAAATATATGAAAATATATTTACTATAGCAAATCGGTTCTTACAAATTTAGAATATCTATATTAAGGCTTTTATACATGAAAGTTATTATATCAGTAGCCTCTTCGATTCGCTTAGATGTGGGTTTACCGGCGCCATGGCCTGCCTTACTATATACGCGCAGCAATAGCGGATTATTTTGATATTCTGAGAGACGTACAGCGTCCTGAAGAGCTGCAGCAAATTTTAACGAATGGAGTGGGCTAACACGGTCATCGTGATCTGCGGTTAAAATTAGTGTGGAAGGATATTCCTCGGCGGCAGATTTTGGGGTCCGCACATTGTGTAATGGGGAATATTTGTATAAATTATCGAAGTGTATCTTTTCATTTGGATTTCCATAATCTGAGCACCAAGCGTGGCCAATTGTAAACTTGTTAAAACGAAGCATATCCATAACACTAAAAGAAATTGTTATTAACATTTCATAAAATTTACAAACTTTTATATACTTTTAACCCTCAAATGCATAGGTCCGAGTCGAGGCAGGGTAACTTAAAGCAAAGAATATGAAGTGTGTAGAAGGGGCATCTGAGATCAAAATTTCAAATTTTTGTTTGCGAGTTTCATAGTGCGGGGGGAAGCCACAAAAGCGAACGAGCAGTGGCAGCAGGAGAGCGACCGCTTTAATTTGCGCTCATTGACTACACGTATGTACAAATCTTCAAGTTCAAGGCAATTTAATTTTTTAAACCGGCAACTAAGTCCAGTATTTTTATTAGCCCTAGAAGGGTAATCATTGCATTACAACACATACGTTGTTGGTAATCTTTGACGAATCGAGGAAGTCGTATTCAACTCAGATTTTTGGAAGAAATCGTATAAATTTTAACTTCATTATATAATTTTACTTAGACATTTTTTTTGTAAATAATTCTCACAATGAAGCACATCGTCAACAGGGATCACACGAAAAGAGAAAGCAATCAGATCGAAGAATAAGTCGTCGAATTGACGAAGGTTATCCTTCTAGGGTTAATATAATTTTTGAATTTTTCAGTGGGTTTTTGCTAGTAAATTGCGTCAAAAGGAAAAAACTATGTTTATTCAAAAAACAAGAAAATAATGCGTGCATTTGAGGGTTAAGGTACGCAACTTACCCAACTTGGGCTACGGCAGCCCCAAATAGATCAGGACGCTGATTAATACATGCACCTACCAAAAGGCCACCATTAGAGCCACCTTGTATAACCAATTTGTCTTTACTAGTGTAATTGTTGTCAATTAAGTATTGTGCAGAAGCTTGAAAGTCGTCAAATACGTTCTGCTTATTCAGTAAACGTCCTTCATTGTGCCATTTTTCACCATATTCTCCGCCGCCGCGCAAGTTAGGATACGCGAGCACGCCATCAAACGTATCAATAAACATGAGCCCAGTTATTGCGAAAGAAGGCTGCAAGCTTATGTTGAATCCACCGTAACCGTAAAGTAAGCACGGTCGAGGCTCTATCGTACTTCGATTTTTTCTAATAATAAACATCGGAACTTTTGTGCCATCTTTGCTGCTGTAGAATATTTGCTCGACTACATAATCTTTCTGACAAAATCCCTCAAGATTTAATTTGATATCACGGAATATCTTCGGTTCGACGTTCGCCATTTTGAAGTCATAATGATAAATGGTTCCTGGATTCAGGAAAGACGAAAAATTAAAAAAGATTTCAGAATATTTCTTTTTCCCAGATATTGCTGTAATTGTTCCTATATCCAGGTTGAATTCATAAATGAGTTCTCCCGTTTCCAAGGAATTTGATTGCAAAGAGCTCTGAAATAATAAAACAAATTGCTGCTGAGTATAGTATATGATGTATGTATGTATGAAATGCAAATCTTAAGTTCTGAGATAAGGTAAATTAAATAAAATAAATAATTGTGCTTTGCTGACCTGAGATTAAGCCTGAACGTTTACGGAGACCCAGGCTGCGCAGGCAATACAGTTTAGCACAGCGCAGTTTTTTTGTAAATAATGCAGTACCATATGACAGCGTATATGTATGAAATGCAAATTTTAAAATCTTAAGGTAAATTAAAATAATTGTGCTTTGTTGATCTAAGATTAAGGGGGTCGTCTAGTGTGAAGGCCGTATTTTTATGCCTTTTTTGACAGTCATTATTAAAAAAACCGTTCAAGTAAAATAACTTTTGAATTTTATTTCTTCTTTGAGTACATATCGACAAAGTTTTATAATTATTTGAAGCCAATCTATTGATTAGTATCGGAGTTACACCACTCAACAGGAAGACGTAAAAAAAAAAAGTTGCTCCACTGCTGCCATGATTCTGGGCGTTGTGATTATCTGAAATCAAAAAACCAAACGCCATTTCATTCCTGAGACTTCAAACTGCAAATTGAGCTAAAAGAAAGTTCGAATTCCAAAAAAAAGTATTTTTTTGCCTAAACATAAAAAAAATATGAGTTTTTCGACTATTTTTCACGTGCATATAATTGAAGAAAAAAAAAAGTAACGAAGCAATCTTAATTCTTTTAGCTTAATTTGTAGTTGGACATGTACTCAAGATGGTGTAAAAAGTTGAGCATTAATAGTTAAATAGTTTTTGAGATATCGTGGCAGCAGTTTTGAAAAAACGTGTTTTGAGAAAAACGCGTTTTTAAGTTGGAAGTTGGAGGTATGCGCTCCGCATACCTACTCCGGTTTACAAGTGCAACTTGATAACGGCTTCGAATTTACAAAAATCCATTTATACACGTCTTCTAAACATGTTTTAGAAGTGATTTATGAAAAAAAACAAAAACGATTTTTTTTGACCCGTCACACTAGACGACCCCCTTAAGCCTAAACGTACACGGAGACGCAGGCCGCGCAGCACGGAACAGGGCATCACAGATTAAACTGTGTGACCCAGAAAATATTTGAACTGCGTATACGAATCCCGTAAAACCAACACACGTGTTTCGTATTCATTCCATAACAAGTCATAGACCCAGGAATATGAGTTCTTTGTCTGAATCAGACTTTGAAATATAACCTATATAATATAACATGGATGTAATATAAGGTGTCCCCGCACTTTTTCAATTAGTTCTTCAATTTTTGTAGAACGTATTGACTGCGCTCCGAAAACTGTATTTCGACTACAAAGCGCCACACGCGACAGTGTCGCTGTATACGCTGTCATATGGTACTGCATTATTTACAAAAAACTGCGCTGTGCTGAACTGTATGTCCTACACGGCCTACGTCTCCGTATACGCTTAGGCTAAGTTCGACCATTTGTTCGACGTAGTACAAGGTGGTCCATCTAGTGTTTGGAATTTGAACTACGCTTTATTTGGGGAATGGCGGTCCAAATGTCATTCAATTTGTGTTCGTAATTTAGTTAAAAGTTTGACATTTACAGGTGGGACGCTATACGCTTGAACAAAATTGGGAAATATTGAGAACTTACTTTCAAAGTGGAGAGTCTTCAACCCAAACTGTCAGAAATTAAAAAAAAAAAGATTGGCCTTCAACTCAGTTGGTGGATCAATTTGTGAAGCGAGCTTGTGAATCTGGATCGTTAATGGACCAAAGAACCCGTTCCTGTTCTCGTACAGTGCGCACAGCTGGAAACATTGCTTTTGTAGCCGAAAATGTGCGTGAACATCCATCAACGTCAACTCGCCATCGCTCTCAGGAATTGAACATTTCCCCGCATTCCTTTGACGACAATTTTGCACAAAGATCTCGGTATGAAGGCTTACAAAATTCAATTGGTAAAGAACTGAAGGCTCATGACCATCCGGCCCGTAAAAATCGAAGAACTTTTGGGCCCCGTTTTCGAAAATCGAATAATCAGCCGAAATTCTGAAGTCAATTGGCCGCCTCGGAGCTGCGATTTAAGTCCGTTGGACTTTTTTTGGGTGGAGCCGTAAAGGACAAGTGTTACGCTAACCATCCAGAGACGATGCATAATCTGCAACTTCTGCAATGTGCAAGGGTTTTGCAAGACATCGAGAATACCCCTAATATATTTTAATTACATTCGAAAATTGCTTGCATTGTCACCCATATCATGATATTCGGGTGAAAAATTTCACCAGCGGAAAATTTCGTTCACCCGAAATAGTTCACCTTACCATGAATGTGAAACGATTTCAGGTGAACGACATTTCACATCGAAATTTCGAATTTCATGTCAGACATGAAGTTAAATTTCATTCAAAATACAGATTTGAACGTATGTACATATTTATTAAATTTGTGAAAATTTAAAGAATATTTTGCGATTTTACCCGGCGCGAATGTTTATTATTTGTCTAAAGTGAATAATTTAATGATATTCAAAATGATAAACATAAATTTACGAAGACAGCTTTTAGAAGATGAAAATGTGCGCGATGAACGAGTTGCTCGAAGAGCCATCAGAGACCCTTCAAATCCTCTTGAAATGCAGGACGAATTGTAATTAAATTAATATTTTGTTATAACGAAGTGACGATGTTGTGCTGTTTCTAAAATTCATATTTTATAGGGTCCATAAGTACTATAGATTGAAGAAAGCTGCCTTTAAATATTTGCTTGATGTGACAATAAACAAAACTTCAAGCCCTTTGAAATCATTTGGTATACCACCATTGGTGAAGTTGGCAGCTTGTTTACGCTTCTTTGCTGAAGGTGGTTACCAAAAGGGTGTCGGTAGAGAATACGATGTTGGATTGTCGCAATGTGCTTTGAGCGCCGTACTACAAGAGATACTTCATGTTTTTGAAACTAATTTATGCCCTTTATGGATAAAATGGATGAGTATTGAAGAAATGAGATGTGAAGCTCTGAAATTTTATAACAAATTTAGGATTCCTGGTGTTATGGGGAGCATTGATGGCACCCATATAAAAATTGTTGGACCAAGACACAATAAGCACTCATTTTATAATAGAAAAGGCTATTTTAGTTTAAATGCTCTTATCGTAAGTATTGTTAAATGATACATTAATATATTCTATAGGTCTGTATGTTTATGTTAAACACATCTAGGTTAGTGACGAAAAAATTAGGTTCAGGTTTGTTGATGCGTCGCTACTCGTTCCTACTTTACTACTACTATTGCATGTTTCCCCATTTGCTTGCTCAACTAAGACTTGACTCCCTGCGCTGCACACTGCTACTTTTATACTGGTTTACTTATCGCGCCGAAGTTTCTTGCACATTCTAGTTGTACTTTCTATCTCGATCATTCTAGCACAGCTCATCACCTTTCGCGAACCATCCTCTCGCCATTTCGTAATTATAGCAAGTTTGCCGTACTCCAAAGTGCATGCCTAAAAGTATGCTTTACAAAGCATTCATGCATAGCACAGCACAGAGTGCCCCATCGTTACAATATTATTTTTAATATTTAAATTATTTATTTTTTTATTTTCCCATTTTAAATTGAATGAAAATTGTCGTCCTTGTCAAATTCTTTTAGTAATGAAATTGGTACTGTCGCGTCCACATAAGGTTTCCCAAATGCTTCTCTGTAGTGCGTCTTTTAGGAACCTCAAATAATGCATCGCGTGTGGATCCGCGGCTTACACAAACTTTGCAAAAATCGTATTAAATGTTAACAACGCAACATATGGCACAACAATCACAAATATTTAAATTCTCACACTATTTGCATACTTTTTTTGTATTATTTTGCGAACATTGGCCCACAACTCACACTTCATTGTTTACGTTTTGTTTTTTATAAAAAACTCATCACAGTTGTTGTAAACTGTTTTCAAGAAAACGTGAAATTTTGTATTATTCCAAAAACTCCACACCGTTTAGGACAAAATCGGGATGAGATTCACATTTTATTTTAATGTTTTCAAGATGAGGAAAAAAAATACAAGAGAAGTAAAACTTGGATTTAATTAAATTTTGCACATGTCATTGCAGATTTTGCAAAAAACCATTAAACTTTAAAAAAATATGTATATAAACGTGTTTTTAGTCTTAAAAAGGAATATACGCACCAATAATAATCATTTCAAATACCGAATACTTGAGTTATTTGCTAACTATTCATAAGTTTGTATAAAACTTTAAATAACATAACATACCTTCACGTCCCGTATATAGCACAACAGTATTTTATCCTCATCAACACATTTGACCCAGTCTAATACATCTTTTTCGTGCTCCTAGTAATTATAAACAAGTGTTATGAACTTATGTCTATAGATTATTATAATACTAACCGGAATTAAAGTGATCCAATTTTCCTCAGCAGAATTTTCAAAATCAATAACAATGACTCGATAGTTTGGAGCATTTTTATTGGTTCGAAGATAAACTTTTGACCCAATGTTTGTAATATACTTCAAAGATAATTTTTGAAAATAACTGCATTGTTTTATTTTTTAAGATACATACTTACATCGTAATCAGATTCAAATTTATCAATGATTTTGTTCACGGTTAACTTTGATCGAATATCGCCACTCTCCTTTAAATCTGCATAATAAAGGATATTATCTCTACAATCCTTGACGATTGGCATTATCAAATATCTCCCACAGTCTGCAACAATGGATTGTCTAAAATATTAGCACAAAAATTCGAATTAACTGAAAATTGAGAAGGGTGGTTACTGCATTCTCAGAGGCAAATGTTTACTTTTGTACTAGAAAAATCACCAGATTCTGCCATCGGATAAGTTGGCAAGCACAAAGAGCTATTTTTAGTCCAAAGTGGAAAACAATTTCTAGTCTAATTTGTTCCATTTAAAAAATTGGGATACTTTTTCCCAAAAAACGGAAAAACGTCAGGTAACGGAAAACAAATCAGTTTCTAAAGCGTACAATATATGTACTTCATTAAATCACGCTACTTTGCTAAAAACAAGATAGATTGTGAAGATCTAATACATATCATAAATTGCAATTTAACGTTTGTTCCTTATGGGTAAGGCAAAAAAAAATACCACGGAGTCGTGATCAAAAAGTCTTAGGAAGAAATAAGCTGAAGTATTGATTGCCTTAGTCACAGCGCGTTCATGAGCTACTTTGGCAAAACTAAAGCCCCAGCTACCTAGGTTCTACCAAAATTAAAAAAAAAGAAATAGCATACGCTGCGTTCTGCTCGTTTGGAATTTCATTTGTAACAAGCTATTTGTTGTCATTGACTTACATACGCCACGAAGGTTCGTTAGGGAACTCTGCTACTAAGACATCTTTGTCTTGCGGTTCTCCAACGCGATGGTAATAAAGCTTTTGGTTTTCATTTTGTTTCGTTTCAGAGCCATCAGTTTTGCCATCTTGATCCGGATAACGCTATAAAGAAAGACAATATATCATTATATTTTTTTTTGGAGTGTTAAAAAATGGCGTCTGATAAAACACGAAAAAACGTTATTTAACAGACCTATTGGTCTCAAACACTCCAAATCAGAAATAATTAGAGACGTGCTTCTCATTTTTTTTATTGGAAAATCACAATCTGAGGGGTAAACCAAACATGATTTCATGGATTTTTTTCATCTAAGACTTAACCATAACAGATTTTTGAGAATACTCCACTTTCTAATATTTTTTTTGTACCTTTTAGGCTTTCAAACTTTATAACTAAAAACTTAAGCAAGCACTACTCAAAGCACTTCATCACACTGGCTGTAAACTATTTAAGAAAATACATCACAAATCATGCAGCATGAGTTTTTTGGTTGCTATGATGTTTTAAAAAGGTTAATTTTGAAAAAGGACAAAACCCTTTGTGAGAAAAGCCACTATATCACATTACTCGACCATGGCACATTATCCAAACTTACTCTAACACTGAAAAATAGAAAGTTGCGCATTCGAAAGGTGTTTAACGCAGTCACTTTCACACAATTGCTTTAAAGTAATAATCATTTCGATGAAGACTATTTTCGTAAATGTCGAGCAATAAGCTTAAGTAATTGGGAATGCACTAATTGGCTTCAAGATATTACAGAGTCCATAGACTGGTATAACCTAATTTGGTGAATCTATATTTTGCATAGTCACCCGCTTTTGTTTTCGAGATCCTTTAAGAGAGATGATCAAATATATATGTATGTACATGGCCTCCTTTGTATTGAATTCTAAATTTTGATTCAATTTCAGAAATAAAGTTAATTAAATTACACATACACCATAAAAGAATCCTTTATTGTCCTTCGTCCACGAGATTTCAGAGAATTTCACCTTGTCAAGAATTTCATCGAAATCACAACCTGTTTCTACGTCTCGGATACGTATTTTAATCCAATCCGAACCACTTTCGCTTAAACCATAAGCCATGTAGTTCCCATCTTCAGAAAAAGACTTCTGCGACAATGCCACAGTGCCATCTTCTGAGAGTTTATTTGGATCTAAAAAGAGCTTGGGCTCAGCATCCAAAGTAGCTTGTTGATACAGAACGCTGTCAATAAGAAAATGTGTTAATATAGCACTCAATTGTGCATGATTTTATTATTCACCTCTGATTTTGTAAGCCAGTGTTCATATAAAAGTAGTAGTATTTACCATACTTCATTGGACAACCATATTTCGGGTAGTTCCAAAGCTTTGTTAATTTTTCATTTATTTTCTTCCATTCCTTGCCGTTCTCAAGAAAGGGACGACTAATTTTATTTTGCAATTCAACATATGCCTGAGTTTCTGCTGAATCGGGGTCTTCTAACCAGCGGTACACATCCGCCACTTTTATTCCATGAAATTCATCTATGACGGTGGTATCCTTCCTTGCAATGGGATATTGAAACTTTGATGGCATCGTATTCTTTTGTTGCTTGACCTTCATGGCTATATATTAAATTTTATATGAAAATTAAATATTTTTAATAAATTGTATATGGACATACAATGAAAACACACGCGTAAAAAATTTAGATCGCTTAATCGAGATTTTAGAAAGGAAGATACGCGAGACTGCCGCCGTAGATTCACAAAGAATGATATGCTGGAAATTACACTTTTTGCCATAATTTTATTAGAAAGTTGAGAGTTGCCAGAAATATAAAAACATTTCAAATTGATTTATTCATAGTAAAACTAACAAAGCGTGCCAGATAGCAGGAACTCTCTCTTCATCGTACACTTATTTTCTGACAGTTAATGCCATTTTGCTAACAAATGTCAGAGTTTATAACCCGTCTGTGCTTTCAAAAATTTCAAAATAAATTGTTGTTTGAAAATACGTTCTGCACCAAAACCGACACCAAAAACGCAACTACATGCCAGGAAAAACGTGCTGTCTCTGCAAAAAAACGCACGGCAATACAGTTTCTTTGTTTTTCTAACATAAAATACATTACGAAAATATATATTTCTAGAGTACTGAAAGTCAATTTTCAATTTTGTGCTATTTTTGCGACAACAAAAATAAAAGTTAATCGAACTGACTCAAATAAATTGACAAATAAGTGTACGTCATTTACCTGGTACACATCATTGATTTCACTCAAGGTGCCAAGGGTGCCTAGAGAGACATTGACAGACGTCTCTCCATACGTAGCATACCTTCTTAATATACCTTGGATTTCACTATGGATTTATTGAATAGAAACACAGTGAATTAATAAGGTGATAGCACTACGGCAACAACAAAAAACCCTATGTATTTTGTTAGTGCCATGGCTCAGCAATAAGGTAGCAAGCAATCGGCTGATGGTTTAACGCAAGATGTATTTCATGGTTCAATAATAAGGCTATAGCATCCCCGCAACACCAAAAACCACGTGTATTTTGTTGGTAGGATCGTTTATCGCTACTGTCAAAATCAGCTGATGTTTTTCGACGAAAGAGGGAGGAACTGTATTTGAGTGAAAAAACGGGAAAAGTGCTCAGGTCAGTTGTTTTCAGTCAGGTATTTTCATTTCAACCGATGCGGCAACACAGCACACCGACGAAGGGGATGGCACTACTGCAAAAACAAAATTCCCATGTATTTTGTTAGTGCTTTTGGGCATGCTGCTTGTCAAAATCAAATCAAAAGACAAGCAACACAA
This sequence comes from Melieria omissa, assembly GCA_963971225.1. Lineage (NCBI taxonomy): Eukaryota > Metazoa > Arthropoda > Insecta > Diptera > Ulidiidae > Melieria > Melieria omissa. The sequence goes on from OZ020267.1 coordinate 118,352,397, forward strand.
AAACAATTTTTGACAATTAGAATGCCCATTCGCGAAAAACCAAAAGAAAATCAGAAGAAATCAAAAGAAAATCAGAAGAAAAAAGTTTAAGCAGCTGTGTTGCCACCACTACCTTATTAATGTGCTTTGGTTTAATGGGCCAGTTACTCATGACCTAACTTAGTTTTACTTGTGAGCTAGCACGACCTGGCATACCCGAAAGCTGTACAACTGGTTACCCGAAACATAGAACATAAACTTAGAACTTAACCGTAAACTTATGGGCCAGTTACTCATGACACAGAACATAAACTTAACCATAAACATAAACTTAGAAAATTTGAGCGATTACTCAAAACTTTATTTCCGTAAACATAAACTTAAAAATCAGCTGATCAGCTGAGCGACAATATTGCCACTTCGATTTCTCCATCTCGTGAACAATCAAATTCAAACTTTTCGCGACATTTTTTTACTTGCTATTATTAAATATTTGAGCATCCAACGACTAAAATTAGTAATACATTTACGAAAAATTGCAATCCATTTTGTATATTTTACAAATTATTTTAATTTTTTTACTTTTCAATTCATTCCGAAGAGAGTGGCAAAATTTTTTGCGTTTTCCGTAAACATAAACTTAGAAACCAAAACGAAACAGATTTCTAAGTTTACGGTTAAGTTCTACAGTTGTACAGCTTTCGGGTATGCCAGGTCGTGCTAGCTGACAAGTAAAACTAAGTTATGTCATGCGTAACTGGCCCATTAGAAATATGTTCTGTGTCATGAGTAAGAGCCTATTTACACGAAGGCTTTTTCCCCCTGCGTTTTTTGCAACTCTCTTTTGAAGTTGCTGCGTAAATCTTCATGCATTTACATGAAGACTTTTTACTTGCAATTTTGCTTGGCTTTTTGGACGTTTAAGCGGCCAATCTTCTTTCATTCACATTTTCGCGTCTTTTGTGATATTCTCATTATTAAAAGAAAATGGATTTAAACAAAGAAGAAATTATTGAAAATATTTTAGAAGTCACTCAAATGGCTATTAACTGCTCAAATTTAAATAATAGGGAAGATGTAAATATAATTGTTAGCAAAGCGTCCGGCCGGTTTGAAATTTGAAGAAAAGTGCGAAAAAGAGCAAAGCAAATGTCAAAAAAACCCCTGGAATTCGCTGACCGTGCGTGCTTGCCTACCCCGCTGACTTCTCACCACTTCTAGCCATCAAACTCGTCACGCATGACTTTTAACGCAGGGGGAAAGCCCTCGTGTAAATAGGCTCTAACTGGCCCAAAACGCTTCTGTTAAAATCGTCGGTGTCAGCAGTGGTGCTGTGTTGCCGTATCGGCTGAAATGAAAACACGTGACCAATTTCCACAATGGAACAAAAATAATGATTTCATAAAATCTGAAGGGTTCAACAAAGGATAAAATAAACTTGATTTATGGGGTCCATCGAATTCAAACTTGCGTGCAGACCCGCCGGGCCCTGAAAGTTTTCAAAGCAAAACCTTAAAAAACTGTTAGTAAGGCATGCCTACGTTCAAGAAGAAGAGAGAGAGAGAATTCTGCTGTTAGTAACAGAGGGTTCTGCTGTGAATAACAAAGGGTACTACCAGCAGTACCCACCATAGAACGCGTGTGCTTGTATGAGATGCGCGTTCTATATTACTTCACGTTCGTTGGTATAACTAAGCAGTCTACGATACTCTCAACAACAACGCTGACTGACAACGCTCAATCAAACAAGTCAGAAGATGACCCCTCTTGTATTCAGCAACATCAATGTAGCATACGATGATGCCGAACTTACGAAACTAAAAACACCTCACAAGGCAGTTAAAATGCAGGAACAACTTCCTGAGGCATTAACAACTATTGATCAACACCACTTCCTGGAAAGGTCGCATTAAAAAACGCAACAACAAGGCAATTTCTCCACCATGATTACTTATTCGAGTTCGTCCACAAGCTGACCGTCAGCCAAACTTGAAAATAAATATCGAGTGTTGACCATATGTCAACGTGAGAGAATATTCAGACTCTAACCTAAAACAAATGGGAATTACTAGCTGGACCCCGCGGCTTTGCGCGCGCTCATGTTTTCCCCGATACAAATTCTTATCCCATGCCCCGTCAGGTTTTGTTAAAAAAACACCATGTGTTTAATTATCTTTGTTTTTAAGTGTTTTCAAAAATTTTGAAGTCATGTGTTTTCACATTTACCCTAAAAAATTCTTAGCCCACGGTTGATTTCGATTCAAAAAAATGAGAAGCACGTTTCGCTAATGCCCGATTGAAGTGCTTTTGCTAAGTTTAAAGTCAAAAGGCACAATAAATCTTGTTTCTCTATATAAACTGTTAACCCATTATTGACCTCGTTAGATTTTGATTTTCAAAAAAAGTTAAAAACACGTCTAAAATTATTTCTCACTAAAAATACTCTCACAAAGTGTGAAGTCAATGGGCCCAATAAATCCTGTTTTTTCACAGTTTCTCTATACAAAATTTTAACCCATCGTTGACCCCGTCCGATTTTAATATTTGGAAAAATGAAAAACACGTATCAAGTTTATTAACATTTGAAGTACTTTCGCAAAGTTTGAAGTCAATAGGCGCAAAAAAACTGTTTCTTCATACATAATGTTAACCCGTCGTTCATCCAGTTAGATTTCGATTTTGAAAATAATGAGAAACGCGTGTCTAATTTCTTTTTATTTCAATTATTTTTACAATTGTTGAAGTCAGTAGGCCCATCGGTGCGTGATTTTTTTTCAGAGTCTTTCCGTAAACAAACCTTAACCTACTGTTGGCCCAGTTAAATTTTGATTTAAAACAATTTATAAAATACGTGTCGAATTACTTTCGATTTCGAGTATTTTCAGGGAGTTCGAAATCAATATGCCTATTAAATCACGTTTCTTCATATAACACCTTAACACATGTTTCACCTCTTTAGACCCCGAAGAGCTTCATTCACCTACAGTTGAAATTGCATGTTTGTAGCCTCAGGGGTTTGGGCTAAGCGAAGATACCACGTCCCCTTGTCCAATGTTCACAACTTTCTTCTAGTCGAATTGTGCTACTAGTGAAAAGTTCGTACCAACCAAGAAATGTCAAACGCCCATCAAATCTCACTAGAATGACACATCTATGGGACGACGCTCTACTAAATTTCAATGCTGTGCACATTACGATTTCCAATATATTCCATTATAAAGATTTTGCGTGTATTGGTGGTGTCACGCCCCCTCGTCCAATACCCGCCCCATTCCCTCCGTCAAAAGATATGACCAAATGGTAGGTTCGTACTAAGTTTCATTGATATGCCAATAACAGTTTCAAAATTATGCGGATAATTTGTGTCAAACAAATTTACCATGCCCCTTGTCCAACGCCCATCAACTTTCACCAGTTCCCACGCTATTCCCCCTGCTGAAGGACACGACCAAATCGTAAGTTTGTACGTAGTGTCATTGATGTGAATGCCAAAGTTCCAAAGTTAAACTGGAATTTAAAAAGTGTCACACCCCTTGTCTACGCCATGACGCTGTACCAAATTTCAATGCCGTCCGACTAGAATTCCGAAGATATTCCATATTAAAAATTTAGGTTGTATGGGAGGTGCTACGCCCACCTGTCGTAGAAACATGTTTTATATCCATAAACTACCCTATTGAAATCTACTACACAAAATTTTAAGTTTGTTTTATATATATGTATAGATGTAACCAATGCCAAACAGGGGCGGATTCAGAAAAATATTTCGGGGGGGGCTTTCAAAAAGTAATTCTTTGATATTCATAAATTGTCTTATAATTTGTATGTAGTTTTAATGTCGATCCTAATATTTTGGGGGGTTTCAACCCCCAAAACACCCCCCTGAATCCGCCACTGATGCCAAACCATCAACGCTGCAAGTACTAATATTACGCGCTAGTGTTATCTAAAATTGGCAGTAAATGCATTTTGCACACTCAAATTCCATTCGGTCAGTCGCAACATAAGCAGGAGCGGCGTAATCAATATGCGATACATTTTTTTACAAGTGGGAGAGTGCTTAGTCAGCAACAAGGCCCAACCTGCCCGTGAGAACGTTTGAAATTTGGAATATTAGAAAATGCGGAAACAATTATAAAATAAAGGGAGTCAAGGTTTTCATCATCATTAACGCACAAATTTCCTTATACTATATAAAGGGTGATTTTATAAGAGCCTTCGGATTTGTTAAAAATTTTTATTTGAGTCGATAGAACGATCTATATAATTCAATGTTTAGAGACCATTGCGAGCTTGTCGCTATAGACATGAGCCTTAGCATAGCCCCACGAAAAAATGTAGGCGGGCAACTGACCGGCCCCAAACGTGAAATAAACAGTTCACCAAACTCGCTCTCGGCATGTGGCACTGTCTTGTTGAAACCACATGTCAGCCAAGTCCAGCTCTGGAAGGACTCTTATATCTGTTCCGTCGAGGAGGGTGATCAAATTCGGCGGGGGTGGGTAGGGGAGGTCCCCGATATACCCACCTTGAAAGAAAAACTGTCGGAAGTGTATAGTTTGGTGTAAATGAACTTTTTTTAATTTTACCTTCGAAGCGAGAAAAATTTTAATTACCTGCCAATAAGGTGGAGTGGTTAGGTGTAAAAGGAAGGAAGAGGGGTAATAACCCTCTTAAGTCCAAGTAGGGTTTCAGATTCAGTAAAATATTTACAGTTCTTCTGCATCCAAACTCTTTTTGTGTGGCTCTTGTTGCTAAAATTCGAATTAAATGTACTTTTATACTGTATTCAAAAACGTCAATATGGCAATGCTGTCGATATTTTTTCAGGTTGTTTGCTATTGTGAATGCTAGTTGTATGGTAAAGTTAATCCTAACTGTGAACCTAATAGTATAAACACAACCAAATTGACTCGACGCGCCGGCCGAATTTATACGCACCGAAAAATGACGCAGTGCGTCAGTCGTCGTGAATAACGCACAGTGAAACATAATGGGTGCGTAATTCGCATCAGTTGTTTGCAAAAATTATTCCTGCAAACACACGACAGGTCGAAGGGGAAACTTCCTCAATTACCGTCTTGCCCATTTTCTAAAACATACGAAAGGGAAAGACAAAATTGATTATTTGGCACAAATTGTTATTAAAATTTGAAGCACTTACAACTTTGCAACCTTAAAGTAGCACAAATCACAAAATCTTTGCAGAATTTTTCGTTTGTTTATATTTTCGATTTTCACCTCTGACAGCTGCACAGCTGATTGGTTCGCACGACGACTGTGACAAAATTAGAATTTGTTCTATGGTCGGACGACCGGTCGTCGGTCGAATATCGCAGTCGTCGTCGTTGTGGGCAATCGCATGCACTGCTGTGTGTTTTAATTTTGACAGCCTACGTTCAATGCGTAAAAATCGCCCGAGGATTTGATTCTGTTTATACTATAAATTGGAGTGTTAGCGGCAAGCAACTTTTATAATTGCTTCATGCCCATACAAATTGTATGGGGCAAACCGCAATTGCAACGCTCTGAAGCTGAGCTGTTCGAATTTCCAATTTTGACAAAGCGTAGCGCAGTTCTTGCACCAGGTGTATTTTAAAAGATTTTACACCCAAATTCGTCACCACTCTATGCACTCTACGTATGCGTGTTGGTGGTTTAATGTCAAATAATGTAAATTTGGTGCGAAATTTTGTCACAAGATTCCGAATAGCCGCCTCAGAAGGTCGCCCAAACTGACTTTAAAATGGAAAAAGTGCACGATGCATCTTCTTAACCGAGCATGAATTTTGATAATAAAATTCAATTCAAGCTTTGTTCGTTTGTAAGTCGATTCATGGTTAAATTATAGACCAAACTGAACATGTTTGACAGTAACACGTTACAGTAAAACAGCTGAGCTGCCAAAAACCGTGTTGCCCAAAAGAAAGTTGCTATAAAATTAAACGTGTTTAACCTTCCGCCTCCCTTGCTCAAAACTGAATTCACTGTCCTTTGGGGTCAGGATGACCCAACCAAACGGTTATATTATTTACTGACAAAACATGAAGAAATATTACACATAAATCACAAAAGAAAAGGGCCGAAAGAAAGCCCCGAAGAGTCTTTTTCTCGATTTGTTATTGGGTTGTAAGCACGATTAACACCAGCGAAGGATTCAGAAAAATATTTCGGAGGGGTTTTAAAAAGTTATTCTTTAATATTTATCAAATGCCTTTTCATTTGTATGTAGTTTTAAAGTTGATGCTAATATTTCGGGGGAGGAGGTTTCAACCGTAACAATGGTTACCCCCCTAACAATTGAATTGAATTTGATTGTTTCCGTATTCTGGAAAAATGGTGACAAGAAGAATGTTCAAACTATTCACCACTCGAGGTGAAAGCTCTTTTACTATCAAAACAGCTGTTTTTTGTATTTTGTCTGTTAAACTGTAAAAAATAAACAAACACAAAATGGAAAATGCTGAAAATCTGGCGAAGTAAGTATTTTTTTGTAGTTTCTTCATAATGTATGTATATATTCTTTTCATTTCTAGAGTTCCAAAGCTTTTTTTGCAGTTTGTCAAGGCGCATTTCAGCACGAAATTTGAATTTTATAACCTTTGTGTGCTAGTCACCTGCCCCTACGGAGGTAACAAATTTTGTAACAATTGACGCCTTTTGAGCTTTTGAATTTGCTCCAGAATACCAAAAAGTACCAAGTATTCAATTGTTACCGAGGCGAATGTTGTTTCGGTTGCCAGAATAGGGCTGTAAATAACGCAAGCAGAGGAGCGCACAAAACCACTCAACTGTTATTTAAATGCTGCCTGGTGGTCGAATAGTTTCCAAGGGGCAGGCAGAAGGTTAAAAACCATTATCGTGAATGATGAGTGTCTTTGACGAAGAAGAAGGAACTCGTCCACTAAGTCAGCTGTGTGAAACATTTTGCAGGGGAGTACATTCGTTTCTCTTTTACACTTTTTCGGAAATATAACTGAGTTTTTATATTATTTTCGACATTGTTAATTGGCCGGTTTAAAGTGAGATTTGAAAACTTTATATATACAAATCTGTCTAAAGCATTTTGTAAGGAATATATTCGGTAAGAAAGAAACAATTGCATTGTTGTAGTAGGAAGTTAAACTTGTATACATTTCTTGTCCGAGCAAACTCATACAACTCACTTATTATTGGTACGTATGTATTTCGTAGCCTTAAGACTCATAACGTTCATGACTAACAAATTGCTATATTCAGATGTTTACATGTGGGTCGTCAAAATAACGAACAAATATTAGCATTAAGCAGGCCATGACAAAGATGGACTGACCAGATGCACTGACAATCTGTTCCAGCGAAATCAAATAATGGAATGATTCTCAACACAAATATCCGAGGTATTATTTGGCAGACGCAATCTTTCGAAGTATTTTGATGGCGAGAACTGCGTATCCCAAGCGCATCATTTGTAAGCTCTGTACCGTGGTGCCAGGTTTTACTTTGAAGTTTAGAACCTAGTCATCTAAGTGAACTAGATTATTTTAGTTTGGTGAATTCGCAATTAATTGCTTACCAAGAGAAGCAGGTCGAATGGTGCTGTATAAAACTAGTTTCAGTACGAATTCTTGAGCCGTGATAATTGTAAATTGAAAGCTTTTTCAGAAAATAAGGCTAAGAAACTATTTTCGTGGTTATTAGATGAAAGTGGGGTGAAGGGTAGCCTCGGTGCATAGTTTTCCTATTTTCTTGCTATAAACACGAAGTCCAAGGACAAAAATATAATATGCATCAATCAAATTGGTTTTTAATCTATCTGGCATATTCTGTAATTCGTTTAAGGGGGTCCTCTAGTTGTAAATTTTGAAAAAATCGATTTTTTTTATTTCATATTTTTATAGTATAACTAGCTGACCCCGCGAACTTTGTCTCGCACGACATTTGTTGTTTTTTTATAATGAAATACGCGAGATGGCGAATCTATGGCGGTGCAAATTGACGAAGAAAACCTACTAAAGGAAGAGGAGGAGCTACTGATTAACGCAATTGAGGCCCACAAATAAGCAATGTTTCAGTAAAGAAATAGATTTCGCTTGAACCGGATTCAAATTATATGGGCCCTCTTATTCAATACCTACCCCTTATTCAATGCCCTCTGTCGAAAGAGAAAATGGTAGGTTCGTACTTAGTTTCATTGCTGTGCAACTTAAAGTTCAGCGGAATAATTGGGTCACAAAAAAGTGCCACGCCCCTTGTCCAACGCCCATTAAATCTTACCATGGGAATGACTCTTTTATGGGACGACGGGGTACTAAATTTCAGTGTTGTGCTTCTTACAATTTCGAAGATATTCCATTTTAAAGATTTTGATTGTATGGGTGGTGCCACGCCCCGTTGTCCAAAACTCGCCTCATTCCGTCTGTCGAAAGATATGAGTTCATGATAGTTTCATGCTAAGTTTCATTGCTTTGTGACTTATAGTTCAGCAGAATAATTGGGTCACAAAAATATGCCACGCCCCTTAGGGGTATGAAAAATAAATAGTAGCCGATTCTCAGACCTACTGAATATGTACACTTAGGTGCAAAATTGAGTCAATAATACGAAAATTCATAATAATCGCATTTTTGTACCGGTCAATCGCAAAATTCTGATGCAATTTTTCGCAAGTCTATTAGATTATACCTTGATTAACCAGGATCCACCATAAAAGATTAAAAATTTGGCAAATATATATGCATTTTGTCCAATATTCTAAATTAACACATTGACTCAATTTTGCACCCTACATAATTTCTATGAAGTGATATGTTAAGCAACCTGTTTTTTAACTGTTAATGGTTAAAATGTTTTTTGTAACCAAAAAAATTTTAACCATTCATTGAATAAATACGATTCGGAAACTTAAAGTGCAATGAACGCGATTTCGGCGAGCATTAAAAAAATTATTATTGAAAAAGCCATTAATGGGCTTTCAAGTCGAGATATCGCTAAACTTACGCGCGTAAGTCAGTCGTCCGTTTGCCGAATTGTAAAAGGTTTACAATTTAAGAAAAATGGTGGAAGAAAACCCAAAATTTCGGAGAAGGAGGACCGCAAAATTGGCCGTTTAATTTTTTCCGGGCACATATCCACCGCAAAGGAGGCTGTGGGGTGCGTTACTGGGGATGTAAGTGTGCGGAGTGTGCGAAGAATGCTGCATAAAGTTGGGTTTAAGGCGATGGTTAAGAAGAAGAAGCCACTTCTATCGGCCAAGAACGTAAAACTAAGACGCGAGTTTGCAGAAAGGCACATTTTTTAGACTGATTTTGATTGGAGCCAAGTATTAATGCAGTGTACCTTCGTTACTAACTTTGCGCTGATTACATTTACAAATAGAGGTTATTTGGTCGGATGAGATGAAAATTAACCGATTCCAAACAGATGGAAGGACCTGGTTCTGGGACAAAGGCGGAAATCCTGTAAAGCCTTCAAATGTTCAACAAACAGTAAAGCATTGAGGCGGCTCAATTATGGTCTGGGGTTGCATTACACCAAATGGCGTTGTACCCATTGTGCTAATTGACGGCATAATGCGTAAGGAACAATACGTCCACATTTTAGGGACCAATTTGCCAGTGGCAGTGGACATGATGCTGCGAAATACAGTACGAAATATTTTTCAGCATGACCATGACGCCAAATATACTGCACGTATCGTCCGTGATTGGTTGAAAGAACAGCCATTTGGTGTAATGCAATAGCCCGCCCAAAGCCCAGACCTAAAACCGATCGAAAACCCGTGGGCTTACTTAAAAAGACAATTAGCAAAGAGTTCTGTCCCAAAAGGGCAAATCGATCTCTGGCTTGCAGTGGAAGAAGAGTGGTACGCCATTCCACCAGAGTTTGTAACCAAATTATATAAAAGTATGCCAAACAGAACCCAAGAATTAAGAAAAAATAAAGGATATTGGATAAAATACTAAAACAAAGTTACAGTTTTCTTATTAAAATCATGTGGGTGCAAAATTGAGTCAATGTGTTAATTTAGAATATTGGACAAAATGCATATATATGTGCCAAATTTTTAATCTTTTATGGTGGATCCTGGTTAATCAAGGTGTAATCTAATAGACTTGCGAAACATTTCATAAAAATTTTGCGATTGACCGGTACAAAAATGCGATTATTATGAATTTTCATATTATTGACTCAATTTTGCACCTAAGTGTATGTAAAATTTCATAAAAATCGGTCAAGCCGTTTCGGAGGAGTATAGTAACTAACACTGTGACACGAGAATTTTATATGTAAGACTATCATAGAAAAAGTATACGAACGGATTTTGTCGAATTCGTAAACGTCTCTGAAATACGGAGCCTCTAATCCGTCTCGTTCACTACGCGGTAACACGGTTTTAAAACTTTAAACGCGTTTTTCTCGAAAACACATTTTTTGACCATTACGCCATGATTCCGTGAAAACTAACTGACCGATTCACTTGATTCTTGTTTTGCTGTATTCAAAATTGTTGGTCCACGGCTTAACCTACGGAGATTGCGCTCCATTGACTAGCCGATTTTTGGGGGGAGTTTTTAGAGCAAAAAAAGGGCGAATTTCGAAAAAAACACGTTAAAACGATGCCGCGTGTCCAATTTAGATCAGATCAGAGTAATGCTTTTAAGAGAACATTTTTGGATTACATTCCAGACGAACAGGGACAAAGTTAGGATGGCGCAAACGCACCCTTACAAAACAAACATGGCCGGTACTCAGCTGGCGGACCCCAACAGTGTTCTCGGTAGCACGTGGAAAATTGTTTTTTAATAATTCAATATGTAAAGAATAAATATACGAAGAATTATCTCATCATTTGCAGTTTCTGAAAAAAAATCCCCAAAAAAGCTTTAAAAAACACCGTTTGTACTAGAGCACCCCCTTAAAGGTGAAACTGTAGTGGAATCTTCTGCATTCCTTTTTACGGATATGATTTCGAACATAAAATTGGAACGATTTAGCATGTTCCACAATTCGGATTAACAAATTTTGCTATGTTGTTTGGTCGGTTTTGAGCACGCGAATTTGGCAGAACAAAAATTTCAACATGCGGAATAGACACAGCGCTACGGTGCTATGCGTTGTTGTAATTGTGAGACTGTTTTTATTAGCAGTATAATAAGTAATTATTTGAAGACATTTGTTTGTTTGTTAAGCTGGCGCTACAGCCGTAGATCTTGACCGAATTCAAATGAGCGTGCCAGCCGGTTCTGTCCTGTGGTTGGTGGCGCCAGTTGGGGATTCCGAGCGCCGACAGGTTCTGCGACACTTCGTCTTTCTAACGTAGATGAAGACGTTATCTTCCGCGGCGTCCACCTGAGGGTACCGTCTCGTACACTCGCCTTGCCGGAGCATCTTATTTATACTTGAAGATAAGTTTCATTTATTAAATGTTATCCTCTGAAAAGCTTAGCTCTGCAACGCGTAGTCAGAGAACGTATAGCACGGCTTCTATTACGCAAACTAATAAACAGTAAGATGCTGTAAAATGGCAATCAATTCAAAGCATATATTAGGTTTTAGTGGAGACAGCAAAATAAATTAATATATGTTTTGCCCAAATAGGATAAGCCGTTTTTTGGATGGTGGGAAAAAATATAACATTACAATGCCGTATATACAAATTGCCTTTTAATTGTTAGAAAGGAATAAATAAGTTCGATCACACCTATTAACCACGAGGAACTTGAATTTTGAAATTAACCTTAACCAATGAGTTTTCAACTAAATCGCATGAAATATATCGGAATTGTAAAATAAGTTTTTAAGTTATATTGAATTTTACAAATCAATCACGTTTTCGCGTGAAAAGGACTGGCCAGACTTAAGGTATCATGGGACGTTAGAAAGGGGAATTTTTAATGATTTACAAAATTATTAATTTTTCAGCTCCTTCATTATCAATCTTTTTTGCAATATATTGAAGGTTTAGGGAACACAAAAAAAATATTTTGTTTTGCATATTGTCTCTTATATAAGTAGAGCTAAAGTCGCGTAGAAAAAAAACACGTCCTCAATTGCGTTCAAAAGATTGATAATGAAGGAGCTGCAAAATAAAACATTTTGTAAATCATTAAAAATTCCTTAAATAAATTTCGTAACAAAACTGTTGACTATTACTTCAATAATAACTGCTATTGACTATTCAATACAAATAAACAGTTACGCAAAAACATGTGCACGAGCGACATCTGCAAGGGGAAGCGGACAACTGCGAAAATAGCGCGCACCAACCTGACCCTAGCGAGGTCCCCAACCATTCTGCTGTAACCTCCTCACAACAGATAGCGCTACGAGCGGAGGCGACGTTCCTGAGCGGCGTTAGATGATTCCATCACTTAGGACTACCTGAGGCAGGCCAATCACCTACCCTGGCAGAACAACACAACTGATTAATGTAACCAACACAAGGCTGTCTTGTGGAGGCCCTATGCTCCCGAGAGGAGTGAACAAGGAAGACAAAAAATTACTTCAATAATAACAGATCAAAAACATATATGCAGTAGAATGTCCCTCTCGATTGTCGTTTCTTTTTGTTTTTTTAATAGTAAAAGAATGATTTAAAAAGACAAATTTATATAAATTGCATATAGGTATGGCCAGACCTATTCAAGCGGTATTGTGGTTGTAGGGGACAGTAGGGCATCCAGCTCTATTAACTCTTTAGAACATCGTCGAAACGTTGTGTTGTTTGTTGTTTTTGTGTTGTTATTTTACCGATCCTTTTTCGGTAATTGCTCCGTGGAGATGAGTAGCTTGCTGCCTTCACTCCGGGTATTCCCCCGGGCAACCCGTTTAAACACTGGCGCGCATGCATTCCACGTCGAAACGATGTTCCAGCGCACTTTGCACTACAGAGAAAGTTCGTTTCTGGCCCGTAAAGCGAGGTTGTGGAATGGTCTCCCTGCCGATATTTTTCCCAGCACTTATGGTCTCGATGGGTTCAAGTCAAGAGTCCATAACCACTTCTCTCAAAACCCTCCCCTCCTAACCTTTATAATCTTCCTGAACCAACGCAATGCCTCCTATTAATAGGGGTCATCCTCTGCGCGTTTGTTCCAGTAAAAAAAAAAATTCATTTACGCATAAAAGTATCCAAAAAATAAAATTCGCATGATTTTGTTAATGGGATCGTATATGCATTTTTTGGCATGAGGTCTCTCTTCGATTACTAGTCGCCTGCAGTGCTACATTCAGGGACCGTTTAAGAGCGATTTAACACTTAATAGACTTTAATACACACTTTAATACGCAATCAAATCATACAAGACAAACAAATTATTTATTTTCAGATTTTGTGGCAACGTGTGTATGATGAAAATGTGAAACAACTCTTTTACCAGGAACTCAAAATACATTTTTCATATCTGTCAGAAATCAAGAAAACAGTTGTAATTTACAGAAATTTTAAATATTTTCACAAGATTTAACAAAATTTTAAATTGTTGATACTCTTTGTCGATTGATACTAAATTTCACTGTTCTGATTTGATATCAGAGCATTGAAGTCAGTAGTTCAAACAGCAATCACGGCGTCAAATAGGTGTTACAATTGCAACTGCAGATCACATCTGGCAAATCCAAACTGTGCTGAAATAGTGGTAATCAATGACAACTTACATGTTGTGTTTTCTAATAAAATTGGTAATATAAAAAATTAGCTTAAAGGATATCCATTTTCAATACAGGAAGTAAAAACTGGCTCAGGGCAGAACAATAAATCATTTTTAAAGTGCTGCAAAAGGAAGAGAAAAGAGGAAAGAATTACAAGTAGTGTAGCCCCCAAAAAATGCTTCAATACTTCAAGTTGCTTAACCCAAAACAGGTGTTCTATTGTAGTTCCAAATCCGCTTTATAAAGAACTGCATAAAAAAAGTGAAGAGAATCCCACTACTGTGCATAGAAGGGTAAACCACGGAGAACCGAATTATCAATGGGATTTTGTACAGTCGACACCACGCAGAAAATGCTCATTAGGAAGATGCTGTTTTTGTGAAAATAAGAGGGCTAAGAAAGATGCACAATGCATTTGCTTCAGTGCCCAAGAACATCGAATACAAGAAAATCCAAAATTTCAATGTTCACCGGTTTCGCAATCTCAGGTCTTGCCTCCAGCTGGCACCAGTTTGATAGAAAATCTTAAACGTGAGTTGCTCCACGACTTACAGAAAAGTGAAGGTGATAACTCGAAATGTCGAATTCAACAATGTTGCTGTAAAATGTCAATTGGGTCTGCTCAAAGTGAGCACATTGATCCATGTCACATACGGCCGACGTTTGAACATTGCATTTTAAATGATATTTTAAAAACGGATAAGAGCTGTTGGCAGAACGAGCAGCCTTATATCTGTTGCTGTTCTTCAAGGAAAGGCATTCTTCAAGAAAATATATTTAGAAGTTGCTGCTGCAATTCTTATGATGGTGAGTCGAGCAGTCGACAAAGGCGTAGAGATGTGAATTTCAGTGAACTACCGCCGGACATATGTATTCCGACTGACTGTGCTACCATATCTAAAATTGAATTAAGCAATGTTGGACGTAAGAAAACTTCCACGCTATTCAAAAGGTGTTTACCACATGTATCTTCAGAGTCCTTATATCCGCATACAAAAGAAGAAGATAATTCGAGAGTGGAGTCAAAAAAAGGGGACAATTACAACATCAAACCACGAGAAAAGCTATTGAATACAATAATACTAAATAATAAAGAAATATCTCAAAGTTACGAAGATTCAGCCCAGAGCGGGGCTAGTGACAACGTAGTACGTCGTACCAATAAATATAAAGTTAATGAAGCAAAAGAAAGGCATAGAGGCATAACAGAGAGTTTTAATGAAAATAAAGAAAACCCTATAAAATATAAAAAACAAGCGTCGCCGATTTGGTCACTTCGTGGGTATCCGAGTAAATATCGCGGCGACATGTATAGATTTACAGGTGTAGTATGTAAAAATAGGGATAGAGAAAAATCGCAGAAATTAGTAAAAAATACTGGAATGACACTTTTTGGGGAAGGGAGCAAAAAAGGGTATTTAAGTAAAAATCCGAAACAGGTGAGCAATGATATTGAAAAGATAATGGAGGAGGAAAATACATATATAGGCAATGATATTGAAAAGATAATGGAGGAGGAAAATACATATATAGGCAATGATATTGAAAACATAATGGAGGAGGAAAATACATATATAAGCACTGAACGTGAGTTTAATGCTCCCGCATCAAAAGTCGCATCTGAGAATACTGTCGAATATGGTACCGAATTTAATGAACTAAAAAAACAAAACAGTCCCTTAAAAGAAACAGTCAACCATCAAAGTGGAAATAAGCGCAAACGCCTTTTTTCATGTTGCAGAAAGAAAAAGAAAACCAATCCAAATGCTAAAATAAGTAGCCTAAACAATGCTAGCGATGCAGTTCCACAATCAGACTATTTGGTGTCAAAACAGGCGATTGAGACAGCAGGTTCATCAAATGGAGAATTACATAAAAAAAAGGATTGTTTTTCATTGTGTTGTAAAAAAACAAGACGATCTAAGAGAAAAGTAGTTTCGCAACCGCCAGAATCAGATGCACACCTTTATGGAGAAACAAGTGGACCTCATTTGTGGAACTACATACACAATTCAAACCCAGGCAATGTTTGCAAATCTGAGTGTTATTGCAGGTGCCACTGCAAGAAAGGAGAAACAACAAGTTTAATTGAACAAAAGGAAACTGTCAATCACGGTTTCCAACTTCAAAATATCGACAAAAATAGTTTTCTCAAAAAAGGCAAGAAATCGCCAAAATGTAAATGTCGTTGTCGAAAAAGAGATAATAAATATGTTTTCCCTTCCAGCGAGCATTTGGAAGTGGAAAATTCATCGTTAAAAAAAAGTAGACCTAGAGAATCAGAAAAATTAACATACAAAAATACAGTGGAGGTGGAATCCGATTACTACGAAGTTTCTTCTTCAGCAACTGTTCCTAAACAGGAATCGATCACAAATAAAATGATTGCCCATAAGAATTCTCCACTAGGTAATAGCAATGACTGGAATTTGAATGCTAAAGTATCAGATGTAAGGCCTCAGCTTTTATCGTCGGACTTATCGCTAAAAAAAAGTCAAGCATCAAACTCAAATTTCAAACATCGTTCTACAAATCGAAAACTCAATGAACGATTTCCTCTGGAGGAAACAAATGTATATAATCCATCCGCTCAAAACACTACAAGCTTAAACTTAGCCGGTGTTGCCTGTAAAGATGCTTGTAGTTGTTCAAAGTATAATATTGAAAGCGATTGTTCGAGTTCAGATAATGAAAATAGATCGAACATTATGGAAGAGACTACCTTTGCTCAAGATTCAGTGGTGTACAATAATTGCTACTGTAAAGACGACCACATAAAGCATAACAAAAAAATTAATTACATTCCCTTCGACAAATGTATTGCAAAATATGCTGAAGATAAGAGAAACGGATTACAGATTTCTAGAGATTTTTACTGTGAATCTGATTGCTCAAGTGCAGAAATAATCCAAGGCAGTGAATATAATGACATAAATTATGAACAAAATTATGAACATGACGTGGATGTTTGTTGCTATCCCTCAGAGTTATTGGTAAATAACTCTAACAACTCCTCTGAAGTCTCTTTTTTTGAATTAGAAATTGATTTAGATGAATGCGATTCTAATAGTTCATCGAACGTAAAGGGAGAACCATGTGAATATGCACAACTGCCGCAAATTATTGAAATAAATGATGATACCTGTGACTATTGCTGCTGTTGTGAACTACAGAACTCAAACGAAATACAGGAAATTTACAGCAATTCATTAAATAACCGCATTCCGTCTTTCTCTATGGTAGAAAACTCTCCCCCAAAGAATGATACCAAAATCGTGGATGTAAATAAACACCAATTTATTAAAATACCCTATTATAATACAGATGGGTGCTGCTGTTGCCCTCCTTATATATATACATCTGTTAAATCTTGTGAACAAAAAAAAAACGTTGATTTACCCGAAATAAACTGTTGCCGGCAAAGAAAATCAGTTTTAAAATTTTACACTTCGCGATATCTCATGTCTGCAGATTTTTCAAAATTAACTACAAAAAATCAACCCCAAACTGACAAATGTTGTATTAATAGTAAAGAAAAAGCAACACCTAAAATTAGGGATTGGAAAAATTCAACTCCACCATTAACTGTGAGGAACGTCCGAAAAGTTCTTTACACAACTTGTCTCGACTTTGTAATTGCAGTGGTTCTGTTGGTAATATGCCAGCTGACAATGAGTGTACCGATAAGGATTGTTGCGTCCGCGTTGCGGTTCGGTAAGTCAAATTTTACTTACAATAATGATATTACAATCCCTAACAAGTTTCAATATATATTTTTTACTGATCAAGTGTATTCAAAACTAAAGTAGTTGCAGCTATGTATCTTTTTATTCTATAAAATATAATAAGCAAAAAATAATTCAGGGCATTCACGATGTGATGTATTTCTGATAATTCTTAACAAAAAGTACATTTTATTACAACGAACGACCCTCTTGTGAATTTTTTACCTTCATTCATCATTAGATTTCTATTAGTAATCCGACAATTTTATGCTTATCATATTTTCTTTTGACATTTTGCTTGTATTTTGTATTGTTGTTACTGTTTTGCTTGCTTTTTATCGCGAACTACCCTAACGTGTAGTTCGCGGTAGGGTACTGGGTAGGGTGGCTGCAGTAAAAAAAAAAGTGCGGAGAAGATATGATTTAATGCACGAATTTTCGAAAACCTCTCATTTTATGCGGTTTGGTGAAAAAGTACATGATGACAAGATGATGACAAAAATGTTGGGCCAAAGTGGGGTTAAATGACGTCGCATCAAGGTCAAAGTTAACAAAAAAGCTGGGAAATTCGACAAATTGCTCAACAGGTGCTCAGAAGTTGCTTTTAGAGGGTTAAAATCTATGACTTAAAAATAAAAAAAATTAAATTAAAAAATTAAAATTAAAAATTTTGCTGTTTCTGGGAACTTGTTTTTTATATCTTAGCTTTTTTAAATTAACCCTTAACCACCTAGCATACGTCTCACAGACCCCCAGGAATTTTTAATTTTTAACACATTTATACGAATACGAAATATTTACCCGAGCTTCGCATAAATGTGTTAGTTCTTGTGTTAGTTTTCCTTGCGCCACTCAGTGCCGCGCAACCGCTTGTCGCAGTCGGATGTGATCGCGTTTGTCTCTTATGAGTAAAAAACGTCTGTTAGGCGGTTACGTGACTTTTTTACATTCGTATTTTTTTATTGTTTTACTTAATAATGGCTTTAAGTGACGCAAATATACAGCGGTGATTGGAAGAAGATTTTACAGACGACGAAAATATACCGAACGATGAATGCAGCGATGTCGAGGCTGATGTAGGCTTTAAATTACAACGTGATATCAGAATGGCTATTCAACGAATCCTCCAGAGTAACAATGGAACCACTCCATGAACAACAAGAAAGGTAAGCAGTTCGTAAGAACTGCTCTATTTGCGACTCAAGAAAGAAACGCAAAACACAATAAATGTGTTTCGAATGCAAAGCTCCTATTTGCCTGGAATGCTCACACAAACTGTGTTTTGACTGTCGCGAAAAACTGCAAGTTACGGTCTTGCATTTTTTAAGTTTTGTTTTTATTGAGAGTATTTGTTTTTGTTTATGTTTTTCGATGACTGAATATATAAAAAAAGGAACAAAGAAGTAGCTACTTTATGTTATTATTATAATGGATCTCATTTTCCGAATGTGCTAGTTTATAAGTATAAAATAAGAAATGTTGACTTCTTGAATGAAATTTCCTGTGCTTTTCTTATATTAAAAATGTTGATTTTCCTGTGCTTTTCTTATTTTAATAAATAATTTAATACGTTCCTTAACTGATTTTAATTAAAAACTAAAACGCAATTCAAAAAACTTTACAAACGCGAATAATTTTGTTCCGGGGTCCCACAGACGTATGTTAGGTGGTAGTGTGACAATAACAGGTGCTAGGTGGTTAAGGGTTAAACATAGCATGAATACGGACGCGACAGATTAATTCAAGGGTAATAAAATACAGTATTGGTGTTCATTACAACACATTACATTACAAAATAAAACATAACAAGTTACATAACAGTAGTAGTAATCAAAATAAGGAAAAAATAAAGTTAAAAGCCTTCAGTCACAATGTCCAATATATTGGACTACAGCCCATACAATTCATACAGAACAAGTTCATTTTCATGTCGGAAAGGGTTAATTAATTTATTTCTATTTTTTCTCTAATGAATAAGCGGTTCGAGCAACTTCAATAAATTTACTGTCGAAATATGAAAACCAATGCAAACTGTGAACTGCTTTGATATTTGAACATTTTGCCATAACTCTGACAGTTGATTAGAAAAACTCTGAATTTGTTCTCCAGAGCTATAGGAAAGGTTGATTTCATAAATGTTATTCTTAGCACATTCAAGGAGCATCATCGAGCAATATTTCTGTCTTTGACAATTTGATTTTTTTTTACTACGGTACCTACTCCGTCTGCAGCAGCTTTGCCATGTGAAGTGGCGAAAAAATTACACTCTAATATTCCGCAATAAAAATCTGCTGCGACTCTAGGAATACTAGAAAGAATAAGGTTGTTTTTGAATTGGGAACTGTTCCCATCCAAGGCGAATTCATGCAAGTGATAGCGTTAGGGCAGCAACGAAATTTCAATGTATTTTGTTTTTGTTTTCTGGGCTTATATTGTCAAAATCAGCCAATCAAAATAAAGCTTGGTTTTTTTCATTTTTAAACTGTCACAGTTTTGCACAGGTATTTTGACAATCTAGACCTTTTCCACTACAAAAAATCAAATCAGCTGATTCAACGAAGTCACCCATATTAATTCGCCTTGCTCCCATCTGAGAAAATATAAATGTTTGCAATTCGTTCGTATTGCTTTTGTAATATGTTAACAATTTTCGAAGTTCAGTAATAAACATCAAATTTATTGTGAGTCAATTCGTCGCTGATAACAGCAAACGACTTAGTTTCACCAGAAACCCAAGCAATGCACGCAAAAACTGTTACTTGGCTGCAGTGGCGTCCCCAGGATTTCGGGAAGGGGGCAATATGCAAAAAATTCAGCTTAACGCCATTTCTATACTTTCATTTTTGCGTTTTATTTTTAATAAATGTTGCAAAAAACCTGCCAAATCCTATTTTCTAAAGTTAGGCCATAAGTACTTACGGTTTATATAAATTAGACCTTTGAAGAAAGCAACAACAATAAATTTCAACAACAACAATTATATTTATTAAGATAAGTGATGTAAAAGCACACAGAATACTTGTTCAGTTTTGCACCCGAGTACTTATTTTCGGTAGAAACTGTTATACAATAGTTTTAATAATTGGTAATGCCCACTTTGAGTCTCAAACCATCTTTAACCCATTAAAACCTGACCCCAGAAGGGCTTGTGCGATTTCCATAAAATTTTGCACAATCTTAGTAATTGACCTAATCAAGAAAAAAAATCAAGAAAATAATTCATACCCCCACCCCCTGAACCAGGAGGGTACGTTGCGCAAACGCAATTTGGGCCTTAGTCACATACAAAACATAAAATTAAAAAAAAAAAAAATTTTTTTAAACTTATTTTTAAATAGTTTAGCATTACAAAATGCAGCCCACAAAGGGATTTTGATAGGTTTGAAGAATAAGTATTTTTAATTGAATTTCAAAAATTCCCCAAAAAAAACCTTTGACTTTGGATCGAAAAAAAGATATGAATATTTAAAAAATTTTGAAATTTCGGTATGGCAGAATCTAAAACGATCAATTCGAATCCAATTCTACCCATTTTCAAGTCTTATATCTTTATGAATTACTTAATGTAGCGAAATTCCCAAACGTTGCGCAAACGCAACGCTCAGGGCTTAATGGGTTAATGCGGCTGGGCATGCTTTCTACCAAATTTCTGCATATTTCAATTGGTATTTTCGCCCACACGATCTGCATTCCTTCCCACAACTCCATAATGCTATTGGGAGGTGTGTCGTAGCCTCCCAGTCGCCGCTTTACGATGGACCACAAATTTTCAATAAGATTCAAATTCGGACTTTGTGCTGGCCACACCGTTGTTAAAAATTCGTGTATTTAAGGCCATTTTTGCACGACATTTGACGAGTGTTTAGGGTCGTTGTCCTGTTGAAATATGATTTCCTGACCATTTCCCACTGGTAAATTTTCGTAAAGCAGGTTCACGTCACGATATCTTTTGTCACAATTGTTGTTATTTCTTTCAAAGGACCGAAAAACAGCCCCACACCATTACTGATCCTCCTCCAAATTTTACTGTTTCGATAATTTGATGATTTTTGGTTGCTTTTCCAGTGTTTGACAAGAAATAATTAATGCCATCAGATTGTATTCTATTAATTTTACATTCATCCGACCATAAAACACTCTGTCAATCTTCGGCTGTCCAGTGCTCATGCTTCTTTGCCAATATCATGCGGGCCCTGTTATTTTTGTTTGACAATTTGGGTTTTTGTGGCTTCTTGCAGCTCGGTATCTGTTTCTGTTTAACGCGTGTCGTACGGTCCATACACTTGCACTTTTTGCAACACATTTGGCAGCATCTTTTGGCGTTATGGCCTTGTCCGTCATCAGTAATCGCCCGATTTGTCTACTGTCTCTCTCGAATATTCTGGGACGGCCGTTTTTAACGTTATGAACCAAAATATTTTCACTTTTTTAATGTTCATAACCGTTGTTTGCGAAACCGACAATTTTTTTGCGACATTCCGCGTACTGACTCTCTAAAAGCATGCCTGTAATGGATTTTTCAACGGATTGGTCTAAAGCTTTCATGGTTGAAGATATGGTTTGAAATGTAAGTTATTAAATTAAATGCACTTATTTAAATGCACTTAAAATCATTCTCACAACCGAACACAACCTTTTATAAGCATTACTCGTGAGCAATTTGATGTAAAATCCAATACTATGCACTGAATAAGTGAATGAAATCTGTGGAATTTTGACAAAAGCACTTAAGTCGACTTAAGTCAAATTTCCAATTTTTTTAATCGTAAAGAAACAATTTAAAGACGCTTCTTTTGGTGTACTCGGTTTGTGTCTATGACATTTAGTTACAGAGATATGACGTGTATAATTTCAACTTTTCTCGAGTTTTGTATGAGTTTGGTCTGCACCTCATCAGTTTTTTCGCTCTCCTGAACATTTTGAAAATTAGACTTAGGTTGTTTTGTCAAAATTCCTTAGAAATATTTGTTGTTTTTGGGATATTGTTTTGTTGTCAAGGTCAAATAAATAATAGGTTATACTTCCTGAGCTTTAGTACATAAGTTTAAGCAAGGATAAAAGTAACTAACCTAAAAACAGTTGTTCACTTTTGCACTATAGTTTACATATATCCATGCATATCATCATCATCATGCATGCATATGCTAACATAAAATTCTTAAAACGATAAATTCAAGTGACTTGTATTTTCAAGCCATAAAATTCCAACTAAAAAATTCAAGTTTGTTTTATATTATGACATTTTGAAAACTCCTAATAGTATTACGAAAAACCCAAAAACCTATTTTAAAAAGCATAACACACCAGCTATGTAAAATAAATCCAAAAAATAAAATGTATGCCGTTCTGAAATTTAATTATGATGTTTTCCATGTTTACACATAATTCACCAACAAAATTTAACTGAATTTTTCAAATTTCAACAGCTGATGCAGGGTTGGCATGAAGCCTGCGTTTGACTACTACTTTGGTAAATAGTCGATACTTTTGGGAACACTCAATATACAACTATTTTGCGAGAACAAATACTAATAAGCAATACTAATTTTTGTATTCATTTATTTTTTACTCTTCTGCGAGCATCCGGTTCTGGCCAGACCATATCGAACTTTGGATCCAATTGAGTAATGTTGTAGTTTAACTAGCGAGCTCGTATTTCATGATATCCTTGTTCTTTATTTAGTCCTTTACGGAGCATAGGGTTTCAACTCAGCTTTTCAATTTGACTCGATTTGAAACCCTTTTTTCGTGCCATCCCATGTAATCGTGAGTAATGAACAAAATTTACCTAATTTCTTAAAAATACTAATTTCTTAAAATTTTAATTTTTCCCTCTTTTGCAAATCTGCACCATTTGTCATTGTTGCACATTGCACATTTTATTGGTGCACATTGACACTACATTAATCTATTACAATATGATTTGTTGGGTTTGACATGTTGGCTATCTATCAAGGTTACTTGTTTTAAAACGCGGAACAAATCTGTTACGTTAAAAATTTAATAAAATTGAAGTTTTGAGAAGTAAATTGAAAGTTCTAAAAAGTTAATTGAAAGTTTTGAAAATTAAAGTGAAAGTTCGCAAAAATTTTTTAAATTATAATCAACAATAAGACAAAAATTACACAACAATTATACAGCATTCTAAAAATTATGGATTTTTCACCCAGTTAAAAATGTGTTTTATCCATATAATAAAAGTTTTCAAGGCAAATCTTCTGCCAAAACAATTACCCCCCCCCCCCCGTATTCTTTTTTTTTTTTTAAATTACAGATCCTTGACATTAAGGTCTGGTCGAGACAAAAATTGTTTATTCCATTTGTTTGCACACCTCAGAACCCCTGGTGGCTCAGGCCAGCCAAGGAGGTCGCTATTTCCGGATAAACGTCAAAAAACCCCAAAAGAGAAGAAGAGAATCAGCACGCGGTGCCCAGTGTTTAAACGACGTCTTCAATATAACTTGTTCTCGTAGCCGGAAGTGCGGTAAAATGGTCAAAATTTAGTGTAAAAATTATCTAGAACATTAAGCTAATTCATGTAAATTTCAATTCAGTAAAAAGAGAAAAAAGAATAATGTAAAAGAATGTGTAAATGTGTTAGCTGGAAATGAGAACAAAAAAAAAAACAAAAAATCAAGAGACATACGAAACATTTACCATCACCATTAAAAAAAAAGTCATCACATGTTGCACTAGTTGCATTAAGTTTCTCCGCAAACCCTTTCCACTACTCCATTCCTCTCCTAATCCACATTCCTTCTTCCCCTAATCATGTGGATTTCAATCCCATAAATATGTTTAGAGCCGAATGTTCCAATTAAACTGGTATACATAAAAATATGTACAGTTGCGGTCAAAATAATAGTAGTACGAGTACAACGAAAAGAAAATTAAGAAAAAATAATCTGCTTTTCTTTACAAATATTTATTTTGTATTTTTTTAACAAGTTATAAGTGTTAACAATGCAATCATAAAAGAAAACTTAAGAATTAAACTCAGTTTGGTTTGATTTAAATTAAATGCGTCAAAAGCTCCAAAATATGGACGGTCAAAAAAATAGTAGTTCGCTTTACTTTCATAAAAATGAAGCAACAATTGTGTTTCATTTTAAAAGATTTTGTGGTTAAATAGTAATAACGTAATTTTTCTTCAAATTAATATTTAGTTGCGTGACTGTTGTTTGGCTATTACTGCAGCACAGAGCCGATGCATTGAAATAACCAAATTTTCATATCTTTCTCTAGGGGCGTGGTCTACTGCTTCTCAAAGTTGATTATTATTTAAAAGATTATTGTGAGCAACTGCTCTCTTCACGTCACACCACAAATTTTTAATTATATTGAAGTCTGGTGATTGTGCGAGCCATTCCATAACCCTAATCCTGCTCTTGCGAAGCCCCTTTCGTGCGACCTTTCTTGTATGCTTTAGGTTATAATCCTGTTGGAAGACCCAAAGCATTGGCGTTTTTTCACTGACATACGGTAGCACGATTTCCTGCAAAATTCGTACACATACACATCGTTCCATCGTTTTCTTGATCAAATAAATAGCGTCACCTCCATAAAACGTAAGACATGCTGAATAAATAAATGCATGTCCTACGTTTTATGGAGGTGGCGCTATTTATTTGACATACGGTAGCACGATTTCTTGCAAGATTCGTACACATACACATCGATCCATCGTTTTCTTGATCAAATAAATAGCGCCACCTCCATAAAACGTAAGACATGCATTTATTTATTGAGCAATTCTTTTAAGGTTTTACCCCGGGCCATTGCATCTGCCGTCTGTAAATTTCGCAAAAATTATATGCCTAATACTTTCAATTCAGTTTTTCAAACCGATTTACACTAATTCCTACCTTCTAACACTTGTTACAGGTCTAAAACTGTAATGAGGTTAATCAAGTGTCCCACTTGAAATAGGCTTAAAAGGACAAAAATGTGGTTAATCATCATTTTGCATACAATTTTGGCGGTTCAAAAACAGGAATACATGTAACTAAGTGTCCAGAAAATTTTGACATTAAAAAAAAGTTGTTGACTTCTTGGCAAAAATCTTAGCTAAGAAAATAAAGTGAGGTTAATCAAGTGTCCCGCAGTGTATATATACAGTTGCGGTCAAAGTAATAGTAGAGCTGCTACTAAATATAGTGCGGCATGTTGAACTTGCTGCCTCGCCTCTTTTTTTGTTTAACCGTAGGTTACTTTTATATAAGCAGAACACAAGAAAAAAACATTGTTGTAATTGCATGCGTTTGTAACTAATGTTAAAATTTGATTTTTGGTTTGGTTAGATTTACTCGGATTTATTGAGCATGTTTTACGTTTTATGGAGATTACGCTATTTATTTGATCAAGAAAACGATGGATCGATGTGATATGTACGACTCTTGCAGGAAATCGTGCTACCATATGTCCGTGAAAAAACGCCACTACTTTGGTTCTTTCAACAGGATTATAGCCTAAAGCATACAAGCAAGGTCGTACGAAAGGGGCTTCGCAAGAACAGGATTAGGGTTGTGGAATGGCCCGCACAATCACCAGACAATGAAAAATTTGTGGTGCGACGTGAAGAGAGCAGTTGCTCACTATAATCTAACTAATGATAATCAACTTTGAGCAGCAGAAGACACGCATGGAATATATTAGGAAAAAAGGGGAAAAGGTTGGAAAAAAAGAAATCCATTATTTATCATTGAACTGTAAGACGTTGTTTCGCATGCTTCGGATCGTCTGATGTGGGTCAAATATGTACCGTTTTGTTCTATAATTTGTTGCCATTTTAAAGGTAGCTTTATAATGCCTCTGTCATAGAAGTCTTGTTCCTTATTGCCGAAAAACTCTAGTAATCGATTTTCACATTCTTCTCTTGATGCCAATTTCTTATCACTCAGGAAGTTTTTCAAAGCGAGGAAAAGATGGTAATCGCTTGGTGCGAGGTCCGGACTATATGGTGGATGCATCAAAACTTCCCAACCAAGCTCCCGGAGTTTCTGGCGAGTCACTATAGACGTGTGTGTCCTGGTGGAACACAACACCTTTTCTGTTGGCCAATTCTGGCCGTTTCTGGTGAATTGCTAGCTTCAAACGGTCCAGTTGTTGACAGTAGAGATCTGAATTTAGTGTTTGGCCATATGGAAGCAACTCATAATAAATGATTGCCTTCCAGTCCCACCAAATGCACAACAGAACCTTCCTGGCCGTTAGTCCTGGTTTGGCTACCGTTTGAGCTGCTTCACCGCGCTTTGACCATGATTGTTTTCGCACAATATTGTCATATGTTACCCATTTCTCATCCCCAGTCACCATCCGTTTAAGAAATGAGTCGATTTCATTCCGCTTGGCCAAGGCTTCGCAAATGGAAATTCGATCCATCATGTTTTTTGGAGTTAATTGGTGTGGTACCCAAAACATCGAACTTCTTTTTGAATCCAGCTTTGTGCTTTGATTTTTAGTTCGTGGGCGATGCTACGACTACTAGCATGCCGGTCAACTTCGATCATTTCTGTGATTTTATCGACATTTTCGACGACGGGCCTGCCTGTGCGAGGAGCATCAAATACCTGAACGGAATCGACGAAACCAAAATTGCACGTAATTAGCTGTTACAGTATCGGGACCATAAACACCATTCACAATTTCAGCCGCCTGGCTCGCATTTTCGCCTTTATCAAAGAAAAACTGTAAAATGTACCGAATTTTCTCTATGTTGACTTCCATTTTTAACACCCTGTAACTTACTACTGAATGGACCAAAATAAAACAGCAAAATAATTTTTTTAGTGTGAAATGTCACCTTGACAACGAGTATAAATTTGAAATTGTTTGACCGGTACTTTACGAGATATCGATCACTATAGCCATCTTCAAAAAAAATAATGGATTTCTTTTTCCCCAACCTGATATAACACCTAGAAATATACCTACTATTATTTTGACCGCAACTGTATATATATATGTGTATATATTATTGGAAAATTCAGAGTAATTTCTAAACATTTTCAGTTCTTTTTCAATTTATATTTGATATTAAACATTCCATCATGAAATATATAGGTAAGGGAGAGGGCTGGGTTGTGAACCAGGCTGGGGTGTGAACCATTGCCGTTTTTTCTTTCCCTAATTGACATATCGCCAATCTTTCAACTGTCAATTTTGTCTTATGATATGACTCTGCTTTTGTGGTTACACCGAAGTTCAAACACGTATTGCTTGTGGCAGCAATCGAGTTTGAAAGACATCGTGTTTGAAAATCGACTGCGAAAACTTGTTGGCTTTTTTTAAAGTGCTATCTTAGTGACCGAGCTTATTGCAAAAAGGTCTGTGTAATACATGTTTATTTAGTGTTTTGATTCTATTTTACGATGCAATATTTGTTTGTGTCGAATTATGATTGGAAGTGTCGTTTATTTAAAAGTTTCCAAAATGGCATCGTAGTTGGGCTGTGAATCACTGAGGTGGCTGGGTTATGAACCACCTGTTTTTCGTACTACATTTGTTCTAACACTGTCAAATATGGACGGATATATAAAAATAAAGTCATTTTATATAATTTCACTCGATTTCGTTGAGTTCACTTGAAGTGGGCCAATGCGAGAACGCATTCGTATTTCACAAGCAAACATTGCGACACCGATTAGGATGAAAATTCAAAAAATTGAGCAGTTTCATTCATTGCGATTTTTTAGCCTAAGAGGCGTCATTATAACTTTTTTTCACCTCTTGAGGCTTCCTGATTAAATAAATTCTCAATGTACTTAAAAATTATGGGTGTTTTCTTCGTATTTTCCGACTTTAATATGGATTTTCCAGATGGTTCACAACCCAGCCACTTTTTTGAAAAAGCGAAAAATCACGTTCTTAGAAAATTGGACGTAGAGAGTTAAATTTCAATCAAAACGGTAATCTGTCTTCATAACAAAGTTGCGTTATATATTCACCTTTCCAACGGTATCTTCGATTTTTCGATATCTTTATTTTGTGAAAAGTTAGAGCCAAAAAACAAAACCCCTGTTCACAACCCAGCCCTCTCCCTTACATAATTTTTCCACATTACAAAAAAAGTTAGTATTTTGATGCAGAACCGTTGCTTTCAATTACTGCTTTACATCGGTGGGCTATTGACTCAATTAAATTGTTGACTACGTCCATTGGAATGTTGTTCCAGGCTAACTCTCAGAAAAACATCGTCCTGATTTCCAACATTTGTCCTATCGTTTCGTTGTTTGACGATTTCCCAAAGGTTTTCGATAGGGTTAAGGTCTAGGGATTGAGCGAGCCAACTCAGATTCATCTTTTTGCGTTTGAACCACTTCTTCACCGTTTTTGAAGTATGTTTGAGATCCTTGTCCTGTTGGAATGTCCACTTTAGAGACATTTCCTCGTCGGCATACGGAAGCATCACGGTTTTCAGGATTTTTTTGTGACGTATTGATCCATTATCCCCGTAATCCGGTGGAGAGGCCCCAATTCAGCAGCAAAAAAGCATTCCCATACCGTAACATGTCGACTATGTTTAACTGTTTTAATGCAATACGGTGCTTGCATGCGTTTACCTTTGGCTCGTCTTACGCGGGACATGCCATCGCTTCCAAAAATATTGAATTTCGACTCGTCACTGAAGAGAACTAATAGACGAGTTTTTCACCAGCCCGAGCCAGGAATCGAACTTGGAGCCTTTGGTATGAGAAGCCAGCGCGCTACCCGTTGGACTATCGAGGTCGACCGATCAAAATAATCACTGCCATACGATGTTCGGTGCATAAGCGTCCTATGGAGTGCAAGTTTTTTATTTATCAATAGCCCGTAACTTTCTTGACAGATCGGAACACTGCAGCGTGCAGGGTGGAAACATTTATTTCAAACATTAAACTGTTTTATCAGTAACGTTTTCAACAAACAATCATTATTTAAAACAATAAAAAAATCTCAAAGACAAATGCAAACAAGAAAATAAATGAACGCGTACGCAGTTTTCCATTCGCAGACACAATTAACTATAAACTGTCTTTACGTTTTGGTTATGTGTATCTTACCTATGTTGTGGTTCGGTGATTGCAAAAAAACCATGTCATTGCTGTTTAAAAGGATTCAGTTGCCAAATCTTAAAGAAGAACACGATGCGCAGATTGAATTTTCTCAAAATTTACAAATACTCTTAATTTTAATTGGCATTGGTTGGTATTATTCGCATCGGAGTTGGCGCTTGAATTTACAAAATATCCGTTGTGATGTGCTCAAAACGGAAGCATCGTTTACTGAAACATATGAATTGCAAGAGTTGAAACTAAAACTGCTTAAGAAGATTGATAAGATTATTGAAGAGAAAATTTCCGTTCCACTAAGATTCGCTGCTACAGGTATCCAACCGGACAGACACTATTCTCCATATAGCGCCAAGCGCCAAGTCCATCCTATGGAAAATATAATTGAAGAAAATCGTGAAGTAGACACCAACTCTGATGTTGTAGCTGTTGAAGGTATGAAACGCACGAAAAATAAAATATCACCAAGGCGAGGAATGCAACGTATTCAAAATATGTTACCAAAAAAGGCAATATAATCTACATTCACGTAAAATCTTTCTTGCGACAACATATTTTTTCTTGTGAAAACTAATGTCTAAATCCTTAAATTGAAATATATACTGAGTTATATATAAATATGTAAATAAAGAATGCCGATTACCGACCTTTTCCATTCTTCTCCGTTTGCTCCGCATCGACGTAGTGTTGATGAATTTTGTACCATATTTACTCTTTATATGTCAAAGAATAAAAAAATACAAAGCTCGACTTCGACCACACCTTTTGAATATTTGTTAAATCATAAATGAGCAGTAGGAAGCAAAAAAGATTCAGATAATTTATGTCAAATTAAACAAATACAATGCAATATTTAATTAAAGTTATTGATGTATGCCTAGCTTTGCCTCCGCGTGCTTCGCTGCTCCACAAAAGAAATATAATGAATGTTTAGATTTTTTTTGGCGTTTTTTATTAAATAAAAAATAATATTTTTATTTTGGGCACAAATTCAATAATTTTTTTATTTTTCTTAGGTGCCGCGCCCCTTTGCCCAATTCTAGTGAAATTCCATAACGGTTTACCTGTACCAATTTTCAAGGTAGTCCGATTTATTATATCGAAGCTCTTCCATATTATAAATTTGGATTGTATGGGCGGTACCATTATACAAAAAATAAAGGTAGAGCCAATGCTTCACCATGTTACGCATCTGGCATCATCTGGGGTATGATGCACTGCGACCTGTAGATCTATTGTGCCCCCAACTTGGACTTCACAGACTGTCAGTGAGTCCGGTATCCAGGAGGAATTTTAGTATACTCCCTACACCTCTGGATATTCAGTCCGTACCTGGTATAAGATGGCCCCTCAGGTGTTTCTTTTATGCATGAGTACAGGGCACTCTCCTAGTATATGTAGTGCAGTCTCGTTTTCCTGCAAGCAGAACCTGCAATACCCGTTTTCACGGATTCCTAGTTTGGCTAGATGATAATTCAATCTGCAGTGCCCTGTTAGCATTCCTGTGATAATCCTTAGATTATTCTTTGATAGGGTCATGCAATCCTCGAATCTTTTCCTATTGTAGGACCCGATAACTATCTTGGAACGCTCTAAACCTGGTAGATTATCCCAGTGTTGATTCCTACTGGTCCTTTCTAGCTAGGATAGAGGAAGCTCCTTTTCCCAAACCACAAAAAGGTTCCGGGCCGACAAAAGGTGTGGACGCTCCCCTCCTTGCCAGTTCGTCGGCCTGTTCGTTTCCTTTAATGCCAGCGTAGCCCGGACCCCGAAGTACCCAGACCTGGTTGGAACGGCCAAGTTCTTTTAGCTTCTCAAGGTACTCCAAAACCAGTTTCGAGGACACCTGGTAGGATCTTAGCCTTAGCCTTGATTCCGCTAGGCTGTCGGAGAGGATAGAAATCTTTCGGTTCCGGTATCCCCTCGCCAGATTGAAATAAGCACACCTTTCAATGGCGTATATTTACGTTCATGTTTCCGTAACATGTTTATACTTTCGCCCAAAATATATTAGTCACAGTGAAAGGTCTATTCCGTGTTTATTTTAAAAAATATCTTAAAATTTGTAGGGCCTTAAAAATATAATATAGAAGTGGATCACGACTCAAGTTTTTTACGAATACGAAGAGCGTCAATTAACACGTTTAGTGTCAAAAAATTTGACAGAGGTTCTACCTTTACTTTTACTATTTGTATCATGGAAATATGTTTTCCGCAAGTCAGTTCTTCAATTGACGGATTAGTTTTCAGTTGCATTGCAATATAATTGCTTGGATTTCCGACTGAAATACGAAACTTTATCATATTCGAGCTTTGAATAAGTAAGGAAAAGGGCTGGGTTGTGAATCATTACTGTTTTTTGCCCCCCTAATTGACATATCGCCAATCTTTCAACTGTCAAGTTTGTCTTTTGATATGACTGCTTTTGTGGTTACAAGGGATTTATTAGAATAAAATAACTTTTTGTAACCTCACTTGATTTCGGTGAGTTCACTTGAAGTTGGCCAATACGAAAACGCATTCGTAGTTCACATGCAAACATTGCGATACCGATTGGGATGAAAATGAAAAAAATTGAGCACTTGCATTCATTGCGATTTTTTGGCCTAAGTGGCGTCATTATAACTTTTTTCACCTCTTGAGGCCTCCTGATTAAATAAATTCTCAACTTATTTAAAAATTATGGGTGTTTTCTTCGAATTTTCCGACATGAATTGGGATTTGACAGATGTTTCACAACCCAGCCACTTTGTTTTGGAAAAGCAAAAAATCACGTCCTTAGAAAATTGGACGTAGAGAGTTAAATTTTAATCAAAACGGTAATCTCCATAGCATTTGCAACGGTATCTTCGTTTTTTTGATATCTTTATTTTGTGAAAAGTTAGATCCAAAAAACAAAACCCGCTTTACAACCCCGCCCCTCCCTTACTAATCTGATGGCGCCAAGTTGAGAAAATGAGGTGGATGAGGAATAATTTTTACTTTCTAAATTGCTTTTACACCAACCCCAAGATACCCATGCGACAGGACAGGACAGAAATTCCTTTCCTGTCTGGATAAGTTTTCAAAGTTTGCCAACCGTCGCCAGTTTTACGTTCCAAGTTTCCGAAGCTCATACACTAACGTGTGGGGAATGAAATACGAACAAATTTTAAATGTCAGTAATAAACTGTTACATACAAGTTATTTAATTTGGTTACAGTTTATTAAATAGCTTTGACACTTGAGTTAATTTACAAAAAAAATTGACTCCATTGCGGCTCGCTTTCCGTATATTCTGACGAACTTTCTTCATTGACCTCTGAACTCCATTTGTATCAATGTTCTTCAGCACTTTTCGGATTTTATAAATCAAGCAATCCACATTTTTGGCACGATATCCGTTGGAATATACCTTTCTTTTCAAGTTTGCCCAAAAAGTTTCGATTGGTCTTAATTGTGGAACATTTGGGGGGTTAAACTCCTACGGTACAAATTCAATTTTGCGCTTATTCAAATTGTTTAATGTTACTTTAGCGTAATGTGACGACGCTTAATCGGGCCAAAATATAATTGGTTTACGACGTTGATGTTTTTTGATAAAATTTTGGAGTGCTGACAAATATTTGTCTATGTAAGTTTGCGCGCTTACAGCTAAACCTCCTTTAAAAAATATTGACTCACTGATAGCCAGCCACAATAGAACCTTCCCTGGAAACTTTGTTTAAGTTAAGTGGTAGAAACTTGATTTTAAAAATAAATGTGGTAGATCTACCACATATGTGGTAGAAGTAAGCACACTGACGCCAAGCCTTCACTGTTCTCGAATGAAACGTTACTACTGTACGTGCTCTCTATCCCGAAAGTGAGACCAGACAAGTTCCGCTGGCTTCTATTAAGAGCAGCAACATACGCACGAAAAATGGTAGCTGTGCAATTTACCAAACTACTGGTAAACCAAAAGGAGACATATGGCCTAATCAACGACTATCTATCAATCAATAATTCGACAATCTGTAGTTCGGAATCTTTAGAAAAACTATCCGAAGGAGGATGTACAGCTCGGTTAATAAAAGGTGGAGACGCCAAATGTCATTTCGAAACGGACAACAGTAAACGGGTCGAACTTATTGATAAGAACTAGAGAGCTGCCTCGGATAACCTTTTACTGCATATGAGAAGTTTTGTATCGGATACGTATACTTCGCTTACTCGATCGCCGTCGAGTATGTATACTGCTCTTACTCGCTCACGCGTAGAGAAGAGAAGAGAAGCACAGAAAACACAGAAAAAGCGGTAGCTGAAAAATCGGAACATGAAAAAATAGGAGCATGTAAAAATAGGTAATAGCAAAACTTTCGCGAGTATGAGGTACCTTCCTGCGTTTTTGCGATGTTTATGCAGTAAATTGATTTAAAATCTTCAAATATATTTTTATTATTTATTATAGTTATTATATTAATTTTTCAATATTTATTATAATTCTATATTTTTAAATGTATCGGGTCAGTCCATAAGTTCGTGCGATTTTTTTTCAATAGTTTCACAATAGGCGCTTTTTGCATACAAAAAATATTCGTGGAAGATAACGGTATTTTTTTTTAATTTTTTTGGATGTATTGTGATAGAAGCCCGCGTTGTTAAAAAATAAAATGGAATCTTCGAACGAGTATAAGAGGCATATTTTGTATGTTTTCAGAAAACAGTTATAGGTTCCTCTGTGTGCCGCAAGGTTATATATTGGCTCCAATTTTATTCAACATTTATATAAATGATATTGTTTCATCACTTCAATTCAGCAGTATAAAGCTTTTTGCGGATGATGCGTTGATCATGATAAGTGACAAGGACATAGTTCAAATGAACGAAAAGCTGCAATCAGACTTAGACAGTTTTTATAGTTGGCTCTGTGCAAACAAACTTAAGCTTAATATTGATAAAACGAAATTTATGTTTATCACAAGAAACAAGAAATAAAACGTAAATGTACTGAAATTCAACGGGGTAGAGATTGGAAAGGTAAATAAAATGAAATATTTAGGTGTTGTAATCGATGAGAAATTGACATTCAAAGATCACATTAATTACACAATTAGTAAAATTGCCAAACAAATCTTCTTTATGAAAAGAACTTGCAAACATTTACAGAAATCGTATAAAATTATGGTTTATAAGTCCATTGTCGAACCGCACTTTATTTATTGCCCAACGATATTTTTTTATAATGAAAGATACTCAAAGTAAAAAGCTGCAAAAAATGCAAAACAAAGCACTGCGATTTATTTTGAAATCACGTTATGATGCACATATAGGAGATATGCTGTGTAATCTTAACTGGCTTAGTGTAAAGCAGCAAATATTTTACTACACAATGAAATTTATCCATAATATTTGAAATGGTAACTTACCTAATTACTTATATCAGGTGTACAACTTTGCTTCCGCCGTTTTCCGATAGGTTGCTGTACCGGCTGAGGCTGGTTGACATACATAGATGGTAATGCCTTTAAAGTGAGTGTGGACAGTGCCTAACGAATTGTCATCGCCGTTTCAGTGACAGTTCTTGTTTTCGTATTATTCACGCTCGAAAATGTCCGTTTATGTGCCCAATTCTCGCCATTTGCGGGAAATTTTACTTTTCTGTTACAATTCGAAAAAAAAATGCAGCTGAAGCGCATCGAATGCTCTCAGAAATTTACGGTGATGCTGCTCTGAGTGAAAGAAAGTGTCGGGAGTGGTTTCAACGTTTTAAAAATGGTGATTTCGTGGTGAGTGAAAATGGTGAGTCATCCTCCAACACGACAATGCTCGGCCTCACGTCGCAAAAGTGGTCAAAAAGTACCTGGAAACGCTGAAATGAGAAGTCTTGCCCCACCCGCCGTATTCCCCAGATGTCGCCCCTTCTGACTTCCACCTATTCCGTTCGATGGCACACGGCCTGGCAGATCAACATTTTCAATCCTTCGAAGAATTGGAAAAATGGATTGCTTTATGGATAGCGTCAAAAGAGGACTCCTTTTTTCGAGCCGGGATCCGAAAATTGCCGGAAAGATGGGAGAAAGCTGTCACTAGCGACGGACAACACTTTGAATAATACATCTGTAAGCACTTTTTCGCAATAAAGCTTTTAATTTTGGAAAAAAACGGCGGAAGCAAAGTTGTACACCTGATACAATAATTAATAATAATTGATTGGCACGACAGCCCAATTTGAATTTGTATGCGGGTGGAAGGGACCTACAGTTTTATGCCGGTTCCGAACGGCAGGTTGGGAGCTTTTTCATAGGCAATTTTTACTCTCAGAGGTTTGCCATTTCCAGCTGAGAGGACAGCCACCGAAAGAGAAAACGAGTTTCCCGTTATTTTTTTTAGGTGTTACTACATGCAGTATTCGAACTTGCGTCGCTCTGCATTCTACTCGCTGGACCGCGCACTAACCAACTGAGCCACGGCGGCTGCTACTTTTCCAAATAGAATAGATACCAAATACTATAAAGATATTTGCATTTAATTTTTTGAATTAATCGCCATTTTAGACATCAATCACCCCACGTCGGCCTCAAAAGCTCAGCGGGTAGCGCGCTGGCTTCTCATACCGAGCGCCCCAGGTTCGATTCCTGGCTTGGGCTGGAAAAACACTCATTTACTTCTATCGCTATTCACATTAAGGGAATGAGAATTACAAGAATCGCACAAGTGCGCTCTTGGCAGGCAATGGCAAAACCTCCAAGTGTGAAAGAAAAAACTGCCAATCGCCGTTCGGATTCGGCGTTAAACTGTAGGTCCCCTCCCTCCCTTTCCCCCATCCGTTTGAAATGTGTCTTGTATCACATGTTGGAAAAAACAGTGTTGCATACACATTTCAAACGGGTGGAATTTGTGGTATCACAACGGGCCCATAAGCCTAAGTGTGTCTCATACAGAGGCAGCCACTTAACCAACCAACCAACCATCAATCACCCCACTGTGCGACGTACAGTGTCGCTAAAGTGAATGTAATAAAAAAAATTGAGTGTGATAATGAAAATCCAAGAATGCCTAATTATTATAAATACTGCAACTAACAAATATTTGTACAATACATTGTTCAGAAACTAATAGTTTAGGAGCTATGGTTCTTCAAAGTTAAATATTTTTGTTAACATCAAATTTTGTCACTGGATGGTAAAAAATAGTAGAAGAGGAAAAGTATTAGCTATTTGGTAGCCATTTGGTAGCATCAATTTTTTGGTTTACTCTAATCATTTGTTAAATACCGTTACTTTAAAAAATCATAACCACAATTAGTGCAAAGTGTGTATTCAATATTTGATGACATTTCAGCTTCGTTAACTTGCGTTACGCCGTTTTGCATTAATAACATATGTATAGTGGGTATTTAATGTACACATATGGTCAAAATAATAAGTACAGGCCTATATAATCTTTTCAATGGCTTGTAGGCGAATATTTATTTAAGTTCAATTAAAAACAAATTGATAAATATTTTCTTATAACATAACAAGTAAAATAAATAAGGATAATACGAATAAAACACAAAAGGAACTTTCAGAATCATTAACAATGTATAAAATTAATGAAAATGGCTGGACAAAATAATAAGTACATTCTGTTTATATTAAAAAAATAAGTTCAAATTCCCACTTTATCGGCTTTCTTTGGTAACAAATTCTTTTTTTATTAGTAGCCGGTATACCCACCCTTATTTTGAATAATTTTCGCCACTCGTTTTGGCATACTGGAGATAAGCTTACGGCAAGTCTCTATTGGTATCTCATACCAAGTTTTTTGGACAAAATTCCATAATTGGTCCTTATTTTGGAATACTTCCTTGCCAATTCTTCGTTTCACTTCTCCCCAAAGATTTTCGATTGGATTCAGATCCGGTGACTGACTCGGCCAGTTAAGCAACGCCACTCCATTTTCTTGAATCCATTTCTTGACCAACTTGGAAGTATGCTTCGGATCATTATCTTACTGATATGTCCACCTTAGCGGCATATTCTCCTCAGCATAGGGCAACATGGTATTTTCCAAGATGTCTTTGTAGTGAAATCTCGTCATGGTATCGGTTATAAGATATATTGGTCCAACACCGTACCATGAAAAACAACCCCATACCATGATGTTGCCTCCCCCGTGCTTAATGGTTTTTTTAGTAAAGCGCACGTGAAATTCTTTACCCTTAGAACGTCGAACATTCCGAGCAGAATTATTTCCAAACAAATTAATTTTGGTTTCGTCACTCCACAAAATATTTCGCCATTTTTTTCACCGTCAGGTCCGGACCAATTTAAATGTTCCCTTGCGAAGGCTAACCGCGTCTTCAAATTTTTTTTCCGAAGCAAAGGAACTTTTCTGGCTATTCGTCCAGGCAAATTAGCTTTTTGTAGCCTTCGACGAACAGTTCGGGAAGAAATCACGTTGCCGATGTCTGTTGAAAGGGCCCTCGAGGATACAAATGGTTCCTTTTTCGCAAGAGTGACAATATGAGTATCTGTCGTTATAGACGTCTTTTTTGGTCTTCCGCGTTTTTCAATGATCTTCTTAGCTTTTAAAGCATTTTGGACAAAACACAGTGACCGATTCAAAGTTTTGGCAATGGAACGAAGGCTTTGGCCGTCATTTCTCAACCTCAAAGCGATTTTCCTCTCCTCGGAAGTACAATGTTTATTGCGGCCCATCTGCAAGATGTTTTCCTTCTTATTTTACTATAACTAAATAATAATACAAATAAAAAAACAAACCTTTGCGAAAAACTGATCAGATTGTTGAAAAACGTGAAAAAGAATCAATGTACTTATTTTTATGACCAACCAATTATACCAAATCACAGCGAAACAAGCCCAAATACGACAAATTGGGGAAAACCCTGTTTCATTTTCACTTTCAAAAGCATTGCCATACTGAAATTATTAAAATAAAAAGGAAGTACCATGTATGAATTCAATACTCCAAAAAAAATTTTACATTAACATAATTTTAGGTAGTGTACTTATTTTTTTGACCATATGTGTATGTATTTGCAATGGTGAAAATGTTTGTAATGAAAGAACTTAAAGAAATATTAGGTATCTAAACAAATACGAAATGGCATAAAAAATGCGATAAAAATGTGAGTGGGCATGAAATCATAATGTAAAATCTGACCATACCGATTTTAACGAAATTTTAATATAACATAGGCTAAAATGAAAATACTGAAAATGAGTTTCTTTCATTTCATCACTAATAAAATTGTTGGTTTGTATGGAGGTGTGCGTGTCCGTCGTCAGATTAATTTTTTTTCTTGTGATTAGATTTAAGTTTATTTTCAGTAAGTTGAGTAATTTGATAATTTTGAAATGAAAGTTAGAAATCCGGTTCCACCCGTTTATGATAAAACCCCCTTTTAATAATTAATTTAATTGACGCACGAAAGCCCGATTACGAGACTAAGGCCTAGCTACCCGCAACCACCCGTGTTGTGTGTGCGAATTTTGTACGCGGGTGGAAGGGACCTACAGTTTTATGCCGGTTCCGAACGGCAGGTTGGGAGCTTTTTCATAGGCAATTTTTACTCTCAGAGGTTTGCCATTTCCAGCTGAGAGGACAGCCACCGAAAGAGAAAACGAGTTTCCCGTTATTTTTTTTTAGGTGTTACTACATGCAGTATTCGATCTTGCGTCGCTCTGCATGCGAGTCGTTGGACCGCGCACTAACCAACTAAGCCACGGCGGCTGCCTATGTTAGTTATGTTATAACTATGTTATTAACATAACTATGTTAATATTTCAATTTTGGATATGAACGTCTTCCTAAGCTTAAAGTCGAATGAAAACTTATAAGTTTAATTAATTTCATTGCAGGATACGACCACAAAATTCAAGGGAAAAGATTGATATGTGCCGCGTATGCACAGCGGTGACACCTGGTGAACCTCAAGTGATACTTGGACAAGATAAAGCGTTTACTTTTGATTATGTGTTTAATGCCGAATGCAATCAAAACGATATATACTCAGAATGTGTAGAGCGGCTCGTGGAAGGTGCTTTGCGTGGATACAATGCGACGGTTTTAGCTTATGGCCAAACCGGGTCGGGAAAGACATTCACAATGGGCACAGGCTTTGATCGAAGTTTAAATGATAATCAAAAAGGAATTATACCTCGTGCTGTGGAGTATATTTTTGCAGGCATCGAGAGCATACAATCTCCACATTTTGATAAAAATGCTGTGCATGATTTAGAAGAAATTACATTTAGTGTCGCCGTTCAATTCATGGAGCTATATAATGAAGATATAATTGACTTGTTGGATCCCTATAGCAAGGGAAATGTGTTTAAGATACACGAAGATAGTAACGGTCAAATTTCTGTATCCGGCGTAACTATTAAACCGATTCAAACCCCTCAAGATGCGTTGAAGTAAGTATAAAAATTTGTGTATGATCATACCACACTGAAAACTAATTAATAGATTTATAGACTATAATTCTCTATAATTCGGTGAAACTTCAACGACCTGTGAAACATACACTACTCAGAAAAAGTTTGCGTACACACAAGCTAAAATTATGTTTTGATGGAATTTAATATCAAAAATAGGTTCTCTATTTACAAAATGGTATCCACATTATTCATATTATATGTCTTTATTTCATTTTCGTTTTTGATGTATTCGTATTTATTGCCAACTAGCAGGGCCCAGCGGCCTTGCCCGCAAGTCAATGGGCCCAATAAATCAAGTTTCTTCATACAACACTGTATGATCGGTTTCCTCTTTAATGCAATGCCCAATCCATTGCTCCAGGCAATGAGAGTGACACAGTTTCATTGACTTGCGACTTACAGTTTCAAAGTTACGCGAAAAATTTTAGTCACAAAAATTTACCACTGTGTTATTAAGAAAATTTGTTTGCCATTCAGCAGTAAACAGACTTGTACACTGTTTTTTAAACGTATAGTTATGTGCCTGAAATTATAAAGAAAGATATCTCATAATCTTACTAAATTTTTCCAAAACTGACCAACAATTCCGTGAATTGTTGGCTGCTGTTGTTTTTTTTTTGGGAAATGGTTCTGAGGGTTATAATATACACTGGTGGCAATTCCCATAAACTCACCTGAACCTTCTTGGATTATGTTACATTTTCCTTAAAAAATTTAAAAATATAGTCTATATAAAATATAGTCTATAAGAACTAAAAGAAGAAAGAGCAATTGAGTAACTGTTTTGCCAATTTTTTATTGTTTTCATAAAAACGGCACTACTTGAGGTGGCAATTCACATACGTGGGTGGTCCGATAAGTACTTAGCCTACAAAAGAAAAACGAAAATTTTGGAAAATTGGCGATTTATTTCTCAACGTAGTCTCCTTTCAACTCGATACACTTGACCCAGCGATGCTCCAACTTCTTTAACCCGTCTGAAAAATACGTTTTCTGGAGGCCACCGTGGCGGCGATACCTCCTCATTCGACTCAAATTTCTGACTTTTTCAAGTTTGGAAACAAAAAGAAGTCACACGCGGCCAAATATGGAGAATACGGTGGATGGATTTGGCGAATCACCGACCGATATTGTGCTTTTTCCATTTTTCTAAAATCCGCGGACACGTTCGTTTCCACACGCGGTCAAAACAAAACTACAAAACTAAATTTCTCTTACGATAGTGGCACCATCGGGCGGTGGGGCTAAGTACTTATCGGACTGCCAACGTAAACTCAGCACAAAAAATATATAAACTTGCATAGAGTAAAAATGTTTTCATAGCTCAAGGTACTCTAAATAGTTTTTTAAATAATTTGTCTATTTCCCATTACGGTTTAAAATATTTTAGGCACAAATCGAACTGGCCAATCAAAAACTTTAACTGTAAATTGCAGCATTTTTCTGCTCAAAAATAAATTCAGGCCCATAAAATTCTTCTGATTATTCTATTATCATTACTTTTAAAAGTTCGCAGTAAATATGGAAGTTACTTTTTTGAGAACCCCACGCAAATTAAGTCGTACCATATGTGGCAATACCTTTCTAAGCCATTACATCGTCACCTGATAATGTCCAGCTCATACAAACTTCCTTTTCAAAGCCGTCAGTACTACATAAAATTAACCGTTTTTGTTGCTAAAACAAACTTTTTACAACTGTTCACGCCTTTAAGTAGCTTCTCCGTGAATTCCATTATTTTGGGTTTAAGACTAACAGTCAAAGGGGGTTTAATTTAAATATCGCGGTTTGAATTTTGTATAATTTTTCGAACATGTCGGGGCTTTATAGACAGATCGATTCTGCGAACAAACTACGTCGACATGAGGTTCTCTTTTATTCCCAATGCGATTATTACACTTTGTGCCTTACGATAACTTTCGTGTAAGATCCGCGTCATTTTAAATAATTATCAGTTTATTTTATCCGCAATTTGCCGTGTTGAGAACTCTTATTGATTGAATGCATTATTGGCATTTTTACAGGTCTGAAGAAATAAAAATTTTACATTTTAAATAGTGCAAAAATCGACTAAATCGTGTATAAAGGCATAACTTACCTTAAATTACTTATATTTTTGAATCGCTGATCAATTTAAATCGCTGAGTTTATGTGAACTGCCACATTTCAACTCTGAGAAAACACTAGTCGCTTTTAATGTTTTGCACGATCACGCAAACTACTTATAAAAGAGTGTATAACGGTACACTTCCGTTTCTTACACCAAACTATAGAAATGTAAACTACAACCTTTATTTGTTTTTTAAATCATCTCCTCTACTCCTTCAAGACTTTTCATACCTTTCATACCATGGAATTGCCACCAGTGTATATTATAAGCTTTTATAACAGTTACATATTCTAAAAGCTTTTATAATATATAGTTACATAGTCTAAAAGCTTATGTTAGCCAAGGTTTCAAAACTTTAGATCAGATTCTAACAATTCTTATGCGCATTAGCCTTCGATTTCGATCAACTATTGGTCATTTTTTATCCGAAAGCCGTATTTTGTAGCCGAATCGAAACCGTATAGTCTGGCATTAGCTTAGACCAATGTTTGAAGGTCTTGGGACCCAGCGATGTTAATATCTCCTCTTTTTTTCTGTTTTTTAATTTTGCAAGCATTTTTTTAAAGCAAATTTAAAGTTTTAAAGCATTTTAAAACTTATTAGACTGGTGATTTAAGATTTCGCTGCAGGTTCGAAGTTTTGCGATACGTATGGTTTTGCAAGAAACATTGCGTTAGCGTAGTACTGCTCCGATACCATATACGATACGACTCAGACAATTTTACTCAAATTTTTGCATTTGACATGTGAGAGCAGCACTGTTTTAGAAATACTACTATGTGTCTAAAACGCTGTTACCAGTATCTGTTTTACTGATTTTGTTTTCTATGTTTAAAATTGAAGGTGTCTCCAGCAGGGTGCGCTAGCTCGAACCACCGCGTCTACACAAATGAATGACCAATCATCACGTTCTCATGCGTTGTTTACGATATTAATTCGTCGGCAACGGTTTATTAGAAACGGCCTTGGATTGCCTGCTGATGACGTAGAAACTTTGACGTCAAAATTTCACTTCGTGGATTTAGCCGGTTCGGAACGTTTAAAGCGAACAGGCGCTACGGGAGAACGTGCTCGTGAAGGAATATCTATTAATTGCGGGTTGCTGGCTCTGGGAAACTGTATATCGGCTTTAGGAGATAAAACAAAAAAAGCAACGCACATACCATATCGTGATTCAAAACTAACAAGATTATTGCAAGACTCTTTAGGTGGCAATAGTCAAACCTTGATGATAGCCTGTGTATCGCCAAGTGATCGAGATTTCATGGAGACCTTGAACACGTTAAAATACGCTAATCGTACAAGAAATATAAAAAATAAGGTGCAGATAAATCAAGATCAGAGCTCACGCACGATTTGTCAACTGCGAAGGGAAATTGCCGCACTCCAAATGGAATTATTGGAATATAAGCAGGTTTGGTTTTCTGATATGATAATTTGTAATGCCATTTTTAATTCATTAATTTCGTTTAAAGGGGAAACGTTGCATAGACCCTGAAGGTATTTCTTCGATTACAGACACTTGCCACGAGAATGCCATGCTTATGGCCGATAATCGACGTTTGCAACAGCGGCTTAAGGCTATGCAAGAGACAATTAACGTGTTGACTGAAAGAAATGTCCGACTTAAGTTGGAGGTCGAAACGCATGGTTTGTCCTCGTCAATAGACTCCGATCAATCGCTTACTACTATGGTGGCAGGGTATTTAAGTGAAATTGAAAAATTACAGGCTAAGCTTATAGAATCTGAAGAAATGTATCAGCAAATAAAAAAGAATAATGCGGGAACCCCACGCAGTATGACTAAAGTAAAGATAGTTTGCGATGGTAAGTTGATTAGACAAAGCTGTTATATACTTTAACTATTGTTTTGTATATCCAATTAATTATACATACTCAACATATAATTGCAGATCCTGCAGATGTTATTAATTTGGCAAAAAAGGATCTTGAAAAAAACCGTGAAGTACTCATGTCGCGGTCATTGCCGGGACTCCAAGACAGCAGCCCAACTGCTATAGATCCAGATAACTTGGGCGAATCCGATGACAGTGCATCTGAATCAGATGACAAAAGTAAGTTTTTAAAGTTGCTGTAAAATTAGAAATTGAATAATATAAACACTTTGTTATCTTTACTTCTATAATATAATGCAAAACCCAGTGGCCCATGGCATCTGCCGCAGCTCAGCTGGCTAGTGCGTTGGGCTGCGAGTCAAATGCGACGCTCGAACCCAGGTTCAAGACTCCGTTGCTGCTAATACCTAAAAAAAGAAAAACAACGATTTTTCTTTCGGCGGCTGTCCTCTCAGCAGAAAATGGCAAACCTCTGAGAGTAAAATTGCCTATGAGAAAGCTCCCAACTCGCCGTTCGGAACCGGCATAAAACTGTAGGTCCCTTCCAACTTTGTATGCTCAGCAATCACCGCTTTTGCCTACTTTACTTACTCACGAGAGGCTTTGTCCTTCTCCGTGAGGTCTTTATCCTTGACTGCGCTAAGCCTCTCAAGGATTTTGAATGCCGATTTCCTATTGCGGTACGCTTGTGTCGAAGCACTAACAGCGCGCGCAGCAGAGGGCATGGTGGAGA
The DNA here is from genome assembly GCA_963971225.1 of Melieria omissa. Classification (NCBI taxonomy): domain Eukaryota; kingdom Metazoa; phylum Arthropoda; class Insecta; order Diptera; family Ulidiidae; genus Melieria; species Melieria omissa. Next base: position 118,396,888 of record OZ020267.1, read on the forward strand.
TAGCCTGGTTTGCTACAACTTGGCGAAACGTGGGTTTTACACCTGACGACATCGCTCGTTTGGGTTACTCAGCCTCTTTTGCAGACTTGGCTGGCAAGAAGTGGGCACTCTGTCATGTTCTGCTCACAGTCTTCATGCTACTCAAAAGATTGCTTCGGCTGGCATTAGGCGTTACACCTATACCTCCTTTTAAAAATGGGCGGACATTAGCCCTACGTTGGTCGAAGGGTTCAACCCCGCCCTGAGAAGTTGAAGCCGCAGCGCGCTCTTCCGAAGCTGGAGTGATCGTAGTGTCAAAGAGGCCCTTGACCCTACGATCAGCCGTTGATGTGGCAGCACTTTTCCGCGCAGCCATATATCCCGAAGAACTCGTGATAGGGCTGGGTTCAGCTACGCTTTTGCCACTGGGACCACCTGAGATAACCAGAAGGAATCAATACTGGGAAAATCAACCAGGTCTAGAGCATTCGAAGCTGGTTATCGGATCCTATAATAGGAAACGATTCGAGGACTGTATGACTTTATCAAAAAATAATCTCAGGATTATCACGGGAATGCTTACAGGGCATTGTAGATTGAACTATCAGATGATAACTAAACTAGGAATCCGTGAAAACGGGTATTGCAGGTTCTGCTTGCAGGAAAACGAGACTGCGATACATATACTAGGAGATCACCTGGGGGATCACCTCATATCGGGTGCTGACTGGGTATCCAGAGGTTTAGGAAAGATACTAAAATTTCTCTTGGATACTGGACTCACTGATAATCTTTGAGGTCAAAGAAGGGGGCACAATAGATTTACTAGGTCGCAGTGCATTATCACCATCAATAATAATAATAATAATCGCGGTATACATCCAATGAGCGATAGTCGGCTGCATTATCCATCTCTTTTCCCCGAAAGCCCTTTTACGAATGTAGGAAGCATTCAGGTTCTTTTTCACCCTTTCTTCCACATTGCGCTTCCAAGACATGTTGGAGTCAAGTATGGTGTCAAGGTATGTTGCCTCGTGTGTTAGGGTGAGAGCAGTGCCGCCAAGTTTAGGCAGCTTAAACTTCAGTATTTTGTATTTCAGTGTACCAAAACTGTCTTCGAGGGGTTAGCCCCTACATCATTTAGCTCTGTCCACCTGGAAGGTTCTTTAGGGCGGACTCCATGAGATCGCTGATTGTGGACAAAAATCGTCTAGGGATCAGGATAGTGACGTCGTCTGCATATGCTACTACTCGTAGCCTCCTGATTTGGAAGACCTCGAGGATGCTATTCACTACAAAGAGCCACACCAGAGGCGAAAGAACACCCCCTTGTGGTGTGCCCCTTGTAGTTAATTTCCTCACTGAGCACAGGCCTAGGTTAGAGTGGACCCTTCTGCTACTGAGCATGTCACTGCAGTGCACCAGTGCACTGGTCCACTTTACCACCTTCTCATGTCATCCGCATAACCCTGGACCGTTAGGCCAGCGTTAGTCAGCTCCTGTAACAGGTCATCAACCACGAGGCTCCAGAGAAGCGGGGTTAGTACTCCTCCCTGTGGACAGCCTCGGATTGTGTTTGCTGTTACTAGGCCGCCCGTACTATTCTGAATCTCCACCAACCTAGTAGCGAGCATACTGTGTATCCAGTCCCTTAGGGGGTTTGTCAGGCCCCTGCTGGTTAGAGAATTGTCTATGTCTTCATGAGAGGTATTGTCGAAAGCCCCCTCTACATCCAGAAAGGAACATAGTGCCATATCCTTCTCTTCTAGACTTTCCTGTAACTCACTTGTCAGCTGGTATAAAGCACTTTCGGTGGAGCGTCCTGCCCTGTTTGCATGCTGACACGTGTGAAGAGGACTGACTAATAGGACTGTTGTCCTTACATAGTTGTCCACAACCTTCTCTAGAGTTTTCAGTACAAATAAAGTAAGGCAAATTGGTCTGAAGGATTTCGGGTGAAGTGGATCCTTCTTCCCGACCTTTGGTATAAAGACCACCTTTGCCCTTCTCCCAGTGCCAGACTGGCTCTAGTTATCTTCAGGATATGGTGTCTGATGAGACCCATCCTTTTCTGTTGTAGGGCCAAAAAGATGCCATCAAACCCAGGTGATTTCAGTGGTTTAAAGGTATTGACCGCCCACTGCACCCTTTCCTTTGCCACTAACCAATCTCTTTTAGAAATCCAGCGTAGTGCCTCAGCCTGTCCCACCACTCTCCAAGCAATAGAGCCCGGGAAGTGAGTATCTAGAAGTAGCTGAACCTTCTCTTCCTCACCCTCGGTAAATTCCCCATTTCTTTTCCTGAGAGAACAGGCTGTGGCCCTTTGCCATTTTTAATTTAGCTTATCATACAAAATTAATATTATTATCGAATTGTAATTTTATTCTTTCCATATTTTAGCTAACGATATTGAAGCCGACCTCAATGATATCAACTCGGACATCGAAATTAAAACAAAGCTTATAGAACAGTTGGAGTTATCGCAACAGCGTATGCAGTTAATGCGTCAACATTATGAGGAAAAACTAAACGTTTTAAATTGCAAAATTTTAAATACACAAAAAGAACGCGATGAAGTCTTAGCAAATATGGGTAATTATATCTTTTTTATTATACTACTAGCAGAGCCCCGCGACTTTGTACGCAAGTTTAAAGGTTTTTTATAGGACACCGTATGATCGGCAGCAGACGCCGTAGCTCAGCTGGCTAGTGCGATGGGCCGCCAGTCAAATACGATGCTTGAACCCAGTCAATTTTTTTTTCTTAAGTCGACTCAAGCGGTTATTACTTTTGACCCCAGATATGTTATGTACCAGGTATGCGCCTATGAAACCGGTAATTATTTTTGAAAAAACACGTTTATTGTGAGGAAATGATTACAATTTTATTCTTCAAAGTAATGGCCATCGCTAGCTACAAATTTTTCCCATCTCTCAGGCAATTTATGGATGCCTCGCCAAAGTTCCAGCTTCCCAGTTGTACGATGCAACCAATTCTTTGGTGGCTCTAGTGCGGTGTGGTAGTGCGTTGTCATCGAGGAAAATCACTTTGTGTTGCCTGGCTTCATATTCTGGGCGTTTTTGGCGTATAGCACGGTTCAAATCGGCCAATTGTTGTTGGTAACGTTCACCGTTAATTGTTTCACCAGGTTTTAGAAGGTCATACCATATGACACCACGCTGGTCCCAGAAAACACATAGCATGGCCTTCTTTCCGAAGCGATCTGGCTTTGCGGTCGATTGCGCACTTTCGCCGCGGTTAACATACGATCTTTTTCGTTTGGGATTCTTGAAATAGACCCACTTTTCATCACCAGTTACGATTCGATGCAAAAACGACCGGGCGAGCAGCATTTCACAAGTGGTTTTTCGGTTTTCTTGCTGCCTTTCAGTCAGTTCATGTGGCACCCATCTACCGACCTTTAAAATTTTTCCCATTGCTTTTAAACGTTTTCCGACGGTCCGACGGTCAACACCCAATTGTTCTGCGAGCTGTTCTTGCGTTTGGCCATCATCTTCATCGAGCAATGCTTGCAATTCGGCGTCTTCAAACTTTTTTGGTGGCCGGCCACGCTCCTCGTTTCTCACATCAAAATCACCACTTTTAAATTTATTGAACCACTCGTTACACTGTGTGCGACCAAGAGCATGCTCGCCGTAAGCTTCCACAAGCATTCGATGCGATTCAGAAGCGTTTTTCTTCAAATGGTAACACAAAATTAACTGTGTCCGCAAATCGTAATTTGTAGGCACGTAATCCGACATTTTCCGGAGCGTCAAACAATGCGTCGTTGGATGAAACTTGACAAATTGTGAACTGAATATTGTTGACATATGACAGAAGAAGTAAACATGACATTTGGTACGGTTCCGAAGTTTATAAATATTCGGCTATTTACCGCTAGATGTCGTTACCGGTTTCATAGGCGCATACCTGGTATATAGCATGCGAGCATGCAACAAATACTTATGTTCAGTTTAATTTTTACTTTCATGTAACTTTTAAATAATAGGTCCTCATAACGGCAATCAACCGAACGAGAAAATGAAAAAAGTAAAGGATGAATACGAACGAAAAATAAATGAAATGCAACGTGAACTGAGAAAGCTACAGCAGGCTGAGCGTGAGCATGCGCGTCAGCAAAGGGCGGTAAAGGCGCAGGAATTTAAGCTTGCAAATTTGCGTACTGAATTGTGCGAGTTGAAATGCATTAAGGTAAGTTTTTATCTCTTCCTGGTGTCTTTCTCATATTTGTAAGCCACATAAACTGAATATATCCTGGAACACCAGTATGTTTTTCCGAATATAATTAGAAGAAAATCAGTATTTTTAAGCAAAAGTTTGTAATTAGCGAACAGAACTGGACGACCCGCTCGGATCAAAAACATTACCGAGCGACGCCTTACTTACAAAACTAATACAAATAGTAAATCTATTGGCAACTAAATTAAACTAAGAACTTCTTTAAAATCTGCTTATGTATACATAGTACATATTTTGTTTTTGATGAGGAATGTAATTTTATTGTGCGCGTGTTATTTGGTCGGCTACCAACTGGTGATTGATTAAACTTAATTTTTTAAAATATATTTACTTATTAATTTAACATTGATTTAGCAAACAAGATTGTCCTTTTAAATGCTACAAAAAGAATACATTAGTAACGAGAAATAAATACATAATAAATTAATGAAAATAAATCGAAAAATCAAAATAACATTGAATATAAATGAAATTAAATAACATTAAATATTTAGAAAATGATAGGAAATACATAGAAAAAAACAGAGAAAGATAAGGGATAGATACATATATGTAGATACAGGAAGGTAGATAATTAAGACAAATGCTGAAAAAGAGGATGCCTAAAGATGTGGTTATTGGATACAATTTTAATCAAAATCGGCAATGAATTCCACATTCTAATTGCTGTCACGTAGAAAAGTCTGCCAGAATTGACAGAATTAAATGTCGGTGCAACAAGGTTCATGCTTCTCCTAGACTTGCAGAACTGTAAAAGTAAACAGTTTCAGTTTCAATTTTCCCAAAGACGGAACTCTGGCAAGTATGGCCTTTTTTTTAAGTCTATCGAAAGTTCAAAAAGTGTGATAAAAACAGTGCTTCAAATGAGTGCTTATGAAAAGACAAAATGAACAACCAAATTTGTTTTTCTATATTTAATTATTTACGATACGAAAAGTTTCAATTTATTTGCTCCTTTCTGTATTTTAAAACTTCAGCTTTACCGAAAAAGTGCAAATTGGTGATATTATTTCACACTCTAAAAATTGCTCAACTTTGACGGGCTTTACACGCAAAACTATTTGTCCAATTTAGTTAAGGTTTTCGGATTTCATAGGTCCAAGCATTTATCTATCGGACAAGTATAACAGCTTCCCCGAAATCGAACACGACAAAATTGATTTTTGCAACCTGCGTCGGCAAAACCAGCCACTGTGCGCCGCAGCAGTGTGCTTACGCAGACTCGCTGCAATGAGCGCAACACATAAAATTACATTTTCGCCTTCTGTATGTTTATGTTCTTTGCTTCTACTCACACGTTACGTTGAAGTTACAGAAAATTTTGATGTTAGTAACAGAGGGTTCTGCTGTCAGTAACAGAGGGTACTACCAGCAGTACCCGCCATAGAACGCGTTTGCTTGTATGAGATGCGATTATTTCATGTTCATTGGTAATAGCTAGCATCCAGCATTATGAGGAAGGGAAAATCTGCTCTCATGAGTTTCAAGCCACCACATTTACTATTACGGGTAATAGGCTACCACTAACTGCAGAATATAGCCCACCAAGACATCAGATAAAATGTGGCGAATACGCTCAATAAATAAAAAGCCACAAAAGTTTTCAATGGGAGGTGACTATATGCTGAACACACCAACCGGGGCTCAATATTGATTACAACTAAAGAACCTAAATTATGCAAAGCACTCCAAATGACAGGCTGTAGTATTCTATCAACGGGCACACCAACATATTGCCCACAGATTCTCATAAAATACCAGAATTAATCGACTTCTTTATTGCTAAAAAAGTTGCGACCACTTGACCTCTCCGATTTACTTGACTTTCTACGAAAATGTGAGCTCAAAAGTAATACTTCCGATGGATGTTAGAAAGCCATGAAGATCAATCGCTTTAAATACAGCCAATCACGGCGAAATACAACGAACGGCTTGGTGCAGTACCCTGGATGGAAAGAAAACATCAAGAGACGACAAATACACAAAAGAAATAAAACAAATTTATTAGAGAAAGGGAAAATTTATCGACGCTGGCACCAAACAAGAGCGCCGTCTGATAAATCAAAATTAAATAAAATGAAATATCGAAATACCTTAGGACAAATTAAGGAATTTAATAATACTGTACGTTTCACGGAAGCCGCCGTGGCTCAGTTGGTTAGTGCGTTGGACCGCGAGTCGAAGGCAGCAACTCCAGGTTCATTATTGCCTGTAATAACACCTAAAAAAATAACGGAGAAAACTCGTTTTCTCTTTCGGTGGCTGTCCTCTCAGCTGGAAATGGCAAACCTCTGAGGGTAAAAATTGCTTATGAAAAAGCTCCTAACCTGCCGTTCGGAACCGCCATAAAACTGTAGGTCCCTTCCACCCGCGTACAAATTCACACGCACAACACGGGTGGCTGCGGGAAGCTAGGCCTTAGTCTCGCGTAAGCGGGCTGTCGTGCCAGTCAATTATTAACGGTAGAAGTTTGCCATGGTTTTAATATCAGATTATTGTCTTTATTACCGTTTTCTCATGTGTTTCGGTTGTATCAGTTGAGCAGTATTTTTCAAGTTAAAATATTAGAGCTAAAAAAATTTACGCCTTAATTTAAAATGCGTGGTTGTCTTAGTGCCCATCACTGATATAAACAATTGAGTCATATTTATTCGACCTTATATAAACGTTGTTGTTTTTGCAAAGCAAAAACACAAAATCAATTAAAATGTATATAGCTTTACACAAAGATACTGAATATAGCCGATTCTTATTATCGTAGTGGGAGTGGCAAGAACGCATTTCTAACCTTACATAACCTTTGTCTGTCCAGTAAAACATAAAATCGTCTAGTAGTTTCTATTTTTAATCGAAAACTGACGAATAGTCGAATTTTATTTATCACGTGGTTTACAGATGGGCGTGGCAGGCACGCAAACGCGAAAATTTTATTACCAAAGCCATAACTTAAAAAAAAAATGCAAACATAAGTTGCAACCTTTGCCTTCCATTTGTACGATATATCGTACAAAGCTTTGCAACCCTTGTGGTCATTTGTATGATATATCGTACAATTGACTCGGGAAAAATATTGAATCGAAAAAAATTTTAAATTTAGTAAGTTTTATAAATCAACTGAGATTTAAAATTAAAAAATTTTAGCTTTTTGCTACCAAAAAGTTTTATATATTTAAAAATTCAAATATGGAGTGCATATAGTTTACAAAAAAAATAGATTCTGTCCGAAGCTCCAAAAAAAATATGCACATATAATTCCGATCCCTATTGATGAGTTATCTACAGTATTGTGAGAATAAGGTTCTGCGCAACTGCGGGGCCCCTAGCATCTAAAGGCGTTTGTTGGCGCCAGCAGCATTGTATACTTGTAAGGGCCATAGTAATTTTATATATAAAATAGTAGTAGTATAATAAATAAGTAGTCTAATAATATGGAAACTTCTATTTTGATTGACAAAGTTTATAAAAAATTTCATGAACAGAGTTTTCAAATTTTGTATGGTGCAGTTGCAGTTGTATTGTTCGAATTTTTTTTGCTTTTACTACGATTTTGCTTCAATTAAAATGCATATGTGTTCCTAAACCTAAAAATTTAAAGTACGTTTATATTTTAAACGTTATAAAACATTTTGATGATATTGCTTGTAACTATACACATCTCATAATTTCAACTAAAACTAAATCACGTAAAAATATTTTTTCTTACACAGACTAGACTTATTCGGAAGATGTCTGAACAAACCAACCGACATAAGGAAGAAGAGAATCGTAGAACCCGTGAAATAGCACAACTTCGAAAAGAACAACGGCGGCAAGAAAATGCCGTTAAATCATTGCAGGCGAAAATGAATGCCAAGGATCAAATTTTAAAACGAAAAACAGAGGAAGTATCTGCTCTGCGTCGTAGTCAACGGAGTTCGCTTAGTCGGAAAGCAGCGGGTCGATTGACGGCCAAACATGATCGAAATATTTTCAATGCACGTCTTGCGCGACAAAATTGGGAAAATCTTAATCGCGCAATTACTCATGCCTCACGTAATAAGCAAGTAGTTTTGCAACTTGAAAAGGAACTTGAACGATTAATGAACGAACGTGAGACTTTATCTCACGATTTGGCCAATATATGTAGCAGACAGATTAGTTCCAAGAATATTGATTTGGCCAATGAGGAAGATACTATTAAGTCAAATCTTAATTACATACAAGATAATATTTCGCAATTGCAACAAGCCATTATGGAATTCGAAGAGGGCAAAGATTCCATTAAAAACGATGCACAAGCTATACAAATGTTAATCGGTCATGTTCAGAATGTTGATGAGGCAAAGTTTTTGCTTGAAAGACTCATTGATAACACAGTAATGTTCTCTTGCAATTCTGCGTTAATTCAAAATCGTCTACTAGAACACGAGGCTTTGTTAAAGGAAATGCAACAAGAGAGCACTATTCAACAGCAGTTATTACAACACTTCTTAGCGCAAAACAATGCTGTACAAATATCAGATTTATTTGAGTCTCTCAATTTATATGGCACAAATGTCAATGTGAATAATTTAAATGGATCACAAAAGTCGTTGGCTAGTAATGGTACCTATGATATTCCTTCAAACAGAAGCATTTCAGATTTAGCACAACAGAAGATTCGAAGTAGAAGTTCTTCACCTACACCAACATTTGATCTGTAAGTAATATTTCCATTTTATATTCTACTTCTTATTTTTTCATTGGTTTATTGTTTGTATTTATTTTTAGCATAGTATAGTATTTTTGGCATATGTATAGGTGTGCGATAAGTATTCTCGTAATTTATGTGATAATTATAGGTGAGTGACACATTAAAAAAGGGACAACGTCTAACATATCGCATTCTATGATATGATATTTTTGAAACATCATATTTTTTACTTAAATCTTAAAGAAACCGTTTTTTTAGCAAAGCATATTTTTGAAACGTAAACGTGATTTACATGAAAAATACATATCTGCAATATAGATCTTTGAATGATTCCTTGCCAGAAGCATTTATATAATTTTAGCTTATACGGTTTTCTGGATATTTTTCAAAAATATCTTTTCTTGAATGTCATATCGTTAACTTTTAGTTGACGTAAAATCATCCTTTTCTGCAATTTGAGTCAAAAGGTATGGTGTTTCAAAATTTCATTTAGGGGCAAATCCCTTTTCCCTTCTTCTCGTAGAAAAGTCCCCTGGCACATTTTATGTACTGAGGTCCCTTATCGATAAGGGACAAATTAGACCATTTGATATGCTTATGATCTGCAAAATGAATTGAAATTCTAAAGTGGAGAATTCGCAAACTCTAAAATACGTGGGGCAACAAATTTCGGTTTTTTGTCGGCTTTTTTGGTTTTGAAATCAGTTCTAGGGTAATTATGGACTGCTGATTTCGAATCCACAAATCAGTTTCGTTAGTTTATTTAGCTTACGTTTTCGCAAAAAATTAGCGTTTCACTTTTTCTTTTTTTTCGATTGTAATTTCTAAACCAATAAACCGGTTGACAAGATTTTCACTTTGTGGCATTTACAACACCTCACGGCTTCTTTTGCAATGTAATTTATTTTTAAAAGTTTTAGAATTCCGTGATAATTGGAAATGTGGAATTTCAAGGCGTTTTCTTTGATTTTGAAAAACATTCATATTTTTTGTAAATCAATTAACGAATTAGGTGTAAAACGAAAGCGGAAACATCAAGTAATGCAACACAGCCATATTATTTGGTGTGATTTCCATTCTCATCGAAATAATAGCAAAAATTGACTGTAGTCATTTTCATCATTTTTCATATTTTTTCCTTAAAAAAATTAGAGCCTCAGAATATGCAAAGTTTTTTTAAGATAAGCAACAGTTTTTTGGTTTGTTGTTTTGCTCATGCTCCAGACCAGCACGTAAACGGCATGCCTGTTTTTATGAAGACAGTTTTCAATTTGAGCTAAGTTGGTAAGCAAAAACAAGAAATGGACTGTGCTAAAGAGATTTCAGGTCCAAATGTGGAAGGGGGAAAAGCGATTAATTGGGTTTCAGCCCCCAGCTAATATGTTGTAGCATTTTACTGTACTAAATAGGCCGGAAAAAGAAAAAATCGCAAATGGAACGGTAAAATTATGAGATACGTAATTGTGACTGTAAGGAATAATAAAATGAATAACTTTGGCTTACACCCAAAATCCTGAGTACATTCAAGCTGTCCAAATAATAAAAGACTTGATCTCAAACGATCCTATTTAAGCATACCCAGACTACACGAAACCCTTTACTCTTACCACCGATGCTAGTAATTAGGCAATGGGAGTAGTGTTAATGCCCATTTCATCGATCAGATACCGGCCCGAGAATAGATACACGATGAGTAAGTTTTTGTTCGTAATTTCAACCTCACATACACGACATTCGGCAGGTAAAGTAGCGTGTATTTCTACACGACCGATATCTATCGTGTTTTTGCCCGGTTACTCAAACCATTTCAAAAATAGAAAAAAAATATCAAAAGCAAAAACGAATTCGGAACTATTTGAATTGCGCACCTTACAAGCACAAAAGCGTACAAAAGCGAACACAAAAGAAGAAGCGAGTTATTAGAAGCCTAAAGGAAAACTGGAAAGAATGGGGCGAAACTGAGTTTTTAATGCCGCAACTGTAAAAGTGATTAACATGAAATTTATAAGCAGTACAGATGTTTGAATGCTTTTTTACCAGAAGTCACTTAGATAAACTTAGCTCTCACGGTTTCCGAGATATTCAAGGATACAAATTTATTTGAGGTCCTTTATATCCTTTTTCAAAAAAATTTTTCAAAAAAGGATATTGTTTCTTCGACTTCATATTATTAGCTTTCATTTCACGTAAAAATGATTCCTTTCTGACATTTCAGAAAGGGACACAAACCGCCACCTTTAAACTGCATTTAAAAAAAGCTGGAACATCCCGGTAAAATCCTTTGAGACTTTTTCATCTATTAAGGTCCCCTATCGAATGAGACATGTTTGACCTTGTCCCTTTTTTTAGTGTTGCACTGTGTAATTAAGTGTTTTATTTTGGGCACAAAATAGTGAGAAATACGCCTGCATTGGCCAGTCAAACTAAATTTCCCTAACTGTGCTAACAGAAAGTGGTAAAGCATATTTCCGAATTCTTTCATTTTGCAACGCTCTTTTTTAAAGCCATTTGCACTATTTGTATAGAATCGGAATAGCATCTTAGTGTAGCGTCTACACTAGACTTTCTTTATGTTTTATGAAAATTTATTCAATCTTTTCAGTTTTTAATTTTCGTATTTTGTTGCTTAATAGGCAATCAAACACTGTTGCAATACCTTTAAAGAGCAACCAGAAATTTTCAAGAAGCAACCATTCTTTTGAATCTGTTGGTATGAAAGATGAAGCGGACGTAATGAAGTCGAAATTTGGCTACAAAAATTTAAACAAATAACATTTTGTTTTAATATCTAAATTTATAGCTGTGGTATATAATAAACAAAAATTATATTTTCTGACAAATAAAAAGAAAAGCTTCACTATATATGCGCCATTTTTCATTTTTTTTTATTACGTTTTGAATAGATCTCTTAATAAGAATGTAAAAGTTCGGCGACGGACTGCTCAACCGCAAGATCTTCTATTTGGTGATAAAGCTGGTTACGGTGAGGTATGTTTGAAAAATAAAATTTGAACGCCGCTCTTATGTTTTAATTCGTAGGATAATGATATGACGCATTCGCTTACGCAACCGAATTCTTCGTTGGACTCCCATATTCCTTTAATGCGTATACCAAGTGCACCGGAATCATTAAGGTAATTGCAATGCCATATTGAAATTAAACGGTTCTGACCGAACCTTACTTTTATAATGTATAATTATTGAGGTTATTTATTTTAAAGATTTGTACAATAAAATGTATTATATAAATACAATAAGAACAGCCCAGGCAACTGGGCTTTCAGCCGACATGTTAATGGGGTGTTAGTTTGTCATATTTTAAACATAAATATTGTGTAGTTTATATGTACATCTTAATATATTGGGTTTTTTGCCAACGGTATCCTTAGTGCATCTATGACAGTTCCGGTATTAGGATCGTTTGCTGTTCTTAACATCAGACATTGAGACAGAATGTTACGGTCTCACCACAAAGTGGAGAATTAGAGGTTATTTTTAAATCGAATTCAATTTATAAGATTTCCAAAGTACTTACATCTGTGTTCATACTCATGTGTTTTTCCATATAATACATCGACCAATTTAGGTTTATATTTATCAAAAAAACTACTTTCATAAAATAAAAAATACTGAAATGACTTGTTGCAAAATTATACGACTACAATTTTTAACCTAAAAGAAAAGAAAAAACTAAGAATGTAAGAGTGTAGCAGAGGCCTCTATATTTCTAAGTTATTAGTAGCAGAGTGCTCTGTATTTCTAAGTTTTACCATATATGTACATGTTCGCGTTGCCACCTATATTTCATGTAATAATTTTGTAACATACTGACGCGCAGCCAACATAACTCCTTACTTTTGCCTATAAAAGCGAGCCCTCAGCGGACGCTCTTCCTTTTAGATCCAGCGGTTGACGAGGACACAAGGTAGGCGAATGGAGTACGTGGACAGCAAAGCTGGCCGGTTCCCATTTGTTTACATGGTGTTCCATTGTGCCATAATGTATTGGTGGACAGCATAGCATGCATGGGGCATATATGGAACACAAGTGTCGCGACAACCTCTGACCGAATCTTTGTTTTGTTTTTAGGACTAAATTGAATTTAATAAAAACACATTATTCCGAAACTCATCAACCGCTTTCCTGCTAAAAGAGGTTTTTTTATTTTAGTAATTTATTTTTGGCATCCTTTTGCCTCAATTCAGTTCAAAAATTCTTTTTTTCATAATTAAAATTAAAGTTTGTAATAAATGTTGGTCCAAGTTGGACTAGGCTTCTAAAATTGACGTTTGTAACTCCCCAGTTTTATTGAATTGCCGATTTTCGGAATAAATGCGGCGAACCAATATGCTCCAAATATTTTCCATGGGGTTATGGTCCAGCGAACATGCTGGCCACTCCAGAACACGTACGGATTTCGCCCGCAGCCATGCCATTGTTTCCTTGCTAGTGTGTATGGCTGCGTTATCCAGTTGGAAACACCAGTTTTTATTTTTGTTTGCGTCGAGGAAATGGATGAGACTGCTTTGAAGGACTGTTATGTAGTCGGAACTTTTCATCCGGGAGGAACAAAACTGAAGCTCCAAAGTTTGCTGTGCAGTAAACGCACCCCAAACTTTTAAGCTGCCGCATCCAAAATTTCTTCGCGAAAAAAATTTCGGTTCTTTTCTAAGGTCATGCCAATATCCATTGAAACCATCTGGACCATCAAGATTAAATTTCTTTTCATCCGAAAAGATTATCTGCATAACAAAATTAAAGGATAATTTGGGAACCAAAAAATTTTTGAAGTTACGATTCAATAATCGTGGCGCAGACATCATTTTTGAGCGTTTGATGTGATCAGCGCGATTAATTTTGAATTTACGCATTCTCATTACTGGAATTGATTCAAAATGCCTACTCGGCATTATCACCTTTTGGGTTCATACGAACTTTCGCTATTTCGGAAAGTTAGTCTTAAGACCTCGTTGAACGAATAAAGTACACATCTGAAGAATCGTGTTTTTTTATTTTTTCCAACGTATGTAATTGGTAATATTTCTTATTTTGAATTTACGCATTCTCATTACGAATTTATATTTCTCATTTTGAATTTACGCATTCTCATTATGTATTTATATTTCTCATTATGATTTAACGCATTCTCATTATGCATTAACATATTCTCATTTTGAGGTTGAAAAGGTGTACATCACAATCAACTCTCCAATTCTACAAATAGCAATACAAGTAAATTCAGAAATTCCCTTTATCTAAATAAATAATATATATCGTCACAAGAAGATATCACGGAAAATTATCTAAACGCATTAATTATGAATATAAACAAGCCCATAGTTTTGTTGGGGGACTTCAACGCTTGGAGCACCCTATGGGGATCCACATCTTTCGACAAAAAAGGAAAGCTGATAAAAACAACATAATCCTACTTAATGACAACTCTCCAACGCACTTCTCCACCCGAAATACGCTAACAAAAATCGACCTTACAATGGTACTCCCCCCCCTCCCCGCTAAATCAAGCAACTAACTGGCGCTTAGAAAACACCTTATGCGGTAGCGACCACTTCCCTATTTAGATAACCCTCTTTAAAAACGTTAATACTCCCAAAAAAAGCTGTTGCGAGATTCTTAACAACATTGCAAACTGGGAAAAATATCAATAATAATTAATTAATATAAAAAAAAATCAACTCATATCAAAAAATATCAAAATATCATATTAAAAAATATTAAATCATATTAATCATATTAAAAAATACTCCGCTGACTTCACATTGTGTTTTCAATAAACCCTTTGGAAAGAATATTTTAATATTAATTTATTTTAATATTTTGCATAGTCGCAAAAAAAATCTTTAAAGTTAGGCTTTTTTTCGAAAACCCAACTATCACGATTACAAAAATCTTTGGTCAGGCGGAAGTTAAGCATCTCAAAAACCCAGCATTATCGCATTTTAACTGAACATTTTGACTATCGAAGGACGCCATCTCATCCATAGATAATTATGACTGATTTTTTGACTAAAAGTCGAATTGTAACCATCAACCATTCCTCGCTCTCACCTGATGCGGCATCGTGCGACTTTCACCTTATGAAAAAAAACGAAGGCATTTTGAGGACGTAGAAGGCTTGTACCGACATCCTGAAGGACATTCCAGCCGACGATTTAAAACACTCATTAAAAATACTTTTAGATCATGCAAATAGCTGTACTGAGCCTGAATGGAGGGAGCTATTTAAAAAAATCATGTCGGTTTCACCAAAAAAATTTGTTATTGTTCTTTTAAATGTTTAACGGTGAAAAGATATTTTTGCAAATGTGGGAACGTATATACCAGAGAGCAGCATGAGTATACTCGTTTTAGTGTGAAATGTATGAACTCAATGCCTTGCACTCTATTAATTTGAATTATTTTCAAATCAAGATAAAGCTATCCTGAAATTATTTGTTATCAAGTATATCGGTGTGACACTCACTTTATATCAAAGCATGTGAATGAAAAATTCTGTTATAACAAACAAATCATTCAATCGAATGACTTGCTTGCAAACGATTCATACGTGCGTGTAGGAGCATAGCATATCAATACATCTATATATATAAAAGAGAGTGCCAGTATGTGTGTGACCGCATCACGCTCAAACGGAACGGCCGATTTTCATGGGGTTTGTTTTGTTCGATTCGTATTAAGTCAGTTCAGGTTTGTGCGAAAAGAAAATTCCAGAAAATCTATTGGGAAACTTGGAAAATCCATGCCATCTGTGACCGTGAATTTTGCATATTTTCAGATAATAACTTTGGAACCATAAGTCATCAATTAAATAAAATTCAATACGAACTTACTATTTAGTCATGTCCTGCGGCAGAGGGAATGGGGCGGGTATTGGACGAGGGGTTGTGGCACCACCCATACAAGCTAAATATTAATAATGGAATATCTTTGAAGTTGTAAGGCGCACAGCATTGAAATTAGGTATAGCGTCGACCCATAGATGAGTCATTCTACTGGTAAGATTTGGTGGGCGTTGGACAAGGGGCGTGGCACATTTTTTTACCTTCTAAACAAAAAGTTGAAAGCAGTCTCTTATAAAAAACCATTTGTTTTGAAAATCATGCACTTGAAAATCGATCAATTCAAACACTTGCCAGTGTGAATGATTCATTCACTTGATTCGATTTTGTCGATGCTATTACTTGTTATGTTTGAAAAATAATGAGTGAGAGTATGTTTATGTGTGAAAAGGAAACGAGTGACTTAATAGGTGTTTTGAATGCATCCATGCAGCTCTCTGGTATATACCATGCATAGTGATTGAAAATTTTGAATAATTATAGGCCTTGGGGGGTTCTGACACCCAAAACCCCTCCCTTGGCTACGCCCCTGCTTTGGGGGGGGTGAACTTTTAAACTTTAATTTATTTTGTATTTTTTGCACTCAAGAATGTTTACGATCGCTGAATAAATGATTTAAATCGGTTCAGTAATATCAGATATACGATGTTTTCTCGCTTACTTAACTACTACATTTATAAGTGGGAGCCATTTGCATAGAAAATTGCCAGTTTTGCATGGCAGCTCCCTTAGGATTTGGAGATAGCGGGTAGGTATGTTGGGAAGAATTTTGTAATTCTTCTAATTCTTTCACCCACTTTGTATTTGTGATCCATTAAGGGTTGGAGATGGGGTATAAATATGTTTGAATAAAATGTTCAGTAGAGAAAACTAGTAGGGGTCCGTCATGGATTTTAATCCTCTAAGGGCAACTTCTGACCAACTGTGGAGCAATTTGTCGAATTTCCCAGTTTTTTGTGAACTTTGACCTCAATGTGACGCCATTTAGCCCCACTCTAGCCCCAACATTTTTGGCTCATGCACTTTTTCACCCAACCGCATAAAATGAGAGGTGGCAGAGCATCGAAATCGAAAAGTTGTGCACTAAATCATGTCTAATGTACATATGTATACGAAATGCCTTGCAACTTGGTGGAAAGTGCAACAAAGTGGAAGACTTCACTTTTATCGTTCGTTTTTATGTTTTAATTAAGGGTGTTTACAGCTAAACCTCGCTTAGCATGGTTTCGTTTAATACGGTATTTTCTCGGAATGTACCCTTCGTGCTTAGCGACCTACCGGTCTACGTGTATTGTATATTCAAAGTGGTTTATTTGTTATTTGAAGAATATTAAAATAATAGTTTTTATTCCGCATTCGACTCAGAGCACTAGCTATTATGGCCTTCTGCTTGCCATGTTAATATTTGAAAAGTACCAAACTTAATGAAGTGCAATAGGGTTTACATATTTGGAAAAATATATACCGAATCTTAATGAGTGTACATAATTTTCTTTTATTTTTTGTATTTAATTATTTGCTTAAACCGGATGTTTACAGTTTTCCATCTTATGTAAATATGAATATTAGTTATTTGAAACTATTATGCCGTATTACGTTATTAAATTGTATACTAAGGGCTGCAAAAAAAAACGAATTGTAACCCGTTGCCGGAGAAGTGTTGATATGCATAGGTACTTATAATTAAGAAAGTATAAGTTAAGTTTATGTTGTCAGAATTTGTTGAAAATTATTGTAATGCACATTTTGTTACTGTTTTTTACTTTAGTTAATGGGCAGCAAGAATGGTGTAAGACTTACATAACAGCCCTTACTTCTTAAATACAAATATATTTATTTTTTTCCCCTGTTTACAACTTTAATCTATTATTTTTATAATGTTTGCTTCTTTTTTCTTTTCATTGATTTGGCCAACAGTTTAAATTAAATCAAGCTTTTGCTACACCTGATGCTACACAGACGACAATTACTAAAAGTGCTACTTTGTTAAACACCACATGATTATAATATTAATAATATTTACATGCTTCATATAACAATTGAGTCGTGCTATCAAAAACAATTTATTTTTAGTTCGGTAATTGGTAGTGTCACTATCATATTTTACTCATTTTCAACAATTATTGCGGAACATTTCTTAAAAACGTATAACCTTATAAAGTTGATCTGCATAGATCAACCTTTTATAGATTATCTAAAGTTGTATTCCTGTAGCAAAATTAATGATAAATATATGAAAGCTGCTGTGAAAATCCTATAGAGCTTTCCTTTGCAATAACATCAATTTGTAAGTGCAGTTTATAAGCGGGTTATTGTCAGACACGTTTGTTTGGCTGGCATGAATTATATCATGATAAAGAACTTAAGGTGAAGGGTAAACACTAGGGATCGCAATTTTTTGCCATTTTGCGATCCCGGGATTTTCGGGATTGAAAAGTCAAATCCCGGGATCCCGGGATTTAATCCCGGGATTCATATAACAAATTTTTTAATAAAACAATTTTCCCGAATTGCATAAATACTTGTTTATAATATATTTATCATAAAAATGGACACATTTTAATCACATTTGGGTAGTTTCAAGATTTTGTATCTTGAATTTAATCACATTTTGTTTAACCCTTCAATTCCCATGTCCAAAATAGTAAAAAAGAAAATTTTCTTTTTAAATAAAAGAGCTTATATACGTTTGGATAAGACAAAAAAATACATAAAAAATGTTTAAACTACCCTCATTTTTATATTGAAAGAAACCACACAAACTCGCACTGCTTTAATTACGCGTGAAACAAATGAATAAATTTTACAAATGACGTATCGCTAGTGTTGGTAGGAAAATTAAATAAACAAGTACTACTAATTGACTTTGCTATACAAGTATTAGAATTTTAAAATAAAAACCTATGTGGTAGGAAAACAAATATTAAGCATCTGTCACCTACAGGTGACACTGGGAATTGAAGAGTTAACTTAAAAGTTTTTCATTTGACATTTAACTTCAGTTTCATAGCATTTTGTTTTATCCAAAAATGACACTTAAACATAACTTATTACTTTGCAACCGATGTATCATAAAGTGCATATATATGCATATTTGATAAAAAAAATAAAATAGTTAATTTGTTTGTGCTTTTAGTTTTACTTCGATTATTTCGATAAAAAAGTTAAGCGTTTTGATTAACTAAAAACTGAGATCTTAAAAATACAAAGGCATTAAGTGTTTTGTTCTCTTATCTAGAGCGAAATTTATTTCAAATGAACCCTGCTGAAGAGAAACATCCTTCAGATTCAACACTTGTTGGTTGAATGCTTAGTAAATAATCATAAGCCTTTTGCAAAAGACGCATTCTATCCCCTCCCTTCTCCCTCAAATAAGGAATTGGGTTTTTGTGCCTTAAAATTTATTTCATTTGAACTTTGAAACATCTTTTGCAATCCCGAAAATCCCGGGATAAAAGAATTTGAATCCCGGGATTTTCGGGACTGGAAAAAGTCCGGGATCCCGGGATCCCGGGATTGCGATGCCTAGTAAACACACACTTTAAAATTCAATCAGTGTATCCATTGCCATAAAATGGGATGCTGGCAGTATGGGTGTGGGTATGGGTGGAACCGTTTATACTACTGAAAATTGTCATAGCAAAACATATATGTATTGTTAAATTATTGTAAACCACATTATTGGATTTATTTTTTAGTTATTTAGTCTGTTAGTATATAAATACATTACACTACTCGAAAAAAAATGGGTTTATCGCGTGTACCGAAAAACAAAAGTATTTTCTATACTAACTTTGGTCCCCTGAACATGAAACTGAAAATCCAAAAAATTTTTTCGAAAAATCTTCGAAAAACAATTTTTTCCCTGTTGTTTCAGTTATGAGCACATATCTCGTAAAAGAATCATCCCATTAACACGGTAGATATCTTATTTGAGCAAATATTAAGCCTAACATCAGTAGAATCGAAAGAAAAATTACAAAGTTAAAATTAAAAAATTTAGTTAAAAGGAGACAGTTTTCCTCTTTCATTTGATACCCATAACTTCATTATTGCACGACCGCAAATATTTAAATAAAATCTGTATGTCCTTAAAATTGTAAAGTCCTTTAAAAACGACTTTGAGTCAGAAAATAAAAAAACTGACTATACCAGGTTACTATGTATGACCTCTAGTTTCATGTCTATATTAACATTTAGATGGATCTCGAAAAAATTTATTACATTTCGCACGGTGTAATAAATGTAAAGTTGGTGTTTTAACTAAGTGCTTCATAACGTTGTAATTTTTCTTTCAATTCTACTGATGTAAGACTAACATCAGTAGAGGTTTTAGCTGAGAGATCATCTTCTGCAATATTTTCATCGATACGGCATATAAAGATCAATCATTTTTTTGTCTTTCTCTACATAGAAAGTTGCAAGGACACATGTTTTACAAAAAAAAGATATGACGACTTGATAGCAAAAGAGTGCGGTTATCAGCGAGAAAGCGTGTATCATATTACACGCAGTAACATAAAAGTGAAGTCCTTAGATGTAAACAACTATCGTATTGAATCATCGCTAAATCCTAATCCAATGGATTTTAGCAAATGGGGCTTTTGCATATTAATACCTCAATTAAAACTACTAGACTATCTTGCAACTAGCTATGGTCAGAGAATTTGCAAAAGTGTAGTAAACTTTATACTGGGCGTACGCCAACCGATTAACTGCTCTAATTGAAGGTGGTTTAGTTTCTGTCATTTTGACAATAAGTATAAGCAAGTAAAATGGTTCAAATGGTTCTTATACTTCAAATTAAATACACTGTATTTTGCTTTTGATGCATTTAATTATCCTTTAAATTACAATCAATAATTGTATAAAATTTACAAAAAATACAATTTAGTCAATTATTCAATATTTACATACATATATGTATTTGATCTTGTCTGTACTCTCACATTGGAAGACTCAAAGTAATAATTGTGCTGCCACTCGTTAACTTCAGCCGTAAAGTGTGATTCGTCATCCAGAACAAAAATGTATAAAAAGTCGGGTGCAAAAAGGTGTTCACTGGAGTAAATATTAAAATAAATATGAACTGCACGATACCTGATTACCCCCATTCAATTTTTTCTTGCGTTGTTTTAATACTATTTTCTTAACCAAATCTATCACGTGCGTTGTGTTTAGCAACTAATACTATGGACTTCGCATACCTTTTTGTGAGCTTAGCTGCTTTTTTGCCTTAACGAAAAAAGAGTAAAATGTGTCGAAAACGTTCGTTTTCGCACTTCTAATGACACTGAATTAACAGCTGGAACCAAACTTCCGCGCAATTTTCTTTTAAAGTAAGCTAAAAGTGGCAACTATAAAATGTTGAAAATCACAACACTGGCACAAGTCCTTCAAAAACCTCTGTTAGTGAAAACCGAAAACTTTCCTTTAAATTTTTTTCCAGCTTCCAGTCGCCTTAAAAGCTTGTATAACATAATTATTTAAGGTCGTTCCCCTGGTCACATTTTATAGGCTTTGGACAAGGGGCGAGGCACTGATCTGGTTGAACACTCTTCTAGTTCTACCTCTATCGTCAAAAAGTAAATGAATGATACAAAAAACTTCCACCGCCAACAGACTCGGCGTTAAACTGTAGGTACTCCCGCCTTCCTCCTTCCCCCATTCGTTTAAAATGTGTGTTTAACGTATGTTGAAAGAAAACTATTGCACACACATTTTAAAGAAGTGGAGTTTGTGGTGGCACAGCGGGCCATAACTGAAAAAGTGGGCCGGGCTTTTTACGAATAGAGAGATGAGATTAAGAAATATTTTCGCTGTGAAGTCCTATAAGGTCCAGGACTGGGTGAATAAAAACGTCTCAAACAAGCTGCCGAAGCTTCTGACAAGTCAATATAGATGTTTGTGGCCTGGCGTTGTCTTGACGGAACACAATGGCTTTCCGATGTAATAGTTGATAGTATTGGTCCAAAGACAATTAAACTATAGGATGTCTCACGTTCATACAAATCAGGGGCGCTTAAAAAATGTGCCGTGGCTTTTTCAATAAAGCCACGTGGGTGTGGTTTTTACAGAGAGCGCCACATTCGGAGAGCAAAGATAAAGCCATGCAAGCAACTTGCGTCACTGATCTCTACGTGCGTAGAAATGAAATTTGGCAGAATGTCGGAAGTTGGAAACCGATGATATAAAAAGTAATAATTTTCGACAAAACCGATAGCAGTGTTATGGTTGATGGAACAAATTTATTTTTTGATTTTAATCAAAAACCTGGCTTGCAGTTGAACTGTATCCGAAATTTAAAAACTTAAAAGCATCGTATATCGTAAGAAGTATTTAGTTTTGCAGGCATTGTGCTTAAAAAGTGACACATTTCTAAAGAGGCAGCTATTATGGAGATATTACGTAAAATAATGCTTAGCGAAGTGAATTCTGCTTTTTATTAAAAACTTTGATATGCCTCTGATGATATCCTGATTCTTCAAATTTTTAAATTACCCAACGCATCGAAATGTATATTTTAAATAGAATATCGCTCACAATATTGTTTCCTCTATTTTGTTTTGAATGCTAACGAAGAGGCTGAAACACAATACTACGAACTCTTACTTGAAAAATGCAACCATGCTCTTCAGGATGCGCAAATTCCGCGTGTCATGCAAATTGGCGTACCGTTAGCGTACGTAAACAAAGAATTTTGGAGAAGGCTTCCTGTACTTACTTAAACTTGTTTGTTTATCATGGGTAGGCATATTTTGTACATATTGTTACGAATACTAAGTCTAGTGGGCTGTTGCGTATCTCTGGATTGTGTAATTTGAAAATAAAACACAGTTTCTTAAACGCAGACAATAAAATAAACCAACAGTCACTTTATTATTCACAGTTTACACTTTACTGTACGTACACCTAAGTATTTGCTTAGTCACTTCGTGTGGCAACTTCACTTGTCAAAACCAGACTGACTCGCTGCACCGCATCTGGCCACCTTTTATACTCTGTCCGGCCGTCGCGCAGATCGTTCTCGCACGTTGCCAGATTGGACTAGAAGTTTCCCTGATGACCGCGACCATCGTTGCCAGGTTGGACTATCGCGGCCGTCGTTGCCAGATTGGGTTATGGCACGGCACGTAGCGGCAGGGTTGCTTTGCACCGCGACAGACTGGCTCATCGTTACACTGCCCACCACTTAGACTTGTTCGTCCCGAACAAGTGCCGAGGCTCCGCTGTGATAAGGCGCCAGGCGCTCCAAATGGACTACCTTCAGCTTAGCGCCTCTATTGTTGCAACGTTGAATCCGGTATACCACGTCGTTAATCCTAGTCACGACTTCGTAAGGTCCTTCCCATGACGCTTGAAGTTTGGGAGACAAACCTTTCCTCCGCTGCGGGTTGTAGAGCATTACCAAATCGCCTTCTTGGAACCCTGCTGAGTTGGCCCGTAGATCGTATCTGGCTTTCGCCTTATCGCTGACCAGTTTGGTGCGGCCCCTTATAAATTGGTGAATTTCCTCCAGTTCCGCCCGCTTATTGGCCACGTATTCCGTCTTAGCGCCTCCCGTCGTGCTGACTACCCCGAACTTCAAGTCAGCGGGTAACCGCAACTCTGTGCCGAACACTGCTCGGGCTGGAGTGAGTGATGTCGTGTCGTGCGGGGCTGACCTATACGCCATCAGGAACAGGGGGATATGCGTGTCCCAATCCTTTTGATTCCTGCCTACCACTTTCCGCAGGTATTCCTCCAGCGTCCGGTTAAAGCGTTCCACCATGCCGTCGGACTGTGGGTGCAAAGGAGTGGTACGCGTTTTCTTTATCCCCAGCAGCCCACACACTTCCTTGAATACCGCAGACTCGAAACTCCGGCCTTGATCTGAGTGCAACTCCAACGGAACTCCGAACCGGGCTACCCAGTTGTTTACCAGCTTTTCCGAGATCGTGGTGGCCTCCTGGTTAGGAATAGGGTACACTTCGGGCCATTTGCTGAAGTAATCCATTACGACCAGCACATATTTGTTGCCTTGAGTGCTAGTTGGGAATGGGCCGGCGACGTCCATAGCAATCCGCTCGAAGGGCGCTCCCACGTTGTACTGCTGCATGCGGCCTCGAGATTTTCTTGTCGGCCCTTTCGCGGCTGAACATCGGTCGCAGCTCTTAATCCACTCGGCTACAGACTCCTGACATCCTACCCAGTAGAATCGTCTTTTTATTTTGGCGACGGTTTTGGTGATGCCTAGGTGCCCTCCACTGGAGTCGTTATGGTATACCTCGATGACCTCGTTGATTCTGCTTTTCGGCACTACCATTAGGGGGTTGCTGGTACGACCATCCGCGCTCTCCCATTCGCGGTACAGGCAGCCTTCCTTCAGCCGCAAACTTTTCCACTGTGCCCAGTAAGCCTTAGCGATCGGGCTTTCACCAGCCATCTCCTGCCAGTCTGGACGTGCGCCTTGCTCCTTGCCTTCGACGATTTTTGCAAGATCCGCATCCTCATGCTGGTCTTTTTGTAGCCTCTCCGCAGACCACTCTTCCTCTGGCATGAAGCTGACCAACCGGACGTCCACTATCTGTTCTTTGCTTTCGGCTCGCGAGCATTGCCTGCATTCGACTTTGCACGGACGGCGGGACAAGGCATCGGCATTTCCATGGCTACTGCCCTTGCGATGCTCTATCGTGTAGTCGTAGCTCTGCAGTCGCTCGATCCACCGTGCCAATTGCCCTTCAGGATCTTTAAAGTTCAGGAGCCATCTCAATGCCGCATGATCTGTGCGCAGGCGAAACTTTTGTCCATACAGGTATTTGTGGAAGTGTTTTACGCAGTCCAATACCGCCAGCAGTTCTCTCCGTGTCACACAGTAGTTGCGCTCCGGTTTCGATAGAACCCTACTGTAGTACGCTATCACTTGTTCCTGGCCGTCTATTATCTGTGATAGCACACCGCCAATACTATTCCCGCTTGCATCTGTATCCAGCACAAACATCTCCCCAGGCACGGGGAAGGCCAGCATTGGAGCACTGCACAGTTTTTCCTTCAGACGTGCAAAAGCCTGTTCCTGCTCCTCGCTCCACTCGAAAGCTTGGCTCTTTTTCGTCAGTTTGTGCAAGCTGCTGGCTATGTTCGCGAATCCCGGAACAAATCGGCGGTAGTATGTACACAGGCCCAGGAAACTGCGGAGTTCGTGTAGATTGCGTGGTCGGGGCCACTCCTTCACCGCCGTGATTTTGCCTTCATCCGTATGCACTCCGCGGGCGGAAACCGTATGGCCCAGATACTTGACCTCCTTTTGAAACAGCGAGCACTTCTTTGGGTTGAGTTTAAGCCCGGCTTGTTGTATCCGCTCAAATACCTCCTTCAGCTTTCCCAGGTGGTCGTCGAAGCTTTTACCCATTACGATTATGTCGTCGAGGTACACCAGACACGTCCGCCAATGCAGCCCTTTTAGCACGCGTTCCATTAGCCGCTCGAA
The DNA here is from genome assembly GCA_963971225.1 of Melieria omissa. NCBI lineage: Eukaryota > Metazoa > Arthropoda > Insecta > Diptera > Ulidiidae > Melieria > Melieria omissa. The sequence goes on from OZ020267.1 coordinate 118,422,128, forward strand.
TGTTGCTGGTGCGTTGCAGAGTCCAAACGGCATGACGGTGAACTGCCACAAACCATCGCCAACACTGAAAGCCGTTTTCTCCTTGTCCTTGTCTGCAAGCTCTACCTGCCAATAGCCGCTGCGTAAGTCGAGCGTGGAGAACCACTGCGTGCCTGACAGTGTGTCCAGGGTGTCATCGATCCGAGGTAGTGGATAACTGTCCTTCTTGGTCACATCATTGAGCTTCCGATAGTCCACACAAAACCGGGTTCTGCCATCTTTTTTCTTGACTAGCACGACCGGCGAGCACCAGGGGCCCGAAGAAGGCTCTATGACCTTGTCTTTCCGCATGTTCTCGATCAAATTGGTGACCTCCTCCCTCTTGGCCAGAGGAACTCGTCTTGGCGGTTGGCGAATCGGTTTTGCACTTCCGGTGTCGATGTTGTGCTTCACTATGGCTGTTCTTCCGCCTGCTTCTGCCGCAAAAATTGACCCATAGTGCTGCAGGAGTGACCTCGCCTTCCGTTTCTGCTTGGCCGTCAACTCGCTGCTCCACTGGTTCTCCTGCGGTATGGCGTCCATGTTAAAACCGCTCTTCTTATTACCTCCAGGTGGGCTACTCTCGCAATTGACCACTGCTACAGCTTCCTTACACTCGCCGATTACCTCATCTTTTCCGACATATCTGGGTGCATTCAGGGGGTTCAGTATTCTGACTGGTATCCTGCCATTTTTAGGTTCCACTAATGTACGTCCGATGATGATGTTGTCGTGTCCTTGTTTCGGTGCTTCTACTACCCACAGCCGACTCGTCCCATCGTCCTCGTCCACCTTTGCCCACACAATCGCCTCAGAATTCGCTGGTATCCTCCTGCGTTGACCCGATACAACCTTCCTTACCGCCACGCTTCGCTCATAACCGGTGTGCAGCGGGAATTCAACGTTGGCATATCTCAGCACATTTTCCTTCAGGTCCAGCGTAAAACCGTGCCTAATCATGAAATCCACGCCGATAATCACGTCGTCCATTATATCCGCGACGATGAACTCATGTTCCAGGCTGCTGGTGCCGATAGCAATCGTTTTCGTAACTTTCCCTCTCACCGGCACGCGGTCGCCAGTCGCAGTCCGCAGCTGTATGCCATGCAGCGGTTCCCAGTTCTTCAGCAGCTTCCTTTTTATGATCGAATATGACGCTCCAGTATCTAGTGTCAACACGAACCACTTTCCATCTATCCTTCCTTCAATTGTCAAGCTGCTGGGCTGTCGTTTCAGCTGTGAGACAAGGATGGTGGGGCGGCAGATTGTGGGGATCAGCTCACGCCCCTTTGGGCTGACCCGTTTTAGTTTAACGGCTCCTCGTCCTCAGCCCTGCGCTTGTTGGCTGAGCCTCGATTGTCAGTATTCTTCGCTTCAGGCGATTGCGATCGGGAACGGGAACGCCTCTTTCGTTGGCGGCAGTCTCGTGATATGTGGCCCTGCTTGCCACACACCCAGCAAACAACTTTAGAGGAGACCACTCGTGGCCTGCCCGGTATCTCAGAGCTTATGGCTTGGATCGGAATGTCGTTGTCCGCCTGAATCTGGCGTATCCTTGCAGGTGCATACCGAGTGCTCCCCATCCATGCCGCTTCATATGTCATCGCGCTGGTCACCGTTTCCTTAAATGTTGGCTTGCCCATCATCAACGCACTGCGACGTGTTTCTGGATCATGAAGACCTTCAACAAACGACTCAATCTTCATCCTCTCGAGATCATCAGCACCAAATTTTGGGTAGCACAACTGTACGAGCCGCTCAATGTCTGCTGCATATGTCTGCAGCGCCTCGTTGGCTCTTTGCTTGCGGTTCTTCAGCTCACAGTAGTATAGCGCATGGTTGTGCTCGTTGCTATACTTCGCTGCTAATGCTCTCATGATGGCATCGTAATCACTTCTTAAACATTCTGGAACTGATTTGATTACCTCCGCCGCAGGACCTTTCAGCGCCAGTGCCAACCTCCGACCTTTCCTGATATCAGTCCACTGATTTTCCAAAGCAGCCAAGTCGAATTGCAATTTAAATGTGTCGAACGGCGCAGCACCGTCATAAGTAGGCACTTCTGTTCTGGCAGCAAAACCGTCCTGAACCGGTGGCAAACATTCTCGTGGCTGTACCTCTCGAAACCGTTCGTCTATCTTTCTGTGCATCGAATCTTCCAGACTGTCAACTCGTTTGTTCAAGGACTCATCCAGGTTGTCAACTCGTCTATTCAGGGATTCACCCATTTCGTCAACTCGTTTGTCCCAATCGTCTATTCGCGTCTCGAGATGCTCAACTTTCACATTCAGGCTATTGGAAATTTCCTCCACCTTCTGCTCTATGCGCGCAGAATTTTCCGCCATTTCTCGATTTGCAGTCTCGACTCTTGCCGAAATTTCGAGATTCGTAGTTTCCAGCTTCGCTGACATTTCTCGATTTGCTGTCTCGACTTTTGCCGAAATTTCGAGATTCGTAGTTTCCAGCTTCGCTGACATTTCTCGATTCGCAGTTTCCATTTTCGCTGCCATTTCGCGGTTGGAAGTCTCGAACATGCCTTTAAGTGCAACCATTAGCTGGCTCATGTCCATTGCTTGTGGCGGCGCAGCCGCTGCAGTCGTACTTTGCATCGACGCCGCACCTGCAGGCGATTCCTCCATTTTGGCCGACGCCTCTTGTTCTTGCACTCCGAACTCGTGCACAGTCCAATCGACGCCTCGTTCCTCACATGTTTCTCGCAAGCGCAACTGCAACTCCACCTTTCCGCCAGCAGTCGGCAAATTCCAGGCAGCCAGCTCCTTCTTCAGCTGGTCCACCTTCAGCAGCTCGAATTTCACCATGTCCGTGCTTTTATAATTTTATTTCTTAGTTTTTTTTTTTTTATCTTCAATTTTCCACAATCCCACTTCTGACACCAAATGTTACGAATACTAAGTCTAGTGGGCTGTTGCGTATCTCTGGATTGTGTAATTTGAAAATAAAACACAGTTTCTTAAACGCAGACAATAAAATAAACCAACAGTCACTTTATTATTCACAGTTTACACTTTACTGTTCGTACACCTAAGTATTTGCTTAGTCACTTCGTGTGGCAACTTCACTTGTCAAAACCAGACTGACTCGCTGCACCGCATCTGGCCACCTTTTATACTCTGTCCGGCCGTCGCGCAGATCGTTCTCGCACGTTGCCAGATTGGACTAGAAGTTTCCCTGATGACCGCGACCATCGTTGCCAGGTTGGACTATCGCGGCCGTCGTTGCCAGATTGGGTTATGGCACGGCACGTAGCGGCAGGGTTGCTTTGCACCGCGACAGACTGGCTCATCGTTACAATATTGTTTCTAATTGTCGGGATGGAAGCAAAGAGCATAAAGTGACAGTTCATTTTGTGAGAACTTGCAAGTTTTCACTGGGAAAATTTTGTCAGTAACTTCGACCCAGTAAGATTCTCCAGGAAATACCTATGAATGGATGCCATATAATCACCTTCCAAGGCAAATAATTTTTGCAAACATTTGGAGGCAAATGAAACCAACGAAAAAAATTGTGCGTTCGTCAGATTGCTGACCCACAACCGTCTTGCTCAGCTTTTTCTACCGCAGTTCAAAAAGAAGAATCGTAAATTGAGCCAAAGAAAATAAAGATACAGAAAACGCAGGTCATACATGCGAAGTGTATGACATGTATGGCGGGTCTCAACATTGGAACCCGCACGCTCTGCTCTCACAGATCACATATGTGGCGAGAGCGTAGTTTTATATGTTGCTCTTTGGTTGTGCTCACTGCAGCAAGTCTGCGTTAGAACATTGCTGCGGCGTGGGATGATTGGGAGGTGAAGACGATGTGCTGATTTTGGTGTTGTTGCGCTGGGAAACCTGAAATTGTAAAACGATTTATATTTTCTGTCTAGCTTTTGTTCTTCTTCTATAAGCCTGCACAGTCAGATATATATGCCTTAATACTGATTTTTTCAGACCCGATTGAAACTGTAAAACGTAATTGTACACAAAAACTATAAGAACAAAAATCATTAGCGCTGTTTCGAATCACATTCGTTGAAGCGACGATCATTGCTTTGCTGAAGACAAAGAAATGGCGAAATTTGCAGATGATTAAGCGACCAAAACAGCTACCAACGTGTCAATGTACCCATACATGGGCGTATCCAGGAAAAAAATTAAGGGGAAACTTCTGTTTGTTTACTTATTGGATAGTTTTCATTTACGAAAACTCTTTCTGGAAAAGTACCTAAACAGAGCTTATGTAAAAACTTAACTCATCAAATTATCCGAAAATTCAAGTGAATTTAAAGTTAACACTTGCGCTGTGTTCTCGAGAAAACCATATTGAGAAAACAAAAATATAAAACCCAATTTTTCGCGTTATCGTACTCTGCCTTTGCAGTTATACGAGTATATAAAGCGATACATTCAGGTATGCAAAAATTTAGTTTTCTTAGGTCCTTTTCAGGCCAAATTATTTCAAGTAGTTTAATGATTTAAAAGACGTTTGTAAAAAACAATTTGACATAAGAGGTGGCTAAAATAAAAGTGCTTTCTCTTCTGGTTCACTTGGTTCAGAAGTTTCCTAATATTTTCGAAGGCCGACTCTAAAACATAATTGTTTCAAGTCTATACCTGTGTTTGGAAAAGACATACTCGTAAGTTTTTGCATAAGTTTTCTTTTCTATGAATGTTTTTTTCTGACAACGAGTTGATTGTTAGTAAAGAGCTGTTAGCGGATACAAAAAAGGGCATAAATGCAGTATAGCGAACCCTCGTGAAAAAAATAAATGAGTATGCTTTCATTAGAGGGTTGGCTTTTGAATCTAACAAAATAAAAATTTTGTTGGGAAAAGCCCACAAAAGGCTCGAGGTCGAAGTTCAAAGTTTTCATAAAAAAAAATTAATCTCCAACTGATTCACACGATATGTGTATCAAACGAAAAAAAATTAATTCAAATTAAAAATTTTTTAAAAATTTGTATACAATTTTTTTTTTTTGCTAAAACTTTTTATTAGCGCATGTTTTGCATCTAAGTTGTACATTAGTAGAAAGTTATGAAAAATACCTTTCGTTTGATACCCGAACGTATTTGTATTTTTGTAATTTATTGCCTACGAACTTTTATATATAATATATAGATTTAGACTAAAGTAATAATTAATAATTAATAATTGATTGGCACGACAGCCCGCTTACGCGAGACTAAGGCCTAGCTTCCCGCAACCACCCGTGTTGTGCGTGTGAATTTTGTACGCGGGTGGAAGGGACCTACAGTTTTATGCCGGTTCCGAACGGCAGGTTGGGAGCTTTTTCATAGGCAATTTTTACTCTCAGAGGTTTGCCATTTCCAGCTGAGAGGACAGCCACCGAAAGAGAAAACGAGTTTCCCGTTATTTTTTTTAGGTGTTACTACATGCAGTATTCGATCTTGCGTCGCTCTGCATGCGACTCGCTGGACCGCGCACTAACCAACTGAGCCACGGCGACTGTCAGACTAAAGTACTGTGTCTATATTGTAGCTGTAAACTGGGTTTCGCGCCAAATCATATAAAATCTTAATAAAATGTATGTTGCTAGAGCACTTAACATGGCATCCGTCCGAAAAAAATTTCACAGCAGCAAAATTACCCACACATTACACATTACCCTATAACTTTCGATCTTAGAGCATTTAGATAATCATTAAACAAGGAAAATTTTACTTTTGACATGAACGAAACAATTAATTGCGTACACGCAAAACAAAAATTCCATCACAAATTAAAATTTGATCTTATTGTCATTTTAATTTGTGCGACTGCATTAGGTTGTGTCCTTTTTACAATTTGTTCCGCAGTTATTAATCAGTGATTAACCTTCTTAACTATTTGTGCGTGCTTTGCATTAAATGGTTTTTTATATTGCATGCATTTGGCAATTGTACCGAATAATTCATAATGCTTAAGTATATTGTGCTCACCAGCAACCGAAATCGTAATAAGCAATATTGTACCAAATCAAAATTTACTCATATTTTGTTATTTCAAATTTCTGATCAAAGACAATTATCGGCTCGAAGGGGTTTTTACCTTGGCCGACCTGCAATTGCAGAAACTTTTTAACATTTATTTGTGTGTATCAATACAAAAAATGATGGTAAAATAAAGAGCTAATGAAAAGTTCCTAAAACATACTTAGTCGTAGCCACATTAAAAAAGAAAATTTATATAAATCTATTATGTTTGTTATGATTCAAATATGGGACCAAATTGTTTTTAACATAATGAAATGTCATTAATATTTATTTCTTTGTTCACTCCTCTCAGGAGCATAGGGCCTCCACAAGACTTATTCATCTTACTGCTTTGCCTTGTGTTGGTTATGTTAATCAGATGTGTTGTTCTACCAGAATAGGTGATTGGTCTGCCGCAGGTAGTCCTAAGTGATGGTGCCATCTAACGCCGCGTAGGAACGTCGGCTCCGTATTTTCGAGCTACCGCTCATACCACCATCTGTTGTGTGAAGGGAGGTTACAGCAGCATGGTTTGGGGGTTTCGCTAGATCATTTTCGGTGCGCTGTTTTCGCTACTGCCCGCTTCCCCTTGTAGGCTTCACTGGTGCGCCGTGCAGCTGTATATTTGTTTTCTTCTAACAGCCGCACAGCGCATAATTGCGTTGGAATGAGTGGGATAAGAGCTATTAGGGCTGGGAATTTTTGAACTTGGATATGTTGCAGGGTTAGGAAAATTTAGAGAACAGGAAAATAGCACTCAAGAAATAATCGTAATTAGGTAAACTGGTAGGTCGACTGGTAAACTCGGAGACCTGCGAGGCTCATTGGGATGCTCGAGGATAGTCGACTCTAAGTCTGGAAGTAGTTTTCGAAACCGTGCACCTAATGAATGTGTCCAATAGCAGTAAATACAATACATCTGTCCCCTACTTATGATGTCAAGGTTCGACTTTCTGCCTACAACCTCCCACCATGCTAGAACACCGTAACTCAGTATAGATCTCACTACGCACAACCAGTGGATGATATGTGGATGTAATCCCCGTTCTTTGCCGACATTCTTAAGTAGGATAGTAAAGAGCATTTCACCCTTTTCTCGCCCTTTTCTCAAAGTTCTTTTTCCAGGGTAGTATGTTGGCGAACAGCAAATCTTTAGTTTTAGAAGCATTAGCTCCCAATCCGTCTTCCACCGCCCACCTCTGAAACTAATTTTAAGCAGATTCCATAAGCTCGCTAATACTCGAAAAGAATTTGTCTGACAGTAGTATAACCCCGGCATCTGCATAAGCCGTAATTCGTACGCCCTTAGATCGCAACGGACGAAGAATTCGTTTTTGACTCAACAAAGGTAGAGACAAAACTCCCCTTGTCGTATACCTCTGGTCATTCGTTTCCTGACCAACACTGTTTAGATCGCTAAACACCGCCTGCTCCTGGAATCAATTTTTTTGTCAATAATATTATATTATGTTTGTGCCCTGGCCAATCAGAAGGGAATTTGCTGGGCCAGCAGGCCTCGATCTTCGAACTCCAGCGCAAAAATATCGGTAAATTCCCGCGATCGATACAATTAACATATACATACCTTTTGTTGATAACACCACAAAATATATGTATTAACTATTTCCACATGTATACTTAGTACAAACACTTAAAACCCTAAAATAAAACCAAATACGAAACCGACTCAAAACACAATACATAAAAGTTTTTTATTTCTGCGATCATGCCAAAGCTAGAGTTGATAACTCTACATTTTTATTTCTGATGCAAATATTAACCTGCAACCTTGTTATTATGAACCTGTATACCTTACGGCTGTGTAAAAGGATTCGACGTTATTAAAGATCTCTTCTAAGTCAAGGAATGCAACTAGGTCATGCCCTTGTGACTTCATTCAGCGCTATATTCATACCTATCTTTCAGTACGCGTGTTGTGCACTGCTGAAATTGTGATCCTAATATAATGGGGTAATATTTGGAAGTAGTGTGATTTGCTTTCCCATCCTTGGGAATGAAAAGCAACCGAACCTCTTCACTCCGTTGGGATGTAGTTGAACGCTAAATACACCTAAAAATTGTTCTAGCCAAGGCACTACCAGGTCCTTGGCCTTTTGCAGGATTATTGGATAGATACCGTACGGTCCCGCTGGCTTATGGGGTTCGCAAAGAATTTATGAGAGTGCTGAGCCTCATCTTCTTCTTGTTAACTGGACAAAATGTGATGACAGCTTACCTGAGTGTTCCAGAAAGCCGTCTGGTTTTTTGTTTTGCCCGAGTCGTATCGACCGGTTCTTCCAAGTCCGAAAAAACAAGAGTTAATATGTCAGCGAATAAAACATAGTCTAGTCTGCTTTCTTGGAATTTCTGTATGATATTAATTTACACCGTACAAAATCGATATTGAACAGAATCAAATAGTGATCGAGGAACGAACGTTTATGGGATACTTGTCGATAGTCCTATTGAGTCAGTGTTCAAGACCAGCGATATATAAATAACTTGATCTCTAGTTATATTAAAGAACGATCGGTGGTTCTCCCTATTATAAATAGTAAATCCCGAGGACAGGATGTACTAAAAAAACTACTTAGATCTGTTGCTGACGTTTGTGTACTGCATGGTGGGCATTGACTTTGCTTTCCGCAACGACCTCCAGCCCGGTGGCGTCTAATAAATAGAGATGGCGGGTTGTCCTGATCATACAACGACTGCTACGAGGAAGGAGGAGCTTGCCACATACCATCATAGACTTGGACCATAGAGTCGCTGAAATGCCGATGCACATATCGTTTTTTTTCTGTTGTTCAACAAGATAACAAATATTTCAGACCAAAAACATGAATAAAAAAATTATAACTGCTAATTTGTATTGGTCACCTTAAAATAGAACCATATTTTGATGTGTGTACTCAAATGTTGTTTCCGACATTTGGAACATGTTGATTTATTCATTGAGTTTTAGAAAAGTAATCATTATTTTCGGTTCCTGGTGATCATTTGTGAAGAGAAACACTGATCTAATTAACTTAATTTTGAAAAATCAACTTGTTACCTTTAACTTACCTTTAATTACCGAGTGAAAAACCAACTGACACATCTACTCAAAATGCAGAAAACTAATTTTTATAACAATTCTTTAATTAATATTCGTTATGAAATGGCTTGATATTAATACAAATTAACTCAATGCAATACTAACATACAAGGGATGACGATGCTTCAAACACAAGAACACGCTCACCACCAATGTACGCCAAGTCTGTTTCTCGTGAGGACACCAGCCAAGGAGCAAATGACGTTTTCTCAAGGCTAGCTGCTGGCATACAGGACCCTATTCCAGGCGGTTACATACAAAGAGTGAACGCAAAAGTAAGTAAACGTAATGTTTAGTAACCGTATTTAAATACAATGCAACTAAAAAAATTGGCGTTTATCATTCCTAATATTGTATTGATTAGTGATTATATTGGATTGATTATTTCTACAAATTTTGTGATTCGTCCCGAAAAATAGTTCAGTTTTGGTGTGAAGAGTGTGTACAAAAAAATTGACGTTCCAAAGAGTATTTTTTTGTTAATAAAAAAGTAACAAAACCGTTTGTTTGTTTTCTCATACACTTCAGTTCTCGTACTTTGAGTGTTTTAAGCTGAAACGCTTATTTGCATTAAGCGGAGTACTTTCGGATCATCTAGGATACTCCTACAAACGCGTTAGGTTCTTTTCAAAATGAATTACCACCGATTTCGAAAGAGCTTTGACCAATGGTCCAGTTATTTTTCCAGAACCTTTTACTCGTTCACTGGGTACATCGTATTTTTTCCTTTTAACAACTCTATCAACGGTTAAAGTGTGCAATATGCAAATGAGGGTAAACTTTGCACCCTAAGCAACACTTAACGTTTTAAACAAATTTTACCAGTTTTCGGGAACATTCAACATTGAAATCAAAGCATATTTTAAAAATTAGCCCGGATTTTTGTTTCTTAGTAAAAAAATACTTCGACTGAAGAGCACAAACTAAATGGCTTACAAGGTGAATAGCAATGGCGATCAATTGCGATCGTAATTCGTATCTGCCAATTTCTTAATCGGTGTCAGTTCGGTATCGGCAAAGAATGGTCGGTTGTTTGGCGATTAGTTTTGTTGTGAAAATTGATATCAAAAAAGTCTAACAAGAGTCCAAAATAAGGATATCCTCTTCTTGTCTCGATGGAAAAAGGTTAAATGTTAAACCACATGCATACAAAGGGTTCACACTCTACACCTGCAAAAATGCAGTTAACGCCACTGTTCGCACACTTCTCCCTGTTGATATACAAAGACTGTAGCTCTCTCATCAATGAAACTGAATCCAGGGTCTTTCAATAAGAGGTGTTTTTTAAATCAACAGAAAAGCGCTGTCACTTCTTGGACCACTTGGTTTATTTCACTATGAGTACATCTAACATAAAAAAAATGTAGAGCAAATATTTAAATTTTTACAATGGAGTTTAATTTACAACGACAGTGTTTATCCGCGAGTGTTTTACCAAAAACGTAAGGAATACAATTTCACAGCCACCGAATTCACCTGATTTAGTCCTCTTCTTCCTGTTTGATTGACTAAAAAATTATTACGGGGAAGTCGTTTTAGCAGCTGAGAAATGTAATACAAAAATCAAAGCCAGCTCTGATGCACATACCGAAATTTTAGTACCACAAGTAAAAGTGCTGTTATAAGTGGGTTGTAGTCGATGGGGATTATTTCGAAGGGTATGTACTACATCGTTTTTGATTTGGAATGTTAATTTTGTGAGTGAATTCCCGGAGCTTTTCGGTCAAGGTGCGCGCGGCGGCTGCCTAAGGCTTATGTTGATCGTTAAAAAGGTTCATGGTTTTGTTGAAAACAGTTCGTGAGATGTTTTTTTGTGAGTCAACAATTTACAATACTCAAACTATTTTGTCAAAGAGGAACAATTAATAGTTATAATATGTAAGCGCAATATACATACGTAAAGCACTTTACAATCCAGTTTCAGTGTACCGTCTGCTGCACAACACGGCTTAATATTTTTGAGGTAGAATATGAAACAACCTCGATTTTTTATTTAAGAATAGTTTCCGTTTGACATATAAAACCGTTGGAATAATTTTTATTCTCTGAACGAGGAATGTGAAAGGCAAAATTTTAAACAATTAACGAATTTGAATTAATTTTTACTCTGCTGAACTGTTGTTTTTAAAAACAGCATAGACTTACAAATTAGAGTATCTTCTTTTTACTAACATGGTTTTGCTCGTTTGGCAGATGAAAATTATCACTCAAAATAATTTTGTTTAAAAATTAACTTAAAATCTTTGCCAAATGCGGTGCAAATTAATTTTAGAAATCCCCGATTCCCGAATTGTCTGGAAATGGGCACAGCTCGGTTTTCAGACATACTCTCAGCTATAACGGTCATATTTTCATCTGACCTGATCACGAGTTAAGGGTTGATTACACGTAACGAGTCGAGTGACGAGACATCAAAATGGTACTAGGCCGAAAGAATTGGGATAGCGAGCAAAAGCGACGAGTTGTTCAAACGTATTTCGACACGCGGCGAGTCAGTTCGGTTTTACAATGCATAAAATGAACTAAGCAACTCGCGCAATTAAACTCAACCGAGCGAAAAGTGGTGTGTGACGCATACCGCATTTCACGAACGATTGCGCGAATCGCTGCGAAAAGAGAAAAATATAACGGTAAAGTAGTGGTCGCTCGGCCTAGCAAACAAAATGTGATTCTAGTGGCTCTCTCGCCACTTTCAACCGTCACTGACTCAAACAAGAACTCGCCTTACCGTTTAGACGAAACGAGTACTCGTCCGAGTTGCTGTCTTCTCACTCTATTCGTTACGTGTAATCAAGACTTTAGAGTCTTCAGTTTACTAACTAGCTCTTAACGCTAGAATTTATTGAATAAATTCACTACTGCTCTGAGTGTACACAATTTAAATGACACCTTTTGTTGAAAGATCACTAATCATCAACAGCAGTGGCTAAAATTAATTAAGTCAACATTCATTTTAGTCGCTGCTCTATATTAGATTCATCAGTAACATCGATTCACGGACTTACCATCACATCACTTAAATCTTTTTACGTCAAATTGTTGACACACGAACCTCGAAAAGGAGGGATTTTATGTTTTTACTCTGACGACTCGGAATGGTAGTGGTGCAATGATGTGCAAAAAATTCGCTTTCACTGTGGTGAAAGAACATAATCGGTCTTAGGATCCCTTCGTATTATCCACAAAGTCCAGCTTCAAACAAAGCCCCCAGAAGGTCTCTTTCCACTATAAATCTAGAAATTATTTTAATTTGTAAAATTTGCAACAACAAACTAACGTATTTATTGTTTTATTTTAATGATTTTGGTTGATATAGAATCGAGTTGGAGTTCCTCTGTATTGCACCCACATAGTTTCGGGACATAACAAAGCTGTCTTATCAATGAAAGTTGATGAAAGTATTTTGTATACCGCGGCCGCTGATCGTACTGTTAAAGTGTGGGATCTTTCACACCAAAGCGCACAGCATTGCCTATCTACACACTTAGGTCCGGTGATTGCCGTACAAAATGATCGAAATACACGCCTCCTATTTTCTGCATCTGGGCCCTATGTACGAGTGTGGGATCTGCGAGGTAGCAGTTCAAAACCGATCAGAACTCTTTCATCGTCAGGATTACTTTTACATGGAAATACCAACATTGCTGGTGTTGCCCCTGGAGAATCGCCTATTACTGCTTTATGCTTGGGATCATCAGGAAATTTATATGTGGCTTCGTCAGATAAAGTTCGAATATGGGAAATTAAAAGGTAAATTTATATTTGTAAATTATGACAATTACATGTTTTACAAAAATATTTTTCAGTTTGGCATGCATTGGCAAACTATCCGGTGGACACCAAGCTGCAGTTATGTGTGTTACGTCCTGGAGTGGCAAAGATAATAAAACTGATTTCGTTGCTACCGGTTCTAAGGATCACTATGTCAAAGTATTTGAGGTGCCAAAAGTGGGTGGCACGGTGAGCCCATTATTAAATTTGGAACCACCACACTACGATGGTGTCCAATCACTTTGTGTTCAACAGGATGCCGTAGGAACAAATGTTGAACTATTTTCCGGGAGTAGAGATTCGGGTATAAAACAGTGGCACCTCAAAACTAGCGAACTGAAACAGGTAAGAAATAGGAACTAATTAAATCCCATTGTCATGATATATTCGCTGGTTGTAGCAAAAAAAAAAACGAGAGAATAAATATATAATAAATATAAAATAAGTTGCTACATACAATCAGATAAGGGGTGAACCAAAAGAATTTTAGAATTTTTACGCATCTAGCATACATGACATTTTCGAGTGAAAGTATCTATAAATATTGCAGTTTCTTGCTAAATTAGTCAATTGCATCTTGGTCTACTTTATTCAATATGTCCGGCTTTGGACATTTCATTCCAAGATTAATAACAGCTAATGAAACCTCTGAAAAATCATTGCTCTGAGGGAATTTCAAAAATTGTTTCGACAGGGGTAGAACAGTTTTAAGTTGATAAACTTGTAACTGGCTCTTTCAGTCTGATATTATTTTTCGTAGCTAAACAAAACTACTTATACTTACTTTTGTATTTCAGTCACTTAACAACGCGCACAAAGGCTGGGTCACCGGCATGGCAATTGCCGGGAATACATTAGTTTCGACTTGCCGAGGTGGTGTTATACGATTGTGGAATGCCAAAACCTGCGATAGCCTCGCCGAAATGAAGACGGACTTGATGATAAATGATATAGTTACATCAAATCAACGAGTGTTTATAGCATCTGGGTACGCCTTCCAACACATTTATGTTTTTATGTACAATGAAGTTAAATTCATTTGCAAAATTTTTTCACTTATCACTCTTTTTAGCTCTGGTGAAGTGCGGATGTATCGTTTTACATCGCAGGAAAATCCTCCTAAGTCGAATATAAAAACATCGCCTGGGAAACATAAGTAACTTAACCTTCTGCAATATACAGTTATAATACGTATAAAATGTAATATTTATATTAAAGAAAACATATTTTGGTAAACTAAATATACGTAAATGCTAGATAAATAAAAATGACAGATGTTTGTATTGCAAATTTATGACAGGAAACACGTTAACGATGTCAAATCACCAATCGATATAGTATGTTTAGAAGGAATTAGGAATAAAAATGCAAATAGATTTTAACGTGTTTTTTCCCGAAATTGGCCCTTTTTTTTTGCTCTAAAAACTCCCCCCAAAAATCGGCTAGTCAATGGAGCGCAATCTCCGTAGGTAAACCCGTGGAGCAAAACGTTTTGAATACAGCAAAAATCAAGTGAATCGGTCAATTAGTTTCGACGGAATCGTGGCGCAATGGTCAAAAAATGTGTTTTCGAGAAAAACGCGTTTAAAGTTTTAAAACCGTGATACCGCGTAGTGAACGAGACGGATTTGAGGCTCTATATCTCAGAGACATTAACGAATTCGACAAAATCCGTTCGTATACTTTTTCTGGGGGGAGTTTTTAGAGCAAAAAAAGGGCGAATTTCGGAAAAAACACGTTAAAACGATGCCGCGGATCAAATTTTGATCAGATCGGGTTCATTATAGGTCATCCTTTAATTGGAGTAATGCTTTTTAAGAGAACATTTTTAGATTATATTTTAGACGAACGTTGACAAAGTTAGGATGGCGCAAACGCACCCTTACAAAAAAACATGGCCGGTACTCAGCTGGCGGACCCCAACAGTGTTCGCGGTAGCACGTGGAAAATTTTTTTTTTTATAATTCAATATGTAAAGAATAATATACGAAGAATTATCTCATTATCATTTGCAGTTTCTGAAAAAAAAATCCCAAAAAAAAGCTTTAAAAAACACAGCAGCTCTCTGGTTTGTACTAGAGGACCCCCTTAAGTCCCTTTAAGAAGACAGATAATGCAATACAGGCGAGGCAACATTTGTAGCGTAAATCACATTTGCATCGAAATAATACCAAATGTGGTTTTAAATTTAAAAACTTTTCAGCAACTTTGCTTTAACACTGTTCGGCTGAACGACTAAACATATTCTGCTCGGCGTAGGTACAAATGTACCTCCAATGGATTTATACTTTAAGCTGTAAACAAAATGGAAAAAACGGCGGGTGCATGTTTATTTGTTTCGTTTTTATACAGCAACCCTGGTTAAAAGTGGGCGAACCATGCCCAAATGGGTACCAGTTCTTAGTTTGAGCACCAGGAGTTTCTGCACCAAATTTCATCTGAATGACTTTTCGCGTTCAGGTCCTATTGTGCGAACCAGTCGATAGACGGATTGACAGACGGACGAACGTTACTAAATGAGCTCCCCTGGTGATTCCTATTAAAAATATATATCTCTCTGAACATTAGAAGCCCCTCGTCAAAATTTATTTACCCTACCTCCCAACAACTCTATCACCTGTGTAAAGTATACAAATACACGGGTGTACATTTGTACCTATGCCAAGCAGAATGAGACGACTTTTTTTGTGGCGACTCCCACCCACCACCACACAAACATTTTTTCTTTTTTTCTCTTTTCCTAGAATCTGCACAGATCATTTGAGGTTATCATGGAGTTTCGCTCTGCTTCCATAATAAATAGTGTAAAAATTGCATGTTTTTTACTCCGTGGAGGTACATTTGTATCTATCCGAACATTGTAGTGTAAAGCAACTTTTCAAGAAATTTTCAGGAAATTGTATCACTCTAAATTTAGCGTTTTTCTTACTAAAACTATATTACAATATAACTTTCCCTTGAACTTTCACATTTTACTCACTTTAGTAAGTTTGATTACTGACAAATATTTTATTATTATTTTTAATTTGTGTTAAGCTCTTGTCAGCGCGCAAGCTTACTTTGAATAATTGTCCAAAGAAGAAAACGCGAACACATTTCCAAACTTACTTACTTTTACTTCTAACAAAACATCTAATACACCGCTATTTGATTCTACGTGCCTGAAACATATGCAGAATAGAAGCATGACTATATTTTTTATTATTTTTAGTCATGTTTTTAGGGTTCAACCTCACACTTCGCTCTTTTCTTTAATTTCTTGATTTCTTTTCATCTCTCAAATGAGATGTGTGTAACTTGAATTGAATTTCATTTCCTAGTTCTAATTCTCTTAATTAACTCAATGCCTCCATGACGTGCATTGCGATAATTCAAAATACAAAGAAGCGTGATTTGGCTTTTGAAGGCGAACTCATAAACTCTAAGTATACCACACATTTTATTCCATGAATTGAAACCACTATTCACTTCAAAAAAATAAGCAAAACCATAATAATAAACCAAAAACAGGCATTGCAAACCGTATCGGGACAATAAAGCTAGAGTTTTAGATATGTAGGTAATTGTGCTAAAACCAGATTGTCTACTCCGGCTTTTCGAAGTGTATTAGCACACCTCTCATGTAAAAACCTTAAAGCACTGCCAAAACGTTCTCGCAACTCAAGAACAGCAGCAACAGTATAAAATCGAAATGAAAATCATTTTGTCATTTACAATAATTTGACTTTTGTGCAACAATATATAAAAAGTTAACAGAATCACAATTTATTTATATATTTTTATAATAAATTTAAGAAGAAATAATTTCTCACAATAGTAATATGCATACATAAGTTTTCTTGCCCGTCGAACATTCATTAGTTTACAATATTGTTTGCGCAAGGGTGCCGAATCATTAAGCAAATTAGTTGTAGATGCTTCTATTTATTTAATTATGAACTTATATTGTTTATTCAACTAATGACGTATGAAAAGGGGCTAGAAAGCAGGCGCCGGCGAATTTCCATACTTTAACCGAAGACCCGAGACGTAAGTTATGGGAACGCAGCATACAAAACATTATTTAATTGTCCTTATATTTAAACAAATTGACGGGTTTTCAAATATTCCAGCATGCCTTGAACATTGGCATTCACCTGCGCTTGCGAAGCCGGTTGGGAGTTTAGAATGCTGCTTGGCAAATTAGTTCCTCCATGAAGTTGTGATTGTGTAGCGTAATCTGGTTTAAGAATATAAACAAATTTGAAATTCTTGAAATTAAAATATGCACCGCAAACATACTTTGACCACTTTGCTGCTGTGTTAAATGTGGCATAAATATATCCTGTGCTTGTGGATGATGAGGCATTTGAGTTTGGGGAGGAAATGAGGAAAATTGGCGGAATGAAAGTATAGCTGGATCCATAGCAGTCCAATCATTATTGCTGTACCCTAAAACAAAAGTTGTACACATGTAACGTAAATTGATACAAGTCCATACAAATTAATCCAAACCTTTACTGTGGTTCGCATTATTTTGGTTTATAGCAATTGAATGTGTTTGTGGGTCATTCAGAGTTTGTTGTGGCGTCTGATATGCACCCAAATGAGCATTCCAAGAATTTGGAACTTGCATGTGTTGCTGCTGCGGCTGAGTTGCACTGACTGCACCATTGCCAGACATGTTGACAAACGGCAATATTTTACTGCTGTTTTGGGTGCGCGGTACACCAAACCCAAAGGCATTCATATGATTAAAACCAGGAGGCGGCATACGTGTGCGTTGAATATTATCAAGTAGATTCTGCTGTTGTTGCTGTTGCTGATGTTGTAATATCTTAGTTGCGATTGTTGTAGTATCATTTCGATTAACATTAGCATTTTGGTGCTGTACAACCTCATTTTCCATTAATTCTGCTAATCCTTTCTGGGTTTCAATAAATGGATCAAACCCTACGATGAAAAAATTCAAACGCGATTAGAGATATTTTGCATAACTAAAAAAAAATTGGGCAATTATGTATAAAATATAACATTTTTGTAACTTAATGTGCAGTAAATGTAAAAAAGATGTTCAAGAGCTAATAAGATTTTATGAACTTTTTATAAAAACAGGCTTTAACCCTTTTAGTGCCGGGCGAAAAAGAGGTGCCTATACGACAATAACAGGCCAAATCTCACTGTTTTACTAGGGTTTGGGAAATTGTTCAAATGTTCCAAAATCCTGTATTGCTAATTCTTGGTTTTTCAAAAACAACAATGTTTGACACAAGCAACTGGGACGAAATATACTGTTCACAACAACGATCGAGGAGACACTAACTGATCCTACGTCTCGCTGCGTCAATGCAACGTTGTTTCGGGAGAGTCTTCAAACAGTTGATTAAATAACACGCTGCTGAAAAGTTCCGATAACCTAAACGTCCACAAAGAGTTCAAACAAAAAACTATTTTTTTTTATTCTCGCGGAATGAAATTAGATCTTTAATAACGTATTAAAAATTTATTTTGAGATAGAGTTCTCCCGCAATGCGAATAGTAAAGCGCTACAAGGCGCGGGCGGATATATCGGCTCTGGCACTTCTCGCTAGTGCACCAAAAGCCGATATATCGACCTCCGGCACTAAAAGGGTTAATGGGCTCTTTTCTTGAATTTTATTTAAGGGCCCAATTTTCTTAAATTTCATACAAAAATATACCGATATAATCAGATATATGAAAATTGTCTGGATTTTTTTGGAAAAATCATTTTTCTTCCGTCGCACTTTTATTTCATTGTCAAAGGTCGAACTGTAGCTTGAACGGCGCTCCATCATGAGTAGGCACTTCTTTTCTGGTGGCAGAACTTTCCTGAACTGGCGGCAACCATTCTCGCTTCCACTATTTCCCACTTCGAAGGGCTTCAAACAGAGACGCCGAGCTCAGTTTACGTTGATTACGAAATTGTTTTTCTAATCATTCGTGAGTTGCGCACTAGAAAAGCAACAGGCTTTGATGAAATTAAAAAGATCATGTTGAAATACTTTCCCAAATGTGCAATACATGATTTAGCCTTTGTCATAAACTCGTGTTTAAAAGTTCATTACTTTCCCGACACCTGGAAAGTAGCCAAAGTGATTCCGATACATAAAACAGGAAAACCTAAAAATCGAACCACTAGCTATCGACCAATTAGCCTTTTGAGCAGTGGAAAAAGTATTGAAAGATAAAATTTGAAATTTTTTAGATACCAAGGAAATTATGATGAACAATTCGGCTTCCGGAAATTCCATGGAACCACACATCAACTCAAAAGATTGCACAATCACATTAAGCTGAACTTTCAAGCAAAAAAATCAACTGCTCTTGTTCTACTATACTTGATGTATAGGGTGTTTTTTTTAGAGGTTTGTTTTTCGAATAGAGATAAAACTGGCATTTTGTGGTCAAATCTGGCAACTCTAATGTCATTTATGTTCAGTTTGGTTTGCCATTTCATCATGAACAGGTTGACAAAAGAACAACGCTTGCAAATCGTGCAAATTTATTTCGAAACTAATGGTTCAGTTCGCGAAGTTTACCGCAAGCTCCGTCCGTTTTATGGTCGACGTAATCGTCCATCAGAGCTAATTCGGTTAACCATGGGTCGTTTTCGCACTACGTTTACTCTATGTGATAATACGCATCCGCAGAGACGTCGAACAGTGCGCACCGAAGAAACAATTGCCGCTGTAGAGCAAAATGTTGAAGAGGACCCGAATGAATCGATTCGCCACCGTGGACAGCAATTGGAGCTTTGTCCAAGTGGTTGAAAATTGGACCTGTAGAATTGGCTTTATTCGAGCCAGCCGCGGCGGCCACATGCCCGAAATCATATTTAAACATTAATGGCATGAAATTATCCTTCCAATAAAGCCAAATTGATTTTCTTGTGTTTTATTTCAATTCGAAGTTCTATGCCTCTAAAAAAAACACCCTATAGAAAAGGTTTTCGATTCTGTGTGGCACAATGGTTTAATTTTCAAATTAATTTTCCTCCGCATTTAATCAAAATTATAAAAATCTTTCGATCTGATCGATACTTGTGCGTACAAATCGGTGACGAGTACTCTGACTTTACTGAAATACCCGCTGGTGTGCCTCAGGGTTCAGTTATTGGGCCACTGCTATACATTATTTATTGTGCAGACATTCCCATGCACCCTAATTGAAATTACGCTTTGTGTACAGACGATATCGCTATTTTCCATTCAAACGAGTTTGGTCAACGATCTGTTACCGAGCTGCAGTATGCCATAAATTTAATTACTGATTATTTTTATAAATGGAAAATTAAAATCGATGCTGGAAAAACGCAAGCACTCTTTTTCACTAGAAAATAAATTCTTGCTTCTATCCCAGCTCGAACATAAATATCTGCAACGGCGATGTGCAATGGTCTGACAAGGTCAAATATCTAGCAATCGTCCTGGACAAAAAGTTATTGTACAGGGATCATATCCAGTACATAATTTCAAAATTTGATATTGCTATCAAGTTGCTATATTCTCTCTTCAATAAAAGATCAGTGCTGAATCACCATAATAAAATTAAAACGCAAAAGTGATTTTCCCAGTCAATAATCTTATACGGGTGTCCTGTCTGGGGTGGATGTGCCAAGTCACATGGCACAAAGCTGCAGATTCGGCAAAAAACATTATTAAAAATGATGTTGAATTTTCCTTGGCACTTCTACACGAAAGACCTGCATTCAGACAATAAAATAGTTCTGCTGCAAGACAAACATTTGCTGTTTGCGACAAGACATTAACAAAATCACTGATAAATTCAACCGATTATGTGTCAAATCAACAAACCGTCTAATCTGTAATTTTAATGTCTCTTAAAGCTATTATCCTGCTATTGCTACATATGTTGTTATTCATGGTTACCTCATGGTTCTCCTTTTGCTGTTAAGGTAAATACTCATATTACACATATTTATATAAAGGTTTTTGTTTAAAGTTTTTCCCTTTAAATGTAATCTAGTTTTAGCTCTGTAAATTATTTGTAAATTCACAATGCTGCAGTTGTAAGGTTAATTGTAAAACCGTATCCTCTTAACTGTGCGATAACATAAAATATGTTATAACGAATTGATTCGAATATGCAAGGGTGTGTGGCCGTGTGAAAATAAATGTGCGTGTTGCTTGTGTATGCGAGGCGAATGAAAACAAAACGAGCAACTGCACAAGATAAAAAGCAAATTTAATTTCCATGGCTTTGGCTATGAATCTTTGCAATCATTATAACAGCCATTTTAAACCAAAGATTTTATGGCTGCGGATACAGTAGCCAAAGACAATTAAACAATAAGATGTATTACGTCCATACAACCGAATGGCATAGGGCGAGTTCGAATTTACAAAATGTTCATTATCGAGAGCAAGCAAGCGTCGGTACAGCCAGAGCGTAATAAATTATTATTATTACTAATAATATTAACGCTCTTTGTTTTGGTCACACAAAGCACAACGGCTTTGATCACCGCCAAGCAAAAGCAAAATTGTGTGCGCTCACTTTACATGCGTTGAAGTCAGTGGCGTGGGCAGGACTTCTTTTTGGTGGGATATTTCACTACTAATTTTTGTATTTGAGGGGTTTGAATCCCCAAACGTTCCCGTCCCGGGTTTTTTCAATTTAAACACATTTTTTGGGGATTCAACCACGTCAGAATTCGTTTTAATTTTTCAATTCAAAAAAATTTCATTTGGATTCATCCACGTCAAAATGTTTTCAAATCAGTTACCGCACGGCATACGAAAACACGCAACAAGACAGCGCAACGATTAGATTGATAATGAGCTGTTCTCAGCAAATTTGTTGAAGCGAAAGCGATAGTCAACGAAAATAAGTATACACACAAAAATTAATGCGTGCTTTTGCTTTTATTGGCTTTTTTTGGTGGTTGATTATTTCATTGCGTGTGAAGTCAGCGCACACAATTTAGCGAATATTTTCGAATAGCCGAAGTGCGTATGGGACCTGCTGCGCTGGTAGCAAGGCGAATCACAGCAGCAATAGCAGCATCACAGCTCACATTTGATGTGCGACTGACCACACAAAGCAAATTATGAAAGCTGACTTCGAATTGAGGAGTATGCCGAAGTCATCGCGAATATTTTCAAATAGCCGAAGTGTGTATTACACAAATTTGTGCGAGTTGACACCTCTATGTGTTTATTTGCTTAGTGGTACTATAGACAATTTAATCAGTACAATGCTACGCAGTTGCGCTGCTGTTATTAAAAACAAAATATTTTTTACAACAAAGGATATTTTTTATAATGTATATGTTATGAAGTACTTAAAAGCAAACAGATCAAAAACATATCGCACACAAAATACAAAAGTCACAACCTGAAAATCCAAAATTTTCAGGAGAGGCAACAAACATTTGATTCTGAAAAAGCAACACAATTAACATAAAATAAAGTGTGAAGAATGAAATGTTTGAAGTAGTTAGAGATTGTACATGAATTGGTTTATGGGAAAACGTCGGTTTTGGAAAATTTTGCGTTGTAACTCACACACTACATACAAGTGTGCGATATAATGTGGTGCTTTCCGCTTCTAATTGTTTGTTGTCTACCAAATTTTCATTTAAAAATTTCTAAGGTCTGACCTAACATAATATGGGTACCAATTTGGGAAATTCTTAAATGTATCATTTCGCGTTGCTATAATTTGCACCTATACATTACTATAACACTAAAACATCATTACTAACCTAAATCATCGTCAACGCAAGGGGTTTGTGGATATTGACCTTGCAAACGACCCGGTTGTTTTAGTTGTGGCTGTGAATGTGGATGATTTTGAGATTGTTGGTGCTGTTGTTGTAATGCTAACTGTTGAGTAACGATACTATTTGAAATACAATCGGACAAAATATTGTTTAGCAAATTCACCATTGGGTCAAATTTTCCAAGAGTTCGCTGTTTTTGAATTTGTTGTTGCTGTTGTGTTGTCACAAGACCTGAAATTACTACAACATTATTGGAATTCATAATACATATTTATTATATTACCGTTCGGTTGATCCAAAAATTGAGAATTTATTCGATTGTTTTCTAGCAACGTAACTACACGTAAATGATCACTTAATGTGTTGTTTCCGGAAGTGCTAGTATGCCCGTTTATTAAAAATTGCTGCTTAAAAAAATGTATTATTAAAGAATTTGTTTTTTGAAAATATTCGAATACGGAAAAGTTTACTTGATGCATTTGCTGCTGTTGGTTTTTATGAAAATCAAAGAATTTTGACATATTCGCATCAAACATATTGTTGCTCATTAAATGTTCGGCTGGATGCCCCATCTGATGCTGTGTTTGGGGTTGTGGCTGTAACAAAGCTACCTGGGGTAATTGGCTTAGATCCGAGCTGCCATGACAATGACCACCCAATGCCGGAAAATCTAAAATAAAAGCAATACAACAAAATAAATGAAATAAAAGTAACATTTTCTTAAATGAATCGTTTTCAGCACATCATACATAATGCAAATTTTCGACAGTTTAAATTAATAGCTTTCTCCATTTTCACAGAGTTTACGGAATTTTTGTATCGTGATCACAATGCAATAAATATGATTTTCTTTTAGCACAAATATTGCAAGTATTTTAACATTCGTGAAATCAATTGCTTTACGATGAAATTTAAACGCTGCATTCCTTGGCAAAATTAAGATCTTTTCAAATAATAAAATTATGTTATTATGGAGAAGTGCGAAAAATACAAATACAGATAAATACAATTTATTACATGAATGAATGTAAATACATACATATAGTTGTTTGTTTTGACTGATTCATTATCACCCAGGCCAAACCGTTTAACGTAAAATCATGATACTTCGCTAATACGGGATGTTTTGAAATTCGGGGTCTAAAGAGGCAAACCATGGGTTAAGGTGTATGAAGAAACGTGATTTAATAAGTCTTTTGATTTCAAATTTAGTGAAAATACTACAAATTAAAATAATTTGACCCGTATTTCGAAAATCAGAATTTATACGGGAAGGCTACAAAAGGCTAAGTATACGGGAAGGCTACAAAAAAAAATTATCCGATGGGCCTACTGACTTGAAAACTAGTGAAATTTGTATAGAGAAATATGATTTAATGCAAGAATGATAAAATAAAGATTACATCCGGCTGATGACGTCACTGGTGAAAATTTATAAGGTGACCATTTTAGAGTGTAATACTTAATTTTTTTTATATGTGCGTATTAGAGTGGAATTAGTGTTGTATGGAGATTCTTAATAATGGGTTTCGATGCTCCGCACCCTCTTATTTTATGCGGTTTGGTGAAAAAGTGCATGAGCCAAAAAAATTTGGGGCTAGGGTGGGGCTAAATGGCATCGCATCGAGGTCAAAAATTAAAAAAAAAGCTGGGAAATTCGACAAATTGCTCCACAGCTGGTCAGAAGTTGCTCTTAGAGGGTTAAATTCTATGACCGACCCCTCTAGTTGTTCTTACTGAACATTTCTTTCAAACATACTCATCCCATATCTCCAACGCTTAATGGGGCTCCCATACAAAATGGTCGTTTTTATAAAATGGGCTCCCATTGCTCCCAGGTTGCCCCCAGATGTATCAAATGTATGACCGACACCCATTTATTTTCTCTTCCAAATATTTCTTCCAAACATACCTACCCGCTAACTCCAAGTCTTAAGGGGGCTGCCATACAAAACTGGCCATTTTCTATGCCATGGGCTCCCCCCCACTTGCAAATGTAGTCCAAATACAATATTTTGTTTGTTGTTTTACAGTAAAAAAACTGGAACAAAAGCAGTAGAGCGAACCCTCATGAAAACAAACGGAATGTTTTTTACACGATATGGGTATCAAACGAAAGGTCTTTCTCATACCTTTCTGTTGATGTGTAACATTAGATATGTAATACGAGTATTTCAAAAACAATGAAAACATTTTTACTCTATGCAATTTTATATTTTTTTATGTACTGAGTTTATGTGAATTGCCAACAATTCACAAATTTGAAAACAATAAATAAATTGGCAGAACCGTTACTTAATTGCGATTTCTTCTTTTAGATCTTATATACTTACTATATATTACAATAAATATTTCAGTAAAACTATTTCAACTGAATGAATTTTGTAAAAAAATTTAGCAAAATCCAAGCAGATTAAGGTTTTAGTTTAAGTGGAAAGAGCTTTTTGTTGAACACATACCTTGTGATCACATTGATCAATGAGGTTTAATTTGGTGCAATCACAATCCACGGAAACATACTCAACTTCGTCCAAATATTAGACGCCTTTTATACAGATGCCATAAAAACGGCGATGAATTGAATAAAAGCAGT
Source organism: Melieria omissa (assembly GCA_963971225.1). NCBI lineage: Eukaryota > Metazoa > Arthropoda > Insecta > Diptera > Ulidiidae > Melieria > Melieria omissa. The sequence goes on from OZ020267.1 coordinate 118,447,329, forward strand.
GCGAGCAGAACGATTATTTTCATTCATTTCAATTTTTAAACTTTTGTTTGGTTTTGCTCAAATTTAAGGGATGTTTTTCTAGTGTGTGTTCAGAGTGTTCAGTTGAAAAAAAAGCGTTTTTCATAGAAAGCTTTGTGATCAGCCCTGCGCTAAACTCCTTTCAAAACTTGTTAAATGGTTTAGCATGTTTTATTTCCAACAATTGTATGTTAATAAACAGATTTTTTGTTCATTGAACTTGTTTAAGCTCATTAAACATATTTAAGTCGTCAGTTTGAACGCGATATAAATAAACAAAACCAGTTCGAAAACCTGTTTATTAAACATGTTAAACCATTTAACAAAATCTAAAACCAGTTCGACGCAAGGTTGTATCCGAACGCTATCTATGAAAACGCATTTTTACCAACGAAACACAACCCTTAAAATTTATAAGTCATTTCGTCAAAACAAAACGTTTCACAGATGTATAACTAAACTTAATTAAAGCAATGTGGACGGTCGTGTTCAACAAAAAACTCTTTTCACTCAAACTACTTTGTGCTATAACTACATAACTTAGTGGTATTAATAAGTTTTGGTATTTACCATTAAACGCGGAATTGCTGGGATATCCATCGATGCCTGTTTCGTACCCATTGAGAAGACGTTCGGGACCGGAAATTAGACAAGTGTAAACTATATAAGTAATTGACAAAAAAGTAAAAGTCTAGATTTAAACACAAGAAACATCTACTACGCTTTTTAACTCTTAACTTTGCTCACAAAATTGAATTCTGTTTTCTGGAGGTGAATACCAATGTGAGCTAATTAGAAAGACTATCAAAGGTAATAAAATAACAAATAACACATACTTGAAGCTATTGAAGTGAGATTTCCATTAATCACACTCTCAAAATGAGAAAATGGGGGTCAATTGCAGTCTTAAAGGATTCCTACATTAGGTTGAAATTTAATTTCTTGATAACAGGCCAACTTGAGGCAAAAATGCTTACACCGGGTGGGCCATCTAGTGGCCTGGTTTCGGGCTGTAGCTCACGGATTGCTTGGATGAATTTGGCATTAAGTGCTAGAATCGTTTTTGGATTGTTGACATAACTTCGGTCCTTCACGAGTCGCCGCAAAAAAGGTCAAATCGCAGCTCCGAGGCGGCCAATAGACATCGCCTAGACGGCTGATAACACAAGAAACAAAGTACTCACTTTGGAAATACGTTTTTAATATTTCCCAATGTTATTCAAGCGTAAAGCAACTTATTTCGTTCTGCGAAGGTATGATACTGACTTTCTCTCAAGATTTTGAGCGGGAAAAAGCTGTCAGTGTCAAAATAACCTATGATTTAAAAATAAACCACTTGATGGCCCACCCGGTATTTCCGGTTATGTTAAATGTTTTGTTTTTTAACAGGCCTTTTATTTTTTCCAAATTTGTTTCCTGACATCTTCCTACTTCATCTGTACAACGGATCGCAATATGAGAGTACAAATTTTTATATGTATATAAATCGTAATTTTAAGTTGAATAAAAAACTGAATTTGTATGCACTTACAAATTAAAGCTTTGTTCAATTGTTTGTTTGGTTTTAAAACATGTTTGCAAGTGTGTAGCCAATTGTGCACAAATTTTTTCATACTTGAAAAATTTTCATCGAGCGAGGACGCATCGTTCAAATAAATAATGGCAGTCGATAATTCGGATTTTTGGAAAGATGTTATAGAAATTTTCTTCATTGCGATCTGCACTCTATGAAAATTCAGCTTGAACTGATGTGTGCACACTTGTTGTGAAGTGTATGCCAAAACGAATTTCAAGTTTGCACACCAAGTGTGCGCACATGTTGTACCATATATACCCTGCTTTAGGAACACAATACATCGCCAAAGTTTGCCGGGTTGAGTTTAGGAACATGTTACTTTGTTTGAATACCAAACAACAGCTGTTTTGGAAATGCCTCTGTCTATATTGTACTATAAAGATATACATATTTATTAAAACTAAATCATACCTTTCAACAAATCTGGCAAATGTGAGGATATTGCACTGTTGGCTTGATTTTGGCGACTTTCAATACCAACATTGTTCTTTGATAACAGTGATTGCTGGAACGAAGTCGCCGAGGAGAAAAAACTGTTGTTATCATCAAACAAATTTATTTTGGAAAACGCAACTATAAGAAAAAAATTACAAAAATATTAATATTCCTTTATTAAGATTAAATTTTACCTCTAGCATCTTTCAATTCACTGTCACTACTGACAAGCAATTTCATGTCTGCAGATTTTGAAGCAATTTCTTCGCTGCGATCGTTGCTATTGTCTTCTGCGAAATTGAGTCCTGTTTCGTTCTGGTCAGTATTACTATGCGTTGCAGATATTGTAGTAAATTCACTGTTGCCATTGTTAGTATTTTCTTGACTGTAGCTATCAGTATCATTCAACTGCTGAGAACTGAGATTGCAACTAAGTAAGTTTAGAGTATCGGCCCCGGCCTTATCACTCTTGATCGCTAACTTCTCTGAGCTTGAATTACAGTCCGGAAAGCTTCCTGGAGAACTTTTGCCACTGGCACTTTCACTAAGCGATAATAAATCGCTAGTGTTGGTACTACTGTTGCTATTATTACTGCTCCCACTTCTATTGCTGCTAGAGCTAAATGAGCGCTGATCTTCGATTTTATTAACACCACTTTTCTCGCACTGTCCTTTGCTTATTGAAGTAGTGTCGGTATTATTATTGCTTACAGCGCTTATGTCTCCTTTGAATTCATCGACTTGTTTTTCTAAGCCTTCAATAAATTTGACTTCTTCATCAGCACTAATAGTACGTTTTTCTTTTGATTCCGGATGTTGCTCGTCATTATGATGAAGATCTCTGCTCCGATTTGATAAAGCTTTTTCCTTTACTTTTTCATTTTTTAATTTGCCACCATTACCGTTGTTTACATTAGTACTTATGCTACTCGGCTGTGACGTTACGAATACTGTTGCTGCTTCCCCTGGCAATATCATCGGTACCTCTTTCAGGACGTTACCATGTGAATTATTTTCTTTACTCGTGGTATTCGCAGAATTATTAGTACTGTTAAAGCTGCTGCTGTTTTTATTTTTAGTCCTTGAACTCTTGTCATTTTTCGATTTTTCCGGTTTGGATTTTTCCTTCTTAGTTTTACCACTAGTACTTGATTCTTTTGGATTTACAGGAGACACCGATAAACTAGGCCATGCTTCTTTTTGCTGGACACCTGCTGACAATATAGCTGCAGTTGTAACGGTCCCATTAGGCGCTCCTGCTGACACTGATGACGAAGATGGTACTGAAGACGAGATCGCTGATGGCAAAATCAAGGCTACATTTTGTTTAATGTTCAAAACTTAACTAATTCACTACAGATATAATAAGAAACCTTACCACTATTTCCCAAAGTTGTAGCGATTGTACCGCTATTTGAATGCCCTATTCCACCAACAGAACTTGCACCAGAAATTGCTATTAACGTATCATGCAAACGTTTCTCATACTCTTGATGTTTGCCTTGATGCATTTCCTAAAAAAATTCATGACAATGATAAAATTTAATGTAATTTTTGTGTTATGAAATGCAATCCGTACCTCTTTCGTAAAGCTCGCCTCTGGATCGCCCAATTCGTGTAAATACATGCAATCGCCTTTTGGACATTGTTGATTCTTCATGAAGTGGCTGCAGTATTTGGTCGTTCCCAAACTTGTCTTTATGAGCCTACCATCTATCATTACATTATTCACACTTTGTATTGCTCGCAATGCGTCATTATTATGCACGTAAGTAACATATGCAGATGCCGATGGTCCCTTTAAATAAAGGAAAAATTTAATTCAGATTTTGCATCACATATTTATTTAAATGTACATCTATAGAAGATGGCCGTGGCTCAGCTGGTTCGTACGTTAGACTGTCCGATTGAGGCAACACTCGACCCAAGGTTCGAGCATCCATTCTACGCTGAGTGCCCCCAGCAGGAAATGCTTTTTTAAAGAAAAGTTATAGCGTATGAAAAATCGCCCAACTCACTGTACCAATTCAAAATAAAACCGTAAGATCCTTATATTCGCGTACATTTACACGCACAACTCTGATATTTACGAAAAACTAAGCTTTACAGCCCTATTCTGGCGAAAGTCTGACAATTGAATTTCTATTCAGCGCTTGTTAGATTTTTGATCGGAAATTTTAATTAGCCTATTCCTTCGCAAATCTGACAAGCGGGAAGCTTAAAATTTCACCACAGCGCACAGTGATTTGTTCCATAGACAACATTCGAAATTTATAGTCTCAGAATTTAACGATTTTGATGTCATTTGAAAGGTAAAACTCCAAATAAAAAAATACGAAAAAATCTGTGCAAAAAATTAATTAGTGTCTGTGCAAAAACGGCTCATCGTCAAAACTTTTTTCGCAAAAAAATTTCAAAACATGTTTTCCAAAAAGTTGCTAAAACTTTCAATATAGATTAAGAAATGATGTGGCCATTTTCGCCGTTAATGTTTTCTCAAAATTTGCAAGGCTGAGGCTTTTACTTGTAATTCAAAATATTTTTCTAAATTAAAAATCCGAAAATTGGCAAAACTTGGAGAAAATTATCTAAAAGGTATGGGGCATTCCACCTCAAGTGTTCCCACCTCAAAAACGAAACATTTTTTATTTAAAATTGTAAGCCCGAAGATTTGTTGATAATGGAAAGCAAAGAACACGTATCCTTATGTATTTTTTCCGTACTTTCCAAAAAAAAATATATAAACAATTTTCCATGAAATTTAATAACATTTTTTAAATTTAAACTTTGTTAATAAAATTTTTTTAACAAGAGCCTGTTCGGATTTTTTTCAAACTTACCTTATAATACGGTTCATTCCCTCCCCTACAAAAAAGTATATATACAGCCCTGTTCCAGAATCCGAATCGGATCGGAAATGGATTTGATTCCGACCGTCGGTGTTCTACATTCCGATTATCGGAAATATTTTCCGATGCAACCCTGTTCTCAAATCCGATTAAGTTCGAACTAATTTGAATCGGAAATTTGGTGTTCTGCATTCCGATTATCGGAAATTTTTGTCGAAAATAATCCGCTGAACAAAAAGCTGGTGGAATTGAAATCGGAAAGCAGCAAAACGAAAACAAATAACGAAAATGTAAGCAAATAAATGAAACATCGTGTTAAATAAAACTAATAAATTCATTTTTAATCACGGGAAAGCATAAGACTGCTGACCAGAGCAAAATGGTCTTGGATTTTATGGAGGAGAATGCGGACACCGCGAAAGGTTTCTTTAAAGGCGACAAAGTCGATTTTGAAAATAAACGGAAGCATTTAACGCAGTCGCTGAACGGGCAAGGACTACCAACAAAAAGTGTAACGGGATGAAAAAAGGTGAGAAGTAAATTAAATCAATTAATTTTATAAAATTTTCTTCAATCATAGAGTTGAGTTGATTGGAAAAGTGAAGTAAGAAGGAAGCTAGCGCATAATAGAAGAGAAGCTTTAGTGACCGGCGGTGGACCTTTTAAGAAGCACACACTTTCCGAAATGGAAAAGGCGGTTGCCTTTTCTACCGATCGTTGAAAGCCTCCTTCGGCAAGAAATTGCAAAGCCGTAGCCAATTTCAATTCTGGCGGAATGGAGCATTGCCGAAGGAAAGGTTTCACTTCGGTCAAGATCATGTTGAATGCTGCTTTGTTTAGGCGGTACTTAGTAATAAACCTTAAATAGGAAATTTTGAACATAACTGAAATGACTTGTACTAGTTACGACGAATCTGGCAATTCCATGGGATTGCTGTGGTCTCGCAAAATTCTGCGCTTTTTCAACGGCGGACTGCTCGTTCTCAAGCAATACTGCCAATAAAATAACCCAACTCATTAAATAAAATAAAAAATCTTACAAAATTTTACAATTGCCTTTTTCATTTGAACATTAAAAGCAAACAGCTGATTGAAGCTTTGTTTAATTTGCTAACAATCGGATTCGAAATAAACTTCGAATGTGACAATTCCGCTCGGATTGCAGAACACCTCTTCAAATCGGAATCGGATTTCATTCCGATTCAAATCCGATTCCGACTCGGATTCTGGAACAGGGCTGATAGTATTTTATGGGCAAAGTTGAATTTCTTCTCTTTTTGAGGCTCCAAACCCAAAGTGTCTACCGCGCGCGACACAAGTAAAATGTACCACGGCTGAGTCGCGCATCGGGCGCGGTAAACGCGTTGGGTTTGGTGCTTCAAAAAAACAAGAAACTCAACTTTGCCCATAAAATACCATATACACTTTTGTAGGGGAGGAAATGAACTGTATTATAGCTAACTCTGAAAAAAATCCCAACAGGCTCTTGTTGAAAAAATGTTATGAACAAAGTTTAAATAAAAAAAATGTTATTAAATTTCATAAAAAATTTATATACTTTTTTTTTGGAAAGTACGGAAAAAATACTGAAAGATACGTGCATGTTGTTTTTTCGTTAGCAACAGCTTTTTGGACTGAGAATTTAATTAAAATCGACGTCCGAAATAAAGGGCGAAAATTCAAGCCCCTGTATCACTGCAACCCGTGCATAAATCCGCCCCTCCTTTTCCACAATCAATGTACTCTGATAGTACAACAACTCTACCAAATATCATCAAAATCGGAAATGTTTCGTTTTTGAAGTGGGAACACTTGAGGTGGGTGGAATGCCCCGTATGTGAAAGTATCTTCCTGGATTTTTTTTACTTAAGAAGCGTTCTTTTTTTGTCGGATAACGTAATTCCATCCTTCGATATCTTCCGATCTCAGAAAATAAATCAATTTGAAAAGTGGTCTAAACACCTATTTTTCGACAAAATGTATTTTATTTATCCCTAAAAGTATGTAATCAGTATGAAAAATGAAAAATCTGCACAAATGCAAAACATACATCTATTATTATCGTTTTTATTGTAAAACCAGAGGGTCCTAAGACAATTTCTGTTACTCTTTGGAATTATCAATGTTGACGTTACCGATTAAATGTAAAATCTCTTAAAATTACGAAATTTGCAAATTTAAGTCTCAGGCATTACCAAACTACAACAGTTTAAGAAAAACAAAATAGAGATTTCAATTCAGCAGACCAGAATAACTAGTATCCCAAATTTTATGAAGAACGGACTACTTCTAATTTTATCCCGCGGTTGTATGGAGTCGAATCACTGTGCAGCGAGGTAACAAGTTATGTTTGTTTTGGCTTCACTGTAAATAGCACATAAGTGAAAAGGAAGAAGAAACTGTGAAAATAAATTCAATTAATATGTCCACTAGGAAGTAAGTATTCCGTACAAATTCCACTGATTTGATTATTTAATATTATGTTGCCAGGTTTGAGAGAACTAAGCAAGGGCAGCTGAAATTTTGTCTGCAGTTTTTGAGGGACCATCCCGAGCTGCAAGGTGGGTAAAAACGCGAATGCACCGCGAATTGCCCAAAATTAATGGGAGCAGATGGCGGACCACCTCAACACTATAAGGGAGCCAACGCGTACCTTAGCTTCCCACACACTTCTGGAAACGAGATATAAAAACAAGGTGGAATTTTAAGTGTCGAGCGACTCCAGCTGCAAAAGCAATTCCCAGCGAATTTGGAAAACGAAAATTTTTAACAAAAATGCATTGAAAAAGCATTTTGCATTCTGCATTTTGCGTGCAGAGGCCTCAACAGCCTTCTCCTCTTCATTTTTTTTTGCCAGAGCGAACGTGATAGAGCTTTTAAAAAATGGCGAGAATACGAAAATCTAACAACTGATAAAATCCATTCAATTGTCAGCATGGTGAGTTTTGTTAGGTTTGCCAGAATACGGCTGTTAGCCTTACAATCGGGCTTTTGTACCAGTTATATTGTGATGAATTTTTACAAATAATCAGCAAAACAACAATCATTATCGTATACTTAACCGTTAGAGTGCTAAGCGGCGCAAAACTGGCTTGAGAGTTTGTGTCGAAAAATTCGGAGAGGCCCAAAACTGGGTTGAGATGGAGTAGCAAAACAGGGAGTAGAAAGCGTTCCCGACTTATTTGCACTCGTTGTAAGAAAGGCCTACACGCTGTTTGTGCGGCAAAACATACTTGTCAACATATTTTTTTTTAATTTTTATTTCACAACACGAAAAAATGAAGAAAATAATTTTGAAATCTTGTGTTTTTTTTTATTTATGTAAAAAAAACATTTTTCTTAATAATAAAAAAAGAATTATGAAAATTAATTCATATTTGTCTGAATTTCTATTTGACACCATTATTTTTTCCTTTAAAATCATCAAAATAGGCATAGCACTTTTCGCACACATTTACAAAAATTGTTTAGCACTCAAACGGTTAAATACAAAAGCACGAAAAATAAATTCAATTACAAAATTCCTCTATTCATTTATTAAATGTTCACTTCTTAACATTCGCAGTTATATCCAACTTTTGCTTAGTTTTCAGTTATCAAACTGTTAATTACGAAATAAGTTGACAAGGGAATGGAAAACGATATTGTTTGTGGGTTTGTTCAGCAGGGAGTATGAAGCAAAACATTTATTGAGTTTTAACATCGCTATTTGCAATTGGGCATTGTCGTAATGTCGGCTGCAATTCCATTTCACTATTTCTTGCCTATAAGGAGTGCGTCGTTAAAAATTGTGACATCGAAAAACTAAAACATCACAGCCACCACTACTCCAATTTTTGAAAAGTTTGGTTTAATTGAATATGTCTTTTATGTAGATTTTAGAATTTATTAGAAAAAAAATCATAATAATGGAGTTTTCATGAGCAAAGACGAATGAAACGAAATTATTAGCAAAATTTCATGTCACATGTTTTAACGACGCACTCCTTATTCCTATAGTCGAAATGACAATCGTTAGTCGAAATTTCGACAAATAAGTACCACTCCCTTTGCCACTATGTCAAAAATCGTTGCCGTTGTGGTTTCTAAACGAGTGAATAAGTAGTTTTTCTTCAGTCATTTTGAAATTCGGCTTACTTTACGGGTGACAATTCGAACAGATTTTCTCTTTAACAGAAGATTCTTCATTCCTTTAGTAAATGATCACATAGTAATCATTACCTGAAATATATTTCACAAGATCATTCGAGGTGAAATACAATGTTTTACACAGAAAATTAAACCGACAGCAAAACATAAAAAGGCACACTGCCAGAAGATTTATAACTGAGACATGGTGCATCAAAAAGTGCAAAATTAAAACCTGAGTCCTCTTCTTAAATTATAATTTTATTTTAACTTATAGTATGAAATAATGGAAAAAATAACACTCTTCATTTTTAAAAGCATTATAAAGTGCCCTGGCACAATGCGGCCCTGATGAAATTTCGAAATAAGATAAACCAATTTCATCGTAAATTCAAAAAAATAACAAACTTGATTATTTAAAATTGTATAAAATACATAAATTTTTGCATAGAAATTACGTTCTAGGCTGTGACATAACTTAAATCCAACCCTCAAGCTTTTTGAAATTTTGTTAATTCGTAAAAATCCCGTTCCAGCATTCCCTCGCCCCTTTTTTCGGCAACGTAGCCGCCAGTACTTCAGTCGATACAGCTAATCTTTTTGCGAAGTTATTTAAGGGTGTATGCAAACAAAGTGGTAAACAACAAATTGCTGTCAAATCCATAACAAATCATGTTTATAACAGGAAGCAACAAAATCAAGTATTTCCAAGTCGTGAGGTCGAGACATATAAGCATTTTTGCGTATTTCGTTGGATTATAAACGATGGATCGCAGCTTTGATTTAAAACCTTCCATTAAGGGCTGCACATGACTTCTGGTAACTACAGATGACGCCTTAATCCATTTTGACTTGAGTTCTTCCTTATTTTTGACAACTCCATTCGTTTTTAGCAACTTCCTTTTCATTAGAGCCTAATATTTTTCAATTGGTCGAAGTTCAAGGCAGTTCGGAGGATTTTCATCTTGTGGCACAAACTTGACCGCATTCTGTTTGTACCGTTTAAAAGCCATTTCTCCATAGTGACAAGTTACTAGATTAGGCCAAAACAAGGTTTTCGTAAAGACGTATCAAAGATAAAAGTCGTCTCTCATTCTTTCACATAAACTTCTTGGTTTATTGTACCAGTAGACTCGAAAATTTTGCTTTTAAAATCGCATTTATAAATTGCTTGCCAGACCAAACATTTTTTCTAAACATATAAACAAACAAACATCTAAAACATATTACCACAATTGCTGGCTGCACGCTTGGTACGCTCTTAGTATACGTTTTTGGCGTAAGTCAGTTGAAAAGAAACAGTGAATACGCGGACGCGTTCCGCCAATAAAAACTAAAACAATTACATATAACATCCCTAACTATTATTATATTTTATACAATTTTTTGTAAATTAGAGTTTAAGAAATGTATAACAAACTGCAGTTTAGTTTAATAAAATCAGACGATTACTTTCTTTTGATGCCCTTAAAAATTATAAATTTTTTCTGCTTCACCTCTTAATAATCAGAAGAACCTAAATTTATTTTTCAGCAGGATAATGCTGCAATTCACAGTTCTAGAATAACAATGAGCTTTTTCAAGGATAAAAACTTTCACATTTTTGATTGGCCAGTTCGAAGTCCTGACTTAAATTACATCGAGTACCTTTGGGTTTTTGCTGGAGGTGTTCACGCAAAAGAACGACAGTTTTATTCAAAGATTGATTGATTGAAAAAGCGATTAAATATGTTAGGGCTTTCATACCGGCAAAACTCTTCAGAATATTATTTTATGTGTGCCTCAAATATCTTAAACCGTAATGGGAAATGGACAAATTAAAAAAAAAACTATTTCGAGTACCTTGAGCTAAGAAAACATTTTACTTTACGCAAATTTCTATTTTCTTATGCACTGATTTTATGCCAATTGCCACCTTGTGTCATTTTTATGAAAACAATAAATAAATCGGTAGAACAGTTAATTAATTGCGATTTCTTCTTTTAGTTCATATAGACTAAGTATATTTTAAAACAAATATTTTAATTTTAAATAAATCAATTTTTTAAGGAAAATGTAACAAAATCCAAGCAGATTTAGGTAAGTTTATGGGAATTTCCACCAGCGTATATAACAATTCAAGGATAAAACAAAAGAACTATAGGTACCTATACCTATAAAGTAATTAAGTACATAATTTTCTAAAGTAATATGGCCCACAATGAGTTAAAAGCTTGTGTCACACTCCTTTTAGGTTGTAAACATCAAAATACTGTTTTATATTTTACAAAATACTCTTATATAGCCACCCTATTTCAAAGTACGCGGACCATTGCAATATATTGACCACTTCGCTACATCCCACTGTTCGTCGAAACCTTATTTCGCATCAACTCATGAATACTCTTTGTGTGTTTTGCTAGTGTTACTAGCATCTTACCTGTACTCCTGCATACGTTGTGCTAGGGTTGATTACAACTTTATGAATTTTACCATATTTGCCAAAGTATTCATGTTTTTTCAAAATCTATTAAAAACAAAAACATTAAGTGTGAGAATATTTGCTCAAATTGCAATACTCACTTCGGCATCGGCAAGTCTAGGTGGCAGCCCAACAACGAATACCAAATTCTTTTGTACAACACGAACATTTGACAAATGTTTACGATTTTCAGTAATTTTTTGCTTACGCTGTTGATCACGCTGCCTCTTTTGTGATTTAAAGGCTAAGATCTAAATAACGTAATGTTAGATATCATCCGCACCATTTTGTATAATTTGATAGTCACCTCTTCTTGGGTTAATGGAGTAAAATCTGCCGGATTTTCAGGATATTCCTTTCGGCAAGCTGGGCAAAGCTCATTCTCATCCGTGCGAATTCTGTGCCAGCAGAACCTACAAATCTGATAAAAATTGTTACACTTAGCGTTCATTGCACATATATCTTGCTATGATAGCCAAACCTGATAGCCGCAAGTGCATGGATAGAAGTTAAGGTCGTCAACTTCCAACGGCTCCATGCACAATGGACACTCCACTACTTCATCGCCACTATTGTTTAAACCGTTCATGTTGAAAGATTTCTATCGCTATTGACTTCAATGTTCCAGAATGCCAATAATACCGTTGTAATCGAATTCTCTTGCAGCCTTTGTTCCGCGTTTAATTTAGATACCAGTAAAAAACTAGTCTGCTGAATAAAGGCCAGTTGAGCTTTTACGTTTTCAGCAAAGCCTTCCGGAAAATTTCCGCTCCGATGCAATCACATATAATAGTTTCTCAGAATTTCTGTTGAATAACAATTGTATATAATTTATTAATTTGATGAGTCAAGCAAATATCGAAATGAAGAGGAATTTTGATTGGTTTTTCAAAAAAGAAATTCAAAATATGACAAGAAATAAAAAAAACTCTTTCAAAAATTTTTTATACCCTTACACTCAGTGGAGAAGTATTTATATTTATCTGTTTGGAGACTTATACCCATATTCCAAATTTCTACCAGAGATACAGTTAAGTGCATCAGTTTGCCTCGACACTCAGTTTGTCCCTCACTCATTACAAGAAAATCATACTTTTGGTATGACAGTAAAGTTAAAAATTCTACAAATAATTCATTTGTTATAACTGCAAAATTTTTTTAATTAGTCGTTAGTAGAAAGCGGATTTGTATGCACTAAAAATTAAAAATATGCGTATATAATACGAAAATATGCATCAAAATTGGAAAAAATATGCTAATCAAATATGTATATGTATATTGTGAACACAAAGAATACAATACTAACGAAACATAACTCTATTCATAAGGAACGATACGCACTCTCCTTGTGCTCCTGTTGAAGCGCTCGATAAACGCTTCATACACAAAGAGCAATAAGCGCTCCTCTTTATTTTTCCTTTTTTATTTAAGAACAAAAACTGTTAATTTTGCAATGTTCAATATCTTTTCGTTTTATTACAATTAAAAAAAGTGTGTGTTTACAACTGTTTATGTATGACCCCACGTCAGATGTGCCAATGGTTTCACGAATGTACGTTATCTACAGAGAGAAAGGAAAAGGGGGAAAGGAAAACAATTTTGGCGCCATATACAGTTTGTCAAGAAAGTGTTTTGACAAAGGGAAATAGTTGCAATTTCTATCTTTCCTTTGAAAAAACTACGGCATTTTGGGATTGTTTTTGATTTTTTTATTGCATTTCAATAAATAAAGTGTTTTCAAACAAATAGTACCAATAGTAAGCAATTCCAAAAAATATCAACAACAAAGCAGTAACAAAAACCACGGGTATTCAAAAATTCACTTGTCAAGAAAGTGTTTTTACATATAACATTTTATAGGTAAAAGTAATCGAAAATGAGCAAATATTATACTATTAATATTTTGGTTGGACACTTTTGGCATCTATAACGGCTTGCAGTCTTCTTTTCATGGATAATACTAACACCTTTATATTATATTCGTGTGGTAGGGAGTGTTTGCTACAATCATACAGAAGTCAAAACCTAACTACATGTGATTTGTGTTTTGGGTCATTGTTCTAATAAAACTTGAATTTTGGTTTGTTATCAGCAATGAAGTAAGTAAGTAAGTATCAAATGGCATTTCGGAATCTGCAAATATTGTTCTGCGTCCATGGTATTTTCAATAAATGTTAACTTTCCTACCCCTTTACTTGAAATGCAACCCCCCACCATGACTGATAGTTTGCCAAACTTCACTGTTGGAATTATATTGCGATTTTCCAATGCTTTTAGAGGCTTCCGCCTTTATTGGGGCCGTCGCACTATGGCCCAACGGTCGGTAAAACGTTGCAAAAAAAAATTTCGTGAAAGCGTTCGATAAAATGAATACACGTATCTTATTGAAAATTTTCCAGCGATAACGAATATGTAACTTTCATTAAATTCAGATTAGTAGTTTGGGAGGTAGAGCCGCTCAAAGTTGACAATTTTTCCACATCGAGAAAAATGTGTATTTTTTGTTTTTTTTCCTATTTAAGATTGATTTGTATGTAAATGAAGCGACCAATCGGTAACTTCTTGGTTTTTTCTAAAAGATACGTTAATTGTTAATATAATAAAAATACAAAATGTTTATTTTGTTTTAAAAGTTGTTCGATCTACCGATTGGTCGAAAAGTCTATATTTCGACCCTTTTTTCAACTTTGATCGAAAATAAAAAAAAGACCAAAAAAGACCTCCGCGAAATTGAGGGAGGTTATTTGCTATTTAATTATTTACCTAACTTCAAAAACTCAGCTGCCGCTTTTTGCCGCTTTACTTTCTAGAGCAATAAAAGTGAAACAACTTCGGGTCGAAAACCACGTAATTATACGGAAAATCGCGCACATTTAGTACGGTCAAAAACCCATTTTGTGTGGCTGGCATCTATCTATATCAATATATGTAATGACGCTCAAACGGACTGGCCGACTTCATGAAATTTTCTTTATTGGATTCGTCTTGAGTCAGTTCAGGTTCGTGCGAAAAGAAAATTCCGGAAAATCTATTGGAACAGTCGGAAAACCCCTGTAATTTTTTACTGTGAATCCTGACAATTTTCAGACGATAACGTTGGAACTATAAGTCACACATCAATTAAATTCACTAGGAACTTACTATTTAGTCGTGTCCTTCGACAGAGGGAATGGGACGGGTATTAGACGAGGGGGCGTGGCACCACTCATACAAGCCAAATCTGAATTATGGAATATCTTCGAAATTGTACGGTGCACAGGATTGAAATTTAGTATTGTGTCTTCCCATAGATGAGTCATTCTACTGGTAAGATTTGATGGGCGTTGGACAAGGGGCGTGGCATATTTTTTGTGACCTAAATATTTTGCTGAATTATAAGTCGCACAGCAATGAAACTAAGTACGGACCTACCATTTATTCATATCTTTCGACAGCGGGAATGGTGCGGGTATTAAACAAGGGGGCGTGGAACCGCCCATTTAACTTAAATCTGGTTCAAGCGCAGTCGATTTCTTTACTAAATCTTAGCAGTCACGATTGCAGCCTCGATTGAGTTAATCAGAGAAAAAACTTACTCCTACGGTGCACAAAATTGTAGCACATGGAAAGGATTTAATAGAATACCAGTGCTTACCAAAAGGGGAATTGTCTGAAGAAGCTCAAGAATGCAAAAATAAGGACTACAAAAGGTATAGATGTATGGACACTTGCAAAATATCACGAGCTAGACAAAATGAAGACCTTTTCAATATGTTAGCAGTCTCTTCTGATCCAGTTATTTCATCTATGAGATCTGTAAGATCACAAAAAGAACTTACAGATACTTACAGCTTAGAAATGGTTTCATTATTAGACATTCCTTCCAGCGTAGATAGCAATTTTGAAAAACTCTAACTTTAAAAAAAATTTATTTTTGTAAAAAATTACGTATGAATCAATAAATTATATTAATTTATTAGAAAAAATACATTAAAAAAATATTTTTTAATGCAAACAAAAAAGTAATTTCATTGTAGTATGAAGATTTAGTAAATCTTAACTTTGGCAACAAATTTTAAAGCCCCCTGTTACTGTGGCACCCTGTTTTTATGTCCATTTAAAGCTTAGATATTACACTTTCAGATGCAGTTAAAATTTTTTAAATATCTTTATTGGTTCAGAAGTTATGATTTTTGCAACGAAAAATGGCAAACCGGGCCATAGTGCGTCGTTGTAGCACATCATAATTTTGGTTTCGTCAAATGTGACATCATACCAGAATTCATTTGGCTTGGAAATGTGAATCGTTGCAAAAGACAATCAACTTTCAATGTGCTGCACTGAAGGCAAAAGTTTTTTTCTAGCAATTCTTGAAGTGTACTTGTGTTTTTTTAAGGCTTGTCTTATTGCTTCGTGGGACATATCAACACCACACACTTGCTTAAGCTCACGTGCCAGTTTAGTAGTAGCCAGTAGTTTTATAATTAAAAACCGTTCTGCCCTTTCGGATAATACTTCCATATACTATTGTTACGAATTTACTTTCACAGGTTCGTTTGGATTGGTTTTGAAAATAAAACAACTTCAGTTATCCAGCGCAACGTAGTCAAAACTAACAATCGCTTTATTTACAAATTTGCACTTGTTCTACTTTACACTACTACTATTGCATGTTTCCCCATTGCTTGCTCAACACAGACTCGACTCCTTGCGCTGCCACTGCTGCTTTTATACCAGTTTTCTTATCGCGCCGAAGTTTCTTGCAACTTCTAATTGGAAAGCGCTCGACCATTCTCGCACAGCCCATTTCTTCGAGAACCATCCTTGCCATATCGGACTATACCAAGCGAATTTATAACAGTTTTGCTGTACTTCACAGTGCATGCCTAAAAGTATGCTTGGAAAACATTCGTGCGGAGAAAAGCACTCCTGTACAGTGCGGCACAGAATTTCTCATCGTATCACTATTAACTCCCGAACATTTTGTCCAATGTGATGGTTGTAATAAACCAACTGAGCTACTTCAAATGCCGTCCTTTTTCCAGGCATTTCAAGTTTATTTGTATCTGATCACAACTACTGTACCGACTACCTAATCGTAAAATAACATTTAAAGGAATCATTTAGTTTTATGCATCTGAATTCTCCCCTAACCCAGGGTGTAAAGTGGACCATGCCCATTGGGTGATGCAGCCAGAGGGTATACCGACTGTACTCTCACTATACCTTCCTGATATCGGGCCACCATTGGAACTACAATGGCTTTGTATGCTGGCTATGCCATGGTCAACCCACCTAGAATCTTTGGTCGCCAACGCGGTGGGTTCGGGCAGGCGGCCGCATACTAACAACCCAATTCTGTACACTTGATAAATTCACCATATTGACTATTTGTCAAGTTTTTACTATTTGTCAAGAATTGGCATTCTATAACTAAATATAAAAGCTCTTTCCTTGATAAATTGACAAAAGTGTGAATGCTATTGACAAAAGCATACAAATTTAAATTTTGCCTATTGAAAATGGAAGAATTGTGCATGCTAACACTTTTAGCAGTTGAGGAGGATAAAAAGAAGAAATCAGAAGCAGAAGAAAACAAATAATTTGCCTTCGTTGAGCGAAGAATCATGTCTCAGAAAATTGTAAGCATTTTTAATAAAAATTTTAAAATATTTTCAAAAATTACTTTTCTGCCAATTTTTTATCTGTCTTATTTTTTTGACAATTTGACAGCTATGGCATATTCACCTTATGGTATAAACAGAATCAAATCGTCAGCCGATTTTTACGCACCGTGGAATGGTATGTGGAATTAAATGAGCTTTTTTACTTTATCTATGTTGCAAAGCTTTTGCTTGATAAAAATCTTGACAAAAAATTTGACAAGAATACACAATCAGGCTGTAAATATGCACACAAACAAAAAGGATAACGGCAAAAACAAGTGAGAGGTGGGCCCACCCATGATACAATTATAAAGGTAGTGTATTCCGGGAGAAAGGCAGAATGGCAATGCCTTATACAGAGTGTTGCTTATAATGATGGGGAAATTTTCACAAATAGGGGAACAATTCGTACTTTAAAATGCCCTGTAACTGATAACACAAGATAAGTTATGGACCCTTAGATGCACATATTGTGATTAAAAAATATATAACACACATATATTACTATTTGCCCACCATTCATGGCACAGCGTGCAGCTTGATTTCGGCATTTTTTGAAAGATCTAATTGAAACAAAATCTTTTTTCGTGTGCCTATCAATACATGTCCACGTAAGCAAACGAAAAAAAGCAACATTATTTTTCACTTCAAATTCAATAAGGCATCGAGCTGAAAGCTTTTGCGAGAACGCCTATCGGGAATACACTACCTTTAAAATTGTATCATGGGCCCACGTACCTACTCGCTCTGCGAGACTATACCGCAATACAGCTGGCAGGTGTGTCAGAGGATTCCCTCCGGATCACTGAAGTAGTCCTTCCAGTGGCGGAGGTTCATTCAGAAAGCAGTCGAGTGGCTAGTGATTTTGGCAGGGGAGGGGCATCGAAACGGGGCAAACCTCTGTTTGATACCTCTACCAGCGCAAGACCCACTTCGAATCAGGTGATCACGGTTTTAGCTCCGCCTACTGGTCCTTGAAGATTACATTCCAGACTGGTAGTTGGAACGAAACCTACAGGCCCGGCCATGTGTGCGGGTGTCGCTGCAGATGAGCGGAGCACGAGTAAAGCAGGGAGCGGTGTAAAATGGTACCTACGATACCTCAGGCATGGACGGAGCAAGGAGGAAGCGAGAAGTAGAGCGTAAGAACACAGGGGAGGACCCACGGCCACAGCGACTGCACCGACTCTCTCGAGGAGGATGCGATAACGAAACTAACGTCTCCAACGTCCGGAACTAAAAACGTGCACTCGGGCATCCCGTCCCATGACGGGCGCAACTTGCTCAGAACATCTGAGGCACTGCAGACTGGCTTCAGCAGGTAGGCCCGAAGCTGGAAGATTGGAAAGAAGTGGAGCTTCATGTGTGCCTTGGATATGCTATCCCAAGAAACACCACGTCATACTATTCCTTCTTAGGAACGCGGGAAAAGAACCCAGCAAGCTATTTTAAAATGCTGGGATTTTCATTGACGTCCAAAAAGGGGGGGCAAGGGCGTGCTGACGAGAAATCCTTTGACGAGAAATCCCTCAACCGCAACGATCTCAACTTCAGATATGGGAGCATCCCAAGTCATGTCCCCAAATGTGGAGGCCCGAACAGTGAGGTAGTGCCTCCCACGGTACCAGCTGAAGTCGGGAACTCAACGACTGAAGTAGGCAACACAAGCGCTTCGAGATCTGCCGAACCCGAGACCTCACCGGACTACGAAAAGGTGTTCCCAAGATTGCCTTGAGGAGATCAACTTTAAAGCGCTGGGATTTCAAGGCAATACAAACGAGGAAGAGGAGCAGCTGTCGGACGAAATACTGTTGGAGATGGATTTCGAGGCCTCCCCTAAACTCCAGCATTTGAGCTATGAAGGTTGTACAAATCAACCTTCATCACGCGAAATCAACTTTCCTCACGAGAAGGCGTGACGTAAAGCGCTCGCTAAGAGTGGAAAAGACAATAAAATGGCACTCAAACTTTCGGCTGGTAGCTACACGCGCAAAGAACAGCAAAGGGCTCTCGCTCTTCTAAGTGCACATTTCCCCGGGGCCGTCCGTCAGAAAACACCGGGTACCATCAGAATGGGTTGGAAGCTGGCGTATAGAGTCATCCCTCAGGAAAAAAATGATTGCACCCTGAACACCTTTCAACCCTTCAATTCCACAGGCCAAGACGGGATCATCCCTACCAGTTACATTGGAAAAGAAGCCGTGGGGTGTTGTATTTGACACAAACAAAAGTCATATCAACCGGTTTATTGGTTTAGAAATTACTATCGAAAACGTGAAAAAAGTCAGGATAAATCCGGAAAACTGACACGCCCATTTTTTGTGAAAACGGAAACTAAGTTTTAAAAACGTTTCGCGGATTTGAAATCAGCGGTCCCTAATTACCTGATGCCAAAATCAGAAAAGCCATTTTGCTGTTGATCAGTGTAATTAGTTTGGGATTTTTGTTTTTGTTTACGTTGCTTCATAACTTTCATTAAGGCAACGAAAAAAAAATTTCTTTCATAAAAGCAATGTAAAAAAAATTGTCCTTCAAATATTAGTTATCGGCAACGTGAAGAAAAAAAATCATAAATAAAAGTTATGAAGCAACGTAAAAAAATTTCTCAAAATAATAATTATCGGTAACGTAAATAAAAAAGTCATAAACAAAAGGAAGCAACGTAAACAAACAAAATCCCCAAATAATAATTATCGAGAATGAAAAAAATATTTATTTCTCATAACAGTTATAATGCAACGTAAAAATTAATAGTCGCAGATAATAATTATAATCAACAAATCAAATTTATGTTGCATTGTAATAGTTACATTGCAGTTAATTTCTTAAAAAACTCATAATAATTAAATAACTGACAAAAACTTTCGCCAAAATAAAAAGACGATTCTACTGGGTAGGATGCCAGGAGTCTGTAGCCGATTGGATTAAGAGCTGTGATCGATGTTCGGCTGCGAAAGGGCCGACAAGAAGATCTCGAGGCCGCATGCAGCAGTACAACGTGGAAGCGCCCTTTGAGCGAATTGCCATGGACATCGCCGGCCCATTTCCAATTAGCACTCAAGGCAACAAATGTGTGCTGGTGGTAATGGACTCCTGGGTTTTTCATTTCGAACCGAAAACTTTGGCAGCCCTGCGTTCGACAACCGCAGCTGTCATCTGTCGTTGCATTGTGTTCATATTGTAGTTTAGTGTTTGCCATCTATGAAAATGGACCGATTTAGCATGGCTCAACGTGTAAACATAGTGAAAATTCACTATAAAAATGGTGAAAATTTGAGCACCACTTTTCGCGCACTAAGGAAGGATTTCGGACGTCACGGAAGGCCTGTTTTGTCAACAATTTCGGATTTATTGGCGCAATTCGAACGAACTGGTTCTGTACAAGATGTACAGAGGCCAATAGGTAATCGCCCTGCTCGTTCGGCGGAAAATATTGCTGCTGTAGCTGCCAGTGTTGAAGATGACCCGAATTTATCGCTTCCCCGGCGTTTACAACACCACCTCAATTTGGCGTATTTTGCATTTGGATTTGCATCTTCATCCATATAAAGTTCAGTTGGTGCAGAAATTGGAGCCGGGAGATAACAGAATGCGTCGTAACTACGCCGAATGGGTGCTTGAAAAACAGTCCGAAAATCCAAATTTTTCGCACAAAATAGAGTCCTTCCTAGAGTCGCTGTTTGGTGGTGTCATAGGGCCATATTTCTTCGAAAATTACGAAGGACAGACCGTTACTGTCAATTCTGAACGTTATGGCCGTATGATAACCGAGTATTTCTGGCTAGCGATCGAAGATATGGATGTGGAGGAGATAAAGTTTCAACAGGATGGCGCTACATGCCACTCAACACGACCGATTTCGCGTTTTGGTGATGCCAATTGGCCGTCAAGATCGTGCGATCTGAACCCTTTGGACTTTTTTTCTTTGGGGCTACGCGAAAGACCAAGTCTATGCAGACAATCCGCAGACTCTGGACCATTTGAGGGACAAAATACATGCAGTTTTTGGCGCCTTACAGCCTGCTATATGTAAAAAAGTCATCGAAAATTACCTAAAAAGAATCGAGGTGTGCCAGGCTACTCGTGGCGGTCATTTGACTGACGTCATAGTCCATTACTAATGGCACAAACCAAATATTATTTTGATAATAAAGTTTCATAAAAATTCAAATTTTAATTGATTTTTTTTCTTTATTTACTTTTTCGGCTCATGATGAAAAACCCTGTATTTTAGCAAATGACCCGAAGTGTATCCTACTCCTAACCAAAAGGCCACCACGGTCGCGGAAATGCTGGTAAACAACTGGGTGGCCAGATTTGGAGTTGCACTCGGATCAAGGCCGGAATTTCGAGTCTGCGGTATTCAAGGAAGTGTGTGAGCTACTAGGAATAAGTAAAACTCGAACCTGTCCTTTGCACCCTCAGTCCGACGGCATGGTGGAACGATTTATTCAGACATTGGAAGAATGTCTGCGGAAAGTGGTAGGCGGAAATCAAAAGGATTGGGACACGCATATCCCACTGTTCCTGATGGTGTGTAGGTCAGCAATACGATATCACTCACTCCAGCCCGAGCAGTGTTTGGCACGGAGCTGAGGTTGCCTGCTGACTTGAAGTTTGGAGTGGTCAGCACGACGAAAGGCGCTAGGACTCACTACGTGGTCAATAAGCGGTCGGAACTGGAAGAAATCCATCAGTTTATAAGAAGCCGTACCCAACTGGTCAGCGATAAGATGAAAGCCAGATATGATCCAACAGCTCTATGGGCTAACACAGCAGAATTCCAAGAAGGCGATCTGGTAATGCTCTACAACCCGCAGCGGAGGAAAGATTTGTCTCCAAAACTTCAAACTTCATGGGAAGGAGCGTACAAAGTCGTGACCAGGATTAATGACGTGGTGTACAGGGTTCGACGATGCTGCAATAGAAACGCTAGGCTGAAAGTAGTCCATTTGGAGCGCCGGGCGTCTTACTGCGGCGGAGCCTCGGCACTTGTTCGGGACGAACAAGTCCTAGTGGTGGGCAATGTAACGATGAGGCACTCTGTCGCTGTGCTATGCATGAATGCTCTCACGGGCACGCACTTTAGAGTACGGCCAGCATGCTATAATTTCGATATGGCAAGGATGGCTCGAAATAGGCCAATTGAATTTGCGAGAACGATCGAGAGATATTCCAACAGCCGGGTGCAGCGCAGAGGGACAGTCTTATTTGAACTAGCAAAGTAGTAGCAAGTGTAAAGACAAGCAAGGTGCTAAAAAATTTTTAAATAAAGTGATTGTTAGTTTTTGACTGCGTTTGCGCTGAATAATTGAAGTGATTTTATTTTCAAACACAATCCAGAGAGACGAAAATCTATAGAAAGAACTCATTTTCGTAACAATATGTACATCAAAACTATCAAAATTAGCACACAGCACATTCTATTTGAATGACACATATCTACATACGTACAAAAGAAATAAATTGTATTTTAAATAAAAGCGCTCATCAACACAAATGTCAATTTTGTCAAATGTAAGCCAATATTTTTCATTGCCCAGTGGTTTTTCAGATGTTTGTATTCAACAAATTAAATTCAAAAATTAAAATTAAAATAAAGATGTAATTATTGATTAACCTACTTTTATAAAATTCTCGTTGCTTGCTGCTGCTGCTTGGGTACGGATAATTTGTACGAATTTGTACTAATTGATACAAATTTTTACGGGACGCTGATGTGTATGCCAAATCTCTTGCAACGAGAGAGGACCTAAGAGCGTAAAGTAACGGAGAAATTGTTGCTAGTAACGTTTAGCCATTGATCGGCTATCATATGATCGCCTAGAAAGATAAAGAATTTTTGCCAACATTTGGATGCAAACCAGCAAAGAAATTGTGCATTCGTGAGTCTATTGAACCACAACCGTTTTGCTCATCTTTACTTGCTACAGCTAAAAGGGAAGAATCACAGATTGATCCCAACAAACCATTTTCCTATTGCATTAAATGTCTTAAGGCAGGTTCTCACCTTGTGGATCCGAAAAAGAGCATTTTTTTAGGAATTTTTTTTGAGAAAACGGTTACAGATACAACGCTGAAAATTGTTTCTGGATATGAACACACATTTATTTAGAGAATACAATTTTTAAAATTGAATGAATCAAAAAAAGGGGGAGGGGGCGTCCATCAGTGGCGGCATGTCGGCGAGGAGGTGTCCCGCTACCGGAAGTGATTCCGTCAAAACCCGTGATCGGAAACACAAAAATCGAACACATTCTTAATGTTTACCGTATTATCTATTGAATGAACTACGATCATGAAAAAAAAATCGAAATTAAAAAAGTTATGAGGTTTTGAAAAAAAAATTACGATTTTCGCATTTTTTTGTTAACTAATTATTTTTTTAAATAAACAATTTTCAATATTTTTTGGCTGATCGTAGTTCGTTTATTAGAAAAAACCCTAAGGAACATTTGGAAAAAATTTGGTGACGATTGGTTCATTCCAACGCCTTCAATCACTTCCGTAAGGTCCGAAAATGTGGTTCTGAGAAAAACGCGTTTAAAGTTTAAAGCGCGCTTGGCCGGTGCTCCACACTGCTCTATGTAACGGCCTGTAACTTTTGTAATTTTTCAGATTTTGATCTGAAATTTCTGGAGCACATTTTTTAAACATATATCTACACAATAAGGTTTTTTTTTTTCCACAAGGTGAGAACCTGCCTTAAGGGGGTGTTCTGTAGTAAAATTTTCAAAAAACCGATTTTTTTTTGCATTTTTCAACAGGTAATGTTGTGATCTATCGTATAAAAAAAGGTCTTTGATGAATTCGGACGGGAAAGTCATTTGTAAAGGAGGTTTCGTCACGCGCTCCGCCGAATTTCCACAGAACAAAAAACTTTAAACGCGTTTTTCCCGAAACCATGTTTTTCAAACTGGATCACACGATTACAAATGATTGAGTAGACGGATTTTGTTTCTAAAAGTTGTCGCTATCGTCCGACTATCGTTTTTTTCGATTTTGTTATTAGTTAGTGTTAAATAAATTTTTTTCATTTGAAAAAATGGGAAAAAAAATTTTTTACTTTCAAGTCGCGCCATTTTGAGAATTTTGATGAAAAACAAAAAAGCTCCCGTCTGACGATAATCGCACTCATATAGATTACAACAAAAAATAAATTTTCCGATTTCCATGTTTCAGACTGGAACAATCTTGTGAACCGTTAACGCATGTTTTTTTGGAGGGCATCACTTTGCGGCGCTGCAGTGCAGCAACGAATCAATATTTTTTCAAACCTTATACTGAATTTTGTAGTTAAAAGTATAATAAAACATTGAAAAAAAAAAACGCATAAAAAAAAATTGAAGTTACTTCACAGTAGAATTTCAAAAAACACATAAGAAAACGAGCTGCTACTACAGAACACCCCCTTAAATGTAAACGTGAGTTTCCCTACAGCTTCAAACCTCAACCGAAACTTTTTTATCAGTTGTTTTTTCTTTAACCCTCCTGTTTACATCCTTTTCCCTGTGTATTGTGAATGTGCCAAGACCCACTGATGCAACCAAGAGTTAAATCTTGCAATTTCTTACAAATTCCCGTTTGTTTACTTTTTTTTTGATAATTTCATATTTGGGAGCGCAAGCTTGCTTACTCTCCTGATATTTTTTACTGGATACGTTTTTCTGGAAAAGTTCCTAAATATACCTAATATCATTTATATATGAAGCCCCCACCTATCTTCTACCTAGTACCTAAGGAACTAGACGTAGCTCAAAACTGGTCCTCATCAAAAATACTTATAGTGGCCACCTCACAGCGCAGTGCAATTTACTATAAATCCACCAGGTAAACAAATGTTAGTCGAATTCGGAACATAATTACGTAGAGTATACGCGAAAATATGGATACTACCACACCGTAATAAAAACTAAGACACTTCCCTTTTCAGACTATACTAAAAAAAAAGGGGACACAAGTCTGGCTTTTTCCCCGACCAACTTCATACAAATGTGGGACACATAAAAATGCATGTTGCAAAGTTGAAAGTTAAAAGATTAAAATATATTAAAGTTCACATACATACATATCACATTACTTTTGCATTACTATAGAACTGCCACGGTGGCAGCCACATCCACGCAGTCTAACAAAGTAGATGGCTTCAGAATCCTTGCTGCTCTAAAACGTTATGTTAAATTTGTGGGTAACGATTCTATCAAAACATTTAAGCTATGAGTTACACGATGCAATCTTCAAGCGAAACTCTTTCAATGTGTTTTACCCATCAATAATGCCCCCATCACTCCCACTTTAGCAGGCAGCAATCAAAAAACTCAGTTCCAACTACTCAATGGGTGAATTTGTCCATTAGCCCATATGTATGTACATATATTCATACGATTGCATATTTAGCGACTCCCTGCAACTAGCATTGAAAAACTGTCATTGTGAATTGGAAGTTCTTACCTACAAAAATATGCCAATCTTCAAAATATTTAAATTTATAGCGTAAAAATTACTATTTACATTTGTGCGTAAATAACGAAAGCAGAGCTATTTAACGCTAAATTGTAAATTGCAGTGGTATTAGGATGACGATAGACTTCAGCAGTCACCATGCAAATTGTTCCATTGTTTCGAAAGAATTCCAAATCAATTTTTTTCGACGACTATAATTGATTTTAGTTATTTTAAATATTTACCAAAATTATGATGATCACTGGAAAGTACGCAAGTTTAATGTCCATGAAATATGCAGAAAATGTGTTAAAACGACTTGGGTTTTCGCTATTGAAAATGTTAGCAGTAGTCGATTATGTGCCTTTTATGATGTGAAAAATGTGTCGTTGTCCGTTTTGTGACGAATTTTCTTCGAAATTTCCTTTGCACCTTCATTCGCGATGGTACGATTTGACTAACGAGATAAAGCAAGACCACTATATACCTAAAGCATGACAGAAACCGCTGCCAGTGTTGCCAAACTCCGATGTTTATGCACTGCAAAACTTAACATTTTTGGTAAAGATAAAAACGCAAAATGTAAATGGAAGCATAAAAATCTGTTGCATTGCCTCAAATTCCAGTTGCGACCAAAGAATTCAATACGCAGGATCATTTTTGAAAATTACTATTGCATACGTATCGTAAAATTAATAAGATACACTGAATAAAAACTCCAATATTCTCATCGAATATGGTGGTTTGCTGCAATTTTAATTAAAGTGTAAAAAGCAGGTAGTCTGCAAGCAATTGCGTATTATTCCTATAAGTATAAGAATCCTATAATGAATACTAATGCTTTAATTGTTTATATTGTAGTAAAACTGATCGAGTACAAGAGTGAGAGTATATAGAAACTTAACAGCTAGCCCTTACCTATATTATTAAATTAAACAAATACTTTACATTTAAAGCAATCATTTAGTTTTTATGCATATATAACTGAAAAAATATGCAAACAAATTTCTAATTTATTGGGTACACAAAGACTACCAAAAAAGAACGTTTTACTTGACTTCACTCCTAGAATTAAAAAGTTACAACATTTACAATAAATAAATTTCTTGATTTTTAGTACCAAATTTGTAAGCAATATTAGAAAATTTTTAAACAATTTTTGAATATTCACTTTATATTAAAAAACATACCAAAACATTCACTTAAAGCGATATATGCACTAACAATTCAATGTTATTTTTAAGGAAATTTTCTGATTTGAAAAGATATTTCATCCATTTCGTTGAGAACATTCCCTAAAAACAGAAGAAGGCATTTGCATGGAAATCAGCTTCCTACTTATATTACATTTTAATGCATCCTACTTTCCTCCAAGTTTAGGTTTTTACATTACAATGTTCCCATTTACACTGAGCTTAAGTGCAAATAAAAAACAATAGGTGTTGTGCAATGTAAACACTACTCACTTTTTGTAGAAAACAATACTTGATTTTAGTCAAATTTTATCTATCTTTTGGCTGTTATGTAGCAGTACTACTTTAATCGGTCAAAAGTGGTAGTTAGCCTATCTTCTTAATGATGCCTATTATTATTATATTTTTATTTACTCCCTAATTCCCGTTCAGAACACCATGAATACCACTGAATAAAGAATTTGAGCTAAGCGCTCAAAAGTAATAACGAAAAATTGCACCCACCTGCAAAAGAAAAAGTTTAAATTTAGTTTTTTTCGAATTACCTATTTTTAATCAGTTTCTAAAGAACCACACAATTTGGTTACTGTTAAACTTCACGGCAACCCTAACATGCACTCTGGTTTTCTATGGCTTTCCATGGGTAGACCGCCGTCCAGTAGCCACTCAGAAATTTTGCGTACTCTTCCACTTTTGTACTCATAACATTTGTTTTCACACAGCCGCATACGCATTGAACCCACACACAATTTTCATTTGACTTTATAATTGGCAAAGAAATTGTTACCTTTTATTTTTATAGCCCACGGATAAAGAATTCTAGTTCTTAAAAGCGATTTTTTAAAGATTTATTGTATTATAGTGTCCACACTGATGCGAAAGAATTCACTATGCTTAACAACGAATATTACCTACTTAATTGACTAAAATGTTCATTTTGCAAGACGGAGAAATTTCAAGGATGATATTTTGCATTAAGCGTCAGTGTTGCGACAAATCGAAAAATTAACACCATCAACATACAACAATCGTATACGTTCGAACAGAGATGTCAAATATAAATTCATCGTATAATCAGAGACTATACTGGTAAATATCTTGAGTATTTACACAAAACATTTCTAGGAAACATGTTTTGAACAGTATTTGAATATACGTTACTTAAATAGCGCAGAATAGGGGTTTCAGTAAACAATTAAACAAAGCGAGATATGAAAAAAACTAAAACAAAAAAATAAAATAAAAGCAGCGAAATAGGCCGATATGCCCTCGACTAAAAATACCGATACCTATTTTATTGGTCGATACTAGCCGATGCCGATTAATCGGCCGGACTTACAGACGAACTGTGAGTTCGTGGAGAGGGTAGAATAGATACTTTCAAGGCGGATTCGTACCAGGTGATAGCGTAAGGGCAGCAACAAAATTTCAATGTATTTTGTTTTTGTTTTCTGGGTTTAGATTGTCAAAATCAGCCAATCAGGCATTTTGACAATCTAGACCAGTGGTCGGCAAAGCTTACTCATATGAGCAGTACGCTCAGCACACGTACACAGTACGCTCTCTCAATCAACCGTCGTTCAGACATAATTTACACAGTGGAGAGAAATTTCACTGCGCTCACTAACACCATCTCATTCTTAATTATGCCGACCCCTGTTTTATACCGCGCTCGTGGCATGTGCTGACACCGCGTCTGATTGTGGGAACTAGATTTGGTTAGGCGCTTCATGTTGCTCGCGCAGGAATTATACATAAGTATATCTCATTACATAACTATATCGGATCACATCACGCATGAAGCAATGAATAAAGCTGTTGCTGGCGTTCCCTTGTGTTCCTTTATTTTTTTGTTTTTCTAAACCTTCCTTTTCTGCTTATACTTACGTCCGACCGAATATTCAGCTTTGGCTTTGGTATTCGGCCAATTTTAAACGATCGGCTTCGGCCGAAATAGCCGAAGGTTTTCGCCCTGTAATGCAAGTCAAATTGCTCTGTTTCGAAATATTTTACCAAATACCGGGTTTTATCGATATTTCGGAATCAAGATTGCGAATAATAAAACTTATCTCTGATCAGCTATTTATGTGAATGTAATTGTTAAAGATTTGTTTGTTTTAAACAGAAGTAATTTTTTACTTATGTATAATCTATATCTATATCTATACTATTATATAAAAGCAAGTGTGACGTTTTTTGAGCCACAATCAGGCAAAAACCACTGAACCGATTTAGATGAAATAAGCACCAAACATTTTTTTATCTGTGGGAATGGTACATAGGCTATATGAGAATGACCACGCCCCCTTCTTACGCCCACTATGGTAACAAAACTCATCTATGGTATGCTTTTGTAAGGCAATATGGGTATCAAACGATTCAGCTTATTATTGCGGCAAACATAGGCTATAACATAATCGGCCACGCCCACGCATTCCGGGCCCACTAAACTAACAAAACGAAGGTACGGTACATGTGGGTAAATCAGTATTAATCCATTGATGTTAACATAGGATATATAAGATTGACCACGCCTACCTGATATGTCTTTTCATCACGCCCACTATAATAACAAATCAGCCATGGTATATTTGCCTTAGCAATATTTGTATCAAATGATTCAGCGTGTCGTTGCGGGAAATATAGGCTATAATATAATCGGCCACGCCCACTTTCCGTGCCCTCTAAACTAACAAAACGAAGCTACGGTACATGTTGGTAAATCAGTATTAATACCAAATGATTCCGTGTTTCATTGATGTTAACATAGGATATATAAGATTGACCACGCCCACCTGATATGTCTTTTCATCACGCCCACTGTAATAACAAATCAGCCATGGTATATTTGTCACAGCAATATGGGTGTCAAAAGATTTAGCGATTCGATAGGGGGAATGGGGTGGGTTTTTGACAAGGGGCGTGGCACCTTCAATGCAACTTAAATTTTCAATAAGGAATATCTTCGGAATAAAAAGTCGGACAGCATTAAAATTTGGTGCGGGCCCACCGTTTAGATGTGCCGTTTCACTGGTAAAACTTTGTGAGCGTTGGACAAGGGGCGTGGCACTTTTTAAGAAAATCAAACGTTTTGAATAACTTTGGAACTACAAATCACACATCAAAGAGATTTGACACAAACTTACGATTTAGATGTGCCCTTCGACATTGGGAATGGGGTGGGTATCGGACGAGGGGCCTGACACTGCCCATATAAACCAAGTTTTTAATATGAAATATCTTCGGAATTATAAGTCAGCCAGCATTGAAATTTGATATAGCGTCATGGCTTAGACCATGTCGTTCAAGTGGTTAAATTGTATGGGTGTTGGACAAGGAGCGTGGCACTTTTTAAGCGACCCTATTGTTTTCAATAACTTCGGAACTGCACATCACACATCAAGATATTTGGCACATACTTACGATTTCGACGTGCCCTTCGACAGGGAGAGTAGGGTGGGCATTGGACGAGGGGCATGTCACCGCCCATAGAACCCAAATTTTTAATGTGGAATATCTTCGGAAAAATAAGTTGGAAAGCTTTGAAGTTTTGTATACCATCGTCCCACAGATGAGTCACTACTGGCAAAATTTTATGGGCGTTGACAAGGGACGCGGTGTATTTTTTGCGACTGAAATTGTCCGCGTAACTTTGGAATTGAAAGTCGCATATAAATGAAACCGGGTCACCGCCTTCGACCGGAGGAATGTATTAGGCATTACATAAAAGAGGCGCGTGGCATAGCCCATAGAGTGTAGTATGAAGAAACTTGATTTATTTGGCCCATTGACTTCAAGCTTGCGTGCAACGCCGCAGGGCCCTACTAGTATATACATATTTTTTATTAATTCTAAAGCAAAACAAAGAAATAAATAGAGAAAGAACTGCTAAATTTGATCAGTTTTTTTTAAAACGAATTTTTATAAGTATTCGGCTTCGGCCTAATATTTTAGTTATGCCGAATATTTGGCTTCGGCCAAAAATCCACCTTCGGTCGGACACTAATAGATTCAAGGGAAAATTCAATTGTTTTGGCAACGCCAAAATGGGGGCTAAGCTCGCACAACTATCGGTGCTACGTTCGTTCCTTTGGTTTTATGCCTATTCCGAATCGTTATTTCACCGCATCATAATAAAAAAAAGTAAATGCATATATTAAATGACAGATTTTATATTGTAAAGATCATGATTTTATGTTACAAGTAGGTAAACCTAGATAATTTACATTTTATTTGCAATTTCCGTTTGGTTACATACATATTTCAAGACAGCATTAAGACATTAGTATAAAATTACAATATACATAATAACGTTAGAAAAGAGATGAAATCAATAAGTATATCCGTTGAAGGAAATTACAAGTTCTTTTCGAATCATATTCAATTTTTCAATATTTTCTTAGTACGTCATGATACTCCACCATCTTTGAAACGGCCTGCATCTTTTGTCGCACTTCGTTGTCTAATTCCATGAATCGTTCTAAACGTGTTCCATTAAACGGTTGCTCACTTCCTGGAGGATATTTTCGCATCTATAAGACAATGGTATTTGATGATTGATTATTCTTTATTGGATTATACCACTCATCAGCACCATATATCAACCGTGTGCTTTTGGAGTTAGAACAAAACTAAAGGAACACTTTTAAAAATTAAATAGCTTAAGCTCATTACGTTAATTCAAATGAGAGGTGTTTTTTAAGAGTTTTAAGACTAGAAATTTTGCTCAATTAAATTGCTTATCATAAATAAAAAAAAAAATATTTTTCTTGGT
The DNA here is from genome assembly GCA_963971225.1 of Melieria omissa. Classification (NCBI taxonomy): domain Eukaryota; kingdom Metazoa; phylum Arthropoda; class Insecta; order Diptera; family Ulidiidae; genus Melieria; species Melieria omissa. Next base: position 118,478,850 of record OZ020267.1, read on the forward strand.
ATTTCTTGACGTAACGCTAATGAATGGGGCAGCGAGCAGAAGTTTTGAATTCAGCTGGCGTGTCCGAGGTGGGTGGGGCACTAGGGATCGGAATTATATGCAAGTGCATATTTTGAACGGGACCAAGGCAGAAACTATTTTTATTGACAAATATTAAGAATGAGCTAACATATGCACTGCATATTTCCATATGTTTGCATATTTTGCCAATTTTTGCATTTTTTGCATAGTTTTTGCATATAAATCCGATACCTAGTGATCACAAACTGATTCAAATTGTGATTACTGTGCCTGCCCACAGTATGAATAAAAGGGCGGTTGTGTGTGACAGGCTGCACCATCGCCTGTTGTGTGAATTGGGAGACTTATGCGCTACAAGACGCGACTGACCGAAACTCCACTACATTCGCAACATTTTTTGAATTTACCAATACACTTGCATGAAATTTGGCCCATATGAGACAACATATCGCTGCAATTTGTCTTTCATTTAAACTGAAACAAACCATTTGACAACCATAGAAACATTAATTGCTTATATACGCATGTGTAAGAATGAGACAACAATAGACACAACTGCTGACAAGAACTCGCATCGGAGGTAATATAAATGATTAAGAGCCGTCGGCTGCCATAGCTACGTAGCTCAGCTGGCTAACGCGCGCGCCGCGAGTCAAATACGACGCGCGAGCCCAAGTTCAAACTCCGTTGTTTCAAACGCCGAAAAAAAGAAAAACAGAAAGAAGGTAAGAAATCGGATTGAAATTTAATTTAAATAAATATTATTTGAATTGAATATTTAAATAATTCTGCACTTTCAGTAACTTCAATATTTGGGCCGAAGCGCAAGACCAAGGAAGAAGGAAAGCCAATGCCCAATGATGATGCCCGCGCTTAAGCAAACGCATTCGATTGCGACAATATGGGGTCATCCAAGCAGGGACCGCAAATGAATTTTTTTTTTAATTTAATTTTTTTTATATTATTTTATTTAAATTAATTTAAAATAAATTCAGGCAGAAGTAAAAGCAAACGGGTTTTCCAAAAAATTTCAACAAAAACCTGCATTTTTGCAATATTGAGTATTGGTCATGAATGACAGATTTATACATCACATTGTGACCGATATTTGCATCAGCATTTCAATCAGACATTTCGGCACATGATCGATCAACTGACTGAAATTTAAATTTTTTTCGGTGTTTGCTGCAACACCGACAAAAAAAAAGTTTGCAGCGGTGATTTGAACTCGCGGAGTCTTGACTCACGGACAACGCACTATCCAGCTGAGCTACGGTGGCTGCCGCGGCGGCGGCGGTGAAATAGCCATTAAAAACTAAATATTTGGAGGTTGGAATACGTATGCGTTAGAGCAGAGCAACTACACTTTTCTTAATACGCAAAAGGTGTGTGTTAGAGTGAAACAAAAAATCACACGTACACGAGAGTTTCGGTCAGTTTTTTCACACCGCCTGTACAAAAATGATAGAAACTTTGTTCGGAGAGCTGACCGAAACTTCGGTCAGGCATGTCGGTCATATGACCGTCACTGTTCTTGTAGGGTGGTTTCCATGCTTTTGAAGTGGTCACGGAAGTGCCACTTAGTGAGTTTGAAAGTATGGATGTGGACGACCAGGTCGCTCGTTGAGTCGAGCCTGGTGTGGTGTGTGAATGACAGTATACTTTAAAAATGGGAGAGAGTGAATCAGAGGAGGCTGAAGTGGTGGACGAGTGAGCTGAGTACAAAGAGGCCGTCGCACTATGGCTCAGCTGCCGGCAAAACATTGCAAAAATAAAAAATTTCATGAAAACGTTCGATAAAATGAATACACGCATCTTATTGAGAATTACGAAAATTTAACTTTCATTAAATTCGGATTAGTAGTATGGGAGGTAGAGCCACTCAAAGTTGACAATTTTTCCACATCGAGACAATTTGTATGTTTTGTTTTTTTTTTGTCATCTTAAAGATTGATTTGTATGTAAATGAAGCGACCAATCGGTAACTTGTTTGTTTTTTCAAAAAGGTACGTTAATTGTTAATATAATAAAAATAAAAAATGTTTGTTTTAGCTTAACAGTTGTCCGATCTACCGTTTGCTCCAAAAGTCTATATTTCTATTTTCCAACCACTTTTTCTGTGCGAAATTAATAACTGCTAAAATATTGTATTATTTGAAGCCAAATCATAGCAAAGGCAAAAGTAGGTAAAATATTAACAAATTAAACAAAAAAAATATTAACCCTTTCACGCCCATTAACTTGTCTGAGGTCAAAAATGGGAAAACAAATTTTAAAAAATTAATGAGTATGCTTCTATATAGAGAGTTGGTTCCTGAATCTAACAAACTAAAAATTTTGCCTGAGAACCGCCAATAAAAGGCGTGGTTCAAGGTCAAAGTTCAAAGTTTTTATCAAAAAAACTCAGTTAATCTCCAACTGATTTACACTATATGGGTATCAAACGAAAGGTCGTTTTCATACCTTTCTTCTGATGTGCAACATAAGATACGTAGTATGCACTAATAAAAAGTTTTAAGCGAAAACATATTTTTTTATAATATATGTATCCGTTTTGTAAAAAAACGCCTAAAACTTTTTATTAGTACATACTACGTATCTAATGTTGTGCATTAATAGAAAGGTATGAAAAAGACCTTTCGTTTGATACCCATATCGTGTAAATCAGTTGGATATTAACTGAGTTTTTTGATAAAAACTGTGAACTTTGACACGGAGCCACGCATTTTATGGGCGTTTCCCAGGCAAAATTTTTAGTTTTTTAGATTCACAAAAATAAGCTCTATATGATACAATTTTCGGGGTTCTTTCACATTTGCATTTGTTCCAAAAATTGTTTTTTGTTTGAATCGTCAATATCCTCCGTTGGATCATCACAATTTAACAACTCGATAACTTCAGGTAGAAGGTGTACAAGCTTTCGTTGATGCATGCGCCTGCTTAAATTTTAACGAATGTGATGCAATCTGTCGGTTTTATGAATTTTATGTCGCGATTCAGCAGCAGATAACAGCAGTAGATGTCATCGGCAACCAAGGATATAACTTTTGAATAATGTCAGCTGTTTGAAAGCAGAACGTTTGAAATTTACTTGAAGTTAATAGAAACTGGCACGATAAACAATCAATATAATTTCAAAGCGGAACACGAAGATTTGTTTTGCATATTCTCCTTCCTTTGACGTCCAACAGCCGAACAACTGGCTTTCACTGATAATTATTTTAATCCAAAATGTATTACAGTACTAAGCCATGCGTAGTTTTTAGCTCGAAATTTGTCCACCTCTCTGCTACATTTTTGCCATTTTGCTGCCAAGTACTTGCAGAAAAGGAGTCATTTTGCTTCCATAATTTTCCTGCAATCATCGGAAATTTCAGTACCACCAATATTTTGTACGACATGATTAAGAAGCGCATCATGCTTTTTCTCCTTTGTGCGTTCCTCGAGCTAAATTTCAAGCAATTCGAATTTTTGTATAGCCTAGTGTCCTTGAAAAAATGGTATTACTAGCAAAACGCAAAAAAGCGCAACTTGAAATAAAATGAAATGAACTTATAATATACTAATTTATTCATTTCTTTTTACTTTATCTTTGCCAAATGTTGCCGAAACTTTAAAAGCTTGCATAAAGTTAAATGTTGAAGTTAACCGCAAAAGCTTTGAGGTCAGGTTAGAAAACTATTTTTTTTTCAACAAAAAAAAAAATTCTATGCATTTTTAATAAAATCATTAATACGTACTTAATGCATCGTTTTCCATTTCCAACTTTTTTTAAATTATTCGCACAATTTTCACAATACGAGCTTAAAACTTTACTATCAATACTGATTCAGCAAATAAATTTTCAATGACTTGTCGATAAAGTGACTTTGACTGAGTACTGTCAAAAGGTACTTTATGTTTTAAAAAACAAACTGGTATTTTCGTTGCTTTGGAGTATTTCTAACATGATGAGGGGAGACAAAATTTTATAACGGCATTTACGAAATTTGACTTTCGCACAGAAAAAGTGATCATTTGACCTAATGTGTACTGGTAAGATTTGATGGGCGTTGGACAAGGGGCGTGGCGCATTTTTTGTGACCCAAATATTTTGCTGAACTATAAGTCGCACAGCAATGAAACTAAACACGAACCTACCAATTATACATATTTTTCGACAGCGGGAATTGTACGGGTATTAAACAAGGGGGCGTGTCACCGCCCATTTAACATAAACCTGGTTCAAGCGCAATGCATTTCTTTACTGAAACTTAGCAGTCTCTATTGCAGTCTTGATTGAGTTAATCAGAGAAGAAACTTACTCTTACGGTACATAAAATTGGTGCGGGGCCACCCTTTAGATGTGCCGTTTCACTGGTAAAACTTTATGAGCGTTGGAAAAGGAGCATGGTACTTTTAAAGCAACTCAAATGTTTTGAATAACTTTGGAACTATAAATCAAATAAATCACACATCAAGGAGATTTGACACAAACTTACGATTTAGATGTGCCCTTCGACAGGGGAATGGTGTAGGTATTAGACGAGGGGGCTTGGCCCAACCAAAATTTTTAATGTGGAATAGCTTCGACTGAAGGAATGGATTGGGCTTTGTATAAAAGGGGCGTGGCTTTACCAATACAGTGTTGTATGAAAAAACTTGATTTATTGGGTCCATTGAGTTTACATGTGCGTTCATAGCCGCGGGGCCTTGCTAGTTCTTCATATTTTTCGATAAAAATAGTTTCTGTCTCGGTCTAGTTCAAAACCGAAGCTCCAAAAAAATATGCACGTACATAGTCATAATAGTAATATCGTTCATATATGTATACTTACTACTAAAATTCTTTCATCGAGGAACAGTCTCATACTGCCCCATAGGGGTAACATGTGCAGTAAACTTTACGAAATCTTCAGGGGAATCTGATGAAGCCCACTCTTAAGATCAAGTGTAGTAAAATATGTTTTGCCCTCCATTCATTCGATGCAGTCATGGTAATTATCCCGTTGGGTGATTGTGTTTAGAGCACGATGGTCTATACACTTTCGTGTTTTCCCAGATTTATTTATAACTAGGACTGTCTGAAATGCGTACGTTACGTATACATAAGAGTATATCTTTTCCGCTTGCACGCATGTTTTCATCCAGCATATCTTTTGCACAATGGCAGCATGAAAATTATATGAGAAAAGCCGCCGGAAAAATGCAGAAATGTAACAATACAAGCAACAACGGCTAACATTTAATGATGATAACCTCCCTTTTTCATAAGTTCAAAATAACATATAAGGTGCTTCCGCCACGGATTTTAACACTTTCGCGTCCGCTCTCTGTGCAGTTAAACTAAAACCTATTGCCGCTTTGTTTACGTATGCCGTTGCGTTGGCACCGCTATTTTTAATTTATATTTTAATTAATTCATTAATATATTAATTAATTAATTCATTCATTAATATATTAATTAATTAATTAATCAATTAATTTTTTGTTCAAACAATAGGCATAAAACGTAAAAATACGTGAACGGCTCCTAGGATTGTTTGGCAAAAAACGTAAAAATACGTAATCGGACGCGAAAGTGTTAATATAAAAGGAAATTCGATGGCCCAACTTCCAGTCGCGGAAATTTTCGCAAGCAAGAAACAGCTGATATTACTATTTCGGTTCCACCACGAATTACAACCCCATCATTTTAAATATTTTCTTCCGGGTGACATTTAAATGGAAAACCAATGTTCATTGTTTTGCATTCACACAAGTCTGCGAGATGCCGCGTGCGATAGATAAGTTCTTGCAATAAAACTGTGATTCAAAATCGCAGTTTTCAATCACAGTGATTCAAAATCGCAGTTTTCAATCACAGCGATTTTCACATCGCAATCTCAAATCACACTGTGATTTGAAAATCGCCGTTTTGCTCATCACTAGTCGATAAGCCCGAAACGCGTCAAAAGTTGAACTATTTTCAACTTTCTCACGCGTTTCGCGCTTAACGACGTCAAACAGCTGATGCCATAAATTATGTAAAAAAGTCGAATGCATTTATTTTACACGAAAGCTGTTAAATACATTTAGGAAACATTTGAAATCCAATATTTTATCATAAAATGTGAAGAAATTCTTAAAAATTTGCATAATTCTTTGACAGACGAAACTTAGTCTTCACTGCATTGGAAATTCGATAGCTTATTGGTCAAGGTTGATAGAAAACAAGGTTACGACATCAATGACAGGAAATTTGAAGTTTTCACCAGTGACGTAGTACGAATTGTTTCAAATTGTCAAGGAACAGTGGGACGAGTACGACCTTTTACAAAATTCATATTTCCAAAAAAAAAGATTATATGAAGTGCATATTAAGTTATTTATTTCGTTTCATTGTATTTAATATATTTGTGGCCGTAAGGAATAGCAGCCAAAGTCGATTTTATGAAGTTTTCAGGAGAGCACTTTTAATTTTTGATTTTGCTTTAGCTTTAACCAGATAAATTTTCGATTTTTGCCCGTAAAACATTCATTTTATGAGCAAAAGCCATAGCATTTTGTGTAGTAGTACATTTGAATACGACGAATGCAATGTTGGTAATAACTCAATTTTGTCCTAACTCGACTTTGGCTGTTATTCCTTACGGCCACAGATATACACATACATACTCAGTTATCAATTGTTGAAAGCGATTTAGATAGAGGTTAGGCAAATTTGGCATCTCTGTGTTACCAATATAACACTCTTGCTATTCAATAAAATTATATATATATTATTCAAAATACTATTTTTCAATATTTTATATCAATTCATATTTTAATAGCTTCATCAATATTATTTTTTAAATTAAAAACGATCAGGTTTTCTGTAAATGATTCCCATTTTAACTTGGAAAATAGTCCTCCTCATCGAATTCTTATAGTAATGAAATTCATACTATCGCGTCCAGAAAAGTTTCCAAATACGTCTTTTGAGAACCTCAAAAAAATGCAGAACGTGTGGATCTGCGGATTACTCAAAATTTGTAAAAATCGTATTAAATATTAACAACGCAACATATGGCACAACAATCACGAATATTTAAATTCACAAATTACTCCTTTGCTTTTTTTGTATTATTTTGCCGACATTGACCCACTGCACACTTCATTGTTTACGTTTTGTTTTCTATCAAAAACTCGTTACAATTGTTGCAAACCGTTTTCACGAAAATGTTCACTATTGCATTTTGTATTATTCCAAAGATTCCACACCGTGTTGGTCAAATTTTCGCGTTAAATAGTAACACAATTCAAAAAATGCCGTTGGCCAATCAAATTTTTCATAACAAATGAAAATAATTTTAAGGTGCCCAATTGACATAGGATTCAAATTTAATTTTTAGTTTTTTTCAAGATGAGGAAAACTTTAAGGAGAAGCAAGATTTTGTTTAAGCAAAATTCTGCACATGTCATTGCAGATTTGGCAGAAATTGATTAAAAATTTAATTGTCAAAAAGTATGTGTATAAACGTGTTTTCGGTCTTAAAAAGGAATATACGTACGAATAATAAAAATAAAGTATTACACTCTGAAATGGTCACCTTATAAATTTTCACCAGTGACGTCATCAGCCGGATGTCGTAATCTTTATTTTATCATTCTTGCTTATTGGTTGTATGTCGAATTTTGCTCATTCCTGTGAAATAAATTGCTACAAATTGAATTCAACTGAATCTTTTTTTTTAATTTTATGCAATGCTCAATATGCATTTATTGTGTTTAAAATGAAATCAGTAAATTCTATAAAGTCTATAACGTCGTATAGCAATTTCATTTCGTTCTTTTTCACAATTCATAACGAAATCAATCAGCAGTTTGACAATTAAAAATTAGCATCAGCTGACGTAAGAAGAAGCAGACGCGTGAAACGCGTGTTATGGAGCATACAACATTGCGAAGCGAATAACGCGTGAAACGTCATAACGCGACAAAGCCTGAACGCCTGAAACACGCTTCATGGAGTTTGACCTAAAGCTTCTCTGAAGATCGTTTCGACAAGTGACTTTGCAATGAAGCATCCCTACAAGACATGGCTGCCCGAAACTCCACTCATTCATAACATTTTTTAATTTACCAATACATTTGCATGAAATTTGGCCCATATGAGACAAAATATTACTGCAATTTGTCTTTCAGTTATTGCTTATACGCGCATGTGTAAGAATGAGACAACAATAGAAGCACCTGGTGAGAAGAACTCGTATCGTAGTTGTTTGAAAAAAATTTATAAAATTTATTAAGAGCCGGCAGAAAGAAGGAACGAGTTCATAAATTAAATTTAAATATTATTTGAATATTTAAATAATTCTGTACCTACTGTTTGTAACTTTAAAATTGGGCCATAGCAAGTACCGAAGCGCAAGACCAAGGAAGCCGATGCCAATGATGCTGGCAAGGGAGTTGAATTGAGCCGCGCTAAGCAGACGCCTTCGACTGCGACACTATGGAATCATCTAAGCAGGACCGTATATTCATTTTTTTTTAATATTTTTTAATTTAAATTATATTGAGTTTCCATTAAATAAACTTAGGCAGCAGTAAAACCAAACGGTTTTTTCAAAAAATTTTAATAAAAACCTGCATTTTTGCAATATTTAGTATTGGTCATGAATGACCGATTTATACATCACATTGTGACCGATATTTCAGCATTTCAGTCAGACATTCCGACATCTGACCGGTTAACCGACTGTCATTCCCATCAGGAGTAGGTGAGATAGCTATACAAAACTAAAACCAACCTCCAAAAACTATTTGGAGGTTGGAATAGGTATGGGTCAGAATAGAGCAAGGACACTTTCCACTGAGAGTTTCTATCAGTTTTTATACACCGTCTGTATAAAAAATGGTAGAAACTTTGTTCGAAGGCCTGACCGAAATTTTTGGCAGGCATGACGGTCATATGACCGTCACTGTTGTTGTAGGGATGTGTTTTATTTACATTGGACTTATTTGTGTAGATGGAATTGAAATATGTAAAGTAATGTAAAACTGCTTCAGGAAATCTCGACCCAATAAAAATGGTGCGGCGGATCAGTTAATCTGAAATGACGAAAAATTTTAAAGTCAAATCAATTGTAAAAGCTGCACTTACAATATTTAATGCGGAGAAAGTAGAAGATGTTTCCACTGCGTCATCCTGGCGTGTGATTGATTCGTCGAGTTCATCAAGCAGGGCGACTCTAGCTGCAGTGGGTGGTGGTGCCGGCTTCGGGTAGTTTCGCAGGAGGTGCTGCACGGGTTCACAGCGGAAGCAAGAGCCCTTTTCGCGCTCTGATTTTGGACAGTTTGACGAAATGTGACCAAACCCGGAATAGTTGAAACACTGTGGTTTTGACACCCATGTGTGGCCTGGATTCGGAATTAACAGAAGCTCTCGAAGCGGGAACTGGCATTCTCGGGGTTGAGCGACGAACGATGTTTGCGGAATGCTCTTCTTCGTCCTCGCTAGCGCTGCCACGGCAAGTTTGCTTCGCCGATCAATTGCTTTAGCTGCTGGATGTAAGCCGACCGTGGAAAATCGAGTTGTTGTTCATTGAGTCAGGTCTGAAAGTTGAATTTTTCCGGCCATGGTGATCTAACTTCTGCAATCTGATGTAATTTCTTTTTGCTGAAAACGTTTTTATTTTTTTCTTGTCGCGTGTTCGTCCCTTCCTCGCTATCCCGGAAGTGTTCTTTTTCATCTTCCTTTGCCAGTGCGGCCGATTTCATTAAAAATCGAGTGAGTGATGTTATACTTTAACCATTCGCTGCTAACTTTTCATAGATTTGGAAACTATTCTATTCACCATTTTACAATCATTCAGTTTTCAGCTGTGTTTTTTATGTTAAAACATTGGATTACTAACGGAATTTTGCGAATAACATTGAAAGTATGTGCAAAAGAATCGAAAAAACAACGAGTGTTTCGATTTGGTGTAATAATTTTGGTTATCGATGGCAATGTTGATATGGCGGTCGCCGTCGCTCAGCTGTTTAGTGCGTTGAATTACGAGTATACAGAGGGGTCTGTTCGACCCCTGTAGTATCCAACACTAAAATGTAGATGAAGCCGACTTTCATTTCGGCGGTAGCGTTCTCACCAAGATACGGAAAATGTCAGCAAAACTTCTTTCATAAATTCATAAATTCAAACGAATTTCATTTTTACCATCAGAACTTAACAAGCAACAAGAAATATATGACAAAAATGAAAAAATGAAAAAAATGAAAATGTGTTTTCTTCACTGAAATTAAATCATGCAGCGAAGGGTTAGATATAAATTTCAAATATGAAATATGAAAACATGCAACCACCTAGGAAGAACAATTTTCGGATTCAAAAATAAACGTCTGGATACTTGAGACACCTTGGTGATCTACTCTTTGGTCCTTGCAAACCAACCTGTTCAATAAAAACATTTGCCGATAAGTTTCATTTCTCATACGCCAATTTTCATGGCTCTCCGAACTAAGTTCACATTGTTAATTGTGCAAAGGGGCGCAAAAGTCATTACCTTGTTCGTTAGTTTCTCTGGATTGTGCAATTTAAAATAACACACTTAAATTCTTAAACGCACTCAAAAGCCAACAATCACTTTATTTACCAGTACACACTTTACTGATAGTTATTTGTTGCTTATTAGACTATTCCGTGTTTCACCTTTGCTTGGCAAAACTAAACCAATGACTAGATGACGCGAAACTGAGAGGAGTCACGGTTGCTAATTTGGTCAAACCAGGCCCCAGACTTGATTAGGGTTCGTACAACAAATTCTCCATACAAATGTCAGGGCAAGGGCTGCTGGTGCGTTCGACGGTTATTTGCAAATAAAATAATTGTTTTTTTTTCCTTTCATTCTGTAGTACGTTTATAGGAAATTGATTGCAAAAAACCGTTGTTGCTGAAAAACGTCATAAGTATGTTGCAACGTGTTTAGATATGATTTTACTTCAGTTTATGCTGACTGCCCTCAAAGCCTGTTTGAGTTGCACCTCTGCGTTTTAAAAGAGTTCAACTTGCCACCACTCTTGCTTGCTGCACTAGAAACGGCAAACTCAATGAGACATGAACTGAAAAAAGTAACCGAATATCTGCTGACTTTAAGCGTATGAAATAATTTATTTCTGCTTTTTGTTGGTAACGGTTACAATCAAAATTACTTAGACCAGTAAAACAAGGTGGTTCGCAACGCTATATTTACAGCAAATAAGGAAAGTTATCACTTTAAGATGCAAGCAATTGACTGGTAACCGGTGCTGTGCGAATGTTTGGGTAAAAGAACCCGTACACTATAGGACGATCGGAAAAAGCAAAAAATGGTCTGCAAATCATTTCCCCTCTCAGTTTCGCGTCACGTAGTCACTGACTAAACTGATCCTCTGCGCTGTACCCGTCTGCCTTTTATACTTGTCTGCCTGTCGGGCCGAACGTTCTCGCACATTCTAATCGGACTAACAATATCCATTATTATCGCGAGCCATCCTTGCCAGATCGAAATTACAGCAAGCCGGCCGTATGCTAAAAGTGCGTGCCTAAAAGTATACCCGTCAAAGCATTCGGCTGCTTTGCACAGCGACAGGGTGTCTTATCGTTACACTGCCCATCACTTAGACTTGTTCGTCCCGAACAAGTGCCGAGGCTCCGCCGAAGTAAGACGCCAAGCGCTCCAAATGGTCTACCTCAGCCTAGCAACGTTGAAACCAGTATACAGAGTTGCCGCTTTTGGTCTTTTCGGACCAAAATTGGTCCGATTTTTTTACTTTGGTCCGCTGGTCTGCTTAAACAAATTTCGGTCCGTTTTGTGATGTGAAAATCTTTTCATTAGTACAAACAATTTATTTAAAACAATTTAATTTAAAAATGACTGAAGGTAACGCAAATTTTGAATTTGGTCGGTTGAGGTCCGATTTGGTCGGAAAAAAACTTTTCAAGGGGCAACACTGCCTGTATACCACGTCATTAATCCTGGTCAAGACTTTGTAAGGTCCTTCCCATGAAATTTGAGGTTTCAGGGCAAACCTTTCCTCCGCTGCGGGTTGTAGAGCATTACAGATCGCATTCTTGGAACCCTGCTGAGATAGCCCGTAGATCATATCTGGCTTTCACCTTATCGCTGACCAGTTGGGTGCGGCTCCTTATAAACTGGTGGATTTCATCCAGTTCCGTTTATTGACCACATAGTCAGTCCTACCGCCTTCCGTCGTGCTGACCACTCCAAACTTAAAGTCAGCGGGCAACCGCAACTCCTCGGGCTGGAGTGAGCGATATCGTGTCGTGCGGGATGACCTCTACGCCATCAGGAACAGAAAGATATACGTGTCCCAATCCTTTTGATTCCTGTCTACCACCTTCCGCAGATATTCTTCCAGTGTCCGATTCAATCGTTCCACCATGCCGTCGGGTTATGGATGGAAAGGAGTGGTGCGAGTTTTTCTTATTCCCAGGAGCTCACACACTTTCCTTAATACCTCAGACTCGAAATTCCGGCCTTGATCCGAGTGCAACTCCAACGGAACTCCGAACTTGGCCACCCAGTGGTTTACCAGCATTTTCGCGACCGTAGTGGCCTCCTGGTTAGGAATAGGGTACACTTCGGGCCATTTGCTGAAGTAATCCATTACGACCAGCACATATTTGTTGCCTTGAGTGCTAGTTGGGAATGGGCCGGCGACGTCCATAGCAATCCGCTCGAAGGGCGTTCCCACGTTGTACTGCTGCATGCGGCCTCGAGATTTTCTTGTCGGCCCTTTCGCGGCTGAACATCGGTCGCAGCTCTTAATCCACTCGGCTACAGACTCCTGACATCCTACCCAGTAGAATCGTCTTTTTATTTTGGCGACGGTTTTGGTGATGCCTAGGTGCCCTCCACTGGAGTCGTTATGGTATGCCTCGATGACCTCGTTGATTCTGCTTTTCGGCACTACCATTAGGGGGTTGCTGGTACGACCATCCGCGCTCTCCCATTCGCGGTACAGGCAGCCTTCCTTCAGCCGCAAACTTTTCCACTGTGCCCAGTAAGCCTTAGCGATCGGGCTTTCACCGGCCATCTCCTGCCAGTCTGGACGTGCGCCTTGCTCCTTGCCTTCGACGATCTTCGCAAGATCCGCATCCTCACGCTGGTCTTTTTGTAGCCTCTCCGCAGACCACTCTTCCTCTGGCATGACGCTGACCAACCGGACGTCCACTATCTGTTCTTTGCTTTCGGCTCGCGAGCATTGCCTGCATTCGACTTTGCACGGACGGCGGGACAAGGCATCGGCATTTCCATGGGTGCTACCCTTGCGATGCTCTACCGCGTAGTCGTAGCTCTGCAGCCGCTCGAACCTCCGTGCCAATTGGCCTTTAGGATTTTAAAAGTTCTGTAGCCATTTCAAAGCCACATGACCTGTGCGCAGGTTAAACCTTCGTCCATACAGGTATTTGTGGAAGTGTTTTACGCGTTCCAATAAGGCCAGCAGTTCTTTCCGTGTCACAAAGTAGTTGCGTTTCGGTTCCGACAGAATTCTGCTGTAGTATGCTATCGCTTGTTCTTGGTCACACCGCCAATACTATGTCCGTTTGCATCTGTACTCAGCACAAACATTTCATCAGGCACGGGAAAGCCACGAATTAGAGCAGTGCACAGATTTTCCCTCAGTCGTGTAAAAGCCTGCTCTTGCTCTTCGTTCTACTCGAAAGCTTGGCTCTTTTTCGTCAGTTTGTGTAAGCTGCTGGCTACGTTCTCGAATCCAGGAACAAATCGTCGGTAGTATGTGCACAGGCCCAGGAAACTGCGGACTTCGTGTAGATTGCGTGGTTGGGGCCACTCCTTCACCGCCGTAATCTTGCCTTTATTCGTATGTACTCCGCAGCGGAAACCGTGTGACTGAGACACTTGACCTCCATTCGGAACAGCGAGCATTTCTTTGGATTTAGTTTTAGCCCGACTATTTGCATCCGCTTATATCGTCGAGGTACACCACACCGCGTCCGCCAATGCAGCCCTTTTAGCACACGTTCCATTAGCCGCTCGAATGTAGATGGCGCGTTGTAGAGTCCAAACGGCAATTCGGTGAACTGCCACGACCCATCGCCAACACTGAAGGACGTTTTCTCCTTGTCCTTGTCTGCAAGCTCCACTTGTCAATAGCCGCTGCGTAAGTCGAGCGTGGAAAACCACTGTGTGCCCGACAGTGTGTCCAGTGTCATTGAGCTTCCGATAGTCCACACAAAACCGGGTAGTGCCATCCATTTTCTTCACTAGCACGACCGGCAAGCACCAAGGGCCTGACGAAGGCTCAATTACCTTTTCTTTACGCATGTTTTCGATTCAATTTGTGACCTCTTCCCTCTTGGCCAGAGGAACTCGGCGGTTGGCGGATAGGTTTCGCACTTCCGGTGTCGATGTTGTGCTTCACTATGGCTGTTCTTCCGCCTGCTTCTGCTGCAAATATTTATCCATAGTGCTGCATGAGTGACCGCGCTTTCTGTTTCTGCTTGGCTGTCAATTCGCTGCTCCACTGGTTCTCCTGCGGTATGGCGTCCATGTTAAAACCGATTTTCTTATTTCCTCCGGGTGGGCTACTTTCGCAATTGACAACTGCTTCAGCCTCTATACACTCGCCAATGACGGCATCTTTTTCGACATATTTGGGTGTATTAAGCGGGTGGAGAATCCTGACTGGTATTTTGCCGTTTTTGGGTTTCAAAATGTACGTCCGATGATTATGTTGTCGTGTCCTTGTTCTGGTGCTTCTACAACCCACAGCTGACTGGTCCCATCCTCCTCGTCCACCTTTGCTGACACAACCGCCTCGGAATTCGCTAGTGTCTTCTGGTATTGATACGAGATAACTTGCCTTACCACCATATCTTCGCTCATAGCCGGTGTGCAGCGGGAATTCAACGTTGGCATGCCTCAGCCTACTTTCCTTCAGATCCAGCGTAAATCCGTGCTTAATCATGAATTCCACGCCGATAATCACGTCGTCCATTATATCCGCGTTCTTGTGACTTTTTCTCTTACCGGCGCCAGTCGCAGTCCTCAGCTGCATGCCATGCAGTGGTTCCCAATTCCTCAGAATCTTTCTTTTTATGATTAAATATGACGCGCCACTATCCAATATCAAGTTAAACGACTTTCTTTCTATCTTTCCTTCAATCGTCAAGCTGGTGGGTTGTCGTTTCCGCTGCGAGACGAGGACGGTGGGGCAGCAGGTTGTAGGAATCAGCTCACACCCCTTTGGGCTGACATTTTTTAATTTAACCCCTCCACGTCTTCAGCCCTGCACTTGTTAGCTGAGTCTCGATTGTCACAATTACTCTCTTCGGGCTATTGCGATCGAGAACGGGAACGCTTCTTTCGTTGACGACAGTCTCGTGCTATGTGACCCTGCTTCTCACAAACCACCAGTTGGATTTGGCGTATCTTTGCAGGTGCGTACCGAGTGCCTCCAATCCATGCCGCCTCATACGTCATCGCGCTGGTCACCTCTCTTTAAATGTCGGCTTGCTCATTACACTGCACAACAACATGTCTGTTGCATGGAGTTTTTTACATGAATCTGAATCGTTTTTCCATGCTGTTTTCAAAACCATACACAGTTTTTATGTAACAGCTCTAGTTTTCACAAAAAATGGGCGTGGCACTTTTTCGAATTTCCCTCGGCTTTTTTCTCGTTTTCGAGTGTAATTTCTGAACCAATAACCCTATCGAAAGGTTTCAAAGTAGGAAAATATTGAATTTCAAGGCGTTTTTTCTGATGGCGAAAATTGTGCAGATGTTTCATAAATCGCGTTACGAAGTATATGAATATTTTAAGAAGAAACATCAAGCAATACAACACAGCCAAATTATTTGGCGGAATACACATTCGCATCGAGCAAAGAGCAAAAATGTACCATCACCATTTTCATCACTTTTCATACTTTTTCCTTAAAAAATTAGAGGCTCCTAATTTGCTCTTTTATATGTTTAATTTATAGTCTGAATACAAGCAAAAACAAAAAGATTTTGAATTGCTCGAAACAAAACAAAATTAAAAATTTTGCATATTGTTAGGCCTCTAATTTTTTAAGAAAAAAGTATGAAAAGTGATGAAAACGGCAATGGTACATTTTTGCTCTTTGTTTGATGCGAATGTGTATTCCGCCAAATAATTTGGCTGTGTTGTAATATTTGATGTGTCGGCTTTCATTATGCTCCTAACTCGTTGATTGTTTTAAAAAAAATTTTTAAGTTTTTGACCATCAAACAAAACGCCTTAAAATTCCATATTTTCCGGCTTTGAGGTTCAATTACCCCGGCATTTTAAAACTTATACAAATAAGTTGCATCGGAAAAGAAGCCGTGTGGTGTTGTTAATGCGATAAGGTGAAAATCATGTCAATCGGTCTTTTTGGTTTAGAAATTACGATCAAAAATATGGAAAAAGTAGGGAAAAACTGAAAAAATGACACGGTACCTATATCTCACTAACTAGAGCTGCTAGAAAAAATCTGAGATTCGAAATCAGCAGAAATCACCCAAATTAGTAAGAAACAGTAGAAAAACTCCATGCAACAGAAAAAAAGTTTTTTCGTTGTCCTGTGTTACAAATTGTCCCGATTCGAAATATAAAAATATGAATAACTTTTGAGAAGGAGCAGGTAGGATTTCAATTCAAACGGATTTTGCACCTATAATCATCAACAAATACAACCCGTATTGCAGTTTTTGTCGACATTTTTGTCCGTGTACCGTGTACCGTGTCTTGAAGTGTACTTGTGTTTTTTTTTAAGGCTTGTCTTATTGCTTCGTGGGACATATCAACACCACACACTTCCTTAAGCTCACGTGCAAGATTCCTGGTCGAAATTCACGGATTATCATTTACTTTTATAATTAAAAACCGTTCTGCCCTTTTGGATAATACTTCTATATATTACTAACTCCCGAACATTTTGTCCAATGTGATGGTTGTAATAAACCAACTGAGCCACTTCAATTGTCGTCCTTTTTCCAGGCATTTCAAGTTTATTTGTATCTGATCACAACTACTGTACCGACTATCTAATCGCATTTAAATCTTATGATATTGCGAAAACATAAAATAACTCATGCAGAGCATCGGACCCATAACTGTACAACAGCTCGGCGCGCGACAGTAAGGCGCCTACAGCGCTAAAGAAGAAATGTAAAAACACTTTGTTGACAAACAAATTCGTGAGATCGCTTTGTTTTCGTTCCTGCATTTTGTTCCACTTTCTTGCAATTGAATTTTTTTTACACTGTTCGCTTTAAAAAACATCAAATTAATGTCTCGAACGAGAAAATTCAATAAAAACGTTTATCTCATTGGTGCATAGAAAATACAAAACTATGTTTTTTCCCATTGTAAAAACACTTTCTTGACAAACTGTATATACATAGGTATTTATATATATATATTTATATATATGTATATATATATACATCCGAACGAACCAAGATTCAATTATACATATATATTTTTTTTAAATTTATATATATATATATATATATATATATATGAATATAATATATAAATATGATATATAAATGAATCTTGGTTCGTTCGGATGCTTAAAACTTGAAACGACTAGACCAAATTGTATACTTCTTTTTACGGGTTTGCTCGTAATTGCTCCGCGAAAGTTGAAGAAAAAAGAAAAAACGGGCTGGGGCACCACTAAAATACATTTTTAGATAATAATTTTGGAACTATAAATCACACATCAAATAAATTTGGTACGAACTTACTATTTAATCATGTCCTTCGATAGATGGAATGGGACGGGTATTGAACACATCAATGAAATTTAGTATGAACCTACCATTTAGTCATATCTTTCGACAGAGGTAATGGGGCGGGTATTTAATAACGACTCTAATCTTTTATGTGGAATAGCTTTGGAATTATAAGCCGCACAGCATTTCGAGTTCCGTCATCTCATGGATGTTATATTCATGTAAATTGCACATCAATGAATCTTGTTACGTACTTACCACTTAGCCGCACAATTCAACTAGAAGAAAGTTGTGAGCATTGCACAAGGAGGCATGGTACCGCCTTCAATTTTATGTATATAGATTGTTTGTCGTAACTGATTGACTGATGGATTGATTTATTTACTATCGTCCAGCCCAAAGGGCTGAAGCTACAAGCATGAATTTTTAACTATGGTACATCTTAAAAATTAACCTCCGCTAAGACGGGATTTTTTGAAATTCAGGGTCTAAAAAGGAAAAACATGTGTAAAGGTATTGTATGAAAAAAGCGATTTAATAGACATATTGATTTCAAACTTCCTGAGAATACTCTAAATCAAAAATAATTCGACACGTATTTTATAATTTTTCGAAAATCAAAATTTAACTGGGCCAACAATGGGTTAAGCTTTATTTACGTGAAGACTATTGACTTGACAAAATTGTCAAAATACTTGAAATCGATACTTTTTGAGCCTCTAGACTTCAAACTTGATAAAAGCATCTACTTCAAATGGAAAAAACTCGATACGTGTTTTTAATTTTTCCAAATATCGAAATCGGACGGGGTCAACGACGGGTAAAAAGTCTTAATTAATAGGCCTTTTCAATTTAGCACTTCAATCGGGAAATAAATAAAACGTGCTTTTAATTTTTTTGAAAATCGAAATCTACCATGGTAAATGTAGAGTAAATGTGAAAACACATGATTTAATTGGCCTTGAAAACACTTAAAGATAAATACACACATATTTTTTTTATGAAGATCAGACGGGTCAACAATGGGTTAGGAATTTGTATAGGGGGAAACAAGAGAACTTGCGTGCAAGGCTGCGGGCCCAGCTAGTATGTATATGTATAAAAAAATGTTCTTTGTGAAAAGCTCTTAACTGAAGTTGTCCTTATGTACATTTGCTATTATAAATATCATAATTATATATAATGAATTAATGCCGAATAATTAACGATGACATGAACATTAGTTAATTCAACAACGATAATTGCTGATCAATCATTAAAGTTCTCAGCATAAAAATTGCTTACTAAGAAAACAATGCCTCCAGAAGCATCAACAACTTCTTAACTCATACCTCTCAATGCTGGGGTAAAAAGTGCAAGTACTTTAAATAATTTGGCTGGATCACCAAGTTTCTTGAAATTGTTTTTGTTCTAAATTATTTTGAACTTCGATTTAAATTGTAAACAACATAAATTGTAAAAACTAAGATAACCCTCGATTATCCCAAAACAAATATTGATAACAAAATTAAACACAAATCTGAAATTTTTTGAAATTCCATTTCTAATGAAAATCCAATGGACACATCCGATTTCGCACGCTATAGAACATGTGCAAGTTTTCGATGAACTTTCTTGCGCGCAAACCTTAAAACTATTTAAAATATTTACTAACAATATGTAATAACGCATTGAAGAAAACTACCATCTGGATTCAAGGATCGACGGGCCAACGTGCAAGTCTCAGCCATTAAATGATATGTAATCTCATTCTTTAAGATTTAAATGTCATATCGAAGCAGAGAAAATAACAGCATACACATACATAACAACATAAATTTTTAGATTATTTCTTTTGTGTAATAATAATAATGTCCTTAATATCTCAAATTGACTGAGACCGCTATCCTATCTATACTCTCCATACTGGCATCCAACTCCACAACAATACAGCACTTATCCTAATAATTGATCATACCCACTAATAATTCTGCGGTCAAAAGCAATAATCGCTTAAGTTCATAAGTACTATTTTAAGCAGCATGCTTTTAAGAAATATGCTAGCGCTCTTATTCAGTGAGGTCCTAAGTCGACTTAAGTGTTACTGTTTTTGACCACAGAAATGTGAATATAAATCAGCGAGCGTTTGCAAAGTGTGTGCTTTTTGGCAACTTTGGTTTTCCTGAGAACGATTTTACAGCGAAAATATGAGCAAGTTTGCTTAGAAGCTAAGGTCAAATTAAAAATATTCAAACATATTATTTACTTACAAATGTTATTTATTTAGTGAATATCTGTATTGTTACATACTTATTGAGTATACAATGGTGTTTTAATCAGTGTTTGAACAATGGAAGCATTATCGCATAATTAGAAATTATCAATAATTTACCTACACCTAATAAAAACCAAATTTTATACAACCTATGTGTAGATTAATATTTATAAGTGCAAAAATAAGTACATGGATGGTACAGCAAACAATTTATATATAGCCATAAACTGTATAGTGTTAAATGTTGAACATAGGCCTAAAATTAGTAGGTACATATGTATGTTAATTGGATATAATGAGACTTGGTTTTCAGTGAATTGTCAAAATCGAATTAGTTGTTATTTTTCTGTTGTTGTGTTCATCTTTGGTGAAACGCTTCTGCAAAAAGAAATTAAAAGCCATTTACCCATTAGCTTTTATTTGGCTAATAAATAGGATTGTGGTGCTAATTTTACTTTTACTAGCATGCATTACTTCATTTAAGTTTATTTTTATAGTTTGGAAGCAATCTTACCATAATGCGGTATTTCTCCTTGCAAGCATAATCAGACTCGTCCAGATCTTGGTAACAATCAGATTTGTATTCAAGTGGCAACGGTCGTCCTTCGTATTCACATAACTTGTGAAGTGGGCGTGATCTATAAAAATATTAAAATGGTATAAGAAGAAGGAATTTAATGTTGCAGATAATGTTTTATATTTGCATTTCATATCGCTTACAAACCTCACAATTAAATTGTTCATCGACGATGGCTTCTGCATAGGACAATAAAAAACGTCAGGCGTCTTTTTGTCAAATACTATGGACTTGCGCATCATGTCTTTTTCCTTTGAAGTTATTTTGTCGCCAAATTTTGCATTTGCTGGCCAGGCACATATCATCATGACTAAAGTCACGCACAGTATGAATTGCGTCTCCATCTTAAACTAAAAGGAAATTAAGACTGTGATTTAAGCATTTATGTAGTTAAATGATAATTTGTGTTTAAAAATGCAGGTAGACGTCGCTTAACACGGTAGTTGCGTTCCTAGAAAATGCCATGTTAAGCGAGGTCTACCTATATATAAATAATTGTTTAAAACATGTGTATGAATGATGAAAGTGAGGTCTTGCAGTCTTTAAATTTGTTGCAAGGCATTTTGCAATGGGGAGGGGGGCGAGGGGCGGGGCTAAACCCCCAAATACAAAAATTGCTAGTGCAAAATATAGTCCCGAAAACTCATTAATTTCGGATGGCATTACGTCAATCCCGGGTCTGAAGCACAAAAATATCAAACATGGGTTTTGGCCCGTGAATTTAGAAAAAATTAAATTTTTATTTAGAAGGGCAAAATTTTTATTTTGCTGCCGATCATAAGGCATTTCATAAGAAAATGAAAACTATCTGCAAACAAAAACAAACAGAGTAAAAAAGAGCAAAATGTTTGCTTTTAAAAAAATGCCAACCTTGACATTTATACTTAAGTATGCAAGTCAAGTTGTAAGGGTAGCTGCCTTATGATCCCGAAAATGAAAACTATCCGCAAAAAAAAAAAACAAACAAGCATTTCAGTGATTCAGTGATTTCAAGTGAATTGAGCCAGCGGTTGTAGATCAATAGTTCCACAAACACAATATTTTTTGTTGGTACCAGTCATTCAACATTTTTTTAGTACACCATACGACAACGAAGAAAATTAGAACAATTTGTTTTGTAGTTCTATAAAATAAAATTTTATTTTAGATTCAAGCAGCAGCAGCAGGCGGTCTGCTGCGTACTCTTCTGCTGCTACCAGCTGGCGGTGGCGGAAGAATTGGCGGAATTTGACAAGACCTCCTCGTGGTGGCCGCTGGATACAGCCACCGGGGTACGGTCTTGTCTATACCCTTGGTGGCTGGCTAACTAGTCACTTCCCAATTTCCTACACATCCTTATGCCCAAATCCCGTCTAACCCCTGCCTCCTTTCCTCCCCCTAATCCAGGGTGTTATGCGACCCGTGCTCATTGGATGGTTTGCAGCCAAGGGGTATACCGGCTGTAGTAGTACAGAGCCTACCCGATACCTCGGGTAGGCTCCTGTCCATCTCCGGTAGTATTTTGGACTTCCCATGGCATAGGGCTCTGTCATGGGCGACCTCCCCGACCTCACAATTTGCATTGGCCATCGAAAAGGCTGGTCGAAGTAAGTGGTCGCACGAACCAGATCATGAACTCTCTTACACAAGCCTCGGATGGTATGGACGTCGAAAAGACTGACGCCATTGATCAGCAATCTGCTGAGATTTTGCCTAACGGTTGGAGAGACCGACCGACTAAGAGCAGGGTGAACAGTGAGGGTTCACAAGGTGTCAATTTGGCAGTTGAGGGGGCACCATCGCAAGGTAGAAGCTACCAAGGCCATCTCTCTGAAGAGAAAGCGGTTAACGACTTCTCAGAAGAAGGGGCTAAGGAAGCTGATGGCGGCAGGTAAGCCCTACGGAGAGGCTATCAAAGCTCTCTTGGTTGAGACAGCGAAGGTGGACGAAGCTGATGGCTGCAGTAGAATCGATACGGCGCAACCCGCACCGAGTTCAGTCCGTCCTTTGCTGAAGCTGCTTCAGCGATCAAGGTAGGGATTCTTCCGGACGAATTCCCAGCTGTCCACCTAAACTTGGAGGAGCAGGGGCGATAGAGGCGGCTATCAAAGAGGAGCTGCGTAAGCTGCCCCTTGATGGCCTTCAAGTTCAATTTCAAGGATGCTCCTTCAAGCCAGGGTGAATAATTGTAAACTGCGCCGACGAAGCATCGAGGAATTGGCTGAGGGTGATAATGTCAAAACCCCAGCTGGCGGAGAAGAAGGTGAAACTGGTGGAGGAAAGTGAAATTCTCAAACCCAGCGTAGCCACTGCATTCTTCCCAGGCTGCCCTCTGCCAGCTGATGATATTCTTCGGATGCTCCGTATGCAGAACCGTTCACTACCAACAGGCAACTGGAGGATGCTGAACAGATCTGTCGCGGCGCAGGGAACAACGCTAACACTAGCCAGCGATGATCCCTCAGTTCTGCAACTCTCTGTGCTGACGGACCTTCCCTTCTTTGAGTTGGGAAGATTTTAGTTCAGGATTAAACGTGATCAGGGGCCAAGTCACCACCAGGAGTGGCGACACGGAAAAGAAGACGTTAAACATTAGGTTGGATGAGGAAAGACCATCCACCAGCGCACAAGCACTGACGAAGGTAAGCGGGGACCGACCGCCGTCTGCATCATATTCAATAATGTTTCCTTTGCCCCGTTAACAGATTATGTTACACCTGATCTCTGCGCGGGAAAAATCGTCTGGAATGCCAGAGAGGTCATCATAGCGTCCGCATACTTCCCTAGCGATGACGAACACTGCCCTCCAAGACTAGAAGAACAGAACGCTAGGGGCAACTATATGGAGCTGGTACTTGGCTTTGATGCGAACGCCCATCACACCATGTGGGGCAGCTCCAACGTAAACGCTAGAGGTGAGGCATTTTTAATTATTATTATTATTTACAGTTTATTAAATAAACAAATTATAAAACAAACTTAAAACTAAGGCACTAGCATCTAAGGCTATCGGCCGATTATTTTAATATTAAATATTGTAAAGGATGCCACAGCCGCCGTAGCTCAGCCGGCAAGTGCGTTGGGCCGCAAGTCAAATGCGACGCTCGAACCCAAGTTCAAGACTCCGTTGCGCTAACACCGAAAAAAAACAACAGCTTTTCTTCCGGCGGCTGTCCTCTCAGCAGAAAAATGCAAACCTCTGAGAGTAAAATTGCCTATGAAAAAGCTCCCAACTCGCCGTTCGGAATCGGCATAAAACTGTAGGCCCCTTCCAACCTTGTAAAAATTCGCACGCACAACACGGATGGTTGCGGGTAGCTAGGCCTTAGTCGCGCTATCGGGCTGTCGTGCCAGTCAAGAAGAATGGGTGGTGGGATGGGTCAAAAGTACTGTCTCACGGTGATATAAAAATAACATATTTTTTTGGGACATGTTTTAATTTTAAATAAATGTGTTATGCGACTGGTCTCATCAAATAAAATCAGTTCTCCACTTTTGAAATATGTTTCTAAAATTTTGTACAACGATCTATTTCGTAACGAGGAGATGTGGCACAGTATTTTGTAAATTTTTTGGGCAAATAAAATTACAAAAGTTACAATAGCATGTATAGAACTGGTTCTGCTCTCATTTCTACTTAGACCAATTTTGAAGCAATGTTTTAGATACAAAACCTTAACCTAGTGACAACTTTTTTCTTCTATAAAATTACAATTCAAATTTCACAGTTTAATTTTTTTTTTCAAAATTTGAGCTCGTCGATGAATCAGTCAGTAAAGGCAAATAATCTATTTACTCGTATAAAGCTGCGTGTACACTGTAGAGAAATTTCGATAGAGCTCTATCTACTCTCGAACTCTCGTCTATCAAATGTGTTTACACTATAGAGGATCTCTACTAGAGATTTGACTCTACGTAGAGTTTGATAAACTCTATACAACGATGAACTCTATTCGACGTATACACTATGAAAATTTTTTCTCTCGGCTAGAGCTGTAGAGCAAATTTTTATTCTTGCGAACGAAATTCGGAAAAATGAGTGCGCGCCAGAAGCAAGCAACAGCTGCAGTTGTAGTTTATTTGAAGAATAATTAAAAAAAAAAGAGTCGAGAATGTTGGGTGCAAAATTGGATCGCGAAACGGCAAAGTGCGGGTGTTTATCGGGAGCTACTTGGTGAATTAAAAAATAGTGATGCAGCGGCGTATGCCAATTTTTTGCGAATGTCATCCACAAATTTTGAAGCATTGCTACAAATTGTGGCCCCGGTAATCACAAAAAAAGACACACATTTGCCCAAAGCGATTCCTGCAGGAGAAAGGTTGGCAGTGACCTTGCGATTTCTTGCGACAGGTATGTACCATACCTGTACATAGTATATGTTTTTGAAAGATTTTTATATTTAATGCGTTGTGCACATTTTGCAGGGGACAGTTACCATTCGCTTTTGTACCTCTTCCGCATACCCTTTTGAACAATCGCTAAAATAATTCCAGAAGTGTGTGACGCTATGTACCATGGATTGAAGAACAAATATTTGAAGGTAAATCCGTGAGACTAAAGTTAAGGACAGGTTAGAAATTCCATATTTTTGCAAAAGAAGTAATTACAAATGGAAGATATTAACTTTGAAGCTGCATTACACCTATTCGAATTGTAAATCATAAAATTGCATGTACTACGGTTTTGTTGTCAATCTACTGCATATAGATATAATGTATTTAAAACCATATTTGAAAGTGTAGTTAGTTAGTGTAGTTAGTTATATTAACAATTTCAACGATTAATCAATTAAATTTTGAAATGCTTGCTCAATTAAAGAAGGTGCCGACGGTATTTGTAAAACAATTACATCGTCAGGCTCTTCTTCTAGTTCCACAATTGTTCTTTGTACTATTAGCTTTACGCGCTTTCGCTTTCTGTCGTTCATGTGGCGCATTTGGTCAGCCACATAATCCCCAAATATTTGGTGTGAGTCAGCGGGAGTGTTCAATATCTTCAATGCGTTATTTAAAAGTTGATAATTTTCCATGTTGGCCTTAGATTTTTTTCTATATGATCCTTTTGGCATATCTAGGCTTTCCGTAGTGGAATTATCTCCGCTTACATCAACCCATTTTCTTCCTCGATTTCCTACAAATACTAAAAATTTCCTTTTACCTAGGTGCCGAACACTGATGAAGAATGGATGCTGCATGCCCATGCATTCAACAAAAAATGGAACTTCCCGAATTGTTTAAGCGCTCTAGACGAAAAACATGTTACCATGTTTGCACCTCCGAATAGTGGAAGCATGTTTTAGAACTACACTCTTTGTTTATATGAATTAGTTTTGTTACATATATGCATTTAAATAAATAAAATAAATTACATAAATTACAAATACAAGAGCAAATATTTACTTACTAAATTTTAAATCGTGTTACAGGACTGCCCAGCTTTTGATATGCATTCATATAAACAAAAAAACCTGCATGCGAGAGTTCTAAACTCTATTGAGCCAATGAAAAACGTGTGTATACTACGAAAAACTCTCGACTAAAAAATCTCGGGTAGAGACTGTGACGAGCTCTCGTGGAGAGCTCTACTGAGTGTCTAGACTTCTCTAGGCGAGATTTTTCTCTAGCTCTCGGTATTTTTCTCTACAGTGTATACGTAGCTTAATAGTGTTTCCTGGCTAACTGACTGATTCATCATCGCCAGCCCAAATCGCTGAAACTACAAACATGAAATTTTAATCGTAATTGCATCTTGAACCTCCGCTAAGACGGGACACGTATATCTCAGTTTTTCAAAAATCAAAATTTAACGGTGTCAACAATGGGTTAAGGTTTGTATACGAGAAGACTACGAAAAAACATGAACCCATGGGCCTATTGACTTTAAAGTTGGTGAAATCACTTAAATTAAAAAACAAATAGACACGTGTTTTTTATTTTTTTGACAATCGAAATACAACGGGGCCAGCCAAGGGTTAAAAACATGATTCTTGCGACTTTTGACTTCAAACTTGGTGAAAGTACTTCAGGTAGGTCATAGGTAGGTATGTAGTGGCTGCGTCTATATGAGGTTTCACTAAGGTCTCTGTATGGGCCTATTGTAATATCACAAATTCCACCCCTTTGAACTTTTTTTAAGTAATAGAAGTACTTACTACCAATGTGAAATAATTCGATACGTGTTTTTCATTTCTTTGAAAATAAAAATCTGGCGGGGTCAGCCACGAGTTAAAAGTTTATATGGAGAAACTGTGAAAAAACACGAATGAATGAGCCTTTTGATTTAAAATTTTGTGAAAGTACACGAAATCTGAAATAATTCGATATCCTAACTTATCTATCGGCTTAAAATGGGGTGAGAGAATATCAAAAGAAAAATATAAATTAAAAATAAATATTAGATAAGCATTAAGTCTATTTTAAACGTCTAACGGGGTCAAGAGAAAGTTCAGAGAAACTTGATTTATTGGACCCATTGACTTCAAACTTTAATGCAAAGCCGCGATGTTCTGCTAGTATATTTTTAGTACTATTTTTATTTTAGTACTACTTACTATTTATACTGTTTTATAGGAATGTCAACGTAACTTTTATATACTTTTTTATAGAAATTTGTCATACTACTTAACACAGACTACCAAGGTTGACAAGTAAAGCGAATATCATTGCAAGAAGGCAATCTATTATGGACAAAAGCGAGGGCGGTTCTTTATTCGCCACTTTTTGATGCGTGCAAAGCTAACAACTTTTGCACATCTCAGTCTTTCCAATAGAGAAAACACATACACAGACACAGCTACTCTTACCATTTTTAGGTAATATATACACTTATGTATATGTTTACACGTATGCATTATTATGTGTATTTCTACATTTCTCCAAAGATTAATTTATAACAAGTATTTATTTGGTAGCTTGTGAGTGCTTACTGTTTCGCACCCATCAGATGTTGATACCGCTGACATCAACACAGTCCGTTATACCATTTGACCATTTATAGCAGTGGTCGGAAGAGCTTACTCCTATGAGTAGTACGCTCAGCACACGTACACAATACGCTCTCTCAATCAGCCGTTGTTCAAGTATAATTTAAACAGTGGAGAGAAATTACACTGCGCATTTTTTCAAAACACTGACTTAGACAATTATAGAGCAGCCTAGGTTCGCACACCGTACAGATTATGCTTTGAAACGGTGCGTAAAACGTATATTTATTTCCAATTCTGCAATAGTACTTTACGGCGAGGCGCAAGTTCTTTTCGATCAACTCGGTACTCACATTCCGCCAAATGTATACACAGCAGACATGGGGGTTTTGCACTAAAATCCACTACGAGGTCTGTTGGGACATTTTCCACTACCACTAAATAATTTTAGTGATAGCTAAATTTTTTTCCACTAATGACTGATCTTGATTTAGTGGTAGTGTAATTTTCTTGCACAACTTTTTTATGGTACTTTTTACCACTGTCACTAAATAAAGATCAGTGATAGTTTAAAATTCATCCACTATCACTTTATCTGTTCCACTACAGTTACATCACTAACGGTTATAACCAAACATTTTAACCGCCGCTCTGCACTTAACATCTATTTGGAATTCTTGAAACCGATTTTCGTTAGACATACTGCGCCGTTTCGTCCAAATATAGCGCATCAAGCAGACTTAATTTTCAGAGTGATGCCTTCCTAGATTTTAGAGAAGTACAAAGTGAGCATTTGTTTAAAAATTAAGTTCTAATAACGTTTTTCCACAAAGGTCCACCTGAAATGTTACTCCACAATGATGTACGAACAGAGCTGGAATATTATTTCGCAGAAGCAGACAGTAAACGCTGTTTATATTAATACCCCAGTAGAACGTTTGTTCTCATTTGCTGGCATGATAAAAAAATTTAAATAATAATTTAAATACATTTAGTGATAGCTGAATTTTCCACTAATCACTGATCTTTATTTACACCTTTTCAACCTCAAAATGAGAATGCGTAAATTCATAGTGAGAAATATAAATTCGTAATGAGAATGCGTAAGTTCATAATGAGAAATATAAATTCGTAATGAGAAAGCGTAAATTCAAAATGAGAAAAGGTAAATTCAATTTGAGAATGCGTAGATTCAAAATGAGAATATTTTTCCCACTTGTTCTTGGTTTGGTTTAGAGTCCTGCACGAGTATGCATTTTTGCTATTGTACATAATAAATATTAAAAAATATCACATAAAAGGTAATAAAAAAACAGTCGTCTTCATAAAATAAAACTAAGGAGTGAACCATTATGCGAACAACGTTTACAGTATCTTGAGGGAATAATTGATAATGCAAAGCAAACCATTACTGGTGGAGATTGTGCCAGAGCTGTACAGCACACAACAACAATTAATGAAAATGGCATTGCTTTACAGGATATGGACGTAGGGATGTAATAATTGTTTAAGCACTTTTTTGCATTTTGTTATTGAATTCATATAATAAAAGTTTCTCATACTAAAAATAAACCTTATACTACATAGTTTTCATTTCAAATTTTCCTTTTCCCAATTTGAATTTACGCATTCTCAAATTGAATTTACCTTTTCTCATTTTGAATTTACGCTTTCTCATTATGAATTTATATTTCTCATTTTGAATTTACGCATTCTCATTACGAATTTATATTTCTCATTTTGAATTTACCCTTTCTCATTACGAATTTATATTTCTCATTTTGAATTTACGCATTCTCATTACGAATTTATATTTCTCATTTTGAATTTACGCATTCTCATTATGAATTAACATATTCTCATTTTGAGGTTGAAAAGGTGTAGTGGTAGTGCAATTTTCTTCCACTAATTTTTTTTAGTAGTACTTTTTAGTACACCAATACCTCCCTTTACGTCGTTTCGTTTTGCGTTTCTTTGAAGTTGCGTCGCTGCTGAATTAGTACTAAATTTCACTGTGCGTCGTTAGATTTTCGAAGTTGTGTTGTTTTAGGTTCGAGTCTTTAATTTTTTTTTTATTTTCTTTTTTTTCTAAAAGATGGCATGACTTTTCTTTCTAATTGCGCCATGCCATCAAAACTCGGGGATTCCCTTTCTAACTTTTGTGAAAGAAAGCCGACTTACGACAGCAGCCACTATGGACTCATCAGACAGACAATTTTTATTTTGTTTTTATAAATTAATTGAAAATTTTATTTTGTTTTAATTGATTTTGTTTTTTTTTTTTTTTGTTTTTTGTATGTATCTTTATTTTATTAGTTTTGTTTTTTAAATGTTTAATTTGTTCAATTTCCTTTTTAAAAAGTAGTATTTTCGTAACCCTGGAACTTATCTTCGATCTTTACATGGTTTGCTATAGAAAATCATAATTCACTTTGCGTCGTTTCAATTTGCATTGTGTTTTTTTGGAACGTAACCACGACGCAAAGTGAGGTATTGGTGTACTGTCATTAAATAAAGAACAGTGATTAGTGGAAAAAATTCAGCTATCACTAAATGTATAAAAGCATAGTGCACTATGAATTTAGTGCAAAACCCCATGTCTGATACATAGCTATGTATTTGATCGGAAACCATTGAATTTGTTGGAAATGCAATACGTAAACAAAACTTTTGACAATGTTCAGATGGCGGTGCGGAAAGCGAATCCCAAGTTGAATGAAAATAGCTATCGGCACACACTGTGCACTATGTGTGTTCCGCTATTATATATACAGGCTCGAGGAGCCTTGACGTTATCAATGATATTGTGGTCCAAAAATGTACCTTAACACTAGAACTACCGGGAGCGGCCATTTGACGGTTTTCACTTTTGACGGTTTCACTTTTTGATTAACCGTAGCTCGAAAACGGCTAAAGTTACGAATCTGGTTCTCCTTGACTTTTAATATTTTGCACTAAGCTCAATATTCTAAAATTTTGCAATCACTGCGCCGATCTGTTTTCTTTTAATCATCGATTTTACCTACTACTACCATGAGCGGTCAAATGACGGTTAACTACGTAGCCATGGAAGTAAAATTAAAACATTCACAAAAAAATTTACTATGGTCATGAGCTTCACTTTTGAAATATATGCCAAAACTATATTTTTTTACATTCAAGAAAATAAATGAATGTTGTTTTAACGCTTACAATGACAAATTTCTTCAGATTCAACCGATTTCGTTAAAAGCTCTGAATACCGTCATTTCACCGCTCACGGTAGTAGTAGGTATGAAGCCAAACCCGGTACTCCTAGTGTTAACATTTAAAGGCAAATCTGATGGAAAATATCCGTAAACTTGGAAAAAAGAAAATCCGTTTAAAACGAACTTCCGCCTAAAACGAACCAATTTCAAAAGTACGCGCTTTATGTTTTCGCGAAACCGTTTAAAGCGAACTTTCGGTTAAAACGAACTATTTTTCTAGTCCCTAGAGGTTCGCTAGAGAGCGAACTTTCGGTTAAAACGAACTATTTTGCCAGTCCCTAGGGGTTCGCTTTAAGCGAAAAGTACTGTATTTAAAAATATTAACTTTTCCAACAGGGCATTTGTGGTAGCGCCACCTACATATGTATGTATATGTGACTTAGTGCATTGGAAATTACATTTTTCACCGGTTTTTAGTAAAAATTTAAATGAAATTGGTTGCACTGGAAGCAAAGTTATTGCGTCTGAAGTGAAAGTATGTTTGTGTCATCGGTCAAAAATTAGCATCGAACAAGCTCATATTGACTTTTGTTTTAAAATTATTAAAATTTTAACCGAAATATTTCAATTGATGAACCAAGTTTAACCCTTTCGGGACGGAGTTAAATTTTGTAATCCAAAATACTCTTAGTAGAAATATTCTCATGCCATGATTGTTGGAGTTGGAAAATTATATTGGATGCTCACAAATTCTGAAATCATCCTTTTATGCGAGAAAACCGAAATTGAAGAAATATTTTGCGTGGGTCGTAAGATTTGAATTGTTTTGAGGGGCTTAAAAAACCTGCTGGGACGTATTATCCCAGTAGTCCAGAAAGGGTTATGGTGATGACCGTTTATCTCGTGGCAGAGTTCATCATTGAATGATGACAAACATGGTGGCAACTAAAATCAGCGATCACCGCAGATTCCATCAAAACTGCACGGTAAAAGATCATTCAAAATCTTCATTGAGATCCTTCAAATTGGAATTAAGCATCTCATTCCATTTTAACGGAACATTTGGCTATAGAGAGACGCCACCTCATCGATTGCCACTTGTGACTGATTTATTGACTAAAAGACGAGTTAAAACCATCAACCACTACCCGTTTTCACCACCTCACTTTTCAAAACATGCATTTTCCGATGAAAAAAAACCAAAAACCATATAAAATACTCACTAAAAGGAAGCAGACTTTCATGCACTAAAATCAGGGTTTTTCATTTCGAACCGAAAACTTTGGCGGCCCTGCGTTCGACAACCGCAGCTGTCATCTGTCGATGCATTGTGTTAATATTGTAGTTAGGTGTTTGCCATTGATGAAAATTTACCGATTTAGCATCGCTCAACGAGTAAACATAGTAAAAATTCACTACAAAAATGGTGACAGTTTGAGCACCACTTTTCGCGCACTAAGGAAGGATTTTGGACGTCACGGAAGGCCTGTTTTGTCAACAATTTCGGATTTATTGGCGAAATTCAAACGAACTGGTTCTGTACAAGATGTACAGAGGCCAATACGTAATCGCCCTATTCGTTCGGCCTAAAATATTGCTACTGTAGCTGCCAGTGTTGAAGATGACCCGAATTTATCGCTTCCCCGGCGTTCACAACAATTGGACATCTCCATCACCTCAATTTTTCGTATTTTGCATTTGGATTTGCATCTTCATCCATACAAAGTTCAGTTGGTGCAGAAATTGGAGCCGGGAGATCACAGAATGTGTCGTAACTACGCCGAATGGGTGCTTGAAAAACAGTCCGAAAATCCAAATTTTTCGCACAACATTTTCTTCAGCGATGAAGCATATTTTCACCTCGGCGGTTACGTTAATAGTCAAAATTGTCGTGTGTGGGGCTCAGAAAATCCACACGTGGCAGTCGAGCGCCCAATGCAAAAATATGCGAAAAAAGCTTATGCTTATGCGAAATATGCTTACAAATACCAATTTTATTACAAATATGCCAAAACATGCATTTAAAACAAAATATGCAAAAATATGTACTAACAATTGAATGACATTTTATAGAACATTTTCTTATTCAGAAAGATATGTTTTATGTTATTTCGTCCATTTTGTTGAGAATATTCACAAAACAAAAAATAATGCATTTGCATGGAAATCCGCTACTCAATAGACATGCTTTTAGATCATGCAATGGGGACTATTAAAAAAACAAATCAGTTTTGCCCAAAAAATGTAATTATCCTTTTACATGTTTAAAGGTCAAAAGACCTTTTTGCCAATGTTGGAACGTACATACCAAGCACAGTAATTGCAAATGTTTAATAACACTGCACAACACAAAAAAAAATAAAAAGGTTCTTACAACGGATTCTGGTAGAGGGGACCAAAAAAAATATACGAGTATCGCCGTTTTGAAAGTTTACATCTGAGGGGGGTCAAAGTTTTCCCCTTTACGCGCATTCTTATGGTGATTTGGCATACGAAAACCATGTAACATCACATTTTAGGTATATGATGTGTTCAGCAATTTGGTGTAGAACACTACGAGGAACAATTTTGTAGAGCATTTTAACCCTGTAGCTCCTATTTTTATGGGTCAATTTGACCCTTTTTTTCTAAAATGCCAAAAATGTCCTGTAAACAGGACTTTTTAAGGACAAAATGTATCACAAAAATACCATACCACAAATGTACCATAAATTTCTACTATAGGCCTCTGAATACATCAAAGCTCAGAAATTAACTTGAACGCCAGAATTTTTTTCAATATAAATTAGCCAAAGTAAGCCAAAAAGTAAACAAACAGAAATTTGTAATAACTTGCAAGTTAAACTCTTGTTTACACCAGTGTGGATTGTCACATTCAAAATAAAAGAAACAGCTAATAAAAAAGTAACATTTGAGGTTTAAATCTATAGGGGAAACTTGAACTATTGATATTACTCACACCGACTTCGACTTATTTTGAAATGGCGGAAACCTTGGACAAAACCTCCAAATAGTATACGAAGAATTACATACATATGATTTAAATATATATTAAACAAGGGAAATGCTTTTTGTCGGTCGGATGGTTTGGCGATAAAATGCATTTTGATGTTATTTGTGATGAATATTTTGTTCTTAGTTTTAAAGTACGAACACAGACTTGTATTTATTACGAAAATAAAATGTATTTGATTTGATTTATTTGACATTTAGTTGCTTAAAATATATACAATCCCGAAAAATCCCGGGATTCGAAAACTGGTCAGGGATTGCAATCCCTAATACATACATATGCACAATACAATGGCTAAGAGATCAAGCACAATTGTGAATACAAAAAACGACTATCGCTAGTTTGTGTGCAAATATTTTTATGACACAGCATCTTGAAACATTTATGTATATATATATACACATATTAGAGAACTTTGTAAAAAATGACACATCTTGAGAACACATTTAAAAGCCAGTGTTTTTTGACTTCCATTTGGAGAAATCGCACATACCCACAAATATTTACAGTTCACCAAAGATTTACACAGCGCTAAAATGAACCAACATTGTAGTTTTGCATGTGTGCTTTCAGATAATAGACATATGCAAACCACAAAAATACAATACCAAATTACCTTCAAGGCTTAAAATATTGCTACCGCGTACAAGGCCCACACACACAATACTCATCGACAAAATTGCTTTCGCAACGCAATCAAGAAATACCCTAAACAAGAAACGCTGCGCGTATATAGCTGCTCGTGAAACACTAGAAGCGAACACTTGTTACGATCCGGGTTAATTCAAGCTTCAGTCTCTAAAGTTGTGAGCAGCTGATTTCCACTACCAAGCTTTTGGAAACGGATGAAAATAATTCGCCGCAGCCAAGGCGAATTCAATTCAGATAATCTCGTTGAATCAGCTGTTTTTTCAATATTGGAAAAAGTCTAGATTGTCAAAATGTTTGTTTTTGCTTGATAGGTTGTGGTTTAGCCTAGACTAGGGATGCTATATATTTTTGGGACACTTTGGTGAAATTATTGTAAAATACCTCAGTACCGCTCGGCAACAGAAAAAACATATTCATGAAAACAAACCTGCAGACCATATATATATATATATTTGCAGAATCTTGCAATACGTGCAATGATACAAAAACAAAATACAAGGGAAAAACGTTTTGCAAACATGCAATGTGTACAACAGTGATACCCATGTTTTATATGAGGGTGCAAACGTGCGTCAGCTGATTGTAAAAAAATTCGTGCATTTTATTTCGTGTGCGCAAGCGTAAGTTCTTCACACAAACTTTGTTTTATTTACTTTTATATAAACATTTTTAATATTTTTCAGCTAGAAACGAAAATTCCTTTCAATTATTACCATCTTCCAGAAGAATGAAGAAAATTCAAAATTTTTTTGTTTTCACTGGTCCGCCACGTTGTTTCATAACTTTTATTTTTTTGAATTGATTTTTTATTGTTTAGTTGTTTGTGGATATTAGGTTTCAGCAGTTAATTTGCGTTTGTCAATTTAAAACAATTAAAAATCAATTAAGGGAGAGGGCTGGGTTGTGAACCAGGCTGGGGTGTGAACCATTGCCGTTTTTTCTTTCCCTAATTGACATATCGCCAATCTTTCAACTGTCAATTTTGTCTTATGATATGACTCTGCTCTGTGGTTAC
This sequence comes from Melieria omissa, assembly GCA_963971225.1. Lineage (NCBI taxonomy): Eukaryota > Metazoa > Arthropoda > Insecta > Diptera > Ulidiidae > Melieria > Melieria omissa. The sequence goes on from OZ020267.1 coordinate 118,514,188, forward strand.
ACCGAAGTACAAACACGTATTGCTTGTGGCAGCAATCGAGTTTGAAAGACATCGTGTTTGAAAATCGACTGCGAAAACTTGTTGGCTTTTTTTTAAAGTGCTATCTTAGTGACTGAGCTTATTGCAAAAAGGTCAGTGTAATACATGTTTATTTAGTGTTTTGATTCTATTTTACGATGCAATATTTGTTTATGTCGAATTATGATTGGAAGTGTCGTTTATTTTAAAGTTTCCAAAATGGCACCGTGGTTGGGCTGTGAACCACTGAGGTGGCTGGGTTATGAACCACCTGTTTTTCGTACTACATTTGTTCTAACACTGTCAAATATGGACGGATATATTAAAATAAAGTCATTTTATATAATTTAACTCGATTTCGTTGTGTTCACTTGAAGTGAGCCAATACGAGAACACGTTCGTATTTCACATGCAAACATTCCGACACAGATTAGGATGAAAATTTAAAAAATTGAGCAGTTTCATTCATTGCGATTTTTTGGCCTAAGAGGCGTCATTATAACTTTTTTTCACCTCTTGAGGCTTCCTGATTAAATAAATTCTCAATGTACTTAAAAATTATGGGTGTTTTCTTCGTATTTTCTGACTTTAATAGGGATTTTCCAGATGGTTCACAACCCAGCCACTTTTTTGAAAAAGCGAAAAATCACGTTCTTAGAAAATTGGACGTAGAGAGTTAAATTTCAATCAAAACGGTAATCTGTCTTCATAACAAAGTTACGTTATATATTCACCTTTCCAACGGTATTCGATTTTTCGATATCTTTATTCTGAGAAAAGTTAGAGCCGAAAAACAAAACCCGGTTCACACCCCAGCCCTCTCCCTTATATGAATTTGGTAATTCAACGTAAAAATTTTTGTTTTCAAAATAATAGTTATCGGCAACAAAAATAAAAAAATCACAAATAAAAGATATGAAGCAAATTTCTCAAAAAAATAGTTATCAGTAACGTAAATGAAAAAAGTGATTATTAAAATTTATGAAGCAATGTAAAAAACAAAAATCCTAAAATAATTATCGACAACGAAAAATATATTTGTTACTGATAAGAGTTATTATGCAACTCAAAAAAATTTATTACATGGTAATAGTTATAGGTGACGTAAAAAAATTCTTACTGCGAATAATTATTATAAAGCAATAGTTATAGAATCTTCTTCTTCTCCCAAAAAATATGGATAATAATTATTTTAGGTCTCTGATTTTATTATCTCAGCTGCAGAACCTTTAAGAGCCAGCGCCGATCTCCGACCTTTCCTTACATCGGTCCACTGATTTTCCAGAGTGAAGTTTGAATGTATCGAACGACGGAATGTATTCTCGCGGCTGTACTTCCCTAAGCCGCTCAACTATTTTTCTGTTGATCGAATCTTCCAGACTGTGAACTTGTTTGTTCAGGGAATCATCCAGGTCGTCAACTCGTCTGCTCAGGGAATCATCTAGGTCGTCGACTCGTTTATCTAAGTGTTCCACTCGAGCTCCCAAATGCTTCACCTTCACATTTAGCTTTCTGCTCCAAGCGCGCAAGTCTCGAACATGTCTTTCATTGCAACCATTAACTGGCTCATGTCCATTGCTTGTAGTGGCGCAGACGCTGCAGCCGTACCCGCAGGCGTTTCCTCTATTTTAGCCGACGCCTCTTGCTCCTGCGTTCAAAATTCGTGCGTAGTCCAATCGACGCCTCTCGTAAGTGCAACTGCAACTCAACCTTTCCGCCAGCAGTCGGCAAATTCCAGGCAGCCAGCTCCTTTTTCAGCTGGTCCTTCAGCTGAAAAAGGAGAACCTTCAGTTGCTCGAATTTAACCATGTCTGCGTTTCATAATTTTAATTTTTATTTGTTTTCAGTAGCACAATCCCACTTCTGACACCAAATGCTATGAAAATAAATTCTCTAGGCCTATTCCTATTTACAAGTTTACATTTTACTATCTCTACACTTGTTACTTTTTGAAGTACTTCGCATTGTACCGCTAAAACCAAACCGCGAGTCATCTCTGCGAATGTTTTATTGAAATTACCATGCCGCTAAAAGTAGGCAATTCGTGTTCTAATTTCCAGTGCCTTGCAAACTGCGCAGTGACGGTGAGGATTATAATCACAGTTACTTACTTACTTAACTGGCCATAACAACCCGTTATCGGGTTACGGCCTGCCGCAAAACTTCTCTCCAGGCGCCTCTGCTTCGCGCGCGCCTTCTCCAGTTGGTCACACCAAGAGATACCAGGGCCTCTTCCACTTGGTCCTTCCACCGGAGACACGGCCTCCCTCTTCGCCGTCGACCTCCAACCATCGCATCGAATGCCTTTTTCGCCGGAGCTTCGTCGTCCATGCGGCAGACATGACCGAGCCAGCGTAGCCGCTGGATGTTATTTCGCTGCGCTACGTCCATGTCCTTATACAGCTCATACAGCTCGTTATTGGTTCGTATGCGATAGTCGTCACCAACCCGAACAGGGCCGAAGATTTTGCGAAGCACCTTCCTCTCGAACACTCCAAGGGCCGCTATGTCGTTTCGTGTCATTGTCCATGCTTCAGCGCCATAGAGGAGCACGGGCAAGATAAGCGTCCTATAGAGTGAAAGTTTTGTCGGTCGAGAGAGGTCTCTACTTCTCAATTGCCTACCGAGACCGTAGTAGCACCTGTTGGCAAGAGTTATCCTTCGCTTTATCTCCAGACTGACATCATTGCTGCTGTTGATGGCGGTGCCAAGGTAGACGAATTCGTTGACAACTTCAAAAGCATACCTGTCGGCCTCGACGTGAGACCCTAGCCGCTGCGAGTCCCTGCGGGTAGACAGCATATACTTCGTCTTGCCCTCATTTACCACCAGACCCATTTTGGCAGATTCTCTTTCGATAGCCGCAAAGGCAGCGGTGACATCTCGCTTGTTACGTCCGATGACATCAATATCATCAGCGTAAGCAAGGAGCTGGACACTTTTGTTGAAAATTGTGCCATTACGATGTACACCGGCCTTGCGCAGAACACTCTCCATGGTGAAGTTGAAGAGGTTGCAGGACAAAGGATCGCCCTGTCTGAAACCTCGAACGGTATCGAAGGGGTCGGAGAGGTCACTTCCAACCTTGACGGAGCTGCGTGTATTGCTCAACGTCGCTCTGCAAAGTCTAACGAGCTTTGCAGGGATACCAAGTTCAGACAATGCGGCATATAGGCGATCCCTTATCGGGCTATCGAATGCTGCCTTGTAATCGATGAAGAGATGGTGTGTATCGATTTGGTTCTCATGGGTCTTCTCCAGGATTTGGCGTAGAGTGAATATCTGGTCGATGGTGGACTTACCAGGTCTAAAGCCGCACTGATAAGGTCCAATCAGCGCCTTGGCGAGTGGCTTTAGTCTTTCACATAATACGCTCGTCAGGACCTTGTATGCAATGGGAAGTAGGCTGATACCCCTGTAGTTGGCGCATATTGTTGGGTCGCCTTTCTTCAGCACAGGACAAAGGGCACTGAGGTTCCAATCGTTGGGCATTCGTTCCTCCAGCCATATTTTGCAAATGAGCTGATGCATGCACCCAATCAGCTCACCGCCGCCGGCCTTGAACAATTCAGCTGGTAGCCCATCCGGCCCTGCAGCTTTGTTGTTCTTGAGTCGCTGGATAGCGACCCGGACCTCGTCATGGCTGGGCGGTGGCACATCCACACCGTCGTCGTCGATTGGTGCCATCTGGACATCTTCACCACTGGCGGTATTGTTCCTTTCGTCGCCTGCGAGCAGCTTGGTGAAGTGCTCCTTCCACAACCTCAGCACACCCTGCGCATCCGTAACCAGATCCCCGTTTTCGTCTCTCTGAAGATCCCCGGGCTTAAATCCTTCCGTGAGACGCTTAACTTTTTGGAAGAATTTGCGGGCGTCATTCCTGCTCCTGCACTCCTCGATTTCCTCACGCTCGCGCCTTTCTTGCTCCCGTTTCTTGCGTCTAAAAAGGCACATCTCTTTCTTCCTCTCCTCCCGGTATTTTTCTGTCATGGCTCGCGTGGCGGCCGACTGCAGGGTCTTCTTGTATGCAGCATTCTTCACTGCAGTGGCTGCGCGACACTCTTCATCGTACCATTGGTTTTTTGGTGGTGGGCGTCGAAAACCAAGGACATTTTCTGCGGCGGCGCGCATAGAGTGGGATAAGTGAGCCCATAATCCGCCGATGTCATCAGGTGGAGAGGGGGAGCGACCGAGCTGGTTGGAGAGTTGAGCGGAGTAGGCTTCGGCTACCCCTTGTGATCGCAGCTTACTGATGTCGCAAACTAGGTTGTGCGGTCTTCGCTGCGCAAAGACGCATGCGTACCTTGGCTGCAACAAGGTAGTGGTCCGAGTCGATGTTGGGTCCTCGGAACGTGCGCACATCTAGAATGCTAGAAGCATGCCTTTCATCAATCACAATGTGATCAATCTGGTTGCGGGTGGATTGATCGGGGGATAACCAGGTGGCCTTGTGGATATCGAGGTGCTGGAATCTGGTGCTACTAACTACCATGTTTCGTGCCGCGGCGAAATCGATCAGCCTCAGACCGTTGTTCGAAGTGGTCCCATGGAGGCTGAACTGCCCGACTGTGGGGCCAAAGATGCCTTCTCGCCCGACCTTTGCGTTGAAGTCCCCGAGGACAATTTTGACGTCATGGGCCGGGCACCTGTCGTAGACGTCCTCGAGCTTCGCATAGAAGGCATCCTTGGTCGCATCGTCCTTCTCTTCCGTCGGGGCGTGCGCGCAAATCAGGCTGATGCTAAAGTATTTAGCTTTGATGCGGATCGAAGCCAGCCGTTCGTTCACCGGAGTGAACCGAGAGACGTGGTGGCGAAGTCTCTTGCTGACCACAAATCCGCAGCCAAATTCGCGCTTCTCCGCATGGCAGCTGTAGTAGATATCGCAGTCTGCTCGCTTGGAGCAACCTTGTCCTGTCCATCGCATTTCCTGGATGGCGGTGATGTCAGCCTTACATTTCGTGAGGGCTTCCGCCAGTTGGATAGAGGCACCTTCCCTATAGAGGGTCCGGACATTCCAGGTGCATATCCTCAAATCATGGTCCTTGAATCGTTTGCTGTGGTCGTCAACATTGTGGGTTCCTTCCGAGGCTTGCTTTTTGGCTTTCATTGGTATTTGGTTTTCCGTGGCGGGCACCAAACCCTGCGCACAACCCAAATTTTAAGTCCTGGGGATAGGACTCGCTGCACACATTAGTTCACTATTCAGCGGATGCCAAATAGCTATCCAGAAGGGCCGCGCGGAGGCTGTGCATCAGCTTGGATTGGACAGGGACAAGGATCGTTCTGGCGTTCGCCAGGTTGAACGCAATCAGAGACTTTACCTTGTATGTCCGTTCCCTTCCTTCCTTATAATCACAGTATTGGCAGAAATAACATCATAAAGAGCAAAGCCGTGAAATGTGTAAAAAATTGTGAAGTGAAGACGTGGGATATAAGTACAGTTTGTCAAGTAAATGTTTGCAAACTTAAAATTTCTGTTATATTATAAGCTTTTCAAAATAATAGTCTACCTCTTTTAAATTTGCAAACATTTACTTGACAAACTGTATGTATGTAGGCTACCTTTTATATTTTTTCAATAGGGATAGGGATAAACGTAGAGCATTTTGATGTTCAAGCGCTATTTGTGTTGTTTACAGTGACTTGAAAAATTCTTCTCGGTAAAAAAAAAATGGATTTAGCCAACCCTTAAGACAATGTATAATGGTTTAACGAATTCAAACGTGATCGTCGTTCGCTCCAGGACGAATTTCGTGAAGGTTGTCCAAAATCGGTCATTGAGCCAGATGCTGTGCGTTCACTGATAATGAAAGATCGTCATGTGACATACCATAAGATAAGATAAGAGGCAATTACACGGCCGTGCATTCGATATTCGATATCAGCTTTTAGAAAGAATTGTTTTCGTTGGATCCCGCATAATTTTACAATCGCTCAAAAACAGGCTGCTGCAAATTGATGCAAAGAAATGGTGGAAAAATTCTATCGTGGTACTTTAAAAGTCCTTTATAAGACCGTAAGAGGTGACGAATCATGGATATATGCGTATGAGCCCGTAACTAAAGAGCAACCGACCGAGTGGATGTTCCATGACAAGCCCAATGCAATAAAATTTGTTCGTGCACGCAGCAGATCAAAGCAAATGGTCGCCTGTTTCTTCGGCAAAACTCCACAGCTTTTTTCGCCAGAAGATGCTACTGAAGCATCCAAAAGACAAGGTTTTGTTCTCTCTCGATATTTTCAACATCGATGTTATGCGGAAGGAGGTATCGATGTTGACACAACATCTGCTAAAAAACATCGATGTTCAAAGCATCGACGTTTTTTTTTTTTAATGGAAATCTTAGCTAAATATATCCTATTGTTTTTATTACTTTTTTTATCATCTATACTATTATATAAAAACAAATGTGACGTTGCTGTTTTGAGCCACAATCAGGCAAAAACCACCAAACTGATTTAGATGAAATAAGCACCAAACAATTTTTTATGCGGGGGAATGGTACATAGGCTATATGAGATTGGCCACGCCCCTTTCTTAGGCCCACTATGGTAACAAAACTCATCCATGGTTTGAAAGGCAATATAACGATTCAGCGTGTCATTGCACAGGGATTCGACTCCATACAACCGCGGGACAAAATTAGAAGGAGTGGTCCGTTCTTCATAAAATTTGGTGTACTAGGTAATCATGGTCTGCTGAAGTGAAATCTCCATTTTGTTTTTCTTAAACTTTTGTAGTTTGGCAATGGCTGAGACTTAAATTTGCAATTTTCGTCATTTTTGGTGAGCTAATGCAACGAGTGTGTTGGCTAGATTTTTCAGATTTTACATTAAATCGGTAACGTCAACATTGATTATTCCAAAGAGTAACAGAAATTGTCTAAGGACCCTCTGGTTTTGCAATAAAAACGATAATAACAGATGTATGTTTTACATTTTTGCAGATTTTATCATTTTTCGTACTGACTGCATACTTTTAGACATGACATGTTTAGACCACTTTTCAAATTGAATTATTTTCTGAGATCGGAAGATATCGGAGGATGTAATTACATTTTCCGACAAAGAAAGAATGCTTCTTAAAATAAAAAAAAATCCAGGAACATACTTTCACATACTTTTTAGATATTTTCCTCTAATTTTTGCCAATTTTTAGAATTTTAATTTAGAAAAATATTTTTAATTAAAAGTGAGAAATCATTAAAAGCGAAAATGGCCACATCATTTCTTATTCTATATTGAAAGTTTAAACAACTTCTTGGTAATCATGTATTTTGAAATTTTTTTTTGCTCAATAGACTAAAAAACAGAAAATATGTGTTTACATTTTTTTGTGAAAAAAGTTTCAACTTTGAGCCGCGTTTGCACAGACACTAATTAATTTTTTGCACAGATTTTTTGGAGTTTTCTTAGTTGGAGTTTTACCTTTCAAATTACATCAAAATCGTTAAATTCTGAGACCATAAATTTTTTGAATTTTGTCTATGGAACGAATCACTGTGCATTGCGGCAAACATAGGCTATAATATAATCGGCCACGCCCACTTTCCGTGCCCACTAAACTAATAAAACGAAGCTGCGGTACATGTCAGTAAGTCAGTAGTAATACCAAATGAGTCCGTGTTTCGTTAATGTTAACATAGGATATATTAGATTGCCCACGCCTTCCTAATACGCCTTCTCGCCACGATCACTATAATAACAAATCAGCCATTGTATATTTGTCATATCAAAATGGGTATCAAACGATTCAGCGTGTCATTGCGGCAAACATAGGCTATAATATAATCGGCCACGCCCACTTTCCGTGTCCACTAAACTAATAAAACGAAGCTGCGGTACATGTCAGTAAATCAGTAGTAATACCAAATGAGTCCGTGTTTCGTTAATGTTAACATTGGATATATTTGGTTGACCAGGCCTTCCTAATACGCCTTCTCGCCACGATCACTATAATAACAAATCAGCCATGGTATATATATTTTTTTTTTTTTTTGTTTTTTTTTTTTAACAGGAACAAACGCGCAGGGGATGACCCCTATTAATGCGAAGCATTGCGTTATCACAGCAATAGAAATTTCGATTTCGCAATGAGAAATCGGGCAGCATTAAACTTTTTTTTTTATTCGTCTTGAGTCAGTTCACGTATAGAGCACAATAGGTGGCGTTATACTTCAATTTTTGCCGGGTCAGCTAGTTATACATATTCTTTGGTAATAGCTAAGATGGATTTATAATTTATACTATTTTCTCCATTAGAAGTCCCAAGGGGCATGGCAAGTGCACTACTTACAACCGCTGTACAGGAGCTGGCACACTTTTTCCTTTTGTATCGAGAACTATGGATGCGGAGATAGTGATGAGACGGCGGGAAGATAGTTATGAAAAGTACCGTAAAGGCAGAAATTTCGCGAGAATAGGCACTTCACTAAGAAGAGAGCGAGTTACCGCACGCATGGAAGGTTAGTTCATGACTGATTTCAAAAATTGTTATTGGCTAACAAAGCGTTATTTATTGATAATTCAAGTTGAAAACATTAAAGTCATGTTAATAGTGCAATAATGAAAGCGTTTACTTGTTTTCCATTTTGGCACGAGTCATGGACTTTTGGCCGGTGGTCGGAGACTCGTTTTGTTCATGCTGGCGCTAGAAGAAACGAAAATAAAGAAACGCAAACGGCTTCAAAATCGTTTTTAGTGTAAAAACTGTGACAACCAGGGCATTAGGTTGTCCTTCTGAATATTCGGCTTCAGCGACACACGCAGGATAACATTTTAGGAGGCGCATATGAAATAAATGTGTAGCTAGCAGGTATTTTGGGGGTTTGAATCACCAACACCCCTTTTCGTTACCTTTTCGAGATATCCACGCCTCTGACTCTCTTTGTGGTACCTTATTTATATTTGCTGCGCATGATATACACTATGATCAATAAGTACCGGGACTGTGTATTTTAAATTTTCCGCCGTTGCCCGATTTAGATTTAAATTTTTTTAGGTCGGTAGGACCTTAACTGACATCTGTGTAAAATGTTGAGCGGAATTGCATCATTAGTTTTTGTTTGGCAGCTGTTAGCGTCAGTCAACTTTTTGTACTTCGTCGCATTTTTGTGGGCCGATAACAGCTGGATTTTGCACCACGATAATGCGCCGTCTCACAAAGCACACATTATTCGCGATTATTTGAACAAACACAGTGTGAATATCATCGATCAGGCTCCCTATTCTCCAGATATGGCACCATGTGACTTTTTCCTGTTCTCCCGACTCAAGTTACCGCTTCGTGGGCAGAGATTTGAGTCCATAGAGGTCATAAAAGAAAATGCGACGCGAGAGCTGAAGGCCACACCTGCTTCGGCTTACCAGAAGTGCATGGACGATTGGATTAAGCGTTGGCATATGTGTATTGCTTCATATGAGGCTTATTTTGAAGGGGATAAAATAAATTTACCAGAAGAATAAAAAAATTTTGTTTTTTGACACAGTCCCGGTACTTATTGATCATAGTGTATGCTGCCAAGCTGTAAGTATTGAGCCTATTAGCCAACACTTACTACCTTACCACCTTTAGTAATGAAATGGGTCAATGAGCCATAACGTCAACCGACCTTTGTACTATTGTAAATTCGAAAGATTTTTGGTTTCAGGTTGTCACGTGGCACTGCCGTGGTGCATAGTTGAATGAACCACCCAGCTTCATTGCTCTGTGGAAAGTACAACTCCAAACTTTTTGTCGTTGTTAAACCGAATGGCAATCACTTCGGGTCGGTATGTCTTCGGTAGGGTCGAGAATTTATTTTTAATACCAAAGCACGATTCTTTTTCGAATAGATATTCCGTCAGTAGAAGTAAAAAGGTTATTCGCTGCAGCATTGGACGCAGGACTTAAAGCTTTAAATACAATTTTTTAATACTTTTGCGCCTAATCGGGTCTTACATAATTCGACAATTGGCTAGCCTTCCAGATAAAATTTTTCCTTTCAAAGGATAAAAAATCTTGGAGTAACACGCATGTGAAGTTGAAGACTTCGATCGACAACTTTGATTTCAAATTTGGTCCACTATGTTTTTGAACGTGCTTTGATTCGAATAAGAACGAGTAATTTTAGGTTGAAAGTGTCTTTTTTTAACTGTATTTTTTATGAAGGTAGTGTTCGAAAATCAATTCTAAAAGTTATCCAGAAAAAATTTGCTTTTATCTAAGATATCTAATAGAGAGTAAATTGATTTTTAAGAAGATATCTGCATAGCGTTCCTTGGTCGAAAGTATAATATTTTCATTTTGCATTGACAGAATGGTTGAAATTAGAGCAAGTCAGTTGTAAAGGGTTAATTCAGCTAGATTGACCGTTTCACCCACTGTGCTTTCTGATGTCGTTTTCAATTGTATACATTCAACATGGATAATAACGTAAAGCTACCAGTCAGCTATTAGGATAGAATATGAAAATTTAATTTAAAACACAAATAAAAGCTGAGTTTTGTTGTGACAGAAAATATGTATCAACTCTGCTGGAAGAAACACCTTCCTTTACATGGCAGCCAACATACACAAACAAAAGCATGAGTACCCTACGACAGTGCTGTCAACATTAGCATTCGAAATATGTTTGGTTTCGTCGCCATTTCTATTCTGAAGTCAAAATAAAAGTCAGCAAAAAACGCAATTTTTTAAAGTATTAATACTTAGATTTAATTGCAAGGTAGAAAATCTTGATATATTTAGTCGTAAGTTGGAGTGTTAGACATAATAATTGCGTATAAATGGACTAATTTGAAAAGTCGGTGCAGCAACAACAAATTTTTTAAGTACACTGCAGAATCAGCTACACCGACTATCAATGGAAAAGTGAAACATTTTGCAGAGATTTGACCAAAACATCTGCCTAATATAAGATTTGTAAAGAAATTTATTAATCGACTTACGAAGTGGAAAGTGAGAAGAACTGTGAAGACAACTAAAAAATGCTTGTAAGGATGTGCGGCATATGTGCGTTTCGACGGGCATTTTCCTCATGTTTCAATTCCCCGTTGAAGCTTATTAGGATCACTCATACAAATTTTAATTTTCATAAATGGCTTCTCAAAACTGTTACCATTATTGAGTTGATTAAAATATATTGTTATTGTACTTAAAGCAGTGTTCATGTATATACTAAATCACTTTTTTTAGTGCAATATCGGCGACATTTGATGAAGCTTTGATATAAATTCCGAAGGTCTTAAATCCGAGCACTCTTAATGGGAAGGAACACTGCTATAGCTGGACAAAGATGTTTGTGTTAAGTGTAGTGAACTACTTTGGAACTGAGTGACACATTAAGGAACTCTAATTCTCATGATTTCTGTATGGTTCTACTAACAATATTCAATTACGTCGCCGCTTGCGTTGTCCATTGCAGACTTTTCTTTGTGTATATTAATTAGTTCATCCATAGCGTGAAAGAACTCGTATTCTAGTGAAAATATTTTTTGTCTGCAGGTGTAAAGAAAGGCAGTACCTTGAAATACGCGGCCTGACACAAAGATGAAAGTTGGACCACTTCCCATAGCTGTCACTTGCAACCAGCCTACTAATTTTCAATAAATCCTCAACAGCGCGTGTACTTTTGAGCTACTGTACAATGGGCGACCGAGATATTCCGAGTGTTCCTGTGACAACTCTAGCTGGGCTGACAAGTTTATCTGATTGTATGTATAAGAACATTTAGTAATTTAGTAATTCGCAAAAATTAAAATATGGAACTCTTTGCAGTGCTCAGTGAACTTCCAGTTTCCGATTCCTTATCGAATGCGGCTTCTTTGAATAAGTCTCTGCTTTTCCACACTTTAGTAGCAAACGAGTCAAACAATTTACTGTCGGTTCGAGATGACAGCCTGGTGAAACAATTGGTGCACGCTATCGAACAAACTAATTCAGACAACATGTGAGTACCGGGCCGCCGGCGCATATTACTTCTTGCGTCACTGCAAAGTGTTAAAAGGAATAATGAAGTTAACGAATTTTGCTGTAAAAAGCATATCGATTTACTGAACAGTATTGGAAGAGTTTGCATAAGTACACTATAACTTTTACCTTACCGTATCTGATTTGATGCGCTCTATTTTTGTAGAGTAATAAAAGGGTTCTGAAGTCTTCTACTTTACATTTGTTATGAAAAAACCTTTTACTTATCGGTCCAACGCAATGAGCACGATGACAGCCTGTAATGCACGTTTATACAAATAAACGAATGTTTTGAATGTTTAGTTAAACGAAAAGAGGTGATATAATAAATATAAAAGGCATGAATACAGGTGGCCTAAAGGGCTCACAGTACAAAATTTGTCCTTTGTAAAGAGATATCTAACCCTTTGAGGACTTCATAAAGAGAAGTTGGTTTGGAAGTTTATTGTTCGACTTTGAACCCTAACGGTGTGTATCCAACGTTCCTGAAGAGCAGGTCTGTAATGTAAACAGAGCTGTGTTTTCAACTGATTTTCATCTCCACAGCTTCATTCAAATATATAAATAAATTAAATATCTACGTTCATGGTAGATGTTAATAGCAATATAGATTTGTTCTTATCACTGTCAGGCAATACAACATTTAATCTTGCAATTTCGTCTAACTTTCATTCCGAAGTGAAAGCGAAGTAGTGCTCCTATCTCAACGGTTAATTACAATTAATAATTGTTTACCATAAGACATTGCCCATATAACTACAGGAATTCCGTTGTTTTGAAGTATTGTTTGAAAGTACTTCGTTGAAAAATGGTGATTCACTTGATTAAAGTAACATCACTCTATTTTGATTAGTTTTTTATCCTAGCAGAATTGGGTGGTCATTGGATAAGGGATGTGGCAGCGCCCATACAAGTCAAATCTTTTATATAGATAAGCTTCGGAATTATAAGTAAAAAAATATGAACTCGGTAGAAAGCTACCGCTGGGGCGTGTCACTTTATTTCCGTTATGTAAGTAGTTAGGTTGTAGTGGCTACAAACTTTGCTTCAAAAAGTTTACAAAAACTCAACAATTACATAAAACAATTTAAACAGTCATTTGTTTTTTTATGATATTTAATAAAATCATGTACAAGTGTTGTTCAATTCACATAACTTTTTTGATGTTAAAAATAAACCTCGCTGCTTATAAAACATCGATGTCGAAGTCGCAGCCCTAGCCCAAGCTAGGATTCGAAACTAGAGCTTCTGGTATGAGAAGCCATCGCGTTAGCCGCTGGACTATCGAGGCCGGCAAAAAAATGTCCGCAGACCTTTAATTAATTGTTATTACATTCATTGTGATCTGGTAAATTGACTTGCTTTTTTGAATTGAATTGCTTTTTTGCCAAACAAGAAGACAATTTTAATGATGCAGAAAAAAGTATGAATGGTAGGAAATTTATTTAGAAAAAGTTGTTGGTAGTAGTTGTAGTAAATTTTAACAATTGATGCGATCAAATTTGGATGACTGCTGTAATTTTGTTCAGCAAATTGAACATTACAACCGATGCGGCAAATTCCAATTCGAAACGGCTAATAATGATTTGCTTGACATTGGTTTGCCGAACCATATAGATACTGTTACCTCGCGGGATGCGTTTAAATAACTTCTCGATGATATTAACTGCAAAGAAAGTGAAGTATGTACATCCATTTCAAGACGAAATGTGTGATGAACTTGCAGAAATGAGCGATATTGAGTACGATGGGCTCGAGAACTTTGGTGGATATCTGATTCACGAAATGGGTTTAACTAAATACGGATGTCGCACTGGACTTGAACATCAAAAACAGAGTGTAACTACACGTTCGTTTATTTACATTCAGAAGGTGGTTTAGTAAAACCAATTTCAAAATTTAGGGTGTTTAAAGAATTTGAATGCAGTTATTGTAAAAGAAAATGGTGATTCTTTAACAACTGCTTCAAATTATATGTGACATTTAATATTCAAAGCGTCACATATCGAGATGAGTTTAGTCTATAAGAACCTCGCAAATTGTGCACACGCACTTTTAATAAAACACAGCACCACGCTTCAACCCAAAAACCTGCCTTCTTCCTTTCTGTCGGTCGGTTCTTTTAAAACTTGCGAACAATTATATGTGTCTCCAAAACCAAACAATTCACCAATCAAGAGATCTAGAAAACAAAAAATTTTTTATTTTTGTTGCTTTCACGGTTCGTAAAAAATGAATATATTTAAAAGGAAGCCATTAAAAAAAAAACCTCCAGCTAAAGTAAGGATCGAACCGCGCACCCGTCGTCTGCAACACTCCCGCTTACACACTTGATCATCAACATTCAATCTCGACTGTCTGTTTAGAAGGTAGATAAGCACCGTTTTAACTAAAATTCACATATTTCTATATCTAAAAATAGAACACAATGCGTGTGCAGCGGTGTTTGTGAGTGACTTTGGAGGCCAGAAAGCTCTTATCGGAGGCCAAATTTGTCGAACTTTATAACACATTTTTTCTTGGCCGCTGGACATCTACTTGATGAGTTATCTGTGGTAAAACCTTTCTTCCGGGTCATATGTAAATGAAAAACCAATGTTCATTATTTTGTATTTTCATAAGTCCGCGAGCTGCCACGTCTAATAGATAAATTTTTTGCGCGGAAATGTATACAAAAACAGCTGTGTACTAATTCACCACTTTTTCATAGAGAGAGCAAAATTTAATTTGTATGAAAATAATTTTCAAAAACCTCAAGAAAACAACAAAAATGCAAGAGGTCGCATCGCATGCGAATGAAATAGTTAACAATTTGAAATTAATTCAGGAGCAGAAAATCGTATTTACTGGTCCTTTGTAGTGGAAATCAGTTGTACCACAAATTCATTTCAGCGGGCAAATAGCGAACAGCTGCTTTGGCTGCTCTCTCACTTTTATTATCTAAATATGGAAAGATAACCATATGTTCAAAATTTTTTGCAGGTTGGCCGTTTGAGCGAAGTTTCAAGCCTAGTACAGACTCTGTATGAACTGCTCGTAATTTTGATTGTATGAGCTGAAATGTTACAAGTGGCTGGTCTTTAAAGCTTAGAGCTTTGTAGTGTTTTACCTATTTTGTGAATTCCTGAAGAAGTAAGCGATGCTGATGAAACGTTACGTGTTTTTCTCCAAATTAAATTTTGTAGAAATGGTGCACTGTAGAACACAGCCACTCAAATCTGTCGAACTCTCTTTGGGAACCTTATAACATATCATGATACAATAAAATATTATTGTATCACGCTTGCTACTACCGGGTGATTTTTTAAGAGCTTTCGGATTTGATTAAAAAATAAACACACAAAATTTAGAGAAATGTATGAAATCTTTATTTGAGTCGATAGAACGATCTATATCATTCAATGTTTTAAGATGATTTCATGTAAATGTTGACCGCGGCTGCGCCTCAAATGGTTCATACGCTGGTTACGCCCGATTACGAGACTAAGGCCTAGCTACCCGCAACCATCCGTGTTGTGCGTGCTAATTTGTATAAAGTTGGAAGGGACCTACAGTTTTATGCCGATTCCGAACGATGAGTTGGGAGCTTTTTCATAGGCAATTTTACTCTCAGAGGTTTGCCATTTCCTGCTGAAAGGACAGAAAGAACAATTTTTGCTTTTCTCTGTTTTTCGGTGTTAGTAAAGGAATCTTGAACCTGGGTTTGTGGGTTCGCTCGCGGACCAACGCACTAGCCAGCTGAGCTACGGCGGCGACTTTTACTTTCTACATACGCATATTGCAACCAATGACTGCAGCTTGTTAAGAAAGGGATAAAGGTTCACATGTTTTCATCATTGTGTTCATATGGCTAAAAATAGGGGGTGTACCAGGAGGGTATTTTAAATACAGATATGCAAATTCTATGGAAAGCGGTAAGTTAGGTTAGGCTAGGGTGGCAGCTTAAGAGCTCACGTAGGCCATGGAGGCCCGTTGTGGTACCACGTGTAGGACGTGGCCGCCCTTCAGGCTTGCAAAACCCCCGGGTGTTGGGCAGGAGCCATCCCGAGTCCGCAGGGAATCGGGTGATGCGGCCGATGCTGGGTCCTGTTAAGTCGGCCAAGTTGCTGAGAAACGGGACTCCCAGCAGCCGGAGTCGTCTCCTTGATAGTGCTGGGCAGTGGCACATCATATGCTCGACGCTCTCCTCCTCACTCGCATCGTCGCAGCTACGGCAGTGGTCGTTGAAGGGGAGGCCAAGTCTCCTGGCGTGTGCGCCGTTCGTCCAGTGTTCCGTTAGCACAGAAACTGTGGAGTAAACGGAATTCCGCTTTAAACGAAGTACTTCACGTGTCCTGCCTTGGTTAAGCGGCGGCCAGGTTTCTCTGGAGATCCTACATAGGTTCTCCTCCGCCCAGAGCCGCGTAGCCAGGCGGAGATAAGCCTGCCTGACCATCAATTTGACGGTCGCAAGGGGGATGCTACACTGCGTAGTAGGAGCTGAAAGCAGAGTGCCTTTTCTGGCCAGCTCGTCTGCCACGCAGTTGCCAGTGATGCCACTATGCACCGGGACCCAGCTAAGGTGAACCCTGGCATACTCTGATACATCATTCAGAGCGGCCCGGCACTCTGCAACCAGCTTGGAGGAGGTATATATACCTATCAAGGATTTAATTGCTGCCTGGCTATCTGAGAATATACAGATAGGAAAGCGATATGTGGTCACATATTTTCATCGTTTATCTACAGCCATGGCCAAAGTAATAGAAACACCGCCTTTGGTCCTACATTATAAAATAAAAGGTATAGTGTAAACGCGTTTGGAGTATGGTCTATCAGTCTGTTCTCCGAAGGTTAATGGGGCTCCCATACATTATTACAAACGCCAAAGTAACTTGACAATGTTTACGTCGGGAACGTTATTTACAAGAAGAAAAATAAATTTCAATTATTCCTGTCTTTACTAATTGCCAACAAGTTCATGTGGCTTTTTGCGAATTAAACGGCGGGTAAGAATATTTGTGGTTTCTTCGTTTACATGCCATTGATGCTCTGCTTGTTTTCTTACTTCTTCGTGTAGTAGTTTAGTGAGGATATATGTATTGGAGAAACCCCATTAAATTTTACTTACATTTTTACTTTACATTTTCTGCATAAAGAGCAGCTGACGCAAAACTTTGTTTTCTTTATTTTAAGCCACGAAGCTTCTTCATCCTATTTGTGTGACATAAGCATTTTTTTTTTAATTTGTTGTGAACACAAAAATACGATACAAACAAAACATAACAAATGAACAAACATTTAACACGTTCAAATAACTGCGCTTATGAAGTTAAAAATAAAGGTATTTTGAAAGCAACGTCTAAAGTAATCATCTAGTTTTTATGCTAAATTTGGAAAAATATACAACAATTTTTTATAAATTTATTGAGAACAAAGAATGCTAAGAAAACCTTTATTGCGCATGCTTCTAGCCGTCACTTGTAGAATCATAGAGTGAATTAAAAAATTTACCATCAATAAATTTATTGATTTTAATTACTTAAATATCTAAGATATATCGGGTGATTTTTAAGATCCTTCGGATTTGACTAAAAGCCTTGACATAGCCCACAAAAAAGTCTAAAGGCGTTAAATCACGTGGTGGTGGTTTAATGTCCAATAATGTAAATTTGGTGCGAAGTTTAGTCACAAGATTCCGAATAGCCGCCTCAGAAAGTCGCCCAAACTGATCATAAAATAGAAGAAGTGCACGATGCACTTTCTTTACCAAGCATGAATTTTGATAATAAAATTCAATAATCTGCAAACGTTGTTCGTTTGTAACTCAATTCATGGTTGAATTATAGTCCAAACTGAACATGTTTGGCAGTAACATGTTACACAAGAGCTGAGCTGCCAAAAAACATGTACAGTAGAATCCCGATTATCCGGATCAAATAAAACCAGGGGTATTCCGTATAATCGAAAATCCGGATAATCGATTTCAAAGCAAAACAAACAATATTAAAACTTTAATATTTTTTTATTATGTAACGGATTTTACATGTGTCATTTAGAAAATACTATATATAAAAAACGAGTTTAACGATAGATAATGAATTACATAATACCTATGTAATTTAGAATTTTGATTGGAAATAACTTGTGATCTTTGACGTAATGAATCACATCTTTTCATTGCGGCCAAGTCCCTGATGCGCTTCAGTTGTAGCAACTGTATAGGATCCGATTCGTCCTGTCTTTCAAGCCACTTAAAAGCAATATCTAGAGCTTCAAAAACTTCTGCGTGAGATGGTACTTGACATTCTTCCCCAGTTTCAGTTTCTTCTTCATTTTCTCTCTCGTTACTGTTCAAATCCTCAATGATTTCTTCATCAGTTAAGATTTGGAATCCAGTCAGGGTACACGGTCGGAGGCGGGAATAAACTTGTCGTAACATGTCGCGTTACACTGTCAAAACATTTTTAAATTTACAGTTAGAGCCGAGACAAATGAGTCCGGATAATCGGATGTTCGGATAATCGGGATTCTACTGTACTATATTTGCATGGAAATCCGCTCTCTAGTTATAACAGACGTTAAAGAAAATCTTAAAAAATGTATTGACTACTTATAATCCTAGTAATGCCGAGGGTAATATCTTCTTTTTAGCGAGCTAAAGCCAGAATACACAATACAGCAACATGGCACTAATATAAGCACTCATCCCGAGTTACTGCAGGGGATTTATAATTTTCGACCCACAGTTTTCAATACTTCACAGCGCTTACGTAAGTTTAAAACAATTACGTGATCTATTATGTATTATGTGATAACAAGTACTTTTTTCCTTCTAGCTAATAATCAACACGAACAGCAACAGCAATGTATTCTTCAGCAAAACTTTCAACAACGTCAAAGCGGTATTAATTCAATTAAACAAATTGTGGCTTCCAATCAGCAGCAGATACATCCGGATCAAATGCCAGGCACATCTAACACTGTATTGAAAGCTGGCGTTCCTGCTCACAAGAACAGTTCACCACCAGCAACGACTCAACAGACTGGGAGTCGAACAGTTGGGCAACAGTCGCTTCAGATGCAAGCCAGCAATTTAATGTAGGTAGACACGGGGAGAAAGTATTGAAAAACATAGTGAAATTAATAAAGTGTGCCAGATAGCAGGAACTCTCTCTTCATCGTACACTTAGTTTCTGACAGTTAATGTCATTATGCTGACAAATGTCAGATTTCATGACCCGTCTGTGCTGTATAAAAAAATTTTAAAATACATTTTTGCTTAAAAAAGGAGATACGTTCTGCACCAAAACTGGCACCAAAAACTCAACTACATGCCAGGGAAAACGTGCTGTCTCTGCGAAAAATCGCACGGCAATGTAGTTTCTATGTTTTTTTAACATAAAAAACATTATATTTTAAATGCATTTAGGAACAATCGCAAAATATAAACTGTTCTGCTTTGTAGCGCTATAACGCACGATTTATCGTCACTTACAGTTACAGTAAGTTCGGGTAATGTGATATGGTCGGGTCATGTGATATAGTTTCTTATTTCACAAGTGCGTTGACCTTTTTCAAAATTAACCTTTTTAAAACATCATAACAGTTAAAAACCTCGTGCTGCATGATTTTGGATATATTTGCTTAAATAGTTCACAGTCAGTTTAATGAAGTGCTTTGAGTATTGCTTGCACAAGTTTTTGGTCATGAAGTTTGAAAGCATAAAAGGTAAAAAAAAAAATTATTAGAAAGTTCGAGGCTACGGTAGGAACGGTCTTCTTGACAAAATTATAATTGTTTTTTATATTTTTTTCGCTAAAAGTAAATTTCGGGTAATGTGATATACCAAAGTTCGGTTAATTTGATATAGTACACCACAGTACCCAACGTTATGACAGTAGTAGTATTTGTATACAGAAATGTATATATACTTTATTTATAATATTTGAAGTTGAATATCCTTAAAAATCTTTTATGGTTAAGTTTCAGATAAAAAAAATCCCTGAAATCATGTTTCTCGATAAGAATTTTAACCCTTAACCCCGTCAGATTGTGGTTTTCCAAACAAAATGAGAAGCAAACAACAAAGACCAAGTTTGAAACTAATAGGTCGTTAAATAAGGTTTTTTGGATATATCACATTACCCGCCGATGGTATAACACATTACCGGCTACTTTTGTCAGACGCCAATATTTGGATATTTTTATTTGTAATTAAAAAACTCGTCAACAGTTTATCTTAAAGAGTTGAGCTTGAAACCAAAAAGAATGTATTTTAAGGCAAAGTGTGTCGAGAATCGCCATAGAACAAACAGGTATATCAAAGTACCCGAACTAACTTTATGATACTCCCCTTTCACATTCTTCCAAGCTCTTTCAAGCCTAAGGCTAAAAACATAGTGGAGCGGCGAGCAAAGCGAAGAGCAAGGCGACAAAAACAAATCAACGCTTTTGAATCGATAGTGACGAGCAAAGCGAAGAAAGCTGAAAAGAGCAAAGCGACGATTTCGAAATATTTTGTTTTCGCCGCTTTGCTCTATTTGAAAATCGAAAATTTCTGTTCCGGAAAATGGGGTGAAGTTGCAGCAGAAATGCAAGCAACACGTTTCGTTAAAATTTGTCCACTTTTGTATTATTTTATGCTTGATTTTTTGCATAACATAATCAAAAGTGGACATTTGCATACAACAATATGCCTGAAACCTTTCAGGACACTCGCGCAGTTGATGGTATAAATGGTGAAATTCGCCGTGAATCTTTCGTTCCTTGTTAATTTTATGGAAGAAATTAAGAGTTAATGAAGAGTTTTCACAAATTAAATCCATTTTCACAGAAGACAGATAGATAGATGGATAGAATAATTCTTTTGATTACTCTTGCTGCGACGTCTCACTATGTTTGACTCTTTGCTCGCTCTACGCTTTGCTCGAAGCTTTGCTCGCCGCTCAACTATGTTTTTAGCCTAAGGCTGAAAATTCTGCGTTCAACTATGTTTTTTACATACATGCAATTTGTTTGCCTAGAAAAATATTTACAGTACATATCAGTGCTAAAAAGGTAATAAGTGGGTATGGTGAGAAGTTTTCCTTTTGATTTATACAAATGTTTCTTCCACATACGCGCATAATAATAATAATAATTGACTGGCACGACAGCCCGACACCGCGACTAAGGCCTAGCTACCCGCAACCATTCATGTTGTGCGTGCTAGTTGGTACAAGGTTGGAAGGGACCTACAGTTTTATGCCGATTTCGAACGGCAAGTTGGGAGCTTTTTCATAGGAAATTTTACTCTCAGAGGTTTGCCATTTCCTGCTGAGAGGACAGGAACTGAGGAGGAACTGACACAAATAAATTGACACATTTGCTAGTCAGAGAAATAAGTGTACGTCAACTACTTGGTACACTTTATTGATTTCACTATGATTAAAAACCAATTTTATGAAATGGTTCATACATTTCAAAGAACAAATAAATTTTTCATTGATTTTACAAAGTAGCTGTACCTTCTAAGAGAAGTGGACTTCCACTTTTCATTAAATTATTCACAGGTGTAATCTTTCCGTTCTTTCAGAAGTTCATCTAACGCGAAGGCACATGAACAATTACTAGGGGAAACGTCGATCCGACGAGTTCAATGTAGTGACGTAGGTCTTCCCATCACATCCATGCCAGTTACACTACAGAAAGAAAACATGGAGGAAATGTCAATTATGCAAACGCAGACAACCTTAGCCTCACTACAACTTTCTGTTGTTGCACAAAAACGACACTCGCAGGAGTCGCAGACGGCGGTGGCGGCGTTGCTTGTAGAACCCAACACTTATCACAAGCAATGCACTGTATCAAATCAACAACTCCAAATTCCAAGAGATCCTCAAGTCTTAACCTCTGAACCCACACCATGCCCCCAACAGGTGCAACTCCCTCAACAGACAATTCAAGGAAACTTCCAAAATGTCCTAAATGTGCAACGTGAGCAGATGCGGCAACTGGCGTCACAAATTCAGCAATACGGGCAAAAACCCACACCACGCAATAATGAGCTTTTGCAGAACCACCAACACAGAAAAAATCCACCAAGTCAATCACCTGTGCAGGCATCTATCGCACCGGAAGGACACCAGCAACAAGCTACGTCCACGTCAGTGCTGAATAGCAGCATAACTGCAAGTATTGTCGCTGATGTAGCACATACAGTTGTTGCAGTTTCCACAATGTCCATGCCCTCTTTCGATATCGATACGAATACAAGTGCTGAAAAGCGTTCCGAAGTTGGCGTAGGTATTGGTGTGGGTGCAGCAACCTTGAAGTCAGGTGGCAAATCCCAAGTTCGGGTATGTATAAATCGACTTAAAGCCGAGGATGCACGTCTCATGCAACAAAGTATTAAAGAATTTGTACAAAAGTCACCAGAGTTGGCAAGAAAAATTGGTTTATCAGTATCACCCGACCTGCCTTCTTCGTACTCGGGGTCAGTGCCACCAGCTACTACTATATTTACAACATCAGCAAGAAGTATTGAAGTAAATGATAACGCCACAACATCGGCAGTTGGTGCCGATACGTTTACTATGATGAAGGCAGATGAGAAACGATTGGCAGCGAAGCGCAAACTTGCAGTTTGCGTTGCTGAAATCCCACCAGAGCAAATATGTAAGTTCAGTTGGCTTTCAAAACATTTAAAATGTTATACCCTAGTTACACCGGGCCTTAATGCATTTAAAGATTTTAATTCACATTTAAATTAAAATTACTTTTTTCGTATTCTTTCGCATAATTGTTTTTCTGTCATAAATTGTGTATAGAATTTGCAAATAGAACATGCTGAAAAAGCAAATAAAAAAACCGTGAAACTTCCCATTAACCCACTTGACATTAAAAATGCAGACAGCTCTGCTATCAATCAATTCATTTCACAAATGAAATAAACTTTGAAAAATTCAAAATATGAAACAATAAAAGTGGAACTATGATGAGGAGACTGTTCTAGACTCCTTTTCTAGAGACCCTAGCGGAGAGGCTGCAGGAAAACAACTCATACGCACACAATATTGACGGCCATAGGCAAAACTGTGTCTGCCCAGGAAGTAAATTTTAACATGTAGAGTTTGATATTCACATAAAAACGTAACAAAAATCAGCTGTTGGAGTTATTCCGGTGAAAACGCTTAACAGTTCGCGAACTTAACAGAGCTTAACAAATGCATTTAAACGCTTGGTGGAAATACAGTATTTGTGTATTCAGGAAAAAATCTGAATGAGATTATATTGGATGATGGAAATTTTCGTGCCTGATTTTTACGAAATTATTTAAAACGGTTACCCCGTTTACACAACAGCTCAAGTCGCTATGAGTCAATAAACATTATTTCAAATCACTTTGGACATTATAAGTGTATCGAGTCAAAGCGCTTTTGAAATGAGCTCTCACATTTTCATGTTCCTTGTTTTCCAGCAGCTTGTCTCTAATGACGGCCAATTACTGTTACGCAAGAAAAACGTTCCATTCCGATCCACCACGACATTCATAACAAACGCAAACAGGTTTTAGTACAAAAATTTAACGAAATAACCATGTGCCGACCAATCTTTTAGAACTGATCTGAACCCTTCGTTGCATGATTTAATTTCCGTGAAGAAAAAACATTTTTGTCACTTTATTCTTGTTGGTTGTTAAGGTTTGATGGTTAAAAATTAGACTTCGTTCAGTTCCTGTATTTATGGAGACTTTTCGCGGAAATTTATCACACCCTGCTGAGAACGCTACCGCAGAAAGGAAAATCTGTTTATCTATATCGAACCTAGATTGGTCGAGACTGTATGCTTGTAATTCAACGCACTAACAGCTGAGCATAGTACAATGGTCCAAAATGGACTGAGTGCTATGGAAGGCTTGTAGCCTTTCTGCCCTCCCTCACATCACATCAACAAATGAGCGACGGCGATCGCCATATCACCATCACCATCATTAACAAGAATTATTTTACCAAATTAAACACTTGCTTTTTTTCGACTCTTTTGCACTTACTTTTAATGTTATTAGCAAAATTTCGTTAGTAATCAAATGTTTTAACATAAAAGACACAACTGAAAAATGAACTAAGTCTTTCTAAGTCTTGATGTTTCGATACATTTTCGATTTAATGTGTGTTATAACTATATATTTCTTCTTCTAAACTTCAAAAGATTCCACATAAAGGGGGCTCCCAAAATTGTTTTTCTCAATATCTTTAAACTCCGTACGTACTATGCAAACAAACCCAGCATTACAGCCCTATTTCGGGGCTAAAGCCAATTTTTCGTGCCCATTAGTATTACGCGTGTGACTTTGTACATCGATGAAAAGTCTTCTGAGTTTGTTATGTCAATTCCGAACGGCGAGTTGGGAGCCTTGTTTTAATTAATTTTACAGCTACTTCTAAGAACATTCATATTTCTAGTTTCAAAACCGAAAGTACGTCGTGTAGAGCGAATTGTGGCGCCGTCGGTATCAAAATGTTCCAAAGATGAAATTATTCGCTCACAAACATACCAACAATTTATGCGAAATATGGAGCAAATCATTGAGCTGTTGGATGACACAGAAAGCCCAAATTTCGAATCAGGTAAGCAATACCATGCTGGTGTTAAACCCTATTTTCTAATACTTGTAATGTTAATAGACGAAGTGGACGAAAACATTGAGTGCATCACTTCTAAAATGCTGAACACGATGAGTAATGATGTGGCAAAGTTAAAAGCTAAACATGTTTTGGATTCAATACCGAAAAACAAATTAACATTGTTAATTAACTATGCAATGCGCAACGTGTATTTAGCTAAAAACTACTCAGCCGGACCGGTATTGAAATCCTAAAAATCGGAATATTGCATTGAATTTAATTTAATTGATTTTGCTTAGGATGATGAAGACGAAATCGTGGATGATGAAGTTATGGAGAAAATACTGAATGCAATTGAAGCTTGCCTCTTAGTATGCAACATATATTCAACGGCGAAGGATCTAAAATTTCTTCAGGAAGATAACATTTCCCTCATAATAAAGTTTGTACAGTTTCAATTTCGAGAAACACTCTTCCCTTCCTATGATCCTGTCTACACAGTTAAGAGTATGAAAAAGACAGACAATCGGAAAAAGTCGAAGGGCCATCAAAGCCACAATCGCAACTTACAGTTGCTGTATTCGAAAGCTGTTGAATTAATGAAGGTTTTCGTAGCCCTTTTTGATAAATGCATATTTGTTGATACCATCGTTTTGCCGCTTTCAACTCTTGCTATTGAACCGTTTTTTGTGGATAACATTGAAACGCTTCAATTTGTGTGTCTGGAGTTGGTGACAACAGTAATTATAAATGAATTTAGCTCAGAAAAAGATCTATGAATACATATGCATTTGAATTATTTACAGATATTCCGCAAAGAACGTTATGATAAAATTCGTAGCAGCATCCTCGGAGACATACTGTCATCGATAGATCGATTACCATCTTCAAAAAAGAATCTCCGACCATTTAAATTAACTAATAACGGTGGAAACATACAGATGGTTACCGCTTTAGTATTACAGCTGATTCAGTGTGCAACAATTTTGCCCGACTCACTTTGCGATAGTGGGCAAAATAAGCAAAAGATTATGGCGCAGCAAATTGCAGACATAGACGATGATATACCAGGAGGTGCTACCAAAATCGGACGACAAAACCACGATGTCATTGTGTTAAAGAAATACGATGTCGCTATTAGTATAGGAGGCAATTTTCTAACAACGTTCTTAAACAAATGCAAGACACGTTCGAATGAAACCGATTTCCGTCCGCTTTTTGAGAATTTTATTAATGATCTTCTAGCAACCGTAAATAAGCCAGAGTGGCCAGCTTCCGAGTTATTACTGTCATTGCTGGGCACTATGCTGGTGCGATATGTATCTGATAAATCGATTGAACAGAGTATAAGACTTGTGTCTCTTGATTATTTGGGGATTGTGGCGGCTAGGTTGCGAAAGGATACTGTAGAATCGCGCTGCAAAGTAAGCATTATTGATTCCATGATTAAGTCAATCAAAGCGGAACAAGAAAAAGAAGGTGATCTGCAGACAAAACACGTGCGTTGCATAATGCTGTTTTTTATTGATAATCATCGATAAGTGATTGCTTATTTTTATGTCTTTTCTAGAATAAAATCGAGTTGGATCCGGAAGAAGAACGTACTGAGTTTCTGCAAAAAATTCTTTTGGATTTTTTGGCTGTGAATGCTCAGGAAGAAAATCTTATTTGGGACTATGCTAGGCACTTTTATTTAACACAATGGTATAGAGATGTAATCTACCAACGCCGACGAATAGCAGAAGGGGGGAAGGGCTATGCCTCCCGTAAAAAGAATAGTGCGCGAAGAAAGCGCAGAAAAGGTTTGATTGTTCAGCATAACTAGATAATTTGAAAATAAATGCAATATATGTTTACAGGTGGGTCGTCTGATTCGTCCGTCTCCGATACTACGGAAGAAAGTGGAGATGAAGCTACTCGAGTTAATAACCGCACTCTTGGTAGAAGTAGCGGTGTTGGCAGTAATCGCGTTATCGATCAGGAATTGAATTTGGAAATATTCAACATGCTCGAGGAACGCAAGCGATATCTCTTAAATTGCATTAAACCATACTCAGTGACCGGTGACATTAATCACACATCACAGCAGATAAAGACTTACATAGATTATAATAATGCGCATTTGATAGCGCAGTATTTGGCAACAAAAAGGCCATTCAGCCAGTCATTCGATGGATATCTTAAGAAGATTATTTTAGTTGTGAAGTAAGTAAACCAAAGTGTGCTCCGTTTCAATTTTACTATATTGCTTTTCACTATTAGTGAACCATCCATAGCCGTAAGAACTCGTGCAATGAAATGTTTAGCCAATATTGTTGAAGTGGATCCAATGGTCCTTAAGCGGAAGGATATGCAGATGGGGGTCAATCAGAAGTTCTTGGACGCCGCTATATCTGTGCGTGAAGCTGCCGTAGATCTAGTTGGAAAGTTTGTGTTGAGCAATGAGGAATTAATCGATCAGTATTATGATATGTTGTCTACGAGGATATTGGTAAGCAGAGAATATAATATTGCATTTACGACTTGTTTAATTATCATTTAATAGGATACTGGAGTGTCGGTCCGCAAGCGAGTGATCAAGATTTTAAGAGACATCTGCATAGAGTATCCTGATTTTGAAAAAATTCCCGAAATTTGTGTAAAAATGATACGTAGAGTTAATGATGAAGAGGGTATTCAAAAACTAGTAACTGAGGTGTTTATGAAAATGTGGTTTACACCATGTCAAAAGAATGATAAGGTATGGCTTGCTTTTGCGGGCTTTAAGTACCCGGTTTTTATCGTTCCCCAATTGCAGCATGGTGTTCAACGGAAAATAAACCAAATTATAGATGTTGTCAACACAGCGCACGATACAGGAACAACATGGCTGGAGGGTCTTCTGAATAGTGTACGTACTGATGCTCATCTTAACGCTTTGTACCGTCATTTAAAAATTGTACCGTCGTTAAAAATTTTTTAGATATTTCAACCAAAGGAAAATATGCTTAGACTAGACAATAGCGTACAGGAACCCGTAAAAAAAAACACGGAGCCCCCACCCGAAATTGTGTTGTCATGTCAACAGCTGGCCGATGGCTTAGTAGACCGATTAATTGAACTGGAAGATACGGACAACGCACGGATGCTTGGTTGCATTACAACGTTACATCTATTGGCAAAAGTACGCCCTCAACTGCTCATACGACATGCGATTACAATAGAACCGTATCTCAATATAAAGTGCCATCCAACAACCGCTCCCAAATTTATTTGCGCCGTTGCGGACATTCTTGAAAAGGTTATACGACGAAGCTTCCCGTTTTCTTGTAAATATAAAACTTTGCATTTGCAGGTTGTTCCTTTGGTAAACTACGCCAGCGAGTCGTTTCTAGCATCACTCGAAGAACATCTAATGCTACTGGTGGTGTCATTGAACCAAGCTGTGGTGACGAGTTGCGTTTCCTGCTTAGGTGCTCTAATAAATAAAATAACGAAAAATTATAAATTGATACGGGATTGCTTTCAAAAGTATGTAATGCTAATATCTCTGAGAATATTTCACATTTGCGCATTTTAATTACAGATTTTATCGCATACTGGATTACAGTCGAAATCAAGTTTTACAAAATAATCAAAGTGTGGACGGCATTTACACGCCCATGTTTCGACGCAGTCTATTCACTATTGGAATCTTAATGCGCTACTTTGATTTTAAATCGGCTGATGTTATAGGTAGCATCAGTGTGCACCTACATAAAGAGTGGTTTTAAATATTATGTTATTTGTATTAGGTGACAGTAACGGACTACCCGCGACAATATGTGATGATGCTTTCGAATGTCTAATGTTTTACATCCAATGTCCAAATCAGGAGATTCGCAAGCAAGCGTTGATCGCAATGGGCTCTTTTTGCGTGATGAACGACGATTATCTGACAAGATCCGAGTTAAAGCATTTCTACTGTAACTTGTTGTGTTCGGAAACAAGTGAGCCGAGTGTTAAAATAATTTGTATGCGCAATATTTGGATTTACCTCACCGAATCAGAAATGTACATGCATAACAAGGAAAAAGAATGTAAGAACTGATTGGCTGTTGACTGTGCTAAAATATTTGTACAAGCACAATTGATATATATTTTAGGGGAAAAGCTGGCGAAAAATGAAGATCTGAAAGAGATGAATGACGTGTCGTCTGGCATGTCGAGTCGCATCATACAGTTGTACCTTCAAGAAATTCTGGACTGTTTCCTAAATGGCGACGAAGCCGTACGACTGTGGGCTGTGAAAGTTGTTCAAATTGTTCTTCGACAAGGCCTGGTGCATCCCGTGCGAATGGTGCCGTATTTGATATGCTTGAGTACGGATTCAAAGCTTGAGGTAATTGAAGCGGGGTGGTCGGGGTAAGCAGCCTAAATTGAATTACCTGATTTTGTAGTCGGCGCATAGGGCAGATGCTCTCTTGAAAGACATTGACAAGACGTACGCCGGATTTGTAAATATGAAAGTACAATTTGGCCTGCAGCTTTGCTTTAGGCTACAGGAGATATTGCAGTGCAACAACAAAGGCAAAGGTGGATATGTCATCCGTGGATATGTGTAAGTGGATACGTTGTAAATCACCGAAGTTAGACACTAGGCGATATTTAATTTTAATACTTCCAATGGTGCTACAGAAAACGAGATTCAGACCCAATGCCCGCCGCCCTCAATGACTTCCTGTATACGCTGCTGCGTACTACGAAGCCGCAACGTCGGGCGCTCGTACAAACAGTTACAAAGCAATTCGACGACCAAAAAACATCTCTACGACAGATGTTGTATATCGCCGACAATTTGGCATACTTTCCATATGTAGTTCAAGATGAACCCCTTTATCTCATACATCAAATTGACCTTCTTATATCAATGGCGGGCACCAACCTGCTAACAACTTTCAAGGAATGTTTGAAGCCCGGTGAAAACATGGACGATATTTTGGAAGATGACGACGATGAAGAGGATCCGATGGTCCTATTCAAGCGCCTGCCAGCAGATACTACCGAAATACAAAAATGTATAACGTCCGCGCAAGCTTGCATGCTACTGCTCATTTTAAAGGAGCACTTAAAGGACATGTACAGCCTTACAGATGGCAAAATTTCGCGGTATTCGCCATCAGAACAGAAAATTTACGAGAAGGCAGTTGTGCGCAAAACAGTGGCGGATTTCAGTCCAAAGACGACAATAGAGGTGATTAGAAAACAACAAGAGCAAATGATCTCGCATCCGGACGAGAACAGAAAGCAATTGAACGATACCGAGAAAATGGATCTTGTTGTAAAATATTTAGATGTAAGTACACGTTCTTTGAGCCATCAGTTATTGCAGTACGTCTAAATAACTTTGATTTCAGTTCAAACAATTAATGCTTAAGCTTGATCCCGATGATGTAGACTCCGATGAGGAAGCACGCGACAAATCAAAGCTAAATAATGCAACGATAACGCCAGACACGACACCTCCACTAACCGCAAGTGGTGCAAATCATAGTTGTGTTAGTGTCGGCGGAGACCAAAGCAACGTATCAACGTTAAACAACAGCGGAAATAATCCACCATCAGCACAAATGACTCCAGTTGTAAAAGTATGTCAATAGAGATTTGTCGAATAACGAAAAAAAAACATTACTGTGTTGTTTTCAAGGAAGTGCAACTAACTCCGACCTCTCGCACAGTAAGAGCGACTTTTGCGAAGCCTACCAATGTTCCCGCAGCCCCGAATGTAGCGACGGCTAGAAAACAACCTCAACGCGGTAGGCGAAAGCGGCGCAAAATTATTTCATCAGACGAAGACGACGATTACAGTGACGAAGATTACGCGTGAAAAGAGGGAATATATTTTTCAAATTGATATTTCATACTTAAGTCTATTTATTTACACGTTTTCAAGCATTCTGAAGAATTTCATTGATAAAATAATCGTGAAATAAATTTAGTTAAATGGCACATATTTTTGTAAAAAGAGATAAAACGCATAATGTAAGGATAATGTATAATAATTTTTGCTCATAAGTAAATTTTAATGTACACGATGATAGATTTACATAATTACCATTTCAATATTTTTAATGGTAATAAAGACTTCAGCAGAATAACGAAATTGTGAAAAACAAACTTTACACAACCGGCAAATCTCAATTTGGTGGATATTTAAAAAAAGGTTTCAGTTTGATTTTTTTTTATAAAAACTTTGAACTTTGACGCCGAGCCACACCTTTTATGGGCGTTTCTCAGGCACAATTTTTAGTTTGTTAGATGCAGGAGCCAATCCTCTATGTAAAAGCATACTCATTTATTTTCGACGTAAGTGGGGTGTTTGGGACATTTTTGTCGAAAACACAGTTTGAATGTATTTTTTAGGATTGGTGCCTTAAGCAAATTTGTTGGTCGTTAAAATATCTACAAACTTGCCGAAGAGAGTAAGGCGATATTCGGAACGATTTAGGACCTATTAGCATTTACACGTTCGAAGACTTAAGCGACGAACTCCACTGAAATGAACAATTTTCAAAGTCGGATTTCTCTAAAACTAGAGCCAATCCAGCTCAGCTCTCAACTCAGTATACCTATAGAAAGCCGCTCAGTAAATCCCTCCCCATGTCTGAATTTTCGACTTGTACAGTGTAATTATCGACAACGAAAAGTATAATAGGGGTACCGATTTTTTTTTGGAAAATTGAAGCTTTATTATGAAAAATGGTTACAAATTTAATATTCAAAGTATTGTCCATCACTAGCTATAACTGTTTCCCATTTTTCTGGCAATTCACGAATGCCCTTTCTGAAAACTTCGGCCGGCTTTTCCGCTATCCACGAATAGATCCAATTTTTGACTGCTTCATAATTGGAGAAGTGCTGGTCAACCAGGCCATGTTGCATTGATCGGAAGAGATAGTAATCGGATGGCGCAAGGTCTGGACTATACGGCGGGTGGGGTAGGACATCCCATTTGAGCGTTTCAAGGTAGGTTTTGACGACCTGTGCAACATGTGGCCGAGCATTGTCATGTTGCAAAATTACCTTGCCGTGACTTTGTTCATATTCCGGCCGTTTTTCGCGCAGTGCTCGGCTCAAACGCATCAATTGTCGTCGGTAGACTTCCCCTGTGATCATTTCATTCGGTTGCAACAGCTCATAACACTACTCGACAAAAATTGGGTTCATCGCGTGCTCCAAAAAACAAAAGTATTTTTTTGACTAATCTTTGGCTGCTGAACACGAAACTGAAAATCAAAAAATTTTCTTAAGAAGCGTTTTCGAGAAATCTTCGAAAAACACGTTTTCCCCCTCTTATTTCAGTTATAAGCACATATCTCGTAAACCAACCATCCGACTAACACATGTGGTCCGTCGCCGAAAATTGCTTTTAAACCGTGCAACCCAATTCTGGCACGTACGATCAGCTATGTTAGAGCATGCACACCATACACTTCCACCAAAATACGATGACTTTCGGCAGCCTTTTTCTTCATATTGAAGTAATGAAGAAGTACTCCCCGCAAAAACACTATTCGGCACAAAATTCGACATTTTCAGAGTAAAAAAAGTATTGTTGTTTACGCTTCAACTAAATGACGCATACTGATTCTGAAACTATATGACAAGCTTTCCAACACATATTTGGAAAGTTACGCCATCGGTTTTTAAAACCGCATGAATTAACCGGTACCCCTATTATTAGCTTCACGTATGTCAATCCGCGATGCACCGCACACGTCCGTCAACGACCACACTCGCTACGACACTGACTTTCGCCTTACAATATGGGGTTCCTTGCTTTAGCACACCCAAAATAAACGGAAAATCTTTGAACCTCTCCAAGAAAGCAAAATTTTTGGGGGTTGTCCTAACTGACTCTAAATTATTCTGAAAAAGGAAGTTGGAGATTGGGGTGACAAAAGTGAGAATTGTCCTTTACTCTTGCGGAAGGATGTTCAGAAAAAAGGGTGCATCGTCGACTGTACAGCGATACGGTGTCCTGGTTTGGTGGGAGTTTGTAGGCAAGAAATCTCACCTCGACATTGTTATTGATTAAGTAATATTCTCAAGGGTAATTTAAAAAAAAAATTTCCGGACTACTAAGTTGATTTAAAGATATTTGATTTACAAGTTTTGTATGAAGATATACTGGTCATACTGTAAACCAAGGTACACAGAATTGCTCGTCTGGGTATGAGTGGATGCATGAGATCAGCAGCTCAGTCGAGCCTCGACATTATACTGAGCTTACTACCACTGGACACCTTCATTACGTGAACGGCTTCGAAGACTGCTGCTCGTTCGAGCCACATACCATGGGACGCCTCCATACTACGACGGGTAGGACGCGCCTCCATAATACTACGGGTAGGTCGAGGGTACTCGAACTTTAAATGTGACTACGTGGTAGCTCTACGCGGCTCTTTGCTTCAACAAAATATACCGAACCCACTTTCCCACTGTGAAGGATTGATTTTGTTGCCGGCACTGCTGTAGGTGAATGGAGATTCAAATTTTAACTGACGGTTCGAAAATTGATGCGGGGTCTCGTTTAGACTACATGATCGATTTGTTTACAGTTAGACCTCGCTTAACACGGTAATTACGTTCCTGGAAAATTTTGTGTTTAGCGAAACCGTGTTAAGCGAGGTCTACCTTTATGTACTTAAATAATTGTTTGAAACATGAATATGAATGATTAAAGTGAGGTTTTTTGGTTTCAATACTGTGTTAGACCGAGGCTTTTTACGTGTTAATCGAAAATGTGTCGCAAATTTTAACCGTGTTAGAACGAGGCCGTGCTATCCGAAATACATGTTAAGCGAGATCTACCTGTATTTCAAGGTGAGATTTACGCCACAGCCCAGTTCACACGAATAATTGGATGCTGGACTTGGACAATCAAGGCACTGTACTCTCGCACAAGCAGATCGAAATGTGTCATATAATGTCGTAAGTCTCTGTAAAAAAAACTAGAGTGCACAACATCAAACTCTTCTGGGTGCCTGGTCGCAAGGGTATGCCTGGCAATGGAAGAGCAGATAAACTGACTCGGAAGAATCGGAGCTTACGGACGCGAACAAGGTGACAGGTGGTGACCCGCCACTTCAAGAATTTTACACCGACCTTGACAGGAAGACGTTTAAGTACTTGCCAAAACTAGCCTAAAAGAAAACCCTGTCTCTTACGGTTACGAAAAAACGCTTCTCACAGGTGTCTTAGCAATGCACTGCGCCTTCGCCATTTTTGCAGGAAGGCTTGGTTTGCCCCATCGAGACTACTGTTGCAGCTGCGAGAATGAGGAGGAAATTGAATCTGTGCAATACCTTATATGTGAATGCTCTGTGCTTCGAAACTCAGGTTTGTTTCAGCCAATACCGAATGACAGGGGCTTGCACACACTCTTTTCAGGCATCACAATAACGCTAATATACTGGACCTTTTGACAATAGGGGTGATTTCAAATTGGGCGTAATTTTTTAGTTATCAACTATAACTGTCATTGCAATGGCATTTGTCAATAAAAATATGAATCAATGCACACTAGCATAACCCATAATTCTTGTGAAAACCCACTAAAAAATGTAAATACTCGCGGAGACTATTTGCGAAGCTCGTACAGCTTTCGGTCATTAGCAAGCGCCTTCCCCCAGTTATAGTTAATCTTATCATTTCCATCCTCTCGGATAAGAATTTTTTAAATTGTACTCTCCAGCCCGATCAGTTGAAAATATTGCTACCGAAATCGTCTTAACAGTTTGGAAGTAAGGAAGAAAAGGAATGGCACTCCAAACAGTGACTTACCAGTAACGTCCCATCATATGGTAGTGAACGATCACATTTTCCTCGTGTCCATCATTGCTAGAAATTTTTCACTTCGTTGAATCTCTGCATAATTTACAAGCCGTATATTTAACTCAAAATGCAGTTTAACTCACCTATGAGTAGGGCGCTCAAGAACCGCAAGTGTAGCTTCTCGATCGTGTACAAACCATGCGCTAAAGCTTATCGGGCTGTAGGACATTAAGTTCAGTCAACTATTTTCAGATAGTTTTTTGGTAAGTGGCCCGTGGATATAAGATACATATTTCACTCCAGCATACTTAGCTTTCCTATTCGAATACTGTACCTACTGTGTTCCTCATTCAAATGATGCTCCAAAGCACGGTTGAGCTACGAACTTCTGCAGAAATATTCCCAATCCTATCGCTTAATACATTTTTACTTTTATTATTCGCGGTATTTTACGCGTAGAGTACTTTTGAGCACAGAAATTTGAATCGGAGTTCTACTGCTACTAATTGTTGAAAGACTACGATGTTTTACTTAGAAAAATATTTTATTCTTGCAGTCACATACTAATACATGGATGGTGGATATGGATACACAATATGCATTTATAATAGCAGATTTCGGATTTCTTCCTTCTCAGCAACATCAATGTACGACTTGCCATCTGGGGTTTTTCCGTTTTTTGTAGCTCCCTTAAAATAAAACCAAATAATGTAAAATTTTTACATTCATACCATTATTATAGCACATGTCAAATATAATAATTTACAAAGATGTCTAGTTTCAAATCATTCACTCGGCACACAGTGCTTCGACTCCATACAAAATTGCAGCAAAAATAGGAGTACATGAAATTTGCTGAAAATTTGCAGTCTAAGTCATTTTGGGCTGCTGACTTCAAAATCTGTGTTTCTTTCAAAAAAAAATATATAGTTTAAAAAAAATCGAATATATATGGTTGTGTATTATTTTATCATCCCCGAGCCCAAACCGATGTCAAAAGGTGTATTTGAGAAAGTCAACCCTTAAAAAGAAGCGATTTCAAAAACGTCGACCTTGAAAAGGCGGAAAGGGGTGGTGAAGCTTATATGGACGGACATTGTTTTTTGGTCAGATTGTTTAAAAATTGTATATATGTATACTAAAAAAGCAATCGCAAAATACGTTTTTTAGCGTTTTTCTAAATACATATTTAAAGGGTGGAAAGAGGTAAAGTTGCTTAAAGGATATATTTTTTATTTGATATGCGTAGAGCTTAACATGGACATGAGACAGGTGCAATGCAGCTCAATTTATAACGGCGAGACTATTATAAAAATTATTCTTCGAAATTAGACCTTCTTCAAAATTAGACATTCCTCCTTTTTTAAAACATATAAAATTAAACCGGTCTGATCAAGCTGTGCGGAATTATCCAGCAGATCCGGAAAATTATGGAAATAACCGTTGCGGTGGTCAGAAACTGAAGTGGTCTAAACGCGATTTTCGTCGCATTCTTCCTTTCTTCTTGCTGCATCATTTTTTGAAGTCTGCATCCAAAATTGCAAAGAAATCTAATCTATATGTTTCGCGTTGGGCCATAAACGCAATTAAGAGGTCCCCCACCGTCATCAGGGAATAACTTAAATCTGCTCCAAAGTTGCTGTCCCGTCACATAAACGTATATAGAGAGGTAATTTATCTTAATAGGGTCATTAATAAAAACAAAATAAACCTTTTTCCGGCATAGATCATTTTCTCTGATGAAAAATTGTAATTTCGACGGGTTCTGATGGTTTGAACTCCTACTGGAGAGATAAGTTGTAGTAAAATAACGGATAACGAAGTTATTTCTCCAAACGCAATTTTGGCGGCGGAATTTTTGATTGTCTTGTGTGCAGATGGCATGTTGTAGTTGGCGCTCCCCAGCACACGCATGAACTCTGCAGAGTACACGCAAGTGTTGCAAAAGAACCTTCGTCCATTATTGGATAAAAAAATCGAGAATTTGATTGGACATTCCAACAGGATAATGTGGCCATACATAGCAGTCGAGAGTCAAAAGAATGACTTCAGTTAATCAACAACGTAAATAATTTGCTCCCCAGATCTAAATCCGATCGAGAATGTTTGGGAAATTATTGAAGGGCAGATATACGAAGAAAATAAGCAATACACAAATGTTGATAAAATGAAAAGCGCTATTTTTTCGGCATGGAAGTCTGTGAGTCACGAGACTCGAATGTGGATCCATTTTTACTAAACTTCTTTACTTCAATTAATTCACAAACTTGTTTGATTTCTATCACTGTAATTAAATGACGACACTAAACCAGACTAAAAATAGTTATGCATCAATAAACAAAATTTTTTAAATACAATTTTCCCCTCTTCTCTCCAAATATGTGTCTTCCCAAGCTTTGTTATTCCTCATACTACGATTTTCTGTATTCTCTTTTAGAACTAAACAAACCTATGAACAAAAAATTGGTTATACACCACAGGATTGATCAGGATATGCACCACAGCGTATATCCTTATCTTATTCTAATTTGAATTAAGAAAGAACTAACTAACTACAGTGCAAATAGGAACGCGAAGCATTTGAGCACATCCTAAGCAGCTGCCATAAAACATCTCTTTGAGGAATAATTTCTTTCTTTCTAGCCGGTATGTTCCAGATTAGATAGTAAATAATTTGTAATTTGTTCAATGAAGCTAAAATATGCGATACCATATAATTTATTTGTGGTCTTACTTTGGCTATTAGTAGTTCAACACATTTAGTGTGACCTTCCCACACAGCGGCCAATAAAGGAGTGATCCCGTGTTTATCTGCAAGCTGAAAAGAAAACGATGACTTTAAATCAGTCACTAACAAAATTCATCTATACCAACATTTATATTAGCTCCCATGTCTATCAAGTAGTTCAACACATCATATTGTCCATAATCTGCTGCATAATGTAAAGGGCACCTCCCATTAACCTCAGAATTCACACCAATTTTCTGAAATTAAAATTAATAAAGCCCATGGGCATGAAATGATTCCATTAAGTGTGTAGATATCATTATCACAATAAATGGTATACAGATCACATACACTTACGACTTTTTGATAAGCAATGGACACAATTATGTATGTTGAGCTCCGTTATTACGATCATTTGTAAAAAAAAAATAAAAACAAAAATCTCAATTTTTGCCTAACCACTAATAAAAAACGATGTTAGATACCCTACAAGAACACTATCGGTCATATGAACGGTTATTTGATAGTCAGGCCCTGTTGTGCAATGTAGGTTAGGTTAGATTAGGTGAGGTAAGGAAGGGTGTATGCGGCAGGACCGCACTTCCATTCGGAGGCCAAATGGGGAAACCAGTTCGACCTCGAAGAAAAGCAGATTCGAGATTTCGACTTTCGCCGCCCAAGACAGGTCTGTCAGGAATCTTGACCCCAAGGTGCGGATTCGGCGTTCCTGCAGAGCCGGGCAGTGGCACAGGAAGTGTTGTATCGTTTATACTTCTTCTTCATCCTCACAGCTACGGCAGACATCACTGGACGAGAGGCGCCATTTGGTAAGCAAAGATCCAATAGCGCAGTGTCCGGTGATGACTCCAACGAGCAGTCGAATGGAGGTACGACTCAGGGACAGTACGAATCGTGTTTTCGTCAAGGAGAGGGAGGGCCACAGTGTCCGGCAGCTGCCGCAGTCGGTCCTGGTTCGCCATGACGACTTTTCCTTTTTGGTCAACCAGTCAATATACATGTACAGTGCATATATCGGAGGAAACACAGAGGTATCCACTTCGCTGGCAGACAAGGTAACCCCTTTTCTTGTCATCTCGTCCGCTGCTTCGTTCCCTGCCACTCCTGAGTGGCCCGAAACTCAACAGAGAGTGACCTGGTGGTGCCCACTGCCTTGAAGTGCGGTACGACACCTCTGCACTACCTTTGATATCACAACTGATTCCAGCGCTGTGAGCGCCGCCTGACTATCCACGAAAATTGTGACATCTGTGGGTCAATTGGTGACAATTGTGAGATCTCTGCTTGAAAAATACTGCAGAGGCCTGGCAGTCTGAATGACATGTGGGTCTGCAGTACATCGGAGTAGAGACCAGTACCTTCCTCCATCTTGGAGTCTTTGGTGAAAACGGTCTCTCGTCGCACCTGTCAGCTTCCATTCCTCCCTTGTGGGATATGAGGCTAGTGCGCGCGTGTCGAAATCCAGATAGCCGATATCCGGCTTCGCAAATAACTTAAGAATTCCAGAATGTCCATAAAAGTGTTGCCTCCCCCAGTCTGAGAGCGCCTTGAGCGGCGCAGCCCTTAATGAACAGATCAATGGTATGAAGGTGAAAGATCACCTCCAGCCCAGCCTGGGAGGTGCTTCTGACAGTGCCTGCTTTTTCCGTAGCCGGCCACCAGACAGTGGCTCCGTAACTTAGCATCGGCCGTATGCTCGCAGTATACATCCAATGAACGATAGTCGGCTGCACGCCCCACTTTTTCCCGAAAACCCTTTTACAAATGTAAAACGCATTCAGGCTCTTTTTCACCCGCTCTTCCACATTGCGCTTCCAAGAGAGCTTGGAATCGAGTATGGTGCCAAGGTATTTTGCCTCGGGTGATAGGGTGAGAGTAGTGCCGCCAAGACAGTCTTCGAGGGATTAACACCTAGACCATTAAGCTCTGCTCAGACTCCATGAGATCGCTGATTGTGGACAGAAATCTTCTTCGTCTGCATATGCTACTACTCGCAGCCTCGAGGATCTCGAGGATGCTATTCACTACAGGGAGCCACAGCAGAGGCGAAAGAACACCCCCTCGTGGTGTGCCCCTTTTAGTCAATTTCCTCACTGAGCACAGGCCTACAGGTCACTGGTCCATTTTACCACCTTCTCATGAACTTCGAACGTTTTTGAAGGCCCCCTCGATATCGAGGAAAGCAGCTAACGTATACTCCTCAACGTTCAGCGATCCTTCGATCGCCTGAACAACCTCATGCAGGGCGCTGTCGACATATTTTCCCCTGCAATACGCATGTTGCGCCTTGCAGAGCCCTCTGGACTGTGCCACTTCTCTAATATAGACGTCTACCAGCCGTTCAAGAGTGTTAAGTAAGAACGATGAAAGGCTGAAAGGCTTTTGCTGTTAAGTGGTTCACCTTCCCCGCTTTGGGAATGAACCCCACCCTTACCTCCTTCTAGGCACGCGGGACATATCCTTGTTGGCGAAATCCACGAAGGATTCTCGTTAGGACCTTGACCACCGCCTCCCTAGACCATTGTAGCAGGGCCCAGGGATTTGTATGGGCTGAAGGAGTCAATTGCCCATGCCACTTTGACTTCGCTAATTATCCTCAAAAACATCCGTGCACCCAGGAAAATGAGTGTTCATAAGGATCTCAAGCTCCTTTCTCGACTCCGTCCATGATCCGTCAGATTTCCTGATGCTGCCAGGTGAAGTGGAGTCTTCTGCAGTTCGACTATGTTCAGCCTTGTTGAAGAGACGCCTAGTATCTGTCCTAAGTTGTCTTAGCTCTGGAGTCCACCAAACTGCATTGGTTTTCCGCGGAGCTCGACTTTTTGGACACGATTTTTCGAAAGATTTATTAAGAACTTTCGTTAAAAGATTTATTGACCTGGCAATGTTGTTTCTTTCAAAGATAGCTGTCGCCTTGCGCGACGCAAGTTTTTCGGAAACTAATGCACTGAATCTAGGCCAGTTAGTCTTTCTCGAATTTCTATAGACTGGTGGACTCCCCACAATAATGACCTAAGCTTGCTGCTGGTTTGATTGGTGCAAGATCAGTGACAGGAATGCAGTTCATATTCCAATAGCTACTATTGAGGCGCTTGATCATGATGTTGAGAGTTTGCAGTCAACAGGTGCTCTCTTCACAATTTTCGAGAGAAGCTCCGCGAAAGCAAAAGGCTACCAAAATCAAAAATATTTTCAAGAATAGGAAATTGCACGCTGCTACCTTGCATTGGAATGGTAAATTACTGCCAGCATTAACGGGTAAAGAGACAGTAGACCGACTTCCTGTTATTCTTTCAAAGTGCGGTACTGATCATTTCTTGGTGTACCTGCTTTGCAATCGGGGAGTGGAGCAGGCAACAGCTGTTTGTGAAACTCTTGCGGAATGGGGCCTTAAGGAGTACGTAAAAGCATTAGTATTTGACGCTACAGCGACAAACTTTCTAAAAAAATACCTCTTGTATTTACCTTGCCGGCATCACATTTACGAAATAATTTTAAAAGCTGTTTTTCAGGATACCAATCTTAAAAAGGTTCCTAAATGCTTGGCCTGAAGAAAATTTAATTAATTTTAAAACCGGAGTCGAGCATGAGAAGGTCAAGGAATATTTCGATCCAGTCGATGTTTTTCGAATTCTTGAATTTATACGAGACGCTTTGCAAGAAAAACAGCTGAGGATTATACCGAGAGAGTTTTTAAAATTGGCTACTATTTTTCTTGGCAAAACACCATCTCGTGGAGCATCCTTCTGTGTTCCAGGAGCTATCCATCATGCAAGGTGGATGGCAAAAGCTATTTATTGCTTGAAAATATGCATATTTCGTGATAAATTTAATTTATCACCGCATGAGGAAAACGCTATTTGTGATATTTGTATTTTTCTAATCAGTATATATGTCGAAGCGTGGTTTTGAGCACCTTCTGCAGCCAAAGCACCATATTCGGATTTTAGTATTCTTTCACAAATTTATAAATATCAGATAATTGATCAAGACCTCTCTCGTGTGGCTTTACACAAAATTAAAAATCATTTGTGGTGTTTGTCCCCTGAATCCATCGCCTTGGCGTTCTTTGACCCTAATTTGCTTTCTGAAACAAAAATGAAAATGGTGAAAGCATTAAATCGTGGAGCAGACTTTCTAAAAAAAATGTTAAAAGGGTAAAAGTGAAAATATGTAAGTCACATCCCACATATATTACACAATGGAATCGAACAATTTGTTTCTAAAAAAAAGGCAATTTTTCCCTAGACTCGATTTAAGTAACGAGTTCCTTAATACAGACACTCCGCAGCATACAAATGAACATTTCGTCAATGCTCTAAACCTGGTAAATAAAGTTAAAGTCATTAACGATACGGCGGAAAGAGGCGTTAAACTAATGGTGGACTACAATAACTTATTTTCAAAAAACGAACAACAGAACCAGTATGTGCTCCAGGTAGTAAATGAGTATCGCCATGAATTCCCAAATAGCAGAAAACAAACTTTATCTAAGAATTAAGATTTTTAATTCATTTTCGTTTTATCTTCATTTTTTTTTATGAATTATCAACTTTTTTATTTGAAATTTATGTTATTATTTTGTATAGCATTATTTTTCAAGTAAACTGAATTGAATTAAAGTAAGTCATATAGAATTATATAAGCCAACTACTATATGGGTAATAATTCATTAGTTCAATTTACACATAATTTTATAAATGTAATTTAACACTAAAACTTTTTTTATTACTTAATGCATTACTTATAAATAGGTATCGGATTTATATACAAAAACTATGCAAAAAATATGCCAACATATGCAAATATGCAGTGCATATGTTAGCTCATTCTTAATATTTTTCAATGAAAATAGTTTCTGTCTTGGTCCTGTTCAAATCGGAAGCTCCAAAACGATATGCACTTGCATATAATTCCGATCCCTACTTATAAATAAAATAAATATAAAAATTTAAGAAAAAATATATTGATTTTTAATGTAATATTCGGTTTATTTTGGACTTTCAAGGGCCCGGGGGCACAGCTTTCCCTTATCCGATTGTCACTAAATTCCAGAGCTCTTTTTTCATAGAATAGAACCAAACTGAAGGGTAGCCCACAAAAAATTATTAGATTTTTCAAAAAATGTTAAATAAGAACTACTGTAATATTACATACCTAATGTTACACATCATGCGAAAGAGAAAGTACCTGTCATATGACACCGATCGTTCGAACCAGTTCATAGTTTCTTGAGAAATTTGTATATAACTGGGACTTCCAATAAAAAAAAATTTGAAGAGGGCGTCGTATTCTGCATTTAAGCCAAACATATTGTGGTTTTCAGAATTCAATTCCGTGCCGAAAGAGTTTAGCCATGTATTTAGTTAGGGAGTACTTAGTACGACGAGCAGCTAGTCACTTTCAGCCCTCGCAAATCAACGTTGTTTGGGTACGGAACGTTAGAAACGTAATAAACAAATAAATGTGGTGTACCTGTTCAGCAAAAGCCTCTTGAACTTGATCCAAATCACCGTTCTTTATACTCCAAACAAGATCAGCCATACTCTTTACAAATTTAAAGGTACTAAAATGAATTTTTTCTGGTTTCGTTTCCACCAGACTAAATTTTA
Organism: Melieria omissa; assembly: GCA_963971225.1. Lineage (NCBI taxonomy): Eukaryota > Metazoa > Arthropoda > Insecta > Diptera > Ulidiidae > Melieria > Melieria omissa. The sequence continues at coordinate 118,556,896 of OZ020267.1, forward strand.
TTGTATACGAAATCTTATTTCTGTTTGTCCAGTAGTGATGTGCTCATATTCATCATCGATTGTCAACTAGATTTTACGGAAATATTATCGAAAAACCCAAAGTATGTTTCCAGTATAAATTAATTATTTATGTTAATCAAAGTAAATTAACAAACTATCACAACTATAACAACAAACAAAATATGCAACTTAAGCGAATAGATAGTAATGCAAACATTAACCCTTTTAGTGCCGGGCGAAAAAGAGGTGCCTATGCGAGAATAATCGGCCGAATTTCACAGTTTTACTAGGGTTTGGAAAAATGCTCATAAAAACCAAACGAGAAACAATATTTACATAATTCAAAAAGCATTATACCAAGGATGAAATAGAGAATGAATAGAATTTTGGAAATCCTGTATTGCTAATTGTTGGTTTGTCAAAAACAACAATGTTTGACACAAGCGTAAAACAACGGCAATAACAAAAATGACGCTTTCAAACTGCAACTGGGACGACATATACTGTTCACAACAACGATCGAGGAGACACTAACTGATCCTACGTCCCGCTGCGGCAATGCAACGTTATTTCGCGAGAGTCTTCAAATAGTTGTTTACATAACACCAAAGAATATAGAATATAAAGAATACGCATCTTCAAAAATTTGTCAAGCGTGTTTCTTGATGCGGGCGGGAAGAGATGAGCGGAGGCATAGGTTGCGGGAAATTTGCTCGCGCTCAACAGTTTGCGATCATGGCACAATAAACAAGGTAGTGGCAGGAAGGAGCGAATTTTATTTTTTTCTCGTCAGAGTTCGGTAGGTTGTCAGAAATTTTTGTCTGCTTTGTTTACATTCGGCGAACAGCATGGCCACTCAACTCTTTTTCTGTGAAATTTTAAGCATGTTTGCAATGACGAAAGGATATTATTTTTCCAATTTTCGTTAACTTTTATGAATTAACGCAAAATCGGCGAACTAGCACTTAGCACTTTTGCCCCTAATTGTAAAACAACGGATTAAAACAAAGAAGCTGTGTACTTTTGCTGTTAATTGGTGTATTTTTACGTTCTCGAATAGACCAAGTGGTCTATTCGATGCTGGCAATACTGTTGGCAAGAGAACCATCCGCCCGATTTGACAATGAACCGAACAAAAACACTAACAAAATACACGTGAATTTTTTCGCTCCTTCCTGCCACTACCTTGTTTATTGTGCCATGTTTGCGATCTTGTTCGTCGAAGCGCAAGCGAAGAGTAAACAACGAACCAAAGCATCGTCATCGTCGTTTCCATGATGCAATTATTAAAGGTGATGTACGTTGTGACAGCCGAGTTTTGACACTCCCTTAGCTCAGTGCTGTATTTCAGAAGCAGGGGTAATGGGGAATAAATTGAGGCCTTTTCATGAAAAGGTATTTAAAAAAGTAGTATTTAATGCGTGTTAAACTGCCTAAAAGGAGGAAAATCCATTATTAGAATTTAACATATAGGAAGAAATCTTGACCCTTAAATGCCCGAGGATACTGATTTTGATTAAAAACTAAATATAAGTAAAAAAAATGATGTGCGGAAGGTCAAAATATATAAGAAAGTTATTCAAAAAAATGTTACCATCAGAATGCTTTTGGGTGGGTTCGGATAATTTACAACGATTTAAGAGGTTTAAATGATTATATCTTTAAAGATACCGTAATCTTGAAAACAAAAAATGATAATAATTTCTAGTTTGAAAAGAAAAGAAATGCAAATATTTTTTGTTGATTTTATTTTTCATACAATTTAAATATTATATGCGAAAGTGCATTCGGCATTTAAAAAATGCAACAAGACGGTAGCGCGCGCTCGGCCTGGGCCTGAACGATTTGCAGTATCTGTATGTAGAATCGAGGACGTCTACGACGGGTGCCCGGCCCATGACGTTAAAATCGTCCTCGGGACTTCAATGCAAAGGTCGGGCGAGAAGGTATATTTATTCCCACAGTCGGGCAGTTCAGCCTCCATACGACTACCACGAACAACGGTCTGAGGCTGATCGATTTCTGAGGAAATTGAGGAGTGCAGGTGCCCGAAAATGCATCCAAAAAGTTAAGCGTCTCACGGAAGGCTTAAGCCCGGGGCATCTTCTTGCAGAGATGAAAACGGGGATCTGGGGTTGTGGAAGGAGCACTACACCAAGCTGCTCGCAGGTGACGATGGGTTGTTCCCAGTGGTGAAAATGTCTAGATGGCACCAATCGACGACGACGGTGTGGATGTGCCACCGCGAATAAACATCCAGCGGCTACGCTGGCTCGGTCATGTCTGCCGCATGGACGACGAAATTCCGGCGAAAAAGGTGTTCGATGCGATGGTTGGAGGTCGGCGGCGAAGAGGGAGGCCGTGTCTCCGGTGGAAGGACCAAGTTGAAGAGGCCCTGTCATCTCTTGGTGTTACCAACTGGAGAAGGCGAGCGCAAAGCAGAGGCGCCTGAAGAGAAGTTTTGCGGCAGGCCGTAACCCGATCACGGGTTGTTATGGCCAGTTAAGTAAGTATGTAGAATGGCTGCAGCGGGTGGGAATTGCAGTTGTTGTTGTTTGTGTAGCTGAATTAGCCGCCAGTCTCCACGTAGTGGATGGTAAAATTATTAAATATGCCGAAATTCGCGCGCTTTAAATTCAAATACAACGAAAATATATTTGAATTTCAACGAAAAGAATCAAAACAAACAGCGTGAAATGGTTCAGTAATACCCACCTTTTGTTTTTAGAGAATGTTACTATTTGTAAGTACTTTTTTCAAATTTTCTTCTAAATAAAAAAGAACTTTTTCAAAGAAGCATTACTGATTTGCTAAGGGAGCCAACATTGTCAAATTAGAACGAGACGGCTGCCTACGTACATCACCTTTAATAATTGCATCATGGTCGTTTCAACGAAGATGATTCGGGATTCGCTAATGTTTTTGGTGTTGTCGTTTATTGTGTGTATGCTTTTTTGTGTTGTGATTGATTTTGCTGCAATGTCACCAGCAATCGAATGATTGTGGTGTACGGCTTTTTGCTGGCCAATGCTTTGATTAATTTAAAAATTTGGTGGTTGATCCCGATTTAAAATGTTTGCAAATATTTTTACGTGGCGAGTTTGAAGTAAAATTATTTGTTTATATTTGAACATGCTTGACAATTTTGAGAATATGGGAAAACTACGAAAAAAAATTAACTGATAGGCATATTGACTTCAAAATTCGTGAAACACTTGAAATTAAAAATAATTAGATGCGTGTTTTAATTTTTTTTTTTATCGGAGGGTTAGAAGATTGTATGGAAAAACATAATTTAATAGGTCTATTGACTTTCAATAGGGCGAAAGCACTACTAAAGCACTAAATAAAGAAATAAGACAAGTATTTTGTCATAAGAAAATTGTATTACGGCATGCCTACGTTTAAAAATAGTTTAAATGTTCTACACCTGAATGATTCCGTGGCGAATGATGTGATCATAAATTTACAATATTAGATTTTCTTATTTTAGTTCTTTTAAACAAGCATTATATGTGGGCCGTAAGAAAAGTTCCAAAGAACGAGACGGAAAATTATTACGGGTAATAAAGACGTTTTCTTTTCTTTTCTTTCCAATTCCATTTTTATTGATTACTTATTATTTGTTTTTTAATTGCCTGTAGCGATCATATAGGTCGCCATGCCAGCCATATTTTATTTTCTTTTCTATGATTTTGCGCACACTACAGTCGGCAGTGAGTTCAGGAGCAATATGCGACGCTGTGCAGGCTTATAGAAGAAGAACAAAAGCCAGCCAGAAAATATAAATCGTTTTACAATTTCAGCTTTTCGCCAGCGCAACAACAAGAACAACAGCACATCGTCTTCCTCCTCTTCGGACAATTGCGCGAGAATGAACGAGTGAGCACAGACGCGGCATTCGTGTTTCTATGATTTGCGCTCAGAGCATTGTGCTGTCATTTTAAGTGTTTCCTCTTGTTGTCTACCCCCCGCATCCAGAAGACGGGTGGCGATATCAGCACCCGCATTCAAATTTTTGCTTGTATGAGATGCACACTCTTTATGTTTCATACTTTTTGATAACACGCTGCCGAAAAGTTCCGATAACTTAAACGTCCACAAAGAGTTAAAACAAACAACTATTTTTTTTTTATTCTCTCGTAATGAAAGTAGATCATTTATAACGTATTACAAATTTATTTTGAGATAGAGTCCTCCCGCAATGCGAATAATAAAGCGGTACAGCGCGGGCCGATATATCGGCTCTGGCACTTCTCGCTAGTGCAGCCGATATATCGGCTCTGGCACTTCTCGCTAGTGCAGCAAGAGCCGATATATCGGCTTCCGGCACTAAAAGGGTTAAATATTGCGCCTTTTAACCGAAATGCAAAACAGGAGGTACTAAAATTAAGGACACATTCCGAACAAAATCTTTACGCTACTATAGTTCCTCTTTTCGCGTTTTGAAGAACCCTTATATCTATTCCTCTTTTCGCGTTTTGAAGAACCCTTATATCTATTCGGTCGATGAGGGGACTAAGATTCGAGGAGGCGGGAGACCCCCATATACTCCCCTTGAAAGAAAAACCGTCGGAAATGTATAGTTGTTTTTTAATGAATTTTTTTAATTTTACCTTCGAAACGAGAAGGAGAGGAACAGTAACCCTCTTAAGTGCAAGTAGGGCTTTAAGTTCAGGAGTGTTCAAACTCCTTTTGGGTGGCCAGCCTTTGGCTGGGCTGCTTAAAAAATAACCCTCATAGGAGCAACTAGAGCCGGAGAATCAGTAAAGTGTTCATATTATTTCTGCATTATAATTCTTTCTCCGTTACCGGCCTTTGTATTAGTTGCATTTATTTTCATTTATGGCTAACAACAAAATTCCAACTAATACAAAAATAATTAAATTTTATAAACATTGAAACCAGAAACATATTGTATTGCTTTTAAATGTGGCTTATACTACGTTTGTGCTCAAATGCATGATTTGGGCAAACATTTTCAAATGCGAAGCCAAATCACGCTTTTCCCCATACAAATTCAAATCTGGACATGACTTATTTCAACAAAACGACGAAGCAAATACGATAAAACATGACCAATTTATCGACCGCACCACAAAATGAAAGCGCTTTCAAAAGCTTCAAAATCGTTTGTTCTTTTTGACAGTTTAAAATTAACACAAACGAAAATTATCAAAATGGAAAGTTTTAATTGAAATTTTCGCCTGCTTTAATTATGTAGAATATTCTTAGCATGTAAGATGTGTAATATACATGTATCTAAATATTGCAGTGTGTAGAAAATAAAGGCAGCAACAAAGAAACAAATGATTTAATCAGAAGCCGGAAAAGAGCTGATCTATGAGCTGCGGCAAGAGGACATGAGCATTGCGCATTTGATTTTAGCTGCCAAACAAAAAGCAAATGCAATGCAAATGAGGCAATGTAAACATTTTGAAATGACTCATTTGAAACTACGCATTTGGGTACATTTATATTGAATTTAAAAACGTTAATACGGCCGGTTTGACCGAACCCGTTAAAAGCATTATTCTTAGACGTAATCCTGCTAGTTTAAGAGAGGCCTATGAAATAATTAAAACTAATGGTTATTTAAAATACGATAAAAATAAAAAAAATTGCTTAACAACAACATACAATATTCAAATCCAAACTTACAAACCAATGAAAGGACCACACAAAAACAAAGACAATCAAATAACCAATTTGAGCGTAGAAATGAACAACAAATGCGCGTCACCAAAATTATTCGATGCAAACTAGACGAACATTTAACAACACTAATCAAGGAAGTAGAGCTAACGACAATTATTACAGAACTGATAACATTTCAGCAAACCATTCAGTGCAACGTAATAATAACAATGAAGGTTTTTACAAAAACGTAAGTAGTCGCAACCATGTTTATGGTAACGATGACGTCGAGCCAATGGAAATAAGTGTTAATCAAACTGACCCAAATTCTCAGGAAGAAGGCCTAGAGGACTACCCTATATAATCATAAATACCCCAATAAAAAAGCACAGGTTTATTGTAGATACAGGTGCTGAATTTAGTATTATGAGCCCCAATCTTTGTAATCTTAAGTGGATAGTAAGCACAGCTAGCTTTACATTTAAAGTTTTAAATCGCAATATATGAACAAGCACAAAATACAGTGTACCCTTATTTGAAGAGTTTAAAAAGCCAAACACGTACGTTGAATTTATTGAATTTTTGTTCCACAGAGAATTCGATGGAGTTATTGATAATAATATTTTGCTTAACCTAGACATAACACTTGACTATAAAAATAGAAAATTTATAACAGCAAATATATCATTGCCAATATTCTTCAATGGAGAAGAAGAACTATCTGCTAAAAATGATTTAAAACACGACCCGTTAAAAATTTTCACATGCAAAGAAAATAACAAACCTCTGCAAAATCTGTTTGCGGAACACTTTAACACAGATGAAAAAGCTCTAAAAACTATTTTAAACTCTAACAAAGATCTTTTTTGCAAGGATGAGGATAAACGCAAACGTTATAAAGCACAAAATTATCACACGTACTGATACACCCATATATAGTAAACTTTATGGATATCCGGTTATACATTGCGAAGAAGTAGATAGACAGATAAAAGAAATGCTAGATCAAAAAATTATAGTTCCAAGCACTAGTCCATACAACTGACCTCTGTGAGTTGTCCCAAAAAAAATTGATAGTAGCGGGAAGCCACTTAGGAGGATAGTCATTGACTACCGGAAATTAAATGAACAGACGGGGGATGATAAATTTCCTATCTCTTATATGGAAAACATTTTTGACAAGCTGGGCAAATGTTCTTATTTCAGCACAATAGAATTGGCAAAAGGCTTCGATCAGATCGAAGACCACCCTGACGATCAAGCCAAAACTGCTTTTTCAACTGCGGACGGCCATTACGAATTTACTCGTATGCCATTCGGATTGAAGACCCCACCTGCAACATTTCAGAGGTTAATTAACGCGGTTTTGAAGGGTTTAATTTCTTTATGACATTAATTTTTTCAGGAAGTTTCCAAGAACATGTTGATTCGATACAAAAAATTGTCAGCAAACTTTGTGAATACAATTTAAAAATTCAAATTGACAAATGTCACTTTACCGCGTGAAGTACGAAATATTTAGGCCATATTGTGTAACGAGAGGGAATTAAGCCTGATCCCTCGAAAATTAAAGTAATTGAGTGTATGAAAAAGAAATAACACAATTTCTGGGTATTACAGGATTTTATAAAAGTTTCATACCAGACTACGCAAAAGTAGTTTATCCAATAATAATATTTTTAAAACACAATATTGCACTTGACGTTATGGGCAAAAAAAAAATTAATTACAAGTGAACCTGTCTTGCAAACACCGGATTCCACAAAAACATTTTTTTAAACAACTGATGCTTCCCAATTGGCTCAGTTTTAAGTCAAAATAACCACCCTATTTGTTATGCTTCGCGATCGTGTTATGCGATCATGAAATTCGATATTCCACTTTTGAGAAAGAATTGCTTGCAGTTGTTTGGTCTGTAAAGCATTTTCGAACGTATCTTCAACGATTAAGCAATGTGAAAGTGGGAGAGCCGGTAGAAATACATGCACTGAATTTCACTAATTTTATTGCAAAATTGCAACCAGTAGGCCCAAAGCTTGATCAGGAACGTACTTTTACTCCATATAAATTTCTAAAATGGGGTTGTTGTTTGTTTGTTTCAAATTTCCAGTGTTGCTGGTGTGAGTCATTTTTTGTGACCAAAGAAATGTTTCTTTTTATTTGTATATGTTTAGTGCCTATTCGTAATACGTTTGTATAAAATTGACTAGAAATATATATTATTGCCCAAAAGCGTCAAAATAATCCTTGGGTATGCTTTAATTTAAATTAAGATTTTATAAGCTGCATCTAAAAAACAACCCTGCGGTCAAACTAGGGCTTTTAGCACCAAAAGCACACCTGATCTGATCTGATCGTCAACCCTGTGTTAGAGATTCGCTAAATGAAGAAATAAAAAGGACGGCAATTGTCCCTGTCATATTCAATGCATTTAGCTTTGTGTTCTTTGGCATATTTTTCAATAATATTTACATAATAAAACAAAAAAGTTCATGTGTTGTATATTTAATGCAGAAAATTAATGAGAACATACTTTAAAAAGCAAATAATCGAAAGGAAACTGGCGGCCTTTTAGTTTGCACAATCATCCCTAATATCGGGAACAGAGTGGAAACAGTGTTCGTCCCGAACAAGTGCCGAGGCTCCGCTGGAGTAAGACGCCAGGCGCTCCAAATGGACTACTTAGCTTAGCGTTTCCATTGCAGCAGTGTTGAATCCTGTACACCACGTCATTAATCCTGGTCACGACTTTGTACGGTCCTTCCCTTCTGACGTTTAAAGATTTGGAGACAAATCTTTCCACCTCTGCGGGTTGTAGAGCATTACCAGATTGCCTTCTTGTAACCCTGCTGTGTAGCCCGTAGATCATATCTGGCTTTTATCCTGTTTTTGATCAGTTTAGTGCGGCTCCATGTTCTCCTCATCGGCCCTTTCGCAGCCGAACACCGATCACAGCATTTAATCCACTCGGCGACAGACTCCTGGCATCCTACCCAATAGAACCGCCTTCTTATCTTGGCGGCAGTTTTTGCGATGCCTAAGTGCCCTCCATTGTGGTTTGCCGCGATGACATCGTCCCTCCGACCTTTCGGGACCACTATTAGAGATTTTCTGGTTCTGCCATCCCTACTCTCCCACTCGCGGTATTGGCAGCCATCTTTCAGACGTCGACTTTGCCACTGTGCCCAGTAAGCCTTCGCGATCGGGCTCTCACCAGCCATCTCTTGCCAGTCCGGCCACACTCCATGCGCTTTGCCTTTGATAATTTTTGCAAGATCCGTATCCTTGCGCCGTTCCTTCTGTAGCCTTTCCGCAAGCCCATCTTCCTCTTGTAGAACTCTTACCGACCGAACATCCACAACCTGTCCCTTGTTTTCGGCTTGCGAATCATGCCTGCGCTCAGTTTTGCAAGAATGGTGTGGCAGAGCGTCAGCACATCTTGGCGACGTCTGTTGTCCGGAACGCTTCCCCTCCAGGCCGCCTCATACGTTAACGCGCTTGTCACCGTCTCACGGAATGTCGGCTTCATCGTTATCAATGTCCTCACAGTGGAGACTTCTTCCACTTTCTGCTCCCAGCGCGCAGAATTTTCCTGACGCTTGTTGGACAACGCGTAATTTGCGCTTTCGAGTTTCGCTGACACGTGCACCGATATTTCATGGGTCGCCGCTTCCATTTTAGCCATTTCTTGATTCGTAGTTTCCAGTTTCACTGCCATTTGCGCCGATATTTCACGATTTGCATTTTCAAATTTTTCAGCATTTTCCTGGAGTTTGGTTTCCATTCGCTCTGCTACTTCTAGGTTCGCCGTCCCGATTTTGGTTGACATATCATGGTTGGAAGTCTCGAACATGCCTTTAAGTGCAACCATTAGCTGGCTCATGTCCAATGCTTGTAGTATGCAGTCGTTTTTTGCAGCGATCCAGCACCAGCAGGCGATTCCTCCACTTTGGTCAACGCCTCTAGCTCCTGCGTTCCGAACTCGTGCGCAGTCCAATCGACACCTCGTGCCTCACATGCCTCTCACAAGCGCAGCTGCAACTCCATCTTTCCGCCAGCAGTCTGCAAATTAAAGGCAGCCAGCTCCTTCTTCAGTTGGTCCACCTTTAGTTGATGGAGTTAAACCTTGTCTGCGTTTTATAATTTTGCTTTATTAACTTTCAGTACCACAATCTCACTTCTGACACCAAATGTTGCGAAAATGAGTTCGGCTTTCGTCCGTCTCTATGGATTGTGCTTGAAAAATAAAACCACTTCAATTATTTAGCGCAAACGCAGTCAAAAACCAGCAATCACTTTATTTACGAATTTACACTTGTTTGTCTTTACACTTGCTACTAGTTATTGGACTATTACATGTTTCCCCTTTGCTTGCTCAAATCAGACTCGACTCTCTGCGCTGCCTTCCATACTTGTCTGCTTATCGCGCCGATTGTTCTAGCAAATTTCAGTTGGACTATCTCTCGATCGTGCCCGCACATCCACCATCGCGAGCCATCCTTGCCATATCAAAATTATAATAGCAAGTTTGCCGTACTCTAGAGTGCGTACCTAAAAGTATGCCCGTCATGCATGGCACAGCAACAGAGTGTCTCATCGTTACAATATACTCGCAGAAAATCAATCTGGATTTCGTAAGCGGCGTAGTTGCTCTACTGCTTTGCTTAGGATATCCGAACGTCTTTTGATAAAGGGGACCTTACAATTCTTACCTTGCTGTACTCTTTAAGAGCCTTTGACACTGTTAATCACGCTATACTTCTCCAAATGCTTGATAAATACTTCGTTTTTAGCAGTAATGCAATCAAATTTTGAGAAAGCTATCTTACAAATCGATGGCAGAGGGTTGTTTCGAAGGATTAGCACTCAGAGCTAAAAATGATTACTTCAGGTGTGCCGCAGAGATTTATCCTTGGTGCAGTTTTCTTTAGTATTTATTTATAAATGACGTGGTTCAGTGCTGTCAAAGCGTTTCTATACATCGATACGCATATGGTGCGCAAATTTATCTCTCTGCACCTATAGGTCTTGTGGAGAATTTAATACAGAGAGCAAATGATGATTTGAGCTCTATTTTGCATGGTCTAGACATATCAATCTTAATTTAAATGCATTCAAGACTAAACCAGTTACAATATCCTATTATCATAGCGATTTGAACTATTTCTCACCCATTACATTAAATGGTACTGTTATCAAATATGAGAAGGTCGTTAATAGTCTTGGATTTAAATTGAACTCAAACTTGGCATGCGTTAATCACGTTAATTGTTCGGTCAGCAAGATGTATAATGTACCTAGACAACTTTTGAAAACTGTTAGTTTTATTCCTCAAGACATAAGCGAGCGTTGCGTTAGAAAACGCAGTGCGGCATACCGAAATTGGCGCGTTGCGTTGGGATTGTCAAAATCATGAAATGAAAACAAATGTAAAAAAATATCTGTTTAGTTGCCAAAAAAGCAACAAATTATTATTATTTTGCAAAACTTAGCTCTTATTTGAATAAATTCCTCACAATTCAAATCAAATATAAATCACAGGCGTTTTTGTTTGTCGCAGCCAACTTCAACTGCTACCGCCTTGTCAAAATTGGAAATTCGAATAGCTCAGCGACAGAGCGTTTCAATTGCGGTTTGCCCCATACAATTTGTATGGGTATGAAGTAATTTTGACAGTTGCTTGCCGCTAACGCTCCAATTTAGGTTTCACAGTTACCCATGTGTTGCTCCTTTAGACCCTCTTATTTTATTTATAATGCACCTATGGTTCAATTTCATATTTGAAGCTTTAACGATTTGGACTGGACGATGATTGGTTCCATCAGTCAGTCAGGACCAAAATATATATTTTTACGAAAATTACTTAAACCACTTCGACGCAGGCTTATTCGTCTTTCTGGAATGTGCTCAAAAATAAAACACTAAATTTCTTCAACGCAGCTCAAAAACAGTTGGCTCTTTATTTACAATTTAACACTACTGTTTTTACACTTGTTACTTATTGGACTACTCCGTGTTGCACCTTTGCATTGTACCCGGCTGCCTTTTATAGTTGTTTGCTTGCCGTGCCGATCGTTCGCGCCAATGACTACATGACGCGAAACTGAGAGGAGTCACGGTTGCTAATTCGGTCAAACCAGGCCCCAGAGTCGCAAATTCGGTCAAACCAGGCCCCAGAGTTGATTAGGGTTCGTACAGCAAATTCGCCATACAAAAGTCAGGGCAAGGGCTGCTGGTGCGTTCGAAGTTTATTTGCAAATAAAGTAATTGTTTTTTTTTCTTTCATTCTGTAGTACGTTTATAGGAAATTGATTTCCAAAAAAATGTTGTTGCTGAAAAACGTCATAAGTATGTTCCAACGTGTTTTAATATGATTTTACTTCAGTTTTTGCTGATTGCCCTCAAAGCCTTAACGTTTGAATTGCTTGTGTTGCAGCTCTGCGTTTGAAATGAGTTCAACTTGCCATCACTGTTCCTTGCTGCACTAGAAACGTCAAACTCAATGAGACATGAACTGAAGGAAAAAGCAACCGAATATCTGCTGACTTTACCGTATGAAATAATTTATTTCTGCTTTTTGTTGGTACGGGTAACAATCAAAATTACTTAGACCAGGAAAACAAGATTGTTCGCAACGTTATATTTACAGCAAATAAGAAAAGTTATCACTTTAAGATGCAAACAATTGACTGGTAACCGGTGCTGTGCGAATGTTTGGGTAAAAAAACCCGTACACTGTCGGACGATTGGAAAAAGCAAAAAATGGTCTGAAAATCATTTCTCCTCTCAGTTTCGCGTCACGTAGTCACTGGTTCGCGCGTTCTCGCACTTTGCAATTGTAGTTTCTACTTAGGCTCATTAAATATTTACGTTGTCGTAAATATCTTCCACGCCTGGCAAATTGCGCAGCTTTTGCAAAAATATTCCATACGCCTTTGCCTCCTCTGCCGAAAGTTGTATGGTGTTCTATAAAGTAAATAAGATTATTAGTATTGATGTACAAGTAATGACATAAAAGGACCTTTCAATCCATATCAAATGACTTGTTCATCCCATGCATCATACATAAATATTTAACTAGTGTAACAGCCCGATTACGAGACTTAGGTTTAGCTTCATGCAACCATTCGTGGTTTCCATAGACACAACGGCGAAAGATTGAGCCTGTGGTCGACCGTTGTGTCAGACTTACGGGTCAACGCTCAACTCAGCTGAGATGACCATTGTGCACCAGTCAATTTTAGTAATGTCATTTTCTTGGCCCTGGCTAGATTTGCAACAATTCCGTTGTCAACTACTCGAAGATTACTTGACGTCTACAGTTGTACCTTTATTTTATTTATCGCTAATGCTGCAATTTTTGAACTATGTGATATTTTAGTCACAACGTGCATGTCGGTCGGATGGATTGGTCAAAGAGATAAAAAGTATATAATTTTTAGGCGGAAATAAAAAACATACCGCAGGAGTGTCTGTGAGAGACCAGCAATGAGGACCGCGATTTCGGATACCACAGCATTAATACTCATTCTTGCTACTATCTACTAATCATAAGCACCGCATAACATAAGTATCCCAACCGCATTAAAACAAAACCCGAACGAATTTGTGATGATGCGGTCATTATGAGTATTGCTCACACAAACATTTTGTTTGCGTCGGCATCCGTCGTTTGTAGTGAATGAAAGCAATGAGTACAAGTATACAAGTTATTCTATTTTAGTGAAACATTTAAGTCCCTTTTAGTGCGGCACGTCCGCCTTTATTGAGTACCAAAATTAGAATGAATCAAAGCTAACCATCCAAGCCGAACATGCGTTGCGAAACTGATATTTGCAAACGCATTATCAGCGTTTCTGCTGCAGACGTCGAACGCAGCAGATCGTTGCGAAGTCAACGATCGCAGAAGCGCTGTCAGCATTATTTGTCAACATTGTAGGATTGTTGACATAAATACTGCAGAGGCGGCGGTAAGTTTTGCGGCGTTAGCATAATTTTCGATAATTATGCCATCTTTGTGTTTCGTTATTCCGTAGATTAATAAAGTTAAATATCTTTGCATGTCGATATAGCCGCCATTTTCACATTATATTTGTCACATTATATTTGATATTGACGACATATGGGTGAAAAATTTAGGTATAGTTATGGCAGAAGGTGGCAGTATTTTTGTATCCACCAGCGAATAATCAACAAACCGAACTCAGAGAAACCACCGCAATACCGCATGCCGAAATGATATGAGGATGCGATGGTATGCGGTGTTTCCATCTTTCGTTTGGATCATCGGCACCACCGTATTCCGAAGTGATATGAGAATGCGGTGGTATTCGGTGTTTGCATAGTTCGTATGCGATCATCAGCACCACCGCATAGCCGAAGTGAAATGAAGATGCGATAGTTTGAATTCTTTTAGTATTACAAGCTGATGATACGATTGTTCGGTGTAGTGAAATACAGAATGAATGCTTCGTTTGCGGTGATGACACATACTTATATCCGTTCTTTTGAGTAGTGGCACATATTCACACCTCATTTTACATGAATACATATTGTTACTTAAATTAGTTCCGTAGGCTTATTCGTCTCTCTGGATTGTACTTCAAAAATAAAACCACTTCACAAAACGTAAAACAACAATCACTTTATTTACAAAATTTACACTTTGCTATATTTACACCTGCTACTACTTATTGGACTACTCCGTGTTTCACCTTTACGTGTTCAAATAAAACTGTCCCCCTGTGCTGTACCCGGCTGCCTTTTATACTTGTCCGCCTGTCGCGCCAATTGTTCTCGCACATTCCAATTGGACTATCTCTCGATCGTTCTCGCACATCCCATTTCCATCGCGAACCATCCTTGCCATATCGAAATTATAGCAAGCCGGCCGTACTTTAAAGTGCGTGCCTAAAAGTATGCCCGTAAAAGCATTCATGCATAGCACAGCGACAGGGTGCCTCATTGTTACACTGCCCACCGCTTAGACTTATTCGTCCCGAACAAGTGCCGAGGCTCCGCCGGAGTAAGACGCCAGGCGCTTCAAATGGAATACTTTCAGCCTAGCGTTTTTATTGCCGCAGCGTTGAACCCTGTATACAACGTCATTAATCTTGGTCACGACCTTGTACGGTCCTTCCTATGTCGTTTGAAGTTTTGGAGACAAAACTTTCCTCCGCTGCGGGTTGTAGAGCATTACCAGATCGCCTTCTTGGAACCCCTAGATCATATCTGGCTTTCATCTAATCGCTGACCAGTTGGGTACGGCTTCTTATAAACTAGTCGATTTCTTCCAGTTCTGACCGCTTATGGACCACGTAGTCAGTCCTAGCGCCTTCGATCGTGCTGACCACTTTGAACTTCAAGTCAGCAGACAACCTCAACTCTGTGCCGAACACAGCTCGGGCTGGAGTGAGCGATGTCGTATCGTGCGGGGCTGACCTACACGCCTCCAGGAATAGAGGAAAATATTGCAAATATTCTTCCAGTGTCCGATTGAATCGTTTCACCATACCGTAGGACTGCGGATGCAAAGGAGTGGTGCGAGTTTTTCTTATTTCTAGTAGCTCACACACTTCCTTAAATACCGAAGATTTGAAATTCCGGCCTTGGTCAAGGTGCAACTCTAACGGAACTCCGAGCCTTGCCACCCAGTTGTTTACAAGCATTTCCGCGACCGTAGTGGCCTCCTGGTTAGGAATAGGATACACTTCGGGCCATTTGCTAAAATAGTCCATTACCACCAGCACATATTTGTTGCCTTGAGTGCTCATCGGGAAAGGGCCGGCGACGTCCATGGCAATCCGCTCAAAGGGTGGTCCCACGTTACACTGCTGCATGCGGCTTAGAGTTCTTCTTGTTGGCCCTTTCGCAGCCCAACATCGATCACAGCTCTTAATCCGATCGGCTACAGACTCCTGGCGCCATACACAGTAGAATCGTGTTTTTATTTTGGCGACAGTTCTTGTGATACCTAGGTTATGGTATGCCTCGATGACCTCGTTGATCCTGCATTTCGGGACTACAATTAGGGAATTGCTGGTTCGGCTACCCTCACTCTCCCACTCGCGGTATAGGCAACCATCCTTCAGCCGCAGACTTTACCACTGTGCCCCGTAAGCCTTCGTGATCGGGCTTTCGCCGGCCATCTCCTGCTAGTCCGAACGTCCGCTAGTCTTTTCCTTTGACGATTTTTGCAAGATCCGTATCCTCGCGCTGATCCTTTCGTATCCTCCCCGCAGACCACTTTTCCTCTCGCATAACGCGTACCAATTGAACGTCCACTATCTGGTTTTTGCATTCGGCTCGCGAGAAATGCCTGCATTCAGTTTTGCACGGACGGCGAGAAAAGACATCTGCATGACTGGTACCCTTGCGATGCTCTATAGTGTAGTCGTAACTTTGCAGCCGCTCGATCCACCGCGCCAATCGGCGCCTTCAAATTGGGTCTTCAAAGTTCAGTAGCCATTTCAATGCAGCATGACCCGTGCGCAGGCGAAAGTTTTGCCCAAACAGGTATTTGTGGAACTGTTTCACGCATTCCAATACTGCCAACACTTCCCTCCGTGTCACACAGAAGTTGCGTTCAGGTTTCGACAAAATTTTGCTGTAGTATGCTATCACTTGTTCTTGACCATCTATTATCTGTGATAGCACACCACCAGTACTTTGCCCGCTTGCATCTGTATCTAGCACAAACATCTGTCCGGGCACGGGGAAGGCCAGCATTGGAGCAGTGCAGAGTTTTTCCGTCAGTCGTGCAAAAGCGTGCTTCTCCTCTTCGCTCAACTCGAAAGCTTGATCATTTCGTCAGTTTTCGCATGCGATCAATACTTTCTGTTTACTGTTTCTGTTTACTTCTCGTAAATTGGATTTTGCGCTCACAGCTTCTCATTTAAAATTTTCACGTTTGTGTGTTCTCCATGAAAGGGAAGGGCCCGCAAAGAAAAATGTCTTTACACCAGTTGCCAGTGTATGCCATTTGTGAAAGTTGTAATTGATATAACAATAATTGAAATTTAAGCATTTAAATCCGATGTTAGATGCATCTAAGCGTTAAATGTATTAAAGGCCCGGTAAAAAAAGGATAATAATAGTAAAACGCCTTTGAAACAATATTCCAAGAATTTCAAGAAAGACGCACAGCTATAATAATGTTAGCTGCGTGAGTGCACACAGAGTTGGAATATGTGTATATTGATTAGTATATTTAAAAAAAAATTAGAGTGCATTCTACACCTTCTGATCAAAGAGTGCTGAAGATGGACTACATTCTTTTTGTAACCCCTAACTTATCTTCTACTATTGCATTACCTTTCCAATGTTAGTCGAATAAACTTACAACATTCAAGGGTTAAACAGAATCATTCTTAAAAAAAATTGGCATTGGCATCATTCTTAAAAAAAATTGAAAGAATTTTTACATAAATTTTAGTACCCTACCTTTGCGGTATGCATGCACTCGACGTTTTGAATGGTGTATCCTTTGTCTGCAAATGCCCTTCGGACAGTGTTTACTTCAATAGGTCTGCAAATAAACTGAAGAGAAATAAAACAGATCACGAACTACAAACGTAGCCGCCATACGTTCACAACTCCAGTGTTTTTGTCAATAATGTCAACATCCTCAGCCCCACATTCAATGGCATCTTCTGTTGCTTGATTCCCTATGTCAACACCTTCCCCAAAAGTGGTCTTATCTATTATAGCTTCAATAAGCCCATCTTCTTCAAACATATGGGAGACATTAGTAAATGCAGCCCTAGGAATGCGAAATTTAATGCAATGTTGTGTAAATTTCTTAATATGAGAAGAACGTACCCAGCTTTTTTCATTACTGGCGCCATTTCCATTTTTAAAGCAGGTAGATTGTCAGTGTAAACAATACAAATTGCAAACACTTTTTGTTTATACCGCAATTCTAAGGTATACTTTTTCAGCTCCATTTTGCATTGAACGGTTTTTTTAATACTATTTTGTATTGTTGACATTGGCATGTTTTTGCGCACCGCTTCCTCTACAACTGACCGTAATATTGCGTTGAGCGATGGGTCTGCCGATCCGCCCTCCTGGACAGCTAAACGAATTTGCTGTAAATCATAACAGAAAAGAGTAATCTAGTTATCCAAGTTCATAAGACAAACAGAGCTGACAATTTAACAATTGTTAATATTTATCAAACCCCTAAAATTTTCTAAAGTTTAATGCGGTAACTCCGCTTCTGTTGACAATTACTTGTAAAACCAAATAAGGGTAAATGTATGACAAATTTCATGACCAGTACTTCACAACATATTCAATTCATTTGTTCATATACATAACATCTGACGAAACTGCCCAAAAGCATAGTATAATAAACTATTATATATAATTACAACCAAATATATGTGCTTATACTTCTTCTTCTGGGCTTTAATCCCATTTCACTTGGGGTCGGCTCTCCTAGTTTGTAATCTCCAGATACTTCGATCTTGGCTCATCTCGGTGTTTTAATTCGCATTTTTTATGTCGTTTTGTATTTGCTTCATCGATGTATGTTGGGGTCGCCCTGGCTTCCTCGGCGCTGTAGCAATGTCTAGGACTTTCTTTGTCATATCGGAGTCAGGCTTTCTCTGGACATGATCGTACTATCGAAGACGGTTCTATTGCATTTTCTGTTCAATCGGCGTGATTTCAAAATTGCCACGAATGTATCGGTTTGCTACTTCGTTTAACATTGTGGCAGACGCCTACTATCTACACATTTTCATTTTAGCTGTTTGAAGTTTTTCCTCATGCACCTTTTTTAGCGGTCAGCGTTACGCTCCATATAACCGAGTGGGCTGCCATCCAGCAAAATTGGTGTTCTGCCGGTTTTTGTTGGGTTCGTGGAGAATTCGCAGCGCATGATCTCTGCCTTTTTCTTGCAGATTTTGATTTCATTTTTGAATGTCAGCAGTTATGTAGTCCATGACCAGGTTGAAAAAAATGCAGCTTTTTCTTTACTTAACTTTTATTTACCTTGGCTGGTATGTTGTACGACCCTGTTGCTTTATCGTTTGCCGTTTTAGACAAAGCGTGTTCTCTTCGGATGTTATTTTCGAGATGGGTACTTCGACGTATGGTAGTTCCAAAATGCCTTAACTTGGGTACTCTTTGTTGAGCAATTCATTAAAATATTCAATCAGCTGTTGCATACGTCAGATGTTCTCGCTCGCCGTTTTGGTGTCTTTGTGCTTAAATTTTGCTATTCTGATTTAACTGAGTTAACTCAGTTTTGAATGTGAGTTTACGCACTTTGGTACAAAAACAATTGTATGGGAATTTGAGCATTTAAATGCGATGTCAAACTGCAGTTAAGGCCCAGTGGAAATATGCTACAAGGTTTCACTAATTTTGAAGTAATTGACTTCTGGTCGCGATTTATTATTTTATTTCTTTGCCTTTTATCCACACTCTAGGCCCAATATCAGTGTTGGACTTAATTTTTAATGCTTATTCATAATCCGAAATAATATCCGAGCATATCGTAAGAGGGGTACATTTATTGAATGACTTCCAAAATGGCGTCAAAATGTAAAGTGTCTTCTTTTTTCTTTGTAAAGTGCCACCCCTCTTTTTTCATTGGTTTGTGGTCCTGTATCGGTAAAATGACTTTTTGTTGCTCGGAATCATTAAAAGGAATTTTAAGTTTTCATAGTAAATTTTTCTCTAATAGCCTATTTCCACTGAGTGCTTAACTGCAGTTTAGGGCTCTGTTAAGTTTGACAGCTGTCAAGCGTTTCCACCGAAACTGAGTTAACTCCAACAGCTGGTTTTTGTTTACATTTTCAATTGGGCAAATCAAATTCTGCATTTATTTCTGGGCAGCCACAGCTATATCCATCGCCGCCATCTCCTTGTATACGTATGTATGGTTTCTTGTAGCCCCTCTACTGCATGAAAACCACTCCGCTTCCCGTCCCAACAGTCTAGGAATGTCTGCGTTTTCATATTTGTGAAAATTTATTTCATTTATGAAAATTTATTTCATTTCTCAATGTTTATTTCATTTCTGACAGTTGTCCGCTGATTGATATCAGAGCTGTCTGAATTTTTAATGTCAAGAGGGCTCATGCGAAGCTCCACGTTTTTTATTTTCTTTTTCAGCATTTATTATTGGCAAATAATATAAGTTTTGACTTTGATTATGACAGACAATATGTATTTTTGCGAAAAATGCAGTAAACAGTAATTATCTTGGCAAAAAATCTACCACACCGAACGCAATTCAAATCCCCTCTCGTTTGTGTTCGTACGGCTCTTGCAGCGCCTTAATGCATGCTATCAAAATTTGTACATTCGTGAGTATAACTCCCGCTTTTAACATAGCATTTTCTGTTAGACGTCTGTAAACGGCAAAACTGAGTTAACTCAGTTTTGAAAGTGATTTTACGCACTTTGATACAAAAACAATTGTATGGGATTTTAAGCATTTAAATGCGATGTCAAACTGCAGCTAAGCGTAAACTGCAGTTAAGGTCGTTGTGTCGGTTGCATTCGACACAATAAAAAGAAGTGCAATTTGGTAAACATTGAGTAGAAAGGGGGTCCATAAACTAATTGGTTTCATAAGAGCGTTGTACGAGAGCTCTGAACTGGCAATACTACACAACGGCAACATCAAGGCTGCCCCCTGTCGGCTCTCCTCTTCGCCTTCGTACTGGACGTCGTCATGAGCAAACTCACTCTGCATCAACAAAGCACCGTATGGAACTTCACCAGGCATCTCGAGTATTCGGACTTCGCCGATGAAATTTGCCTCCTCCCGTACAAATTCTCCGACATGGAAGCAAAAACCGACAGCCTGGTTGCGCAGGCACACACCATCGGACTAAAGGCCAACATCGCCAAGACCAAGGACAACAAATACCTGCGAATCATCTGCAGGATAGTCTGGCCCAACACAATTAGTAACGGTAACAATTACTTACTCTTATCATACCAAACCTTGTTCGAAAAGTATGAGAATAAAGCTTATAATTACCCGCGACAGTTTGGTAAATTGTGCAGCTTTCTCTCCATCTTTTTGCGCCTTTATGTGTTTAATATTTGCCCATTTTGAATGACCAGCAAAAAGAGGGTACGCGCTATGAAACTGCATCTCACCCCTTTTGTGGAGTTTTATAAAACTTCCAACAATTATTCTATTGCAGTTACGGAACATATTGTCATGAGCACGAGCTTCCTACTTTTTTATTAAACATCAGTGTTGCCAGATAGATTTTATTTTTAATTTAAATTTTTAGCGGAAATTGAATGAATTTATAGAATATTGGAAACAGGTGTGTGATTGTTTGATTTGTTGTAAACAGTCGAATATGATTTAATAATTATTTATGCTAACGTTACGAAAAACTGTGCCTTTTGCCAACTTTAATATTGAAAAGGGTGATTTTTAACAACTTTTGTTTTGGCAACATTGTTTTTGGCAGCTCAGCTGTTTTCATGTAACATGTTACTGTCAAACAGGTTCAGTTTGGTTTATAATTTAACCCTTTCGCGGACACGTCGGCATAAGCCAACACTACGAATGGCTTAAAATGGGACACGTCGGTATATGTCGACATAGAAAAAAATCGACATAGCCGACGTCAACTGCATTGGTTAAATTACCTTTTCACTGGTAATTGGTTAAATTTTTTAAATTGAGGATATGCACCTGGAATGTCCAGACCCTCTATAGGGAAGGTGCCTCTATCCAACTGGCGGAAGTCCTCACGAAATGTAAGGCTGACATCACCGCCATCCAGGAAATGCGATGGACAGGACAATGTTGCTCCAAGCGAGCAGACTGCGACATCTACTACAGCTGCCATGCGGAGAAGCGCGAATTTGGCTGCGGATTTGTGGTCAGCAAGATACTTCGCCACCACGTCTCTCGGTTCACTCCGGTGAACAAACGGCTGGCCTCGATGCGTATGAAGGCTAATACTTTAGTATAAGCCTAATTTGCGTGCACGAACTGTCGGAAGAGACGGACGATGTGACCACGGATGCCTTCTTTGCGAAGCTCGAGGACGTCTACGTCGGTTGCCCGGCCCATGACATCAAAATCGTCCTCTGGGACTTCAATGCAAAGGTCGGGCGAGAAGGTACCTTTGGTCCCACAGTCGGGCAGTTCAGCCTCCATGCGACCATTTCGAACAACGGTCTGAGGCTGGTCGATTTTGCAGCGGCACGAAATATGGTAGTTAGTAGCACCAGATTCCAGCACTTCGATATCCACAAAGCCACCCGGTTATCCCCCGATCAATCCACCCACAACTAGATTGGTCACATTGTGTTTGATGGAAGGCATGCTTCTAGCATTCTAGATGTGCGCACGTTCCGAGGACCCAACATCGACTCGGACCACTACCTTGTTGCAGGCAAGGTACGCATGCGTCTTTGCGTAGCGAAGACCGCACAACCTAGTTTGCGAAGAAAGCTGGACATCAGTAAGCTGCTATCACAATGGGTAGCCGAAGCCTACTCCGCTCAACTCTCCAACTAGGTCTGTCGCTCCCCCTCTCTACCTGATGACATCGGCGGATTATGGGCTCACTTATCCCACTCTATGCGCGCCGCCGCAGAAAATGTCCTTGGTTTTCGACGCCCACCACCAAATAACCAATGGTACGATGAAGAGTGTCGCGCAGCCACTGCAGCGAAGAATGCTGCCTAAAAGAAGACCCTGCAGTCAGCTGCCACGCGAGCCGTGACAGAAAAATACCGGGAGGAGAGGAAGAAAGAGAGATGCCTTTATAGACGCAAAAAACGGAAGCAAGAAAGGCGTGAGCGTGAGGAAATCGAGGAGTGCAGGAGCAAGAACGACGCCCGAAAATTCTTCCAAAAAATTAAGCGTCTCATGGAAGTATTTAAGCCCGGGGATCTTCAGAGAGACGAAAACGGGGATCTGGTTCTGAGGTTGTGGAAGGAGCACTTCACCAAGCTGCTCGCAGACGACGAAGGGAACAATACCGCCAGTGGTGAAGATGTCCAGACAAGAACAATAAAGATAACCAAAAACAATAAAGCTACAGGGCCAGATGGGCTACCAGCTGAATTGTTCAAGGCCGTCGGCGGTGAGCTGATTGGGTGCATGCATCCGCTCATCTGCAAAATATGGCTGGAAGAACGGACGCCCAACGATTGGAACCTCAGTGCCCTTTGCCCTGTGCTGAAGAAAGGCGACCCAACAATATGCGCCAATTACAGGGGTATCAGCCTACTTCCCATTGCATACAAGGTACTGACGAGCGTACTATGTGAAAGACTTAAGCCACTCGCCAAGGCGCTGATTGGACCTTATCAGTGTGGCTTTTGACCTGGTAAGTCCACCATCGACCAGATATTCATTTTACGCCAAATCCTGGGGAAGACCCATGAGAATCAAGTCGATACCATATTTTCATCAATAACAAGGCAGCATTCTATAGCCCGATAAGGGATCGCCTATATGCCGCATTGTCTGATCTTAGTATCCTTGCAAAACTCGTGAAACTTTGCAGAGCGACGTTGAGCAATACGCGCAGCTCCGTCAAGGTTGGAAGTGACCTCTCCGACCCATTCGATACCGTTCAGTCAAGACGCTTATCTTGCCCGTGCTCCTCTATGGCGCTGAAGCATGGACAACGACAGCCAATAACATAAACGAACTTGACAGGATCCCGGACAGGGTTAAATGCCTTTGAGAATTCTTCGGACGACCAGGTGAATTCAACTCTTGGAGAAGTTCCGTAGATAGAATTTTTCAGGTTTATGAAAGCCGAAAACATTCCCCCAAATATTACGCAATTTTGCATACGGTTCGACATAAAATTGTTGGCGATGCCGACACTGCTCTGGAGTCAACCAGGACCCTACTTGACTGGCCCAAAATAAGGAAGTGCCTCATGATGCATTAACGGAATGATGATAAACGGAACATTGGTACACTCGAATATCAAATGACCACTCTTGCACAACGAACAGATACAATCGTCTTCTACCAAAAGGTGTACCAAAACCTGTCACTGATTTTGGATAAATTAGCTTGTTTAGATATCAGTGAAGAGTGTATTCATGCAATGACGAAGAAGAGGCCTACAATATGGCGACCTTCTATACAGATGGCTCAAAGATGAATGACAAGGTTGGCAGCGCTGTATACTGCAAAAACCGGGACCTTGGATTATCCTCCGGTTACCGGATCATTGCAGCGTCTTCCAAGCCGAACTCACGTCCATCAGCCAAGCGGCTGCCTGGCTCAGAGTTAATATGATATCCTATAGGGACATCGCTATTTACACCGGCAGCCAGGCAGCAATACAAATCGCTTGCGCCAAGAAAAAATTCCACCAGGTGCGCAGAAGGTTGCAGAGGGGCAGAAACCTGTCAACGCCGGAAGCGCTGCAGAATGAGTACAGGGCGTGCAAAAAGGCATTAACAGTAGCGATTCGCAGCAGCAAGCAAGCATGCTTCAAGGCGCTATGCGACGACGAGGACCTGGACCCATGGGGCAAAGCCTACAAGGTGGTAAAGAGCCACATGAAAAGCGCTAGATCGCTACAGCCGAGCGAACCAACGCTGTTGAAAGAGGTGGTCTTTACGCTTTTCCCACCCCAACACGACACCATAGAAAACTGTGGTCCATGAATATCAGCGACGTCGCGGAGGTGACAATCAGTGAAGTGTTGCAGACACTGGGAAAAATAGCGGACAACAAATCCCCGGGCCTGGATGGCATCCCGAATGTGTCGCTTAAAGCCGCAATGCGAATCAGGTAGGATGTGTTTGCCAACCTGTATGGCGCCTGCTTGAAGGAGGGTGTCTTTCCAGACAAATAGAAAAAACAAAGACTGGTGCTACCGCTCAAGCCTGACAAACAACCAGATCAGCCCTCGTCGTACCGGCCCCTCAGCATACTTGATACAATAGCAAGCTGCTAGAGCGGATAATATGCGACAGACTGCAAATCATATTGGAGCAACTAGGTGGGCTATCGGCGAAGCAATACGGTTTTCGCAAAATTCATTCCACGGTCGACGTTATACAGGAAGTAATGGACATGGTGGAAAAAGGTGGTGGGGGAACCAAAAAGTACTGCACCGTCATCACTGTGTACAAAAAGAACGCCTTCAACTCGGCATACTGGGGCGGCACCATTTTTTTTTTGCAACAGGCTGCTGCTGTACGACACAGACGCGGGTGTGCAACAATATGCAGTCTCTGGTGGCGTTACACAGGGCTCGGTGCTTGGCCCAACACTGTGGAACTTCATGTACGACGGCGTGCTCAGCCTTGAGTTGCCAAAAGAAGTGAGCATCGTCGGCTACGCTGACGACATAGCAATTGTGGCAGTTGCGAAACACACAGACACACTGCAGAGAAGCTGCAATGACGCAAAAGCTCGAGTGAAGCAATGGCATACTGGCGCGAAACTAGAGTTGGTGGCGTATAAAACTGAGGCAGTGCTGCTAAGCACCAGAAAGGTGACCGAGGTGATCACTTTAACGGTTGGTGGTCACTCAATCACGTCCCAGCCATACCTGCTATACTTGGGGGTCATCATTGACACCAAAATGACCTTCAAGGAGCACTTAAAAACAGTGTGCGAGAAAGCAACCCGAGTAAACGGCGCACTGACACGTATGATGCTACGTAGGGGGCCCACGCTCTTACAGCCGGAAACTCTTTTCGCGAGTCACGGCGTCAATAATACTGTACGCAGCGCCAGTTTGGTTGGATGCATCAGATCTGTATAAAGACTAAGTCGCTACGTGTAGCCAGCGCTTTCCGAACCGTTTTCGGACGATGCGATCGGGGCATCGCAAACGTGCTACCCATTGACCTACTGGTTGTCGAAAAGCGTCAGCTATATGCTGCAGCCACAAAACCTACGAGCGCCACCAAGCCGCAGAAAGGAGCGTCACCATTAAGTACTGGCAGCGAAGATGGAGCCAATCCAGCAAAGGGCGATGGACGTTTGTGCTGATACCTGACATCGCGCGATGGGCACACATGGTGAGCTGAATTACCACACGACACAGCTCTTAAGTGGGCATGGCTGCTTTATTTATTTATGCAGTCTATGGTAAATCTACTTATTTAGTAGGTGCGAATAAATTACTTAAAAATAAAAGAGTAATTCATTTTTAAACGAACATTGGCTCAGAGAGAGATCTAAAAAGGAATATTATTTAAAGCTAACTTATTGAATTTAACATAAAAGGGATAGTGCTGTCTAAGATTTCTGGTAGGAACATTAAATCTTACCAACTCCAACTCAATATTACCATTGATAAGGTAAAGAAAAGTTATTGCTGCGATCACTCTTCTATTTACAAGAGAATGTAGACTTATTAGTTTGCACCTTGAACTATAAGGAGGCAGGGGTAAGTAAAAATGCAAATGTGCCAAGCAGTACTTCATAAATATTTTTTGCATACGTTCAATTCTTTTATTGTGAACTTTTTAAAGCGGATTCCATGTTATGGAGGCATATTCAGTACCTCCTAAGCAGTACCTCCACTGGTTTAAATACGAGGAGGATCCTTTCTGCCCACGGTATCCGACGAGTACGAGATTGCGGAGCATGTGCTGTTCGAGTGCCCGTAGCTCTTGGGAGCGTCCGCCCATATCAAATTTAACTAAACGCATGTGCGACACTTTGTATAAGTGGACAGCAGTACGCTCGGCCAATGCCAGCATTATGAAAACGCTCCGTGTCCTAGGACCTCAACGTAGGGAGAATAGATAGACCGAGGTGATGGGCACGGCACCGCACCCTACTGCTACCAGAAAGTAACTCCTTACAGGACGTCCCTTGGTATCAGTCTGTAGGAGATAGAAGGGTTTTTAGTGGGTGAAAGTCTCACACTCCGGCTTTCCCCTTCCGAAAAAAACCCCGTTCTAAAACAGCGAACAAACGTTTACTACTGCTAGATAGATCTGGATCCTACTGCACAAACTCTCTATAGGGATTGTTGTGGGATTCATCACTGGACACTGCCTCATTGCCCTACATGCTAGCAGACTTGGTTTACCTTTCAACGATTTCTGTAGAAGCTGCAAGCACGAAGACTGCGAGGAGACCGTCGAGCACCTCCTCTGCACGTATCCAGCGCTTGCGAGAACGCGCCTGGGCAGGTACTTCCTGAGCTGCTTAGGGCGCTGTTATGCAGACGGTCAAATGACCGTCGGTCACGATACTTTTTACGCTCTCGTTTTGTTTTTTCTACTCTGTGCCAAAACCCTGTTATGCAGACGGTCATTTGATCGCCGGTCACCAGTACACTTTTCGCTTACTTGCAGCACTTTTTCCGTACTTTTTCATTTCGACGCTGCGTTTTTCTGTTCTTAGCAACACTGCCTGAACGAAGTCTTGTGAAATTAAATAAATAAAAATGGATATTGGCTTAGAAGCACTTAAATTTGGCAACGCGTACGCCAAAAAAGTTGTATTTTGGCGGGACGAACACAGGAGAGTCATCAGAAAGTGTTTACACAAATGTAAACAAACGATGAGGGTTGCTACGAACCATTTTTTCCGTCATTATATACATATTTTCGCGACAAGTGTGCCATTTTGTTCCGAAAACACTTGTGTTGTGAATAATTTCACAACGCAACACTGTTTTGATCGCATGATTTGGCATCGAGAGCCTCATCATTTTTGACCGACGCGGTCAAATTTTACTCTCCCGCTCTCTCTCTCAATTTTTCATTTTACATTGAAGCAACAACAACTATCGCGACCGACGGTCATTTGACCGTCTGCATAACAGCGCCCTTAGCCGACCTCGAAAAGACGCCACCGAGCAACATCTACAAATTCATCTGAGTCTCCAAATGGCTCCCACAAATACTGGAATCGGATAGGTGAAGCCC
Organism: Melieria omissa; assembly: GCA_963971225.1. Lineage (NCBI taxonomy): Eukaryota > Metazoa > Arthropoda > Insecta > Diptera > Ulidiidae > Melieria > Melieria omissa. The sequence goes on from OZ020267.1 coordinate 118,584,403, forward strand.
TCCCCCTATTACGTGGTAACACAATGGGCCACATGGCCTAAGTGATGCCCTAGAAGCGGCCACTTAACCAACCTACCTAATGTAAAAGAGAAAATTGAGAGAGCGAGCGAGATAATAAAATTTGACCGCGCCGGTTACCGCATAACGAGACTTTCTATGCCAAATCAAGCGATCAAATCAGTGCTGCATAGTGAGATTATTCACGATAATTGTGGGAACCATTTGTTCCCTTTTTGTGAAATTGTGTGTGGCATCAAGAAGAAAATGGTTGGTAGCAACCCTCTTCACTAAATTGTGTTAATATTTGTGTTTTCGGTAAAAGAAAAAAGGGAATTTTTGTATGGTAAAGGTAAAAGGTATGGTAAAAAACATATTGTGATACTTTCACACACATATTATTAATTTATAAATTATTAGCTCAGAATGCCAAAAATTTCAGTCCATTGAGGCGCTGGTAACACCGGTGTAAGCACGAAAATTGCATTTTATTTGAAAATTGTATTTGAAAAAGTAGAGTTCAAAAAGTAAGTATGGAAAAAGTACTAAAAGTAAGCGAACAGCGTATTAGCAAAAAGTATGGAACATAAAGAGTGTGCATCACGTACAAGTAAATTTGAATGCGGGTGCTGATATCGCCACCCGTCTTCATGATGCGGGGGGTAGGCAACAAGTGGAAACACTTGAAATGACAGCACAATGCTCTGAGCGCAAATCATAGAAACCAGGGTGCGGAGAACGATCAAAATACGATCTTTCTCACGAATAATCGCAACCAAAAACTGCGTGCTTCTAATTTCTCGCGAGCGATAAAGTTGCGCTGCGAGCAAAAGCATTTACGATCTCTCACGAGAAATATAAATGTTCGGAAAAATCGCGAATGAGAAAATGTCGCTGCAAGCGTCGTCAGTTCGATCTCTCGCGATCGTTCGTTTGTTGCGAGCGCTTGTTGTAAAACTCAATCAGTAACTCGTATTGTGAAGATTGAATCTTTGAACGATCGCGATCGTTCGTCTGGGCAGTTTGCTAGTATACTCGGCTGCTACTGACTGAAGTTTATTTCCTAAAGGAAACTTATGTATAGAAGTTTGTAGATTTTAAAGATCTTTTGTTAGGAAAATTATAACAAAAAAATAGAAAACTTTGTGTTATGTTTGTATATGGTCTCGTAATGCCTTTTAATGTTTCCTTATATGTATCCTTTAAGTTGTTTTCCACACAAAATGCACTTTGAAAAATCTGTGTCTTTATTATATGTAACAAGTTTCGTCTTGTCAATATTTGACACTTTGCCCATATTGATATAAAAAAAGCAAACGCACAAGAAAATAATTTCACAAATCGTCCTTCGTCCGTATGTATCGCAAAATAGACTAAATTCAATGATTGTTTGCAGCCACGCTCTACCGACGAACCTTACAAAAATTCGTTCGCGATCGATCAAACATTCGCTCGCGAACGATCGATCAAACATTCGCTCGCGAACGATCGAAAATTCGATCTTCTCATATTAGCTCGTTTTGCGATTGTATTTTATCGCGATAAATACTTGAGCAAACGAGCGGTTGCGAATGATTTTCTGCATCAGCGTTCTTCCCACGACCGATCGCTTTCGTACGCTCGTTCGTTTGAAATGTGTATACATAAACTCGCTGCATACGATCTCTCACGAACGAATACGTAGGCAATGCGAAGAGAAGATCGAATTTTCGATCGTTCGCGAGCGAATTTTTCCGCACCCTGATAGAAACACGAATGCCGCGTCTGTGCTCACTCGTTCATTCTCGCTCAATTGTCCGAAGAGGAGGAAGACGATGTGCTATTGTTGTCGTTGCGCTGGCGAAAAGCTGAAATTGTAAAACGATTTTTTTTTCTGGCTGGCTTTTGTTCTTCTTCTATAAGTCTGCACGGCGTCGTATATTGCTCCTGAACTCACTGCCAACTGTAGTGTGCGCAAAATTATAGAAAAGAAAATAAAATATGGCTGGCATGGCGACCTTAATGATCGCTACAGGCAATTACAAAATAAATAATAAGTAATCAACAAAGAAAATTAAATAAAGAAAGAATTGGAAAGAAAAGAAAACGTTTTTTTTAGCCCGTAATAATTTTTCGTCTCGTTCTTTGGAACTTTTTTTACGGCCTTCATATAATGCTTGTTGAAAAGAACTAAAATAAGAAAATCTAATATTGTAAATTAATAGTCACATAATTCGCCATTGAATCATTCAGGTGTAGAATATTTATACTATTTTTAGATGTAGGCATGCCGTAATTACATTTTTCTTATGACAAAATACTTGTCTTTATTTATTGCTTTAGTAGTGCTTTCGACATATTGGAAGTCAATAGACCTTTTAAATTATGTTTTTCCGTACAATCTTTTAACCCTTGGCTTGTCCGTTAGATTTTGATTAAAAAAAAACAAAATTAAAAAACGTGCCTGATTATTTTAGATTTCAAATGTTTTCACGAATTTTGAAGTCAATATGCCCAGCAGTTAATTTTTTTCGTAGTTTTCCCATATCCTCAAAATTGTAATCAACCATGTGAAAATATAAACAAATAATTTTACTTCGAACTCGCCACGTAAAAATAATGCAAACATTTTAAATTGGGATCAACCACCAAATTTTTAAATTAATTAAAGCATTCGCCAGCAAAAAGTCATACACCACAAAGATTCGATTGATGGTGACATGACAGCAATCTGTGCAGCAAAACCAATCGACAACACAAAAAAGCAAACACACAATAAACGACAACACCAAAACCATTAGCGAATCCCGAATCATCTTCGTTGAAACGACGATAACGATGCTTTGGTTCGTTGTTTACTCTCCGCTTGCGCTTCGACGAACAAGATCGCAAACTGTTGAGCGCGAGCAAATTTCCCGCAACCTATGCCTCCGCTCATCTCTTCCCCCCGCGTCAAGAAACACGCTTGACAAATTTTTGAAGATGCGTTTTCTTTATATTGTATATTCTTTAGTATTAGTGATCAAATGACCGCATAACATGCTTTCGCGTGGAGTATAAAAATCAAAACGAGAGCGTAAAAAGTGACGTGACCGACGGTTATTTCATCGTCAGCATAACATCATAACATTGTTGAAAACCATTTTTCTTTAAATAATGAGAATATTAAAAACTAGGCGAAAATAAGAATGAAAGAAGTTTTTTTCAGAGACCTAAAATAATTATTATCCATATTTTTGGGAATAAAAAAATTGCCCTAATTTAAGGAAAAATAAAAAAATTGTTTTATAATAGTTATATGTGGCCATAGCAGCTGAGATACACTCCCGGGCGTACTGGATCGTATCCAGCTATATGGCACACGACCACGGGCCTACACCTCCTTACGGGCCTCTGGGGGAGGTGACTGCAGCAGCTAACGAGCGAGGCATTCCGCTCATTATCGGGGCGGACGCCAACGCACACCACGATGCCTGGGGAAGCAGCGACCAGAACGAACGGGGTGAGTCGCTTTTTCAATTTATATTGAATACTAACCTAGGTATTGCTAACAGAGGTAGGGAACCTACATTTCTTACCGCTACTCGGAGGGAGGTTCTGGACGTCACACTGACCAACGCGCTCTCTGGGCACCTGGTCAGGGACTGGCGGGTTTTGGAGGAGTGCTCCTTCTCTGACCACCGGTACATCAGTTTCCGCTTGGATCTGAGCACACCGGCCAGACCCCCCTTCCGCAATAAGCGTAGGACAAATTGGGAGATTTTCCGTTTGTCCCTTTCGTCTAGTCTACCCTTATCTCCACCGCGTCTCTTGTGTCCTGGAGACATTGAGACCGCGGTGGCCGCTTTAACTGATTCACTCAGTCGTGCTTCGGCTGCTGCTTGCAAGCCTAGGGCATACCGGGGCAAGGCAAAACCACCTTGGTGGAACGCCGAAATTGCTAGATTACGGCGCGTGTGCAGGCGCTCTTTCAACGCGGCCAAGAGGAATAACACCTGGGACGCGTACAGATCTGACCTCAGAGCCTTCAAGCAGGAGGTCAGACGGGCAAAGAGGGAATCGTGGGAATCCTTCTGCGGCGGTATCGAAAAAGTCTCTGACATCGGCCGACTCCGCAAGATTCTCAGCAGCTCCCCATCTATTCCCACAACCATTCAGAAGGCAAACAGTGACTGGACGGAGTCCAGTGGGGAAACCCTAGAAGTGTTAGTAGACGCGCACTTTCCGGGGAATTCCCCCCCTTATGCCGAAGCGGTAACTCCTGAGGAACCACATTTGTGGTCCTTAACGGACGTCCGCATTGATAACACCATGGTTACGTGGGCTATTAGCTCCTTCGAGCCTTTTAAATCTCCGGGACCGGACGGCGTCATCCCGGCTGAATTGCAGCAAACCGCGGATTCGACGGTGCCGTGGCTCGTTGAAATCTTTAGGTCATGCTTAGAATGGGGATACATCCCCCTCCCATGGCGGGAGGTGGAGGTCGTCTTCATTCCTAAGGCCGGGAAGACCTCGCACGCCAAAGCAAAGGACTTCAGGCCAATAAGCCTGACATCGTTTCTCCTGAAGACCCTCGAGAGGATACTCGACGTCCATATCAGGAGCCTTATCGATCCAACCCTTCTCTCTGAGTCGCAACATGCCTACACAAGGGGTAGGTCGGTTGAATCTGCGTTGCACTCCCTAGTCGACTACATAGACAAGTCGCTAACATACAAAGAGTACACCCTTGTGTCTTTTATAGACATAGAGGGCGCATTTAATAATGTCTGCCCTCTTGCGATAGGAGTGGCTCTTTCGGATCTCGGCGTTGACAGTAAACTGGTAGGCTTCATCAGCGCCCTACTTAGCAGCCGCTGCATCAACTCCACGTTGGGAACGGCGTATCTTCGCAGGTCAGTCACCAGGGGAACCCCCCAGGGGGGCGTTCTGTCGCCACTCCTGTGGAACCTAACCCTGAACAGACTGCTTGTCAACCTGGCGGCTGTTGGCTGCAAGGTCGTGGCCTATGCCGACGATGTTGCGATGGCCATAGCTGGCAAATTTCCGAGTGTGCTCTCCGAGCGGATGAATCACTTCCTGGACATCCTCACCTCATGGAGCTACTCCTGTGGCCTTACGGCCAACCCGGAAAAGACGGATCTTGTTCTTTTTACAAGGAGATATAAGGTCCCGTCTTTCAGACTTCCCGCCCTAAATGGTACCCCGCTCAAACTGAGTAAGGAGGTGAAATACCTGGGGCTCATACTAGACTCCAAGCTAACTTGGAGCGTAAACATCGCTGAAAGGGCAAAAAGAGCCTCCAGGGCCATCTACTGTTGTAAACGGGCAGTGGGGGCAAGATGGGGGCTTCAGCCTCGCGTTGTTATGTGGCTCTATGAGGCAGTGGTTGAGCCAATCCTCCTCTACGGCGCTGTTGTATGGTGGCCCGCGGCGGCTAGCCGAGCTAACCTGAATCAGCTCGACAGAGTCAGGAGACTAGCTGCCACCCTCATAACAGGAGCCATCCGTTCTACGCCTACCAAGGCGCTTTTTGCTATGCTCAATTGGGTCCCCTCGACCCTACTAGTAAGGCAGTCCGCAAAAACTGCCGCTGTACGGTTGAATGCCATACGCAGTTGGGCACGGGCGGACTTAGGCCACTCTAGAATTCTCGGGCTGGATCTTCCAACCCCGACACAGACCGACTACATAGTCCTTCCCCCTAGTTTCGAGCGCAAGTTCACTATAGGGATCCCCAGCAGGAACGACTGGTCAGAGGACCGTTGCTCACTGCCAGACGTCGTCGAAATCTTCACAGACGGCTCTAAACTTGAGGATTGAGTCGGGTGTGGGGTTTTCTGCGACCAACTGGGGGCCAGCATTACTGCTCGGCTCCCTGACCACTGTAGCGTCTTCCAAGCGGAGACCATGGCAATACTGCTGGCTGTGGACCGGTTGCGATCGCAACCCCCCATTCCCTCGGCTATATGTATTTTCTCGGATAGCCAGGCTGCAATTAAATCCTTGAAAGGTATTTATACCTCCTCCAAACTGGTAGCAAAGTGCCGCGCCGCTCTGAATAGCTTAGCGGAACATGCCAGGGTTCACCTGAGCTGGGTCCCTGGGCATAGCGGCATCTCTGGCAACTGTGTGGCGGACGAGCTGGCCAGGAAATGCACTTTACTTCCGGCACCCACTACGCAATGTAGCATCCCTCTTGCGACTGTCAAACTGATGGTCAGGCAAGCGTATTTTCGCCTGGCTAACCGACTCTGGGCGGAGGAGATCCACTGTAGGATCTCCAGAGAAACCTGGCCGTCGCTTAACCATGGCAGAACACGCGAATTACTGCGACTAAAGCGGAATTCCATCTATTCCACAGTTTCTGTGCTGACAGGACACTGGACAAACGGCGAGCACGCCAGGAGACTCGGCCTCCCCTTCAACGACCACTGCCGCAGCTGCGACGATGTGGACGCGGAGGAGAGCGTCGAGCACCTGATGTGCCACTGCCCAGCACTAGCGAGGAGACGTCTCCGGGTGCTGGGAGCGCCGTTCTTCAGCGGTTTGGCCGACCTCTCAGGACCCAGCATCGGCCGCATCGCCCGATTCATCACGGAATCGGGATGGCTCCTGCCTGACACCCGGGGGGTGTGCAAGCCTGAAGGGCGGCCACGTCCTTCACGTGGTACCACAACGGGCCGCACTATGGCCTAAGTGAGCTCTTCTAGCTGCCACCCTAACCTAACCTAACATAGTTATTCCCAATAAGAAATTTTTTACGTCGCTTATAACTATTATAATGTAATTAATATTTTTGAGCTGCATAATAACTCTTATAAGTAATAAGTGTATTTTTTGTTGTCGCTAATTATTATTTTTGGGTTTTTTTTTTACATTGCTTCATAATTTTTACTTATGACTTTTTTAACTTACGTTACCGATACTATTATTTTGTCAGATTTTTTTTTACGTTGCTTCATAACTTTTATTTATGATTTTTTTTTTCATTTACGTTGCCGATAACTATTATGTTGAAAACAAAATTTTTTACGTTGAACGAGTGAGCGAAATGATGCTCGATCTCATGTGGTATCACAATGGGCCGCCTGGCCTAAGTGTGCTCCTCCTGGGACAGCCACACCTAGCTACCTACCTACCTTTAAATCGACCAACGCAAACTAACTGCAGAAATCTAATTTCCACCAACAAATAAACAATTAAAAATCAATTCATATTCAAAATGTGGTAAGGCAACGTAAAAAAAAAATTTCTTTCGTAAAAGTTATGAGGCAACGTAAAAAATATTTTCTTTTAAATTATCGGCAACGTAAATGAAAAAAAATCATAAATAAAAGTTATGAGGCAACGTAAATAAAAAAATCCCAAAATAATAATTATCGAGAATAAAAAAAATATTTATTTCTCATAACAGTTATTATGCAACGTAAAAATTAATTCTCGCAAATAATAATTAATATCAACAAATAAAATTTATGTTGCATTGTAATAGTTACATTACAATTAATTTCTTAAAAAACTTATAATAGTTAAGTCGCCGGTTATTTTTAATTTTGACCTATAAAATGTGCATACAATAAAATCCTGAACCTCCACAGTCAGTTGTTATACAAAATGCTTCGGGATAGAGCGCATAAGTTTACTCTTTCTGCATCTATCAAATTTTTTTTATAATCAAAAATTCAAGCTAATGAAGTGGCCAGTAGTGTATATATCCTCGATAAGAAATCAAAAATTGTCGAATTGCCTTCGTTATCGATACTTGATAATCGAAAATTGTATTATTCGCCTCTAGTAAAATTGCAGGTAAAAAAGTTGGGGCAACTTCGATACAATGGAAAGTTTCTGAATTGTTTATTAAAACATCGCAAAAATGGTCGAAATCTCAAGTTAAAAACCACCCATTACTTGGGAACAGAGCACAGCAATTTTTTCGAATCTCGTGAAAAATTTCGACGTACACATACCCTGTAGCTGCTCTAAACAAGATTGATACATTGCATTTTAACTATAATTGTTTGTGCATCTGATTTATTACTCAACTTTGACACTGCAAAGGAATGTGGAGTACTCATTTATCTATTAACTAAGCTAATATGAATACAAAGAACTTTGAATAATCAAGAGTTCCTTCTGGCCAGTTTTATACATTGCAATGGTGTGTCGGTGTGCATTCCTTTTAGCACGAAGCTTACTCCATTTAGAAGGTGTAACTGGTGTTTACATAAAATAAGTAATGTCAGTAGAGCAAGTAAAACAAATGCAGTATAGCCAACCCTAAGGGAAATTGGGCTACACATAGCCTTTTTTGTGAATCGAACGAACTAAAAACTGCCAGGGAAACTGCTGTAAAAGGCGTGGCTTGGGGTCGAAGTTCAAAGTTGGTGTCAATGTAATTCAATAAATTTTTAATCCAATTACACCATATGGGTATGAAAATAAAGGTATTTTTTACACACTTTTATATACAACGTTTGATATATCTTTGGTCAAAAGGAATAACCGCTTAAGTCGACTTAAGAAGAAATTAGCAGCCCGCCCTTCTACCGGTGCCACAGCGGAAGTCGACGGGGGTATTCCCCGCGCGACCGCAGAAGCACTAGTACTAGGGGCCACTACGTCAGCAGGCGGGCCTACTACTGGTGCCACAGCGGAAGTCGATGGGGGTATTCCGCGCGCAGCCGCAGCGACACTAGTACTAGGCGCAGGGCCTATAGGTTTTGCTTCTACCACCAGTCCGAAAGGTATGCAGAGCTAGTGGAATTCCTCTCTTATTTTTGCCGCATTTCTTTTAGGTTGTGCTAATTTTTGTAGTGCAGCCACCTGCCCGCGCGTAAGTCGAAGGCACTGGGGGCCAATAATTCTGGCAGGGACAAGGTTGGTAGTGCTTGGTACGGGCTCCGCTCCAGACTATTCCATTCCGTTCATCACTCGGATTGGACTAGTCTGCGGCGTCCTTGCCCGCGGCAATCCCCCACACCACGACAAGGTGACTACCCTTGTGGAGGGGCGACAAACTTACTATAACTTAATAATAGCCATGTTCGAGGAAAAAGTCCGTTTTTAAAAATCTCATATAAGAAAGGATGCTTCGCTTATAGCTTATTATTAGTACATATCGAATACGTATATTGCCTTCGAACCGTCTTTTAATTTTTCACCGTATTTTTATATCTTTGGGAGCTGTACACACCACTGTATTTGTACCAGTGCTAGCAGAGATGCAGCTTATTTAAAATGATTATTTGAAAATAATTAAGTCACTATTTTTGGACTTCAAAGCATGTTCTAGGGTTATAAGATGCTGGGTCAAAGATTAAAAACTGAAATAGTGCAGATAAGTAATGTTGAAGTTGGATGAAAAAATAGATGGCTTTCTTTATTATAAATATTTGTTATTTTTGCAAACACAATAATAACGCAATATTATTATTTTTATTACAGAGTGATGGCTCTAAACGGATTTTTGGAATTTTTTCAAAAAGGAAAGGTAACATGGATAATTTTAGTAAAAAAAAATAACTACTTCAAAAATTTCACCACTAGACGTTTCGACCAAAAAAGCGCTTCACTGCCGGCACCATACGATATTCTTTACACAAGCAAGCGCAAGCGAGTTTGCAGTCCGGAATTAACTTGCGGCAAGTTGTGCGATTGCCGGAAGGTGAAAATATGAACGATTGGTTGGCTGTGCACGGTAATTTTTTCTCTTAATTATATTATTGTTATTTCGTCATAAGTAAGTGTTTGAACGTAAGCCAAAATTGTATTTTTATTTATAATAACAGCTTTGCAATTTTGAGCGTAGACAAATAAGAGGGAAGTTTTTTAACACGTGAATAGCAACATGCAAGCGGTCGTGATTGGTTCATCCCAAGCTAGTCTCAAAAGTCCAGCGGATATCGAGCGATTTTTCATGCCAGATGCTTTGGGGTGGATTCCTAGTTTGGGCTAGTTACACATTTGTCTACTGCTATCGCTATCCATCCCATACCAAATTTGATAATGAAAATGTTAGTTTTTAGGTATCACGCGTCATGTTAAACGACCACTTTTGTTAACTGGAGTTTAAACATGCTAACAACTTTAGTTATACGGGAGACTGAATTATAAACAATTCTCGCAACTAAACTAACATGCGAATTTTATCAAGAGTTAAGCAAGAGTTTAATCTGTACCTACAAGAATTTTATCTGTATATCTAGTGCGGTAATAGATTTTTATTGTTTTTAATAGCTACTATTGAGAAAAATCTGAAAGCCGATGTATTTTCTTTATGTATTCAAATAATTGCATAAATTACTATTTAGGGATTTGCTTTTTATTACCACCACTTAAAATAATCTAAGTGAAACTAGGTGAATTGTTAATTTTAGTTTTATTTTTTAGTATTTAGTGAGCGGAATCGTAAAAAAGGCAGTTTCAATGGATAAGACTAGATCAGCAGATCTGATCTGAGTAATTCGTTAGCCTCTTCCAAAGATATTACGATGCAGCAACCCTAAACATTTTTCATAAAGCTTAAATCTGGTGATAAGGCTGATCGTTCTTAAACAAATATGTTGTTGGCAAAAAACCACTGCTTGAATCGTGTTCTCGGGAGAATATCTTCGTGGTCAGCCTCAAATATCATATCTGTGGTCAAAAGCAATAACCGCTTAAGTCGACTTAAGAAGAAATTGAGTTATGGATGCCACCATGTTCCCTAGACTGCGCTCTACGTTTGTGTGAAATCGGGGAGTCTGTAACTTTAAAATAATAAAAGTTATTAATAAAAACCTATTCGCATTCCCATAACAAACACACTACGCGCTAAAACTTTAAAACGAGATTGCTCGAAACAGCAATTTTCGACTTAGGCGGTTATTGCTTTTGACCACAGATATATTGGTGTGCAACCGTTTCAATAAAATTAATCATTTATGTTTGTAAAAGTTCAAGTTTATGTTTGTAGCTTATGTTTGTAGTTTATGTTTGTAGTGATCTTCCAAGTTATATAGATACAGTTGCGGTCAAAATAATAGTAGTACGCGTACAACGAAAAGAAAATGAAGAAAAATAATCTGCTTTTCTTTACAAATATTTATTTTGTATTTTTTTTAACAAGTTATATGTGTTAACAATGCAATCATAAAAGAAAACTTAAGAATTAAACTCAGTTTGGTTTGATTTAAATTAAATGCGTCAAAAGCTCCAAAATATGGACGGTCAAAAAAATAGTAGTTCGCTTTACTTTCATAAAAATTAAGCAACAATTGTGTTGCATTTTAAAAGATTTTGTGGTTAAATAGTATTAACGTAATGTTTCTTCAAATTAGTATTTAGTTGCGTGACTGTTGTTTGGCTATTACTGCAGCACGGAGCCGATGCATTGAAATAACCAAATTTTCATATCTTTCTCTAGGGGCGTGGTCTACTGCTTCTCAAAGTTGATTTTTATTTAAAAGATTATTGTGAGCAACTGCTCTCTTCACGTCACACCACAAATTTTTAATTATATTGAAGTCTGGTGATTGTGCGAGCCATTCCATAACCCTAATCCTGCTCTTGCGAAGCCCCTTTCGTGCGACCTTTCTTGTATGCTTTCGGTTATAATCCTGTTGGAAGATCCAAAGCATTGGCGTTTTTTCACGGACATACGGTGGCACGATTTCCCGCAAGATTCGTACACATACACATCGATCCATCGTTTTCTTGATCAAATAAATAGCGCCACCTCCATAAAGCGTAGGACATGCATTTATTTATTCAGCATGTCTTACCCACCCTTATACCCGGGTGGGTATAAGGAAAGCGAAGGTTAAATCCAATTTCAACAATTTCGGCTGATCTTTGATGAATTACCGCCCAGTTTTTATAGGATCTGTGGCGATCGCGGATTTCAGTTGGTCATCATTTATGTACCGACAATTGTTTTTAAATTGTGTGAACCACTTATGAACTCTGCCACAAAATAAAAAACTTGGTCCATCAGTTGAAATGTTTCGATTGAAGTTTACTAATTTTAACCCTTTTAGTGCCGGGCGAAAAAGAGGTGCCTATGCGAGAATAACCGGCCGAATTTCACAGTTTCTAGAGTTTGGGAAAACTCTCATAAAAAGCAGTGTACAGAGGATGAAATAGAGAATGAATAGAATTTCCGAAATCCTGTATTGCTAACTGTTGGTTTGTCAAAAACAAAACGGCAATGTAAAGTGTAAAACAACGGCAATAACAAAAATGACGCTTTCAAACTGCCACTGGGACGACTAGACACTAACTGATCCTACGTCCCGCTGCGGCAATGCAACGTTATTTCGCGAGAGTCTTCAAATAGTTGTTTACATAACACGCTGCCGAAAAGTTCCGATAACATAAACGTCCACAAAGAGTTAAAACAAAAAACTATTTTTTTATTCTCTCGTAATTAATTAATTGATTATTTATAACGTATTACAACTTTATTTTGAGATAGAGTCCTCCCGCAATGCGAATAATAAAGCGGTACAGCGCGGGCCGATATATCGGCTCTGGCACTTCTCGCTAGTGCAGCCGATATATCGGCTCTGGCACTTCTCGCTAGTGCAGCAAGAGCTGATATATCGGCCCCCGGCACTAAAAGGGTTAAAGCAAATTTTAATATTTGCTCGTTGTTCGATGCTCAGTTTTGTACCGATGACATAAACACTTCAGATGCAATAACTTCCCTTCCAGTGAACCAATTTTATCAAATTTGTACAAAAAATCGAGGCAAAATATAATTTTCAATGCACTAAGTAACATATAGATAGCAACACCACAAAATGCCCGGTTTGAAAAGTGCAGTTTACGTAAAAAAGCACGTAGTACTAAACTGGCAGACAATTTTTTAAACCACGCCCCCCATGGCCAAGTTCTGGCTACGCCCCTGTATGTAGTACTTCTAAATTGACAGTATGTAGTACTTCTAAGTTCATCACAATAAATATCTTCACATTCAGAAATCAAAGGGAGACAAGCGATTAGACAGAAAACACGAAATTTTGTGAATGTGTTTCTATACGTGTATACATGAACACTTCTTCACATAAACAACTGCCAAACTGCTCCAGGGGTGATTGAAGAAAAAGGTACGCTTTTCAGTAAATTTTTTGTTATTTCCAGTAAATTTAGCACCGCCTGAACGCACCTGACTTTTTGACACTTTTGATATTTGTCAAGGTACATTCGTTTATACGATTTCTCGCTCATATTTCACTATAGTTGAACTGTGATGTTGGCGTACCCTGAGTGTACTGCCAATATAAAAGTACTATGATACATATATGACCGCAACACTGAGGAGCTCTAACTGGTACCGTTAGATACCCAATAGGATGTATGCACAGCCGACTTGGCCAGCCAGCTTGCCTAATCTAACCTTAGGAAAATACATCAGCCATAGTAGTAAAAATAATATTGGAATGAAGATAATTAAGTGTCGAGCAGTTTATGTCTAATTTTTATCGGTAAATAGGTATCAGTTATCTTCTCATTTCATACCAGGCATTCTTATTACTGTCTACATAATGCTTCTGGCGTACGAAGCAATATATTTACAATACAATTTTTAACTATAGTATGATTTTTATTTTAAATTCTAATTATAGTATTAATAAGAAGTATTTTTGCATTTCTTTCAGTTGTGGACTTTTTTAATCGTATTAATTTAATATACGGAACTGTATCGGAGTATTGCAATGAAACTAGTTGTCCTACTATGTCTGGCGGGTCCAGATATGAATATCTCTGGGCCGATGGTGAAAAGTTTGTATATTTTTTTATTTAAGAATAGAGTTGTAACTTACGAAAAAATACACTAAGTAGTTTTAAATTCTCTATGCATAATTCTGTGGCCGTAAGGAATAAAAGCCAAAGTCGAGTTAGGACAAAATTGAGTTATTACCATCATTGCATTCGTCGTATTCAAATGTACTACTACACAAAATTCAATGGCTTTTGCTCATAAAATGATTGTTTTACGCCCAAAAGTCCAAAATTTATCTAGTGTATTCTAAAGCAAATTCAAAAATTAAAAGTGCTCTCCTGAAAACTTCATAAAATCGACTTTGGCCGTTATTCCTTACGGCCACAGAATTGTATAAGATAACCTAAATGTAGGCCGACTCATATGGCTCACAAGGTAGTTCTTAGGGAAGATGAAAAGATCATTCGGGTATTGTGATAAAGTTGGGTAATGTAGCAGTATAACATTGTTTTCTCAGAAACAACAAGCATTCGAAAAACGAAATTACGTAGAGGTTTAATAAAAAAGAACATTCACAAACGTGATTTTTGCAAGCAATGCTTTTTGTCAATTGTTGAATAAACACGTTGGCATATGATTGACTTTTCTCCAAAGCTTACGGAACGCGAACGCGGAACACCCGAATTACTGCTATAGAAATTTTATTTTTTATTTTTATATAATTATTTCAAAGGGAGTTAAATTCGGATATTGTGTCGCGGGGGAAATGACAAATTCAATCAGTTTAATAACAAAGTCGAGTGTATAGTAACATTACCTATAAAATAAAAATAGTTGGCAATGTTGCACTAAGTAAACAAACGATATATGTTTTCAATCTATTTTGTGTCAACTAATTTATAAGTACGGTTTCCAAAACGATACGATACGATATAAACAAAAACACAATCTCTATCACAATCAATCTATTTTGTGTCAACAAATTTATGAGTACGGTTTTCAAAACGATACGATACGATATAAACAAAAACACAATTTGAGTCCTTAGCGATACTAGTTAGAACTCATTAGTGTTGCGGATCGCCGTAGAAGTGATCGGTCAAAATGCGGGTGTTCCTAGAGAAGAATGGGGTCCCGAAGTGGGTAAAGCGTAGTCCTCAGATGGCCGGGCAGGAGCAAAGTATGTGCTCCAGGGTTTGCTTGGGACCATTTCCGGTGCATTTCCTGCATTCATCCGTTTCAGTGATTCCCATCTTTTGCGCGTGAGCAGCTGTTAAGCATTGACCCGTTAGAATGCCTACGATGGCTCTGCAGACCTATTTCGGGAGCGAGAGAACGAATCTCTTGAGCTTTTTATTGAATTGCTCGAGCATTAATGAAAAGCGAAATAAAAAGGACGGCAATTGACCCTGTCGTTTTCAACGCATTTAGCTTTGTGTTCTATATTTTTCAATAGTTAATATCTACGTAATGAAACAAAAAAGTTGATATGTTGTGTATTTAATGCAGACAATTAATGAGAAAATACTTTAAAAAGCAAATAATTGAAAGGAAACTGGCTGCATTTTAGTTTGCACAATCATCCCTAATATCGGGAAAACAGCGAAAACAGTGAAGAGCTGATGACTGCCAGCACACACAGACTGTGTACGTGAATTGCAAAAAACGCACAAAAATCTGCTTACTCTCCCACTTTCCTATCGCCTTATCGCTGCCGCCAGCGTTGAGGGTAGTGTGTGAGCGAGACGTCGGTGTCGGGGTGATCGCCGCGGCATTTCGAGACTAATTAATTCTCCGTACTCAAACAATCGGCAATGTTTTATTAAATCTTAAATAAACATATTTCAAGTAAAAAATTCGCGTTTCCTTATTATTGTTGTGGCTTTTATACATTTTCTCGCTGACACTGTTTCGAATAATTCATTAATATTGTACTATTTTCAGTTACAAAAAGCCAATCGCTTTGCCAGCCCCCAAATATATAGAACACTTAATGGATTGGATTGAAACCCAAATAAACAATGAATCAGTTTTCCCAGTTTCGACAGGTACTTAAACGGCTTTCGAAAATTTAATTAAAATTGAAATATTCGCTATCAATAATTATCAATGTGTATAAAAATAAGAGCAATGGTCAATGGTTATTTTGTGAAATGATTACATGCTATAAAATGACATATCGCACACACACAACAAAAGTGACAACTCAAAATTTTTGATTTTTCAGGAAACGCAAGAAACTGTTTTCGAGCTAAATAAACATTTTTTCAAATAACGTATAGACCGTTCAGTAGAAAATTCTTACAGATTATACTTTATGATAAGTTGCAAACATTTTTTTTTTGGTTTTACACTAGAAAATCCAAAATTTTGAGTTGTGACTGGTTTGATGATATTTTAATTCAATAATTACCGACTTATTTCAAGTTATGCCACTTTTTCTGAATTTAATAATTATAAATGACAGTTGAAAAGTTGAAAGAAACATTTTTAATATTCATAATTAATTTTAATAATTAAAAATATATACAAAAATTGTCAGAATTTTGCTTAAAATTAACTTTAACAAAAATTTATTTCATCAAGTGACACAATTTGAGTTAGGACTCTTTTGCATTGAGCTGCAGCGATCAAATAGCATCAAACTTCTCACATGAAGAGAGACCTAACTGTATTTTTGCAACAGTTAACAACAACAAAATATACTAGCTTTTGCTGATTGGTAGATTTATGCATTGTGCACAGTATTAACACATAAACCCGAAAATGCAAAATTTTGAGTTGTGTCACTTTTGTAGTGCGTGTGCGATATGTAAATATGGATTAAGCAATTACGACAATATTCACAATATATTTTTCAGATGTTCCGTTTCCGAAGGCGTTTTCGGTACTTTGCAGAAAGATACTGACGCGGTTGTTTCGAGTTTTCGTTCATGTTTACATCCATCACTTTGATCGGATAGTCAGCATTGGAGCAGTAAGTATACTTGTATTGTACTATAGCACTACTTTCACAAAATACAGTAGAGTTGAGTTTATGATGTGTGGCATCTTATAAAATTTTGATTAGTTGTGTTGTAATTTATGCCTTGGGCCTGAAATTACTCTCTCTTTTACTGCAGTTCTTTAATGGGATTTCAACATCAGTTTTCTCAGTTTATATCGTGTTACACGGTTGGGTAACCATGCAATTTCGAAAATATAAATGAACACGAATTCGGGGCAAGTAATTAATGTTGTTAATTTCCTTTAACTTTTTATGAGTCATTTTCATAGAGAAGATTCAAATGAATTAATGGAAAACCGGGGAAAGATTTCGAGCTTGCTGCTACGTTTCTTCACAAAATATAAGCAGATTTGGTTTAAAAATAATGTGTATGGGAATAATTGACTTACTTATCCCTTTAAAGTGATACATAAATGCATATGCACACGCACATACATATGTGAATGGAGTGTTACCAGATTAAAATTTGGCTTGGGATGAGAATACCGTAAAAATTAAAGTTTGGGCCCGGAAAAAATGGTAGTTTATCATGAGATCGTAGTTGAGGTTTACAAGCATACGAACAGATTTCTTAAATCGTTGAGCCCTATTGTATAGTAGTGGGCACGCAGGATTTTATTTCGGGGAGGGTTTTGTGTAAATTGTTTGAGAACTTTGAAATAGAATACAATTTAGATGTAGAAAATGTTTAGCTGTAGACAATTTATCCCTTTCATTTGATAACATATCTTCATGATTGCACAACCGCAAATATTTAGAAAAATATTTGAAATGTGTATGTTCCTAAAATTTTAAAGTCCTTTAAAAAGGACTTTGGGTCAGATAATGAAAAACTTAATATATCTTTCATCTTAGATTTTAAAACCAAAAGAGATAATTAATTTTATGTATAAAAAAACATTCAAAAATGTATGATTTTTGAAAATGTTCGAAACATTCACTTTTTTACAACTTTCACCGTGAGTCATTTCTCCGAATTTCATCTGATTTGAACAATCAGGATATCTCCGGAAAGGCTAAGGTATTATCTTCTGATCAACCGATCATTTGTGTAAGTCAGATGATTCGTTTACGAGATATGTGCTCATAACTTAAACAACAGGGAAAAAACGAAGATTCGAAACGCTCAAACGATCGAAAACGTTTCATACAAAAATTTGTTGATCTTCAGTTTCGTGTTCAGCGGCCCAAAGTTAGTCTAGAAAATACTTAAATTTTTAGGTGAATTTTTTTCGAGTACCGTTATTGACGATTGAATATTGATAATTGAATATATTTCCGACGATTATAAATTAAATTTCTGTACTAACTAAAAGATATTTTGGGGGGGAGGGTTGAAACCCCAAAAACCATCCCCTGTGTGCGCCACTGAGTAGTAACCAGTTGACAGTCGGACAAAAGAATACCACCGACTCTTCAGAATTGAACTAAGAAAAGATGTACGAAATTGTACCCCAATCAACCAGAAATTCTATTATCCGGAATGCTTCTCGTCTAGACCATACCGAATAATTGAGGTTCGAATGTATATAAGGTTTTTATGATGAGAGGTTCATAAGTTCGTCCTTTTCAAATTTTTTAGTACAGATTTGATAATAACAAAAATATGTGTTCTTTTATTTTTAGGAAGCACACGTGAATGCTTGTTATAAACACTTTTATTATTTTGTGCAGGAGTTCGATTTAATAAGCAGTAAAGAGCTGGAACCACTACATGAAATGACGTCACGTATATGCAAAGATAAAGATTAAGTTATTTTAATCCCTATGTAATTTATTCCTTATTTTAGTTATGTAATAATTTGTATTTAAAATAAAACTGTTTAGAGTTAATGCGAAGTCTCCCACAAGTCTCCCTACAGGCTCCTAAACGGCAGAGGTCGAAGGAGCCTCCGCAGCTAGCGTCTCAGGCCACCAAGAAGCCGAGACTGGCGTTCGCGGTGGCAAGACCTGCACGGTTATTTAGCGAGACCATCAAAGATAACCTGCTGTAGGCGGTGATCGACTCCACCAACGGAGACGCCACCATCTCTCCGGAGAACTGGAATGGCGCAAATGGCCCTCTTGAGGGTCTACGATGACGTCCTGGCTGCCAATCCAGGCCCGCCCCCCAGGTGTAGGGATGCCGGTTGGCACCATGGTTTCGATCCTCCATCGAGGTTGCTGTGGAGCGCAGTTGCAGCATTCAACGCGCGTGGCATTCCGGTGATAATTGGAGCGAATGCCAACGCTGGTTACAGCTGAACCGGACAGATCTTTCTTCCGTAATCGAATGAGTACGAACTGGAATTTGTTCCGTTCTACACTCATGTTCAATCTCAACCCTTCTCCGCCGCTACTCTGTTGTCCTGAAGACATTGAGTCTGCGGTTTGTAACTAGAGCAATCTGCGACGCCTCTCAGGCGTCCTGCAAACCTCGTATCGTCCGCTGTAAACCGAAGCCACCGTGGTGGAATAGGGAAATCGCTGAGTTACGTCAAGCATGCAGGAGGTCCTTTAACGCTGCCAAAAGATCAAGCATCTGGAATAGGGAAGGTTCTACCCTTCGGGCCTTTAAACTCGCTGTTAGAAAAGAGAATCCTGCGGTACTTTCTGCGGTAGCATCGAGAGCGTAAATGATGTCGGCCGACTCCGCAGGATTCTAAACCGCTCTCCCACAATACACACGTCTATTCAGATGACTAATGGAAGATGTACGGAGTGCAATCAGGAGACATTGGAAGCTCTGCGACTCTCACTTCCCGGGTAGCTCGGACGCATCCATCGGAGGAGGTCTAGAAGGCGATCCTGCTTCAAGGTTTCCCTCAGGTGATGTTAGTGAAAACTTAGTCATCTGGGCAATCGGGACATTCCAGCCTTTTAAATCACCAGGGCCGGATGACATTATTCCTGTAGAGCTCCAAGAGGGCTCGGTATGGGTGGTGCCTTGGCTCTGTCCGATTTTCAGGGCTTGCCTGGAGTGGGGATATGTCCCTCGTTTTTATGCCCAAGGCGGGGAAAACGACGCGCGCTAAGCCCAACCACTTCAGACCCATTAGCCTCTCATCCTTTCTCCTGAAGACGTTGGAGATTATTCTAGATCTTCACCTCAGGAGCACTATTGATCCTGGTCTGGTTTCAGAATACCAACACGCCTATACTCGGGGCAGATCTATTGAATCAGCGCTACACTCCCTTGTAGGCTTTATCGAGAAATCATAAGCCTTCAAGGAGTACTCACTAGTGTCATTCCTGGATATCGAGGGGTCGTTTAACAATATGCGCCCTCAAGCGATCGGGAATGCCTTGACCGAATTGAATGTCGACAACAAGCTCATAAGCTTTGTGAGCATACTACTACGAAACCGCTCCATCAGGTATACTTTGGGAACGGCCAACGTCCATAGGAGCCCCGCAAGGGGGGCTCCTCTCACCGCTACTGGAACCTCACCCTAAATAAACTCCTCTCGGACCTTGCCCGTTCGGGCTGCAAGGTCGTGGCCTATGCTGATGATCTTGCTATTGGTATTGCAGGCAAACATCTCAGCACCCTCTCTGAGAGGATGTGCTATTCACTGGGGAAGCTTTCCGCATGGTGTGCGGAGTGCGGCTTGAAGGCCAACCCTAGCAAGATGGAACTTGTACTGTTCAATAGGAAGTACAAGATCCCAGACTTTCGTCTTCCACGCCTCGAAGGCACCGAGCTCAGATTAAGTAGCGAGGTGGAGATACCAGCGGCTGATACTCGATTCCAAGCTCACTTGGAACGCAAATATCATCGAAAAGGTCCGGAAGGCATACGGCGCAATCTACTGCTGTAAGAGGACTGAGCAAAATGGGGTTTACAACCACGCGTCATTTCCTGGCTATATACAGCTGTAGTGGAGCCGGTCTTCCTTTATGGGGCTGTTGTATGGTGGCCGGCGGCCAGCCGCTCAACAAACCTGAAACAGCTTGATAAAATTAGGCGACTTGCCTCCGTCCTCATCACTGGGGCTATCCGCTCCACTCCTACAAGGGCGCTATACACTCCTAAACTGGATCCCATCTGACCTTCTGATCAGACAGTCAGCTAAGTTGTCCGCTTAATCCCCATAAGCATATGGTATTCTCGGGCAGGAGAAACAAACCTCCGTAGACATTAATAATGCAGTCTATACCCCTGTTGTGGCGCATGGGTTTTCCACGAAAATTCCCAGTAGGGTGGACTGACAACAGGGCGAATGTTTGGTCCCAAATTCAGTGGAAGTCTTCACCGACGGCTCGAAGCTGGAAAATAAGGTTGGTTGTGGTGTCTTCTGTAAGGCACTAGGGCAACACCCTGCCTGCCGGACCACTGTAGCGTCTGATATCATGGCGATACTGATATCAGCTGAGCGGTTACGTGAGCTTTGTTTCGCTTCCTCCCGTATAAACATTTTTTCCGATAACCAGGCGGCGATCAAGGTACTTGCGGGTGCTTACACCACCTCAAAACTAGTCTCCCGGTGCCGAACCGCTCTCAACAACCTTTCGGAGCGCAAAGAGGTTCACTTACAATGGGTCCCTGCTCACAGGGGTATCACCAGCAATTGCGAGGCAGATGAGCTTGCCAGAAATGGCACCACGCGGCCGGACGTAATTGAATCCGTAGGTACACCGATAGCGTCGGTCAAATTAAGCACCAATTAGGCTTATCTACGCCTGTCAAACAGGTCATGGGCGGAAGAAAGCGCTTTCAGGATCACGACTGGGTCTCCCATTCAACGAGCACTGCCGTAGTTGCTATTCGGAGGAGAGCGTTGCACACCTTAGGTGCCACTGCCCGGCCTTAGCCAAGACAAAGCTTCGCCACCTAGGTGTCCCGTTTCTGGTTGATCTACCAAAGCTGTTGACCATCTATATTAGCGGCATAGCCCGCTTCATTAGGGAATCGCGGTGGATTTCCTCCACCTTCCGGGGGTGTGACTAGCTGTGGGGTCAGCCACTTTTTTCACTGTGGTAACACAACGGGCCTATCTTTGGCCTATGTGAGCTCCTAAGCTGCCACCCTAACCTAACCCAATGCGAACATGGGTTGGAGAAGTCTTAATGCTATATTACAAAGTTACTCAACCTCCTAAGCCGGCCTCGATAGTCAAGCGGGTAGCGCGCTGGCTTCTCATACCAAAGGCTCTAGGTTCGATTCCTGGCTCGGGCTGGTGAACAACTCATCTACTTCTATCGCTATCCACATGAAGGGAATGAGAATTACAAGAATCGCACAAGTGCGCTCTTGGCAGGCAATGGCAAAACCTCCAAGTGTGAACGAAAAACTGCCAATCGCCGTTCGGATTCGGCGTTAAACTGTAGGTCCCCTCCCCCTTTCCCCATCCGCTTGAAATGTGTGCTGTAACACATGTTGGCAAAACAGTGTTGCATACACAGTTTAAAAAAGGGTGGAATTTGTGGTATCACAATGGGCCTTTCAGGCCTCCGAGTGTGTCTCTCATAGAGGCAGCCACCGCAACCTAACCTAACCTACTCAACCTCCTAAATATGTTCGGTCGGATTTGGTATGCGATGTTTTTGTGAAGAGAGCCGTAGGCGGCTTGCATTCTTCTATGTTCTGCACTGGTGTAAGTGTGTATACAAAATTATATAATTGCACTGCTTTACAAAATATGGAGTCATCAATGGCTTCTGAAAAAAGCTAATGTCACTCCACTCTCAGGAAAGCTTTTTCAATTTCGCTTTTCGTACTCACAAGTTTGTTAATTTAATGTTATTCTCACAATCCTCAAGCTTCTTAGGGCAAATAGATTCTTTCTCTTTCCTTTTTTCGTGATATAATTCGAGGTTCTATTCCTTGCTTTTCTTTTGAGCTTAATTGACCCGACTGTTCTTGCCTGTGCACTACGTCGTTGCGATATACAAGCTATTATAGGTCTAGTTATGCCTTTAAGGCTCCTTAGGTTGGAGCACTCTGGATTCAACAAGATATAAGGTTTAGTAAGCTTAGATAAACATGAACTATTTGAATTTACAATTCAAATGGATCAATTACAGTAAGTTGTGATAATGTGATTGTGTTTATTTAGTTGTCGTCGCGGATCGCGTGGTGTCGTCGCCGGAGGTAGGATGATAAGTGGTGTGACTGTATAAGAGTGAGGATAACGGGTGATGGTAAGTAGGGGTAAGGCATATGGGAAATGCAGAAAGACAAATATGTAGAAGGAAGTATGCTTATAGTTGTAGGTGGTGCGCGGTGGCGGCTTGCAGCGACGTGAACATCTTGGGGCCAGATGCACTCGTGCATTTAAAAGACCCCCCTCAACTCCGTCAAGGACTTGATGGCCTGTCTCAACAGCGTCTGGGCCTTGCGTCCCCGTAGGTGGCTGGTGGTGATTCCCTGGTGAGCAGAACTTGAACCCAAGGTATATTAACAAGGTACGCCAGGCTGGGAGCAGCAGCTTTAAATGTCTCTCTTCACCCTCTTATTCGTGAACGGTGGCTCTTTTTGTAGAACAAAGAACCTACTATTAGTGTTGATATTGTTTGTACAACTATACTTTTGTGTACAGATTTGGGTAACATTGTAAAATACATATACGCGAAATATAGCCCATGACACCAGCCTGATACGCACTAAAATATATTGTGGAATGAATACAAATGAAAGAATGAAATAAATTGAAATTGAAAATTTTATGTATTAGCAATTTCTGCGAAATTGTATGTTCTTTTCCTAATTCTGTTCAGCTTGCTGAAGAAGTAAAACAACTTTATTTTAATGTAGAATGTATTTTAGAATAAGGAACTTAAACAAAAATTGAAAACAAAAACAATTGGGAAAAAGATTTTACGTAAATAAAAAATTATCAAAAACTCTTCCATAGAAATTTACACTACATTTTTATTTTTGAATGGGCAAAAAATGAATAAGACATTCAGCGACACTATAACAATTAATACCAAATTATCTTTGTGGCATTCTATTAAAACTAACTAATTATAACATTTGTCCTACATAAACGCAGTTTCTAGGGTTTGAAGAACAAATACTAAAAGATGCAACCAACAATTCAACAAAAAGCAACTCTGATTTGGCCCCCTTATTTTCACAGCTCTCTGAGCCTGGCGTACCTTGTTAATATACCTTGGTTTTAACCTGTAAGAAAAAACACATATCGAATTATATCACATGTGAAGTGCTTTTACAAAGTTTGAAGTCAAAAGGCCCAAAAAATCATGTTTCTCCATATAAACTTTAAACCCTTACGTTATAATTTTCACATAAATAAAAACACGTCTTTAATTAGTTTTTTATTTCAAGTGTATTCACCAATTTTGAAGTCAATAGGCCTATATTTTTTTTCATTAACCCATTGGTAAATGTTCTTGTTTCGAAAAATTTAAAAATACGTGTAAAATTATTTTTAATTTATAGTATTATTGCCAAGTTTGAAATCAATTAGCCTATTAAATCACATTTTTTCGTAATAATAATAATAATTGACTGGCACGACAGCCCGCTTACGCGAGACTAAGGCCTAGCTTCCCGCAACCACCCGTGTTATGCGTGTGGAAGGGACCTACAGTTTTATGCCGGTTCCGAACGGCAGGTTGGGAGCTTTTTCATAGGCAATTTTTACTCTCAGAGGTTTGCCATTTCCAGCTGAGAGGACAGCCACCGAAAGAGAAAACGAGTTTCCCGTTATTTTTTTTAGGTGTTATTACAGGCAGTATTTGAACCTGCGGTTGCTGCCTTTTGACTCGTTGTCCAACGCACTAACCAACTGAGCCACGGTGGCTGCTGCGGCATTTTTTCATACACTGCTTTAATATAGCGTTCAAACTGACTCATTTAAACTAGTTTAAGGGAAAAGAGCTTTTTGTTTAACACAACCGTCCAGACTGCTCAATGGAGTTTAATTTGACAGCTGTTTGGTTACAAACAACAAATAAATATTTTTGTGAACAGCACATCAGCATGTTTCGAGCGAAATATTGGTGCATATTTCACAATCCACGGCAACGTACGCAACTTTGTTCAGATATTAGACCCCTTGTATTCAGATGCCATAAAAAGGCGATGAATGGAACGAAAGCAGTGCGAGCAAAACGATTATTTTCATTCATTTAAAATTTTTCAAATTTTCAATTTTTGTTTGGTTTTGATGATATGACAGCTGAATTTGCAGGGATGTTTTTTCTGGTGTGTGTTTAGTTTAGTACAAAAAAGCTTTTTCATAGAAAGCTTTCGGATGCAACCCTGCGTTAAACTCATTTCAAAACATGTTAAATGGTTTAATACTACGTTTACATTGAGCCCAAATGCGTGATTTGGGCAAAAATTCTCAAATGCGAAGCCAAATCACGCATTTCCCCATACAAATTCAAATCGACGAAATGACTCATTTCAACAAAACGACGAAGCAAATGCGATAAAACATGACCAATTTTATCGAACGCATCACAAAATGAAAGCCCTTTCAAAATCTTCAAAAGCTTTTGTTCTTTTTGACAGTTCAAAATCAAAACAAACGAAATTTTGGAAATTTTGAATGGAAATTTTCGTCTGCTTCAAATATGTAAAATATGCTTAGCATGTAAGGTATGTAATATATTTGTACTCAATTATGGCAGTGTGTGGAACATAGAGGCAGCAAGAAAACAACCAATTCTTTAGTCAGTAGCCGGAGAAGCGCTGATCTATGCGCTGCGGCAAGAGGACATGAGCATTGAGCATTTGACATTAGCTGCCAAACAAAATCCAAATGCAATGCGAATGAGGCAATGTAAACACTTTGAAATGACTCATCTCAAACTACGCATTTGGGCTCAATGTAAACGTAGTATAAGACATTTAATTTCCAACAACAATTGCATGCGAATAAACAGGTTTTCGAACTGGTTTTGTTCATTTAACTTGTTTAAGTACACTAAACACGTTTAAGTCGTCAGTTTGAACGCCATATAAAACATGTTTTGCTCCTTCAGAACCCAAGTTACGAAAAATCCCATCTTAGCGGAGGTTCATTTTTTTAAATGTACCTACAGTTTAAATTTTTTGTCTGTAGTTTCAGTGGTTTGGGCTGGGCGATAATGAACCAGTCAGTCATTCGGGACAGTTAAGACACTGACGCGACAAGACGTTTTCTTTTGATACGGCTGCGTTGAGTCGAAAGTTGATTTATCCACCTCAACTCAGGCTTATTCGTTTCTTTCGATTGTGCTCAAAAACAAAACCCAGTAAATTTTCGTCAACGACGCTCTACATTAGAAGTAGTAGTAGCTATTTACCTTATGATCAAAAAAGAACGAAAAGAAGAAACAAAAGTTTAATTTTAATACATGTCTTTATTATCCCCGTCAAAATACTCTCCTCGTGCGTCAATACATGCGAATTCTCTTTTATGGCCTCTATGGTCTCAAAACGCATTCGCCGCAATGGCAATTTGAGTTTGGGAAATAGAAAAAGTCACACGGGTCCATGTCTTTACTTATGATGCGTTCGATGAATTTTGGGTCGCTGTCCGCGTTGGAAATTATCTTTTTGGCTACATCAACACGGAGCTTTTTTTGATTGAAATTCAGCACCAGCCGAGTGCCAAATATCAGTCAAAATGTGTTCGGCTGATCAAAGTGAGATGCTCAACAACACAGCAATCTCTCTTCTACACATCGATTGTCCAACACGATTTGCTTCACCGATTCGATTTTTTTCGGTAAGAGACGTTGATGGCCGTCCAGGGATCTCATTGTGCTCTAGGCTCTCTCGGCGGCCTTTGAACCTTTTATACTGTTACGAAAATGAGTAAAGTTCTTTAGGCTTATTTGTCTCTGGATTGTGCTGGAAAAATAAAAAACACTTCAATTACTCAACGCAAAACGCATTCCAAAACCAGTAATCATTTATTTACAAATTTACACTTTGCTTATCTTTATACTTGCTACTACTTATTGGACTATTGCATGTTTCCCCTTTGCTTGCTCAAATTCGGCTCGTCTCTGTGCTGCACCCAGCTGCCTTTTATACTTGGCTGCTTATCGCGCCGATTGTTCTCGCACATTCCAATTGGACTATCTCTCGATCGTTCTCGCACATCCTATTACCATCGCGAGCTATCCTTGCCTTTCTGGCTAGTGCGTTGGGCCGCGAGTCAAATGCGACGCTTGAACGAAATCGTTTAGTACTTATTCTATTTAAATCGGTTTAGTAGTTTCAAACGATTATGGCTTAGAAAACAAGGTCACATTGGTTTTTAAACAATAGTAAAAATAAAAGTTCACACACTACTGAATATTCTAACGTTTATATTTTAAAATATACTTATTTGCTCTTCTTCAGGAAAAAAATTACTGTTGATTCGTTGAATAATCATTTAAATGAAATTTGTTTAATCTTTGATAAAGTGATAAGAAACTGGAAGAGCAAGCAGATTTTTGTGCGTTAATGAAGTTAATGAAAATTAAATAAAAAGAATGAATTCATGAAATGATTGTAACTGTGTAGTTATGAATACAAAACATGCAATTTAGCTGCACACTGACATATCATCAAATGCAAGTGCAGCGGCGTGAAATATTGTTGTGTCTTGCACGGCATGAGCACAGTCTCCACCAGTTATGGTTTCTTTCGCTTCATCAACCAGAGCTTCCAGGTACGTGAGACGCTGCTCAGTCACTCCTCGTTCGCGAGCTTCTGGTACTCGCATATGTGATTTCACATAGGATTTAATTTTGGACCATATTGTTTCAAATGGATTCATCATAGGCGAGTAGGGACTAAAACGTAAAACAGCATCTTTCCCATCGGAGTGTTCGCTTACGCTGTTACAATCGTTTGCAGTTTAATCTTGAGAAATAAACATGGTATGAAATTGATACAAATAAATATTTTAACATCTCTTTTTAATGTTAGGGGGGAGTTATTCCAAGTCTCGATACGAATACAGTTGCAGGTACAGCTTGAAAAATCTCAATATTATAGCCTGACATACAATTTTACAAATCTGAAATACAATTTGAAAAATCTGAAACTCAATTTGAAAATCTGAAATGCAGTTTTAAACGCAGAAATACAATTTTAAACGCCGAACTAAGTTTTAAATGCTGAAATACAATTTTAAACGCTGAAATACAATTTGAAAAATCTGAAATTCCATCTTAAATCTGAAATACAATTTGAAAAATCTGAAATTCCATCTTAAATCTGAAATACAATTTGAAAAAACATCAAATTAAATTGTTAAATCTGAAATACAGTTTTAAACGCTGAAATACAATTTCAAAATCTGAAATACACGTTGAACTTTCTGATATACAACTTGAAAGGTGCAGAGCCAAAAACCGTCGATAGTTTGCTTTTCTTACATTCGTACTCTAAAAACTTTCAACATTACAAATTATTATTAATTATTATGAATTAAATATTACTTCTTTCGATAAAGGAAATTTTTTCATTTCATGTCATTGTGTTCAATTAGCTTAGGAGTTTTTTTTCCTCTTCAAAAATGAAAATTTAAAGTCAAAACATGTATTTCTAAAAATATAAACAAAAATTTTTAATTGTATGCAAAGATCTACTGCATACAATTAAAAATTTGTGTTTATATTTTTAGAAATACATGTTTTGACTTTAAATTTTCATTTTTGAAGAGGAAAAAAAAACTCCCGCGACCTTGAAATGTCATTGATGACATGGATTTTAAAACTGCAATGGTCCCGCTTAAGGGGGTCGTCTAGTGTGAAGGCCGTATTTTTATGCCTTTTTTGACAGTCATTATTAAAAAAACCGTTCAAGCAAAATAACTTTTGAATTTTATTTCTTCTTTGAGAACATTTCGACAAAGTTTTATAATTATTTGAAGCCAATCTATTGATTAGTATCGGAGTTACACCACTCAACAGGAAGACGTAAAAAAAAAAGTTGCTCCACTGCTGCCATGATTCCGGGCGTTGTAATTATCTGAAATCAAAAAACCAAACGCCATTTCATTCCTGAGACTTCAAACTGCAAATTGAGCTAAAAGAAAGTTCGAATTCCAAAAAAAAGTATTTTTTTGCCTAAACATAAAAAAAATATGAGTTTTTCGACTATTTTTCACGTGCATATAATTGAAGAAAAAAAAAAGTAACGAAGCAATCTGAATTCTTATAGCTTAATTTGTAGTTGGACATGTACTCAAGATGGTGTAAAAAGTTGAGCATTAATAGTGAAATAGTTTTTGAGATATCGTGGCAGCAGTTTTGAAAAAACGTGTTTTGAGAAAAACGCGTTTTTAAGTTGGATCGGAGTAGGTATGCGGAGCGGTTTACAAGTGCAACTTGATAACGGCTTCGAATTTACAAAAATCCATTTATACACGTCTTCTAAACATCTTTTAGAAGTGATTTATGAAAAAAAAAAAAACCATTTTTTTGACCCGTCACACTAGACGACCCCCTTAAGCAAAGTTGTGGCCAATGGGGTGATCTGAAATCAGAAAATTGATATTCGTTACAATCATAGTAACGTTGACTATGTTTTCCCGAGACAGAATTTTTTTATTTTGCACTGCGTAAAAGTTATGCAACAATTTGTAAAAAATTCCAATTTTCACCTCTTTTTTTGACCTATTAGGCGCTATAAAAACGGAACAAAATAAAATTTTGAAAATCGTACTCGGGAAAACATAGCGGTATGTTTTCTGAACAATTAAAAAAAAAAAATTATCGAAATCGGACTAATACTTTTATAAAAAGTCTTACTCGGCAGCCAAAAAAACACTACTTTCGGGAAAACGCGTTTAAAGATAAATTAGTTTCTCGAAAACGGCAGGGGACGGGTACCTTTCGGTTCCCAGCAACATGCAAAGAAATGTGATTTTCACGGAATCCTTTCTGTGGCGTATTCTCAGATACATATAGATTGAAATTATGCAAAAAAAAAAATCGATTTTTCGAAACCGCGAGAGTAGAGGACCCCCTTAAGTTTAAAACTATTACATTAAATTTATTATTTTAGTATGTATACATTTGTTGGAAAACATAAACAAAATTGGGTATATCCTAAAAAATGCCTGTCATTTATTTTCTTTTCTACGAATACTTAATCACAATAAGAGCCAAAGAATCAGGGCGAAGCGATATGAAAATGCGGTCATATCACTTCGGAATGCAGTGGTGCGAATGATTCAAACGAATATTTCCATCTTTCGTTTGGATCATTTCCGATATTCTTTTGAATCATTCGCACCACCGCATTCCGAATGATATGAGATTACGGTGATTCGGAATGATTCGAACGGATATTTGCATAGTTCGTTTGGATCATCGGGACCATGGAGACAACGACTGCAACCCGAGCAATTTACGCCTACTAATATAGCAGGGCTTGCGCAGAGCGATTCTCCTAAAGGCTTTTTGAACTTCGTAGTATGGGATCCAAATAATGAGCAGTACTTTAGGCGACTTCTTGCCAGTATAATGTGACTTTAAAGCAGTGGTCGGCAAAATTTACAATGAGATGGTGTCTACCGCTCACTAGGCTCTTCAAAGAAATAAAACTGGAAATAGAAAATTAAAAACGCCCACACATAACCCTGCAGCCGCCGTAGCTCAGCTGGCTAGTGCGTTGGGCCGCGAGTCAAATGCAACGCTCGAACCCAGGTTGAAGACTCCGTTGCGCTAACACCGAAAAAAGGAAACAACAATTTTTCTTTCGGCGGCTGTCCTCTCAGCAGGAAACGGCAAACCTCTGAAAGTAAAAATGCGTACGAAAAAGCTCCCAACTCGATGTTTGGTATCGGCATAAAACTGTAGGTCCCTTCCAACCTTTTTAAAAAACTCATACGCACAACATAAATGGTTGTGGGTAGCTAGGCCTTAGCCGCGGTATCGGACTGTAGTGCCAGTCAATTATTATTAATTAAATTATTACACAAACCCTGCAAGAGGCTGTCGTGCCATTTGGGGATCTCAAGGACGACCAGTCAATGGTATTCAAAAATTCGTTAATTGCTGCGCAGCCCGCCTTAGCGTAATCAAGCACTTGAATTGGCTCACCCTTGTGATTATCAAAATCATAAAATTTAAAATTAAGAATAACTGCTTTATGATCAAGCTATTTAAAATTGGAGATAGGTACTTTAATTAAATACTTTAAACTCATCAGAAACAAATATGAAATCAAGTATCATTATTGATTAAAATGCAGTTGCATTTTTTTAGATCAAGGGAAAGTAAAGTACTTATAACTAGTACATCGAGATCTGATTTAAGATTAGTTGGTAACAAAGTATTATTATGGTTTAACCAAGAAATATTCGCTAAACTAAAATCATCAAGGTAAATAAATTCATCAAACTGTTTGGCATTGTTCATTAAACTAGATAGACTGTTTACGTGCTTTTGATAACATGCAAAGTCACTAGAAGGGGAATATAAGAAAAAGAAAGTAAATTGATTTATTGCTACGAAAGTTCTACTATAAGTTTTTGAATACACCAAAGTTCAAAAATTAACTTGAACGGCAGAAATAAGTTAAAACTGAGGATTTAAGTGTAAATTTCGTACTTATTCATAACTTGATTTTTGAGGGAAAATATTTAGAGCAAAATTTCATTATAAGTCGCCGTACAAATAAAAAGATGAGTGCACATTTGGGTAGTTAATGTTTACATCGACACTATTTACTTTTTAGTTTTACATAAGTCTCTTATTTCTCATGACCTTTCTAAATATGTGTTGTAATTAGAATAGTGAAACTTTTATTTTGTCCAGTTTTGTTTTTTGTAGCAAATTAAAATTCTTACCCCTTTTTCCGACACATCTCTACATATGTAAATATTTGCACTGAATGCAACGCATAAATTAACCCACTGCTGCCTAATGGATAAAATTTTACCCATGAAAATTGATTTTTTTTAAATCACAAAAAAGTCAATGTTTGAGATCTCTCAAAACCGTTGATAGGGATAGTTAGGGTAAAGATGGAACTACCTTAACCTAGTGAAGGTCACCCTAATATTTCGCCATCTAG
Organism: Melieria omissa; assembly: GCA_963971225.1. NCBI lineage: Eukaryota > Metazoa > Arthropoda > Insecta > Diptera > Ulidiidae > Melieria > Melieria omissa. The sequence goes on from OZ020267.1 coordinate 118,616,059, forward strand.
CTAGAGTTACCAGACTCCAAAAATTTTCAATTTTTCGGAGGTGGAAAATGTGGCGAAACGTAGTGGCCTTAGAACTTAACAAACATCTGCCTCCTAACTCACCTGTAAAAAATACAACTTTCGTTCACGTGTTTAGCTGATCACTTCACAAAGTATGGAAAAAAGCTACCATTGCTGCGTAATGGGTACAAAATACCTAATAAATATCTCAGCAACGTGCAGAGATATAAAGCTGAAATTTCTGATCATTTTGGGTCACTTCTAGGTCGTGTATGAAATTTTATCAAAATCGTATGGGCGGGACTGGTACTCGGCAGCAATGAGTTAAGAATCTTTTACTTTGGAATAACCAAAATCGTCTTCATCTGCAACAAATCAATTTGGAGAGTGTCAATATTTGCCACAATCAAACACCCATTTGCACTTTTTATTGGAAAGAATGGCACAACTCGTGGATTATGAGCGACATAACGTTAAATCATTAAAAACTCTGAATTCTGAATTTTGCCATTTTCACTGTAAATAAGAAAATGGTTGACCGACGCGTTCCAACACTACAAAGCATATCATATGGGCATATCAAAGCATGATCCGTCCAGATTTCAAATATTAACACTCGTTGTAAGTTTAGCACTTGTTTTCATTACCTTTTTTTTTAATATAAAAGTAAAATCACAAAAATATCAAATGTTTTATATTTCATTGTAAAGGGAAGCTACAATATAGTAACAAAGTTATTGCACCTTTATTATGGATTTGTTCGAGAAAAAAATCCGTTTTCAAAAAAATATGTCAAATGTTCCCCTCCCAAAGTCAAATGTGCCCTTGACTGGGGTACATTTGACAAAATGACTTGTTTCAAAAAACATGAAATTATAACGAGGAAAATCTAGGAAATATAGGTTTAAAAAAAAGGTGTCAAATGTACCCCAGTTTCCCCAAAATTTTTTTTTTGCTAAAAACTGTTTACTACTGCATTTTACGTATTGTAAAGTGAATTTCACAGGCTAAAATATGGTAACAAACTTATTGCACCTTTACTATGGATGATTTCGAGAAAAAATCGGTTTTAAAAAAATTTTATAAACAATTAAATTTTAAATTTTATAAAAATTTTATAAACAATTATTTTTTTGGCTTAAAACTTTTTATTGCTGCATTTTAATTATCTAATGTTGCACATTAATAGAAAGCTATGAAAAAGACCTTTCGTTTGATACCCATATCGTGTAAATCAGTTGGAGATTAATTGAGTTTTTTTGATAACAACTTTGAACTTTGAGCCCGAGACACGTCTTTTGTGGGCGTTTCCCCAAGCAAAATTTTTAGTTAGTTGGATTCACAAAAATACGTTCTATATGGCCCAAATTTTCCGTTTTTTGTGTTCATGAGGGTTCACTATACTGCATTTGTTCCTGTATTTTTATTACAAGTGATGTTTTTATTTGCCCGGACATAAAACAACTTATGCAAATCAAATATACATCATATACATACATATATACATATACATTATTTATAGATAGTGCATCTTTCTTTTGTACGGGGGCTTATAGTGAAATCTTACGTTAAACATTTTCCCATACACACTAACCCTTTAAATCAAGTCTAGGAGGACATTTTAGCACCAAAAACTATAAGAAGCAAGTGTGCGCCGTAGTGTGGGATCAAAATAAATTAGGAATGATTAGTTTTTCGAATTTGTATATTTTTATTTTTTGAGGGTTTAAAAACGAGGAATCTTATTCTTAGCGTCAGTTCGACACCAGGAACGGATGATTGTTAATTATTCATCACGTAAATGGCGCTTAACATTTGCGAGCTAATTAGTTTTTTCGGACGCATCCTTTTAAACCAATATAAATATAAATAAAATAAGCTCCACCCACATTTCGGGTTCAATTGAGAATGAGATGCTTAATGCGTGTACATCGCGCTCGCGGAAATCGCCACAACCAATAATAGTTAAGAGGGTTGCAATTTGCTAGGCCTGCTTCCCTTTTTACGTATACCTGTATGCAAGTCAAAAGAAGAATAACTCGTGTGTACAAATTCATGTGGACACCAATGGGAGAAAACACCAGCCTGGAGATAAAGGTGGAAGCAAATGCATATACAATTCATTTAGGGGTTGTTTCTCTTTGGTGCTACATTTTCTCATTATATAAGAAAATAGAGCCAGGAGGTGGGGGAGTATGACTGAGTATAATAAGTTAAATCTACGCAACGGAAAGTAGTTATATGGGGAAATATGAACTGAATGGCCCAACTTGGAAAATTGCATTTTAGCTATCATTTCCACTAAACACAAAGCAGATAGACTATTAGTGAAATGCTAACCAAAACGAGGCATTGGCTCTCTTTGTACGTACTATATTTTTACTGGCATACAAATAGTGTAAAAGCAGGTATGCTTCGATTAAGTATACCCCAGTTCACTACTATACATACAGTATTCCCCGCTTATAAGAGTTCAATTTTTTTTTTAATATGCCAATGTCTTATTCTGGTATCCTATCAAACATGGAATTTCACGTTTATGTGAATGTAAATCTACAGGGCCTGATAACCAGTGATTTTTTGAATAAACTAAATTGTTTCCGGCAAACAACGTTGTACTTCTTAACATAGTCTCCTTTTAGCTAGATACATTTAGTCCATATTTTTTCCAATTTGTTTATCCCTTCTAAATACAGTGAAAGCTCGGTATTCGCGACTACCCATTATCGCGACGGCCCTGTTATCGGGACGGCTTTGTGTTTAACATTGCAGGTTCTATAATCGCGACAGTTTACGAAAAACGGGTTCTATTTTCGCGACTTTCATCTTTTTTTTTTAATTGCATTACAATGGCTATAACCAAAAATGGGAAATCTCCGTATTTTCGTATATTAACCTTTTTGGATTTTTAAGCCGACAACAGCACTATATGAACTACGTGATTCAGTTGTTATTTTAAAAAATAATTTGCCAAAAAAACAACTCAAAATCTCCAATTTCTTTAAAAATGTTGAAATTGTAAATATATCAATAAAAACATTTTTCAGTAAAAATTTGGGTTCTATTATCGCGAAAATCGAGCTTGCACTGTAATAGGTTTCTCAAGGTCCTCAAAATAGGCATATGTTTTAGTGATGACCTCTTCATTCGAGCCAAATCTCTTACCGTCGAGTCATTTCTTCAGGTTTGAGAACAAGAAAATAGTCGCAAGGGGCTAAATCTGGAGAAAATACTGGATGGGATAGCAGTTCGTAGTCAAATTGATGGATTTTTGTCATAGGGACTACAAACGTGTGTGGTCGGCCGCGATAGTCCAGCGGGTAGCGTGCTGGCTTCTCATACCGAGGCCCCACGTTCGATTCCTGGCTCGGGCTGGTAAAAAACGCTTATCTACTTCTATCGCTATCCACATGAAGCAGATGAGAATTACAAAAATCGTACAAGTGCGCTCTTGGCAGGCAATGGCAAAACATCCAAGTGTGAAAGAAAAAACTGCCAATCGCCGTTCGGATTCGGCGTTAAACTGTAGGCCCCCTCCCTTTCCCAATCCGCTTAAAATGTCTGTTATAACATATGTTGGAAAGATCAGTGTTGCATACATATTTTCAAAACGGGCGAAATATGAGATATTACTCTCATTTTCCTTCCCTATCCCCCATGAGTAAAAATTGCCTATGAAAAAGCTCCCAACCTGCCGTTCGGAACCGGCATAAAACTGTAGGTCCCTTCCACCCGCGTACAAAATTCAAACGCACAACACGGGTGGCTGCGGGAAGCTAGGCCTTAGTCTCGCGTAAGCGGGCTGTCGTGCCAATCAATTATTAAAAAAAATTAAAAATTAAAAAATTATTATCCCCCATGGGTATAGTACAATGGGCCGAAATGGACTGAGTGCTATGGAAGGCTTGCAGCCTTCCTGCCCACCCTCACATCACATCACAAACTTTTGTGCTGGTACGGTGTCCTGGTGGAAGACAACTTTTTTCTTCACCAAATACGGTCCAAATGCTTCAAATCGTTGAATCGATCCAACAGCTCTGCATAATATAATTGTAATTGTTTTACTATCTTAAAGGTATCGATGTGAATGACACCACATGCAACCCCAAAAACGGTAGTTAGACTCTGTTGGCCGACAGACCAACCTTGGCGTTCTTTGCTGAACGTTCACGCGGAGAGGTCCACTGCTTTGTCTTTTCCTTGGTTTCTGGTGTGCAGTGATGGATCCATGTTTCATCCAGGGTTACGAGGCGGCGCAAAAACTAATCCGGATTACGGTTGAACATCGTCAAACGCACATCGTGTGAGCAATCGCGGCACCCATCGTGTAGATAGGTTTTTCATGTCCAAATATTCATGCAAAACGTGGTGTATCCGCTCAGTTGAGATGCCTACAGCTTCAGCCACCTCACACACCTTCATTTTCCGTTCGTCCAATATCATTCCATGGACTATCAACTATTTCTGGCGTGACAGTCTCTTTTGGGTGATCTGAACGTTCGGCGTCTCTTGTTCTGGTACGGCCACAACGGAATTTGGTTAACTAAGTCTTAGCCATTGAAATTGATGGTGCAAGTTTTATCAGCTAGCGATATTAACTTTTTTTCCATTTTTGTCGTAATTCTCAAAGTTGTCTGCTTTCAATGACTGTCAAACACAAAGTAAATGAGGGCAAACGTAAGTGAGTAAATGACTAAACGTAAAACCCTCGAAAAATTACGAGCCTCGTAAACCATGGTACAATGATAAGGTATGCCCGATAGGAGAGTACTTTTCATGTATTATAGGATGTCAATGTCAAATGGCTAAAATTAGAGGTGTTTTTGAGTGGAAGTCGTGCGCAGGGCTGCACAGAAAATACTGACAAGCATACCGTTTTTACAAAACATAGACATATTTTAAAAGATATTTTGTTTGCAATAAGTATAAAAATGCTCATATTTCTGCAAAAACTATGTTTCGAACGTAGATTACATGTCCGGACCAGCTACTTGCAAAAAATATATAAAAAAATGAGTGCTGTAACTGCCTTTAACAGCATTTGTATTAGGAGCTTAAGTTCACTTTCTTTAAGTTTTATGTTTTTAAGGAAATAATTTAATTGCCGTTTACGGCCACAATTATTTTTTCCAGCATTTCTATTTTTTTCACTCACTCACTTTTTGAAATGAAAAACACAGAATCGAAGGAAGGTGAACAGTATACAGTAAACAAGATTTTAGCGCGGCTTTACAAATATTAAAAAAAACATGTTAAATATATTCCCATATACATATTCCCTCCCAAAATGCAGCCCCCGCACTCATACGTCTGCATGAAAAAAGATAAAACAGATAGTTTTGCTTTGTGAAAAAGTGCTAAGTCCAGTGCACAAAAATAACGACAGAAAATGTGTTAAGTCACAAGTGTTAGTCTCTTCATTACTCCAAGACAGAATTTAGCAAAATTAGTTAAAGAAATAAAACTATTACTTTTAATTTATATTTTTACATAATTATTTGTCTTTCATGTAACATTTGAAAAAGTGGATTTAGCACATTTTCCCTCTAAGCTAACGAAATAACTCAGTGCATATTTTTTCGTTTGTTTAGTATGAACATTTCAAAAACGTATGATATAAGGGAGAGGGCTGGGTTGTGAACCAGGCTGGGTTGTGAACCATTACTGTTTTTTCTTTCCCTAATTGACATATCGCCAATCTTTCAACTGTCAAGTTTGTCTTATGATATGACTCTACTTTTGTGGTTACACCGAAGTACACACACGTATTGCTTGTGGCAGCAATCGAGTTTGAAAGACACCGTGTGTGAAAATCGACTGCGAAAACTTTTTTGCTTTTTTTAAAGTGCTATCCAAGTGACTGAAGTTATTGCAAAAATGTAAGTGTAACACATATTTATTTAGGGTATTGATTCTATTTTACGATCCAATATTTGTTTATGTTGAAATATGATTGGAAGTGTCGTTATTTTAAAAGTTTCCAAAATGGCATCGTGGTTGGGCTGTGAACCACTGTGGGGGCTGGGTTATGAACCACCTGGTTTTCGGACTACATTTGCACTAGGACGGTCAAATATCACCGGATTTATTAAAATAAAGTAATTTTATGTAATGTCACTCGATTTCGGTGAGTTCACTTGGAGTGGGCCAATGCGAGAACGCGTTCGTATGTCATATGCAAACATTGCGACACCGATTGGGATGAAAAAAAAAACAAATATTGAGCACTTGCATTCATTGCGATTTTTTGGCCTAAGTGGCGTCATTATAACCTTTTTCACGTCTTGAGTCTTCCTGATTAAATAAATTTTCAACTTATTTCAAAATTATGGGTGTTTTCTTCGTATTTTTCGACTTTAATTGCGATTTGCCAGATGGTTCACAACCCAGCCACTTTTTTGGAAAAGCGTAAAATCACATCCTTAGAAAATTGGACGTAGAGAGTTAAATGTTAATCAAAATGGTAATCTGTCTTCATAACAAATTTGCGCGTTATATTTACCTTTCCAACGGTATCTTCGATTTTTCGATATCTTTATTCTGTGAAAAGTTAGAGCCAAAAAACAAAACCCGGTTCACACCCCAGCCCTCTCCCTTACAATGAAAAAGGTATTAAATTTCCAGCGTACACACAGCCCTAGTAACTCTGACAATTCCAAATGTAAACAAAGGAAAAAAGAGCGAGATTCCTTTAGTTGGCATACCTTGTTATTGACATGATCGTAGACGAACTGTCAAAATTTTGAATGAAACTCAGTTTACGCAAGCCTCGGAAAAATACACAAACAAAACGACACGTAAACAGCCTCGTAAAAGCAGACGAGTCATTCAGTGTTGCCAATTTGATACTAAATATATTAAAAACTATACACTTTTAAATGAATTCGACTTAAAGCCAACTGTAACTTATTTTTTTCCTGTAAAGTTTAAGTGAATAGTAGCAGGGCTGCATTTAAAGCAAAATTAAAAAAGTCACTGACTTCTCAAACTGATCTCGTTAAGGGGGTCTTCTACCTTGTTGGTTCAAAAAAATCGATTTTATTTTTTTTGCAGTTTTGTGGCCTAGAAGGTACTAGAAATATAATATTCAAAGGGTATAACCGAAATCTTATTATTTCGGGGTTTTTAGAGTCATCGAATATAGCTCCGCATGCTGTTATCGCAGCGCTCATCGCCACTTTAAATGCAATTTCCCAAAAGTTGTGTTTTTGCAACTGGTTGGCAAGATATCTCGAGAACTAATTGATCAATTAACTAAAGTGATATATCAAAATTTGCGGAAAACATGTGGCTATCGTTTGACACGAGCTTTTTAGATTTTTTTCATTTTAACGATTTTTACAGCTATTCTTGACCTTGAAAACGTAGACATTTTTGTTTGTTTGTTGCCTGTTTCGTGAAATTTTGGAATTTTTCAAAAACCTCGTGTCAAACGATAGCCAAAGTCATAAAGAAACTAAATCATTTTGGTTTTTTTGTTTCAGACGACTTTCATGGGCTGAATCGTGACAACCGTTTTAGTATAAATTTTTCGTAAGGGACATTTCAAGGTCAAATCACGGTCAAACTAGAGACAGTAAAATTTCAGAAAAATTAATGTTGAAAGTATAGAAATAAACGAATTCAATGCAAAAAACCGAACCTTGATTGCATTATTGGTTCCCCTACAATCTATTGTCAAAAAACAGTATCAAAAACGAGGCCACAAGGTAGAAGACCCCCTTAATGTAAATACAGTCGATTTTCCATAACTCGAATCACCAATATCCAAAGAAAAACTTCGACTTAAAGAATTTAATGTTTATTAAATGAAACTACAATTCTGTGGTCAAAAACAATAATCGCTTAAGTCCATAAGTACTATTTTGAATAGCGCGCTTTAAAGAAATATGCTAACACCCCTAACTCAATGATGTCTTAAGTCGACTTTAGCGTTTTTGACCACAGAATTATATAGACATGCTGATTACAAGTTAACGATAAAAAAAATAGATATAAGTGACAGAAAATAAACTTTTTTGTTATTTTCCACGAAAACCGATTCTAGTTTGCCCATACCCTCTGCTACTATTTGTCAAGCCAAGCTGTGCTTGCCTTAAATTTATCGTCACCAAATCGCTTCGCAAACTCAATTGCTTCCTCATTTAAATTCCTCCTGATATGAGCATGTTTTTATTTCTAGCTGCTGTCGAGGACATTTTTGCTTTGTCGATATTTTAAAACATTTCCCGATTCGAATGACGCGTTTATTGCCTCTTTATTTTTTAAAATGGTGATAGCGATACCATAGAGTAAGTTCGGGTAATGTGATAAGGTCGGGTAATGTGATATAGTGGCTTACATATTTCACAAGTGCGTTGACCTGTTTCAAAATTAACCTTTTTAAAACATCATAAAAGCTAAAAAACTCGTGCTGCATGATTTTGGATGTATTTGCTTAAAAAGTTTACAGTCAGTGTGATGAAGTGCTTTGAGTAGTGCTTGCACAAGTTTTTGGTCATTAAATTTGAAAGCATAAAAGGTCAAAAAAATTATTATTAGAAAGTTCGAGGCTAATCAGAAGTAAATCAGTGATATCGATTATGAGTTTGCGAGGTACGGTCTTCTTAACAAAATTATTATTGTTCTTTTATAATATTTTTTTCGCAAAAAGTAAATTTCGGGTAATGTGATATAGTACATCACAGTAGCCAAACTTATGACAGTAGTAATATTTGTATACAAAAATGTATATATGCTTAATTTTATAATATTTGAATAGGAATAATCTCAAAAATCTGCTGTGGTTACGTTTTAGATAAAAAACTAGTGTCCGACCGAAACCACTTTTTTGGACCGAAACCGAATATTCGGTTTTTTTTTAATATTCGGCCGAAACCGAAAAATTCTATTTGAAATAAAAATGACCATATCAAGCAATTTGTGTTTTAAAAAAAAAAATTTACTTCAAGTAAATAAACAAAAAACCAACAAACATAACATAAATAAATAAATACTTATTAATAAAAACAATCCATTATTTTTTAAAAGCATAAACATAAAAAAAATCCTTACTTGCTAATATTCGAAATTAAATAAGTTAATATTATATACTAAAAAAGGAGTTTATTAACATTTATGGGATCTAAGTTATTCCTTCGCTGTGTTTCGCAACAAGAAAATAAAATGTAAAAAATATTCTACTATTTCTCGGTTTCGGCTTTTCGGTCATATTTTGGCCGAAACTGAAACCGAAACCAAAACCATTAATTTGGGCCGAAACCGAAACCGAATATTCGGTCGGACACTAAAAAAAACCCATGAAATCATGTTTCTCGACACAAATTTTGAACCCTTGGTTTACCCCGTCATATTGTGATTTTCGTAAAAAAATTAGAATCACGTCTCTAATTATTTTTGATTTGGAGTATTTTGACCAAGTTTGAAACTAATAGGTCTGTTAAATAACGTTTTTTCGGGTATATCACATCACCCGCCGATGTGATATACCATTACCCGCCACTTTTTTCAGACGCCAATTTTTGAATACTTTCATTTTTAATTAAAAAACCTGTCTACAGTTTATCTTAAAGAGTTAATAATCTTAGATATACTAAATAATGTGTCAGTGAGCAGTTTGAGACCAAAAATAGTGTCTTTTAAGGCAAAGAGTGTCGGGAATTGCCGTAAAACAAACAGGTATATCACATTACCCGAACTTACTCTACTTCTCAGCCACTTCCTTTTTTCTAGATCCAATCCTTCCTTTTTTCCTTTTTTCCTTTTTTCCTTTTTTCGATAAGTTTGAATTTTTCTTCAAGCAATAAACATTTCAATACATGTTTTGATGCCATGGTAAATAATATTGCATTGATTTTCACATTGATTAGCAAGTGCGACTGACACACAAAAGGACCAAAATATGTCATGTAAGGAAAACATACAATTTTCCTCTTTCATTTAATACCCATATCTTCATTATTGTACATTTGAAAATATTTAAAAAGGACTTTGGGTCAGAAAATGAAAAACTGACTATGCCAGGTTACAATATATGACCTCTAGTTGCACGTCTATATCAACATTTGGATGGGTCTCTGCAAAAAAAGAATCGTTCGCACGGTGTAATAAATGTGAAGTTTGTGTTTTAACTAAGTGCTTCATAACTTTGTCATTTTTCGTTCAATTCTATTGATGTTAGGCTTAATATTTGCTCAAATAATATATATTTCATCTTATATTTTAAAGCCAGAGGAGATAAAATATTTATCTATAAAACAATCATTCGAAAATTTATGATTTTTGAAAATGGTCGAAAAAATCACATTTTTACTTCTCCAAATTTAATCTGATTTGAATAATCACTAAAAAGGCTAAGGTATTATCTTCGTTTTTCGAAGATTTTTCGAAAACACTTCTTAAAACAATGTTTTGATTTTCAATTTCCTTTTCATTCAGGGGACCAAAGTTAGTCTAGAAAACCTTTTCATTTTTAGGTGCATTTTTCGTGTCGAATAGTGTAATTATTTTAAATCCGTTGGCTTACCTTATCCACTGGTTGACTCTTCGACGACTCGTTTTTCTGACTTAATGGCTATGTCGATAAGCAAAGCTGCTGTTTTTGGAATAAGCACCATTTTTGCGAAGATCTTTAGACACCAATGCATCCAGAGAGCACACTGTTTCGATGAAATGGTTCCCAAATTTATGATTAAACTAATACTTTTCCAACGCAATGGACTTTGGGAATGTTTGGATTATCTATTTATGCTTTGGAAGAGAGATACGACCGTATGATCGGATGATCGATGTCCTTCTCTAAAGTTCACCTCGTTACATAAATTCTTCGGGAACTGGGTCAGTTCAGAAATGTTTTGTTTAAACCAATGCAATAATTTCTTAAATGCTTAATTTAATATTAACGATGTTAATTATGAGGTTTGAGTCTGCTTAGATGCGTTGTGTTCCGAATAAAACATGTATAGGAATGTATGATGCTCTACTCTTCTCGCATATCACAGTACTTATTTATGAATGCATATGGATGCGCGTACCTATGTACATACATACATACTTATATATGTATGTGTAGGTGTAGGTGAGTACTATAGCTATAATGAATATTGCACAACTACGGAAAAGTTCTCTCAGCATATTAGTTGTGGTATTTCTCCCATTCACACCCCAATATAAAGGACTCTAATGGCATGCGCGAACAATCCGGGTAACACTTGAGGGTGATTTGCAGCATATTCAGACGCTTCTATTTGACTGTAATTTCAATTATATTCAAGATAGTAACTTGTAAGCACCTTTTTTATATACGAAAAGCACTTGTTTAATGAATTTTCCGGTGGTACATTCGCTTGTGTTACTTTGTACATATATGTTTGTTCGTGTGAGCAGTTACAATTGCTGATCAAACCAATTCAATCAGCTCTAAGGATAAAGTGAATTTACATTTGTATGGAAATATCAGCCAGAAAATTTTATCAAAGCAAAATTCGTGATTTGTGCTATAAGTGTGTAGTGACGGAGATAATTGCGAGCAGAAATGGAGCAACTAGCTCAGTTTGTAACTAAATCTTTCGAATTTTCAAACGCCCGTATTCAGGACAAACTAATATCTCCTGTTCAAGGAAGTGCTTTAATGGACCAATATCCACAGAGGACCGACTTTGTTCGCAACGTTATCGAAAAGTGCTATAATGATAATGTCGATGAAGACTCTGTTGACATCGATATAACAAATTTACCAGGTGCAGAACAAGCTCATAATTCATCTACGTCCCAATTAAAGCCCCTACCTCTTTTAAAAATACGGTCTATTGATTCTGTGTGTGATTTAATACGACCCACCAAAAATTGGCTGATATCAGATACATTGCAAAAAAATAAAAATGCGAACCATGTAAAGCCCAAAGGTAAGGTAATTTATTGTTTTTATTTTTATTAATTGGAATGGATACCGGGCTTTTAGCTTTTTTATTATTTTAATAACGTTCTTAACACACACGCGGACTAACACAGGACCAGAAAATCACTTTGTTATATTGAATTTATTATAAGAAATCACTGACCACTCAAAAAATGCAACTGTTGTCAAATGAGACTTGCTTTTTTCCCTTTTTATTGGTTTCTCTTATGTTATATAGAATTTGATATATCTAAAACACATGATAGTTGGATTTCCAGTTGCAAATATGGAAATTTGCTGTAAGGAGATTAAAACCCATTAAGAAGAGAACCGAAAAGCTGTATTCTTGAAACCAAATTCTAATACGGAGAGTTTCGTTGCATAGAATTTTTATACTGACTGTATTTCATTCATTTAACAACAAATGATGATTTATAGTATATATATTTATGTAGGAGATGCAGTTATAACGTTGTGTTAATAGAATATTGGTTAAGAATGAATATTGAGTTGGAGGATAAATTTAAATTTATCAAGCTTATAAGTGCCATATAAACACGCATCACAACTGTGGAATAATCCCTCTTTGAAGTGTGTAGATGCGCGTGTCCACTTCGATGAAATAGGAAATTACGAGATTAGTTTGCTTATTTCTTTTCCGATTCTCAACCCATTTCGTACAATTGCTTTTGTAAGGAATCATATAAATTGTTAATGTGTGTGGTTTTTTTTAATGATAAACCTGTATAATCTGAACATTATGGTTTTTATTAAACTAAGATCTATTGGATTTCTAATAAAATATTTTGTTGCCATATCACACCTTCCCTATTAAAGCTGAGCGGACATAGGAAAAACCTAACACTTGCGTTAACAAATAAATGGCCAGTTCCCTACGTTGTGCTTTTTAGTACAACAGATACAATTTATAAAAAAATAACTTTAAAGGGTTTATAAATTGTTACAGTAGAACAACATAGCTTTTTCTGGTAAATTAACGCAACGCGCGCATTTACGCGCACACAAATGTAGAAACGATAGGATGTGTGAGACAAAAATTTTAAATTGGGACCCGGGGTTGTACTAAATCTGTTGGAAAATGTCAGAAACCCTTCACAGCATTAAGTATGTTTTGATAATTTCTTCGCATCGTAACGCCTTTTGGTGTTCCTGAGCGAGTGAAACTTCTGTGCTTCATTTGTATGGATAAAATGTGTGGCCAAGAAAACTTCAACAATTGTCTTTTCGGGCAGATTTGTGGACAGCTTGCTAATTTCATCTAAACATGAATCATAAGTCTTTGAATATAAGCGCAGCAGTTAAAAAAAACAACGCGATTCAGATCACTACGGGTAAATCGACAATAGAAGCGAGTAAGGCGCTCTCCAATTGCAAATATAAATCATATTATCTGCCAAAAAATGGCGGCAGAAACAAAAATAATCGTATTAGTTGTATTGCATCAAAAAGTATAGAACATAAAGAGTGTGCTCACGTACAAGCAAAAATTTGAATGCGGGTGATGATATGGCAACCCAACTTCATGATGCGGGGGGTAGGCAACAAGAGGGAACACTTGAAATGAGAGCACAATGCACTGAGCACAAATCATAGCAACACAAATGCTGCGTCTGTGCTCACTCGTTCATTCTCGCACAATTGTGTGAGCATATGATCATATTGCACCATTGAAAGAAGAGGAGAGTGATTGTTGGACTTTGTTGTTATCATGCTGGTCGTTGGGCAATTGAAATATTTCATTTTTAGCTTGAGGCATGGTTCAATAATAAGGTTATAGCATCCCCGCAACACCAAAAACCACATGTATTTTGTTGGTAGGATCGTTTATCGCTACTGTCAAAATCAGCTGATATTTTCCGACGAAAGAGGGAGAAACTGAAAACAAACAAAACTGATTGTTCCCAGACGGTGCTGTATTTGAGTGAAAAAAGGGGAAAAGTGCTCAGGTCAGTTGTTTTCAGTCAGGTATTTTCATTTCAACCGATGCGGCAACACAGCACACCGACGATTTTGACAAAAGCGATAAACGATCAGCTGGTGGCTTGCTACAACCTTGTAGTTCAGCCATGGTGATGTCCATTTGCTGGCGACAAATAAATGCAGAAATTCGCACAAAAAATTATTGAGCGACCAAAGCGCCAACCAGTCAATGTACAAACATCGGCGTATCCAGGAACAAATTTAGAGACATAAATACATTTGAAGATTCATATTATAGAGATCAAATAGATAAGAATACTGAGTTCTATATATGTATAGAATATAGAATTTCGATTTTAAGGGGGCGCAAATACCGATCCGTTGTCCTTACCCTAATACGCCCATGTGTACACAGGTGAAGCGGCACTTTCATTTCATGTGTGACTGTTGGGTGAGTGTGCTTCAGTTTGCACAGCCAATGAGCGCAATCTGAAGCGCTCGCTCTCCTACTGGCACCGCTCTTTCTCTTTTGTGGCTTCACCCCGCACATGGTACAATGGGAGAGTACTTTTCATGTATTATGGGATGTCAATGTCAAACGGGAAATATTAGAAGTGCTTATGAATGGGAGTCGTGCGCAAAATTTTAAAAGGTATCTTTTTCTTTGCGAAAAATTAAAAAATGAACGCAAATTACATGTCCGAACAGTAAACAACACAGTTCGACAGTTCGGTTTTCGGAAGCTTTGTTGGTGTCCGGTTGCAAAGTACAACCGGACACAAAAATGTCCGGTCGTACGTAAACTTGCCAAGAAAGTATTTATTAATATGTAGAAATGAGAAATTGTTTTATTTGCTGTTACGGTTTTACTCAAAAATCTATAATTATTATAAATGCAACATCATATACATGTACTAAACAATATTGCAACGCTCTACATTCAGCTGTGCTATACAATAGTTGGTAACACTTTTGAATCAGCTGTGATTTCCTTTTGTTATTTTGATTATTTTCATCGTGCGGATACAAACGTTGTAATTTAAATTGAAAGAGTAAAATGAGCGGATTATCTTAAAACATTCAAAAACGTAACTGCAATTTTAGTGATGAATGGATTTTTAACAGGGACTTAACTATTATAAGTTTTTTAAGAAAATGTAAATGAAAATGCTACAATGTACATAAATAACAATGCAATGCACTTACAATGCAACATATATTTTTTTGTTGATTACACCGTGCGACAAAAATGAAAAAATTTTTTCACACTGGAAAAAATCCATATAGGCGTGAAACTAGAGACCAAACATAGTAATACTGCGTACTCAGCTTTTCATTTCTACATCCTTTTAAAAGGACTTCAAAATTTTGAAGAGGATACAAAATAAAAAAAATACTAAACCTCGTTGGAATATGGCGATATGTATATCAAATGAAAGAGGAAGGACTCAAGAATAAAAAAAAACTGATTTTTTATCTATTTGTAAAAATATGATATGAAAACGGTCCTTTAAAATTTTAAATCCTTTATATCCTTGAAAATTTATAACGAATTTTCTTGAAAAGTATGTATGTTAGAACCCAAAACCTCCTTGATGACGTGTTAAAATTTCATTATTCTCGCTTAATTTATGTTGTATCTATTTATTATTTAAAATACTGATACGCAAATAAATTCGAATTTTTGTATTTCATTAAACTTGCAGGTTCCCCCTTTTTTTAAATAACTTTCGAACCAACAAAGTTAGAGTAATGAAATTTTGACACGTTATCAAGGAGATTTTGGGTTCTTACATACTTACTTTTCAAGAAAATTCGTTATAAATTTTAAAGGATATAAAGGATTAAAATTTTCAAAGGACCTTTTTCATATCCTTTTTTTACAAATAGATAAAAGATCAGTTTTATTTAAATTCTTGAGCCTTTCTTCTTTCATCTGATATACATATCACCATATTCCAACGAGGTTTAGTATTTATTATATTTTTTTTTTATTTTTTATCCCCTTCAAAATTTTGAAGTCCTTTTAAAAGGACAAAGGATGTAGAAATGAAAAACTGAGTACGCAGTATACTATGTTTGGTCTCTAGTTTAACGCCCATATGGATTTTTTCTAGTGTGAAAAATGCTGTCGCACGGTGTTATAATTAATATTTGCGACACTTAATTTTTACGTTGCGTAATAACTGTTGAGAGAATCAAATTTTTTCGTTCTCGATAGGTTTTGGGAGTTTTTTGTTTACGTTGATTCATATCTTTTATTTATGGCTTTTTATTTACGTTATCGATTACTACTATTTTGAGAAAATTTTTTTTACGTTGCTTTATAACTTTTATTTATGATTTTTTTAATTTACGTAACCGATAACTACATTTTTAGAATGAAAAACATAAAAAACATATTTTTGAATGGTAGTTATGAATTAAGGAATTCAATTTGTTTGCCTTTTTAATTCTTTTTTTTCTCATATTTATGGTAATTGTTAACATTTTGCTTACTGCTCTTTTGTGGATTTTTGTTGTTTTATTTGTTAATTAATTTTTTTGTAAATCATATGAATAATATAACACATACAACATACATAGATCGTTTGTGTTTTAATTAAATTGTGGAAAACAATTTTTAATACCGGGCCCCCCACCCTTTTAAAGCATGTTATAAAAGTTTGTCCGGTTTTCAAAAACTATCAGCAGCTCCTGCTTAGTTCGCTCAAATCTTGCAACATAATAAATACTAAATAATCAAATCAGTGGAATTTGTAAAGGATATGTACGAGGGCGGGTCAATAAGTCAGTGACTTTTTGAATTTCCCGCCTCTTAATTGAAATGGCAACACTGCTCCCGTCAACAGTCATCTGTCAGTTGACTCTTGTCAAAAATTGAACAAGCTGCGACATTTAGTTTGTTTTTGACAGCCGTTAATATCAGACTACCGCGTTGACTGAGAAGAAAATGGAAAAAAGTGAATTTCGTGTGCTCATTAAGCATTATTTTTAGTTTCCATGGCAAAAATCGCTACGAATTGCTCCCTCATCCCGCCTATTCACCCGATCTAGCCCCAAGTGACTATTTCTTGTTCCTAAACTTGAAGAAATAGCTCGGCGGAAAGAGATTTGCTTAATGAGCACACGAAATTCACTTTTTTCCATTTTCTTCTCAGTCAACGCGGTAGTCTGATATTAACGGCTGTCAAAAACAAACTAAATGTCAGAGCAGTGTTGCCATTTCAATTAAGAGGCGGGAAATTCAAAAAGTCACGGACTTATTGACCCGCCCTCGTCCTTCCTAGTAGACATTTTCTTTGAATTTATTTTCAAATGTTCAAATTTCACAGCTTCTTCTTTTTTTCCACTTATTTACCATTCACAGTGAAACCAATATAAACATAACTTTTCACGTCGCTGTGGTGAAATTTTACAGCCTCTGCTTATCAGATTTGCGTAAGAACAGTTTCTGGTCAAAAATCTAACAAGCGCTGAATAAAAAATCAATTGTCAGACTTTCGCCAGAATAGGGCTGAATGTATGAGAGTTGCCATGCCATCCTGTCGGGTCGTATTCACACTATGTGGATTACTGAGATTCGGTCAAGGCGAACATTCCATGAAAGATTCAGCACAATCGGTCGTCTAGATTTTTAGTTTTAGTCTCATGTGAACAACAAACCAACCAACAAACAGACATTCATTTTTATATATAAGTATAGATAATATTTGAATAGAACTAACGTAAATACTAATAAGATTATTCCACTTCCAGGTACGGAACTGGTGAATATTAAAAAAACCTTGCCGATGCAAAATATGTCTCCTCAATCTAATTCCGATCCTGTGTTATGTTTAAGTCAGCATGACTTAAAAGGAACAAGCAAGATTAAAAATAATGCTGTTCGGGGGCATGCTGCTCCAAAAGGCACCGAGAATAATTTGAATTCAAATACCAATAATACAGATAAAAACGTTGCTCAGCAAATAAAGATACTGCGCCAAAATAATCCAAACGGAAATGTAGAAATTCTGCTAGCGAGAAAAAGCAGTCGACCTACTTCCTCAAAAAGCGGATCTCGAAGTCGGGAACTCTGTCAGAAGGAGAATTCAAAACAAAATATTTTGGATAACGTAAAATTAGACGATGGTGAGTTCTGAATATATTCCTACCGATTTCCTTATTTACCATAAAAGATAAAAAAATTTGGATTATGTGTTAATTGTGTGTATATGTATATTTAGTAGAAAAATCAAGAGACATAAGAGAGTTTTTAACTTCTGGGACATCTCATGTGAAGCGGGCAACAGGAATTCAGGAATTTTTTATATTCTATGTGTTTTAAACTTTCTAAATAATTCTTGCTACGAGGACACATATGTTCTAAAATGTAATAGACTGGACATAAAATCATTATCTTAATTTAAAATAAGACTCAAAACTCAAAACGATTTTACTTTAGTCCAAAAATAATATAAAGATTTAATATTCAAATGGTCTATCCATACTATGTTTTAATAAATAAGTAGGGAAATAAAAGAAAGTACCCCGAATGTGCATCCATACTTGGCACAGTCAGAATCGGGTATGGTACGAACATAGTTATTTTATATTTTTAATTATACTTTGCGTAGTTTTTGTTTCAACTATGATTTTGTTGGAATGAAACGAATTTCTTTACGTAATTTGAGGGTAGGCAGGATATTTATTAGAACTTCAAAGAATAAGTTCAGCGTTACAAATATTGCTTAAGGTCAATGTGGTAAAAATTTGAACGTTTAAATACGTTAAAAACCAAACCAAAGTGTAGAAATTTTCGTGACAAATTGAGAGAGTTGCACAAAAAACTGATTTAATTCTTTGCCACCAGCTAATGTTATGGATAACCATCGGTTAAACGTTTGTTAACCGACTATGTTGAAATCGGGAAAACGAGTACTTAGTAACGCTTGATTAACCTTCGAAGAATACACCTAAGTCAATTAGACCCTGTTCACCACGACTACTAAACCTTTTGATTGAAAAGAAATTGTGTGTGTGCTTTGAACCTTGTGATTTATAGATATTATTAGTACCTCTGAAGTTTGTGACATACTCACTGTGAAATCGGCTCTTAAAGTGATATTTGTATTTATTTTTAGATATAAATATATAGAGCACCGGCCTCGATAGTCCAGCGGGTAGCACGCTGGTTTTTCATACCGAGGGCCTAGGTTCGATTCCTAGCTTGCGCTGGTAAAACGCTAGTCTACTTTTATCGCTATCCACATGAAGCTGCTAAGAATTACAAGAATCGCACAAGTACGCTCTTGGTAGGCAATAGCAAAACCTCCAAGTTTGAAAGAAAAGCTGCCCACAAAAACCGCCGTTCGAACTCGGCGTTAAACTGTAGGTCACCATCCGTTAAAAAGTGTCTTGTATTACATGTTGAAAAAAACAGTGTTGCATACGAATTTGAAACGGGTGGAATTTGCGGTATCACAACGGGTCATATAGGCCTAAGTGTGTCTCATACAGAGGCAGCCACTACAACCAACTAAAAACCAGGTGTTTGACCACCTCTTGAGCACGTGCTTATGAAAAGGCTAAGCCCGTCACGAATTGTAAGTCAATTGGCGGATGGTTATGAAAAACGTAGTTTAAGTTCACCTTGTATACATAAGCACATACAGTGTGTAAAACCTTATTCGTGTAAAACCAGTTTTATAGGTTACATCTTAAATCCTTTAAGTTGAACGATTTTATTCAGTAAAAAAATTGCTCATGTAATTTTAAATACATAGAAGATATTGCAAAGACCTACAAATTTCTTGATATATTATTTCAATTTGAATACATCGGTAACATTTTGTTTTGGCTCAAGCAAACTCCGGTGGCAGCGTGTGAACTCAGATGATAATTCATGGAATAATACGGCAATATAGAACTTTTGAACAAAACTGTAGTCCATGTAACTTCTAGTCCATGACTTTTTGGTCCGTTACGTGTTGTTTCATTGAAGGCACATTAAACAAGATAGTTGAACTTGCTCAGCTAGTAAAACGGGTTTATACTTTTCCCCTAAAATATCACTATGTCCTCTCAAAGTAGTGGCAGTGGCGTTTACTGCAATCATCTGAACCTCCGAATGTCCTTCAGACTTCCAGATCACTGCAGCGTATTCCAAGCTAAACTCACGGCCATCGGTCAGGCGGCCGCCTGGCTCAAATCAAATACGATCTCCCGCAGGGAAATCACCATTTACACCGACAGCTAGGCGGCGATACAAGCACTACTAAGCGAACACCCCCGTTCTAAAACAGCGCTCCACTGCCGCTCATCTCTAAATGAGATCTCCGAGCAGTACAACGTGCACCTGTGCTGGGTGCCGGGGCACAGGGACATAGAGGGTAACTGTATAGCCGACGAGCTGGCCAGAGCAGGCACGGAGCTGCAATTTATAAACGCTATAGAAGAGGCTAGCATTCCACTCTCTACCTGCAAATTACGCCTCAAGAGCTTTTATCTTCGTAGAGCAAACACTAGATGGCTCGAAGAAGATACATGCCATACAGCAAGACAGATCTGGCCAACAATCGATTTGAGCAGATCCAGGGAATTGATCCTGCTAAACAAACCCTCAATAGGGATTGTAGTAGGAATCATAACTGGACACTGCCTCATCGGCCAACACGCCAGAAGACTAGGCCTGCTGTACAATGATTTCTGCAGAAGCTGTAGGAACGAAGACTGTGAGGAAACTGTTGAGCACTTTCTCTGCGAATGTCCGGCGCTTGCAAGAACACGCCTACGTCTCTTGGGACAGCACTCCTTCAGCTGCTTAGCAGATCTAGAGCAGATGCCCCCAAGCAATCTTAACAAATTCATCAGAGCCACCAGATGGCTCTCACCTTAGGGAAGTGTGTAGGCGGAGTCATCTCCCACCATGTGGTAACACAATGGGCCACCAGGCCTAAGTGATGCCCGTGAGGGGGCCACTTAACCTACCTACCTACCTCTCAAAGTAGGAAAGTGTGTTAAACCACTAAGCAAATAAACACATAGAGGTGTCACGCAGTACACAATTTTTCGGTCATGAAAATCTAGCACAGCAGCTGCTTTGTGAACTGTTTTGTGACTAGTTAAAACTTAGTGAGTTTGTAACTGATTTTAGACTAGTCAAATAGTAACCCATTAAAAATTACTTACATATAACCCCTTTAAATGAATTTTCAAATATATTGCATTCAATTCATAAGTTTTTTATTGCATTTTTTAAAACAAGGAACACTTATTTAAAATAATATAAATAAATATAATATTTACAACTTATAACTAAAACCAAACAAAACAGAAAACATTAAAAGCATTTCATAAAAAATAACAATGTAATTCATTTAGTAACAAAAACAAATTTTTTTCTAATAATATTAATTTATATACGATATAAGCCAAAAAACTTATTACAGAAACGTGTAAACGTGTAAAACAAAAAAAATAATAATAATTCAGTTCACCAATTCATTCAGCCAGGTACTAAGATATACAAATAATTCAAGTATTCGCTACTTATTTTTGCTGTTTAGCTTTATTTATACATGCATTGTGAAAATGCCTTCTTTTCACCATGGCAATAGCTCCTCTCAGCTCTTCCAAAGGATCACCCGCATTTATTGCATCTATTTAAATGAGGAACGAATTGTTGAATTAGTTATGGGAATATTATGCACAGTGAATGTGATTTTGCATATGTGTACGTGCATACATACCAAGTAAAACCTTAACAAATTTGCTGAAGTCCTTCAAGCTTTTTTTCCGTGTGTTCCGAAGATATTCACGGCTACCATAACATCAGCAGCTAGTACGGCTGTTTTCTTCAATTTCCCTCTCAGCTAATTTTTTACCGTTTTATCCTATGAAATATATGAAAAGTATAAGGTCTAAGTATAAGTAGAAGTAGAAAAGCACAAGTGTAAAATATGTAATACATAGTCGTTCTGGTTCGTTTCTGTTATATTGTCATTTAGCTTGCTTATTTCGTCAATTGTCTTTAGTGGGAAAGTGGAAATGACATCTTCAATACTAGCCTCCTGATGGACGATTTGCCTAATTAACAAGTATGTGTTGCCAAAGTCTCCATTATTATCTTATTCTGCGATTCTATTATGAAATCGTATAATGTATAATATAATAATCTATATAATGAAATCGTGCTTAGTCAGTAGCTGTAGCTTAAGAATTCAATCTTTCATAAAAAGGGAATTTTCAAACGCGACATCTTAGGGATGCCAGTAATGGGTATATTCCATGTTAACGTCTGGATGCAACTTACTTTTTAATTCTTGAAGTTGTTCTTCAAAACGCTTAGTATTTTGGCAATTGTGGCAGTTGTTTGTATCTCAAATGTTAAGAAGCTACAATTATTTTCAATACTAAATAATACAAAGTTAGCATTACCTTGCGAAAGTGAAAAATCTTCCGGTGCCGCCGCTATGAAACGCGTAATTTTGCTGCTCTGGTTCATTATCTAATTTTGGTGCAAAAGAGGTATAAACAGTAACTTATCTTCATAGGGGAGACAAACAAACTTATATTATATTTGATTTAATAGTAATTCTTCAATAATTGTAAGTAGTTTTCAAAATCGTAACCAGAAAACTGTATAAGAGTCCGAACTGATTAACGCATTCGCTCAAATGTAGCAGACCGTGAACATTGTACGAAACACTATTTTCTCCAAAAACTATAGGAAAATTTTGCACACAAAGTTGTAAAATGGAGTGTGCTGTTGGAATATTTTTCTATGTTTTGTTAGAGATGCCAATAATCTGCAAGCTGGAATGAAATTGGCGGAGCTCGGTCGCTTTCCAATGAAAAACTTGAACCATAGGTCTCGGTTATCGTACAAATTTTATTGGAATATGAATTGCAAGCGATTGTAAGTGGCCGCATATGTAATTCTTCTGGTTTTTATTAATTTTGAAATTAATTTTGTCATTGAAAAGA
The DNA here is from genome assembly GCA_963971225.1 of Melieria omissa. Lineage (NCBI taxonomy): Eukaryota > Metazoa > Arthropoda > Insecta > Diptera > Ulidiidae > Melieria > Melieria omissa. The sequence continues at coordinate 118,638,866 of OZ020267.1, forward strand.
CTTAACAATTTGATTTATAAAAAAGTGAAAGAAACAATGTAATGTAAACAAATTTTTATATGTTTTTATTGTATACTAATAGTAATTTTTTGGTGGCAAAGCAATAATCGCTTAAGTCCTAAGCGATAATCGTTTTTGACCACAGATACTTAATAATACTTCTTTTTCGATGGACTTCAACGGATAAAATCAATAAAGCTTTGATAAAATACTTAATCTTAACCAAAATGTACTTTATATAATAGTGGAATGACATATTGCTGATATTTTGCTCAAATAGGGCAAAAACTGGAAAGATCTTTGCAACAATATAGTAGCTTATATAATACAAGTTCTCGCCTAATTCAGCCCAATTTATAACTATTTGCCTACGGATATACTCTAAAAATCCCATTTTGAAGATATTTTTATACAAAAATAAAGAAACATATACTGCAATTTTTTTTAAAAGGTTTTTTGGTAGTCGGGTTTTAAAATACTTGAAGTTTAAAGTTCCATAACAAAAATTATGTGTTATTAAAAGTTTTTATTAATATCAAATATCGTTCGAATATTACTTTTAGCACTTAAAGCAAACAAACAAGAGAAACCAATCAACAGGAAAAAAAAAAACGAAACACGACGAACAATATTTTTTAGTTATATTCTCTTAAAAATGGCACGTTTTTGAGCATATCTTAAAATTAAATTTAAAAATTCATTTGTATGATAAATAATCCAGCGGGATTTGACCCTAATTTGCACTGCTTGAATAAAAATGCCAAGCCCAAGAGAAATCGAATGATTTTATACACTTTTATCAGCATATTCCAATGATTGTGAATTACACGTTTCATATCAGTTTAATTTTTTCTGACTTGTCGACGTCCCAACAACCACTTTGTTATCTTTATCAAATTTTAAAAGATTCTTTCAAGAATATGCAAAGTTATTGAGTTATTTTGTATTTAAATACAGTAATACTACCCTTGTCAGCGGCCGTGGCTCAGTTGGTTAGTGCGCGGTCCAACGAGTCGCATGCAGAGCGACGCAAGATCGAATACTGCATGTAGTAACACCTAAAAAAAATAACGGGAAACTCGTTTTCTCTTTCGGTGGCTGCCCTCTCAGCTGGAAATGGCAAACCTGTGAGAGTAAAAATTGCCTATGAAAAAGCTCCCAACCTGCCGTTCGGAACCGGCATAAAACTGTAGGTCCCTTCCACCCGCGTACAAAATTCCCACGCACAACACGGGTGGTTGCGGGAAGCTAGGCCTTAGTCTCGCGTAAGCGGGCTGTCGTGCCAATCAATTATTATTAATTATTAATACTACCCTATTATTTCATGATGTTCATTTTTGGGTATCGCATCCGTTGCGCTGTTTTCAAAGTCAAACACTTTATCAAAAGCTTATATCATATAATTACAATCCTGTGAAGTATTGTACGAAGAGCATTTGGCAACGCGGTTAAGGGGGTCGTCTACGTACAAAGTTTTACAAAATGTTTTTTTTTTACATAATTTTCATTTGGAAGGCGTGAGGAATGTTATATCCAAAGGATTTGGGTAAACTCTTTACGGTTATTGAGCTGTAGAGCATTGAGCACGCTCGCTCATGGTGTTTCCGCACGCTCCCTGTGAACTTTAAACGCTTTTTCCCAAAAGACGTATTTTTCTAACTTGCTTGCACGATTTTAAGAAAAGTTTCACACGCATCGATTCGATTTCTTTTTTTACTTGCTCAGAAAACATGTCGCTATGAGTAGACACGAGCTTTTGACAAAATATTGTTTTTGTTTAATATAACAGGTAATAAACATTTGAAAAAAAGGGGAAAAATAACTTTTTTTTCAAAAATGTCCACCATTTCGAGAGATTTGTGAATTTTACAAAAAGCTTGTGTCGAAGTATAGCTGATGTAATATCAATTATAGATTAGTTTCATTTTTTGTTGTAGGTTACGTGGTTGGCCCAAAATCTTACAGGGAAATTGATATACAAATTCTGATGAGGGCAGGTTCAAGGTCATCCCGCACACGAATATGTGGAAATATAATTTCTATGATCTTGCCACTTGAAAGATTACGATTAAATAAACAAAAAACAAAAAAAGTGAGTGAATATCTTTCTTCGTTCTTTCGTAATAAATTAAAAAAAAGGCTCGAAAATCGGGCCGCTACGTAGACGACCCCCTTAAAAAGGTGTAATTGTCACCTTGAAACACAAGTGATAGAGTTGCTCACAAACCAGGGATATTTGGTTAGAAATAAAAACTAAACCAACCTTGTCGTACATTCTTTGTTATTATATTGTTGTTATTGTTAAAAGCGGCAACGTTGGTTTAAATTTCGTCCTTCGGCAATGTTCAGTTCGGTAACATGTTTGTATATTATTTTCTAATAGCCTTACTTAGAATTACGGTTGCCACTCAATTAAAATGTTTTGTACAAAAATTTTTCCAAAAAAGGCCCAAAGTGGAAGCGAAAGGACCATTTTATGTTTTCGGCAAATTGTTTTGAACATCAACGCAAAACATAACTTTTATATCGTATTTTTGATTTTGCTTGTACACTTATATTTCAGAAAATAGTAGTATAATCGGCCTGTGGGTAGTACGGTAGTACAAATGACGAAATAGTAATAAAATACTACTATAGTAGTACGTTCGACAGCACTGATCACAGCTCACAGTTGATGTGCGACTGGCCACATCAACATAAAGCAAATTATGAAAGCTAACTCCGAATTGAGAAGTGTGCCGAAGTCATCGCGAATATCTTCGAATAGCCGAAGTGCGTATGGGACCTGCTGCGCTGGTACACAAAATTGTGCGAGTTGACACCTCTATGTGTCACCGTTATCAAAACGTCTTAACTTCTTTCTTGTTTAACCTCAAGCTCTCAAAAAAATAACATTACCCTATTTTATTTGATTTACTTTGCTGTTTTTGTTAAAAGATCTTAATTTCTATACTGAAAGGAGATCGTACGAATACGTATTTTGCATAGTATTGTTCGATATTACCACAGTCGAGACTCAAGTGCACGACTCATAGACTTCCGTTTAACGCACTAGACGGTCTGGTATAGCTGAAGCCACAAACATAAAGCTAAAACTATGGGTAGAATTTAGAAATTGAACCTCCGTTAAGACGAGATTTTTTTTAATTCGGGGTCTAAAAGAGCAAACATGAGTTGGATGAAGAAGTTTGATTTAGTGGTCCTATAGGTTTCCAACTTGGTGAAAATACTCCAAATCAAAAAGTATTCGACACGTATTTTTTATTTTTTCGAAAATCAATATCTAACGGGGTTGAGAATGTGTTAAGGTTCGTATACGGCAGGCTACGAAAAAAACATGAACCGATAGGCTACTTAAAGAGTTTTGTTTGTGAAAACCAAAACTTAAAGGGGTACACAAAGGGATAAAAGTTTGTATGGGGAAACATGATTTAATGGGTTTTTGACTTAAAACTCAATAAAACCACTTTAAATCAGAAATAATTTGAACATGACTTCAAATTTGATGAAAGTCCTTTTAATGAGAAATAATTCGACACGTGTTTTGAATTTTTTCGAAAATCGAAATCTGACGGAGTCAAAGAAAGTTTCCAAGTTTGTTCGCAGAAACACGATTTAACGGGATTTTTTGACTTCAAATATCGTGAAATCATTACATATGAGATAATTAGACAAGTATTTTTCATTTAAATCAATATCGCTTTAAGAAAATTAATTTATTGGGCCCATTGACTTCAGACTTATGGGAACTACTCGAAACCAAAAATAATTCAAATGTTACGAAAATTAGTTCTTTATGCTTACTTCGTCTCTCTGGATTCTGCTTGAAAAATAATACACACTTCAATTACTCAGCGCAAAACGCAGTCAAAAACCAAAAGTTACAAATTTACACTTTAATTGTCTTACACTTGCTACTACTATTGTGTGTTTTACCTTTGCTTGATCAAATAAGACTCTCCTTCTGCGCTGCACCCGGCTGCCTATTATACTTGTCTTCTTATCGCGCCGATTGTTCTCGCACATTCCAGTTAGACTATCTCTCGATCGTTCTCGCACATTCCAATTGGCCTATCTCTCGATCGTTCTCGCACATCCCATTACCATCGCAATCCATCCTTGCCATATCGAAATTATAACAAGCCGGCCGTACCCTAAGGTGCGTGCCTAAAAGTATGCCCGTAAAACCATTCATGCATAGCACAGCGACAGAGTGCCTCAGCGTTACAGTATGATTTTCAATGTTCGAAAATCAGCATCAGACGAGATTAAAGTTTGTTAAAAGTTCATATGAATTCACATAACTAACCATTGGTAGCTAGTTAAATGAGTTTAAATATTTACTTAAGTATAAATTGCCAAGTAAACCTATATAAGTATCCTTCCTAAACCAGCGCAATGCTTCGCCCATAGGGGTTATCCCCTGCGTGTTTGCTTAAATAAAAAAAGAAAAGTAATTTATATTCACGTTTTGTTTCCAGAAATATGGGAATCTCTGTGCAGTCCAGTGGTTGCAAATGAAATTAGTGATAATAGTAGTTCTTCTTATACCATATTAAAGTGCCGAACGCCAATACCACAACAAAAGCCATTATCAGATCTTCCAGCTGAGGATATTTGCCTGCCTTCAGATAAACAAGCCGAAACAGATTTGTGTGGACATTCTTCTACAGTTTTGAATAACAAGCAACGTCGTTCCCGGACAAATTTTACTTTGGAACAACTAAATGACCTTGAAAGACTTTTTGAAGAAACTCATTACCCGGACGCTTTTATGCGTGAGGAACTCAGCCAACGTTTAGGCCTCAGTGAAGCACGAGTACAGGTAAACTATATACATTAAACTATAAACTATTACGATCTGTGGTTTTTGTAGTAAATTTGGTCAAATTTATCAAATTTTACATCAGATCGAGGACGACCTCGTTGTAAATACTTAGTATTTGCAAAAACAGCAGATCTTGTTTTTCTTACAGATGAAAATTTTTGGTACAGATAAAAATTCCGCGGCACTTTTAATTTGAAGAATTTTCATTAATACGTGCAAGTAAACAATGCCGGGAATAAGCAAAAAATCCGAAAAAGCATAAATTCGAACGCAGTTCAGAATGAAATTTTGTATTTAAGTGTTATTAGAACAAGTTTTGCAAGAATTGACGAAAATTAACAGCCCTATTCTGCCAAACGTAACAAAACTCACCATGCTGATAATTGAATGGATTCTATCAATTGTTAAATTTTCGTACTCTCGCCATTTTTTAAACGCTCTTTATCTAACACTATGCGGCTTTTATTTATTTAAATCTTCCATGCATAAACTTGTTACAAAGTATATGCGTAAACATCAACTGATATTATTTAAAAATGCCATGCAACTTGGTTTATATTTTATGAGATGTTGTAACATTGCAATAGCCGCCGTAGCTCAGCTGGCTAGTGCGTAGCAGAGAACTGCAATTATTCTCTTTTTTACTGAAATTTATTTATTATTTATTCGTCTACCGGGCTTAGCCCTCACAGACTACAAATAACTTACAACTTAAGTCTAATAACTACTTAAATCTAATGTAACAATTCGCACAGTTTTTTCTTAAAAAGCTCTCGACTTAAGTCAAAATCGACATTATTGCAAATAGTGTTACACAATGGTGTAAATTTGTGAATCGGTTCATTCTCGCCATATTTTGTTCTATGGGCCGTATTATAAAAAATATATCTTTCTCTTAAGCACCGACCCGGCACATAAAAAGGTAAAGGCGTCAGTAGCTCTGGCGGGTCTATCTTGCTATCGTATATATCCTTGATGAACAGGATCCCATACATTCTTCTCCAACTCATGAGGTCCTGCAGATTTAGAATTCTACATCTGAGTTCATAAGGCGGCATGGATGGGTACAGCCGTCGAATGGCGAACTTAGTGAAACGCCTTTGGACCCTTTCCAGTCTTTTAGAGCCAGCTTCAAAATTTGGGTCCCATATAATGCACGTATATTCTAACACTGGCCTAACCAAACACGTAAACAGACTTTTCAAAGTGAGCGGGTCAAGGAAGTCTTTGGAATTGCGTTTTTAAAAACCAAGTTATATTGGCGAAAGAGCTCATAGTTCCACAAAATGCTTATGATGAGCTGTGTTTTAATCTTGATAGCGTTTTGAGACATAAACAAATAAGACATACATATGGCATTAAACAATACCGCTCGATTCATTCTCTCGAAAAAGAAGTATGATCACATTACTTTTTATATGAGGAAAATACTCGGCCATAACTTTAACACATACACGTAATTACAAAAACACCCTCTTATTTATGTAGGGTTTAGTTGGCCTTCTGGCCGTTTATTTAAGTAATAATATTAACAGTAAGTATCTTTGAATTTTGCCGTGCGGCTCGCAGTCCCACGTTTTGATTTCCACCGAAGACTGCCCGTTTTATCCGTCTTTTCCGTTTCAAAAGTCCCGTTATTACTCAACGTCTCGTCAAATGTTCGTTCAGTCAGGATTGCTTCTGTTCGTAGTTTGTGCTTCGTCCGTCTTGAGTACTTCCCTACATTTAAGATTAAGATTAAGATTGGGTAGCGGGAGTCGAGCACTACCTGCCCGAGACACTGCGTCCAGTGTTGAACTATTGTGTCACGTCCCTTTATCTTACTGGAGGAGTTCGTATCCTCCAATATTATCCAGGAATTCTTTTATTTTCCTTAGATCAAATTCAGACAGATCCTTTGTCTGTATCAGTTCCCTCCCCAATACCCGCTTTCTTGCGTGTATGAGGGCGGGACATTCCGTTATGATGTGTACAGAAGTCTCCTCGTCTTCCATACAAAATCTGCATAGTTCGTTGTCCGTGATTCCCAGTCGCGCTCTATGCATATTTAGCAGACAGTGTCCGCTTAGGATCCCCGTCATGAATCTAAGCTCTGCTCGGCTTAGCTCCAAGAGGTAATTAGATTTCTTTGCAGAGTAAACTGGAAAGAAGAGCTTGGAACAGCGTTGTCCCACTGTGTTCGACCATTTGTGATTAGCTCGATTTAGAAATTCCTGTTTTACACAATGTCTGTAATGAGTCTTGCTAACACTTATGATTGGTTCAGGTCCGTAGGGTCGTCTTGCCGCCCCCTCCTTTGCCAATCTGTCCGCCTCCTCATTACCATCGTGTCCACAGTGCGCAGGTACCCAGTGTATTATCACTTGGTTGTCCTTAGAAAGATCTTGGAGGACAGCGACTGTCTCCCAGACCAGTTTAGAGTCAAATGTCGTCGAGTTCAGAGCTTTGATTGCAGCCTGACTGTCAGACATTATGAATATCCTCTTCCTTTTAAAGTTAAGTGTTAGTATTGTCCTGGCACATTCATTAATGGCATAGACCTCAGCCTGGAAGACTGTGGCCTTGTCCCCAAGACTGACTGAAAGTTGGGAGCCAGAGCTATAAATTCCCGCTCCTGTTCCTTCTTCCGTCTTGGACCCATCAGTGTACCATACAATATCATCACACATCGGACTGATTCTATTATCAGCCCAGTCCTTCCTGTGCGGTATGTACGTTTTGTACCTTCTTCTGAAGAGGTGCTTCTGAGGCATCAGATCAAGGGGCATCCAAAAGCCTCCATCTCGCCTCCTGTCCCTCAGCAGTGATAAGTGACCGATTGCCTGTGTATTCTTCGGTATAGATCCACTATGCATCAGTCTGTGAGTGCTGGCTATTGCAGCCATTTGCACTTTGAGTTCCAGCGGCATCGCCCCCAGTATAACATTAAGGGCTGCCGTCGGAGTCGTCCTGAGACATCCTGTTATGCAGGTATTTGCTAGTCGTTGTAGTTTCTCTAGCTTAGTCGCAGTTGTTACTTCTGTCTTCCTCCACCAAACTATCGCCCCGTAGGTTATCGTTGGCAGAACTACCAGGGAGTATAGTTTTTGAAGCCACTTCGGTCTCAATCCCCAGTTTTTACCACAGATTCTTTTGCAACTCCAGAGGGCATTGCCTGCTCTCTTGATAGTGCGATCAACGTGGGGTTTCCAGTTCAATTTACTGTCTAGAATTACCCCTAGGTACTTGACCTCATTCGAGATGTTCAGCACCTTACCAAAGATCTCCATCTGTCCAAGGTCAAATTTCCTTTTAAAGGTAAAAGGCACAATAATTGTTTTGTCCGGGTTCACAGACAGTTTCTGTCTTACACACCAGCGCTCCACAATTTTCATCGCGTTCTGTAGCAAGTCCGAGACTGTATGTCCGTCTTTGCCCCTGACCGCAATGACTAGGTCGTCTGCATAAGCGATGACTTCATATCCCTGCTCCGTAAGTGAGCGGATTAGTCCATCAACGACCACAGACCACAGCAGTGGGGATAGTACCCCTCCCTGGGGACATCCCCTCCCTGTTCTTGCAGATAGCTCTACCGCCCCTAAGTTGGACTGAATCATCCTACTTTCAAGCATGGATGATATCCATCTTATAAGAGTGGTAGGCACCTGAAATTCTTCTAGCGCCCTTTCAATCGCTTCGAAGGTCGTGTAGTTGAAGGCCCCTTCTATGTCTAGGAAACCTGCCAGACAGATTTCCTTTTCCTCCAGGGACTTCTCTATCTTGCCTACCAGCGCCGATAGGGCCGTTTCAGTGGATCTACCTTTCTGGTAGGCATGTTGGTTCGCGCTTAGGGGGCATCGAGGAAGAATGTCTTCTCTCAGGAAGCGGTCAACGGCCTTTTCCAAGCCCTTTAGTCCCTACATTTATTTAAACATCTAAAATCCGGCCTAAGTGTTAAACCCTAAACCTCATAATTCTGAAAACTTTGCACTTAAACTTTGGGATTCACTACCACCTGAAATCGAATCTGTAAAGCAAACTATATGTTTTATAACTTCAAACTGTCTTCCGTTTATTTATTATTTATTTATTTTTCCCTTACAATTTACAATTTTTAAATCAAAAAGGCAAGGTGAACTTTTTCAAATATACCATTATGTTCCTAATGGCCGCAGCTTCGCGAATATTAAACGCCTTTAAAATTTTTGACTACTACTATACTACTATACAAGTTTGAATTAACTGTTATTTTGTGCCTTTTATCATTTTAGACAAAAATAACTATGTATTACTTTTGACTTTTATGTTATCGGTCATAAATAACAGCTAAAAAGTCACAAAGACTTTTTTCGGTTAAATATCCATATCATTTGAATTTCTTCGAAGACTGTTTGACGTTTTTTGTTTAGAGGAATCTCTGCAATGCGGTCGTTGTACTAAAGACTAAAACAAGTTTTATAGCTGTGCCCGCTGATGAGATGAAAAAATGCTATCAATAGTTTTTTAGTCGGTAGCAAACCGCCTTGAAAAAATTCTAAGTGTCTTATATATTGACTGAAAAATAATTCACAAAAATAAGTATTGATTTTTGATCAATAAAATAAAAGCAAAATAAATACCAATAATCTTATCAACTTATCACTTACTATTTAACGCAATTTCACCTTTTACACAGAACTTTTCCACTGTATATGGAATTAAATGGTGATAGCTGATGATATTAAATATTTCTGTGGGTGATAATGCTCGAAGCAACTTGGTCACATTTGTCATCCCTTATTTAAAATTCACCCCAATGCATATCTAGTGTAAGTTTTGTATTAAGAAAAGTAAATTATAGCCTGTCGAGATTTTGTAATAGTAATTAATCTTATATAATTGATATTTACACCACTGGGTAATGTCATTTCACAATTACAATAGTAAACTCGCAGAAAATAAATAAATTAACATTAAAGAAAAAGTTTTAAAGTGTATAAATGTACATTAGGCATGATTTAGTGCATATTTTTCGATTATCATATTCCAAACTTTTATGAAGTTTGACGAAAAAGCACATGAACCAAAACTTGGGGGCTTGAGTAAGGGTAAATGGCACCGCTTCGAAGTCAAATTTTCATATTTTCTAAACATACTTATCCCCTATCTTCAATCCTTAATGGGGCTATCATACAAAAAAATCGTTTTAATAAAATGGGCTCCTACTGCCCCAGGTTTCCTTAATGGGACATGTTAGACTGTTCATCATTTATTTTTCCTTTCAAATGTTTCTTCTAAATAAACTTTCCTATCAAGGTTGACTTTTTTCTAATAAATGAGGTCTTCACCTATAAATACAATAGTTAGGTAGGTAATTGAGGAGACACTGCATCTCGGAAACTGCTGAACTATGTGAACGAACATTGGACAACACTAATCAATGCTACTATCTGCCGGAGGCTCGAACCCAGGGTCGTGGCCAGCTGAGTCCTGACGCACGTTGAGATGTATGCTGTCGAAGTTGCCAAAAAGTGAATTAATAAAAATGTTTAAAAACACTTCTGTTACCTTGGGTTACTTTTTGGTGAAAAATTAACTTTAAAGTGCCGTAACTTTCTTATTTCTGGCGAAGAATTGCTTTCCTTTGGACTCAGTGACTACTTTTATACCATTTGAATATATGCTAAATTTCATCTTATTTGCAACATTGGTTTACGTGCAAATGAGCAACTATACAAATTTGACCTTAGGGTCATTTTATGACCCGTAGTACTGAACGCAAGAAGTTGGTCGATGCGATGTGAATTATTATATTATTAGATTTGGTTTCAAAGTGCCGTGGATAAATGTTTCTGGCAATTTTGTTTTGTTTTGTGTTGATAAGAGGGCGTGGCGCTAGCTACACAACGCTTTTTACTATGGAGTAAAATTATGAGTCATACAGCACTGCAATTTCGTGCAGTGTCCCCATGTAGACATATTGTTCCACTGGAAATATTTCATGGGCGGTAAGTAATGGGCGTGGCACTCTTTTAACGATACTCTTTTAACGAACGATGCATATAACTTCGGAACTATAAGTCGCACATCAATGACACTAAGATCGAACTTACTATTGGGTCATGTTTTTCGACAGGGGAAAAGCGAGGAAAGAGAAAACGGCATTTAATAAAGGGCGTGGTTCGCCCATACATCAGTATAAGAGCTTTTAAGTTTCAAAGGATCGAAACCCAATGGGACGACAACTTTGTTTCTGGTATGAAATCTTGATTGAAGTTTTCAATATAAGTAAATAGTACATACTTATTTATACGATTTTTAGCCAGTAATAAATTTTCTAAAAATTTCCAAAAGGAATGTGAACAAGCTAGATCACGTTTATGGAACATAACACTTCGTTCAATAATGTGTGTGACTGACACATAGATGGCGGCACTTATACTAAATCAATATTTTTTTTCGAAATTGTGAACCTTTTTAGGCTTACTGTCAAAATTATATGTCAATCCGACCATTAGTTTACAAGTTACAGTGCTTTAAGTGACACTACTTTTGAGTTTTCAAAGAAAATGAATTCAAAGCAATTCCGTGTGCTGATTTATCATTGTTTTTTAATGAAAAAAAATACTGTTCAATGCCAGGAATGGCTTGAAAAACATTATTCGGACTCTGCTCCATCAAAAAGAACCATTTGTTATTTTCATGCCGAATTCAAACGTGGTCGTACAGACACCGATGACATTCCATCTACTGGACGGCCAAATGACGCTGTTATTCCGGAAAACGTTAAAAAAACACTGAAAATCATTATGTCCGACCGTAAAGTGAAAGTGGGAGAGATTGCTGACATTCTAAAGATATCAGCAGGCAGTGTACACACCATAATACACGAACATTTGGTTATGAAAAAGGTGTTTTCGAAATGGGTGCCGCGTTTGCTCACACCGGAGCAAAAACAACAACGAATCGATGATTCAAAGAGCTGTTTGGAGATGTTTACGCGCAACAAGTCGGAGTTTTTGCGTCGGTACATCACAATGGATGAAACATGGATCCACCATTTCACTCCAGAGTCAAATCGGCAGTCTGCTGAGTGGCATGCAACTCGTGAAAGCCGCCCAAAGCGTCCAAAGGCACAAACATCGGCTGGCAAGGTTATGGCGTCAGTATTTTGGGATGTGCACGGAATAATATTCATCGACTATCTTGAGAAAGAGAAAACAATCAATAGCGACTATTATATAGCGTTGTTGGAACGTTTGAAAGAAGAAATCGCGATTAAGCGGCCCCATATGAAGAAGAAAAAAGTGTTGTTTCACCAAGACAATGCACCGTGTCACAAGTCGATGAAAACGATGGCAAAAATGCATGAATTGGGCTTCGAATTGCTGGCCCCCAGCGACTACTGGCTCTTCGCAGACCTCAAAAAGATGCTCCGTGGTAAGAGATTTGGCTCAAATGATGAAGTAATCGCCGAAACTAACGCCTATTTTGAAGGCAAAGAAAAATCGTTCTACAAAGGCGGTATCGAAAGATTGGAAAAGCGTTGGAATGATTGTATCTCCCTAAAAGGGGACTATGTTGATGAATACAAATTTTGGCAAAAAAATGTGTTTTAATTAGTTAGTCACACACATTATTGAACGAAGTGTTATTCATGTTAGTGACAAATTGCTCGTTGCTGTAGTTCGCAACTCTTTTATCCCTTGCTACTTACTGGGCTTCTATTTTGCGAAAAGAAAGGAAACCAATAATATAACCGTGTGAGTTATCCTCAGCAGTACAGTCACTAAAGAAGGAGATACTCAGTGAAAGGAAACGATGGGGCGCAATCTGGGTCAGCCATTTTCTTCTTCGGGAAATTAATTAATATATATTATAATTTGTATTGGTTTATTGGTGTCAATATCTAGTCTAACTATAATATTTTGGCATACTTTTATAAATTAAATCTCTAAACTGAGTAATTTTTTGTAGGCCACGGGAACAGGCTTTTTTGCGAAATCATTTATTTTTGGGCGATTAATGGTTATTATAATTTATTATAAATAATATAATTGTCCAACAATTAGTTACGATATAGTTTTAACTTCCGAAGAAATCGCAAGAATTAAAGTGCCTGAGAAAAAAATCAAGAACCCGGACATGGTTTCCATGTTTAACATATTTAACTACAGTAAGGCCAAATAGTCGCTTTTCAATAATAAAAGTAATAAAAGTAAGTAAAGTAACTAATTGTTCAGATCACATTGTCTTTTGAACAAAACTTTTTTGAACAAAATACAAAGAAAACACGGGGTCATTTACTGACCCGAAAGGTCACATGTGCGAGTTTTTCCTAGGGTAACAGAGGGGTTACAAATCTTTTATTACCGAACTTGCAATAAACTAAAGGAAGGAATAGGAAGAGAAGAAAAGCCATAAATTAAAATGCGTGAATTGATGAGAAATATAGTTAATAATAATAATAATAATTGATTGGCACGACAGCCCGCTTACGCGAGACTAAGGCCTAGCTTCCCGCAACCACCCGTGTTGTGCGTGTGAATTTTGTACGCGGGTGGAAGGGACCTACAGTTTTATGCCGGTTCCGAACGGCAGGTTGGGAGCTTTTTCATAGGCAATTTTTACTCTCAGAGGTTTGCCATTTCCAGCTGAAATAGAAATATAGTTAGAACTTATAAATTGTCATTGAGCATAGTATCATAATAAAGTTGTCTAATAAAGCAAAGTACTCCTTATGTACCTGTACTTTAATTGACAAACTTTGTCAAAAAAAATCATCAGCAGAGTGTTCAAATTGTGTATGATGGAGACATACATAGTTGTATTGTATTTGGAATTCATATATGAATTATTTTTCCTTTTATTTTTACTCCAGTTATGTTTGAACGAAAATGCGGCTTTGGTTCAATATTTTTTTGAACTGAACCGCAAAATTTACGTAATTTCCACAATTTGTTTTTGCTCAGTGTTTACTACTACACTACTTTTTAGTAGTATGCTATGGTTATTGAGAACCGGCCTCGATAGTCCAGCGGGTAGCGCGCTGGTTTCTCATACCGAGGCCCTAGGTTTGATTCCTAGCTTGGGCAGGTGACCATGAAGCAGATGAGAATTACAAGAATCACACAAGTGCGCTCTTGGCAGGCAATAGTTAAACCTCCAAGTTTGAAAGAAAAGCTGCCAATCGCCGTTCGGATTCGGCGTTAAATTATATGTCCCCTCCTCCACCCTTTCCCCATAAATGTAATATATGTAAGTTTAATCAGACAGCAAAAAGCAATGACAAATATTTATTTAATAGCAAATAGTCTTTGAAAAATACATATATTTATGTAAATGAATGAATTATTTTTTTATATTGTTTTCGTACTTATGTTTATATGCTCTATTGTTTGGTCCGCGTCTTCGCTATTTTTTGTTTTGCTTCCGACCGGTCAGGCACTTTCTGCTGTTTGTAGGTCCTTAATCATTGACTTCGCTTATATCGCATAACAGTTGATTTCGATGTGCCTGCTGCAGCTGTAACATCTCGAGTCGACCTCGTAGATTATTCCGATATGTGCTAACAATCCTTTTCAGCACTTCTGGGTGACTTGGACCTTTTTTTCTGCCTGATCCTTCGGTTCTGTAGATGGAATTTCCCGCGTTGTAGTTGTTTATAACATTATAAACCGTCGCTACGCTCGCCTTTCTTTAGCGGCCTTTAGACAGTCGCACATGTTTGCAATCATGTGCGATGGGGGAAATGTGCGATGAGCGTTTACACGGTCAAACATGTGCGCACACTTCAGTTGTCTCGCTGCTGCCAACGAAGCAACATGGTATGCGCTTTCGCATCAATTTCTTTAAGGGGAGGTTCTCCTCTTTTCGGCCGAAAATAAAGCGAAATTCTTTCATTTACTGTCGGATAATGAAACGACTCACGAATAGACGGTTTTGATGATTTATTAAGCCATCTTTCTAAAATACAAGAAAAAAATTTTTTTTTACAAAATCCAATATGGCGGCCCAAAAATGGCGGGTCTTGTCAACCTCTGCAAGCGAGACATTGTTCGGAAACGTCAAGACTGTAGCCACTTGTAGTGAACTGAAATCAAAAATTTTTTTTTTATAGTAAAGAATATTAAATTCCCTATGACTTATACCTATTTTTGAATAATTTTTATAAAAAATCATCTAATTTATGCATAATCATAGAAAAAGTTCAATTTTTACCATCTTTTTTTCGACTTTTCTTTTGTTAAAAGACTATTATTACACAGTTGTTTATATTTGTTTTAGGTATAAGTCATATAAAAAATCATACCCTTTAAGAAATGCTATAGATGAAGTAACTCGGATAAGTAGATCATGAGTTACGCTTGACGTTAGGATGAAAAAAATGGTTTTGAGATAAACGCGTAAAGATCTTTGGCCGCGCAGTAAAATAGCACCAGAGCGTTCCTCCGCGCGCGAAAGTTCGACGCATCAGAGACGCTCCTATGCGATAAATATGCTGCGGATCGAAAAATCCTTTTGCACACATATTCTCGACATTCATACCTTTCATTTCATCAAAAAAAAAAAATTGATTTTTTGAAAAAAAAGAGGAGAACCTCCCCTTAAATTTGCATAAAAGCACCTCTATGCTGCGTTTCTTTTAATTTTTATTTTTATATTCTTCACCTTTTACTTTTCACAGTTCGGGATTGTGTTTATACACCTCAAAGAACTCCTTCCATAATATTTCATTTTTTTGCGACGCCATCCTCACTGCTCGCTGTCCACCGATCGAATGAAAAAATGCACTATGTGTGTCACACAGCCGTTTACACGGTCGCACATGTGCGTCGCGCCGACAGAGAAATCAAAAAATTTTGAAAACCGTCGCACATGTCCGACGACACGAATTTCTTGCGTTTACACGGTCATTCTTCTCGTCGCGCCGCACATGATTGCGGACATGTGCGACCGTCTAAAGGCCGCTTTTCCCTTGCAATGCTTAGTCTAGACTTCGTCTTAAGTTAAGTCATTTTTGTTATTATTATACTAGTTCCAAGTAAAACTGAATATGTCTTCGATACGTGTACTTTTCAGTTTTCAAGAAATATTAAATAAATTTAGAAAGTTTTTTTTTGATACATAAAAAAAAGAAAGGTGATACATTTTAGATCTCTTCTGTGCTACATTTTTTCACAAGGCTGCGGTCACACTAGGTCTGTTTGGCAGAGAATAATATGTACGAATTTGTACGAATTTGTACAAATTTTTACTGGATCCTGTTTGTTGACGCCAAATCTCCAGTAACGAGAGAGAAACTGAGAGCGTAACGTGGCAGTTCATTTCGTGAGAACTTGCAAGTTTTTACTGGAGAAATTTGTCCAGTAACTTTTTGCCAGTAAGAAAAAAGAACAAGAAAAACATATGACTTGCTGCCATATGAAACATAAATTTTGAAAACATTTGGAGGCAAATGGAAACAGCAAAGAAATTGTGCGTTCGCAAGTCTGCTGACCCACAACCGTCTTGCTCAGCTTTACCCGCTGAAGCTGAAAGGGAAGAATTGCCGATTGAGCGCAACGAACTATTTGCATTTTGCATTAAATGTCTGATTTAACTTAATTTTCCCTACCACTTCAAACCTCAAATAAAACTTTTAGATCAGCTGTTTCGTTCTTTAACCCTCCTGTTTACACCCTTTTTACTGTGTATTGTGAGTGGGCCAAGTCCCAGTGGTGTAATCAAGAGTTAAAACTCGCAAATTCTTACAAATTGCTGTTTGTTTACTTTTTTGGATACTTTGATTTTAGGGAGCGTACGCTGGCTTACTCTCCTAATATTTTTTACTGGATAATTTTTACTGGAAATCTGGCCAAACAGACCTACTGTATGATTGTTTACAGCATTTCTTATGTCCTCCATAGCCATTTTAAAAAGGTGGTAAGCCTACTTGTAGCCCTTCTGCCCACCCTCTCACATCACATCACATCATTGAGAAATTTATAACGATGACGAGGATAGCACTGCGTTGTTAGCTGACGATACGACGATGAATAACATACGAAAGTTGACGTATCGTCATAAAAATATGATATAAAAAAAAAGAAAAGGAAAATTCAATTTGGGAAAACCAGAATGTATATTGGGTAACAATATACATCGTATACATCGTATACGATGTATATTGTTTTTGTTACAGTCAATAACAGTTATTAAATATTAAATATGAATATATATATATAATAATAATAAATACATATATATTTTCATGTTACAACGGTAAAAAATAATTATAGCAATTACAAAACTCAAATGAAATGAAAACTCTTTACTCTTTAGTTTAAAGCAAGAGTTTACATATATAGTAGATATATGAAATGTAGTTGCGCAAGCAAGGTGGTTGGGGATCCAAACCCGCCCAAATATCTTTTTTTACGAACAATTGTGGGGGCACTTATGGTTTCAAAAAATATTAGACTCAAAAGTTGTCCCCCCAAATGAAATCCTGTGTGCGCCGGTGTGTGTTTATGTGGTTATTTGAAAATAAAAACAAGAACAAATAAAAGAAGAAATATTCTAATTTTCACAAACTGAAATTTGTTTGTCCTCCTATGAATTTTCGCATACTCAATATGAATTTGTATTTCTCAATACAATTATGCTATTTAAGTAATAATAAGACAAAAAATTAAACACATAAAATGAGTTTGCGACATCCATCTGCAGATACGAACTTTTACAAAAATGATTTCCAGCTGTGTTTTGAAAAACCCTGTAGATATACTGCCTGTTTAAAGAAAATTTATTAATATGTATGTAATAATTACAGCTTATATTTTATTGTTAGGTTTGGTTCCAGAACAGAAGAGCGAAATGTAGGAAACATGAAAATCAAATGCATAAAGGTATGTATTATTGTATCTACACATATATATTGTTACGAAAATGAGTTCTTTAGGCTTTCGCCTCTCTGGATTGTGCTTGAAAAATATAACCACTTCAATTACTCAACGCAAAACGCATTCCAAAAGCCCCACACCAGTTTTACCACAATAAATTTTTTCCCATGTTTCTATTTCTTTCAAAGTTATTAGGATTTTAAATATCGAAATCTTGTTCTTGATAATATGTATGCAATGGTATCGAAAATTAATCAACATCAATTGGCAACCGCTGTACCCTATTATTTTGTTCTACGGTGCTCTATGCACACTCCAAAAGTTTTTTGCTCACTATGACCAATATTTTGGGGACACCGCTGTACATGCGCGAGCAATGTGTTTGTTCTAAACACATAGGTTAAGGGGGATAAAGAACTTGCGAACGTCCTGCTTTAATTAATCAAGTTTATGAGCGTCAGGATAAATATGCACAGGGGGTATTTTCCAAAATTTTGCGGTATAACCATGAAACGAATACCGCCTGATGTGTGTTTCGCTTCGAGATTGTAGTACGAGATAATGAACATAATAAAATAAAGTTGCAGTAGCTAGTAGGAATATCAAACCCGGGATTCCATACTTTACCGCTATTCCGAAGTTCCGTGATTTATATTCCACAATCCGATATGTACTTTTCGAAATACAAAACTTTATTTATAATAAACATGAGAACCAAATCGATAAAATAAATTCAATTTTAGAAATGTTTGGCGGGCGGCATAAACATGTTTAACGGGCCGTAAGTGGGTCGCGGGCCGCGTGTTGCTCATCCCTGATATAGAAAGCTTTGATATGAGATCTATTCCACATTAGATACCGTTAACTATTAAAAATTCTTGAGGGTTGTACGACAAAACGATAGCACCTTTTTATGAAATCGAATTTAGTTTACATTGTGCCGTTGCGAATGAAAGAGTTGTCGTTTTTTTAAGTATTTGTTTTCGCGCTCTATTTTATGCACAAATGAACTCTGATTTGAACAAACTGGGACGAGAAAAATTTCTTAGGACAGCTGAAATCGACGTTACTCTCAATTTGCATAAAAAGCGCATGAAAATCGTGAAATAGCAGAAAACTTGAACAGAAGTCGAAAAGTTATATATAACTTATTAAAAGATCCCAAAAGACTATGGGCAAAAACGTGTTGGTGGGCGACCGATAGCAATATCTGACAGAGAAAAACGAGCTATACTACGAGAAGTCTCTAATTCTCACCTGACTGCTAGGCAAATTGCTGAAAAAACTAATATTAAAACAAATATAAGAAATCTGCAGAGAGTTTTACACGATTGCCAGCACATCAAACGTAAACAATTACAGCGCAAACTACCCCTTACCACCGCACACAAATCAGCAAGATTAAATTTTGCACAAGCTCAAAATGGAAAAAGGTAGGTTCGTTTTACGGACGAAAGAAAATTCAACCTCGATGGCCCAGATGGTTGGTCATATTATTACTATGATCTCAGGAAAGACGAAGAACTCTTAAGCCGCCATTACTATGGAGGAGGTAGTAATGATATGGGCGGGAATTGTTTACCGAGGGAAGATCGAAATAAAATTTGTGCCACCAAAAATTAAAAGCGTTTATTTATTTTAACATTCTTTGTAAATAATTCTTTTTTATTACTTTATAATAAAGTTTGATTAAATAATGCAAATCTTTTAAACAAATAAAAAATTTGCTATCGTTTTACCGTGGACTGTATGTAGATTCAAATAAGTATCATTATGCAAAATGTATAGCCATGTGATAGTTAAGTAGGTGGACACTAGGGATTGCAATCCCGGACCAGTTTTACAATCCCGGTGATTTTCGGGACTGAAAATCACAATCCCGGGATCCCGGGATTTTTTTCGGGATTTAATATATTATTTTAACAAACTAAATCAGACGTCATGTTCAATCAAATACATTTTATTTTCATATTAAAAACATTTCTGTGTTCCTTAAAACTAAGAACAAAATATTTATGGCAAATAACATAAAATTAATAACATTAAAATTCATTCAGTCGCCACACTAGGAAAAAACAAACAGATCTTAGCTTGCTGCATATACATACATATTTCCTGCTGATGAAAAGCATCTCTCTGGTTCAATACTAGTAGGTGAAATCGTATCTAAATATTCACATACTTTTTGCAAGTTTTGGCCACGGTTTCCGCCATTTAAAAATAAGTCAAACTCGGTACGAAAAATGTCAATAAGACGACCTCTTACATTTATAGGCGCTGTTAGTTGAGCGTCACATTTATTAATGGCTTTATTTAATTTCATTACTAGTGATGTATTTCCGTCTATATCACTAGAGTCATTATCAAATTCATTTTCAACTTCAGTATACCGTGTACGCTGGGTATTTAAAACTCCTTCAATTTCGTTTTTAATTAAAATTACAGAAACAGCAACTCCGTTCATAGCCTCAAGATATAAAACTCGATTATTTTATTATTTTTTTGTACTATATAAGAAGGGTTGCATTCTTCGAAATCAACGTGACAAAAGCAAAAAGTAAACTTTTTTTGTTTAGATCCCGGGATCGGATTTTGTCAATCCCGGGATTTTTCGGGACTGAAATTATTCGGGATCCCGGGATTCCGGGATTCGCGATCCCGGGATTGTAATCCCTAGTGGATACACAATGTCCAGTGTGCTTCGACACTTATAGTATACGCTCATACGAGTATACATGCATATGTTTTCATTAGGTGGTTATACTTAAAATTCGGTGTGGCGGTACTTTTTTTAAGATTTACACATGTGTACATTTGTGTAGAGAAAGCTACATTATTTGTTTTATTCAAAAACTGAGCGTAATTTGTTATGCAAATATATCCAAATTAGTGTATTTGCATGGCGCCGTTCTGATTCGCATGCCGATTGTATGGTGTGTAAAATGTTGTTTTGTTCTGACCACGGGGGTGGAACATTACAGTCGGATAGAACCCCACCACAAGTCGTTATTTGCAGCGGCAATGCACAAACATCCCATTTTACTTCTGACATTATTTTGAGTTGCCCTTTTAACGGCTCCTGTATATCTTAATTTGATTATGTTGACGATTTGTTCACTTGCATTCGGATTAGCATTGCCATACGGTAGTTTGGTTTGGCTTTGCATATAACCACTCGTCGTGCTTGTTCGAAAATGAAACAGATGTGATTTTATTTGAATAATTTAATGGTATAAAAAGCATAACACCACGAAAGAAGTAGCGCATTAAAATTCACATTGCCGCAAATGCTTAATTGTTGTACAGTTACAGTTACTTAACGTAAAAAGATAATACTTATGATACTGAGCTGATACTAGAAGTTTACCGTTCTTTTTGATAATTTCAGTGCCAAAAATCAATTAGTAAAATTAAATAGTAAATGTCCTTGTTACAAAAAAATAAATTTCTGTTGTTTTAAAAGCATTTCATAATACACTCATTCGCATTTTGTGAGTGAACTCGTCACAAAGTACTTGACGGGACGTATACCAGCCCTATTGTAGAAACAACACCATGATCTTACGTTTCTACATATTGGCATCTCAACTTTATTCCACGAAAATATAACACTTCATTCCAACATCACTTTACTCCGATATCACTGTGCTTAAATTCTGTGGTCAAAAACAATAAACGCTTAAGTCGACTCAACACATCACTGAGTTAAGGGTGCTAGCATCTTCCTTTAAAGCGCGCTGCTCAAAATAGTACTTATGGACCTAAGCGATTATTGCTGTTGACCACAGAATTGTTAAACCTAACATCTTGATGAAGATTTGGACTCGAACAAATTGACTCTGCTAATGATCCTGATCACTGATCGATTGTGCCCTTGATCTGTTGATCCCGTATCAATTAGAATGTAGCCTGACGCCCCAAAAAATCAATTAGTAATCAATGTAGTAATCTGGCATTATTCGTGTTAGTAGCATATTCCCTTCTTGTAGGTGTTGGTTTTTGTAGATGTTGCCTCAACAAGCCCTTAAAAATGCACGATATAAATCTCTTATATTTAATTTAGCCAATTTGGCAACATTCCTGAAATCAATTATTGACATCTTTTTTTAAAAGTGAAAAATAAAAACATTATTATTAACGAAAAGCGATCTCTTCTCTATATCTTTCATTTGATATCCATATTTATATCATCGCATTAGCGAAAATATTTCAAATAATTTTTTGAAATCGGCATGCCCCTAAAACTGTGAAGTTTTTTTTAAAAGCAGTGTAACAATGAATGACGTCTTGTTTCACGTCTATATCGATGTTTTTATATCACTCCGAAACACTCCACTTTTTCAGAATTTTCACTCCGGTCTAAAACTTCGAAACGACAGCACTGTGCAGAAGACTGTCAGTGGTGAAGTATCACCTTGTCATACACATACATCTCGTGTGGTGTATTTGTCGGAGAGGTTACGACGAAGCAGCAAAGTTTACTCAATGTCGCTGTGCAAAGTCTTCCCATTTTCGCAGAAATATCGAATTCAGAATATAGAATACTTACTTACTTAACTGGCCATAACAACCCGTTATCGGGTTACGGCCTGCCGCAAAACTTCTCTCCAGGCGCCTCTGCTTCGCGCGCGCCTTCTCCAGTTGGTCACACCAAGAGATACCAGGGCCTCTTCCACTTGGTCCTTCCACCGGAGACACGGCCTCCCTCTTCGCCGTCGACCTCCAACCATCGCATCGAATGCCTTTTTCGCCGGAGCTTCGTCGTCCATGCGGCAGACATGACCGAGCCAGCGTAGCCGCTGGATGTTAATTCGCTGCGCTACGTCCATGTCCTTATACAGCTCATACAGCTCGTTATTGGTTCGTATGCGATAGTCGTCACCAACCCGAACAGGGCCGAAGATTTTGCGAAGCACCTTCCTCTCGAACACTCCAAGGGCCGCTATGTCGTTTCGTGTCATTGTCCATGCTTCAGCGCCATAGAGGAGCACGGGCAAGATAAGCGTCCTATAGAGTGCAAGTTTTGTCGGTCGAGAGAGGTCTCTACTTCTCAATTGCCTACCGAGACCGTAGTAGCACCTGTTGGCAAGAGTTATCCTTCGCTTTATCTCCAGACTGACATCATTGCTGCTGTTGATGGCGGTGCCAAGGTAGACGAATTCCTTGACAACTTCAAAAGCATACCTGTCGGCCTCGACGTGAGACCCTAGCCGCTGCGAGTCCCTGCGTGTAGACAGCATATACTTCGTCTTGCCCTCATTTACCACCAGACCCATTTTGGCAGATTCTCTTTCGATAGCCGCAAAGGCAGCGGTGACATCTCGCTTGTTACGTCCGATGACATCAATATCATCAGCGTAAGCAAGGAGCTGGACACTTTTGTTGAAAATTGTGCCATTACGATGTACACCGGCCTTGCGCAGAACACTCTCCATGGTGAAGTTGAAGAGGTCGCAGGACAAAGGATCGCCCTGTCTGAAACCTCGAACGGTATCAAAGGGGTCGGAGAGGTCACTTCCAACCTTGACGGAGCTGCGCGTATTGCTCAACGTCGCTCTGCAAAGTCTAACGAGCTTTGCAGGGATACCAAGTTCAGACAATGCGGCATATAGGCGATCCCTTATCGGGCTATCGAATGCTGCCTTGTAATCGATGAAGAGATGGTGTGTATCGATTTGGTTCTCATGGGTCTTCTCCAGGATTTGGCGTAGAGTGAATATCTGGTCGATGGTGGACTTACCAGGTCTAAAGCCGCACTGATAAGGTCCAATCAGCGCCTTGGCGAGTGGCTTTAGTCTTTCACATAATACGCTCGTCAGGACCTTGTATGCAATGGGAAGTAGGCTGATACCCCTGTAGTTGGCGCATATTGTTGGGTCGCCTTTCTTCAGCACAGGACAAAGGGCACTGAGGTTCCAATCGTTGGGCATTCGTTCCTCCAGCCATATTTTGCAAATGAGCTGATGCATGCACCCAATCAGCTCACCGCCGCCGGCCTTGAACAATTCAGCTGGTAGCCCATCCGGCCCTGCAGCTTTGTTGTTCTTGAGTCGCTGGATAGCGACCCGGACCTCGTCATGGCTGGGCGGTGGCACATCCACACCGTCGTCGTCGATTGGTGCCATCTGGACATCTTCACCACTGGCGGTATTGTTCCCTTCGTCGCCTGCGAGCAGCTTGGTGAAGTGCTCCTTCCACAACCTCAGCACACCCTGCGCATCCGTAACCAGATCCCCGTTTTCGTCTCTGCAAGAAGATGCCCCAGGCTTAAATCCTTCCGTAAGACGCTTAACTTTTTGGAAGAATTTTCGGGCGTCATTCCTGCTCCTGCACTCCTCGATTTCCTCACGCTCGCGCCTTTCTTGCTCCCGTTTCTTGCGTCTAAAAAGGCACCTCTCTTTCTTCCTCTCCTCCCGGTATTTTTCTGTCATGGCTCGCGTGGCGGCCGACTGCAGGGTCTTCTTGTATGCAGCATTCTTCACTGCAGTGGCTGCGCGACACTCTTCATCGTACCATTGGTTTTTTGGTGGTGGGCGTCGAAAACCAAGGACATTTTCTGCGGCGACGCGCATAGAGTGGGATAAGTGAGCCCATAATCCGCCGATGTCATCAGGTGGAGAGGGGGAGCGACCGAGCTGGTTGGAGAGTTGAGCGGAGTAGGCTTCGGCTACCCCTTGTGATCGCAGCTTACTGATGTCCAGCTTTCTTCGCAAACTAGGTTGTGCGGTCTTCGCTGCGCAAAGACGCATGCGTACCTTGGCTGCAACAAGGTAGTGGTCCGAGTCGATGTTGAGTCCTCGGAACGTGCGCACATCTAGAATGCTAGAAGCATGCCTTCCATCAATCACAATGTGATCAATCTGGTTGCGGGTGGATTGATCGGGGGATAACCAGGTGGCCTTGTGGATATCGAGGTGCTGGAATCTGGTGCTACTAACTACCATGTTTCGTGCCGCGGCGAAATCGATCAGCCTCAGACCGTTGTTCGAAGTGGTCCCATGGAGGCTGAACTGCCCGACTGTGGGGCCAAAGATGCCTTCTCGCCCGACCTTTGCGTTGAAGTCCCCGAGGACAATTTTGACGTCATGGGCCGGGCACCTGTCGTAGACGTCCT
Source organism: Melieria omissa (assembly GCA_963971225.1). Lineage (NCBI taxonomy): Eukaryota > Metazoa > Arthropoda > Insecta > Diptera > Ulidiidae > Melieria > Melieria omissa. The sequence continues at coordinate 118,663,650 of OZ020267.1, forward strand.
CGAGCTTCGCATAGAAGGCATCCTTGGTCGCATCGTCCTTCTCTTCCGTCGGGGCGTGCGCGCAAATCAGGCTGATGCTAAAGTATTTAGCTTTGATGCGGATCGAAGCCAGCCGTTCGTTCACCGGAGTGAACCGAGAGACGTGGTGGCGAAGTCTCTTGCTGACCACAAATCCGCAGCCAAATTCGCGCTTCTCCGCATGGCAGCTGTAGTAGATATCGCAGTCTGCTCGCTTGGAGCAACCTTGTCCTGTCCATCGCATTTCCTGGATGGCGGTGATGTCAGCCTTACATTTCGTGAGGGCTTCCGCCAGTTGGATAGAGGCACCTTCCCTATAGAGGGTCCGGACATTCCAGGTGCATATCCTCAAATCATGGAGAATATAGAATAGTGAATTCAATATATAAAATATTACATTATATAGTAAGCAATACCATTATCTTAGCTATTTATTATATTTTTGGTATCTAAATAAAGTAGGTTTTTTGTGCAAACAACAAAATTTGTGCCAAATAATACGTAATATTCATTCGAATACCAATAAATCTCAAAAATAAAGTAATGTGTTGCATTAAGATGAAATTTGTGAATATTCGTTCTCCCCCAAAAACGGTTTCTACTTCTCATTGTACGTAAATGTCATCAACCCCCATCTGGAAACAGAAATCAATTACACTTTACGCACTCTGTGCGCTGGAGGACCTTCCAGGGTGCGAATTACATTTCTAGCAATCAGCAGTAGATAAGTCATTTGTAAATTGCGAAGTTGTTTAACACATTTCACGCTCACTTAACTGCTTTCGAGTAACACGAACACCCTACAACTTAAGAATAGGAATGGTTATTGCTTTGGTCGCTTAGTCCTTAGAGTGTAGATAACGCAATTTTAACAATCGAGGACTGGAACATTGCATTCGATACAGGATATCGTATTATAACGGATTTCTGGAAGCTTATTTAACTTTTTTAAAACATTTTAACGATAGATTTTTAACTTTTGTAAGTATAAGAATTAGGTGTCCTAAAGTCTTTAAAGAAAAGTCTCAAGACATCGCAAAACGGATTTTTACATCGAAAGCTGATTTTATAATCTTTAATAATTACACTGTGCATGTCGAAAATTGCAACAAGCGGGAGACCTACTGAGCGACTTTTCTATAGGTATACTGAGCTTAGATCCACCAGGCGTTCGGCTGGATTGGCTCTAGTTTATTAGAAATCACTACTGGTCTCAATTAGCGACCAGTTGGAAAACTAGACTTGGACCAGTCCGATTTCCCACAGGGCACATACACAGTCTGTGTGGGCTGGCAATCATCAGCTGTTCACTAAAATGCCGCTAGTTTCCTTTTGCTTTTTATATTTTTTCAATTATTTTTTGCGGTTCTTCATTTAGCGAATCTCTAGCACAAGGTTGACGATCAGATCAGGTATGCTTTTGGTGCTAAATGATCTAGTTCCAACGCAGGACTCAACCAACAAATCTTTTTTAGCGCCCGGCATTTCTGCAGCTTGTTCTCGCACAGGCTCGCACAAACCCGAATCGAAAGTTGGAATCTTCTTTTGTTTTAGTCGGTCGAAAACGTGAAGGCCAAACAAAAACAACCATGACAAAACCAACAAAGTTCTCATTGATCACACGGCTATATGCCATATGCCAAACACAAATAAAGTAACCAGCGCAAAAAAATTAATTTTGGTTAAAATGGCAGAAAGCTTCGCCGCAGTTTCGTGCAATATAAGTCTGTATGGTCGAAAAAAAATCAAATCCACTCGGTGACTAAAAAGTCCCACTATGATATCCTAAGACAGTGGTCGACACGGTTCAGCTCTTTGAACCATTTGTAAAAAACGCCTTGCTCACATATATCAAACAAGCATGCAACAAGCAATCACAAAATAAACAAACCGCTCTCTACCAACCACTGTCCTAAAGTATGTGTGCTGCAAGGTGTTGCCTATTACCTTTCGGCAGCTTCAAAAGGTCAGGACATAGTGAAATAATAACGTATACGCAGCAGTAGGAAGCTCTCTCTCTTAATCAACTAGACTGTGGGGAATAATGGAAGCAAGAGCCCTGGTGCAACTGCTGTTCCAACAAAAAACTTTTAACTTAACCTTATTTCACTATAAGACAGGTAACACTGTATCCCGTTAAGACTCCCGCTAGGTTAATGGTTTTCTTTTGGTTCAGAATCTGTGACGATTTAGAAATCTGCGATATAGAAATCCGGCAACCAGCCATGGCAACCCATCGCTGGCTTTTAAATCCCTCCACAAGTGCTCCACTACGTATGTTGTTTTCTCTGAAAAAGCCGTCGGCGTGCGAATTAATTATATATATTACAAGCACTGAATGTACACATAGCAATATCTGTTTTACTTGAAGCTTCCAGCAAATAATTCAAAGCAGGTCGGCTATAAATTTCACCTGTATGAACATCCCTCTTCATTCTCACTCTCAAACGGAAAAACTAATCAAATTAAATCCTAAAAAAGCAGTGTCTATAAACATTACTGTGTACTTTTACGTATCATATCAATTTGCAGACCTTTTTTATTACTAACATTGTAAACAAGGCGTTCTTGCCGGAAGGAGGAATTCCCTGAAGAGCAATTTTCGTGGCGTTGAGGTGAAATGCTTTTTTATAATTCACGCCTTCTGCAAATGGGGGTGTTACCAAGGCAATAAATTAAGGAATAAATTCAATTACATTTGTAGCATGTCTCCAATTGGGCAAAAAGTGACTAAACTTGACTTTTTTCTCTTGCTGCCGAAATCTCTGCAGCATCCTTTTTACCCTTCATCTCTTCAATAGTACATTGCCCATAAAGTGAAATGGAGGATATCAACAATTCTACTTGCGGCTGGTGGCGGACTCACGAAACCAAAACTCAAAAACCGTATATCGGATGGCCGTTTGAGTTTACTTATATGCAACTTTGCATAAAGAAATCTGTTGTTATCAATATTTAGATTTAATATCCCATTTTCTTATAAAAATTTTCTTACGAAAATATCCCTGTCGAGACAACTGGTTCCCAAAAGTCATTGGTTTTTCCAAAACAGAAGTGAAATAATCAACAAAATACTGTTAAGGCTGATCGTACGATACTTTTGTTACAACAACAACGTAAAAATGTTTGAATTATTCGAACTTGTTTCGATGACTTGAAGTTCGTGTGACTTGCAAGTTTTGCCTTGAATGATTTCAGTTAGAATTTTGCGTGGTAGCGTGAAACAACAAGTTGAAGCGGCAGTCGAATGGTATGTATTAATAAATTTATGTAGTTATGTTAATGTAATTATTTATTAAATAATTAATTTATTTTTTAACTGCAGGCGAAGTCAGGATGTTGTATTGCGTCAGGCCCCAAACAGTTTCAACAGAAGTGTGTCAACAAGTTGAAGTTCATCTTTACGTGCACCAATATTTTTTGTATTCGCGATGAATTTATGTTGTTTTAATAATATTTTTAAAATAAAATCAAATTTAAAAATGTCATTGTTTTGCTTTCCTTTATTGAATTCAATAAAACTAATCCAGAATAAACTAGTTCCCAAACTACTCGATTTGCAACTGGTTTGAAAACTGTTTTACTTAGGACAAGCCTTGGACTAGTTGCAAATGGATGCAGACGGGAACAATTGACTGTCGCCTAGGACACTGTCACGTTAAAAGGGTGAGTTTGCTCTAAAGAAACGAGTCGGTTCTGAGGTCAGCTATGACTGTCAAGCAACCAGTTGAAAAACTACATTTGGACCAGTCCGATTTCCTACAGGGTTCTTAAGGAAGAGCAAACACCAAACATGTAAAGTTATGCAAAAAAAAATTGAATTCAGTATGTACATCGAAAAAAATGCATTTTCCTTAATGTTATTTATAATGAAAGTAAACAACTTATTCATCTAAACTTCTTTCTTCCTAGATCCTTCTAATAAATTATCCAAATTTATATCAATATAATCAAAACAATATTTTTTCCACTTCTCTTCGAAAATCGGATTCATTGTAAAGCTTGCAAAGCTTCGAAAAATATAAATTGGAAACAAACACCGATTTTTTCCAGTGTTATTCAATCGACAGCTACACACGTTTTAAAGCAAATTCTTACGCTAGACAACAACAAAACGTACGTGTGTATACTAGAATACTCAGCATATGCCGACCCAGCGGGAAATTGGAATGTATAGGAATGCATATTTGCTTGCAAGCTATGCATTACAACATGCATGAATTTTCTCACGGCGATGTCCTACGAAATGTAATGCTTCCCTTTTTTGCATTACCTGGGAGTATATGAAGACATGTATCCCAAGAACATGTACATTTTCATAAATCGCCTAGCATGTAGGAAATCGTACATACTCGGTAATGCATAAAATGATCTACCAAAAAACTTGTACACCCAAAATAAAATGTTTGTTGTTTATGTGTTTATGTTAGTTTTTATTTTTAAAGTAATTCAAGTCATATGGATTACATATAAATACATACTTTAAATATATATAAATACATTAGATAAGTAAAAAATGAAAAAACTAAAATACACTCACTTTAATAACATCCCTTTGCTTCTTTGTTCGTTTTTGGACAGACATTCTGAAAAAGGAAAACTTCTGAAAAACAAACTTTTTTAAAATAACAAGGTTCTGACAACGGATTCTGGTAGAGGGGGCAAAAAAAAGATATACACTAGTCAGAAAAAGTTTGCGTACGAGGGGCACGTAGTTTTTCATATGAAAGATAAATCACTTAAAGTAATTTTTCAAAAACAAAATATTTTTAATTTCTTCCATAAACTTATTTCTTTTATTCCATTAAGATAATAATATCAAAAACTTGACCAAACTGTAAAAGGAGGGCCAAAAACAAAATATGTTATGAATTCATCTCAGAAAAAGTTTGCGTACAAGTTAAGGTAAGGTAGTTAAAATTTTATTGAAACTAAGTTTTGTCCAAAAATTAATAACTTTGGGAATTTGCTTTTCTCGCTTAAACTCCCTGCAGAAGTTCCGGCGTAAATTTGATTAAATTCGGTGTTTTTTCAAACGGTATTTTGTTATATCCTTGAATTGTTACATTGTTACATTTACTATTTCTTTGAAGATGGAGTTTTGTTGGGCTCAGGGTTCAAGTAAACCCCTTATATACCCAATTAGATGCACGTTAGGTGACTTGGAAGCCAGTTAATAGCACACATAGCTTCACATCGTATGCATTGCGCCCTATAGTCATCGTAAAGTTGAAAAGAAATGTTGGAATCTGATGCAAAGTTTTGAAACCTTGGCTTACATAAGCCTTTAGAATATGTAAATAACCCCTCGGAAGCATTTCTGAATAAAAAAACAGCCTGCTCACTCCTTTTCCTGACTTGCAGCCCCATACCATACCCCCACATATGCTTCACTGTTAATTTCAGATTTTTGTTATTAACAGGATCGTCTTCAAATTAGTTGATGCCTATTAATGCCAAATATGCCAAACAACATATCGTCCCGGAAATCTGGTTTTCTAGACTCTTTTACGAAAGCAATTCTGTGCTCCTTGTAAGTAAGCAAAATATGGGCTTCTTACATACTGTTATGTAGGGGAAATATAAATTTTTCAGGACTTTTCTCATAAAGTTACTGCTACTGGGTTTTATAAAATATTTCACTACATTTCTGAAGATATTGGATGCAACTAGCCTAAGATTATTATGCACTGAGTGCAAAACAGTCCAATTTTCTTGCTTAAGAAAATGGTAACATCGTAGCAAAGAAGCAAGAACTTCTTTTTTTTAAGATTTAAGATGGTTTTTGAAATGACGAATCTGCTCTCCTAAAAGTTCCCCTAATTTCATGAAATTTTTTGTCAATTTCGGAAAGTTTAAGTAAGATTATCTTTTTATTTATTTTTAATTTTTTTCTGTTGGATTCTATTGCTTTATATAAAATTTCAAGCACATATACGGTTCCAAATTACAACTCCGTTTACTTTTCGATGGAATACAAATTTTCAAAAAAATAAAGAGCATAACCGGAAATTCCCGTTATAGGTTTTGTACGCAAACTTATTCTACACCGTTTTGTGAGTATATTGTCAATAAATACGAATACATGGAAAATTATTATAAGTGCAGTTAAGGTATATATGAATAATGTGGATGAGTTTTTATAAACAGAAAATCTAATTTTGAGGTCAAAATTAAACATTACATAATTTTGACTTGCCTGTACAAACTTTTTCTGACTAGTGTACGTGTATCGGCGTTTTGAAAGTTTACATCTGAATTGTTTTTTATGAGGTCAAAGTTTTCCCCTTTTTGCTCATTCTTATGGTGAATCGGCATACGAAAACCATGTAACCTCACATTTCATGTATATGATGTGTTTAGCCAGTGGCGGACTCAGCGGGGTGTTTTGAGGGTTGAAACCCCCCGAAATATTAGGATCGACATTAAAACTACATACAAATTAAAAGACAATTTATGAATATCAAAGAATTACTTTTTGAAACCCCCCCGAAATATTTTTCTGAATCCGCCCCTGTGCTTAGCAATTTGATGTAAAATACTACGAAGAACATTTTTGTGGAGCATTTTAACCCTGTAGCTCCTGTTTTTATGGGTCAAGTGACTTCTCGTGCGCGATTTATTATTTTATTCTTACGCCTTTTACCCCACTCTAGGCCCACAGTTTTTTGGCCCAAAAATTTGCTTGTCAAACAGAAAAAAATGAGAGGTTCCGAAGAATCGTAATTACAAATTTGTGCATTTAATCATGTCTCTTGTATGTATGTACAGATCTATTATAAAGCAAAACGCTATAAGAAAAATGTAAGTAAGCAACGACGCACTATGGCCCAACGGTCGGTAAAACGTTGCAAAAATCAAAAATTTCATGAAAGCGTTCGATAAAATGAATACACTCATCTTATTGAGAATTTTCCAGGGATTACGAATATGTAACTTTCATTAAATTCAGATTAGTAGTTTGGGAGGTAAAGCCGCTCAAAGTTGACAATTTTTCCACATCGAGAAAAATTTGTATTTTTTGGTTTTTTTTTTCCTCTTTAAGATTGATCTGTATGTAAATGAAGCGACCAATCGGTAACTTGTTGGTTTTTTCTAAAAGATACGTTAATTGTTAATATAATAAAAATAAAAAATGTTTATTTTGTTTTAAAAGTTGTTCGATCTACCGATTGCTCGAAAAGTCTATATTTCGACCTTTTTTTCAACTTTGATCGAAAATAAAAAAAAAAAGACCAAAAATGACCTCCGCGAAATTGAGGGAGGTTATTTGCTATTCAATTATTTACCTAACTTCCAAAACTCAGCTGCCGCTTTTTGCCGCTTTACTTTCTAGAGCAATAAAAGTGAAGCAACCTCGGGTCGAAAACCACGTAATTATACGGAAAATCGCGCACATTTAGTACGGTCAAAAACCCTTTTGTGTTGCTGGCATTTATCTATATCTATATATGTAATGACGCTCAAACGGACTCGCCGATTTCAATGAAATTTTCTTTATTGGATTGGTCTTGAGTCAGTTCAGGTTCGTGCGAAAAGAAAATTCCGGAAAATCTATTGGAAAAGTCGGAAAACCCCTGTAATTTTTGACTGTGAATCCTGAAAATTGTCAGACGATAACGTTGGAACTATAAGTCACACATCAATTAAATTCACTAGGAACTTACTATTTAGTCGTGTCCTTCGACAGATGGAATGGGGCGGGTATTGGACGAGGGGGCGTGGCACCACTCTTACAAGCCAAATCTGAATAATGGAATATTTTCGAAATTGTAAGGTGCACAGGATTGAAATTTAGTATTGTGTCGTCCCATAGATGAGTCATTCTACTGGTAAGATTTGATGGGCGTTGGACAAGGGGCGTGGCATATTTTTTGTGACCTTAATATTTTGCTGAATTATAAGTCGCACAGCAATGAAACTAAGTACGGACCTACCATTTATTCATATCATTCGACAGCGGGAATTGTGCGGGTATTAAACAAGGGGGCGTGGCACCGCCCATTTAACTTAAATCTGGTTCAAGCGCAGTCGATTTCTTTACTAAATCTTAGCAGTCTCGATTGCAGCCTCGATTGAGTTTTTTAGAGAAAAAACTTACTCCTACGGTGCATAAAATTGAAGCACATGGAAAGGATTTTATAGTATACCAGTGCTTACCAAAAGGGGATTTGTCTGAAGAAGCTCAAGAATGCAAAAATAAGCACTACAAAAGGTATAGATGTATGAATGCTTGCAAAATATCACGAGCTAGACAAAATGAAGACCTTTTCAAGATGTTAGCAGTCTCTTCTGATCCAGTTATTTCATCTATGAGATCTGTAAGATCACAAAAAGAACTTACAGATACTTATAGCTTAGAAATGATTTCATTATTAGACATTCCTTCCAGTGTAGATAGCGATTTTGAAAAAATTTAACTTTCCAAAAAATTTTTTTTTTGCAAAAAATTACGTATGAATCAATAAATTATATTAATTTATTAGAAAAAATATATCAAAAAAATAATTTTTTAATGCAAACAAATAAGTAATTTCATTGTAGTATGAAGTTTTACTAAATCTTAACTTTGGCAACGAATTTTAAAGCCCCCTGTTACTGTGGCACCCTGTTTTTTCCCCATTTTAAAGCTTAGATATTACACTTTCAGATGCAGTTTAAATTGTTTAAATATCTTTATTGGTTCAGAAGTTATGATTTTTGCAACGAAAAATGGCAAACCGGGCCATAGTGCGACGATCCCGAATGATGGCAGAATAAATTTTTTGTTTTGATTTTTTTTCGATATAACGCGGTGAGTGCGTACCGCGTTATATGGAAACCGCGCTATATGAAACTCAGAGTTAGTACAAATCACATCATTCGTACCGCGTTCTATGGAAACCGTCTACCGCGTTGTATGGAAACCGCGTTATAAGAAACTCAGAATTAGTACAAATTACATCATTCGTACCGCGTTATATGGAGACCAATAAATAAAAAAGACAAGATAAATTATAAATTATTTTTATTGAATTCTTCTTTTCTTTTTATTGAACGTTCTTTTGAAGGTTTAAACCCCTGAGCACGCCTATAATTTTTCGAATTGAAGTTCCTAGATGATAGTTTTTTCCAGTGTAATGGCGTTACAAATCTGATCAGGTGAATAACCTCCTTCATTGATAATTCTATCTAGCTACAGCTTTAATTTTCTAATATTGTGCAATGTGTACCTTTTTTTTAGTTTTTCAAGCCATCCTTTCTCGTACTGTGAAAGATCTCTGAGACGATTGAAACCGAAGCCGTAAACGGCTAAGAAATAAGCTTGAATGTTTATATAAACATATCCTGTGAAAACCATTCGTTGGGTGCACGGAAAGTGATGGGACGTTGTTGAACGGAAACCGCGCTGTAAGAGTACCGCGTTATAGGAGGGCTGTCGCAATTTCAGCTCCGCGTTATATCGAAACCGCGTTATAGGAGGATTGACTGTATATACGCTGAATGTGAAAATTCGCTGGAACTTGCCTTTGCTATAGCAATCTTTTGAAGCACTCTCTTCGAATTTTTGAAATCACTGCAATTTCCCATATTAAAAATGCAAATTCTTTAGAGGTCAATTTGTTTAAAGAAAATATTAAATCGATTTTTTCTATTTTCAAATATTTTAATTTAACAATATACAAATTGCAATTAACATATTTTTAATGATTTTTTCATGTTTTTAACATGTTTTTGAATATAGAAACAACAATGTGAACAACAATCAAAAATAATAATACAATAAATAACAATATATATGTTCAAGTAACACTGAACTTTAATTTTCGTATTATATAGCCGGCAACGAAACCAACCAGCCAAACCATCTTCATGCAAATCATTTATAGCACTTTGAATTTTATCATCTTGTATATCATAAATTTCGAAGTTACTTATATCAACTACTATCCAAATTTTGATCTTCGAGATTTTTGTTGCGTGTTGTTGTTGTTCGAATCATCCACATTATTAAATTTATCATCGTCAATTGTATCCAAGTTCAGAAAATCGGTTGTATCCTGTTGTACATTTAACGTTGTACTTAGTAAAACTGTATTTCTAGCTGAAAATCCATAAGCCGTTAAAAATAAAAACTTAGCAGAATAACAAATATGAAAAATTACCAAATAAATATTTTCGTAGACGGTATTTAAAATTAACTGGGCTGGGATGGTCATTCAAACCGCCGACTTGTCTCATTGCCCCAAAAAAGTGTTCTAAAATATCCTGGTTCAATCTTTGGGTCAAAATATATTCACACTTGAGTTTTGATTTTAAGTAATCGAATAGTAAAATTAAAGATGTATTTGTTATTATGATTCCTTTTTGAAATGACGCCAAATTTTATTTGGTAACTATAATCGGCTTCGACATTATTTCGGTAATTTTCTGTAACGCACCAATTTGTTCGTCAGTACCACTGAATGGTTTTTTAAAAGGTGTATCTTTCACTGAAGTTAATTTTGAATTTAAAACATCAAACCAATTGTTCACCAATTCAATAAAGTCCGCACATTCACAAGCATTGTAAAGCTCTTTTCCACCAGCAAAGCATCGCCTTATGGCGCTTGCCGTTGTATTAGAAAATACATGCGCGGCTAGTTTTGTTTAACGTTCAAATGTTCTTCCGATAATTTGTATATTATAGAAATGTCAGAGCCCGATGTATAGTTAAGGACTTGAGCCAAAGGTTGTACTGTTATAATTTTGTTGTCGTATAAAAATCCATTGTCTATAAAGTGATTCCTAATTAACTTCAACAAGTTCGGAGCACCAGCACCAGCGAATAAAAAAATGTTTCTTCGTTATTTTCCGGATTGATGAACCACGTATTATCTTTAATTATAAAAATATATGTTGTAATCTTCAGTACGAAAAACTCAAGCCAAGCACTTACAAATAGAAATATTCAGCTCTCTCCAAAGACCTTGGTTGCTTGAGCCCATGTCCGAGACAATTCCAACTACCGTAAATCCCACTAATTTTTGTATCGAATCCATAAAATATAGGTTTCTTCCATGACGATAATAAACCCGTTGCTAAAGCGACTTGAACATAATTACATGACTTTCGCACCACATTGCTTAGCGGATCGACTTCATAAACAGATGAAATCTTCATTTCATCGAAGGAAAAGATGCACAGTTTTTTCTCCTTTGTCAAGTCGCTGTGCCTTATCACATCTATAATATTTGCCAAAAGCCCCTCCTCTATTGGTAAAGATCTGACCCAGCTATTTATGGTGGATGGGCTTGGAAGCGGAAATCCTATTTTCAACAGGTGTCTATATGCCCTTGGACCAGCTGCATGTAATGTTATTGCTGAAGCGATGTCTTGCCACTCCCAGCGTATATTTTTACCAGTTTGCATTTTTCGCACTTGACCCTTCGTGAATATCTTTGATACGCTTGTTGACGGAAGTTGCTCTTGCATTGCTATTACTTGAACTTCCTCGTCTCTATATGTAAATGTATGTAAATAGTTAGTCTATTTCTAATCTGTTGATAACTTACATCGTTTGAGTATGTGTGTCTTGGTATGTTTTTTTTGCTGTCGGCCTCGATAGCTCAGCGGGTAGCGCGCTGGCTTCTCATACCGAGCGGCCCAGGTTCGATTCCTGGCTTGGGCTGGAAAGAACACTTATTTACTTCTATTGCTATCCACATGAAGGGAATGAGATCCCACACAAGTGCGCTCTTGGCAGGCAATGGCAAAACCTCCGAGTGTGGAAGAAAAACTGCCAATCGCCGTTCGGATTCGGCGTTAAACTGTAGGTCCGTCCTCCTTTTCCCCATCCGTTTGAAATGTGTGTTGTATCACATGTTGGAAAAAACAGTGTTACATACACATTTCAAACGGGTGGAATTTGTGGTATCACAACGGGCCCAGAGGCCTAAGTGTGTCTCATACAGAGGCAGCCACTTAACCAACCAACCAACCCACATGTTTTTTTGCTGCTAGTAAAGTGTGTGTTTGCATTATGTTCATTTTTGATATAGGTGATGAGTTTTGCCCAAGCCCTTAAGAAAATTTGTCGGTGCAAAAATGTCATTTCAAGTAAAAAATGTTCGCATCAGACATTTCAATAATACCACAGTTGGGCAGCCCAGACGACGTTTCAATACCACAACTTCTAGTTTGTGGCTCACACCTATTACAGTTACATACATATTAGTTAAAAATTCATTGAAGAAAACATTACACCAAAAGCTGTTTTCGGAAAAGAATATTGTCCTTAGTCAACTTACTGTAGGGAGGACTCTGTGAGGTTCTTCGACGGCACCACATTGAATTGGAGTAGTCGCCGTTTGCCCATTGAATATTTGAAGTCACTCTCCTTAAAATGCATTGCATAAAGCCTTGCTTTCGTGCCAAAATTGGTCCCTTCCATTTTTTTGTTGCGTACTGGACGGCACTGCGTACATGGGTATCGAACTCCCACGAGCAGTCCGACACAGTGAGTGCGCAAGATGTATTCGGCATTTTCTGAAAAATTGTACTGTGTATTTAGGTATACGAATTATAACATATGACAAAATAAAAAATACAATTGCAAAATCTACCTGTTCTACTTCTTGATATATTTTCAGCTGCTTTCCGCTTTTATCTTCAAGAAAACAAAATTTTTTAATAAAAAAGTGTTAAGCATTTGAAATGTTTTTTCATAGTGACATAAAATAAGCATGCCGGTTCAAGAGATTTGTCAGTATCTGGTTCACTTTACTTATTTCATTATGCGTGCATACATACCAAGCAAAACCTTAACAAAATTGTAGTCCTTCAGGCTTATTTTCCCATGAGTCCCAAATATGTTAACGGCTACAATGACAATAGCAGCTAGCTGGCTCGCTGTAATTTTCCGCGCACAAATGTAACACTTGCACGTCTTCAGTCGAGCCTTCAGCCGCATTTTAACTTCTAAGCCGATTTAAATAAATGTCTCTCCTTTTTTTGCGGCAAATGTTTCTTGATTTTGAGGCATTCATTTTTACGAATTAAATAATTTCTTTTACACACCTCTTTATACTAAGTACTTATTTACACTTTTCCCGCGCACGCTACGACGAATAAACACGATATGGTGTCGTTTTCAGTAAGCAATGTTGCCAACCCATTCACTTACAAATTCTTAGGATTGTATACGCGAATCCAAAAAACATCAATTTTCAAACAATAAGCAGCCCTTATTCATCGCGCAGACACCATTGGCGACTTGTCGTTTGTACGAACAACGCAACGAGTACGCCGCATGCGCTCGTGAACTGTGATGCATGATTTTTCAATCAGTTACAAAGCAGTAGTTTAAAATTAGTTACTTTTGCCAACTGACTACTTTTCTCCTACCGGGTTAATACTGAAATTCATGGAATTTGCCGCATCGGTTGTAATGTTCAATTTGCTGAACAAAATTACAGCAGTTATCCAAGTTTAATCGCATAAATTGTTAAAATTAACTACCAACTACTATTCCTGAATAAATTTCCTACCATTCATACTTTTTCTGCATCATTACAATTTTCTTCTCATTTGTCAAAAAAGGAACTGACTTTAAATTTGGTCGAATAAAATTACCTAAACATTATTCTACTATGGATTCATAACTGACGCTTAAAAATACAGAAATTCAATAGTACCTAAATACAGTACAATCCGTTTAGCTGCCTATTCGTTTAGGTGCATTTTCTGCTTAGCTGCATTTTTCGTTTGGGGCAGCTCCAAGTCATATTCATCGAAGGTGAATGCAGCTAAACGGAATGTACTGTACATACATACACTGAATTCTATTATTTGTATGCGGAAATAATTTTTTCATACTAAACTCTATTCAACGAGCGTTTATTTTTAGGAATCATGCTGAATAATCAAAGTCCGCCTGTTTCAACACCACTGGAACCATGTCGTGTTGCACCTTATGTAAATTTGGCAACGCTTCGTAATACTACCATTGCACCGGGCAATGCAAACGGCTGTGGTACGGGAAACATTGCAAACACCAATGTACAAGGCCAGTCAGCAGCAGCCCAACACTTTACGAGTTCCGTGGCAACTGCAGCAGCATTTTCTGCATTTGACTCCGCAATATTATCAGCGGCTGCACAGCAGGTACTTGATTACAAATATTGCACACAATTTGTTAGAACCCGATTTTTCTAGTTGTGCTTAATTTCTTTACAGTATGCTGCTGCCATAGGGAACAGAAATACTCCAAGTCTCTTTTCACTGTCTCAATACCCGTTAAATCTGGCAGCAATTGCAGCGGCGCATAATAAAAATTCTAGCATTGCTGATTTGCGAATGAAGGCGAAAAAACACACTGAGTCTTTACTACTAGGTACTGAGAACGCTACGGTGTTGTAAAATTATTCATTGAGTTCTTGCTGAGTTTTTTAAAGATACATCCAATAAAAAATACTTGCTTTACTGCATTATCTGTAATTTGTTCAATACATAATGATTAATGATTTTTCGGCATTTTTGATTTTTTCTTCTTTTTTGATATTGTTAAAAAATCAAAAATCTGTAAGTAGAAGGACAATAGGAGTTTATCTGTTGTAAAGATCCGGGCCTCTTTTCGAACGCCTATTCAATTTTATAAATGCAATGGCTCGTCTAAACGTCTAAACGTTGTGCGACTGACAAGTCTGTAGCTATTCCGCATTGAAAACTTTGGTTTTTCCCAGTAAAAATGCACGATTTATATTTTGTTACGTTTTCCCATGGAAACGGCAACTGTGAAATTTGAAAGCTGTCGTCTACTATTATTTTGAAAACACTCGATTTATTGGAAAAAAGATTTCCAGAGCGAATCAACTTAAAAATTCCAATGTTCACTGGCTTAGAGCGAAAAGGAGCTAATACTTATCATGGTCAAACTGACCCCCTTAAATTAGTTTAAATGAAAAAAGCTTTTGGTTGAACATGACCGTTAACACTGCTTAGTGGGTCTTAGCAGTGATGAAGTGATAGGAAACTGGGAGAGCCGGTACCACTACATGCACAGAATTTCACTAAATTATGACATAATCGCAACCATTGGGCCTACTAGTAGGCCTGTGGGATGTATAAAAAGGAAGATTAAAAACAGAAAATTGAAAATAATTGCTGGGCAATAAAAACGTATGCATTTTAGAAAGGATATGCGCGTACACGGCATAGCGCAAAAACAGTACACCGCCGAATTGTTTCTTTTTTATCAATAATATTATTGCTACTCGCCCCAACAACAAATCAGCGCTCATCCTCATGTTTTTCAACAGGCGCAATAACCAGTGGCGGATTCAGGGGGGTGTTTTGGGGGTTGAAACCCCCCCCGAAATATTAGGATCGACATTAAAACTACATACAAATTAAAAGACAATTTATGAATATCAAAGAATTACTTTTTGAAACCCCCCCCGAAATATTTTTCTGAATCCGCCCCTGGCAATAACGCACATAGGATTTAATTTTGAGAGGGGCTAGGTCCACAACTTTCAAGCCCTATGCCAATTGAAACAATTTTTGGTAACTACAATTTTGCAAGATACAAATATTTGGGAGGGATTTGAACCCAAAATCTTTCCACCTTGCGTGGGCTACTGAACTTGCACAGCTGCAGCGAGAATTTGAATGAGTACTGAAGCTTTTACTCACATGTTACGCTGAAGCAGTGGCGTCCCCAGGGGTGATTAGGGGGGATAGATCCTCCCTTGGTGGATAAATTCGTTTATCTAATTTGATGTAACCATATAGAATTGTGAAACATTTTTATTATTTGCTTTATCTCATCTGTGAGGACACACTTAAAACCTAATAGTTGAACCTCCCATGATCTGGCCAGACTATGGTGTAAACAAGAGGATAGTCGAGGATTGCTGTAAAGGATATACAAAATCAGAAAGTGTGAACACAATGATATCTTTTGCTCGCCTATACTAGAATAATTAAGTAAATAGCGAGTTTCAACTTTAATGAATTAATTTTTAAATTAAACAAATACGCCAGTAAAGCAAGTAAATGAAAAAAATAAAAATGTGAAATACGTTAATTATGGAGCTTGTTGGGTTGTATGGCACGATATTGAGCGAAAAGGGAAAAAAATCAAATGGGGTTAGAAGAATTCCGATAAAGATAGAAAGATGATATTGTGGTTCGATACTTACGGTGCGCGGTTCGAACACCAACCAAGAAAAGAAAAGGGGAACAAACGGAAGATGCGCTTCTTTCGAGTTTATTGCTTCTCAAAATGATGCTGCTTCGTTGCTGTCGGATGATCGAGTGAAGAAGCAAAGTAAATAAGAAATGGGCCGGGATTGCCGCGCAACAAGAGGTCGAAAACTTTTGTTGCTAACGGCTTACAAGTAGTTCAGAGTTGTTACTTTGACTACTTTGAGACATTGAAAGAGTAGATCTGGTCTAAACAGAGCTGCTTCAACTGCTTGAACAATGCAATTATTGCAACGATATAACATAATGCAGTATTATTACTCAAACACATTGAGATTTTACATTGAACACATACAAATCGCGTTTATATATATCTATTATTATTTCTGGATTCCTTGCACTGTTAACAATTCGGAACTACTTTTCCAAAACAACATGTTATTGTTCATGCTTATTTGGTCGGATACCGTTTTCCTTGTCGCCTTCGTCGTCGCTATCTTTACATTGAACTATCTAAACGACATTTTTTCTTACAGTATCAGCAGCTTTGTTTTGTTCAGGGCCAAATGAAAGCGTGAAATTGGTTGCACCGTTATTATGATCTCTAGCAGCAAATTAATTAATATCTTAATTTTGTTGCCCTGAAGCATTAGCTTCCGCTATTGCTTAGACAATTTTTTCAGAGAAATTGTCCTCTCTGATTTCATTCCAGCGTCGAAGTTCAAAAACAATTCCCTCCCTTCCATCTCTGCCACAGAAACCACCCAATCGCATTGATAACAAACCAGACACGACAAGACCACAAATACTTCCTTCCAATTGAATTGACACCAAAACACGGACATAACCATGAATACAACTGATAAGTATTATTTTTGAATATGTTCCGACATTGTTTTCCAACAAAAATTATAATTTACTAACCCAAAAGAGAACAAAAGTCAAGGCGAGTGAAAAACACTTGGATCAGGTAGATTTTGCGCTAATTAACTTATGTCACGATTACATGGAACGGCACGAAAAAAGGGTTTCAAATAGAGTCAAATGGAAAAGCCTAGTTGAAACCCTATGCTGCGTAAAGGACTGAATAAGTAACAGACGAAAAAATATTTGTTAACCATTCTGACAAAAATAACGTGGGAAATAACAAAAAAAAATTGTAACTAACGGGCAAATTTGTATGCAAATGCGACATGGCCTGGCCATGCCATTGTTATGGTGCTTAGAAAGGATCCGCTGAGGATATCATGAAATATAAGCTCGATAGCTTAACTACAACATGACTAAAGTGGACCCAAGGTTCGATATGTTCTGGCCAGAACCGGATGCCGAAGGGTTAAGAATAGTTGAATACAAAATTTGTTCTCGCACAATAGTTGTATTTTCAGTGTTCCCAGAAGTATCGACTATTAACCAAAGTAGAAGTCAAACGCAGGCATCATGCCTGCCCTGCATCAGCTGTTGAAATTTGAAAAAAATGCAGTTAAATTTTTTGGTGTAGCTGGTGTGTAATGCTTTTAAAAATAGGTCTTTTGAGTTTTTCGAAATTCATTTAGGAGTTTTCAAAATGTCATAACTTGAAACAAACTTGCATCTTTTAGTTGGGATTTTATGACTTCAAAATACATGTATGTAAATACATGTCACTTGAATTTTTCGTTTTAAAAATTGTATGTTAGTATATGTATACATACATATACATATGGATTTATATATGTAAAAATAATACCCAAAGATGAAAGTATAAAAATGGCGTTAAACTGGATTTTTTTCATAGCCCTCTTCCCGAAATCCTGGAGACGTCACTGCGTTGTAGTTACAGAGAATTCCGGCGTTAGTAACAGAGGATTCTGTTGTCAATAACGGAGGGTACTACCAGCAGTACCCGCCATTGAACGCGTTTGCTTGTATGAGATGCGCGTTCTATATTACTTCGTGTTCGTTGGTTTGACATAGGTATGTTTGTTTACAACCAAAGCCACGTCACCGTATTTTTGGAGTTTGCTGGCCACTCTTTGAAAAAAGGTGGCTATTTCGATTTCGGCCACGTAAATAAGCATTCTAGTCCCTCCCACTTAAATAGCATTCTCGCTTGTGAGGAAGAACGTACGTAGTTTTTTAGGATATTTTTCATTGCAATTCCAACAACACAAAACAATGACAACAACAAACAAACACAATTAAATAGTTTAACATGTTTAATTTCCAACAACAGTTGCATGTGACTAAACATGTTTTCGAACTGGTTTTGTTAATTTTGTTCAGGTTTAAGTCGTCGGTTTGAGCATGATATACATAAGTCCACTTTTTCATATTTTACAGGAAAAACAAAAAACTGTGTTGACATAGAAATTAAAATTAGATTAAATAAATTTAATGAATAAATTAAAATTAACTAAATTAAAATTATTTGTTGATGTTATGTAACTAAATTTTGCCTTCGAATAATGAAGAAATTATAAACATATAAAAAGAATTGTCTGCCGATTTACAGAAACTTTTGTGATTTAACAAATTAGTATCTTTTACCATATAAATGTTTATACCAATGAAAAAATTTCTTTTGAAATTTAACCCCTAAAGTGTACAAGTGACCCGACGTTAAACAGTACGCTAATCAAACGTCGGAGGTAAGTAAATTGGTTTTTCCTATATTTTGATGGCTTTTTACTAGGAATTAATTTTGTTCATGAGGAATCGATAAATTTTTAGTTCAAGCCATGTCGCAACGATTATAGGAGAAAACACAACTAGCACAGATCTCTATTGCCTATTCATTCATTGCCTATACATTCCTTTTATTATCGAGTATATTTATGTCATTTTTATGAATAAAATTGAATGAAATAAATAAAATGTGCGTTTTATTGTGAATTTTACATATTTTCGTATCAATGAAAAAATTCGATTTTGATGTTCAAAACTTAAGTAACCTATTTAATGTACATATCTCCAATATTTTTTTCTTCAAAGTACTGTTCTTAAGCTTTAATTTCCCTAAAGCTGAAAATCCCATTACAGTTGACGTTTAGTATAGCGAACATTCCATTTAACGAATTTTCGATTTAACGTATGGCCAAATTTCTTCCATTTATGGTTCTATATTACGAACAGAAGTGAAATTTGCTATTCGGCACCTAAATTTTTTTTATTTTTGTTACGTTAAAACTTTAAAATTTACGTCAAGCTACCAAGATTTTCAAATTCTGTTTGTATACATTGCTAATCATTTTCACAGGATTTGTTTTGCGTTCGGTCGGCGTTTTTCTTTTAAAAATTAAAATTTCAATAATTAATCAAGAGAAATTGCCACAATTGCCAGAAAAGTTTACTTGCGGTAAAGAGGCAATCGCGCATCGAAGACTTTTTCAGTGTACACACAAAGCTATATTTGTATTTTGAAAATGCAAACTATATTTGTATTTTGAAAATTCTGTCTGTCCTTTGCTGAAAATGGAATTCGCTGTTTTGGGTTTCAGAACCCCCCATAGTCTATAATTTGTCCACATTTTCAATCACTAAGCAAGGTCTTTTCATTTTTAAACATTTAAAAAATAATAACAAATTTTTTGGGCGAAACTAATTTGTTTTTTTTAATAGTCCCGTTTAGGCTCAATACAGCGATATGCATGATCTAAAAATTTGTATAAAGAGTAGTTTAGTTCGTCGACCGGAATGTGCTTCATGATGTAGGTACAAGCCTTTTGGATGGTATCTACATTCCAAAACGCTTTTTTTCATCGGAAAATACTTTTTTTGAAAAGGTAAAAGTCGCACAGTGCCGCATCAGGTGAAAATGAGGAGTGGTTGATGGTTAAACCTTTAGTAAACAAAAAAACATTCAAAACAAGTGTCGATCGATGAGATGGCATCCTTCGATAGCCAAATGTTCAGTTAAAATGCTATTGATAAACCTTCGCCCTTCCAAAGATATTTGTATACGTCGTTTATTAATGTCGTTCACCCGGATGACTCCAGGCACTTCTGCCGCTATTTTAAGTAAAACTCACAAAAAATATATATTTTTTCATACCGCAGTAATTAGTATCTTTCTCTGGCGATAGTTCGTTTTACGAAAAAAGGCCTTATTTTAATGATTTATTTTGCAACATTGGAAAATATGGTATTAGAAATTTTCTTTCCAGCGGTTTTTTGAACGTATAATGAGGTACGCAAAAAAATTTATTGCGAGTTTTATTTAAAACGGCAGCGAAAGCGCCTGAGATCACCCGTGTAGGAATTTTGTATACAAAATGACAAAATTCAAGTTTAACTATGAAAAAGATTTCTAAAAAAAGTATTTGTTCATGTTATTGAAAATTAAATTTACTTTTGTGCAGTTATACGACAGCGCAGCTAAATACTCTGGCAGGTCCTAAACATGAATATAAAAAAGATTACCGAGCTGGGTATAAGTAAGGCGAAGGTTAACTCCAATTTCAAGAATTTTAATGATAATGGATAACACGTTGGTCATCATTTATGTCCTGACAATCGTTTTTAAACCCCGTTTACCACTTATGAACTCCACCACATTTCATGAACTCCAAACATTTTTAAAACAAAATTTAATATATAGACTTTGTTTGATGCTTATTTTTGTACGATGACACAAACATACTTTCACTTCAGATGCAATAACTTCGCTTCCAGTGCACCAAATTTCATGAAATTTTTACTAAAAATCAGGAAACATTGAATTTTATTAAATTTGAATTGCATTAAGTCACATAAGGCACCTCAAAATGCCCTATTTGGAAAGTGCAGTTTACTTTAAACAATACGTAAAACTAAACTGGCAACAACATTTGTAAACCTCCCATGACCAAGTTCTGGCTACGCCCCTGGGTCAGAATGAGCCCAATCGAACGGTTAAATAATTTACTAGAGTCCGACCGATACCAAATTTTTTGGCCGATGCCGATTATTATTAATAAAAAAAATTAAAGGGCGAATTTTGCCGATGCCGATTAATCGGCCGAAAGGGCGAAAATCGACCGATGCTGATTCCATAGAAAAAAATAACACGAATGAATTCAATCACAGTCTATTTTATAAAATAACAAAAGGAACTATTACATATTATTGTAATATTCATCAGAAAATAACAAAACAACGAGAAAAGAAATAATTAAAAACTAAATAAAATAAAAAATAATATATCACATTTATCCACTGAGAGAGATAAAAACTAAATAAAATAACAAGAGAATTCAGAATTCTAATACATTAACATGTATTATAAAAAATAATATATAACATTTATCCACTGAGAGAAACAAAATAGTGACGTAAATATTGCATACAAATTCAGTTTTTTATTCTCTAACTAACTGCAAATTACGATTTTATATTAAAATTTGTACTCTCAAATTGCGACCCGTTGTACAGATGCAGTGGGAAAAAGTTAGAAGACAAATTTGGAAAAAATAAAAGCCCTGTTAAATAAAATGCTTCCGATTAAACAAGAAGGATACAATTGAAAAATTAAATGCCCCTTCTCCTGATATCCACATTAGGTTAGGTTAGGTTAAAGTTGCTGTCCTGGCATGGGACTTGCTGTGAGACACACTTAGGACACGGAATGGGCCCGTTATGATACCACAAGTTGAAAGGTCTGTCTTACTGCAAGTCGAGAAGCCTATTCAAGCCATTTCGATTTGTGGATGAATTAAGGGGGCGATACATTTAGAACCTTAAAAAAATCGATATTTTTTTATTGCTGCAATCGAAAGATAAACTATTTAAAAATATAGTCCCGAAGTTCTATTGGCCTACTGTTAATATTTTGGGAGATAATAGCCCAAGACCCGCGCGGCGGCTATACAGGCAGCTGCGCGCACATAAACTTTGAACCTCTTTTTCTCAAAACTATGTTTTCTAATCCGGCCGTCAAGATTGCGAGCGAGCTATTCAACCGATTTAGTCGGATTAAACAGCATATTATAGATAATTGTATATTCAAGTGCGTGGCAGCGCAATTTTTTTAACAAAAAGCGTTTTCACAGTTATGTACTCATTTTTATGTCAAAAACACGGGTAAAAAAAGGCACTTTTTCACTAAAAGCATGACTATACCTCTAATTTTAAAAAATTACAGTAAATCTCTTCGCTATGCACTTGATAAAAGCTTTCTGATTCATAAGATATTTTCATTTCTTGTTTCACATCAAAACTCTACCTAGGAAGTTGACGGCCGCAAAGTTTGTCACCGCCAGGAGATCGGCTATAACTCCGCCATTTTGTTTTTTTTTTGTAAAAAATTTTGTAATCCCACTTTTATTATGCCTTTATATATATCCGAAACAAACCTGACTCTATGTGTTTTTATTCTCCCAGCATAAAATCAGAAAAAACTACCTTTTTTGGCGCTTCTAAATGTATCGACCCCTTAAAGCAAGTTTTTGATACCAGCTGAACTGAGGCCATTCAAGTTATCGAAGAAAGGAGAGCCTAGGGTTTTCCATCTTCGTCTAGATAGAGATAGATATCTTCGTCTAGATATTCACATTAAGATGGATGTGAAAGTATCACAATATTTGTTTACCACTTAAATTTCCATATTTCTACCTCTTTTTTCTCCTAAAACACAAATTTAAACACACGCTAGTGATGAGGGTTGATACCAACCATTTTCTTGCTCATTCCATACACATTTTCACCAAAAGGGAACAAATTTGTTCCCAAAACAGAACTATTGTGAATAATCTCACGACGCAAGACTGATTTGATCGTTTGATTTGGCATCGAAAACCTCATTATCCGGTGATCGGTTCGGTCAATTTTTATCCTCTCGCTCGCTCTCCCAATTTTCTCATTTATATTGAAGCAACAACAATTTTATACGGGACCGTGATCCGTGACCGGCTGCATAACGTCGCCCTAATAGACAACGAAGGGTGATGATGGCGTCGTGGACTAATGAAGATTTGTGGGTAGAACCACCCAGAACTTTAGAAAATTAAAAGCAAGGAGTATAAAAAATAAAATATAATAAGGTAAAATAAAAATTAAAAAAGAAAATAAACAAAAGCAAGGAGTATAAAAAATAATATATAATAAGGTAAAATAAAAATTAAAAAAGAAAAGTTGTATAATCCTTCGGGCTCGATTTTCCAGTTCCTTCAGAAAGTTTGTAAGCGAAAATCTTGGTCTTTCCTTTCGCCAGCATTTACCCAAATTCGTTTCTTTCATCAATTATTATTTCATCAATTACACAGCACAACAAAAACAACTTTTTTTCTGTTGCATGGAGTTTTTCTACTGTTTCTTACTAATTTGGGTGCGCTGATTTCGAATCTGTCCTCAGATTTTTTTCTAGAAGCTCTTAGTTAGTTAGTTAGTCAGATATAGGTACCGTGTTTTTTCCCCTCTATTTTTTCCATATCTTTGATATTAATTTCTAAACCAAAAAACCTCCTTCCACCTTATAGCATTAACAACACCACACGGCTTCTTTTCCGATGCAACTTATTTGTATAAGTTTTAAAATGGCGCGGTAATTGGACCTCAAAGTCGGAAAATATGGAATTTTAAGGCGTTTTCTTTGATGATCAAAAACATACACATTTTTTGTAAATCAATTAACGAGTAAGGTGTATAATGAAAGTCGACACATCAAGCAATACAACACAGCCAAATTATTTGGCGGAATACACATTCACATCGAAATAAGAGCAAAAATGTACCATAGCCATTTTCATCTCTTTTCATACTTTTTCCTTAAAAAATTAGGGGCCTAAAAATATGCAAAGTTTTTAATTTTTTCTTTGTTTCGAGCAATTCAAAATCTTTTTGTTTTTTTGCTTGTTTTTCAGACTATAAATGGAACATATAAAAGAGCATATTTTGAGGCTCCTAATTTTTAAGGAAAAAATATGAAAAGTGATGAAAAGGGCTATGGTACATTTTAGCTATTATTTTGATGCAAATGTGTATTTCGCCAAATAATTTGGCTGTGTTGTATTGCTTGATATTTCTTCTTAAGATATTCATATACTTCGCAACTTGATTTATGAAACATCTTTACAATTTTCGCCATCAGAAAAAACGCCTTGAAATTCAATATTTTCCTACTTTGAAACCTTATTACAACGCCAATGTAGAACGCATTTATTAAAGTCAAAAAAGATGGCGTGAAATGTTGTAAGTGCAACGATATAAATATAATGTCGATAAGATTATTGGTTCAGAAATTACAGTCAAAAACGAGAAAAAAGCCGAGGAAAATTCGAAAAAATTACACGCCAATTTTTTGCGAAAACGAGAGCTGTTACATAAAACGAAGTATGGTTTTCAGGGAAAATTCACGTACTGAAACTTCTTTTTCCCGCTTGCATGGAACATAATTAAAAATTTCACTTCTAAATGTTTAGGTATTGGTTTCAGTGAGAATTTTTGTAAATGTGTTGGAGTTTCGATCACACGCGTCTGGCAGGGAAATGTTGGTGAGGCATGTGGTTTTATATTTCATTGAAAAGGGAAAATCGCAGGCTATTATACGGTAGCAAACTTATAATAGCTTAACAATGGATTTTTTGGAGAAAACAATCCGTTTTTCAACCAATTAAAAAAAACAAAGACATACCTGATGTTATACATCAATCGAAAGAGGAAGAAAATACCTTTCATATGACACCTATGTCGTTAGAATCGGTTGATGATTTCTTCAGAAATTCGGATATATAACTGGGACTTTGAAGGCGGATTACGCCCTCTGTGAATGTTTCTGCAGCTAAATTTTAAGTTTGTTAGAATAAGAAAATACCCCTCTTTCCGATCAAAAAAAAAGAGGGTGTGGTATTCTGCACTTGTTCCGCTTTGCAACTTGCTTCATACAACTACAATAGCCGTATTCACGATCTGTGGTTTTTGTAGTAAATTTGGTAAAATTGAGCAAATTTATCGTGAACGACCTCGTTGTTTTTGCAAAAACAGCTGATCTTGTTTACATTTTGTTAGAGATGAACATTTTTGGTGCCGATAAAAATACGGCGATACTTCCAATTTGAAGAATTTGCATTAGTACGTGCAAGTAAACAATGCCGGAAATAAGCAAAAAATCCGAAAAAGGAATAATTTGAACGCAGTTAACTGTGAACCCTAAATTGGAGCATTAGCAGCAAGCAACTGTCAAAATTGCTTCATGCCCATACAAATTGTATGAGGCAAACCGCAATTGAAACGCTCTGACGCCGAGCTATTCGAATTTCCAATTTTGACAGCGCGTTAGCAGTTGAAGTTGGCTGCGTCAAACAAAAACGCCTGTGATTTATATTTGATTTGATTTAAATTGTGAGGAATTTATTCAAATAAGAGCTAAGTTTTGCAAAATAATAATACACCTAAGTCTGTTTTTACACGGTCTTTTTTTACACGGTTTTGATATAACACGGTTTGAAAATTGAATATTTTTAATTTTTTTACACGATTTTATTCCATTTAGCACGATTTGAAATTTTATGTACTTAAATTTTTTTTGTCAAATTTAATTTTTGCGAAGTATGTTCATATCACAAAAAAGTATTTATGAAAGAAAAAAGTCTGAAACCATCGATAGTATCGATAGTGCTATCGATAGTTTGCGAACACTAGCTTAAAGATTTAAGTGAATTCCCTTTTAGCGCGTACAAGCAATTTTTACTGGTCAAAGCAAATGTGAATAGCACTAATTTAGGGGAATTCCCTTTATGTGCATACAATAAAATTTACTGGTCAGAGCAATTGAAACGTGTTAATATTTTGTGAACTGTCAATGCAATAAGACGTGTTTGGTAAAGAAATTTTAATAGGTTTTAGAGATTAGGAACAAATCACCCATTTTTGTATACGATCAATGTCTTTTTTTACACGGTTTTTTTTTACACGGCTTCTTCTGGAACCAATCTACCGTGTAAAAACAGACTTAGGTGTAGTTTGTTGGTTTTTTGGCAACTAAACAGATATTTTTTTTACATTTTCATTTCATGACTTTGACAATCCCAACGCAACGCTTCAATTTCGGTATGCTGCACTGAGCGAGAGCGTTGCGTCAGAAAACGCAACGCTCCAGTGTCCCAATGTAGGTTTCACAGTAAGAATGAAAATTTATATTTAAGTGTCCTTAGAACAAGTTTTGTAAGGATTGATTTAAATTAAAATACTTGCAAAGAGAAAATATAAACAATCTATAAAGTGAGATCACTATCAAGAAAGTACAGAATACACGCATGTTACAATAGGGTTTTGCGATTGTAAATTTGGTAAATTGGTTGTACACTGGTGGCAATTCCCATAAAATCACTTTGAGCTGAGGTATAAAAAGTCTTGTAGGAATAGAGGAGATGATTTAAAAAACAAATAAAGGTTGTAGTTTACATTTCCAGTTTGTTAGTTTCTCAGAGTTTAAATGTGGCAGTTCACATAAACTCACCAATTTAAATTGATCAGTGACACAAAAATAAAAGTAATTTGGGGTAAGTAATGCCTTTATAAACTTATTTAGTCGATTTTTGTATTATTAAAAAAGTAATTTTTTTTTGTTATATTATACTTTCAGTTGCATGTGTTTGTTTTTATAAAGTTAAAAAATTTACCACAAAAACCAAGAACGCACGATACAAGACCAAAAACCACAGATCTTGGCACAATAACAAGGTAGTGGCAGGAAAAAAGCAACAAAATTCACGTGTATTTTGTTAGTGTTTTCGTTCGGTTCATTATCAAAATCGGACGGTCGGTTCACATGCCAACAGCATTGCCAGCACCGAGTAAATCGCACACGCACTATAAAATTGACACAATTCAAAATTTTTAATTTGCGGGTTTATGTGTTAATACTGTGCACAATGCATAAATCTACAATCAGCAAAAGCTCAGTATATTTTGTTGTTTTTAACTGCTGCAAAAATACAGTTAGGTCTCTCTTCTTGTCAGAAGTTTGATGCTACCATATTTGATCGCTGCAGCTCAATGCAAAAAAGTCCTAACTCAAATTGTGTCACTTTTGACGAAATAAATTTTTGTTAAAGTTAATTTTAAGCAAAATTCTGACAATTTTTCTATATATTTATAATTATTAGAATTAATTATGAATTTTTAAAATTTTTCTTTCAACTTTTTAACTGTCATTTATAATTATTAAATTCAGAAAAAAAGGCATAACTTGAAAAAATTTTGAAAATTAAAATATCATCAAAACAGTCACAACTCAAAATTTTAGATTTTCTAGTGCAAAATAAAATAAAAAAGTCTTGCAACTTATCATAAAGCAAAATCTGTAAGGATTTTCTACTGAACGGTCTAAGCGTTATTAAAAAAAATGTTTATTTAGCTCAAAAACAGTTTTTTGCGTTTCCTGAAAAATCAAAAATTTTGAGTTGTGTCACTGTTGTGCGTGTGCGATATGTTGTTATTTGTGGGTTATTGTGCTCAAACAGAAGTTTCTAAATTCAAATAGTGAAATTTCACGAAACTATGAAGTGTCTACGGAAGCTAATTAGCGCGATAAAATACTATATAAATCGTTGGCTTAGATTGCAAAGGGGCTCAGACCACTTAGTTTTAAAATATTACATTTTAATGAAAGATGAACTAAAACGTACAAATACACCAATTAACAGCAAAAGTACATAGCTTTCGTGTTTTTATCTGTTGTTTTACAATGAGGGGCAAAAGTGCTAAGACTATAGTACGCCGATTTTGCGTTTATTCACAAAAGTTCACATAAATCGGCCAGAAATGTTTGGTATACATCTTCATATGCTTTTCATTACCTTAACCCTTTCCGACATAAAAATAATAGCCCGCTGTAAGAATTGTATGGGCTGTAGTCCAATATATTGGACATTGTGACTGAAAGGGTTAAGGTGAAATCTAATAACATCATTAACATCACATAAAAAATAAAAAAATTTGAATTCATAGTTTTTTACACCGTTTTTTGTCCTTCCTGGAATATGTGAAAAACTTTCGGCTTTTCAGAAGGGCTTACAAATTGATACTATTTATACTGACTTTTCTAAAGCATTTGATAGAGTCTCTCATAAAATTTTACTTGCCAAGCTGTCTAGTCTTGGTTTTCATTCTGTGTTTCTTGAATGGTTAAAATCCTATCTTAGTGAACGTCTCTGTGTTGTGTCATTTGACAACACCTCTTCCCGGCCTTTTACGGCGACCTCCGGTGTTCCCCAGGGTAGTATTTTAGGTCCGCTATTATTTGTGCTCTTTATTAACGATGTTTGTACATGCTTTTCAACCTCCAAATTTCTATTGTATGCAGACGACCTTAAAATCTACTCTGAGATTAGAACCCCTGAGGACTCTTCTGCGCTTCAATCTGAGCTTAACATCTTAAATGAGTGGTGTGTCCGAAATCGTCTCTTCCTTAACACCAACAAATGTTTCCAACTGACTTTCGCTAAAAAACGTATTTATTTTCCTGCCTCCTATTTTATTTCAAACTCGGGGCTTAAAGCGGTCAGTGTGATCAAAGACCTAGGTGTCTTCTTCGATTCTAACTTCTCTTTTTCTGCACATATCGACTCTATCATTTCCAAATCGTATTCTATGTTAGCCTTTGTCCGTCGCAACTGTTCTCCCTTCTTTGACCCTTATACTTTCAAGTTACTTTATTCCGCCTTTGTTCGTTCCAGGCTAGAATATGCAGCCGTAATTTGGAGGCCATTTTATGCCTTAAGTATAAATCGACTCGAACGAGTGCAGAAGGTCTTTATTCGCTTTGCCCTTCGTTCCCTGAATTTTGCAGACCCTATTCCCTCCTATGACGCACGTTGTCAGCTTCTAAACTTGAAATCGCTACTTAATAGAAGATCTTTTCTCTCATTAAAATTTTTATATAATATCGTGAATGGACTTATTGACTGCTCGTCTCTTCTGGAAAAAATTAATTTTAATATTCCTGCCAGATCTCTACGGCGGTCTGATCTTTTTAATGTTGGCTTTAACAAGACCAATTATGCCAAAAATGCTCCTATTACAAGAGTTCTAATTGAATTCAATAGCCTCTCAAATTCTTTGGATATTGATCTCGCATTACCTTTAAGCGTATTTTGTACTTTGTTATCTAATTATAAGTATCTTTAAGAATATTTTCCGAATTTGTTTGAATTTACACCCCTTATTTCTCAAAGTCTGTAATTTGATTAGACTTAATTTAATAAATAAATAAATAAATAAATAAAAACTGAACTTTTTTCCTCTAAGCCGAAGAAATGCTCAAATATAGTTTCCATTACATTTGCATTCAGAAATTCAAAGATACACGAAGTAGACTTTATTGATTCCAGATTCCTGCCCACTGCTCGTAGTTTCAAAAAGCCGAGCAGCAATATTCACTTTGCGATGATTGCTTAGTATTCACCTTCTACGTAACTGCAAAATAATCCTGATAAACACATTAAAAAAGAAAATCATAACGAAAACTGAAAAAATTATTTTCTTTCATCATTGCAAAAATGCCTCAAATTGCATAGAAAAACAGTTGGCTGGCAATGCTGTTCGCATAATGTAAAAAAACCAACACTAATTTTTGACAACCTACCGAACTCTGACGAGAAAATATAAAAGTCTGTCCGCCCGTAACACTACCTTGTTTATTGTGCCATGCCATAGATCGTGAAATCGGCTAATGATTCTACTTTTTTGACCGATGCGTCAAATGCGTTGCTACATACCAAGTGTAATATAGAGTTTAATTATAACAATCGCAAATTTTGAAAGCCTGGCAACCATCCTTTGGTATCTAATGTTGTTCAGCAATCGAATAGTGTTTCCTTCACTATCTTTTCAGTTGTCAAGGATTTGGCGCGTTTCATCAGAGATTATTTGGATTCACCTTGGCATTTGTTTGTGCGTAACACGATTCAACCTATTTTATTAAAAATTTCAATTAATCTGGCATTAAGATTTCATGGCGAATGTTCTAGCGAACAAACATCAGATCAATGACGAGAATAAGTGTAATAAGGATAATCATAGATGTTTTGAAATAGTAATTAATGATGGCTTAGTCGTTCCAGCTAGGTCGAAACAGGCGTTCGCTCGGACACATTCAATTAAAAAGCAGATATTCGGTGAGCTTAAGAATGTGATTCATAATCAGCAAGGCGGTATCACACCTTTTAAGGGCATCTATGCCGGTGCCGGAGCATTTAGTGTGAGCAAAGGTTCTGTTAAAGTCGATCGCAGGACCAAAGTCGACGTTACGTCTGATGCTCTCACCTTGACTTCGAGCTTTGATGACTTCGTCGAGTGTTTTGACTTTCCCAAAGTGTGCTGCACCAAAACATGTTTTGATGGTACGTAAAGCACTAAATTATCGCGAAAATAATGCTCGTATGTTACAAAAAGTTCATTTTACAAATGTCTGACATTTGGAAGGATTAAGAATGACTGAAAGTTGTAGGTATAAAATTGTTTTAAGAGTCTTGTTACTGTATTAGGCTTTAATATATGTTCAACCGGTTTCTGATTTTCTGTTTTGGATTATTCGCAATTATCTACATCTGCGAAACTTGATTTGATAACTAGCCAACCGCAAAAGCCGTGGAGGTACTTCGGGCCAGGCATACAAAAGTTGAATTTTGTAAAAACTATGATGCCCAGCTGAATCCATGCTTTTATTGCTTATCTTTGTTTAAATTGTAGGTGACTGGAAAACGTGGAGCGACATTTTCCATTTTGATGATTCTATATGGAAGACAGTTATGGAAAAAGCGTTTAGTGAGGGAGACAAGCAGTTTGACTACGCGGCTGAAAAGGTCTTTGCGGATGATGAGGCGGTCGATGATTTTTTTTTGGAGTCGATTCCATCACATGTCCAGTATAATTGGGATGACAGCGAAGAGGACGAAGAACTTACACTGGCATTTGATTTCCCAAAGTCAATCGAATTTTCCAACAATGCATTCCCATAAGGTAGTGCGTTTATTTAGTTAATTTAGGTTTATTTGTACGCACGTCATATTTTCGATTTTACTATTGGTCTGTAAATACATATACATCTTGTTTAAAAACAGAATACATATTGCATGAAATTGGGAGGAAAGTGTTTCCGTACTCAGCTGAAAAAAAAGATAAATGCAAATGTGTAAACTGTAAGAACTTGTTCCATATAATAAATATACACACATAAACATACACCACCGTTTGTAACTTTACTATTATTCAGTTCATTGATATGCTCCACATTTGACCCTTGAGCAGTTCGATAGGAGAGAAGTGTGCATGCGAGCATAATCGCTAGTTTGCATGTTAGAACAAAGTTGTCTGTATTGTTACTGACATAACAAGATATTTATGTTTATTGTCGCTATAGATTTTGAAATGTTTCCAACCACAAGTTTGTGTACGTGTCCAAAGACAGGTAGGGCCAGCACTCTTTGAATTTTTTTTTAAATTAAATGTCTTCTATCTACAAACTATATCATTGTATCTGAAAGGACTAAACAAATGTAAAGATTATGAAAAAACAATTAATCTGCTGCTGAGAATCGATCGCCGGCCGAGACGTTTCATCTTCATTCATATTTTACCTTTTGGCATTTTTTATATATGTATTTTGTTATACAATATTTGTGAGGTCATAATTCGGGCCTAGAATTGTGGGAACATCTCGTTATCAAGGTTTAGAGCTACATTCAAGGAAATCACTCATTCCCATTTCTGACGCGGAGTGCTCGAAGTCCAACGTATACGTTTTTCCGCTACGTATTGCACTTGGCGCTACTTACGGTTGCTTTGCAATTCGCAGTTCATTTACCACAGTTGAATGCCGCCAGTTGGTTGGATGTGCTGCTTGAACATATATTCATATTGCACTTTTTAGTGCCGCTTCGCTTCGTCCGTCCTATTTTGCTTGCTGTGCTAGCTGCCGCAGCCGCTTGGTGTTCGTACAGTTCATCTTACGCGGCCTGTACACAGCGTTCAGTGTTTTTGTCTTACTGAGCACAGTGTTGGGCGTTAAGCTAACATTTCTTAAATTCAGCGTTATCCTCCGGAGGTGCAGAACCTACTATGTCCAGATCTTCAAATGTGCTGCTGCCTAGATGATTGTGACAAAGAGCTTGAAGTGGCTCTGACTTAATTTACTTCCCATTTTCTCAGTTACAGCAATACTCCCGATAAGGCCGGCCTACCCTATAGAAGACAAGACAAAATGCGGAACGTGGCAGGTATACGGAATTCATTTATGCGCAAAACGTTGAATTGGTCTTCGCACACTTATAGAAAATAGGTAAACCGTAGAAGTGGAAGCCGCTCGCTTGCTATAAGAGCTCGCCATAAATCGCGCCCGCTCATAGCTGGTACAGAAGTGGTCGGTGCACACGCACAGCGTCTACAAAGAAAATAAGGATGCATCTTTTGCATGAAATTCTGCATGTGTGTTTTCTGAAATATTAATAGATATTAATAAAACTGAGTGCACGAAGTATCAATGAATCGAAGTACGTATGGATATGGCTGGATGGATTAAATGTAAGTACTTATAATACTTTTAATTTATGATTTTAATTTATTTTTCCTTTGTCGATTTATCTTTTTCAATGTAATGCTTCTTCTCTCGATGTTGCCTTTTCGATTTTTTATGTTTAATGAAATCATGGTTCAATAATATAATAAAATAATTAATAATATACGTGTATATATATTATTATAGTATAATATTGAGCCATGATTTCATTAAACATAATATATATATATATATATATAATATAATATATAAAAATATAATATAATAGAGCTAAAATTTTTACTAAAATACTTTTGTTCTGTTTTTTAATTACACAATGAAACATGTCAACGAAAATTATTTGAATTTGTTTGAAACAGCCACATTTACTGAACATTTAGACTTTTTCGCATACATTCGTGAGCAATACGTGAAGATGTGCGAAAAGAGCAGAAATGTTAACATGTCTTTGGTTACAAGAGTGTTACCAAAATTTAGGAAAATTTAGAGTAAAATAATTGGAATTAACAGCTAGGTCTATTGCCCATGAACGACCGCGTGTTCACGCATCACCAGTATCACACCCATATCTAGCATTACTTTTTTCTATAGTTTTTGTTACAATAAGCAGCAGCCTTCGTAACGGAATGTCCTTGTAACTGTGAGCGACATTAGTTGTGCTCGTCAGTGTAGTTACTTCGTCATTGCTTGCTGATAAATCTTTGCTGCCAGAGCAAAATGTCATGAGCATATATGTAGATAAAGTGCCTGGGTAGTTAACATATTGCAGCACATCATGCACAACACTGCACACGCATACACAGATTGGTATAAGCATATATGGCAATGCACTGCGTACTAACGCCAACTTCTTCCCAAGTGTACTACTTTTCTTCTTACGTTAGATTGTTCAGAGATGAATGATTCGCTTGTTTCGCTTAGCGAGAGTTGATGTAGAATTGATGAATGGCTTCAGCATTCTAATTGAACAATTGCCGCGGCTTCAGTGCACTACGTTTCGAAGTGAGCAGTCTTTACAATCTCGCTGACTGGGCTTCATTGTAATACATTGCTTCATATTATTCGGTTGTGTTGACGGAAGTTTTCAGCATCCAGAAGAAAAGTATACATAATAGTTTCATTAGAGACAATCACCTGTGGTCAGACGTTAATATTTCAAACAAATTATGGATGAATTTCAAAGCATTATAAGTGTGGTTGCTGTTTTCATTTTCGTAAGTGCCTTTACGATTAATTGATTAAGGAGGCGTTATACAACTTTCTAAGTATACTAACTCAAGTGAAGTTTTGCACTTATTCGGTTTATATCAGCACTCAAAGCCGCTGCTGAACGGTATTGAGTAACGTTACCAAGTATAACGGACAGAAGATAACTGCATTCGGCATTAATAATTCTGTTTAAAATGCGAGACTTTCTTGGTGAATAATTCCTTCAAATGTAAAAACGCTCCCGTTACTTGGCATGGTAACGTATGTATGTAACTATAATATATTCGCATGCGAAGCTTCCGTGGGCAGACACGCTACTTATTTTGCAGTTTGCTGCAAGCATTTGCCAATCGATACCTTTAGCTTGATACAGTAATAACTATTTACTGGAGCAGTCAAATTTTGTAGTATGTTTAAGTAAAATCTTTAAACACTCTGAACAGTTACAGCGCGGAACATTTGGTAATAATTGTTGACATCTGTTTAAACATGCTTCAGCACCCGAAATGGAGCAAAGCATCCATTAAGAAATGTCAGATGCTGAGTTTGATTTGTTGGTGACTTTTTACTGCTAAAAAAAAAACGTCAAATCTCTTGACACGCGAGAGAAACTGAGAGTGTTAAGTGACAGTTTTTACCAGAGAAATTTTGTCCAGTAACTTTTAGCCAGTAAAAATAAGAACAAGAAAATCATATTATTGGCTGCAAGAACAAATAATTTTTGCAAACATTTGGAACTAGCAAAGAAATCGTTCTGGAGTCTGCTAAACCACAACCGGTTTGCTTCGCTTTACCTGCTGCATCTTAAAGTGAAGAATTGCTGTTTGTTTACTTTTTTTTGGATAGTTTCACTTTTGGGAGCGTAAACTGGCTTACTTTCCTGACATTTTTTACTGCATAAATTTTACTGGGAAAGTTTCCAAACAGATCTATTATATCACCCGTTTTTTATTTTCATCCAAGTGCAACAGGATTAAATTAAAGAATATACAATATAAAGAATACGTATCTTCAAATATTTTGCAAATGTGTTTGTTGATGCGGGGGATAAAAGAAGAGTGGAGTCATAGGCACGAGACATTTGCTCTCGCTCGTTCGTTTGACAACAGCAAAAAGCAATGTTGTTCGCAACGGCTTCGCTCGTGTATATTGAAATGGTGGTTGTTGTGGCGTAGTGATCGCTCATTTTTTGCATGCATGTTTATTGATCTTGTTCGTCGAATTCGTCGTTGGACGCTCGCTTGCTCTCGATAATGAAAATATGGCAAAGGCAAATTCGAGCTCACCCTATGCCATTCGCTTGTAAGAACGCAAGACATCTTATTGTTATTTGTCTTTGGTACGATAAGACCATGCTGGCACACGCTCTTATAGTGCATATGTTAGTTGAATCCTTGAAGTGGACACCACTTGATAAGTGCAACCAAATGTTGGTTACCTTGTACACTTACTCTACACACTTACACTACCATCAATTAAGCTAATATTTATTTGTCTTTTTCGCTGTTAGGCGCTTTTGCAACTGGGAATAGGACAGGATTACGACGGTAAGCGCAACTTATTCATGCTATTGCTTGTGTTACTTTTTCTGATATTTTAATACCAATACATATAGTTGGTGAAATTCAATGCGCCTTTTCAACGCCGGGCTCCAACATTGAAGATCTTATAACCGCTAAATTAAAGCGGCCAGTTGGATTTAAAGGCACTCCGCTGTTTGCTGATGATCGCAACGTCAATCCCGATTCAGACCATCGTTGCTTAATAAAACAAGACCTCAACGATCAATCCGAGCTAACTTTCAACCTTAAAATAACAGATTTTACGCGATGTGGTGTTCTTAAGAGAAATGTAAATCTTAAAACATTAGTCTTCACTTTTTGTTGTATTTTAACGTTAAGAATTTAATATACAATGTAAACAAATTTTGAAATAATAACTGGTTCTCAAAACTTATAAACCATTTGTGCCAGTAATGCTTAAGTAATGTCAAAATCAGTGCTAGTTTCTTTTATAGTAATGCCAAAATAAGTGTTAGTTTCTTTAATTTGAATATTATATCCTTGCGCGGCGAAATACAACAAAAACTGAATTTCTCTTCTAATTTGAAAATCCTACTTCTGGCTTTTACGTTTGTTTTTAGGGATTTGTACATGTGCGAATATGGTTTCCCCAATTCCCGGGAGTAGTTATGCAATCTGACCAGGAGCTAATTATCATGTGTAAGCCACCAGAGCCAACTGTGATCGAAAATAAAGCAGCCGGGTTCGCGGGGTCCTTGTATGTGCATATGACCAATTCGATTGTTATTTGAGCTTTAAAATCTTAGTCTTAACATTCTTAGCCCTCATGGCGCTCGAGTATCAGGAGTGGTTGAGGAAACACCAGGCCGCTTGGAATACGAAGTAGCTTTGTACAAAGAGGCGCCCCCTATTGCCCGAATTAGTAACACTAACACGCCAGTTAGCAGCACGAAAGACCCGCCGTCTACAAGCGAACTTCCTGTTGACCAGGCAGTGCCTATTGGTACGAAGCTGCAATTACGTGCTCGGATAAGCGCCCAATCCGTTTGGAAGTACGTCAAATTAATGGAAGTCACCGTTTCATCAGATCCTGATAACCCACAGGCTAAGGGAGCTGTATCTTTAGTTCATGAGGGGTGCCGAAACCGCGACTTTGCGGCAATAATACCCCATCAACCAGCTAAATATCGAGATCGTGCCAATGAAGTTTTCCTTGACTTCGAAGCGTTTTTGCTAAGCTCAATGAAAGAACGTGCTACGCTTTGGATTCATTCGCAGATTAAAGCATGTATGGACCCGGTTGATTGCTCTCCCGATTTTTGTATGGATCTGTACGAACCATCAGGGCACGGGCGGCGACGAAGGCGGCAAACTCTGCTACCGGCAGAGATGCAATATAATATGACCGAATTTACAAAGTTCAAAGAAAATATTGAATATACGGTAATAATGCCGGGAGAGATAAGCGTTAAGCGAACTGACTTTAGCAGCTTAAGCCAATGTCGAAATGTACTCATAATTGCTGGATTTCTTATATTATTGCTCGCAATTTGCATAGGGCTTGTATGTAATAATTTTATAGTGCAACTTTTGCATTCCCTTTATTCAATGTTTTTGTTTTTAGATCTGCTCATTACTGGCGCGTTTGCATATACAGCAAAAAACCAAAGCACACCAACACTACACTTCGGCAGCAAATGTCGGCTACGCTGGATGCTCAATGGGACAATAAACAGAAAGAGGCTGCACATTTGATCTAAGTTGAATGATGAGTTTAATGTACTTGCGCAAACCACACACACATATGAATGAATTTAATATAAATATGAATTCACTATGTTTACGTAGATTATGGATAAGACAATGACTGATTTTATATACATATACTTATGCTAATAAAAAATCAAAGATTTTCTAGGTTTTTTTTGTTAGTCTTTTCTTACTTTCAACATGAAATGGTCTATAAAAAATACGTATGTATTTTTGAATTCTCGCTGTGCATGATTAGAGGTTAATGGTAAGTAATTAAACCCGTTAAGAAAGGTTCAAATGCTTTAAGCAAAAGTTCGTAAGGTTGAGTGTTTTGATTCAAGGCTGGTTTGATGTTTATGATACTTATTGGTATCCGACCGAAGGTGGAGTTTTGGCCAAGATTTCTTTGCTCCATTTCATGCCCCGTACACATCGACGACGGAAGCGACACAGAACGCGATGGATTCAATGGTCGCGGTGTAGTTGGCAACGTGATTGCAATGATGGCGGCAGCAGCAGCACAACTATCATATCTTTTGTGACGCTTGCATTTTTACAAGTTCGTATTTGTTTGGAAGTGTTGAGGTTAAAAAATGAATAATTTAAAATCGTTTGTTAGTTTTGCGGCAACACTGGCTGTGATGCGTGATTTTTTAAAATTTGTACACATTATTACTGGATCCTGTTTGCGTAGACCAAATCTCTTGCAACGAGAGAGAAACTGGGAGCGTAAAGTGGCGGTTCATTTCGTGAGAACTTGCAAGATTTTACTGGAGAAATTTTGCCCAGTAAGAAAAGAACAAGAAAAACATATGACTGGGTGCTATATGATCGACTGCAAAGACGAAAAAATGTTGCAAGAATTTAGAGGCAAATAGAATCAGCAAAGAATTTGTGCGTTCGCGAATCTGCTGACCCATAACCGTCTCGCTCAGCTTGACCTGCTTCAGCTGAAAGGGAAGAATTGCAGATTGAGCCAAATGAGACGTTTGCATTAACAGCCCGATTCTGTACACTTGATAAATTCACCATATTGACTATTTGTCAAGTTTTTATTATTTGTCAAGAATCGGTATTCTATCCCAAAAATAAAAGC
This sequence comes from Melieria omissa, assembly GCA_963971225.1. Classification (NCBI taxonomy): domain Eukaryota; kingdom Metazoa; phylum Arthropoda; class Insecta; order Diptera; family Ulidiidae; genus Melieria; species Melieria omissa. Next base: position 118,701,886 of record OZ020267.1, read on the forward strand.
TCTTTTCTTGATAAATTGTCAAAAGTGTGAATGCTATTGACAACAGCATACAAATTGAAATTTTGCCTATTGAAAATGGAAGAATTGTGCATGTTTACACTTTTACATCAGAGAAAATTAAAAAAAATTCCGTTACATCCCACGAATTATTTTTTGTATGCAAAAAGCGCCTATTGTGATGAAACTATTGAAAAAAAACGCACGAACTTATTTCCAGCCCAGCCAGGATTCGAACCGGGGGCGCTCGGTATGAGAAGCCAGCGCGTACCCGCTGGGCTATCAAGGCCGGTTTTTTTCTGCAAAACTTACTTTACTTAAACTTTTTGTCTTATTTTTTGACAAATGTTGCATATTCGCCTTACGTTGAATTAAATGAGCTTTTTACTTTATCAATGTTGCATCAGAATACCAGCAAAGCTTTTGCTTGATAAAAATCTTGACAAAATTTCTTGATAAAAAATTTGTCAAGAATACACAGAATCAGGCTGTAAATGTCTAATTAAACTTAAGCTCCCTACCGCTTCAAATCTGAAATGAAACTTTTAGATCAGCTGTTGTTTTCTTTAACCCTCCTGTTTACACCCTTTTTGCTGTGTATTGTAAGTGTGCTAAGTCCCAGTGGTGTAACCAAGAGTTAAAACTTGCAAATTCTTAAAAATTCATGTTTGTTTACTTATTTTGGATAGTTTCATTTTTGGGAGCGTAAGCTCGCTTATTCTCCTGATATTTTTTACTGGATAATTTTTACTGGAAAAGTTCCCAAACAGACCTACTGTATCAGGATTTGATCATGCAATGAATCTTGAGTTTATTTTTAATTATGGCAACATTGTACATGGTAAACATCAATACATGAGTTCCATCCCTAATTTTGCCATTAGTAGTAATTCGTAGAAAAGCGTGTTAGACATTATCTCTGGCAATGTTTAATCCACAAAGGCACGGCCTTGATAGGCAATTTCGTCTGACGAAATTCTCCACTTTACGAGGGTGAGGTTGTAAGATTCCCCAGGAAGTACTCAACAGGTATTTGGAGGGAGCAGAAATTATTGAGACGATAGGCGGCTACGTTTCGGCTGTTGGAAAGGAGGATGAGAGAGATGATTTCGTTGGTAAGTCGATAAGCGTATGTTAACAGACATAAATTGTATTTGTGTACAAATTGTGGCTTGTAAAAGCATTGGAACAAGTGCAGAATAGCGTAACCTCGTGAAAAAATGAAGGACAATTTTGCTGTATAGAACTTGTTTTTGTGAATGTAACAAAATAACATTTTTTTTGCCTGGGAAGCGCCTACAAAAGGCGTCGCACGGGGTCATAGTTCAAAACTTTTATCAAAATAACCATTAATGTTCGATCGATTTACACGATATGGGTATCAACCAAGGCACATTTAATAAGGTAGTGGTGGCAACACAGCTGCTTAAACTTTTTTCTTCTGATTCTCTTTTGGCTTTTCGCGAATGGGCATCCTCATTGTCAAAAATTGGAAAAATTGTTTTTGTGTTGCTTGTCTTTTGATTTGATTTTGACAAGCAGGATGCCCAAAAGCACTAACAAAATACATGGGAATCGTAGTGCCATCACCTTATTAATACACCTTGGGTATCAACAAAACGTATTTTTCATACCTTCATTCATAATGTACAACAGGGATGAGTAACACGCGAGCCGCTTGCGGAGCGATAAACATGTTTATGCGGCCCGCCAAGCATTTCTAAAATTGAATTTATTTTATCGATTTTGTTCTGTTGTTGTTTATTATAAATAAAGTTTTGTAAATTATTAATAGGTGTTACTTTATGTGCGGCCCGCCAAAAAATTTTAGATCCATCGTTTTTTGATCAAATAAATAGCGCCACCTCCATAAAACGTAAAACATGCTCAATAAATCCGAGTAAATCTAACCCAAAAATCAAATTTTAACATTAGCTACAAATGTATGCAATTATAACAACGTTTTGTTCTTGTGTTCTGCCTATATAAAAGTATCCTACGGTTAAACCAAAAAAAAAGGCAAAGCAGCAAATTCAACATGTCGCACTATATTTAGTAGCAGCACTACTATTATTCTGACCGCAACTATATATATAAAGTGATATATATATAGTGACACCAAAATACAAAGCCGGCGCCACTTACTGATTTTACGCAATTGCATTTAACAAATTCATGAAATGTACTTAACCTTTTCACTTAGTGCACTCATTCACAACAGTGCCAGTTTTATTCGTGAATATCAACAATTTGATAACACCCTTCAGAAAAAATGTACAGTTCGTTGTCAAAGGGTTTCGCTAATTAGTTGTTCAGACGAGTGCTGTATTTAGTGATCCGTCGATCATCAGTAATCCCAATCTTCGGGTCGGCCTCGATAGTCCAGCGGGTAGCGCGCTGGGTTCTCATACCAAAGGCCCCAGGTTCGATTCTTGGCTCGGGCCAAGAATACTCGACTACTTCTATCGCTATCCACATGAAGCAGATGAGAATTACAAGAATCGCACAAGTGCGCTCTTGGCAGGCAATGGCAAGACCTCCAAGTGTGATCGAAAAACTGCCAATCGCCATTCGGATTCGTTAAACTGTAGCAGTGTTGCCACGGAAAAATGTTAAAAAGTCGCAAAAAAAGTGAGCCGAAAAAAAGTGTAGTGATCCAATTTTTTTATACCATATACTAATATACTACTCGTTATTTCACCTTTCGAAACACATTATTTTTAATAAATTTCTAATGGAGATAATTCTCTGTGCCAAATACCAATTAATTTATAAGGGATATATTAAAAAGTCCCAATATGCGTGTGACGTATTTATTACGAAAACATTTCAAAGCATATGCGTGATATATTTACTTATCCATTGGGAGCCATCAAAATTAATTTGGCACAAATAACTTAGGCAATGCCACAAGTAGCGCGTTAATTCAGATTCATTTTGTACATTTTTGCGGGAAAACTGACATCAGAAAAAGGTTGCAAGTAGTTCAGCCGCCGCAGCTCAGCTGGCTAGTGCGTTGGGCCGCGAGTCAAATGCGACGCTCGAACCCAGGTTCAAGACTCGGTTGCTGCTAGCACTGAAAATAAAGAAAAAAATAATTTTTCTTTCGGCGGCTGTCCTCTCAGCAGGAAATGGCTCCCAACTCCCCGTTCGGAATCGGCATAAAACTGTAGGTCCCTTCCAAACTTATACAAATTCGCACGTAAAACACGGATGGTTGCGGGTAGCTAGGCCTTAGTCTCGTAATCAAGCTGTCGTGCCAGTCAAGAAAAAGTAGTGTAAATGTTGCCAGAGGTATAATTTTTAAGTACTTAAGTGTCACCTTTGAAAAGTGAATACTAAAAGGAAGGCATATTTTGAGTATTTTGAAACGCAAAAATAAAAACAATTAATTTTACGAAACAATTTTCAAATTTAAAAAAGGGCAAAAGTCGCATGATTTTGAAGAAAAGTATCAAAATAAGCCTATTTTTAAGAAGTCGGTGTCAGGTAGCATCGGTCACCAAAAAGGGTCAATTTGAAACTTTAGTCGCACAACGGAAACACTAAACTGTTGATCCCCTCCCCTCCCTTTCCCCTTCCGCTTGAAATGCGTGCTGTAACATATGTTGGAAAGACAGTGTTGCATACGCATTTCAAAAAGGGGTGAAATATGAGATATTACTCTAATTTTCCTTCCCTATCCCCCATGGGTATAGTACAATGGTCCGAAATGGACTGAGTGGTATGGAAGGCTTGTAGCCTTCCTGCCCACCCTCACATCCATCCATCCATTCAATCCCAATCTTTCCTTCTCCTTTTGTGCTCATGTTCCTCCTATTTTGTGCTCCCCGGCTTCGGCCGTTTGTATCATTTAATGTTAATTGTGACACTTGTAACTCGTCATTCGTACTCCAGCGAATAAAGACGTACAACCCGAAATCCAGTTTATTTTTCAAAAAATAAACGTTACCGAGCAATGGATAAAAATTTCGTGCTGATAATAGTTATTAGGCAACAGAAAAAATATTTGTCACGAATAGTATTTATACATACATGTAAAAATAATGATATCAACATAATAATTAACAAGTTATAAGTAATTTTCCAACTTTTTCTAAAAACGTTATAACTGTTCTATCCCTGATTATTTTACATCATCAGTTGGAAGCGATGTTTGAAAATACAGATTACAGGGGTTTTCACAGTATATGTAAATAGCTGCAAATGGTTCGAATTATCGAAATTTACTCTTTTGAATAGCGCTGGTTCTGATAAAAAAATTGTAGTTAAACTTTGATTTTAGTTCTCATTGTTACAAACAAAATACTCAATGAAACATGAAATATACATACGATGCAATAGGGATTTTCCATCTTATTTTTTATATATATTTTTTAAATATTAAATTTATTGCAACACCACATACATCATATCGTGAAGATTCTAAATAAGATAAGGGGTCTGTTGTGAATATGTGTACATATTTGTATATGCCTTACAACCCAAATGTGATATGGTAACTCTGGTTTAAATATAAAATTTTTTTGTTCTTTTAAGGTTCGGGCATGGATTGTGCTGTCATCCCGCTCAAACGCCACAAAGACTATTCATTGGTACAAACTGTTGATTTTTTCTATCCGTTAGTGGATGATCCTCATGTAATGGGCAAAATTGCTTTGGCCAATGTCGTGAGCGATATGTATGCTGTCGGCGTCACCAATATTGATAAGTTAAACATGCTGATCACAGCTCCCACGGAATTCAGTGAGCAGGAGCGCAATACTGTCGTACCTATGATAATTGAAGGGTTCCTGGAATCTGCGAATGCGGCGGGTTGTCGCGTCGCCATCCGTAGTATTACGATCAACCCATGGTGTATTATTGGTGGAATCGCTAGCTCCGTGTGTGAAAAGAGAGAGATTATTATGTAAGATTATATATGCGTACATCTCTTATCGATAAATACTTATCCCAAGATAGACCCAAGGCCCCAATTCAATATAGGTAATAGCGTACCTACAACAACAAAATTTCATACTTGATACAAAAAATAAAAGTAGAACCGCTGTCAAAGTTTTTAACACTAAGCGCTAATTGACGTTCTTCGCATTCGTAAAAACTTGAGTGGTGATGCCACTTCGATAAAATATTAAATTAGTGTTATTTTACGTTCTAAAGATTTTAAGATCTTTTTTAAAATAAACACGGAATAGACATTTCACTGTGACTAATTTATTTTGGGCGAAAGTATGAACATGAACAACAAAGCGAATTCAACAGCATTGCAGCATCGAAAAAATGTTCAAGAGATTTTCTAACAACACGACGGTAGCACAATGGGTTCATTGGGTATGAAAATTTTCAAAGCAAGTTCTCTCAAGACAAAGTGTTTTAGCAAATTTTTGTCTCTTTTATATAAAGACGGTATACTTGCCTTTTAGAATAATCTTGTGTTAAAAAAAAAAACACACACAAATTAAATTCACAATTCACAAATTAAAAATTATTTACTTTTTGTTTTTAATTTCCACCACGATGTAACTCATTTAAGGTGTTGAATTCAAGTGTTTAAAAGGAGGAGAATAAAATATTATGAAACAAAAGATGCACAACATACTAACGTTTGAAAAAATGTTGAAATTTTTAAATTGTTCGATAAGGTACATAAAGTACAAAACATAAGTGTCGTCATATGGGGACAGAGGGCGTAAACGGGTTAATAAATAGTGATTGCAGCAAAAGGTTAAGATTACTTTATTATTTTACGCATTTTATATGATTTTTTTTTTATTGATTATTTGAAATGATGTTATTAAACAATTTTTTTCAAATAACGCTATTTTACAACTATTGTTGTATTGTTGTTGTATTGACTGAGATTTAATTTTTCAAAATGTAGTTATTTGTTTCACTTATAGAAATATATGCTGAAATTGTTTCCTCCTTTTTTTTAGAAGCAAAAAATACAACAATCTTTTCATCGACGTTTCTATAAGACAAAAGGTCAATAATTTTTTCAATTTTCTGTTATTGAAGAACTACCCTTTATAATTTCATCATGGGCTCTACTTTTATTTTTTGTATCATGGTATTTTGTTTTTTGTTTGATTGTCAAAATCGGTCGATCAAATTCAAGCTTGATTTTTAAATATTCAAATTGTCGCAATTGTACGCAACCTTTTGGAGAATCAAGACTTGTTTTTGTTTAAATCGTCTTGTATTGACTTGTAGGACGATTCCCAAACTTTTTAATGACAATTTTCGCATCGTTAGCTAACGATTGCGACAATTATCGTAAATTTCTATATGTATTAACAAAATTTCTGCATTCTTCAATAACATATTCCAGTGAACAATGATGTTACTGCAGTTGTTGTAATATAAAAAAATGTGTATACACATACGTATAGTCTGTTCACTAAATAACGATCACCCATAAAAAGAAAGTAAATAACTTTTTTGTTTTTAATATATTATTTTCTATAAAATTGTAACGCGTTTTAACCTTATCCAGGCCTTCTAATGCAAGGGATGGCGATTTACTTGTACTCACTAAGCCGTTAGGTACGCATTTGGCAACAAATGCTTTCATTTGGATGCAGGAGCGGAACGAGATGTATCAAAAACTCTGCCCACATTTAACGGACGCAGATATTGAAGCCGCTTTCAGCATGGCGATCAAGTCGATGACATATCTTAATAAAACTGGTAAGGATAGACATGCAAACATTTAAACGGAACTATATTTTTATGTGAATAACATTTTTATTTGAACTTTAGCCGCTCTCCTAATGCACAAGCATGGCGCACATGCCGCTACTGATGTCACAGGCTTCGGTTTACTGGGACACGCAAAAAATCTTGCTCAGTTTCAAAAGGAAGTCCTCACATTTGAAATCCAAGCAATGCCAGTTATAGCAAACATTATGAAAATCGGAGAAATAATCGGACAAGATAAAAAACTTAAAGCTGGTACAGCAGTTGAAACGTCAGGCGGTCTTTTGATATGCTTACCTGCGAGCAGTGCAGCTGCGTTTTGTTCAGATTTTAAGACACTCACTGATGGAGAGCAAACTGCATGGGTGATTGGACGCGTTAAACGATCTAATAAACGTGATGCCGTAGTACTGGAAACGCCTGAATTTATTGAAATAAATTTTTAAATAATAACCGACACAGTTATAAAACTAAGGATCCAACCTATGACGAGTTTTCCATAAAGGTGGTTACATCTGGGAAAGTTCTGATTTTTTACCGGAAATTATCTTATAATGTGTTGAAACGTTTAAAAATGAAATTAATAAAGCCAAATTAAGTTTTTTAAGTGTAACTGCAAAAATATTGTGTTTCGTGTTGTTTGTTCGCTTTCTGTACATAGTGAAATAAAACAAATCATCCAAGTAGTGACATGGTATAAACAGAACAAATTTTTCACAACGAACGTACGCTGTCAAAGTTAAAACACAGCAGTGCATGTGATTGTCCACAACGACGACGACTGCGATATTCGTCCGACCACGGTTGATCTGACGATAGAACAAATTATAATTTTGTCGCATCTCTATCCTCACAAGGGGAATGCTTTCGTCCCCAAAAACACTAAGTTTAGAATTCTAACAGCAGAAAATTCGTGGATTCATGGTTTTGCTTTTGTGGCTTCAATAAAAGGAACATATAAACCAACAACAAAATTATTGCTTTACATAAGAGTTGGGAGAGCCGGATGCAACGTAATTTGGTGCATGTTGTTTGAATGATTTTTTCCTAATAAGCTGCTGCGAATGTCCCACTGAATTGGTTTCACCGGACGTATGTTCATGAAGACTGTCGCGATTTGATTCTGTTTACACCAATACTTTGGCATATTAAAAAAGTAAACAAATATATGTAAAGACTTAACCCGTAAAATTTTCAAAAAATTTAAGTGAATTAAAAATTCAAGTGAATTGAAAAAGTGAGCATTTGTGCTGTGTTTTCGAGAAAATCAATTTAACCCTTAACCACCTAGCATACGTCTCACAGACCCCCAGGAATTTTTAAGCGTGAATATTTTTACGCCCGAGCTTCGTATAAATGTGTTAATTCATGTACCTTTTCCTTGCGCCACTCAGTGCCACGCAACCCCATGTCGCAGTCGGATGTGATCGCGTTTGTCTCTAGTGAGTAAAAAACTGTTGCCAGGAGTCTAGGAGACCCCTGTTAGGCGGTTACGTGACTTTTTTACATTCGTAGTTTTTTATTGTTTTGGTTGATAATGGCTTAAAATGACGCAAATATACAGCGGTGGTTGTAAGAAGATTTTTCAGACGACGAAAATATACCGAACGATGACTGCAGCGATGTTGAGGCCGATGTAGGCTTTAAATTACAACGTGATATCAGAATGGCTATTCAACGCATCCTCCAGCGTAACGATGGAACCACTCCATCAGCAGCTCCATCTTGTAGTAGCGCTGAAGAAAGGTTAGCAGTGCGTAAGAACTGCTCTATTAGCGACTCGAGAAAGAAACGGAAAACAATGTTTTTCGAATGCAAAGCTCCTGGAATGTTCACACAATCTGTATTTTTACAAACCCCATACCAAAGTGTATTTTGGCCCGCTGAATTTTTAAAATCTTCCGGTTCATAATGCAAGGTACATATCTTCGCATGTGTGCCCATCTCAGTATTACAAATACTTTCCCACTTTCTTTTTTGCTGCACATTTGAAGGTACCGCATACATGGGGATCGTGCCCCCATGACCAGTTCTGCGTAACTAACTTTAACTATGCTATGCTGCAGACGTTCTGCCTCTTGGAAAACAAATTAGTTTTTGAACTAAAAAGTATTTGACACATATGTTCAAAGTGACATAAAATAAGCAAGGCGATTTGAGAGCTGTCAGTATCGGGTTCACTTTATTTATTTCACTTTGCCCATGGTTCAACTAACAAGGTTATAGCAAGCCACCGGCTGATCGTGTATCGCTTCTATCAAAATCGTCGGTGTCAGCAGTGGTGCGGTGTTGCCGCATCGGTTGAAATGAAAATACCTGACTGAAAACAACTGACCTGAGCACTTTTCCCGTTTTTTCACTCAAATACAGCACCGTCTGGCAACAATCACTTTTGTCTGTTTTCAGTTTCTCCCTCTTTCGTCGGAAAATGACAGCTGAATTTGACAGTAGCGATACACGATCCTACCAACAAAATACATGTGGTTTTTGGTGTTGCGGGGATGCTATTACCTTGTTTATTGTGCCATGACTTTGCCCATGATACAAAAATATACAGGTAGATTCAATCGAGCAAAATTAAAAGTCAGTTGCTTTTTTGACAAATAAAAATAAAATTTTAAGGGTGCAAAAACAAGTAAAAAATACAGAAACTGAATGATGTACTACATAAACTGATTGTGTGGAATTGCAGCTCTGCAGCAAAAATGAAAATAGTAGTACAAAATTTGTAAACAAATATTTTTTTCCAATTGTCAATTTTACTTTTATCTGCGTATTGAAACTACCTGTATATTTTTGTATCATGCTTTGCCCCTAATCATAGTGAAATGAGTAAAGTGTACCAGGTAGATGACGTACACTTGTTTCTCTGAGTAGCAATTGTCAATGTGTCAATTTATTTGTGTCAGTTCGATTAACCTTTATGTTTGTTGTCGCTTAACCCATTCGCTGACAAGGACGAGTATACTCGTCTTTGGCAGTGTCATGCATTGCCAAGACGAGTTATACTCGTCCTACTTTAAATCTGTTATAACATGCAGACTTTTGAATAAGCAAATTTTTTGTGGCCACAAACATAAACGCGCAAAATATAAATGGCAATGGGAATGACTTCATGTAATTTAAGCTTGGCAGCGAATGGGTTAAATATCACAAAATTTAAAATTTATTTACAGTACTCCAGAAATATATACTTTCGTAATAGAAAAAACAGAAACTGCATTCTCGTGCGTTTTTTTTTTGCAGAGACAGCACGTTTTCCTGGAATGTAATTGGGTTTTTGTGTCGGTTTTGGTGCAGAAAGTATTTCCAAACAACAATTTATTTTGAAATTTTTTCATACAGCACAGACGGGTTATGAATTCTGACATTTGTCAGCATAATGACATTATTAATGACATTAACTGTCAGAAAATAAGTGTACGATGAAGAGAGAGTTCCTGCTATCTGGCACACTTAATTAATTTCACTATGACCCCTAATGTACCTTTATTGTGATTGCCTATTTTTGTCAAAAAAGTCATCAGCAGAGTCTTCAAATTATGTACGGTAGAGACATAATTGTATTGTATTTGGAATTTATCTGTCAATTATTTTTCCTTTTGATTTTACTACGATTTCATTTGAATAAAAGTGCGACTGCGGTTCAACAATATTTGAACTGACAAATTTCTGACGTTAAAATTGACGTTATTTTTTCAAGTAGTTTAATGATAAAAATGACATTATAAAAAAAAACAATTTGACAAAAGAAGTTGTCAAAATAAGAGTGCTGTATCCATGGCACAATAAACAAGGTAATAGCATCCCCGCAACACCAAAAACCACATGTATTTTGTTGGTAGGATTGTTTATCTCTACTGTCAAATTCAGCTGTCATTTTCCGACGAAAGAGGGAGAAACTGAAAACAGACAAATGCGATTATTGCCAGACGGTGCTGTATTTGAGTGAAAAAACGGGAAAAGTGCTCAGGTCAGTTGTTTTCAGTCAGGTATTTTCATTTCAACCGATGCGGCAACACCGCACCACTGCTGACACCGACGATTTTGATAGAAGCGATACACGATCAGCCGGTGGCTTGCTACAACCTTGTTAGTTGAACCATGGCTGTATCTACTTGGATTACTTGGTTTTTTTAAATTATGTGCTGAAACCAAAATGATATTAAGCGTTATCATTGTCAATGTTCCTTTAGTTTTGAATACTTTTCACATTTGTGAGTACGACTCACAAACATTCTACCAATTCTCTTGTATGTAGTTGCTTAAAAACATTCCCAGTCGGAAATCGAAATGGATAGATCAATGCATTACAGCATGCTTAGTTTTGGTTGCGTAGTACTCCATATTTCCCATTACTTTTTTATTAAGAAATAGCCGCCTGGCGTAAGCATTACTTCGTAAAATATAAAGAGGATACTTCATAAAAGTGAGCGCATACCAAACATGCTTTACACGTTGTTGAAAAAGTAAGCATCGCTCCGGAGACATTCCCATTAAAATATACTTTGTAATGTGGTGGTTTGAAAACGTAAGGGGGCCGTAATGTGCTATTGGAATGGGCTTAAAATTACAAAAATAAAATGTATCACGAAGAATTTAAGCACTAGCGATATCTTCACTTACGATAGAAGGTGGTTTTACTTTTACTATCGATGCCAACCCACTACGCTTGTACATTCAATTTTTTCTTCAAGACTCTTTTTTTTTCTCAAATGTACATTCCACGTATATTACAAAATAAAGTGCCCTTGGAAATACGATACGAACAACCATTTGGGTTGCGCATTTCTTTTGCTTGCTTAGCGTAAGCGACAGCCGGAGGTACTCGGATCATACCTTATATTTATGTTTATTATATTTTTTTATACATACTCTGCCTTGCTTCTTTTTGTAAGCACCAAATTGAAGTGTTCATAACTTTGCTTACCAATTCTGTAGCGGGTCAGCATCTGTATTCGTTCGGGTGTCGTCGTTTTTTTATGTTTTTCATACATACTTAGCCTTACTTATTTTTATAAACTTCAAATTGAAGTATTCATAACTTCCCTTACAAATACCTTACTTCTGTAAGCTTCTGTTTTCAGCATCCGAAATAAGGCATGAATTATGCATTACATTGGAATCACCTTACCAAATTTCCGACTGGGATTACAAGTCACTTTTCACAGTTCATGTTTTTGTTTCACGCCGACTAGAACAATATACTAGAAGTATATATGTACATATACAGGATTTAGCTACTTAAATCCATCAGAGTATTTTTAATTGATTTAATCTTTTTTAACAGGATCATTTCCAACGAGAACTTGTTAAATCTTGTAGAAAATATTTGTTGTCCCATTGCTTTTTATTTATTAATTTTACATAGTATTAACTGCAGATACGTTGGAAGTGAGTCACTCAGCTGTATATAGTAAATTCACGCATAAATAAATAATAATAATAACAATAAAGGATATCCTGTGTTGATGGTGTTGCGTTCTGGTAGCTGGCTGCATTGTATTGCTGCCGCAATATACAGCAATGATCGAAAATCTATTAGAACGATATGTACAGTTTACGCTATGCCATATGAATGTATGTACATGCACATGTAAGTAGAACTGAAAATGTGTTCTTTGATATAATTCTATTATGTCATAAATGAAAAAAAAAACAAACATAATTATAGATCGATGTCGTTGTTTTGAAATATGTTTTGGAACTACTAGAACTGATGCAGATAGCCTATGACATTCGTTTCAGTTTGCCTAATACGAAATCCTTTAATGGTTGGTAATACTGATATCGCAAACTTATCATTTCCGGCATATTCCGGATGCGCTCGAACAGCTCTGACTCTGATTCTAAAATGAGAACTGCTGATACTACCATTGTGACAACAACAAAGACAAATGAAGGAATGAATGCCTGCAACAGATGAAATTTTCGCAAGTTTCTGATAGCAGTGGCATTGTGCCGACTCATACTGGCAGTTTCTGGTAGCTGGCCTCTGGGTTCATGGCCAACGTACTGCGTACCTCCAGTATTGAAACCACTTATGGAAGCGCATGAATTGTTGCTGGCACGATGTTGCTTAGAAGCGTGTAAGTGGTTTTGTGTCTGGTGCTTGTTAATGGGCCGATGCATTGATGCGTAAACATTGGTCAGTCCGCTCTCCGTCGATGAATGTTCAACGGAGTCGCGGAAATCGTAGTCTGGTATTTCGCCGGCGACGTTGATATTATCAAAGTTCGAAGTGCGCAGGCGGGCCTCTTCCGATACCGGCTCAAGAGCTCCACCGCCGTCTAAAACATGGCTATTATACACTATATTTCCAAAATTATCTGTGGTTGTCATAGTGCAGTTGCCCAATGGTTCAGACATCGTTGAGCGCGGCAAACTGCTGTATCCTGCATAAAGTGAAACTATAATATTTGCTGGCAATATATATTTGAATAATGTAATAGTTTACGGATTTGGGCCAAATCGCCTTGCGGGCTGGACGGCGTTGCTGGGACACTGCTGGCTTTGCGTTTGCTTGCGGTGGAGTTAGTCATTTTCTGTTCGCGCAGGGCATTGATACTTTCAGTGAGTATTTCGCGCTCTGTCCGGCCCGTATATTTGAACTTCGTTCCCCATGAAAAGAATCCACCACCAGAGACCACCGCAGCAGTATGGCTGTTCGGGAGCCTAAAAAAAAACCATCCAACAGTGGGATCAACAATATTGCAAAATTGAAAGGATATTGGTCAAGGTAAATTAATAATAATTAATAATTAATTTTAATTTACCTTGGATATTGGTAACATTCAACTCCAGAGAACGAAAACAACTCTAAACTACAGTATACAGTAGACCATAGTATAATAATAAAGTAGTCTAACCTGAGAGAGTATTTCTAATGTATTTCTATTTTGTTTATAAAAATTGGCAGAACATTTTATGAGCAGAGTTTTGAAAATATTTTGTGTCAAATTAATATGAGCCTATGTTTTCTGTTGACAAATTTTGTACATCAAAATGAAATATTGTGAAAGAAATTTCAAAAAAATTGTACTCAAAAGAGGGGAGAGTTCAGGTTAGACTACTTTATAATTATACTATGCAGTGGACCAGATTTTGACACGGCTCAATATTTCTTCAAAAATAGAAAAAAAAAACATGATAAATAGTTTGCCAAAGAGTTTCTCTATTATTTCTCTTTTGCAATCGCTCTTTGATTCATTGAAGTGCAGCTCATACTCCCGAACACTTTTTGCCATTAGTTACTACGCTAAACACTAAAAAAATTGTCATGTTAAATGTGCTGCTGCCAATACAGAAACGATTCCCTCAAATTTTTTTTTTTTTTTTAGTTTTGCTTAAAACCCGACCAAGTTCGAAGCTATTGTGTATTATTCAGGACACATTTTTTTTTTAATTATGACATCCTTGTCTACGCCGATGACATTGACGTCATCGGGCATGACAAGTGAGATGCAACCACTGCCTTTGCGGCAATCGAAAGAGAATCTGCCTGCCCTGTCTACACGCAGGGACTCGCAGCGGCTAGGGTCTCACGTTGAAGCCGACAAGTGTACTTTTGAAGTTGTCAAGGAATTCGTCTACCTTGGCACCGCCAAAAACCGCAGCAATGATGTCAGCCTGGAGATAAAGCGAAGGATTACTCTTGACAATAGCTACGGTCTTGGTAGGCAACTGAGTAGCAGAGACCTCTCTCGACCGACAAAACTTGCACTTTATATAACGCTTATTGTGCTTTTGCTCCTCTATGGCGCAGAAGCATGCGATTCAGCGGCTCTTGAGGTGTCCGAGAGGAAGGTATAGGCGACGACTAACGTATACGAATCAACAACGAGCTGTATGAACAGTACAAAGACACGGACGTAGCGCAGGGAATTAACATCCAGCGGCTACGCTGGCTTGGTCATGTCAGCCGTATGGACAATGAAGTTCCGGCGAAAAAGGTGTTCGATGCAATGTTGGAGGTCGACGGCGAAAAGGGAGGCCGTGTCTCCGTTGAAAGAACCAGGTTGAGGATGCCCTATCATCTCGTGGTGTGACTAAAGTTAAGTAAGTTACAAATGGCATAAATAACAAATAATTTTTTAAAATTTCTTTCTTTTTGTCATACAAAAAAGAGCTTCTACCTGGTTCAAGTGAATAACTTCGCTGTGTTTCAGTTTAAATTTTTCAGTATTTTAATATAATTTTTTTTCAGAGCATCGTAAGTAGTTTAATTTCACATTTATACTTTAAATTTTACCCTAGTGTAAATGAATATGCAATGTCAAGTTGTAGCAAAATATTAAGGGCCAAAGGAGTAGAAATAACGACAAAATTGCCGTTAAACGATGCACACGGTTGTACAGGCACCTAGGTGCGTTGTCATTGATAATGAAACGTATATTAAAATTGAGCTTTCGACACTACCAGGAAAACAGTATGGCTTAAGTGCAGAATAACGTACCCTCGTGAAAAAAAAATTAATAAGTATGCTTATACAAAGAAGCTTGGCTCCTGAGTCTAACAAACTAAAAATTTTGCTGGGGAAACGCCTACCAAAGGTGTGGCACGGGGTCAAAGTTCAAAACTTTTATCAAAATAACTCATTCAATTTACAATCGATTTATACGATTATACGATTGATGTACCACATTATATACTTTATATGTACGATTAAAAAATTATAAGCAAAAATAATTTTTTTATAAAATTTACAAACCCCGAATTTTTTTTCTCGAAAAAAACCATAATAAAGATATAATAAATTTATTACCATATATTCTCTACGGAATTCTCTTTACAATTAAATATAGAACATTTGAACTTTTTTTTGTTTCTGCTTTTATATTTAAATTTAAATTAAGTTAAAAGAATCTGCTTAAGTTATTGCTTAAGCGGGATATTTTCGAATCATAGGAATTGAATATAAAAATACTGTACGCTCCTTACTGAACCTGATGCCGTAGTTAACTCCCATGAGGGTTATTTTTCAAGCGCCCCGGCCGAAGGCCGGCCACATAAAAGGTATCAAAACATAGAAAACCCGCGGTTGCCTCCCACCCTTTTTCTAATGGAAAAATGCGGTTGGAAAAATACCGTTCGAAAATAAGTGCACTTTGCATATTGGATATAAAATTGTGCGCATTCGAATCTTAATTATTATTAATTATGACCCACCTCAATCTTTTCAAACTATATAAGCTTTTTGAAAGTGAGGAAGAATTTAAAATTAGTGATACAATATTACAAAAATTAGTGGAGTGGAAATTGATACCGAGAGAAGGAAGCTATTGGTGCCCCAATGGCCACGTCTTGCAGATATGCAAATCATCCGAATCTCTCGATGGTTATATTTGGAGGTACTTATCGTAATATGTATGTTTAAGATTTTTTAATAAATAATTTACATTTTAGATGTCGTAAAACTTACCAAAAAAGGAATAAAAAAACACTTAAGTGCAATACTCAAATTTCCTGAGAAAACATAAATTTTTTTAAAAATTCCAAATTGCCGGTGATGAAGATCCTAGCCTTTTCGTATCTGTGGATAAAAAATGTTACGCTGGACTTCATCATGGAGGAATTGAACATTGCCAAACATACGGCCGGTGCCCAGTCACCTTCCCAGCCCAGTCAACTTCTGCAGAGAAGTGGCGTACGATGGCATGATCGTACGCAAGAATAAAATAGGTGGTATTGGTCAAACGATGGAAATTGATGAAAACAAATTTGGTAAACGAAAATATCATCGTGGCCATGCTGTAGAGGGGCAGTGGGTGTTCGGAGGAGTAGAGAGGGAGACAAACCACTGTTTCGAATTATTGGAAGGTAGATTTAACTATAAATATATAATATAAATAAGTATATATTTACTAAATTTAGAACATTAATTTTTTTTCTATTTAAGGAGAATTTTATACATTTTAAAGTAAATCACTCGATTAACTTTAAAAACCCAAACGCGAACCAACACACAAACACAGTTGAAGGTGTGTGGCGCCATGTAAAACATTATATGCCACAATATCATAGAAGTAAAGAGTTTTTTAATGGATATCTGGCAAAATGTATGCTGTTGGAAAAATGTAAAGCACAAAATGAAGACCCTTTAACAACTTTTTTTAATATGGCAGGTACATTGTACAACCCCCTGCAGCCTTCATTGCCTGAAAATGATGACGAAACGATTATGAAATTGTTTTGGACCAGGAGTCGATTTAGAAAAAATTGAAAAAAGCATTGAAAAAAAAATGTATGTTTCTATATTTCATTGATTTGTATCTTAATAACAAGATTTTTCGAGAAAAAAATCGGGTTTTGTAAATTTTATAAAAAAAATAATTGCTTATAATTTTTTACTCGTACATATAAAGTATATAATGTGGTACATCAAAAGAAAGGTATGATTTCGTTTGATACCCATATCCTATAAATCGATTGAAAATTGACTGAGTTATTTTGATAAAAGTTTTGAACTTTGACCCCGTGCCACGCCTTTGGTAGGCGTTTCCCCAGCAAAATTTTTAGTTTGTTACATTCACAAAAACAAGTTCTATATAGCCAAAGTTTCATTTTTTTCACGAGGGTACGCTATTCTGCACTTGTTTATTATTATTATTATTGATGGGGATAGCGCACTGCGACCTAGTAGATCTATTGTGCCCCCTTCTTGGACCTCAAAGACTATCAGTGAGTCCAGTATCCAGGAGAAATTTTAGTATGTTTCCTAAACCTCTGGATACCCAGTCCGCTCCCGATATGAGGTGATCCCCCAGGTGCTTCTTTCTCTTATGCATGAGTACAGGGCATTCTCCTAGTATATGTATCGCAGTCTCGTTTTCCTGCAAGCAGAACCTGCAATACTCGTTTTCACGGATTCCTAGCTTAGTTAGACGATAGTTCAATCTACAATGCCCTGTAAGCATTCCCGTGATAATCTGCACTTGTTCCGGCAATATGTTTTTTACCATGTTTATACGACGGTCCCAGCCGATTCGTATTGAGCCAGGTGTTTATGTTAAACATTTATTTCAGAAGCGAATTTGACGGTTTGAAAAGTAGTTTTTCGTTTATCCTATTTTTTTTACGTTTGAATGAAAGTTTGCTGTTGGTGTTGCTTGCTTTTTTTTGAAATGCACAAAAAACTGAGTGAACATCACCATCAGCTGATTTTCAAAGCACAAAATGTTTAACCGTTTATACACATTTTCGACTTAAAACCCCTGTAAAACTGGAGTTTTCATGGATCTCTTAAGTGTAGTTTATAACGATTTTATGTTTCGAACACAGATTTTTATGCAGGTATGAGTAGGGCGCAGAAAGATAAATATTATTCTCACTAATAAGATGCTTACCAACTAAAATCATGAACAATTTTACATAATTTCGAATGCTTTGCAAAAGCAACTCTGCCCGGCAATAAATATTAACCACAATTATTGTCAATTTAAAATTTGAAATTTATCTTTTATATTTTTACACAAAAGTTGGCTGAACACAAGGAAAATTTGTTTTGATCGGGGGTTTTTTGCAATGGACTACGCTGCGTTGCTATGTTGCGCTCCACCACGAACAACTCCTCCAGCATGGCCAACTTAGGTAGCAGCCCGCGCGATCGCCGGCCAATGAGTCGGCGCCACACTGCAACACAATCATCGTCGGCCAGTAGAAATTTACCACCGTCCACAGAGCTGCAAACAGCTCCACCGCAAACGTCTACTGGCCAACTGCAGTGAATGCACCGGCGATTTGGCCAGGGGCGATACAGACCGCAACTCTAGACGAAAATATTTTCAATGGCTCACATTTGCAAAAATAATTTTGTGAGTAATGACAGTTCGATTTTTGTCTTCGTGGTGAATATTTACACATTCTGTGGTGAAGGTGGCAATTGAAGTTGATGTAGAATTGATATTTTTGTTACACATGTTGAGTATAAAAATGTTGCAAAATGGATAGTTTTCCAAAAGTCTTTGAGTTTATTTAAAATATTTTAACCACTTCAGCCATATTTAAATATTCAGCCATAGTACAGAAATGTTCTATTAGCGGCCTTTAGACGGTCGCACATGTCCGCAATCATGTGCGGCGCGACGAGAAGAATGACCGTGTAAACGCAAGAAATTCGTGTCGTCGGACATGTGCGACGGTTTTCAAAATTTTTTGATTTCTCTGTCGGCGCGACGCACATGTGCGACCGTGTAAACGGCTGTGTGACACACATAGTGCATTTTTTCATTCGATCGGTGGACAGCGAGCAGTGAGGATGGCGTCGCAAAAAAATGAAATATTGTGGAAGGAGTTCTTTGAGGTGTATAGACACAATCCCGAACTGTGAGAAGTAAAAGGTGAAGATTATAAAAATAAAAATTAAAAGAAACGCAGCATAGAGGTGCTTTTATGCAAATTTAAAGAAATTGATGCGAAAGCGCATACCATGTTGCTTCGTTGGCAGCAGCGAGACCAGTGACTACGTGACGCGAAACTGAGCGGGGAAATGATTTTCAGACCATTTTTTGCTTTTTCCAATCGTCCGATAGTGTACGGGTTTTTTTACCCAAGCATTCGCACAGCACCGGTTACCAGTCAATTGCTTGCATCTTAAAGTGATAACTTTTCTTATTTGCTGTAAAAATAACGTTGCGAAAAACCTTGTTTTACTGGTCGAAGTCATTTTGATTGTTACCCGTACCAACAGAAAGCATAAATAAATGATTTCAGACGGTAAAGTCAGCAGATATTCGGTTGCTTTTTCATTCAGTTCATGTCTCATTGAGTTTGCCGTTTCTAGTGCAGCAAGAAACAGTGATGGCAAGTTGAACTCTTTTCAAACGCAGAGCTGCAACACAAGCAATTCAAACGTTAAGGCTTTGAGGGCAATTAGCAAAAACTGAAGTTAAATCATATTAAAACTAGTTGGAACATACTTATGACGTTTTTCAGCAACAACATTTTTTTTGCAATCAATTTCCTATAAACGTACTACAAAATGAGAGAGAAAAAAAACAATTATTTCATTTGCAAATAAACTTCGAACGCACCAGCAGCCCTTGCCCTGACTTTTGTATGGCGAATTTGCTGTACGAACCCTAATCAACTCTGGGGCCTGGTTTGACCGAATTTGCGACTCTGGGGCCTGGTTTGACCGAATTAGCAACCGTGACTCCTCTCAGTTTCGCGTCATGTAGTCATTGAGCGAGACAACTGAAGTGTGCGCACATGTGTGACCGTGTAAACGCTCATCGTACATTTCCCCCATCGCACATGATTGCAAACATGTGCGACCGTCTAAAGGCCGCTATTGAGCTCAAATGCGTTGCGTTTTCAAAATCACGCATATAAATGTTATCATGTAATATATGTTGGTAACACATTTGTAGTGCTTATTAAGAGTTATGAAGATACACAAAATTATATTTAAATAAAAATCTTGACATAATTTATAAGAAATCACTTTTTCGCTAGAATTTTTCCTTGTATTGGAGCAAAATTACATTGACATTGATCCCGAATGTTTACATAATCAAATTGCCTGCACAAAAAGTAATTTCCAAATTTTTATTCAAATCTTTTCTGTTTCAGTTAATAATATTGACACCTATTGAATTACTACTACAAATACGAATGTATCTAAAGATATTTATTTTTCCAAACAGCTGTTTCGAAAAAGTAGTAAGAAAATTAGGTATTAAATTTACTACCAAAACCAACAGAACATCGCATCGGGGTAACACGGTCCAACAGATTTAGTGTACCACTGACAGCTCCAAAAAAGAGTGTCGGCACTTAGAGTATACTTTCTCATTGGTATTACGATCAGCGTTGCCATTTTTGTTAGTTTTAACTAAACGGCAGCCGCCGTAGCATGGCACAATAAACAAGGTAGTGGCAGGAAGGAGCGAAAAAATTCACGTGTATTTTGTTAGTGTTTTTGTTCGGTTCATTGTCAAATCGGACGGACGGTTCTCTTGCCAACAGTATTGCCAGCATCGAATAGACCACTTGGTCTATTCGAGAACGTAAAAATACACCAATTAACAGCAAAAGTACATAGCTTCTTTGTTTTAATCTGTTGTTTTACAATTAGGGGCAAAAGTGCTAAGTGCTAGTTCGCCGATTTTGCGTTAATTCATAAAAGTTAACGAAAATTGGAAAAATAATATCCTTTCGTCATTGCAAACATGCTAAAATTTCACAGAAAAAGAGTTGAGTGGCCATGCTGTTCGCCGAATGTAAACAAAGCAGACAAAAATTTCTGACAACCTACCGAACTCTGACGAGAAAAAAATAAAATTCGCTCCTTCCTGCCACTACCTTGTTTATTGTGCCATGCGCCGTAGCTCAGCTAGTGCGTTGGGCCGCGAGTTCAATACTCCCTTGCGTTAACACCGAAAGAAAAGAAAACCAAAAGTTTTCTTTCGGCGGCTGTCCTCTCAGCAGGAAATGGCAAACCTCTGAGAGTAAAATTGCCTATAAAAAAGCTCCCAACTCGCCGTTCGGAATCGGCATACAACTGTAGGTCCTTTCCAACCTTGTAAAAACATTCGAACGAAGAAGAACCAAAAGTGTTATTTTTGAAAATGGGATTCGGTTATTTTGTCATTTTTGATCCCATTTGGTTATTTTTTAGAATATTGCACACTGATATAAAATGTATCTTAAATATACCACAATATTATTTGGAGTGGCAATAGTATTGATATTGATTAATAGTGCACACAAAATATAAAATACATGAAATTTGAAGTGTAGGTACATCTTGAAAAATTAACTTTCGTTAAAATGATTTTTTGAAATCCGAGGTCTTAAAGGGCAAAACATGGGTTAAGGTGTTGTATGAAGACACGCATTTTAATGAGCCTATTGATGTCAAATTTTTGAAAACACTTCAAATAAAAAATAATTCGACACGTATTTTTTATTTTTTCAAAAATCAAAACTTAATGGAGTGAACCAAGGGTTAAGGTTCGTATACGGAAAGACTATGAAAAAACAGAAACCTATAGGCCTATTAACTTAAAAATTGGTGGAAACATTTGAAATTAAAAATAATTAAACATGGTGTCGCGGTGTTTCGTAACTAACTAAACTAAAACTTAAAAGGATATTCAAGTCAAAAGCCTTTTAAATGCTTCTTAAATCTTGAAGTTTATGTATGAGTTATTTTTTTTTTTTTGTTTATGTGGAATAAATATTTTCGTTATTTTTGTTACATTTTGGTTACTTCTATTTTTTTTTAATTGTTTTGTCTTGTGGCGATCACTTACGTGAAGAACAACATTTGCTCAATAGCGCATCTCCACAGGTAGCGACATGCTGCTCCTGATGCACATTTAAATCCGATTGTGTGTTTTTTCTGAAATCAAAACGTATGGCAGGCATTTATTATTATAAATATTGAAAAAAGCCTGGACTTATATATACACTAGTCAGAATAAGTTTGCGCACAGGCAAGTCAAAATTATGTTTTGATTAATTTTAACCTCAAAAATTGGTTCTCTGTTTATAAAACCGTATCCACATTTTTCATATATGCCTTAACTGCACTTTTTGTTATGTTTTAGATGAATTAATATAATAATTTTCCATGTATTCGTATTTATTGACAATATACTCACAAAACGGTGCAGAATAAGTTTGCGTAAAAAATTAATAACGGGAATTTCCGGTTATGCTTTTTATTTTTTTTTTTGGAAATTTGTATTCCATTGAACAGTAAACGGACTTGTAAATTATTTGGAACCGTATATGTGCTTGAAATTTCATAAAAAGCAATAGAATCCAACAGAAAAAAAATTAAAAATGGATAAAAGGATAAAAGGACAATCTTACTACTTGTTCTTCTTTTACAGTTTGGTCAAGTTTTTGATATTATTATCTTAATGGAATAAAAGAACTAAGTTCACGGAAGAAATAAAAAATATTTTGTTTTTGAAAAATTACTTTAAGTAAAAATAAAAAAAAAATTACTTTAAGAAAAATACATTTCATATAAAAAACCAAGTACCCCTTGTACGCAAACTTATTCTGACTAGTGTAAATACTTACAGGTTCTCTGCTGGCGTCAGTATAACTTAAGTGCGCAATGAACATTTTGCCTTCAAAATTGAGTTTATGGACCTCATTCCAGCGAAAATGTTGTGATCGTTTGCCGGAAACAAACGTGCTTATACCAGAATGATTTATTCCTATATACAATTGGGATCCGCGGTGATCTTTTACTGGGTGTGGATCAATCCCATATGTTTCCAATCCACGAGCGATGCCCATGAACTCATCCATTGCTACGCTTGCATCCTGTCCCATTTCACGTTTTCTGTGCAAGTCCATTATTTTCTTTTCCAAGACATCCGTTTGTCGAAGAGCCAAATGCATAGAGGAAACGTAATCGCCAATATGTATTTCGTCATCGTAGTCGCCTAACTCCTCTTAAAGAATAATGAATTCAAGATTTACTTATGACCACATTATTTTCATACACCTTGATCGATCATTTAACTTTTGCTATCTACATAGGGTTTTCAGCCGGTCAAATAGATATACGTTTTTAATCATACCTTGTACAATTAAGGCCCCCAAAGCAGCTGCTTCTCCTACTGAACAATAAAGTCGCCCGTGACGCAAGTCTCTCTTTAATTGCTGATATAACAATTGACGGCCGTTGCCAAACAGTCGGAAAGGATCAGCTGGATAAAATTTTACGCGGAACGAAAACAGTATTGGTTCGACATCTGTAAAATAATAATTACCGCGTACACATTTATGAATTTTTTTAGTTCCATACCTTTACATTGCTTAATTATCGACTTGGCCAAATCCAACCAGTGCTGCATATATGTATAACATAGAGCTTGTTTCAACTATATTTTAATCAAACACAAAATTGTTCTCACCCTTTGTTTATTAGAATCAACATAGCGTAGTCCGAAGTAATCTTTCTCCTTTATTTCCAATTGATCGCACAGATAGTCAATGAGATAACTTCCTTTATGGAATGGCTAAAGAAAAAAGAGATAAAGAGTAACAAATTGTAAGTCTATATTTTTTTACCGCATTTCTTCTTTTCCTTTCTGTGCGTGTGAATTTGTACACAGATGGAAGACAGTGCAGTATTACAGTATTATGTCAATTAAAAAAAAGTTAGGTTTTTTTACGTCTTCTGTAAAACAATCCGTATCCATATTCCATATTGGCCCATGATACCAAACCTTCTCAACTTAATTCATCTTATTAATTTATCTATATAAACTACGCCTACGCCCACAGTAATACAAGTATGTGGGCCTATTTTATAGTTTACGAATTTAAAATGCGGTGGTTCGAACTACTTGCTTGATTTGTTTGACAAACATGCTTGGGAGTTCGATTAACGATTTATTGTACAAATAGTAATATTTCTGCAATACACATAATATTATTGAATATTACATAAAATAGTTTAATTTCCCATCATGAACATTTATGGAGCCAGCTGAATAAATTATTATATTACACTCACTTCACTCAGTGACATTTAGAAGAAGAATATGAATACACGCAAGTTATATACCCATAAATATTAGGAGTTGGGGGTTCATTAGTATTAAAGGCTAAACTCCAATATAGGGTTGTGACATATTATGCTGATATGGCAATCCTCAAAATCTATTTTTCCTTTCTTAAGAAAATTACAAAATTAACATTACTCTACACCGAAAAGCGTACTTTTAAGGATTGAAAAATCAACCTACTTGAAATTCACATTCAAGAATGTCGGAGTCCTCTAGAAGCCGCACCGTACACTTATATACAATATTGCTTTCGTTTTTATTCTTGAACATGTTTATTGCTTTAAAAATTTTACTGCGAACTCAGTTAAAAATGCATTATTCACATTTGTTTTGCATCATTCACTGATTATTGGAAATGCTACGATTTTGGAAATCCGGTCGTCGATTGTTTCAC
The DNA here is from genome assembly GCA_963971225.1 of Melieria omissa. Classification (NCBI taxonomy): domain Eukaryota; kingdom Metazoa; phylum Arthropoda; class Insecta; order Diptera; family Ulidiidae; genus Melieria; species Melieria omissa. Next base: position 118,726,516 of record OZ020267.1, read on the forward strand.
AAAAGTAATATTCCACTTCAGCCAGGACAATCTAGCACGAGTTTACTATCCTTTCATCCCCTATTGAACGAAAATTGTGAATTGCGTGTGATGTTGGCAAGTCTCCTTTCTGTCAAAAATTTTTGCTTGTCCTTTAATATAAACTTTGTGTTTTATGGCGCGTGAGTATATAGTATGTATATACCTGCAATCAGGGTGGTCCGATTTGGTAGTACTCTATTACTGTGGTTTATATGCGTGGTAGAAGCCGAACATAACAGATTCTCAACACAACCGACGAAAACTATTCAGTTTTTAGTTTCAGTTTTAGGTGGCCAAATATGGGTATCGGTCGGGAGTTATAGTCAGTTCTTTATAAATATTGAGGGAATGGCTGCGAATGTTTACTTTCACGTCGAAGCATTTCATTAGGCTGCCAATTTGTTCACTCGGGGTACAACTGTGATTTAGCTCGGGGATGACTATTCCGAGTTAAATCACATTTCCCTAAAATAAAAATCCACTATTCACAGCACAACATTTCAAATATACTTCCAGTACTCCAGAAATATATATTTATATGCGCTTATATGTCAGAAACATTTGTATAAATCAAATTAAATCCTTTCCTTTCCTTTAAACCAACTTATTACCTTTTTAGCACTGATATGTACTGTAAATACCTTTCTATGGGCAAACAAATTGCATGTCTATAAACAACATAGTTGATTGCAGAATGTACAGCCTTTGGTTTGAAAGACCCTGGAAGAACGTGAAGTTGGAGTACCATATAACTGTAAGTGACGATAAATCGTGCGTTACAGCGCTACAAAGTAGAAAAGTTCCTATTTTGCGTTTGTTCCCAAATGCGTTTAAAACATAATGTATTTTATGCCGTGCGTTTTTTTTGCAGAGACAGCAGGTTTTCCTCACATGTACATAGTTGCGTTTTTGTTGTCGGTTTTGGTGCAGAACGTATTGCCTTTTTCAGACAAAAATTTCTTTTTAAATTTTTCATATACAATAGAGAAATTTTCTTTTAAATCAAATCTTGATACTTCAAGTTATAATTGTTAACCGTTTCAACTTTTCCAACTACTGTTTTGATCAATAAAAACTATTTTGTTTTTGTATGAACATATACTGGTCACACTGTAAGCATACAAGCAGGCAAATGAAATTTGAGCGAAACACTAGAATGTCCAAGGTAGGCATTTTGACTACATTGAGGTCTTTTCAAAAAAATATCTTACGTGACTTTGACTAATTTTTAAAGCTAAATGAAATAAATTGTAAAATTGTAAAAAAATTGTTTACCCCAATTTTACAATTTACCCAATGCCCAAAAGGAATCATTTTGACTGCCTATATAAAGTTTTCAGCAAATTTACTGATAAATAGACAAATATGTATCTTCAATTGCGAAACATGAAAATTTCAAATAATTGCAAATATAAAAAAAATATCATAGTAGGCTGTGACAGTTCCCACTTTAACTCAACTATTGCATACTTATGTAGGATAATGTGGATATCAATTGATTTAGCTTGGCATTGCGGCAAATATACGCTATATAGATTCGACGACCTCACTTGCCGCGTCAAATGATTCTATGTTTCATAGGGGTGAACATCTATACACAGTGCGTTTCAAAACAAAGTGTTGCTAATAAAATTCACAAAAGAAGGTATAGTAATGATTTATATGGTCTGAAAGGTTGTGCAAATCTTTTTCGCATTGTTATCAATACTTTGCCCAGTCCCCGTTGTTGTCAGTAATAGCTCGGCATCTTTTTGGCTTATTTTTGAATGTACTCCAAAGAACCTGTTTACCTGTTTGTTGTTGATATTTGTTTTCCTTTAAGCTTTTGCTTCATTCAGTACCAAAGCGTTGATACTTCGACTCTCTTTTGCGACAATCTTTCCTTCGTTTGCTTCAGGCTAAGAGTTTGAGTGTTATAAAATATCCGGACTATCGCCTTATCCGCTCAGTGAAAACTAAACTACTAAACTAACAAAACAGAAACACATGCGAAAACTGTATTTTAATCTGATATTAAAACCATGGCAAACTTGTACAGTTAAAATATATGGTCAACACTTTATTTTGAAACGCACTGTACACGTATATAAAAGTGAATCTTGGTTCGTTCGGCTGCATAAAACTTGAAAACGACTGGACCAAAATGGATACTTCCTTCGAGGAGTTTGTTCGTGAAGGTTTAGGGAAAAAGAAAAGTCGGGGAAAAGGGGCGTGGCACCACCAAAACACATTTTTAGACAATAACTTTGGAACCATAAGTCACACAAGAATTAAATTTGGTACGAATTTACTATTTAATCATGTTCTGCGATAGAGGGAATGGGCGGGTATTTAACAAGAGGCGTGGCACCGACCACTGCCACGCCCACCCCCCTTACGAAAGGAACTGTAATATTGAAATAACTTGCTCAATATTAGTGATAGAATTATGAAATTTTGTATTTGTGCTTAAAATAATGACAAAATAGCTCACACTAAAAATGGGCGGTCTGTCACGCCCACATTAAAAAATATTTGCATTTTACTACAACAAAAACTGTATTTTTAGAAGGCTATTTACAATATCGTTCTACAATGTGATTTTAATTTTTAAGCTTTCTAAAACCTTAAAAGTGGGCGTGGCAACTGGAGCATATTTATTAAGTGGCCAAAACTTTTCCTTCTTAAATTTGTGTTTTAATTTGTTCAGCTTTTAATATGGTATCATTTTGGTATAAATGTTAAGATTTTTAAAGTGGGCATGGCATTCTGCCTACTTTTGATGATACGAACAAAATGCCCACCTTTTTTTATATAGTTCACCATTGAAGCAGCTGTTTTGCCGCTATTTTCATTGTGCGTCGCAAGCCATACTTCGAAAAAATCACAATTTTTTACTGAAGGTGCCACTACAAGAAGTCAATTTTTAGGTGGGGACGCAGGTCGACGCAGCTAATTTTTCTTTTATTTGAAAGGCCGTACTTGTGTCTTTGTTTTTCACTAATCACTGGTGAGATGCATTGAGACGTTTTCTTTTTATCGTATCCCAAAGTTAGCGATTTTTCTCACTTTTCGTGAGACAGGCCGGGTTTTTTTAAAGCAACGTAACTTCGCATATGCTGATCAAACCAAAACAAAAAAGTAGTACCTACTTGCCCAAACTCTATATTTTTCTTACGTAAGTAATTTGTATCCATACGTAGTACCTGTAAGCTAAAGATGCTACTTACATTTAGCATAAAAATAGTGAGTTGCTTTGGCGAAAATGTGTTCCAAGAAAAGGCTCAACTTTGTGGATGGCTCCTGCTTACATTTATTATTTGTTTTAAGAAATATTTTGGATTTGTCTTATTGGGAGTATTATCTCAACATATATGTAAAAAAAATATGTTTGCAACATCGACTTTTTGTATTTTTGGCCAGACTCGCGACACTGTGCGTCGTCTCATAGATGTGTCATTCTACTGGTAAGATATGATCGGCGTTGGACTAGGGGCGTGGCACATTTTTTATGACCCAACATTTACATTTTACAACATGTAAGACCACATCAACAATTCGACTTAAAGAAAGTTGTGAGGATTGGACAAGGAGGCGTGGTACCGCCTCCGTTTTTATATATTGATTGATTGATTGATTTATCATCGCTTAGCCCAAACCGCTGAAGCTACAAACATGAAATTTGAACTATAGTTACATCTTGAAGAATGAACCTCCGCTAAAACGAGATTTTTAGAAATTTGGGGTCTAAAGGGGCAAAACGTGTTATAAGGTGTTGTATGAAGATACGTTATTTAATAGACATACTCATTTCGAACTTCCTGAAAATACTCTAAATCAAAAATAATTCGATACGTATTTTATAATTTTTCGAAAATTAATATTGAGGTTAAGGTTTGTTTAAGAAAATGGGCCTATTGACTTCAAAAGTAAAAATTAGACAGGTGTTTCTCGTTAATAAAACGTTAATAAAAAAATCCAGAAATTATTGTTATCGAGAATAACAAAAAAATATTTATTTCTCATAACAGTTATTCTGCAACATAAAAATTAAGTGTCGCAAATAATGATTATAATCAAGTAAAATTGATGTTGCATTGTTATAGTTACATTGCAATAAATTTCTTAAAAAACTTATAATAGGTAAGTCACTGTTCAAAACGCTTCTCGCTACACTACTTTTGTAACCCCGAGTGGTCGATACGAGTACATCCGAATGCCGTTCGGACTTAAAAATGCACCTTCAGTAATTCAGCGTTTCATATCACGAATCCTTAAGCCTTTTACCGATGCCGGAGTTATTGTAGTGTATTTTGACGATGTTGTGATTGCTTCAAGGAACATTTCTGAGCATATGAAACTGGTAATCAGTGTCTCGCGCTGTTTTGATCGCAATGGGCTGCAGTTACGATTATCATAGTGCGAGTTTGCTTGCGAACAAGTTGAATATTTAGGATACAATGTCTCGCAAATTGTTTTGAATTGAATTGTATTGTATTGTATTTCTACAGTAATGGCCCAGTTATACTTGATATGAAAAAATTTGATGACAAAGCAATCAGAAAATTAGGCATACAATTTTCTACCTAAACCAACAGAAAATGGCTTTGAGGTGATACTGCCATATAATGTACTTTGGGGCAACACTGCCTATAGTGTACCACTGACAGCTCGAAAAAAGGGTCGCGCTACTTTGAATCTGCTCATGATACAATTATAAAGGTAGTGCATTCCGGATAGGCGCTCCCTCAAAACCTGTCAACTCGATGCCGTATTGAATTTGAAATGAAAAATAATGTTGCTTTTTTTTGTTTGCTTACCTGCACATGTATTGATAGGCACACGAAAAAAAAATTTTGTTTCAATTAGATCTTTCAAAAAATGCCGAAATTAAGCTGCACGTTGTGCCAGAAGTCGTGGGCAAACAGTAATATATGTGTGTTAATTTTTTCAATCACAATATGTCCATCTAAAGGTCCATAACTTATCTTGTCTTATCACTTACAGGACATTTTAAACTACGGATTTTCCCCCTATTTGTGAAAATGTCCCCATCATTATAAGCAACACTCTGTATAAGGCATTGTCATTCTGCCTTTCTCCCGGAATACACTACCTTTATAATTGTATCATGGAATCTGCTTTGTTTTTTACGTTGTTTTAAATATTATGCTCTTCATAATATTAGATACATCTTGGTAGACTCACAGTGTTTGTATATTCCCGTTTTTACTACAATGCTTATTGCTTCGTTTGTTTCCGATCCTTCATATTAGGTATTATCTGAAATTGAAATACAATTATTTTGTTTATTTATTTATTAATTTTTTAAATTTCGGGTGGCATGTGCTTTTTTTCGATAAATTGGTTGCGCGGTAAAAAAAATTTTAATTAAATTAAATTAAAAAGTAAGAAAACAGGAAATGATGTGCTTAACTTACACAAATCATGTACACCAGTGACAGCGATCGCTGCCAGTGACGAGTGCACTCATGAACTGGGTGGTTCTATGAATTTTTTTGATTAGTTTCTGAATCTGAATTTTTTCTCATGAAAGATGTCGCCGCACATGCAACAGTGCATTATTTTAACTCATTTGAAATCTGTTTGAAAATCCGAATACTTGATTTTTGCTTATAATGATTAAAAATGTGATCTGGCAACATCACTGAATATTTCAACGACATTTTTCTGTGTTGGTCGCAAATATCTGATTCGCCGGGCTGCAATTTTTCTAAATATCTTATCTTCCCCAAGTTTTTACAAATCGTTGTCGTGCTCACGTTTCTGGTACTGGAGCATTTCGGAAAGCGGCAAATAATCGAACAACATCAGTATAAGTTTTAGTGAACGGACCAATTCGAAGAAGCTATCCACAACAACAAAATACGAAAGAAGAGGACACCCAGCGCTGCACGCTATTACATTTATTGGTTTCTGCTAAGTTTACCTGGCGAAAGAAAACGGAATCATGACTTCTTATCAATATCATCAAATTGCCAATTTATTGGATAAGGTGGGCCTGAGGAGCAATCTTTGTGCTTGTTTTGTTAATATTTACCGGTTTTGAGTTCACGTTGAATAATCCGTCTGGTCGAGATGCTCAATTAAGTTTGCAATTATTTTTAGATGAACTCCAGCGACAAGGATTTTCGTTTTATGGCTACAAATGATCTAATGACCGAGTTGCAGAAGGACAGTATAAAATTGGATGATGACTCCGAAAAGAAGGTTGTGCGCATGGTTTTAAAGTTGCTGGAAGATAAAAATGGTGAAGTGCAGAACTTGGCAGTGAAATGTCTGGGACCGCTGGTAAACAAAGTTAAAGAAAATCAAGTAGAGACCATAGTTGATTCGCTTTGTTCAAACATGATTTCGAACACTGAACAATTGCGTGATATCTCGAGTATTGGGCTGAAAACGGTGATTTCTGAGTTACCCCACGCATCTAATTCACTTGCTTCAAATGTTTGCGGAAGGATCACTGGCAAGCTTAGCAATGCAATAGCAAAGGTAATTGATTTTTCATCTTTATTAGTGCTTTATTAATGACGTTGGAAGCATATCCAATGAATGGAAAGAGATCCGTTTCCGGATTTATTCCGTTTAGAAACGCATTGAGGCATTACAGAAAAAGAGTGCATTCACCAATCATACTGCGCTGGGACATGATGTTGGGAGGTTTTAACAAAGGTCTCAGAGATTCCTCCTTGAATTTTCTATCTACTACTATTTCACTACTTGTATCCGTCTAGAGCCAACATACATATTTTTAAGCTATATACATATATGTGTAGAACATGTGTTTCCTCTTGTCGGAATGATCTAGCAAGCGCAGCACTCAGGCAATTATACGTCCATTGTACTACGACTTGTTGTTTCCTGTTAATGTGCTTTAAATCTTGCTGATTTCCGGAGAAATCTTGATAGATCAGCTTCTTAGCACATCAGTGCCAAACGTTTCAAACTTGATACGAGCGAACGCGGGGCAGAGACAGAGGAAGTGTTCAGCCGTCCCGTCCCGTTAACCCGAATGTCTGCCTGCAGTCCCTTCTGCCTAGGGACAAAAGAAACTGTGAGCATTTGTCGAATATGGCGAGAAGCAAGCAGAAGTTTCTACCACCTGCAGCCGCTCTCAGTCTGCCATGCTTGTTCCTGGGTCATAGTGACCCATTCGTTAGCAGTGGCTTTGATGGCCGCAGATGGGAGTGGCAGAACAGGCTCAGGGCCGACAAAAGCAGCCTCAGAGCCCATTCTAGCTGAGGAGTCGGAGGTCTCGTTCCCCGCAATTCCTGCTTGTCCCGGGACCCAGGTGAGCATCAGGCTATTATATTTTCCGACATAATTAAGCCTTAGAGGGCTGTCCAAGGCCATGAGCTCAGCTTGGCTGTCGCTACAGACACAGATAGATCTGCCTCCTCACCTACTCTCTATGACAAAGTTCATCGCATCTGACCAACAGTGAGCCTCAGGCAGCAACACCATGTACCGCTTTTTTAGTATGACAGTTGAAGGCATGGAGTCAAGTGGCATGGACATGACTGTGAGATCGATGTCGGTGCCAGCACAATTGGCCAGTGCCGGACAAGCGTCATACCATTGGCCACTGTGTTATTATATATTTGTACTAATAAACTTAATAAGACTTACAAGTTGTAATGGTACCCAGTGTTTTGTTCATTTCCTGTAATTGTACAAAATAATTACTTTTAACACGTTCTACCCGGCGTGCACCACCGGTGGTCCACAGGCAAACTCATTTCTCTGGCGGCGCGGACCACTGGTGGTCCACAAATGTTTATAATTTTATTGCAAAAACTAACTAACATTCTGCTGTCTGTCAACAACAACGAAAACAATTGCGCAGTAAAAAAGTGCCGCTATACGAACAACTTGTCATCTCGTGCACGCAATGCGTAGAAACATCGAAAAATGCGCCGGGTAGAACGTGTTAATGTGTAATGCAAAAAACACTAGTATTTTTTTCTAAGAATAGTTTGACACTTAAAATAAAAGCAAAGTGCAGTGTTTTAATATAAATAATTAGTTTATACTTTGTAATGGTAAAAAGTCTTCAAAAATCCGAAGTTAAACAACCTACTTTTTACCAAAGATCTTTTTGATTGATTCTTTTAATCAGTGTAAAGCTCAACTTCAACAATTGTTCTTTCTCGAACATAAGAAAATTTTGCTCCTTTAAAACTCTAAAGCTGCTTTTGTCATTCCTCGTAAATATATACCAAAAAATAATGGGTAATTCTATCCAAATAGCCGTCCGTTAATATGGTACTTGCAACTTGTGTCGCGCTAAAGTGTAAACAACTGTAAGCTTATTTCAATAATATACGGAAAAATAAGAAAAAGAAGTGTTAAATTTGATGAAAATTAAACTCCAAACATGACTAGAAGTTGGAGGGTGTACATAATCAATTTACCGGTTGGTACCGTTTTCGGACACATTGTTTTGTAAATACCATCGAGGTTTACTCTTACTAAAAATGTTAGTACTAAATGCACAATTAATTTTGCTATTGACCTACATTTGTTCTTTTATTATTTAATAGGAGGACGTTTCTGTTCAGCTAGAGGCTCTTGACATACTCTCCGATTTACTCTCACGCTTTGGTGATTACCTTGTCCGTTTCCACAAAGAGATTTTGGAAGCGTTGATTCCCCAATTGGGCTCCCCCCGTCAAGCAGTGCGGAAGCGTACTATTGTCGCTCTGTCGCATCTCCTGATGTTAGCTGACAACAGCGCTTATACTGAAGTTATTGACCGCTTACTAAACGTCTTAGAAAATAACTCAAATCCAGGCGCTGTTCGTACATACATTCAATGTTTAGCTTCGATCTGGTGAGTTTTTCTGCAGTATCATAAGAGAGTAAATTGTGAAATATATGTACTGTTTAGTCGCCAAGCTGGACATCGTTTATGCAATCATATAGACCGCTCAATGCAACTTTTACAGAAGTACAGTCAATGTGAAGATGATGAGCTGCATGAATTCTGTCTTCAGGCATGTGAAGCATTTGTAATTCGGTGCCCTGATGCTATAACTCCTCATATTCCCATGGTAAGACAATATTATACAATCACTAATAAATTTTATGTAAAAAGTAGAGTTTTAGATGTAATGCGGTTATTCAGAAGTGGATATATGTGTGTAAGCGCGAGGTTTTTTTTTGTTGGATTCATCTAGTTCAGGTTTGTGCAAAAAGAAAATTCCGGAAAATCTATTGGAAAATTCCGAAAATCCCGCCATGTTTGACCGCGAATCACTTGAGAACGTCTGGACCGATTTTGCTGTTTTTTTGTTGTATTTGTAGTGGTCAGAACAAAGTTTGTATGAAAGAAAATGTTAGGAAAACGGGGCATGGCCCTTTTCACCAGCTTAAATTTTCAGACGATTACTTTGGATCCACAAGTCGCACATCAATTAAATTCACTGCGAACTAACTATTTAACCATGTCTTTCGACAAAGGGAATTGGGCGGGTATTGGACGAGGGAGTGTGACACCACCCTTACAAGCTCTTTATAATGGAATATCTTCGAAATTGTAAGTCGTACAGCACTGAAATTGAATATTCCGTCGTCTCATATATGATTCATTCTACCGGTAAGATGATGGACGTTGGACCAGGGGCGTAACACTTTTTAAGCGTTGTAAATGTGTTAAATAACTTCAGAGCTACAGGTCACACAACAATGACATTTGGCGCAAACTTACTTTTTAGTGGTACCTTTAGACGGGGGGAATGGGGTGGGTACTGGACGAGGGGTCATGGCACCGCCTATACAACCCAAATTTTTAATGTGGGGTAGCTTCGGAATTATAGGTCGAACAGCATTTAAATTTGTTTATACTGTTGTCTGTTGTTATACTGATATGCCATTCTATTGGTAAAATTTTATAGGCGTTGGACAAGGGGCGTGACAATTTTTTTACTAAATTTTCCGCGTAACTTTAAAACTGTAAGTCGCACATAAATGAAGCTTGGTCGCACCCTTCGACTGGAAGAATGGGTTGGGCATTGTTTAAATAGGGCGTGGCACCGCTCATACAGTGTTGTATGAAGAAAATTGATATATTGGGCCCATTGGCTTTAATCTGGCGTGCAAAGTAGCAGGCAATAAAACCTGTTTTCTAGACTAAGACTTATCTTCCCACAACCGTAAACGTATGAAAGGACTTAAAAATTTTGAATCGGGAGTGGAATTCATTTTGAAAGGCAATTATTTAACTCCACGTATCAACTCCTAAGACACGACTGTAATTTTACTATTATTATTTTATTATTACTGTAGCGTTATTATTCGATCTTAAAGTTCAAAAGAAAGCAATAAAGGCGGCGTGTTAGATGTATTGCTTCAAGCAGAGGCACGACAAAAGAAACTCGTGGCACAGGATTACCTATTAGCCTTGGCATCTTTTGAGAAAAATTTTGAAATCAGGTTCCTGGAGTGGGAATATTGGTATAATCCGGAGTCCACGCTAGGGGTCCAGAAGGACATTTTCTTCACAGACGGTTCAAAGTCCGATAGAGGTACTTAAGCTGGATGAAGCACCTTAACGAAAGTGTAAACTGTTACTATTCTTTAGGGGTCTGGCAACCGTCTCCGGTCTTAGGTCTTTAACATCCCGAAAGCAACGGAATATAAAATCAAGAAAAAATGGCGCGGAAAACGGTAGGATTCCGTAGCGACAGTCAATCTGCACTTAAGGCCCTGGAGAGCGCGGAAGTAACTTTGAAGATTGTCCAAAAATGTAAGATGAAGCTTAGGTCAGTCGGGAGACAGAACAGAACACTTTCTTTGTGTAATAATAAGTCGTAACGTGAGGCACAGAGGTGTGTTTTAGTGACCAAATAGTGGTGTGGACAGCCTTTAGTACATAGTACATATCTTATGTTGCACATCAGAAGAAAGGTATGAAAAATACCTTTCGTTTGATACCGATAACGTGTAAATCAGTTGGAGATTAACCCTTCGCTGCATGGCATTGCATTATGCACTGTTAACTTTTCATAGATTTGGAATTTTAGTTAGAAAAACTCTAAAAAAAAAATGAGAGTGATACAATTTCTTGAAAACCAAAGCTTTTAAGCAAGGCCCTCAAAATATGAAAAGTTTATTTCTTCTTTTTTGTATAAGCAAAACACAAAAAAATTTGTATTGCCTTTTATGTTTTAACCCTATTCGTAAAATTTTACCCATGAAAATAGATTTTTTTTAAATCACAAAAAATTCAATGTTTGAGATCTCTCAAAACCATTGATAGGGATAGTTAGGGTAAAGATGGAACTACCTTAACCTAGTGAAGGTCATCCTAAAATTTCGCCATCTAGCTAGAGTTACCAGACTCCAAAAATCGTGAATTTTTCGGAGGTGGAAAATGTGGCGAAACATAGTGGCCTTAGAACTTAACAAAAATTTGCCTCCAACTCACCTGTAAAAAATACAACTTTCGTTCACGTGTTTAGCTGATCACTTCACAAAGTATGGAAAAAAGCTCCCATTGCTGCGTAATGGGTACAAAATACCTTATGAATATCTCAGCAACGTGCAGAGATATAAAGCTGATCATTTTGGGTCACTTTTAAAGCGTGTATGAAATTTTATCAAAATCGTATGGGCGGAACTGGTACCCGGCAGCAATGAGTTAAGTAGGCTGTGTTGTATCATTCTGTTTAAAAATATAAATCATAATAGCCGTGACTACAAAGAATGAGTACGTTTCGTAAGCAGCTCAGCTGAGCTGAGCAGCTGAGTTTGAATCTCAGTTGATTTATAAAACTTAATAAACTTAAAATTTTTCTCGTTTAAATATTTTTTCCGAGTCTTTAAAAAAATTATACGATATATCGTACAAATTACCACAAGGGTTGCAAAGCTTTGTACGATATATCGTACAAATGGAAGGCAAAGGTTGCAACTTATGTTTGCGTTTTTTAGTTATGGGCTTGGTATTGGAATTTTTGCGTTCGTATGCCTGCCACGCCCATCTGTAAACCACTTGACTAATAAAATTCGGCGATTTTCGATTAAAAATAAGAATTACTAGACGATTTTGTGTTACACAAAATTGTTTGTGGGCAGATACAGGTTATGTAAGGTTAGACATGCGTATTTGCCACTCCCACTACGATATTAAGAATCAGCTAAGGTGCGTAACATAATTATAAGACACTCAGAAAATTTCACTTTGCAGCTTCGCCAAATCTACAGCCCTATTCTGGCCAAAGTCTGACAATTGATTTTCTATTCAACGCTTGTTAGATTTTTGATCAGAATTTTTTGTTAGCCTATTCTTACACAAATCTGACAAGCTGAAAGCTATAAAATTTCACCACAGCGAGTTGAAAAGTTATGTTTGTTTTGTTGTCACTGTGAATTGCAAATTAATAAACAAAATTTAAGTAAAGTAAGTTTTGAAAAAAAAAAGCCGGCCTTGATAGCCCAGCGGGTAGCGTGCTGGCTTCTCATACCGAGCGCCCCAGGTTCGAATCCTGACTGGGCTGGAAAGAAGTTCGTGCGTTTTTTTTTTCAATAGTTTCACAATAGGCGCTTTTTGCATACAAAAAATAATTCGTGGGAGGTAACGAAATTTTTTTATTTTCTCTGATGTAAAAGTGTAAACATGCACATGCTGCGAAATTTGAACATTTAGAAATAAGTTCAAATAAAATGTCCACTAGAAAGTATGGATTCTTTACAAATTCGACTGGTTTGATTGAGGAACAGTCCCGACCTGCAAGCTGGGGAAAACAGCCCCAATGCACCGCGCATTGGCCAAATATTATTTCTGGCAAGACCTTCACAATTTCATTTTTTTTTTAGCCACAGCCACTGCACACGCTAATAATAGCTGCTATTCCATTGCGAACACCGAAATATGTTGAAATGTTTCCAAATGTTTAACTTCAATTGCTTCTTTGCAAGTATTTTTTGCGCTTGTCAGCTCCTTCTACGTACCTGACAACTTCTCTGACAAGTGTTAGATAAAAAGCTTTTAAAAAATGATCAGAATACGAAAATCTAACAATTGATAGAATCTATTCAATTGTCAGCATGGTGAGTTTTGTTAGGTTTGCCAGAATAGGGCTGCTAAACAGTAATTTTGTTTAGAAAAGCAAAAACGCAGAATAATTTTGTGAAGTATCAGTTTTAATTTTAGGCACAACTTAATATTCCTAGAAATTCCTGTCAAATATACCGTTAGCTTTATGAAAATGAGTAGTATTTTGGGTAGCTGCTATCGTAACAAAATTATAAGACACATAGGTTTTTTTTGGTTTACGTTAACAAATATTTTATTATTTTTTTAACAAACGTTGAATCAATAATTAAATTTCTACCGTAGGTATATTGTCGTCATCCGCGTCCAAGTAACTATTAAAAACTACCTTACCAGACCTCAGTGTTTTGTAACTTGTTGTGTTATCATCATCAACGCTAAGTGCTGCTTGATCAACTTGATCACCTCTATCAGCCCTATCCACATACGTTCGTACTTCGTTGTGTGGAAAAGTGCTTACCACGTCTATATTATTAAATATGTTCTGGTCACTCCCGTTATCAAAGCTTGATTGTTCTGTCAAGATTTCCAATGGACTTCTAATGGAATTTTGAGCTGAAACTGTCGCATATTCCAGAAACGTAACATCACGACTTCTGTACAAATTCTTTGTTTTTGGGTCCAATAAACGGTGTGCCTTCAAGTCCTCGCAATATACCACCAAAACACATTCGATGTCTCTTGCTTGCAACTTGGATTTGCTTGGTCGTTTATCCAGAACAAATGCTTTGCAACCAAATACTCGGAGATGTGATATTGTTGGCTTGATACCGCTCCACTTTTCTACTGGAGTCTTCCCATCCAATGCCACCGATGGACTGCGATTGCGGAGATAAACTGCAGTGTGTACAGCTTCTCCCCATATTGACTCTTGCAAGTTTGATGTAATTAGCATACATCTTGCCATCTCTACGATTGTCCGATTCGCCCGCTCCGCGACACCATTCTATTGCGGTGTATATTCAACAGAAAATTGTCTTCGAATTCCAAGTTTCTCCAGACTCATTGAGAACTCTTTGTTCAAGTATTCACGTCCGTTGTCACTTCGTAACACCTTCAACTTCTTGGGCGTTTGCCCCTCTGCCATCGCGACGAAACTTTGATAGGCGTTGAATACTTCTCCTTTGTTTTTGAGTAAGTACACAAACATCATCCTCGAAAAATCGTCGATGAACAAGACAAAATATCGGGCACCTCCAGCTGAAGTCACCCTCATTGGGCTGCACACATCCGAATGTACGAGCTCCAGCACTTTCTTGCTACGGTAAGTTGCAGCTTTAGGAAACGGCTTCGCGCATAGTTTTGCTTTTGCGAACACCTCGCACACGATATCTCTTCGAGCTTCTTTAATGTTAAGTCCTTGAACCATACCTTTCTTGGATAATTCTATCATAATTGCCATTTTTAAATGTCCAAGTCGATAATGCCACAACTGCAAATCTTTACAGCACGCCACGTAACATGCGCCATTCTGCTTCCTTCCTTCGTCTTTACCATCGCAGATGTAAAGTTGTCCAACTTTTCGTCCACGAAGAATTATTGTCATTTTCGTTGTGCATTGTAACCATTTTCTCGGTGAATACCGCTTTCAGTTTCATTTCCACGCATCGGGAAATCGATATAAAATTACATCTAAGTTCTGGTACGTATAGTACATCCCTCAAAATCAAATCATCACCGCATGGAGTCCGCAGGTGCACATCACCGACGCCGGCTGATGAAATAGAGTATTCTGCTGCCAAATCAATCCTTTCTTTGTGATTTTTTATTTGCTTAAACATTTTTTCGTCACAACACATGTGACACGTCGAACCACTGTCGAATACCCATGTATTTCGCTGCAATCCTTCAGCTTGCATACCGTGGAGCATTGCATTTGAAATACGACTTCTCTTCATACATTCTCGCGCGAAATGCCCTTTTCGTCCGCATTTGAAGCATTTCAAATCGTCCTTCTTCTGCTTGTCGTTCTTCAGCTTAGCAGGTACTGCTCTGCGAACGTTCCCTGCCTTGCTTAAAAAAAACTTGTTGATTGTTGCGTTCTTCGTTATCTTTTCCTTTGCGCCGCTCGAACTCCTAAAGCATCTATTGTGCGAATCAGTCGAGACGGATTGACAGACGGACTAACGTTACTAAATGAGCTCCCCTGGTGATTCCTATTACAAATATAATATATATATGTCTAAACATTACAAGCTTCTCGTCAAAATGTATTTACCTTACCTCCCAACAACTCTATCACCTGTGTAAAGTATACAAATACACGGGGGTACATTTGTACCTATGCCAAGCAGAATGAGACGGCTTTTTTTTGGCGACTCCCATCCACCACCACACAAACATTTTTTTTCTTTTTTTCTCTTTTTCTAGAATCTGCACAAATCATTTGAGGCTATCATGGAGTCTCGCTCTGCTTGTATAATAAATAGTGTACAAATTTCATGTTTATTTCTCCATGGAGGTACATTTGTACCTATCCGAACACTGTAGTGTTAAACCCAATAGTTTCCGAAACAGTAGCACATTTCTTGCTGGTCCACGAGGCTCAAATTTCTTCTTTAAAAGTAGCCATGCTTCCCGTGCTGTTTCGCAATTCTTTACCACGCTTAAATGCGACATTTTCATGTTGAGTAAGATGGTCGAACGCGCCTTCTGATCCTGTTTTTTCCATTTTGCGGCTTCTGGCTCTTCTGCCGGAATCGTATTCGTCTCGTCCACGTACTCCCAGATATCCGTGTGGACGAGGACACTCGGTGACAGCGGTGACATCGTTTTCTTTTGTATTCTTGTTCTCTCGTTGTAGGCCGTACGTTCTACGCGCCTTGGCCCATAACCTGTTGTTGGTTGATGTTGTAGGGTGAAAGTTTTATTGAAGAATGAAAATTTTCCAATTGAAATATAAAAGGTATTCAGTTTTTCCCAAAGTCCTGGACACAAAGTGTTTTTTAATAGGTCACAATATCACAATATTTCAACAATAATTTATGTTTTCTATAAAAAAAAATCCAAACAAGGAATCCGTGAAAACGGGTATTGCAGGTTCTGCTTGCAGGAAAATGAGACTGCATTACATATACTAGGAGAGTGCCCAGTACTCATGCATAAAAGAAAGAAACACCTGGGGGACCATCTTATACCAGGTACGGACTTGATATCCAGAGGTGTAGGAAGCATATTAAAATTCCTCCTGGATGTCGGACTTACTGACAGTTTGTGAAGTCCAAGAAGGGGGCACAATAGATCTACAGGTCGCGGTGGATCATCCCCATCAATAATAATAATAATAATCAAAAAAATCAATGAATTGTTACTCCTTTGCGGACCGTTGTACGATATGTCGTACAGAATTTAATGAGCTATAATTCTTAACTGAAATTATGTTTTTGACATTTTTTTGTATTTTATTGCTAAAATGTTCAATGAGAGTCAATATTTTGAAGGAAAAATTTGTATCTCAAGAAATGTGGAAATTGACCGGAAAGGGTTAAGTAAATCAATGACAAATGGCTAAAAAGTGTTGAAATTTACATGAGCACATTTTTGGTTGGCTGTGTTGTATTGCTCGATGTATCGGCTTTTATTACACACCTAACTCGTTAATTGATTTACGAATAATGTGTATGTTTTTGACCATCTAAGAAAACGTCTTAAAATTCCTTATTTTCCCGACTTTGAGGTCAAATTACCGCGGAATTTTCAAACTTATTAAAATAAATAGCATCCGAAAAGAAGTCGTCCACTGTTGTTAATGCAAAAAGGTGAAAATCATGTCAATCAGTTCAATTTTTTAAGAAAATACGATCAAAAATGTGGAAAAAATAGAGGTAAATCTGAAAACTGAAACGGCACCTGTATCTCTCCAATTAGAGCTGCTACAAAAAAGTCTGAGGGCACATTTGTAATCAGCGCACCCAAATTAGTAAAAAAAACAGTAGTCAAACTCCATGCACCAAAAAAAGTGTGATTTTGTTATCCTGTGTAATCAATTGACAATACCTTGAATTACAGGTTGTAGACTATTGTTTTTTTTATAATACACTCATGTACATAAAAATATCTTATTCAAGCCGCCAAGACCGAACATCAAATTTTAATGATAACAGCATCAATGCTTAACTGTAAAATAACTTTAACCTCAACAATCCCTTAACATTTTAGATTTTGGAAATATGCCTTAAATATCTGAGCTATGACCCCAATTACAACTATGAAGCCGATGATGGTGAAGGCGGAGTAGCAATGGACACCGAAGAAGAAGAGTATGTGGATAGTGAAGAATACAGCGACGACGATGACATGAGTTGGAAAGTACGTCGAGCAGCAGCAAAATGCCTGGAAGCATTAATTTCTACTCGCCATGAGCGTATTGAAGATTTTTATCAAAATCTAAGTCCACTTCTTATTGCTCGATTCAAGGAGAGAGAAGAAAACGTCAAATCGGATATATTCCATGCGTACATAGCTCTTCTTAGAAATACTCGCTCTTCAGACGACATTACTCACGACCCCGACTCAATGGAAGAAGAGCCACCAAGATCCATCACATTGTTAAGAGACCAGGTGCAATACATTGTCAAAACCATTCAACCACTTATGCGCGAGAAGTCGATGAAAACAAGACAGGACTGCTTTTTGTTATTGCGGGAATTACTGAGCGCACTCCCAGGCTGCCTGGGACCTCATTTGGACAACATAGTGCCCGGCATCAGTTATTCACTTAGTGACAAAAATTCTACTAGTAACATGAAAATTGATGCTCTCGGATTTTTGTGTTCTCTGCTACAAGGCCATCCCCCGCATGTGTTTCATCCACATATTGCTGTTCTTGTGCCTCTTATAGTCACAGCAGTATTTGATACCTTCTATAAGATAGCCACAGAAGCGCTGCAAGTTTTACAGCAGTTAGTGAAAGTAATACGACCTTTGGAAAAGCCACTCACGCCAACGGTTGCTGTTTTTGATGTAACTCCATTTGTGCACACCCTGTATTCGGCGACATTAAAAAAACTAAAGACTACGGATGTTGACCAAGAGGTGAAGGAACGTGCAATTGCTTGCATGGGACAAATTATTGCCAATATGGGTGATATGTTGGAACCGGAGCTAGATACATGTCTGCCTATATTCATGGAGCGTCTCAAAAATGAAGTGACTCGACTTAGTACTGTTAAGGCACTCACTATGATTGCTGCTTCTCCATTACACATAGACTTGACGCCCATTTTGAATGAAGTGCTCCCGGTCTTGGGTACTTTCTTGCGGAAAAATCAACGCCCCCTAAAATTGCATTCTTTGGACCTGTTAAATAAACTGGTTGTAAACTATTTCCATGCATTTGGGCCACAGCTCCTCCAGACTGCCATTGCAGAAATTCGACCATTAATATCCGATTCTGACTTGCATGTGGCTCAATACTCTCTGATTCTATTGACTTCCACTGCCAAGAACCAGCCGAAAGCACTGGAAGACATTCACGATCAGTTTTTGCCAGCGGTGTTGCTTTTGGTGCGTTCTCCTCTACTGCAGGTAAGTTGGAAATAATTTGAATTAATCCTACAGCCATTAAATTAATATCAACATATTTTAGGGGACTGCATTGACGTGCACTCTTGAGCTTTTCCAAGCATTGGTACAAACAAATTTGACCGGTTTAGACTACCGTGCTCTTTTGACTAAGCTCATGGAGCCAATAGTTTTGGGTGGCCCGACTGCTGCATCGAATGCAAATGTTGTTAACGAACAATTGCACAAGCAAGCATACCACTCATTGGCGAAGTGCATTGCTGCGCTTACGCGACAGTGCTCTGAGGAAGCAATTCCTTTGGCAACGCAGCTGCTCGGTGACCTTCAAAAGCGATCTACAGCTAACGATATGCAGTTAATTTTTTGTCTTTTAACTATTGGCGAGATCGGTCGTCACTTCGATTTGAGCAGCATACCTTCGCTGCCGCAAACCATAATCGAATGTTTTGGAGCTAGTTCGGAGGATGTAAAAAGTGCAGCTAGTCATGCACTAGGTGCAGTGGCTGTGGGCAGTTTGCCAACATATTTGCCACTGATACTTAAGGAAATTGAGGCACAACCAAAGCGCCAATACCTACTATTACATTCACTGAAGGAAGTGATCTCTTCGCTATCGGTTTCATCTGAAGGTCTGGCGCAACTATTGCCGTCTGTTATATCGATTTGGGATCAACTTTTTAAACATTGTGAATGCCCCGAAGAAGGATCTCGTAATGTGGTTGCCGAATGTTTGGGCAAGCTCGTCCTGGTCAGTCCTGAGAAATTCCTTCCACGACTCCGAGATGCTTTACATTCAGATCGTGCTTTAATGCGTACCGTGGTAGTTTCGGCTGTTAAATTCACCATTTCGGACCAACCGCAACAGATTGATCATCTACTGAAGCAAAATATAGGAGAATTTCTTTTGGCTTTACGTGATCCCGAACCTGCCGTTAGACGTGTTGCTCTAGTAGCTTTTAACTCAGCGGTTCATAATAAACCAAGCTTAGTTCGTGATTTATTGACCGAACTATTGCCGTTGTTGTATTCGGAAACCAAAGTGAAGGTGAGTGTTATATACTATAATTAATATTGTTTTGGAATTAATTAAATATGTCTTAAATTTATTTACTATTCAAAATCATAATCAATTAGCCTTATCAAGAGTACACATTTATAAATGTCCATTTGTGGGTGTGAATTCAGATAGGTGACATTGATGAAGTCTTTGAAAATATGCGGAGTTAAGAATAACTTACAGTTGGAAATCAAAATTTGGATTTTAATTTTAAATAACGAAAATAACTACTTATTTATACACATATAGAACCACAGAACAAACAATATACAAAAGACGCATCTGAACTTATTGAGCGCTTTCACTTCTGACGCCGTAAGCGGAACGGTAAGCGGAGGGTATAGCAATTGACCGGAGAGCTGCTTTGCGAGTCTATCTTGTGTTCTTAAATTGATGCTCGTATACATACGATGAATACATTAGACTAATCTTTACTAGTCTTGGCTTTACTCGTGCAAATTAAAATAGTTGCTTTGGCAAAGCGATCGCCAAGGCAAATTCAATAGATAGTTGCAGCACCGTAGCTCAGCTGGCTAGTGCGTTAGACCGAGAGTCAAATACGAAGATCGAAACCAGGTTCAAAACTCCGTTGCTGCTAACGCCGAAAAAAAAGAAAAACAATAATTTTTCTTACTGCGGCTGTCCTCTCAGCAGGAAATGGCAAACCTCTGAGAGTAAAAAAATGCCTATGAAAAAGCTCCCAACCTGCCGTTCGGAACCGGCATAAAACTGTAGGTCCCTTCCACCCGCGTACAAATTCACACGCACAATACGGGTGGTTGCGGGAAGCTAGGCCTTAGTCTCGCGTAAGCGGGCTGTCGTGCCAATCAATTACACTGCACAACAGCATGTCTGTTGCATGCAGTTTTTTACATGAATCTGAATCGTTTTTCCACGCTGTTTTCAAAACCATACTCCGTTTTTATGTAACAGCTCTAGTTTTTGCAAAAAATGGGCGTGTCACTTTTTCGAATTTTCCTCGGCTTTTTTCTCGTTTTCGACTGTTATTTCTTAACCACTAATCCTATCGACATTATTTTTATATCGTTGCACTTACAACATTTCACGCCATCTTTCCTGACATTAATCAATTTTATGCGTTCTAAATGGGCGTGATAATAAGGTTTCAAAGTAAGAAAATATTGAATTTCAAGGCGTTTTTTCTGATGGCGAAAATTGTACAGATGTTTCATAAATCAAGTTTCGAAGTATATGAATATCTTAAGAAGAAACATCAAGCAATACAACACAGCCAAATTATTTATCGGAATACACATTCGCGTCGAAATAATAACAAAACTTTACCATAGCGATTTTCATCTCTTTTCATACTTTTTCCTTAAAAAATTAGGAGCCTCAAAATATGCTCTTTTTTATGTTCCATTTATAGTTTGGAATACAAGCAAAAACAAAAATATTTTGAATTTTTCGAAACAAAAAAAAATTAAAAACTTTGCATATTTTCAGGCCCCTAATTTTATAAGGAAAAAGTATGAAAAGTGATGAAAATCGCGATGGTACATTTTTCCTGTTATTTCGATGCGAATGTGTGTTCCGCCAAATAATGTAGCTGTGTTGTATTGCTTGATGTGTCGACTTTCGTTATACACCTAACTCGTTAATTGTTTTACAAAAAATGTGTATGTTTTTGACCATCAAAGAAAACGCCTTAAAATTACATTTTTACCAACTTTGAGGTCCAATTACCGCGGCATTTTAACATTTATGAAAATAAGTTGCATCGGAAAAGAAGCCGTGCGGTGTTGTTAATGCGATAAGGTGAAAATCATGTGAATCGGTTTTTTTGGTTTAGAAACTACGATCGAAAATATGGAAAAAGTAGAGGAAAAACTGAAAAAATGACAGGGTACCTATATCTCACAAACTAGAGCTGCTAGAAAAAATCGGAGGGTAGATTCGGAATCAGCGCACCCAAATTAGTAAGAAACAGTAGAAAAACTCCATGCAACAGAAAAAAAGTGTTTTTTTGTTGCGCTGTGTTATTATTAAAAATTATTAAATTACTCTAGATATTTGTTCCAATTTTTGTTACACTAATATGCAAGTAAAATGTAATAGCTCAGTTAAATTAAAAGCAGTGTAATTCCCGCCAGCATTAAGAATCCGATATCCGAGGCATACTGTCAACCAAAATTTTTTAACGTACTTTGCAGGCGCCTCTTCTTTGCGCGCGCCTTCTCCAGTTGGTCACACCAAGAGGTGAACGGGCCTCCTCAAATTCGTTCTTCTACCTTCCTCTTCGCCGTCGACCACCAACTACCGCACCTTTTTCGCCGGAACTTCTTCGTCCATATGGCAAACATGGCCAAGCCAGCGTAGCCACTGAATGCTAATTCGCTGCGCTACGTTTATGTGTTTATACAGCTCGCTGTTGGTTCCTTTACGATAGTCGTCGCCAATACCAACAGGGTCGAAGATTTTGCGAAGACTGCCAGGCGTCGATAGTCAAGCGGGTAGCGCGTTGGCTTCTCATACCGAGCGCCCCAGGTTCGAGTCCTGGCTCGGGCTTGTAAAACGCTCATCTACTTCTATCGCTCCCCATCCGCTTGAAATGTGTGCTGTAACATATGCTGGAAAAGACAGTGTTGCATACACATTTCAAAAACAGGTGAAATATGTGGTATCACAATGGCTTGCTTTCTTAGCGTAAGCTACAACCGGAGGTACTCGGAACGTACCTTACTGACACCTTACTTTCGGTAGCATGCCGTTTCCACCTCCAAAAGGTGGAATTATTCTGGTAAGCACCTTACCATTTTCCTACTGGGTATTTCTGAATAATTTTCCTACCATTCATACTTTTTCGCGCATCATTAAAATTGTATTCTTACTTGTCAAAAAAGCAACTGACTTTTGAATTTGATCGAATGAAAGTACCTGAATATTATTGTACCATGGCCCAACTGGACGGGTTTACATCAGATTTGTTCCAAACCGATAGCGGTGCGCTGGAGGAATGTATACCTAAAGTACATATATTTATAAACCACGGAAATACAACGAAAGTATTGAAAGCAATTTCAATTGAAATTGTATAATTATTATAATTATTTATTTCACTATGGTTTCAAACTACATTAAAAATTGCCTAAACCACTTAAAAAATCGCGGTGGCGTTATAGCAAAAGACGTTTCCAGATTAAAAAAGCCATCGGTGTTAACGAGCTATGATGCAAATCAACGTCATTAAATTTTTTTAATGGATAACAAATTAATAATAAATTTTGTGCGAAAACTGAATTGCAAGTGTGCTGTATTACATGTAACTTTACCTTTGAATCAACCAAATGAAAAACATGTAGAACAGAAGCATTTTAAAATTTTTATGCAATTTACAGTGCGTTTCAAAATAAAGTGTTACCCATATCTAGAAGTTTGCCATGGTTTTAATACACCGTACGACAGCAAATTTTACACACGAACAAATCTATATACTCGCGAAACTAGGGGGCCAAATGCAGTAAAACTGCGTTTTTAGTTTTTCTCTCTGACGTCAGGAATATTTTTAAAGGGCTTTGAAATTTCAAGGACATGTTTGTTTCAAAAAATTATTATAAACATTGAGCGCATTGTAGAATAACAATATAACAACAAAAATCCTTAGAATCCTAAAAAATTTAATGTTTTGGCGGAAAAGGACGAAGAAGTATTGAAAATGTCCTTTTAAAACTTTATCAAGGATACTTGAATATCCTTGAAAATTTCCAATAATTTAAAAAAAAAATATATATTTTAAGGATTAATATGTACGCTACTACGTCCTTGAATTTAGTCCTTCTAACATTATTAGTTTAAGATATAAAAAATGTAATACTTCTCCCTATAAAACAAAGATATATTGCACCGTACGACAAACATACAAAATTTAATTAACTTATGTATAAATCGTTATGCTGCTAAAACTAGAGGTTAAATACACTAATTCAGCAATTTCAAAATTGCCTTTGAACCTAAGGATTTCTTTTCACAAGACATTGAAAACTTAAAAATTCAGTTTTCTTCAATAAAACTCACCCAAGAGTAGCAAGATGCGTACTTACTGTGAATACAATTGTGAAAACTGTGAAAAAAATAAACAAGAGAAATTTAAAATGCATTTTATAAATTATGTATTTATTTTTAAACCAATTGTTTAAGAAAAACTCATGCGTTTACTTTGACGTTTGTGTTTTTGAAAGGTGTCACGGCACATCGACCAACAATACTCGGAAAGTATGTGCTTTTCCCCAAAAGCGATTTTCAATTACTGCAATGTCTTGGTGGAAGCGCTCTCGCTGTTCATCACTAACTCCACCTAATCATTTTGCAAATGTGTGCAAATGTAAATATATTTATAGAATATTTATAGAATACAATTATAATATGGTCAGTTTGTGTTTTTAAGTGCAAAAACGGTTCTATAAATACGATTTCAATATTCTTAATGATATTGAAATTATCCATATCCTATAGAGAGAAGTATTACATTATTTATATCTTAAACTAATAAAGTTAGAAGGACGAAATTCAGGGATGTAGTTGTGTACATATTAGTCCTCAAGATATATTTAAAAAAAAATATTAGATATTTGCAAGGATAAAGTTTTAAAAGGAGGTATTAAAACCTCTAAAAAATTAAATTTTCTAGGATTCTAAAGATTTTTCTCTTTCATTTGATACCCATATTGTTCAATTTTTAAAATATTTTTTTGAAATACACATGTCCTTGAAATTTCAAAGTTTTAAAAACATTTAGTTTTACTACATTTGGCCCCTAGTTTCGCGAGTATATCGATTCTTCGTGTGTTTTGAAATTTTTCGATTTTTGTCGCACGATGATATCAGATTATCTTCTATAATAAAAAGAGTTTTCGCATGTGTTTCTGTTTTGTTAGTTCAGTACAAGTTTTCGGTGAAATATTAAGAAATAATATTAGTGCTATATTTTAAAAACGTTTCGAAGTAGTGTTTTTGGTAAACCATATAAAGGGTCCAAAAATGAAACCTCCACAAGTCGCAAAATACACGGAAACATCAGTTTCATATGTGAGGAAGTGGGTCAGTCGATTTAAAGAGTCGAGAAGAAATGCTGACGACCAAAGAGATAGGAAGAGACCCACTCAGAACAAAGCGGATAAGGCGATAGTCCGGATGTTTGATAACACTTCAACACTTTCAACGCTTCAGGTTAGCAAGCGCAAGAAAGATTGTCGCAGAGGAGAGTCGAAGTATCAATGGCCACTATCCGACGCAGGCTTCTGAAATCGTCCATTCTTCATAAAAGTTTCATGTCGAAACCGCTATTGGGTGAAAAATCATCTGAAATGGGAAAAGAAAATTTGGGTTTGGAAAAGTTGGCCATCTCAAAGTCCAGATGCAACCCCAATCGAAAATGTTTGGTCCTTAATAAAGCAAAAGCTAAGAGGAAAAATAATAGCAACAACAAAACATCTCATTTTGGCTCTAAAATAAATTTGCAGAATTTCTTTGGAGTACGCTAAAAAATTAGGCCAAAGTTGTAACAAAAGATGCCAAGCTATTGTGGACAACGGAGACTGGACAAAGTATTGATAGTAATGCGAAGGCATTTGCACGGTCTTTCAGAAAATATATATAATTCATTGCTATACTTTCTTTATTACTTTATTACAGTATTTTGAAACGCACTGTATGTAAAATGTGCGCCAAAAAAAAAGAAAAAGTTCTTATATTATATATACACATATACAGTCGTGTCTGGGTATAGTGAACACCCTAGATAGTGAACACCTCGATATAGTGAACGCCCAAATTTGTACATGGAGTCCTCTAAATATTGAACAATCGAAAACCTCTAAATAGTGAACAAAATTTTGAAAGAAATTTCAAGCAAAAAGCTATCGCGTGGACTGAGGACAACAGTACTGATTATGTTGGTATACGAACGTAATCTACGCGAAAAAGCGGTTCAAAAGTCACTTTGTGAACGCAAGAAGCAAACATCTATTCGCCAATTCTTTCAATAAGCATACGTTTATGTTTTCCTACTATTTTATTTCAATGATCTCTTGAATTTATAAACTATTTTGAGCAAATAAAACGAGTTTTTGAATAAAATTGTAACCTTGATATAGTGAACAACGTCAATACTGTGAACAGGCCTTGCAATAATTAGTTCACTATATGCAGACACGACGGTAAAAGCTATAAGGTATGCTTAGTTTAACTTTTCCCACAAAATAAAATTTTAAAAGTGAGTTAAATTTGTGTATAAAAATAAAAGATATGAGATTAATTTATTTTGTTTTGATAAAAAATTTGTCTAAAATTGAATCGCTTTTGTAGAGCGAGTTAATACGCGAAGTAGAAATGGGTCCTTTCAAACATACCGTGGACGATGGTTTGGATATACGCAAAGCTGCCTTTGAATGCATGTACACCCTATTAGAGCAAGGACTCGATCGCGTCGATGTGAAGCAGTTTCTGGGTCACGTGCAGGCAGGTTTATGCGATCATTACGACATCAAAATGCTGACATATTTAATGACAGCGCGCTTAGCAGTTTTGTGCCCAGATGCTGTTTTATTCCGTATGTAATATTGTAAATTGGCCAACTTGTTCCAAAAATATTAACATTTAAGCAAATTTCAGAACTGGATCAATTTGTTCAACAATTGCGCGAAACCTGCACTCACAAAGTTAAAGCAAATTCAGTTAAGCAAGAATATGAAAAGCAAGACGAATTGAAGCGATCAGCACTACGAGCAGTATCCGCTTTGTCGCAAATTCCAAACGCAGGTAAATTTCGAAAACTTAGTTAACAAAGTGAAATTCGTAAAGGCTAAAACTCTAAATTATGCAGATAAAAATCAACAACTGGCCGACTTTTTGAAATTAATTAAGGACACGCCTGAGCTGAATAAAATTTTCGAATACGTTCAAAAGGACTCGACTTCAAACACTGCAGATACCATCTCGATGGATCAGAGCTAAATTACAAATGGGTATATAAATGTTTGTAGATATCATCAAAATTCACTAATAACTCAATTAAGAATATATTTACACACTTAGATTTCAAACAATTGATACAATGTCAACTTCACAAAACTGATATGTCATCCCCAACTGCAGTAGCTTGTATACATTTATTCGACGTGGTATCGAATGCATTTGCTGAGAAGACGCGTCTGCAGAAACTGCGCATCATTCGGTTTATGTATTTAAAACTAATTTCAATAAATATTAATTTAATATCAAAATATGTGGAATGAACTGGTAATGCTCTATGAAATTGAAAAAAGTTTTAAACTTTTGTTAGACTATACAAGAAAAGTGTTTCTTTTTTAGCAAGCGGTACGCTACGCAAGTGGAAAACTTTCTACAGATGGCTTTTGCGGCAATTTTACCTTTTGTATAATGATAATGTACAATATGCAAATTTTCTGCATGTAAAATGTTTAAGTGTTCCTTTCGACGTGGAAAATATTTATTTAAAAATGTTTGTTGAGTTAATGCAAATTCTTTTCAAGTCTATTTATAATGAAATGTAAATTTTGATTAATTTTGTTAGATAATAATTGTAAAAACATGGGTGTATCCAAATTCTGAAAACGGGAATATTCCTGTAATTTTTTAAACAGCTTTTGTAAAAATTCCCTTTTAACTATTTGAGGTTTCAGCCAACAAAAAATTGAGTTTTACCCATAGTGCGTAATTGCAGAAATTTAGCGCATGTCTACAAACATTGAGTTCTTATGTGGTAAAGTGCATTGTGTGACTTGGTTACCAGCGAGAAGAATTGCGTAATTAGTCGTAGATACAATGTTCGTGGTGTTTATGTATTCTCTTAAGTATGAGTTTTGGAGTTACATATGTTACCACCCTGATTGCCCACAAAATTTTTCATTTCTCCCAACGTTTTTCAATTCGGTTTTGATTCACTTACAATGAATAAAGCAAAAAAGGTTTTCATTATTTACGCACGCTAATTATGACGAAATAAATTCCAAATGTATAATATAATTTTTTCATTGGTTTTTGGTTCTCGCTTGTACTCTGGCACTTTTAATATTAGTGATATATTTTTTAAAACAGTGGTAAATTTATATGTCTAACAATCACGCAGTACAATAATCTCAACACTTTTTGTGTGCAACAGAGTAATAATCGCTTATTTTTGAAAGGACATCGTACAGATCGTTTTTGCCTAACGAAGTAATATTAGAAGCAAATAAAAGTAAAAGTAGACTTTTAAAAGAAGAATATGAAAACTTGAAGAACCAGAGGTTCGATGTATAGGACAATATTATTTACCATAGAAATTTATGCACATGAACTCCCCGCGCTCTTTCTTTAACCCCTCTTTTTTCATGTTGGGAAATTTTTCACAGAAAAAAATATCATGAGGTCTTTTGGACAAATATTGCACATTTAAAACAACAAATGTTTCTCATAACCCCTCCCAACAAAAAAAGCCTTAAACACTAAACGTACATTTAAAAAATGCTCGAAAGGTTGAGAAAACATTTTGAATCTTTAAGAAAATATTTCCCATTGGTAAGTAGCCTCTTACTAATAAAACAATAAAAAGTTATCTCATAATTAAAAACAAAAGAGTTTACGACAACTTCGTTAAATAACACCGAGCGACAACAAAATTTAAACGAAATAATTTATATACTCGCAAAACTAAGGACCAAATGTAGAAAAACTGCGTTTTTAGTTTGCTCTCTGACGTCAGGTTTTTTCAAAGGACTTAGCTATTTCGGCAGCTCAGCTGGCTAGTGCGTTGGGCCCAGGTTCAAAACTCCGTTGCTGCTAACGCCGAAAATAAGAAAAATAAACATTTTCTTTCCTCCTCTGAGAGTAAAAACTGCCTAAGAAAAAGCTCCAAATCGCCGTTCGGAATCGGCATAAAACTGTAGGTCCCTTCCAACCTTGTACAAGATATACACGAACAACACGGATGGTTGCGGGTAGCTGGGCCTTAGTCTTGTAATTGGGCAGTCGTGCCAGTCAATTATTAAATTATTATCAGCAATTTCAAGGACAATTTTTTTTCAAATTATTTTATTTATTTTAAAAATTGAGTGCATTGTAGAATAACAATATAGGTATCAACTGAAAGAGGAAAATCCTTAGAACCTAGAAAATTTAATGTTTTGGTGTAAAAAGACGAAAAGGTATTGAAAATGTCCTTTTAAAACTTTATCCTTGAATATTCTTGAAATTTCTAATAATTATAAAAAAATATATAAATATCGTAAGGACACATCCTTGAATTTCGTCCTTCTGACTTTATTAGTTTAAGATATACAAATTTAATACTTCTCTCTATAAAACAAAGATATATTGCACCCTCCGACAAACAAAATATTTAATTAACTCATGTATAAATCGTTATGCTGCTAAAACTAAAGTTTGAACACACTAATTCTGCAATTTCAAAAATTCCTTTGAACCTAAGGATATCTTTTCACAAGACATTGAAAACTTCAAAATTGGTTTTCTTCTATAAAATTCATCCAAGAGTAGCAAGATGAATTCACGAGGATATGTACTTACTGTGAATACTAGTGCTCACAATTTAGTAACAAAAAAATTAACAAAAGGAATTTAAAATGTATTTTATAAATTATTTATTTTAAAACAAACTTTTTGAGAAAAATATATGCGTTTACTTTGACGTTTGTGTTTTTAGTAGGTGTCACGGTACAGCGACCAACAATACTCGGAAAGTACTTACAGACTAATAACAATTAATATTCCAACAGTTCATTAAAAAAAATTCAGCTAAGTTCCTTAAAACTAAGCTTTTAGGAAGCGCGAGATCTGGTTCCGGAACAGTATTTAAGTTGCATAGAGCTCTAGCAATTGGAGCATTTTTAATGTAATCAAATTTGCAGAACCCAACATTAAAATAACTAAAATGCCTGACTGTGCGAAACGGTACAGTGAATGGGATTCTTTGCAACAGCTCGGAACAGTCGACAGCTCCGTTTATGACACTGAATATGAACGAACAAGACAAATAGGAACGCCTGCCTTCCAGTGATTTAAGGTTAAGAAGCAAACAGCGGGAATCATAAGAAGAGATAGGTTCATAAAAGTTGAGGGAACGAAGAGCGAACGTAAGAAAACTTATTCAAGGTTAGACCTAACTAACAAAGGAGGAGTAAAGTGATTTAACCCTTTCGTTATTTTGTTGCCATATGGCAACATGCTACTTTGTGGACGTCTGCATCTTCTATGTTTGTAAGAATACATTTTTTGTTGGTCTTTAGAATAGCTTGAAATTTTAGGAAAACTACGAAATTAATAAACTGAATATTTAAGTTTAAGGAAGAGAAGTAGACACGTTTTTTTAATGGTAGATCTTGACATAGTAAAGGAAGAAGAAGCAGAAAAAAGTTATAGAACTTTTTAAGTTGACGTTTTCTTTCAATTTAGATACTTTTTTTAATTTTGGCTAAAGTAAATGAAGAAATATTCAAACTTTCGTTATGCGTAAAAAGTTTTATGTTTAAGTAATTATTACAGAATGAAAGGGTTAAGAGTATATGGGTCAGAGAAAAACGAATAGTGACGACGAATAAACGACGAAGTTGATGTGGGAAGAGAAGGACAACTTCGAATCAAAGAATAGACCAAGGTCCTTAAACACTTTCTCCATGCCAAAAGTGGAACCAGAAATATATTATACTATATTATATATTATATTATTATTATTATACAGTAGCGACTCGGTAAAAGCAACCCTCGATTTGCGCAACTCCTCGATTATCGCAACCACCGAATTTTATACATTATAGACTCAGTAAAAGCAACTTCTGCCGAAAAAACCTCAATAATCGCAACTTTTTCTTCGTCTTATTTTCTTTTTGTGGAGTAGAGTGTCAGTTGATGTCCCGTTTCTCTCTCTAGTTTGTTTAAATCAGTAAACTTAATTGTTATCAAACTGTTTTGTTAATAAAAGCCTTTTTAACACTAGAATGCCCGAGGCATTTTAGGTATGTCAGATTTTCGGGCATTCTAGTGTTAATAATTGCCTTGTTTGAATTCATAACTACTGTACAGTTATTGTCAGTGGCTTTTGCTGTTGAAATTAAATTACAGTGTAATTCTGGTACGTATAGTGTTTTGAATAATTTAAAAAATAAAAGACCTCAATGGAGTCAAAATGACTCCCTCGGGCATTCTAGTGTTAAAAAATGTTTGGGGTTCTTCTTTCTGTTTGATTTTTCTTAAACACAATGAATGTGATTAGTTTAAGTTCGTTTTTTATATAATACAACAAAATATGAATAAAATAATTATGAATTCTAATGAAACCCTTATAAAACTTTGTGAAATTTGCAAATTTTCATACAAAAATTTAGACTCGATAATTGCAACAAACTCGGTAGTTGCAACTGTCCCTGTCATTAATCTGTTGCTTTTACCGAGTCGCTACTGTATTATATATTATTACATATATGTATATACATATATATATATATATATAGTTCTTAAGTAGAGCAATAAAATTAAATACAAAATAAAAGCTAAATTTGATCAGTTTTTTTCCTTAAAAGATTCTTTATTATCTAGTATTTGGCTTCGGGCTTCGGCCCAATATTGTAGTTATGCCGAATATTCGGCTACGGCCAAACCTCCACTTTCGATCGGACACTAGTGGACACACAGCAAGTAGAGTCTCTACGGTTTACCGAAAAAACTCTATAGTGGGCACTTGGTTTTAAATGTGCTGATTTCCTAAAATTGTCTTGTTTTATTATTTTGTTTGAAAGCCCACCAAGTTTGAAACTATTGTGTATTATTCAGGGTGAATTGTTTTGAAAATAACATAATAAATAACTAATTTTTCAAATTTCTTTCTTTTTGTTATACAAATAACTAATTTCTCAAATTGCTTTCTTTTTCTCATACAAGATAGGAGTCGTCATTGGCTAGTCTCATATATCTGTTCGGTCAGCTAGGGCGCTGAAATTTTAGCGGTAGGAAGTATTCACTATTAAAACAGGAATTCAAAAGTTCTAGTCGTCAGAGTTGTATAGTTTTTAAGTTATTAATTTTTAAAATCACAAAAATCGTCCCGCAATTTAACATTCTTCTTCCACTCCATACAAATGGCATTCACAATAGTAAAACAGCTGAAGAAATATCGACAGCACTGCCATACTGAAATGTTTAAATTCAGTAGGAATGTACATTTAGTTCGAGTTTGAGGAACATTTAATAGCAATTCAATATGTTTTTAGAATTTATTTATTTTGGTATTAGGGGTATTTATTTTGATTTAAGGCTGACGACACAACTCCAACGATAATGCAGAAATACTGTGAACACTACTGATTCTTCGGCCCTAGTTGATCCTATGAGGGTTAAATTTGTAACAGCCCGGCCGAAGGCCGTCCACACAAAAGGAGTTTGAACACAGAAAAACTGTAAATATTTTACTGAATCTAAAGCCCTACTTGCACTTAAGAGGGTTACTGTTCCTCTCCCTTGCTTTTCTATCAAATCGCAGTTAATTAATATTTTTCTGGTTACGAAGGTAAAATTTTAAAAATTCATTAAAATACAACTATACATTTCCGGCGGTTTTCCTTTCGGGGGGAGTATATGGGAGACTCTTCCCACCTCCTCCCCGAATCTTATGCCCCTCCTCAACCGAACAGATGTAAGAGTTCTTCTTCGTCATTGTACCTCGTTCACTTGAATAATTTTTATAATAATTTGTATTTTTCCGAATTTGATCACTTGCCGCCATAACTCTACAAACATGTTTTACAAAGTTGTCATGCCACAAAAAACTAAAATAAGTCACAATATAGCAAAATGCAACATGTTTGTTTTTTATCCGGGGATTTTTGTATGAATTTCTTAAAATAGTTCACAAATTTGTAGCGTGATCAACGGGTAGATCTTTAACGCTGGAAAAACATTAACCTGGAATATTCGTGTATATTGTTTATGGGGATTTTTCGTGACGTAATTTGGTTAAAGGGGGAACATCTATTAACCGGGGGCTTCTATCCAGAAAGTACTGTATTGGTAAATCTGAAAATGTTTACAACGTGTTGGAGTTTTGGTGAAGCAGTACTTATAGGGCTCTTTTCATTTAAACTAGTTTAAAAGAGTCAGTTTGAACATGATACAACTGAAACCTGCGCCGTGGCAGCACTATGATGGTTGCTGCCGAAAGGCAGTCTGGTATATCAGCAATCAGCTGTTTTAGAAAGGTATTTAAGTTATTTTTCAGGGGAAGGAAATTTGGGAAAGATGTTAAAGAATTCGATGACTACCTTGCTGCGGACTGTTAATGTAAGCAAAACTATGCAGATTTCTTTGTACAGAAGAAGGGTGATTTGATAATATTAACAGATTAGGAGTCCGTCTTCCAAAGCGTCAATTCACCTCATACCGATGGTAGTTGAGCAGACTGGCCGAGGCGAAAGGGCATATGATATATTCTCGCGCTTATTAAAAGAGCGCATTATTTGTTTAATGGGCCCTATACATGATGACCTTAGTTCATTAGTCGTAGCACAGCTGCTTTTTCTGCAATCAGAAAACGTCAACAAGCCAATTCATATGTACATTAATTCGCCGGGAGGCGTTGTTACTGCCGGCTTGGCCATATATGACACGATGCAGTACGTGAAACCACCGATTGCGACATGGTGCGTGGGTCAGGCATGTTCAATGGGCTCGCTCCTTCTCACGGCAGGTGCACCCGGAATGCGGTATTCCCTCCCTAACGCTCGGATTATGATTCATCAACCCTCAGGAGGAGCTCAAGTACTGCTACAATTGTTTATTTGGTACGTTATTTTAATTTTTTCCTTGCAATATTTACAGGGCCAAGCTACAGACATACAAATTCAGGCAGAGGAAATCATAAAACTAAAAAAACAGTTGACTAACATATATGTGAAACATACGAAACAATGTTATGATACGCTCCACCAACGTATGGAACGCGATAACTTCATGACCCCTGAGGAAGCGAAGACACTTGGCATTATCGACAATGTGCTTGAACATCCACCTCAGACTGTAGCGAACACCGAAAATGTATCTAGCATCGGGGATGTACACGCACCTGAGGCTCCTGAGAAGCCTATTAAGCAAGATCAACGAATAATTTAGTAACGAGTAGCTCTTGTAGAATTTGAAATAATTAAATTTAATATGTGCATTCGAAAAAATAGTTGTTAATTTTAATACAATAAAACACAAAATGAGATATTGTGCGCGACAGTAGCGATATAAATGCCCTTAACTGACTTGCCTGCTAACTATTGGTTTGATTATAAGTTGGACAACAATAAACTATGACATTCATCGGGGTTGGTTATATGAATGAAACTATCTTTAGTGGTAATGCAGAACCAATTTAATCTTGAGGCAAGAGAATTCAATAAATGTTTTCCGCCAATCACTTTCAATGACAGTTTCAAAAATATTTTTGCTACTATTTTAAGTACTACCCAGCAAACCAAACAATATAGAAACGGTATCGTTAACCGTAGGAACACAATTGGAGCGTATGAGCGCATTTACGTTCGACGTATTGCATTGTCAAATTAAATTGACAAATTGACGACGCAAGCGTATGAACGTAAAAGCGTCGTACGCTCACTTAGATCTATTTATATTTTTACGCCGCGTATGGGCGTATTATTCATTTGTCGACAATTGAAAAACGTATTTTGAGTATTTTATACGTTGCTGCTCACGCTAGAATTGTAGTAAGACAACGTCTGAACGTATTTCGACAGCGTATTTAAGCCATACGCCCATACGTCTATACGCTCCAATTGTGTTCCTACGGTAAGGCGAGAATTTTTTGAGTAATGTCTGAATTTATTTCAAGAAATATGATACTATCGTAACGATATCGAGAATTTCGAAAATCTCGATATTCTTGCGATATTGAAATTATCATTAAATTAAGTCATCAGCAGAGTCTTCAAATTGTGTAAACAAAGTTTTATTAAAATACAATAAAGCATTTTTCTTTTGCTTGGTTCTTGTAGTACAATTGTATTCGAATGAAAATGAGACTATGGTTAAACATTTTTTTGAACTGACAAATTTCAGACATAAAAAATCGTTAAAAAAAAGTTTGTTTTCTTTGAGCGGGAGAGTTTTTATTAGACTACTTTATTATTATATTATGACGATGTCGAAATTTTTGAAAATTTCGATGTCGTTTGGACAGCGCCATTTTCTTGTTCTCAAGAGCATTTTGGATACTAACTATAACGAAAACTTAATTTATTTCTGAAAATTGAACTAAAACGTATATTTTACAGTACTGTCACATTTGCCTATCTGTACTTGGTTGCAATGATAATCATTGCTTGGTTGTTCCGCTCTGGGTTGTATTGATTCTGCCTACATTATATAGGGTGTTTTTTTTAGAGGTTTGTTTTTCGAATAGAGATAAAACTGGCATTTTGTGGTCAAATCTGGCAACTCTAATGTCATTTATGTTCAGTTTGGTTTGCCATTTCATCATGAACAGGTTGACAAAAGAACAACGCTTGCAAATCGTGCAAATTTATTTCGAAAATAATGGTTCAGTTCGCGAAGTTTACCGCAATCTCCGTCCATCAGAGCAATTAATTCGGTTAACCATGGGTCGTTTTCGCACTACGTTTACTCTATGTGATAATACGCATCCGCAGAGACGTCGAACAGTGCGCACCGAAGAAACAATTGCCGCTGTAGAGGAAAATGTTGAAGAGGACCCGAATGAATCGATTCACCACCGTGCACAGCAATTGGAGCTTTGTCAATCAACTGAAAATTGGACCTGTAGAATTGGCTTTATTCGAGCCAGCCGCGGCGGCCACATGCCCGAAATCATATTTAAACATTAATGGCATAAAATTATCCTTCCAATAAAGCCAAATTGATGGACATTAAAACGATTTTCTTGTGTTTTATTTCAATTCGAAGTTCTATACCTCTAAAAAAAACACCCTATAGTTGTTGTTATGGTTATTTGTTCCATTATAGTTGCAATTTCTTACATTATAATTGTGGTTGTAATTTCGTTTATAATAATTATTATTCGTCCGCCCATTATTGTTATTGTATTGTATTTTGTTTTTATCGTTAGGACATAAGAACTCGTATATTGCTGTTATTGTCGCTCGGTTATCGGTTATGTTCGCTACAATTTTGTCGTCTATTTTGTTTGTTGCTTGTGATAAGGTTTGCCAGCTGCTCCCAAATGCGCACACCCTGCCTCGAACAAGATATGCATGGCACCTTCTAAAGTGTTAGGATTCCTGCATGTCAGAATCGTTTTAATTGGTTCAGGCAGTTTTGATTTAAGAATATTAAGCGCGCTTCTCATATTGTTAGAGGCAATTTCATTTATCGCTGCCCTTTCACCAAACATCATAGTGGATTTATTTCATTAAAGAAATCAACACTTTTTGTATAGAATGTTGTCCCTCTCAATTCAACGAAAAGTTGATCTACAGATAATCGTCCGCCTATGAAATGAAACACGAAACAATATTTTCTGGGTCACATAGTTTTATCTATGCTGTGCTGCCCTGTGCTGCGGGGCCTGCGCCTTCGTAAAGGCTTAGTACGCGTACACACAGGGAGCGGTGCTGTGCTGTGTGACGCTGTGCGTAGCGGAGCGGTACTTTCAAACTGCAGTTATCGATTGCGAATGTTCAGATACTTGTACTTTATCAACAGCGTCACTTGGCGCGAAGCAGCGATTGTTTTGAAGCGGAAGTTGCAATTTGTCGCGTGTTGTGAGATTGTAAAGAGAAAAATTACCGCAAAAGATTTCTTATTTACAAGATGAGGGGAGAAATTAGTTAAAATTTTAATTATTCAGATATCTCATCAATCAAAGCTCCACCCCGCAACGCATTGAGTGTGGGCAGAGAAAGCTTGGCACAGCGCCGCACAACACTAAGCTCCCTGTGTGTACGCGCACTTAGTCTACTTTTTCATGATATCTGCAACGAGTTTTTGGACAAAGCGTCGTATCCCTGGAGAAATGGTTGAACTTTATCTACTAGACATTCCTAATGTCTGAAGGTCCGGTAATCCCATGAAAGTCCGGTAATCCCATGAAGACAGCTATTTAACCGCATTGACTTTAGAGTAGCTTAACTAATTTACAATTATAATCTTACTTAGTATCCGTTTGTGAACTTGAGTATTCTCTTGCTTCTTCATATCTGCTTGGATTGGAGTTATTGACGTCGTGTTATTGTGTATAAAGCATGCATCCGTTAGGTCATATGCTTCCAGCACGCAATTTTCCTAGTTGTAGTTGTTGTGGTTGTAGGTTACTTTGCGGACGTATCGCTTATTGTTGCCGCTGTTTACTTGTTGCAACCGTTTGTTTTTGCCTTTGCTGCCACTGTTGATCGTCGCAGTTTATATGTTTTTTTTTTAATTTTTCCGCTTCAATTCGCAACGTCTCTGTAGCTCCACATTTGCTTCAAGTTGTTTCACAATTCAATTCAATTTTCTTCGATAAGATGCACTTAGTGTTTGCTTTTTTTATTCCATTTCTGTATTAAAAGCAAATTTGCATGGCAAATGGTCATTTTGAGATTTTGGATTTGTTTCAGACGTAATTTATTGCTTAAGTCCTTTTCATTTTCACAAGTAGCTGACGGTTCTAATAATTTCTATTATTGTGTTTTAGTCACTTTATTAATAAATGTTTAAACGCTGATATGGAATGTATCCCATCCTCATCGCGAGAAACACACTTGTATTTTGGTTGTCAGTTCACAACTGCCTTTATTTGCCTTCAAATAGTGTTATTTATAATCTGAGTCCTCCAATACCAAAACCAAAAGGAAGAGTAACGTCCCAGACATCTCGTCTGCACATCCGCAATTGTTTTACAATCGTTATGTTGTGGTCAGCGCGTAATAGGTACTGTCGCAGGCGTAAACAAAGAACAAGTAATGAAAATAAACCGTGTGCGTTAAAATATCAGCGGCCTGCTGGTGATTGAAACTAGCATACTGCCTGTAACTTCTATACTCAAAAAAGATTCGAATACTAGTTATTACTGTAAGAATGATTTAAAATTGTTTATTTAAAAACTGTGTATATATAAAACTATAAGTGAAATTAAACGCAAAGTTTAAATACTTAACCATGATATAATTTGTTCGAATACAATTTTGTTAATATAATCAAATCAGTTTAACATCACAATCAGGGGAGATTTTGGAATAACCTACTTACATTTTAACTTAAAATAGTCGATTTTTGCCTCTATATGTTGAGTGTTATCGAAACGATTCTCGCCAAACAATGTAATTTTGAATTAAAGTTGTACAACGTTATTTAAATTTTTACTACTTATATTTTTGTGTTCTAAGTATCTTTCGAAAGAAGTAAGTGAACATTGTCTTTGCTTAATAGTAAAATTTAATAAAAACATAAAATCACATTCACTTGAGCTTTAAATTCTCGCTGTGTTCAATTCTAATCGTTAATGACCTTAAACTTAGTAGAATTTTCAATATAAATACATGTATGTATATTTCAATTGAAGCTAGAGGCCGCTGTACAGTGTCAAATTAGATTTCCAAATAAAAAATAGATATTTCAACGAAATTCGAGATCATCGATATTTTAATTCTTACTATGTAATAGTTATATGTAAAAAATAAGGAAAAGTTGTAGGCGGAATATTAAATTTGGAAATAAACAATTTTAAAATGAAGCCACATTTGGAGAGCAAAGTCCAGCCTTTAGCTGATTATTCCGCCACCATTATTAATGCTTCCGCCCAACTGATTATGCGCCAGCATTAATATGTCTTTTTTCTCCTTGGGAAATCTGAGCTCGCGTCCGGCGAGACGTGCAGCTTCAAGCTCTCTCTCAGCCTGAGCCAATTCACGACCCAGCACGCCTGGGTTCTCCTGCTCCCGCGCAATCCAGTCCAAAGCCATTTGGGCACGCATATCGTCATCCAAGCTGCGGTTGGAGTAGTGAGCTACCACCTCTTGTCTCGAGCATTGTCGCTCCCTCATCGCTTTTAAGGATCCGTTCCAGTGCAGCAGCTGGAAGACTGTCATCAGTTCCTGAAACTCTAGCATCGTGCGTCCTTTATTGGCTTCCAGCATAAATCTAATACAAGGCAAAACATATTCTCATTTGATACATGAAAGATAGTTATTCCACAGTAAATGCTGTACCTAAAGGCTCCTATGCCTGTTTCGGGGCCGTCACAGTCCTTGGATCCACCCTTGAAAGAAGCACGTGCTTCCTGCACAGCTTTTTCAATAAAATCATCGCTTATTCTTCGTGAGGGATGTTCATTGAAAACTGAATTCATAAGTGCAATCTTTGCCGAGCTGCGACGCGCTTCTGCTTTCGTAGGACAGTTCTGTAGGAGGAAAAAGTAAAATTATGAAGTGATGTTTTATAGGAATGATTACGTGGTGTACCTGGAAACTACCGAAGCAGCTGCCTCCTGGCAGGGTCACGTAACAGACATAAGGCTGGCTATTTGACGGAACAGATTCATAAATAACTAGTGCTCCATTTTTCAGTTCAGCGCCGTGGGCCTGCTTCATTTGCCAAAACTCTTGTAGGGCTTCAACAACATTGACTGCAAAATAAGAATGTTTTAAATAATAAGAGAATACGCAAAAGTAAAATTCTAAGTTTTACTTCAATATTTTCGCAATGCAATTACATGTGTGTTTGATGCTCTTTTGTGTAATTACTTATATATATATATATATATATATATTATATATTATCAAAGAATATACAATATAAAGAATACGAATCTTCAAAAATTTGGCAAGCGTGCTTCTTGACGCGGGGAGGAAGAGATACGCGGACGCATAGGTTGCGGGAACTTTGCTCGCGCTCAACAGTTTGCGATCTTGTTCGTCGAAGCGCGAAGCGAAGCGAAGCGGAGAGCAAACAACGAACCAAAGCATTGTTATCGTCGTTTCAACGAAGATTATTCGGGATTCGCTAATGTTTTTGTTTTTGTCGTTTATTGTGTGTATGCTTTTTTTGTGTTGCCGATTGGTTTTGCTGCACAAATTGCTGTCATGTCACCATCAATCGAATCTTTGTGGTGTATGCATTTTTGCTGGCCAATGCTTTGATTGATTTAAAAATTTGATGGTTGATCCCAATTTCAAATGTTTACAAATATTTTTACGTGGCGAGTTCGAAGTAAAATTATTTGTTTATATTTTCACGTGGTTGATTACAATCTTGAGAATATGGGAAAATTACGAAAAAAAAACTGATGGGCATATTGACTTCAAAATTCGTGAAAACACTTGAAATCAAAAATAATTAGATACGTGTTTTAATTTTGTTTTTTGTTTTTGCAAATCGAAATCTAACGGACAACCCAAGGCTTAGAAGATTGTATGGAAAACATAATTTAATAGGTCTATTGACTTTCAATAAGGCGAAGGCACTACTAAAGCACTAAATAAAGAAATAAATAATAAGACAAGTATTTTGTCATAAGAAAAATGTTATTACGGCATGCCTACGTTTAGAATAGAATTGATTTGGGTAAACTGCACTGAGACCAGGTTTGATCTGTTGTGCCCCTTACAAATGTTAGAGTACATCCCCTAGACCTACCGCCCTAATGAAACTTAGTAACGGGGGTCTAGGTGTTTGACGTCCTCTTCTGCAAGCCAAAACTGGCCCAAGTAACGCAACCTGCTGCGACAAGCCGCATTACAGTGCATTATGATGTGTTCGGGAGTCTCCTCTGCCTACGTTTAAAAATAGTGTAAATATTCTACACCTGAATGGTTCCATGGCGAATGATGTGACCATAAATTTACAATATTAGATTTTCCCATTTTAGTTCTTTTAACACGTTCACGCCGGGGCCGATTTTCATTGTCTTTGCTGTGTTTGTTTTTAATGAAAATACGTTAAATTTTCATTATTTTAATTTTCAGCGTCTAATAGCACAATCGAATGCGTACCACCGGCGGTACGCGTCGACCGGTGAGACAATCTAGTGCGGGCCACCGGTGGCCCGCGCCGCCCGATGAGACAGTACAAAATCATTTTTCTTCTTATAAACTTTTAACCCTTGATTCACCCCGTTAGATTTCGAATTGAAAACACGTGCCTTATTTTTGATTTCAGGTGTTTTCACCAATTTTCCAGTTAATAGGCGCACTGGTTCATGTTATTTCCGTAGTCTTCCCGTATACGAAAGGTAGCCGCCGTAGCTCGGCGGGCTAGTGAGTTGGGCCGCGAGTCAAATGCGACGTTCGAATCCAGATTCAAGACTCCGTTGCTGCTAACACCGTTTTCTTTCGGCGGCTGTCCTCTTAGGAGGAAATGGGAAAGCTCTGAGAGCAAAATTGCTTATGAAAAAGCTCCCAAGTCGCCGTTCGGAATCGGCATAAAACTGTAGGTCCCTTCCACCCGCGTACAAATACACACGCACAACACGGATAGTTGTGGGTAGCTAGCTAGGCCTTAGTCGCGGTATCGGGCAGTCGTGCCAGTCAATTATTAAAGATTAACATTAGTACAAATGAGTGCAATTCATTGAAAAAGGCTGAATAATTTTTAACTGTTTTATGTTCCTAAACATACGTTATGTATTGAAGTGAATTTAGTATACAATTTTATTTTGTACCTGACTCTTATAATAAAAATAGTTAAACTCTTAATCAAATTATTGTTTTTGGTAATTGCACTAATTGAACTAGTAAAGTAAAGAACTAGTTCATTAAGGTGAACGAATTGCAACTGATCGGTTCAGTCAAAATAGGTGAACTACCCAACTCTTGTGCACATATAACTTGTATTTGCACTATTGCCAATAATTATGACATCAGATTACTCAATGTTATTCACTGAATAAATGGATTTAAGTTGAAAAATATGACGGTTGAATTTAATCGCAAGCCAATTATGTCGTAGAACTCTTCACACACTTCCAAATATCTTTGAAACTTGTTAACTTACCATGATACTCCCTATCCTCATACAATCCTTGAATATTCGGCAGCTCCCAAAATGGCTCCTCCGGATAAACCATCATCGTTAAAGTTGGGGGAATTTAATTTTCACTTTATAGCGATCTACTTCGTTCTCGACCAATCGTTTAATTTGTAAAAGCAAGTGCCGAAATATTTGGAGTATTTTATAAATTTTCAACACAAACAGTTTTGCGGTAGATTCGTAAAAGTTTTAGCACATTTAAACATGACAACATCGTCTTAATTAATTAATTGAAATGCTTAGAATTGCATTGCATGGGTTTTAATCTAAAATTGAAACTGAAAGAAGCGCTATTAGGTGCACTAACTTCCCAATTTAACCATTTTGAATAACTATGGTGATAGAAAATCGACCACCGAATTAAGTCTTCATAATAATTTTAAATAGGCTAAAATCAATGTTTGCATTGTATATGTATACAAATTACCCGAGTCAATTCTATGATAACTATGCAATAGTGTTTAATTATTATTAAACAATATATTGATTCTCTCTATGAAGACTGCAATGACGGCCACACAAAGCTTTGGTTTTTTTAGGGTCAGATGTGCAAAGTGCTTTGTTCAATTTAAGGCTGTTGATAAGCTTAAGGTTTAAGGATCACAAGTTTCGTATGCTCGCGCGAAAACCTTGATTTTTCATAGGTGCTCACAAAACATGTGTACAGTAAGTAGAAACGTATAATGTTTGGATGCAATTAAGTAACTACATTGTGAAACTTTATGTGTAAATGTTATGTGTACAATTGACTCCAGTCGATGGTTGCATCATTTAGTCAAATTATTAGGTTCGTTTCTTAAGTTCTTTGTTATTTAAATACCGCTGCAGTGGAATCGAAACAGATACACACACAAATATGATTTACACGACTCTGTCGAGATTTAATTTTTCTTTCGATAGAGGTATACACACTTAAAAGTGGTACACTGATGCAAAAGAAACACAAACTGCAATATTTTAAGTAATTAATTTGATTTAATATATAATATTAATAATAACAGTTCTCTTTCGAAATAACACGACTTTATCATTTCCTTATAAGAAAAAGGGTTTATAAACCTGGATGTAAGAACCAAGTCAAACCAAATGCTTTTTGAATACAACAAGCGTCAAACCACACTCAACCTCATAACCAGACTGATTGCGATTTCAGTAACAAGTTTCCAGATCGTGCAGCAAAACGAATACAAACAAGATTCGAATGAAACTAGAAAATCAGCACAGATGAGTGTCTCCTTTTCCAGCTCAAACGTTTTGGTTTAAATAACCACTGTGAGCTTGCTGTCTTGCGTTGCGCTCTCTCACTCTTTGTACGAATACCTGTTCCCATTTTTTTTGTCCATGACTCATACTGATGAATCGGGAGCGTGTATGGGGTAAATAAATTGAAAAGCAAGTAAAGGCATAAACATGTATTTTCCTTCTGATGTATAATCTCCGATATTCGAGTGTCTCGCAGAAAGTTTTTTGTTTTAATCGTATTCGTCTTTTAGTAATATTACTTACTTATCAATGCAAAATTTATTTCTATGAAATAGCAAACTACAATAACAATTAAATAACTATGTTTCACGTAAAAGTTATAGATCGCACACTTAGCTAGCAAAAATTTGCACACGAAAGATTAGGTTGGTTTATAGATATTGACAATATCTTCCGTATCCATACTCCGAGCACCATCTGATAAAATTCTCGATACTTCAAATCATAGTATAATAATAAAGTAATATAATAAAAGAGAGTACGCCTAGTGACAAATATTGTCAAAAAAGTTATCAGTAGAGTCCTTGAATTGTGGGCGAGGTAAACAAAGTTGTATTAAAATATACTTAAGCAATTTTGCTTTTAGTACGATTTTATTTGAATGAAGTTGCGACTGTGGTTGAACATTTTTTGAACTGACAAATTTCAAACATCAAAATTGACGTAATTTAAAAAAATTGTGTTTTCTTTGAGCTAGAGAATTTCAATTAGATTAATTTATTATTATACTATGAACACTGGGGTGTGATGTGATGTGCCGGAAGGCCTGGAAGACTATGGAAGGCTACAGGGCTTCCATAGCACTCAGGCCATTTCGGATCATTGTACTATACCCATGGGGGATAGGGAAGAATAGGAGAGTAATATCTCACATTTTCACCCGTTTTGAAATGTGTATGCAACACTGTTTTTTCGATCATATGTTACAGCACACATTTCAAACGGATGGGAAAAGGTCGGCGGGAGGGACCTACAGTTTAACGCCGAATCCGAACGGCGATTGGCAGTTTTTCTTTCACACTTGGAGGTTTTGCTATTGTCAGGGCCGGATTAACCCTCAACGGGGCCCTAGGCAACCATCAATTTGGGGGCCCTTTTTTTCACGTCCGTTCCCTTCTTTTTTCGATTAAAAAATACAAACTTATATCTTTCATAAAAATTTTATTGTCACAATGTAATAGCCTATTTCCACTGGGCCTTAACTGCAGTTTACGCTTAACTGCAGTTTGACATCGCATTTAAATGCTCAAATTCCCATACAATTGTTTTTGTATCAAAGTGCGTGAACTCACTTTCAAAACTGAGTTAACTCAGTTTTGCCGTTTACAGACGTCTAACAGAAAATTTTATGTTAAAAACGGGAGCAATATTCACAAATGTACAAATTTTGATAGCATGCTTTCAGGGGCTGCAAAAGCCGTACGAACACAAACGAGGGAAGGGATTTGAATTGCGTTCGGTGTGGTTAATTTTTTCCTAAAAGAACTACTTTTACCGGCATTTTCAGCATAAATACAAATCGTCTGTCATAAACGAAGTGAATACTTCTTTTATTTGTAAATAATAAATGCTGAAATAGCAAATAAAAAAAGGAAATT
This sequence comes from Melieria omissa, assembly GCA_963971225.1. NCBI lineage: Eukaryota > Metazoa > Arthropoda > Insecta > Diptera > Ulidiidae > Melieria > Melieria omissa. The sequence continues at coordinate 118,771,049 of OZ020267.1, forward strand.
TTCCATGAACCCTCTTGACATTAACACTAGAAAGACCGGCGGCTGTGTTATACCTAAAAAGACCGCAGCCGTCAATTTGACGGCATGCAAGAAATAAGAGTAAATAAACGGTAATTGTAATGATGATGGTATGTTTTATTCACATTAAGTATTTTATTCAGTTCATTTGACATTTTGAACAAACTATGGTTTTTTTGATATGTGCCACACATTTACCACACACAGGCTTATTGCAGTTATCGCACATGTCACTCGAGCGGTTCTTTTTGCAATGTTGATTAATTTGACATTGTCATCGTTTTGCTGCACTGGCTACTGGTTCCTGCTCAGGAAGGGATTTTTTCTCAACATCAGGTCTGGTTTTCAGATATTCTTCCCGTAACTCAGAAACAAGTTGAAGGATAAAATTATGGCGACTGATATTCTTGCCTGTTACTGCTCTGTATACAATCAATGCATTTATTCCGGCGAGGTCTAATACATTATAGAACACATGAATAGGCCATCTTCTAGTTCCAGCTCGTACGGAGTACTTTCTGGCCATTTGGTCAAGTATATCTACACCAAATTTTGTCCCATTGTAAAATGCTACGGTCTCGGGAAGTCTTTTTGTATCGGTGCCAACATCAACAGTGGGATGAAGGGTACTCAACAACATTACGTTTTTATTAGGTTTACCTGGTTTAAATAATAAAACTTAGAATAATTCAAATTATAATTCTTCTTCTTTTTCTTACCTTGGTATACAGTAAGAGTAGCGCCCTGTGTATTATTTTTCAAAATAAAGCTTTCATATCTGGCTGCACGAATGGTTTTGGCAGCTGCAGGAATTTCTTTTCTGTTTCGCCTCATGGTACCAACAATACTAGTTTTTTCAGTTTTCAGCTTTTCTGCCAGTTTTATCGATGTAAAAAAATTGTCAGTGGTTATGTTACGCCCCATTTTTAGGTATGGCTGCAGTAATTTTAGAATGACGTACTCTGGCAATGGTTCATTCATTCGTTGGGCATCTTTGCCCAAGTAAGGAAATCCGTTGCATAAATAATTGGTATCTACATCTACTAACAGCCAAAATTTTATACCGAATTTATCTGGCTTATTTGGCATATACTGTGTAAAGGGGCATCGACACTTACTGGGAAAAAGCTGTTCATCACCAACCAAATTTTGACCAGGAGTGAAGCAAAGATGACAGTTTTCAATAAAGTTGTTCCAAATAGTTGACACAAGCGCAAACTTATCAGTTGCAAGTCGTGTAGATCTTGTACTTCGCAGGTCAAAGCGTAAGAACTTCATAATCTCTTTGAAGCGGTTCTTACTCATTGTTTCTCTGAACACTGGTGAGCCCCATAATTTTGACCATAATATATCAGCATCCAACTGGCAGGATCCATAGGCACCGCGAGCATATAGAACAGCAATAAATGCTTCAAGTTCATATAAAGACATGGTCCAACTATCATTTTCCAACTGGCGTCTAGCTTCTGTTTCAGTGCACAATTTTATAAATCGCAGAGTGCGTTCATCTAAAAACAATCGCCATGCTGTTATAACTTTATTGTCGTCAACATATCGCTTTGCATACGGAGTTGGCCCCGGTTTTTGTCTTATCACGTTAATATCACTTTTTCGTGCCACTGCCGGAATTGAAGAGCTCTGACTGTTTGAAATGCAAGTCCATTCGGTACCGTCACTCGCCACTTGAACATTTCCAATTTCGGGAAGTGGTGATCGCTTTGCAGCAGATCGACAGGTTGCTGGTGCCAACTTCGAAACACAATTTTTGGAGATGCTTGCTGAATTTACCTCAAGCTCTTCTTCTAGGTCCGTATTGTCCGATGAAAAGACAATTGGATCCGGTACGAAATCGCTGTCACCATCGTCATTATTTTCAAAAACTTCACAATCAGACAAATCCTCTGTTATGTCAGTCAGGCGCGCTAATTCAACCGATATTTCGGCGCTGCTGACTGTTTTATGCACATTCATTTTGTTCACTCAAAGTACAAATATACAAAAACGCGTAAAATCTAACGAATCAACTTTCTTTCTTCCTTACTAAAAAACGACTAAAAATTGTGTGAGAGTTCTGACTGCGAAATACTAAAATATTATTCAAATAATAAAAAAAATTGATTTACAATGATTACGAAAATCATTCTTCCAAATTTTAAATTTCTTTGAAACTTACGAGTACCTTTTAATTTTTATGACGCCTTCTTTGTTCAGTTCTGACTGCGAAACCCAATTCAAATAATTAAAAAAAATTGACATACTATGATTGCGAAAATCATTTTTCAAAATTTTAAACTTTCCTTTAACATTTTTATGGCGCCTACTTTGTTGAGTGTATAAAATACACTACAGCTAGTGTATTTAGTTACTGCCGTCAAATTGACGGCTATGGTCTTTCTAGGTATAACATTGCATATCTCAAAAACTATAAAAGATAAGGTCCCTAAACTTGAAAAATAGTCAAAACGTTGTAAAATATTAAAAGTCACGAGAGATAAATTTTTTTTTAAATTTTATTAAGCAAACAATTTCAACTTTATCATGCTTTGCCGTCAAAATGACGGCATTTGTCTTTCTAGTGTTAAAAATTCAGACAGCTCTGATATCAAACAGCCGACAACTTTCACAAATGAAATAGACATTGACAAATGATAAATAAATTGATAAAAAAATAAATAAATTGAAAAATTTTCACAAATATGAAAACGCAGACATTCCTAGACTGTTGAGAAGGAAAGCGGAGTGGTTTTCATGTACTAGAGAGGCTACAAGAAACCACACATACGTATAGAAGGAGATGGCGGCGATGGGTATACCTGGGGCTGCCCAGAAATAAATGCAGAATTTGATTTTTCCAAATGAAAATGTCAACAAAAACAAGCTTTTGGAGTTAACTCAGTTTCGGTGGAAACGCTTGACAGTTGTCAAACTTAACAGAGCCCTTAAATGCATTTAAGCGCTCAGTGGAAATAGGCTATAATAATATCAATAAAATTACTATCTACATTTTAAACATGTCGTTTTCTACATTTGTTTTCGGCAAATTCATCAATTATATCATCAATATGGATTTTGTTCAATAAATCTGACTCAATGCAAAGTATACCTAACATCTCGAGTCGCTCTTGTCGCGTTGTAGCTCTTTCAGCAGCTTTTATTCTTTTTAATTGCGAGAAGGATCGTTCGAACAATTTGTGATCATTAATGTTAAAAAAATCCAAAGAGCTATTTCTGTGTTAGGAAATACATCGGCTAATTGATCTTCCATTAGGATCTTATACAAATGACTATGAGTTTTTTGTGCATCAGTGTATCTGGAGTTCACGTAACTTTGGAATTGTTTCATTTCAATGAAAAATTCTTCCAAATCTCTAGAATAAAAACGAACTAAGTTATTTATAGCTTCGTGGAGGTCTCCATCACTTAAAGAAAAGTTGATGAGATATGCAAATCTCTCCTCTCTCTCCTTTCACTTCGATACACTTCTTTGCACGCTCATACAATTTTTCAAATGAGTCGGAGATGTCCTTTTTAAGAACCTTGTCTAGTTCGTCGGTCGCCGCCTTTTGAATGCGGTAAATTGAGTTTTATTTATTTGAGTAAAATTTATTTTCAGTTCTGATTATATTTTTCTTTCACTTTCTATAGTTTTATGTTTGTAAGAAAATTTTAGAAGTCTTTTTAATTTTTCGGGGGCCCCCTAAAATCGGGGGCCCCAGGCAACTGCCTATTCTGCCTACTTGTTAATCCGGCCCTGGCTATTGTCTGCGCACTTTTTCGATTCTCGAGGCTGGCCCACACTAGGGGTAATTCAAAGCGATTTTTGCGATTAATTCAAAAATGAAAATTTAAGTAACTGATTTTTTTTGTACCAGGTTAAAAAAGATAAAATTCCTGATCACTAATTTACCGTATTCTTACAATCCCCTCTGAAAGTTGTCATTTATTTTCATTTGGCGTACGCACAGCGATAAACTTGAATTTTTCCATTATTTGAATCAAAATACAAATACAAAATGTAAAAGTAGCATCAAAGCGTTAATGGAGACTACTTGCTCAAGTATTTAAGTATTAAAATGTTATTTTGTTTTTTTTAGTGTTTGGATATATTTTTGTTATTTAAAAAAAAAGCTAAAAATTTTTCTTATTCTGACCCTATTCATAGACATATTAATAGACATATAGTTGTTTGTTCAGTGATGTATACCTAAACTGTTTTCATTAGCATAATTTGTGAACATTTTAGTAACTTTTTATAAAAAAAAAAATTGCGCTATTGTTGCGAACTTTTTGTATGTGAACTCATGGCAAAATACACAGTGTGTCCCATGGAAAACAGAACTTTTTCAAAATAAAGACACAAACTCAATATTCCGGCAAATCTCATTTATTTTATTCAAAATAGTCTCCTTCCGCATCAATACAATGTTTTGCACGATCAATTAACATATCGAATGAGTTTTTGAGATAATTTTTATCCATCGACTTTAGTATGTCGGTCGTCGCTCTTTGGGTGGCCTCCACGTCAGCATAACGTTTTCCTTTCATAGGCAAGTGCAATTTGGAGAACAAGTAAAAGTCGCACGGAGCCAAATCCGGCGAGTACGGTGAATGGTTGATGGTTAAAATGGAATTTTTGATCAAAAAATCCGCGATCAAGTTCGATCGATGAGACGGGGCATTATCTTGCAACAAACACCAGCTCCCTTTTTCACGGTATTGTTGCCGCACACGACGAATACGGCTGAGCAAACGCTTCATAACACCAAGATAAAACACAGCAGTAATCGTTTGACCAGGTGGAACGAATTCACAATGAATAATACCCTCCGAATCGTAGAAACAAATCAACATTGTCTTCACTTTTGACGAACCACGGTATTCAAAGGACCTGGATGTTCGTCGTCCTGAATGTCTTCACGACCTTCCTGGAACCGCTTATACCACTCATACACTCTGGTACGGGATAGTAAAGGCTGTCCACACCAAAATTTGGTCACTAAAAAACACCCCTGTGCCTCACGTTACGACTTATTTTGCAAAAAAATTTTCAAACCTAAGCTTGCAATAATTTAAATGTAAGTCCTCCATTAAAATTTTGTTCATTTAGTTCTTTGATTCTTTTAAAATGGCAAGCCAATTGGAGAAGCGAAAATTGATTTTGCACGAATTCAATTCTAACAGACAACAAAGCGCACGAAAAATTGCGAAAAATCTAAATTCCGCACCATCCACGGTGATAAGTGTGTTAAAAAACTTTTATAATCCTTTGTGCTTAGATCGGAAAAAAGAAAGTGGTGGAAACAATAACCAAAGCGATATTCGCAGCGCAAAAAGAATGAAACATGAGTTTAAAAAGGATCCAAGGATATCCACTTGTGCAGTAGCAAAAAAATTGGCATTTCGAAATATTTTGTACAAGAAGTAAAAGAAAAAGAAGGTTTGAAAGCTTATAAAGCTCAAGTTGTGCCCGATCGTAACGCCAAACAAAATTTGACTGCAAAACAGCGATGCAGACAACTTTATGAAACACAATTGACCAAATTTAAATGTGTTGTAATGGATGACGAAACTTACTGTTTTAAGAATTTTAAATATATCCCGGGACAAGAATTTTACACTGCTGCATCTCGACAAGATGCACCTGATGACGTAAAAATAAAAAAACGTTCCAAATTTCCACAAAAACTGATGGTTTGGCAAGCGATTTGCTCCTGTGGTAGAAAAACGGATCTCTTTGTTACATCGGGCACAATAAATGCAGAAATTTGCAAAAAGGAGTGCTTGGAAAATGTGTTCTGCCCTTTATAAAAAGCCATAATGTGGGTACTCTGTTCTGGCCCGACCTCGCTAGTTGTCGCTATGCTCGAGACGTCCTAAAATGGTATAAGGACATTGGAGTGTTTTTCGTTGCTCGCGACTGCAATCCTCCCAATAGCCCGGAGCTGCGACCAATAGAGAATTATTGGTCTATTGTTAAGAGAATTTTAAAAAGCACACGTGTCTCTATGAATACAAAAAAAAAGTTCCGTTCGAAATGGTTGTGGGCGTCTAAAAAAGTCATGCAGGACCTCGTGCAAAAAATGATGGGAACAGTTCGGCAAAAAGTGCGCCTGGTAGCATACAAAAAATAATATATTAAAACGTATGTTATGTAACATTTCTTTAAGGTATCTAGTTACAAATAAAAAAAAAGTTTTTAGAAAAATATCATTGGTTTTTATTTTATAAACAATTTAAAGTGACCAAATTTTGGTGTGGACAGCCTTTAAAGGATTTACCGAGTTTAAAACAGAACTTAATATTTGCTCTTTGTTCGTTTTTCGACCGATACCACAAACACACTGTCACTTTGAGCGCGATATTTGGTGTCCATTGAACGAAATGACATACAATTTTGACAGGATGTCAGTTAATAATACCAATAGGTGGCGCCAATATAAATCGATGTTTTGAAAATGTTTCCATGGGACACACTGTGTATGCATGCGGTCCGTGAAGGGCAATACAAGAAACAAATGTAAATGCAAAAATATGAGATAAGCAACAAGCGAAATGTTGTATGTAAGTTTTGTTGTTGTTCAATACATGGCTCAACTATAAAGTTGTAGCAAGCCACCGGCTGATTGTTTATCGCTTCTGTCAAAATCGTCGGTGTGCTGTGTTGCCGCATCGGTTGAAATGAAAATACCTGACTGAAAACACCTGACCTGAGCACTTTTCCCGTTTTTTCACTCGAAATACAGCACCGTTTGGCAACAAACACTTTTGTTTGTTTTCAGTTTCTCCCTATTTAGTCGGAAAATATCAACTGATTTTGACAGTAGCGATAAACGATCCTATCAACAAAATACATGTGGTTTTTAGTGTTGCGGGGATGCTATAACCTTATTATTGAGCCATGATACAAATCAAAGAAAACTTGCTCAAAAACAGGCCTGTTTAGCGGAATAGTGCAGCTAAGTGAAATGCAGCTAAATGTGAAATTTTCAAAGAAAATTCGGTTTGCGAAGTAGTATTTTGGCCAAATCATGCAGCTCAGCAGAAAATGCACCTAAGCGAATAGGCAGCTAAACGGAAGTACGACCAAAAGTAAGAAAATTAAAAAAATATATAAGTGTAAAATACGTTGCTAATGGATTTTCTATAACTGCTTCAACAAAACAGTCGTTGCAGCGATATAATGAAGATTTTATATTGGATATATGTATATATTTATGTATATTATATATAATAAATATATTATATATAAATACAGAAAATAAATGCAGAAAATAAATGAGAGCATACTTTGAAAAGCAAATAATTGAAAGGAAACTGACGGCTTTTTAGTTTGCACAATCATCCCTAATATCGGGGAAAGAGCGAAAACAGTGAAAAGCTGATGACGCGGGTTTTCAGATTCTGAAACAGACTTTCTCTTGGGCTTATGGGTTTTGTTTGCTATCTTTTTTGCTTGTTTTCTTGGTATTGGCTTTTTTGCTTACTAATAATATCATTAACAGCGTTTTCTACATCTTTTACGTCGTACGCTACAAGTGGCTTCTTTCTGGCATACGTTCGTGGCATTCCGATCACTGGAAATGATACGAACCGGGAAGGCTCTTGGAAAAAATCGTTTACATTTACCCCCAAAAAATGTTTACATTTCCCCCACATGCTAAAAATTATTTGGGGAAATGTAAACACAAAAAAAGCAACAAATAACTGCAAATTTAAGGAAAGACATCAACAATTTTAGTTCCTTATACTCTAAGGACCGTTTTCTCAACTTACCTTTAACTTTAAAGTTCACTTTATCGGGCCAATAAACGCATTTTCGTTTTCTCAACCGCTTGTTAAGCTACCGGCCCGATAAAACTTACCGGTCAGATTGAGTGCCTGTTAAACTTTAACCCTTTCGCTATTTTATTGCCATATGGCAACATGCTACTTTGTGGACGTCTGCATCCTCTGCAAGAATACATTTGTTTGTTGGTCTTTAGAATAGCTTGAAGTTTTAGGAACAATACGAAATTTATAAACTGAATATTTAAGTTTAAGGAAGAGAAGTATACACTTTTTTTTAATGGTAGATCTTGACAGGAAGAAGAAGCAGAAACAAGTTGGAGAACTTTTTAATTTGACGTTTGACGTAAATGAAGAAATATTCAAATTTTCGTTATGCGTAAAAAGTTTTAATTAATTTATTTATTTTCTTAATTCTTATGTTTAAGTAATTATTACAGCCACAACGATGTGGTTGCTCTCATAGAAAAACTCTAAAATACAGGGTGCGAGTGCAAAAATTAAAATATTTCTTATGGAACGTTGCTAATAAACCACATAGAAGCCTAAGATGTAAAATTAAAAATTTTAACTTTCCCCAGTAAAAACCTGTAGCGAAAGGGTTAAAGTGAACTTTAGGTGGAAGTGGTGCCAAGTACATCCATATGTTTGTTTACAAACAAAAAACAACTGGTTATTAAATTATAATTTGAAATTAAATTTGAATTTGAGATTTTTCGGTTTGGAAAATAGGCGTGTTTTTTATATCCATGCAGTGGAAGACGCTGTTGAAGGTACGGAGTCACAAAATGCGACAAATAGAACATATAACAGCCGATTGGACTATTTCCAATTGCTGCTGGGCCACCACCTGTGCGATACGTCTCGCTCTTCTCCGCTGAGAGTTCCAACTTCGACTTGCGCTTCAAGCTGTCAACTGTTCAACTTGTCCCTCAACGATTTCCAACGTCGCGACATGGCCGTTTTGGCAGTAAAAGCATCAGCAAAATTTTGCCAGGCAAACATTTTTTACCTTCAAAAATAATTATAATTTTTCAAAAACAGCTGATTGCGCCGCCAATTGCTGCCCATCGTAGACCAGAGTTTTTATCAGGCAGTTGAGAAAACGAAAATAGTTACCGGGCACTTTAACCCTTTCGGGACTACTGGGATAATACGTCCCAGCAACTTTTAAATGTTCTTAGAAACAACTAATCAGATCTTCTGACTCACGCATAATGTTTACCAACAGCCCCAAGTGTTTTGGATTTTAAAATTAAACTCCGTCCCGAATGGGTTAAAGTGAGGAATAACTTATCGGCCCGACAGCTAAAGATCACTTTATCGGTTAGTTGAGAAAACGGCCCTAATATTGATAAACAAAGTTACAATATTACAAGAATTTTTAGTTTAACCACTTTCACACACAAATTAAAAACTACTTACAAAACAGATTTTCACTTTTAGAACACACGTTCTCTTTAAGACTAAAACTTTCATTGATATTTGAAAGCCACCGACGTGAAAGTTCGGCGACAGTTTGAGGACATGTTAAATTCATATTTTTTGGGTCATGGTCTGTTGCAGTTAATTTTAAAATAACTGCTGTTTACAACTACCCCTTGTTTCTTTCTCCCCCAACTGACCCTAAATAAATCGTCCTGCAAAAAAATTCACTTCAACTAAATAAACCTTCGGAGTTTTATATTTTTACTTTATTTTGTTACGAAAAATGCACTTACCTCTTCCGTATCCTTGAGAGTGCTTGGCGAAACTGTTGACTACCACATCCACCGCCTCTCTTAGAACCTGTTTCGCACGAGCGTCTGGAGCATTTCCAACGTCTCCGCCGCTGCCGCTGTTGCCGTTGTTTACTGCATGATTCACCTGATGCACTACAGCTGCTGCTGCAGCAGCTGTCGCTATTGCAGCCATTGATGGAGTAGACATGGAAACAGGATAATTGCTGCCCTTACGATTCTGCTTTGCAAAGCTAAAAGAATAATCGTCCAGTAATATTGTCTGTGCCTGTGATTTCTTCACTATCATTGAACCCTGTTACAGCTATTAGCTGTGTGCTCTGCTACCACAGCTGATGAGGTTCCTTCGTTTCAACACCAATCTACAAAATACATTTTTTCGATATATCAGTGTCATTAAATTAGTTTGGATTGATCATTTTATACTTTTACTAAATAGTTTTTACTCGAAATTCAAGTGAGATGCGTGCATTCAAGGTGTACTCGTATGTTTGTTTCGATCATCTGCACTAAAAACAGACGCTTATGATAAGACATTGTCCTATTAACATTGTCCCATCAATGCCCTATTAACATTGTATCATCAATGTCCTATTTTTATCATTAAATAATGTCCTATTTTCATGTTTTTCATCATTAAATAAAACGCCTTGAAATTCCATATTTTCCGGCTTTGAGGTCCAATTACCGCGGAATCGTAAAACTTATAAAAAAAAATTACATTGGAAAAAAAGCCGTGAGGTGTTGTAAATGCTACAAAGTGAAAATCATGTCAACCGGTTTATTGGTTTAAAAGTTACAATCCCAAACATAAAAAAAGTCAGGGAAAATCCGAAAAAGTGACACGCCCATTTTTTGCGAAAACGGAAACTAAGTTTTAAAAACGGTTTGCGGATTCGAAATCAGCGGTCCCTAATGTACCACTAAAGAGATATATTTTGACTATAGCCCAAAATCGCACAGCAGGCTCTAATTTTACTAAAATTGTAATAGAGTAGTTCATTTAAGGGGTTATATACCATATTATATATATAACTATATACCTTTTTGTGGCTCAAAAATCGGAAAAAATTTTTATGACTTATTTTTGAAGTACATACACTAGAACCTAAGATACGGCCGTTCATAGCGCGCAGTTTCCGGAACTCAAGTATCTTGCCGCAACTTTAAACGCGATTATCTCGGAATCGTATTTAAAAAAAATGCCATCGCGGTGAGCACGATATCCCGCTAACCACTACATCGATCAATTTGAAATTTTGAGTGGTTGTTTGTACATACAATAGCTAATTCGTGAACGAAGGAATTTTTTTTCGACAAATTCTTCTATTTTTTTGGAAAAAACTCAATTTTTCGACCTTAAAAAATCGACATTTTTGGAAAAAATAGCACTGTAACTGTAAAATTTTTTCTTTTTAAATCCTTCAAAAGGAGTTCTGCGGCAAGGACTGTAACTTCCCCAATTTTTCGGATTTTCGCTTGAAATTTTATACAAATTCACATAAGGACATGTACTTTTATAAACTTTGTATTGCATTTGAATAAAACAATGGTAACATGCTTAAAAAAAATTAAAACCCTGTATTTCCCTACAGAAAAGGTATAACCCCTTAATTATATATGTTTATTATATATTATTACATTTAGAACACCCTTCACTGCAGGGCAATGCATACAGTAAAATAATAGTAGTGCCGCTACTAAATATATTGTGGCATGTTGAATTTGCGGCTTCTTCTTTCTTTTTTTGCTTTAACCGTAGAATACTTTTATATAGACAAAACACAAGAAAAACTCATTCTTATAATTGCATGCGTTTGTAGCTGATTTGTAACCACCCCTCCCCCCCCAACCGCTCCTCCACAGACATATGTACATGCGTGAGTCTGAAAACTTTATATGTTAATAGGAGATTTTACGACATTTATGCATACGCGTGAACGAGGAACATTGGTTTGGAGCAAATTGGAGCACTTAACGTATGGTAAATGAAATCTGGACAAATATTGTTACGAAAATTAGTTCTTTAATCTCTGGATTGTGCTTGAAAAATAAAACACACTTCAATTGTTCAGCGCAAAACGCAGTCAGAAACCAGCAATCACTTTATTTACAGAATTTCACTTTGCTTATCTTTACACTTGTTACAACTTTGCTTGTTCAAATAAGACTCCTTCCTATGCGCTGCGCTCGGCTGCCTTTTATGCTTATCTGGTTAACGCGCCGATTGTTCTCGCACATTCTAATTGGACTATCTCTCGACCGTTCTCGCACATCCCCTTACCATCGCGAACCATCCTTGCCACATCGGAATTATAGCAAGTCTGCCGTACTCTAAAGTGCGTGCCTAAAAGTATGCCTGTAAACGCAGAGTGCCTCATCGTGACAATACCTATTGAGGTCGTTACCGAATACAAATATTTGAAACTTCTCTTAAACTACAAACTTACCTAAAGCACCTGGACGTTAAGCTCTCGAAAGCTAAGGCTACTATAAATGTCACTTATGGCTTACCAACCCCTGAATCTGCATATCAATAAGAAAACGAGTCGTTCAGGCAAAAAGAAAATGACTCGCCCAGGGAATAAGTTTTAGTGCGACTGGTAATAAGAAATCGATACGATAGCAATATTACCGCGATAAATTTGTTGCTTACTTTTTGCCACAGGAGCCTCGCTTAATTATCGGGAACAAATGCAGTATAGTGAACCCTCATGATAAAAAAACGGAAAATAGGGCCATTTAGAGTGTATGCTGGTGAATATAACAATCTGAAACTTTTGCCTGGGAAACGCCCACAAAAGGCGTGGCTCGTGGTCAAAGTTCAAGGTTTTTATAAAAAAAACTCAATTAATCTCCAACTAATTTACACGATATGGGTATCAAACGAAAGGTATTTTTCATGCCTCTCTATTAATGTACAACATTAGATATGTTATAACTAATATGATACGTAACGAATAAAAAGTTGTAAGCAAAAAAACGGATTAACGAATTAAAAACGAAATTTTTTCTCGAAAGTTTGTTTCTCTCTAAGTTTGTTGCCATATTGTAGTCTGTGAAATTCCCTTTACAATGAAATATAAATCATTTAATGTTTTTGTGGTTTCGCTTTTATGTTAAAATTTAAATTGAGTTAAAAGCATCTGCCTGCAATATTGAAATGCCGTTTAGTTTGTTAGATTCAGGAGCCAACCCTTTCTATAAAAGCATACTCATTTATTTTTTTCACGAGGGTTCGCTATACTGCATTTATGCCAATTATCTTACAGGTGATGTTTTGACAAATATTTATTGTAAATATTTACAAACTCCTCCTTGCTGTGGCGCTTCCTATTTTTTCATCCTACCTTTGGCATAAATTAGATTCTTCTTGAGCTTATTGTTAACGCGAAAGTCATCCGAGTTTGGTAATTTTTGAAATTCTTAAAATGAAAAAAAAATTATTTAGGACTTAATGACCTGGTAGAATCTACATGCCTTTTATACTGTCAGCGCGAAATTAGCAATAAGCGCCGGTTTCCCTTAGTACCTTTCCTTGAAAATTATTAAAATTCTAACGAGTATTATAAAATTATTAAGAATTATGTGCTATAAAGTTTAAGTTATTTTAATAGGTACTTCAAAAGCCAACAAATTAACCACTTATATTATTGTTCCTTCAATGATCGATATTTTATTTTAATAAGTAATTTCATATTTTCAGTTTATTTTTACTGCACTCGCTTTGATATTTACACAACTACTGAAAAATGCTCACCGCTGAGAGCGATAGATACAAATTTAGTGGGATAATTAACTTACTTATTACTACGGCAAATATTGGCAACAAATTGGCAGCAAAAAGGCAATTCCACGGCGACAAATCGGCGAGTAACCAATTTGTTGCCATTGACGATTGTTGCCAATTTCTCATGTCTTGCATGGTGGTATGTACATCGTCGTGTTGGGTATATAAATTTGATAAGGCTGACATTTATGGTTCTATAAATTAATTGTAGTATTAAAAGCCATATTAAGTTACCACTCTTAACAACAAGTAGTAACAATTCTTAACCTTCTCTACTTTGTTTGGCATTTGCGTTTATCCATCAAGAACATCTTCTATGTACATCCAAAATTTCTCGTAATTAATACTACTGATACCAACACGGATTTTGCAATATAAATTGGTACCACAAAGAGAATGTCTGACAAAGTCAATTAATGCGTGTTAAGTGCTTTAAACAAAATACAGTAAGCTAATTTGTATGTACCATATAACAAACATTGTAACTATTAGCAGCTATAAACAGTTGCCAATAACGACACTTCCTGTTGCATATTCTTTAAAATTTTGCCGACGCAACTTTAATATCTTGCATATTTAGCTAGCGTTTATTGAATTTTTACGACAATTTCTAACTAGGATACGAACATATATGTACTGATATTAGAATGGCATATTCTGATGGCAGGCACAACAAGTCATATACATGGCTCAGGCTAACGACAATCGAATACGAACCAATGCCGAGCTGTATGAGCTGTTCAAAGACATAGCACAGCGGCTACGCTGGCTTGGCCATATCTGCCGTATGGACGATGAAGCTCCGGCAAAAAAGGTGTTTGATGCGGTATTTGGAGATCGATGGCGAAGAGGGCGACCGTGTCTTCGGAAGAAGGACCAAGTTGAGGACACACACATTTAGCATCTGAACTAAAATATCGTAAAAAACTTCACAAGCACCGCGAATCACAGTTGTTTTAATTGTACTTGTTAGTTGACAATGAAAACGTTGGTGTCATTAGCACCCTTTACCAAACTCAAGTCAACCTAAGTCATGGTCTGATCAATATTCACATAATTGGCACGACTGATCGATTATGAAACTAAAGCCACCAAGCTACACAGATGGAAGAGCCCTACAGTTTTATGTCGATTCCAAACGGCGTGTTAAGAGTTTTTTCATGGCCAACGTTTTGCCGTTAGCCGCTGAGTGGTCAGTCGTCAACAGAAAAAATATTGTTTCGAGAGTTGTCTCAAACGAGGGCTTGAGCGTCACCTAAGACTGGTGATTATCATCGATACGGGTCAACGCACAAACATGTCCTGAATGCAATAATCTATTATACTCACTACCTGCTTCACGACATAAAAAATGAATGTTTATCCTCCCTTGAGTTTAGTGTTTAGTGGTAAGCTTTATGCAAAGTCTATTCCACAAAGAATGACCGCAAAATGGCTTGAACGGTACCCTATGTTGGATAATTTTAATACGTAAAATGTGCGTCGATCATATTTAATCAATATTCCCGATATATTCATGGTGATAATAGCCTAAATGGCTTAGCAGATTTTTGAAATGGTGAGCTGAATAAAACCGATATTAGAAACTAATAGTAGTCACAAGAAAAAAAAGCAATACACCTTTTCAAACCCATCACTATTTCGATTGCAGTTACCTCGCATGGGGGAAAACACATGTCGACGGCCGACAAGACGAGTAAAGCCAACACAATGCACTAATACCGTCGAACGGCGTTGTTGTGTGTGCCTAACTGGTTCTTAACTGTGCTCGAGTGTACGAGTTCACCTCGACAATTTCTGTCGTGAAAAGATTCGGAGCGTCATTACATGGTAAGAAGTTACGCAAAAATTCAAGCTCCGTCCTATAGCACAGATGTCAACTCACCAAAAGCGATCTGAGACTGTGATCTCTCTGCTGGTACGGTCGTAGTGAAACTACTGCAAAAGTGGAGTGCGAAAAATTGCTTGTGCGAGCTTCATGACAGACAATGTTTGATTAAGATTATTCGATATAAGTAGCAGATAAAATAACGGCACCTGCTTCCGCAAAGAGGGCGTTCAGATTCTTCGTGCTTGAAAACTTGTGCGATATTGCTGAAGACTTCTTGGCATTTTTATCGCCTACTGCCAAGTCTACCTGCCATCGACTTTTAAGAGATATCGTTCAATGTATTCGCTCAGTAAAGTCTTTACATACCACACCGTCACTAGATTTCTTAAAGAATTCCTTAAAGTTATAAATCAGTCAGTACAAAACTGCTCAGTCGCAGGGCGTCATCTTAGAATTAATTATTTAATACCATAGTTTACAATTTCGTTCTCAATTCCTTACAACTTATTTAAGTATGTTATGATTTTGAAACTTATTAGCCACGATATATCGGTAAAGAATGCAAATGTAAAGTTATCTCTTGCCTCTCTAAATAAACTAGGTAATTTCGAAAAAGTTGAAAAATTTTTGAAGCAAATAACCATAATTTTTCGTCAATTTTACGAAAATCCTGGTATAGAGCTTTTTCTCAAGATTTCGACCATTTTTAGCCTATGACAAACCAAGGCCGATGCTTATACCTATTGAATCTGTTGAACACTTTCAAATTTCGCTAAGCATTTTTTATTGAATCTTATCTTTGTTTTTAGCACTATGACACTCTTATTCGCAGCAAGCAATTTGCTATAACATTATTGGAATTAATATAGTTTTAGATAGAATTTCAATGTTTGACCACAGATAACTCATCATGATATGATGAGTTATCTGTGGTTTGACTATGCGAGAGTTGCAGTTACGGCCAATTCATTATAAAGCTTTGTCATATAACTAGAATCAGAAAAGGATAATTTTTTGGTAAATAATTATCGCCACTTTTTTTAATCCGCCGCACAGTGCTCCTTCTCCATACAAAAGATGGGCAAAAATAGGGGAGTGGTCTGAATTTTATGAAAATTGGGTTGTTTATGGGTAGAAGTATGCTGATTTCAAAAATTAAATCGGTTTGTTTCTACATGTCATAGATTTGTTGTAAATTGGGCAGTTTTCTGGTAGATTTCCATACACTCGAATATATGTGAACAAGTGGAAAAAAGTTTGCAAGCGCGTGAAAATAAAACATGAAAATAATAAACAATAAATAAATAAAAATCAGTTTTACACTGTTAGATGTCGAAGGTCGAGTTATGTTTAAAAAATCTAGAAATTGTAAACGGTTTTTAGTTTAAAACAATCAAATACTGACAAAATTGGTATTGTTGATTTTTGCTCAAATTGTCTAGAAACAATTATAATTGCAATGTGTAATAGTTTCCATGAATCTTTTCATATAGTTGATACTATACCCTTTTTATTAGGTAAAAAATTTTGAAAAAATTGCACACAAAAAAGCTCAAATTTATAAAAATGGATAAATTTCAAGTTGTTCAAGATCACGGGAATTGAAAATTGAAATAAATTTCAACTTCTTTAGCCATTTCAATATCAGGTTTGCAGCAAAATTTAAAGCTATAAGACTTTTTGGAAAAAATAACTAATATTCAATTGAAAATATGTATTTCTTGATTTTACATCATCGCTCTTACTACTGTTTTTAGAAGAACTACTGTTTTTTCATCACCAGTTTCTTGCTGCACAATAGAACAATTTATTTCCTTGTCGTACTGTTGTCGTACTTGTTGTACTTCTGTGCCTGGATAAGATGAGGTTTTTTTTCACAAAATACAATTATCGATGGGCAAATGGAAGAACATGATAACATTAGATTAGTACTTTGTGGACTGAGGAAGGTATGCAGTGCCAACTAACAGAGGTTGGCGGCTGTGCACGCATGAATTTTTGTGATTTCATTAAAATAATTCTAAAGCACTTTAAGACACTATCATTGCTAAATTGGTTCTTCACAAAAACTCCGAGCAAATTTTTTACCCCGTCAGATGTTGATTTTTGAACATTAACTTTGTTTTCGATAAATTAAAAAACACGTATCGCATCATTTTTGGTTTGGAGTATTTTCACCAAATTTGGAATCAATACTCACATCAATCTATCACGTTTCTCCATACAACACTTTAATACATGTTTTGCTCTTTTAGACCCCAAATTAAAAAAAATCCCGTTTTTGCGGTGGTTCATCTTAAGTGTATCTCCAGATCAAATCTCAGGTCTGACAAGCAGTGAGGACAAAGAGCTAGATGTATATTGATGAGGGTGCAAGTATATATTCCTTGTTGCAAAACAAAACAACACATTAAAACAATATATGTAAACAAAGAAAGAGAAACAAGAAGAAAAAGATCTCGGTCAAGTTGGCTGCACTCACGCCACACTAAATAATAAAAGTCGAATATTATAAAAAATCGGAAAAACTTGGAAGAGCTTTTACTTTTTCATTTCATTTTTATATAAACAGAAAACATTTTTCGGACTGTAGAAAATGCTCGATTTATGCATTTTCCCCCAAAAAAATAGTTCATGTTTAACAGCTCCTGTTATTTTCATGAAATGCGATTTTATTACAAATTTTCCAAAATTAAATTATTTAGATATTTTCTTATTAAAATAGTGCTGGTTAACACTTTATAAGGAAAAAATTAAATTAAGCAGAATTTCTTACTAAAACACCACTGAATGCCACTCGCCACTTAATCCTAGCAAATTGAAAATCGCCAACTTTGAACAGCTGTATCAAACAACAAATTTACTTATATAGTAAATAGTATATTGTACACTATATATACTACTATTACTATATATATATATATACTAGATATAGACCATATATATATACAATAATGAGACCAAAATCGTTGAATTTGGAGACCATCTTTTTCCCTATTTTTGCGTATGTTAATTTAAAATTAGTGAAAATTAAAACCAACCAATTTTACTATATTCTATTAATTTTTTTAATGTCGTTTCAAAATTTATGACACTCAGTTGTGACTGTAACCGCATAACAGACCAAAAACGTTCAATGATATGTCGGAAGCGCGTATGACTAAAATATTTAACTATTACGGTCCTACCGAATATTCGGTTTCGGCAAAAATAAGTGGTTTCGGTGTCAGTTTCGGGCCAAAAAATGTCCGAACGGCGGAAACCGAAACTTTCTAGAATATTTTTTACATTTTATTGTGTAGCGAGTGAACAGCTAGTTAGTGCAGCCAAGCAAATATATAGTGAAAGAAGGAGTAACTTAGATGCTTTTTTTTAGCATATATTATTAAATTATTTAATTTTGAATATTAGCGAGTAAGGTACTTAAAAAAAGAAAAGGTGTTTTTATTAAAAAGTATTTATTCATTTATGTTAGGTTTGTTTGTTTGTTCTTTATTTAATAAAAGTAAAATTTGTTTGTTGAAAAAAATGCTTGATATGCTGATTTTTATTTCAACTAGAAAGGTTCGGTTTTGGGTTCGGTTTCGGCCGAACGCAAATTCGGTTTTGGCCCAAAAAAGTTGTTTCGGTCGGAAACTATTTCTTAGAATATAATATTAAATTATTTAATTTTAAATATTTTCGAGTAAGGTACGAAAGGGTGATTTTTTTTGTTTATGTTTTTAACAAATGAATAATTTGTTTTTATTAATAAGTATTTATCTATTTATGTTATGTTTGTTTGTTTGTTCTTTATTTACTTAAAGTAAAATTTGTTTGTTGAAAAATTGTGATTTTTATGCTTTATGTGCTGATTTTTATTTCAACTAGAAAGTTTCGGTTCGGCCGAATATTAAAAAAAACCGAAACTCGGTTTTGGTTTCGACTAGAAAAGTGGTTTCGGTCGGACACTATTAACTATGCATTGCACGAAGAATGGGAAAGAGTGTTGGAAATCAACGACGTAGAGGAATGCCGACGAAAAGACCAAGTAGTACTCGAATATCCATTTTTTTTAAGGAGTTTTGTGTCGATAAAAATACAAGTCAGGTTTAAGTCTCAGCCAGCCGGATTTATCCGGTAAATATGTTTTGTAGGTTTTACACACTCAAAATTTGTAATGTCTGTAAGAACAATCTGTTCATAGACTTAAATAAATAAATAAATAAATAAATAAAATTGTTTAAAAGAATTTGGATAATTTGTATACGTCAAAGCGTGATAACCTCCCTTAACCCTTTCGGGACTACTGGGATAATACGTCCCACCAAAATTCAAACATTCATAATCTCTTTATTATCAATGGCACTGCCGAGTTAAATGTTCCTAACTGTAAAAGTAACTGTATATTTTGAAATGTAAACAAAAATATAACGGTACATATAAGTGCACAGACTCCAGCTGAGAATTAAAACTACAGTGTGGGTGGATTTCAATTAGTTTGATCGGTAATTTGCTGAAACCACTCGTAAAAAAAGCGTGATTTACAAAAATTGTATTGATTTGTGTTAAAAAAATACTTGATTTACCAAATAAAATTGTTTTGTGGTATTTTGTGTTAACAAAAGGTAAGTTATAGCTAATATTATAAAATTGGGACATATAGTCCCAATACGCTTTTCACGTGAGATTTATTGTCCCAATGCCCATTTTAGATGACAAAAATGTGTATGATGTATGCGAAGAGTCAGACTCGGATATCGATTTTAAGGACTCTGGCTGTGAGTATTCAACTGAGAGTTCTCACAAGAGCGAATCCGCCCCAGAAACTGGCAATAATATAAACGTGCCTTCTGAGCCTGCGGCAAACGATGACGAGCCATGGCCAGTTACTCAGTGGGTAAATGTTACCCCAGATAGCCGTCATGACTTCAAGCGAAAATACGAATTCCATACGAGTTCACTTGGCACCGAAACGCGCACGAAGATGATATGTGCAGGCTGCAACCACGCATTGTGCTACAAATGTTTTGGACCCTTCCACTTGAATCAATAATTACATTAAAATATTACTGAACAATAAATAAGACAAATAAATACGAAATTCCATTCAAAACAAGTTATTCTTCTAACTTTTAATATATTTCTGTAGTTTATATGGCGCGTCAAAAACTTTTATTGGGATTATATGTCCCACGGAAAATACGTATTGGGATTATATGTCCCATGGAAAATACTTATTGGGATTATATGTCCCAGGATAAAAGAACAATTTAAGAATTTGTAAGTATGCAGAACATAATTTTTTAGACCGATCTTTCAGAATATGAACTCATTTCTATGAAGAGTATCCCGGTTTTTTAAATAAAACTCCGTCCCGAAAGGGTTAAGAAGAGGTTATCTCCTGAGAGGAGCGCATTTGAAAGTAGAAACACTTAACCGATGTAACATATAAATAACATAATATAAAGAAACGGAGAGAAAAATTCCTGTACAAGTTAGAAATTATATTTGTGTTATCACGTCTGCATACCCACTCAATGTACAAACAGTGAAATCTGCACACATCTCTATCCATGCACATACGAGTATGCTCGTGCATGCTTATATATTTCATCAAAGCATGCACGACCCTTTCGATTATTTGCACACCTTGATTCAAACAATAATATATATACATAAGTACGTTTGGAGATATAATTCTGTGCAAAGAGAAGCAGCAGGGAACTCAGCACATTTGAGCGAAGTAAATGTAATTGAGTAACACAGACAGTCGAATAACATATGGTCACACATACCGGCAAATAAGCCACCGAGTAGTCACTCCGGTGCTCTGCGGGCCAAAGTTTGTTTGTATAACACGTAATACAGCAATATGGGGATCTTTTTGTGAATTAAGTTATTTCAGATGAGGAATGGGGAAACTTGAGCTTGTTCCACAACAAGCGATTTCTGCACTTACGCCACTCTTTGAGCACGCTGTAGTTGATGCCACAAGTCGCTGAAGTTTCGCCAATCGGCTAAACTTGTATTCTCGACTAATTTTATATCAATAATTGCAAAAAAGTTGCATTTATTCAGCAAAATTCTGCGGACAGCTATATCCAAGGGTTGTTTTCTGGATTATTCCGAGTTAGAAATTCATTGCACATAATTTTCGTTAGGGCCTGTTAAGACGGTGTGAGCACTTTTCAATGTATGAAGTTTGTGTAAGCATTAAACTCTCCGCGTATGTATTCAAAATGACTTTTTGCACTTGTGATTGTAGGTATTTTTTGCACTGTGGCTATGTCTTCAATGTGGCTCTATGCGGTGCATTGTGCGGCTGGTCCAGTGCGAAAGTACTCCCGTAAAACCGTCAACCTTTGCGATAAAATTATAACTAACGTTGTCAACTTGATCGCAGTTACGCTAAGCTAACAAACTAGCCGTTACAGATGCCGATGCTGATGCCGATGCCAACTCTACTCTTGGTTGCTGCCGAGCCCAAGCCGACCAACCGATCAGCAACTCTGAGTTCCGAGCCGCGTTCTGTCGCCAGGCTGATACGAACTCGTACGTGTATCTGCAACATCATTCAAGTTAGTCTTATTCACACTAACTGTTGAGATATTTAGAGCCACGGCCACTTAAACTTCTTGAATGGTGTGTGCTGTAGCGTAATTTGATCGACGACGGGCGTTAGCCTAGACACAAGTGTAACTAGAAGGTAATCACTTTCGGTCGACGATAAGTATGAAATACCCTACAGAAAAATAACTTTATACTTGCATTCATTGCAACATTTTAAAAAGCTGTTTATTGCGATTTCAAACTAGCTTTATTATTTAGGAAAAGACCGCTGTCCAATTAAACAATGAGATGTGCATGTAATTATTATAACTGATTGAAGTTTCTCACGTAGAGTGTATGCTGTAGCCCGAAGAGTTTTGTATGTCTGTACATTGGTCGTCGGACACGCACCGTATACGCTTCTTGGTACTAGTACATATAGTATGTGAGAAGCACGTAAAAATACAATAAGGCTATGCAGAGAGAACTGTGAGAATCGACAGCGCCTCAAATAACATGGGTAGGGTATGGGGGCAGATGGAGAGAAAATGCATTGTGCGAGTAAGCGACTTTCAGATGATAGCAGTACATGTAGCCGTAAAGCGGTACCATCGCAAAAGTAGGAATGTATGCATGCATTTGCTTTATAGGTATCTACAGACGCGCATTCACATATGTATGTACATGCATCCATATATCCACATACATCGTCTTGCATGACGGTGTTTATACAGTGGCTTCCATCTTATTTCGTGTCATCACTACAATATATTTTATATTCAATATAATTTCAAATAATAAAAAAAAAACATATACATAATACATACATATAAACATATAAATATCAAAATGCCTTTTAGAATGCCGTATTTTTTCAGACGAAAGCAATTTTTCAGTTGAAATTTGTTGCAAGTGCAGAAGATTCAGGTATAAGTCGAACCAGGGACGTAACCAGAACTTGGTCCTGCGGGGGATGGGAGTTTCACAAGCTTTTTTGGCCAATTTATTATTACCTGTTTTTTTAAGTAAACTGCACTTTTCAAAGAGGGCATTTGTGGTGATGCCACCTACAAATATGTGACTAAGTGTGTAGAAATTTCACATCTTAACCCGATTTTTAGTTAATATTTAATTAAATTTGATTTAATGGAAGCGAAGTCAATGCCTCTGAATTTATGTTTGTGAGTTTTTTCCCCTTTGGAAATTTTTTTAAAGTATTTCCATAGTCGCAAAAAAGATCGTTTAAGTTATAGGCTATGGAGGGTTGGATAACTCAACGCTAAAGGCAAAATCTCCTAAAACGGTAGCTCTTGCAAGTGTCTGCTTCAAGTGGATCCGAGCGTATTCTAAAAGTGCTTGCCTAGAAGTATGCCCGTAAAAGCAAGCACCTCTGTTACTGCAAAGTTGAATTCTATATACCCCCATTAATCCTAGTAACGACTTTGTATGGTCTTTCCCATAACTTTTGAAGTTTTGGAGACAAACCTTTCCTCTGCTGCGGGTTGTAGACCATTACCAGATCTACTTCTTGGAACCCTCCTGTGTTAGCCCGTGGATCATATCTGGCTTTCATCTTATCGTTGACCAGTTGGGTGCGGCTCCTTATGAACTTCTTCCAGTTCCGACCGCTTATTGACCACGTAGTCAGTCCTAGCACCTTCCGTCGTGCTGACCACTCCGAACTTCAATTCAGTGGGCAACCTCAACTCTGTGCCGAACACTGCTCGGGCTGAAGTGAGTGATGTCGTGTCGTACGGGGCTGACATTCCACTTTCCGCAGATATTCTTTCAGTGTCCGATTAAATCGTTCCACCATGCCGTCGGACTGTGGATGCAAAGGAGTGGCGCGAGTTTTTCTGATTCCCAGTAGCTCTCACACTTCCTTGAATACCAAAGATTCTAAATTCAAGCCTTCATCCGAGTGCAACTCCAACGGAACTCTGAACTTGGTCAGCCAGTTGTTTACCAGCATTTCCGCTACCGCAGTGGTATCCTGGTTAGGGATAGGATACACTTCGGGCCATTTACTGAAATAATTCATTACCCCCAACACATATTTGTTGCCTTGAGTGCTAATTCGGAATGGGCCTGCGACGTCCATAGCAATACGCTCAAAGGGCGCTCCCACGTTGTACTGCTGCATGCGGCCCCGTGATCCTCTTGTCGGCCCTTTCGCAGCCGAAAGTTCTGGTGATGCCTAGGTGCCCTCCACTGGAGTCGTTATGGTAAGCCTCGATGACCTCGTTGATTTTGCATTAAGGAACTACCATTAGGGAGTTGCTGGTCCGGCCATCCTCACTCTCCCACTCGAGTTATAGGCACCCATCAGACAGCCGCAGACTTTGCCACAGTGCCCAGTAAGCCTTCGTGATCAGGCTTTCACTGGCCATCTCCTTCCAGTCCGAACGTGCACCTTGCTCCTTGCCTTCGACGATTTTTGCAAGATCCGTATCCTCGCGCTGGTACTTTCGTATCGTCTCCGCAGGCCACTCTTCCTCTGGCCAATCGGACGTCCACCATCTGCTCTTTGCTTTCGGCTCGCGAACAATGCCTGCATTCGGTTTTTGAACGGACGGCGTGACAAGGCATCGGCATTTCCACGGCTCTGTCGTGTAGTCGTAGCTCTGCAGCCGCTTGATCCATCGCGCCACTTGGCCTTCAGGGTTTTTAAAGTTGATGTGGGTCTAATTATCAACAGTTGATTCAATCATCATATAATTGGCGTTTCATCGTGTTGTTAAAGTATTTAGCAATTTTTTTGCATGATTCTATAACTTCTAGGCTTCAACTTGCTTGCTTAGAATATTAGCAGCAGTTGAGCTGGCAAAATCCAAACCACCAACATTTCTTCCAAATGCGTCTACCTACTTCATACGCTTTGCGAATTGTGCATATTGCATTGTGCAAGCAATGAGTACAAGTACCATATACATTGCTTTCTCTCACTACAAACGACAGATAGCGACGGATACAAAGTGTTTGTGTGAGCAATACTCATAATGACCGAATCATCGTAAACTCGTTCGGGTTTTGTATTCATGCGGTTGCGATAATTATGTTATGAGGTGCTTATGAGTAGTAGGTAGCAAAAATAAGGAATATTACTCCTTCACCGCCGTGATCTTGCCTTCATCCGTATGTACTCCGTTTAAGCCCGGCTTTTTGTATCCGTTCGTATACCTCCTTCAGCTTTCCCAAGTGGTCGTCGAAGCTTTAACTCATAACGATTATATCGCCGCAATTAACAACTGCTACAGTCTCTCTACACTCGCCAATTACCGCATCTTTTCCGACATATCTGGGTGTATCAAGCGGGTTGAGTATCCTGACTGGTATTTTGCCGTTTTTAAGTTCCACTAATGTACGTCCGATGATTATGTTGTCGTGTCCTTGTTCTGGTGCTTCTACAACCCACAGCCGACTTGTCCCATCGATATAACTTTTCTTACCGCCATGTTTCGCTCATAGCCGGTGTACTTCAGCACCCTTTCTTCAGGTCCGACGTAAATCCGTACCTTATCATTAAATCGACGCCAACAATCACGACGTCCATTGTATCCGCGACGATGGACTCATGTTCCAGAGTGTCGGTGCCGATGGAAAATGTTTTTTCAGCGGCGCACACTCACCAGTCGCTGTCCTCAGCTGTATGCCTGGCAGTGGTTCCCAATTCCCATCCTTCCTTCCTTCGAAAGTCAAGCCGAGTCGAAGGTTGTGGAATCAGCTCACGCCCAATTGGGCTGACCATTTTTAGTTTAACGACTCCTCGTCCTCAGCCCTGCGCTTGTTGGCTTAATCTCGATTGTCACGATTCCTCTCTTCGAGCGATTGCGATCGAGACCGGGAACGCTTCCTTCGCCGACAACAGCCTCGTTCTATGTGACCCCGCTTGTCACATAGCCAGTAAACCACTTAAGAGGAGACCGCTCACGGTCTAACCAGTGTCTCCGAGCTTATGGTCTGGATCGGAATGCCGCTGTCCGGTTGGATTGGCCGTATCCTTGCAGGTGCATATCGAGTGTCTCCAATCCATACCGCCTCATACGTCATCGCGTTGGTCACCGTTTCCTTAAATGTCGGCTTGCTCATCATCAACGCACTGCGATGTGTTTCCGGGTCATGAAGATTCTTAATGAACGCCTCAATCTTCATTTTTTCCAGAACATCCGCGCTGACTTCCGGGTAAGACAAGGTCTACGTCATATGTCTGCAGTGTCTCGTTGACTCTCTGCCTACGGTTCTTAAGCTCGCAGTAGTACAGCGTTCTGTACTGCTCATTGCTTTACTTTGATGCCAACGCTCTCATGACAGCCTCGTAATCACTTCTTTAACATTCTAGAAATACGGTTGCGGCGGCTGCGTCGTCGTATTTTGCATCGACGCAGCACCCGCAGGCGATTCCTCCACTTTTGCCGACGCCTCTATCTTCTGCGTTCCGAATGCGTGCGCAGTCCAATCGATGCCTCGTGAATCACACGCGTCTCGCAAGCGCAGCAAGTTCGGCAAATTCCAGGTAGTCAGCTCCTTTTTTAGCTGGTCCACCTTCAGGTGCTCCAGTTTTACCAGTTTCTGCGTTCTATAATTTTTTTTGTTTATTTTCAGTAGCACAATTATACTTCTGATACCAAATGTTACGAAAAAAATTAAGAAAGAATAAAAATAAAACACACTGCAATTACTCAACGCAAAACGCAGTCAAAAACCAACAATCCCTTTATTCACAAATTTACACTTTGCTTGTCATTACACTTGCTATTGGACTATTCGTTGTTTCACCTTTACTTTCTCAAATAAGACCCTCTGCGCAGTACCACAGAATAAACAGTATACACAAGGCGCATCTGAAATAATTTTGCGATTTCATTTCAGACGCGGGCGAGAAGCAACAAAGGTGAGGACAATGTAAAGGGAACCGAGAGAGTAAGCGCGAATTTATATACACGCATAGATTCGATGGATTTGTGCTTTATTCTCATTTCGACAACAATACGCATTGTTATTGCTTTCCGCAGCAAGCCAGCTTGGCTTTCTCGTGCACATTGAAATGGTGGTTGATTTGGCAAACCGATCGCCAAAGCAAATTCAAGAGGTAGTTGCAGCACCAGAACTGATTAACCTTTTTTCTTTGATAATTGGCATGGCATTGTAGCAATAGTTTTCCACTTTTTATCACTTCCTTAATGCGCCTTGGTTGTTCCAATATTTTTACACATATATTTATTTTCATTGTAGCCATTTTTACTTTTTACGACTTCTTTCATACAAGCAGACCAAAAGAACTAATAAAATCGATTGAATTTTCTGTAGTGCTACCACCTTATTTATGCGCCTTGGCGATCGCTCAATCAATTTTTCTATGCAAGAAGGCAATTTTCTTCACCAGATACGCATTCTGTATATTGTTTGTTCTGTGGCTGTACCCAGCTGCCTTTTATACTTGTCTGCCTATAGCGCTGACTATTTTCGCACATTCCAATTGGATTATCTCTCGATTGTTCTCGCACATCCCACCATTACCATCGCGAGCCATCCTTGCCATATGGAGTTTATAGCAAGCCGGCCGTACTTTAAAGTGCGTGCCTAAGTATTCCCGTAAAAGCATTCATGCATAGCACAGCGACAGGGTGCCTCATCGTTACAGTATATACACCAATGCTGAAAAATCTATGACGGAGTGTAGCGTGTAAAAAAACATAGGAATCAATAACAAGAAAGGAAACATTCCGACTTCCAGAGATCACTACCGTGTACTGACATGATAAATAAAATCTTAAATTAATACAATATTGTGAGGATAATGCCCGCCGTGGAGTTTGCAAAGGCCTGGACACACAATTAGAATACGACAAGCACGTTTACATACTTTAAGGGACATAGAAATTTCGCAGGAATATTCGCAGAGATGACTTGCTATGATACTGGAAATTTTGAAACCAATTAGAATGTGTGAGAACGATCGAAAACCAAACTCTTCCCTCTGCGCTGTACCAGGCTGCCTTTTATACTTGTCTGCTTGTCACGCAGATCGTTTTCGCACATTCTAATTGGACTAAAAATTTCCAGAATCATCGCGAGTCATCTTTGCTTTCTAGGGAAATGCGTGATTTAGCTTCGTACACTTCATGCAAGGCTTCGTTTGCCTTCCTATCTTGCTTAATGAAGAGCGCCAGGTACCAAGAGCACATCGGGAGCCACCTATCTCATATTTTAACAAGCCAGAATTCACACGTGTAGGTCGACAAAAACAGGGTTTTATTCTTAAAACTAGCAACGTTTGATGTTTCTCTAGATATCAATTCCATCGATATTATCGGAGGTTGGCTAATTCGGTAAGTTAAACAAAAAATAGTTATTGTCAGTTGCTTTATTTTTCAACAGTAAAATGAGTGTATTTACAGCTTTGAAAAAGTCTTTTTTATATTATAATTTTTCTCTCGAAATGTACCGTTACAAAAAATTCCTTGCTGCTTTTTTTATTTTGACTTCATGGGATAAAAACTCCCTGTTTTCAAAAAATTTTCTTAAATATTTCCAAATAACAAAAAAAAATTAGTATCTTTATAGC
This sequence comes from Melieria omissa, assembly GCA_963971225.1. Classification (NCBI taxonomy): domain Eukaryota; kingdom Metazoa; phylum Arthropoda; class Insecta; order Diptera; family Ulidiidae; genus Melieria; species Melieria omissa. The sequence continues at coordinate 118,799,308 of OZ020267.1, forward strand.
TTTGAAACAAACTGTATTTAAAAATGTTCAATGTTAACGTAGTATTATTTCATAACTTTGAACTAAGGTTACATTAAGCGTATTTCCGCAAACATTTTTCGTTTGTATATTACCAAGAGTCCATCTGTGTACAGTAATTCATGTTTTGCGTTTGATTTTGAAGATGCTAATACAACAGCGAAATAATTTTCAGATTCGTGTTTCTCATAGCCGATTTTCCAAAATCTGCTTCCTATTTTTAACTCGTATTTTTATTTGTCATGTTAAAGGCTTAAATAAAGTCGCGAGTTTAGAACGCGTGCACCTTTCCTCCAATATGAGCTAATCACACGCCAAACCGATGTCTGTAATACAGTTCCCTAGTTGACTACCTAATGCAAAGGATACAACAATCAAGTATATTTACCTTAATTTAAAAACATCTTTTGAAGTATGCGCAACCTGTTTATCATTTCACCAATATAAAAGTATTGTAACGAAGATAAAAATTAATGCACAACTTAGACTATAACTCCATTTAGAAAAAAATTTTAAGTATTGTACGCAGACACATTTGTGGTAAAATAAAATTGTTTATTTAGTACAATCAATAATACTTTATTGACAAGTTACAAAGTACATAAATGTTCAGCTTTTATTAATTTTTTAGAGTGTACGTACAAAACTTCAAGTTTTTCAAACCAAGTTTGTGTCTGTTAGTTGGTGGCAGATTTATTTATGATAGTATACTCTAGTAACACCGTAAAGGCCCTTAACACCTTTAAATTACAGCTATTACCTCAAATTAGTTGATGGAAAAGTGAAGCAACTGAATTTAATTTTAGTGTCAATCAACAATAATTATTATTCGCGGTATTGAAGGGTCATCAAAAGTAATAGTACCAAAGAAGGCACATTGCTTTTAAAAAGAGAGCTCCTGGAGGTAAACTATTCAAATATCTTGTAAAGCTCGTAGAAAAATGAGTGTTTCCATTAAATTTGTATACTTCGTGACGCTCACCTTATTTAGCTGCATTACTGCCGTTCCCTCCAGTGCAATGAGCATTGCAATCATAACAAATTTTACTGTAAATGCAATGAACACAAAACATGTGGTCGTTTTTGGATGTAACCGTGAAGGTAGGTAAAATATGCTCCCGTGAACCAGCTATTGCAATATATTTAATGTACCTATGTGTAGATTTTTCAAAGGTCACTCGAAGTTTCTTCTACGGAAGACAGATCGTGCAATCCATAAACTTAAATGCAAACTACACCCTAAGCCGTATTTTGTCCCGAAGAAATCATGCAAGGACGTCTATTATAGTAGACTGCAATTGTAAAAAAAGCACAACGCTCTTGTATTCAGCTTCTGATAATCGATATTTCAACATGACATATCAATGGTTTCTCTGGAATAACAAAAATGAGAGCATCGAGGACATATTTACATCAGAAATAGACTATTTAGGACCGAATGCTCAAGTACTATACATTAATGGCAGTAAATTTCACAGTAAAATTTGGGATGTTCATTCGAAAGGACGCCATTTGCTCAGTCCATTGGAAGTGATCCTTATTGCTGAGAATGTAGTTCTGACAACCCATTCCAATAATATGAGCCTCACAATTCGTAAGGATTTGACGCAAATACGGAGCACTTCTTTCCGGGGCCAATTTAATGGAATTGTGTTAAGAGGTGTCACTGTGGTAAGCACGTTACTTTAACATGTTATATTGTAAGGTTAGGTTAGGTTATGTATAGTGGCTGCTTCTATAAGAGACACACTCGGAGGCCTATTATGAGGCCCATTGTGATACCACATATTTTACCCGTTTTTGAAATGTGTATCCAACACTCTCTTTCCAACATATGTTACAGCCAGTGTTGGGACTTATTACTTTTGACAGTAACATATTACTTATTACACATTACTGACATTTGAAAGTAATATCGTTACATTACGTATTACTGGAAATGTGAAGTAATGTATCAGAAAAAGTAATATATTATTTTCCGTCAACAAATCGAAATATTTGCGGAATTTCCAGCAATTAAAAGTAGTCATTCTGCAAAAAAAACAATCAGGTTAAATGTTTATTTCATTTTGAATTACAATTTGAATTTCGCTACCTTTTTATTAAAACCGCTTGAATTTGCTTGGAAATGAAACACGCGAGCTAAGGACTGTACCGAAAAGAAACTGCACACTTTTAATTAAATATTTCTCTTAGTGTAGACGCTTTTATTGTCTTTGTTTTCTCTGCTACTCGTAGTACAGTTATAATTGAATAATAAATAACCACCCTCAATTTCGCAGAGGTTATTTTTGGTATATTTTTTTATTCTCGATCAAAGTTGAAAAAAAGGTCGAAATATAGACTTTCGATCAATCGGTAGACAAAATAAACATTTTTTATTTTTATTATATTACCAATTAACGTAACTTTTAGAAAAAACCAACAAGTTACCGATTGGTCGCTTCGTTTATATTCAAATCAATTTTAAAGATGACAAAAAAAAATACACATTTTTCTCGATGTGGAAAAATTTTCATCTTTGAGCGGCTCTACTTCCCAAACTACTAATCCGAATTTAATGAAAGTTACATTTTCGTAATCCCTGGAAAATTCTCAATTAGATTCGTGTATTCATTTTATCGAACGCTTTTTTATTTTATCTTTTATTTTATTTTATTTTTATCAAATATACATATATATGCACTTTATGATATACATATATGTGTTAAAAATCAATAAGTATGTTTATGTGTTATTTTTGGATGAAACAAAATGTTATCAAACTGCAGTTAAGTGTTGAATGAAAATATTTAAATTTAAACGAAATGTGATTAAACTCAACTACTCAAACGACACATACTCAAACCTTGGTTAGGATGCCAGAGGTCTGTAGCCGATTGGATTAACACCTGTGATTGATGTTCGTGGGAGCACTCTTCAAGCGGTTTGCCATGGACGTCGCTGGCCCTTTCCCAATTAGCACCCAAGGCAACAAATATGTGCTGGTTGTAATGGATTATTATTTTAGCAAATGGCCAGAAGTGTATCCTATGCCTAGGGCACAATAGATCACCTCTGTTCTCAGTGCAAACACCCGTTTCTTAATCTAATCTTATTCCCAACCAGGAGGCCACTACGGTCGCGGTAGTGCTGGTCAACAACGGGTGGCCAGGTTCGGAGTTCTGTTAAAGTTGTAATCGGAGCCAAAGCAGGAGTCAAAAGGATTGGGACACGCATATCCCTCCGTTCCTCCTAATGGCGTATAGGTCAGCCCCGCACGACACAAGATCAGTCACTCCAGCCCGAGCAGTGTTCGGCACAGAGTTTAGGTTGCCCACTGACTTGAAGTTCGGAGTGGTCAGCGCAACAGAAGGCGTTAGGACTGACTACGCGGTCAATAAGCGGTTGGAACTGGAAGAAATCTACCAGTTTATAAGGAGCCGCACCCAACTGGTCAGCGATAAGATGAAAGCCAGATATGAATATGAATACAAGCCTTCAATTGTATTTGTGTGTGGCTATATTTTCCCATTATATGGAGGGGTTGCAGTTTTTCTGTATTCAAATACCTTTTGTGGGGCCGGCTTTGGGCCGGGCTTAAAAAAAAATAACCCTCATGGCAGTAATTAGGGCATCGTGATCAGTAAAGTGCTTACAGTATTTTTGTATTCAAATCTTATGATTGTATAAGATCGCGCCTAAGCAATAACAAAAATATCAATTGTTTTATATTTCTTTGTAAAGGGAATTTCACAGGCCATATGGCAACAAACTTTTTGTACCTTAGTAATGGATCTTTTCGAGAAAAAATCCGTTTTTAAAACGTCTTTGTAATAAAAAACTTTTTTCGCTTAAAACTTTTTATTAGTATATCTTATGTATATAATGTTGCACATTAAAATAAAGGTATGAAAAAGACCTTTCGTTTGATACCCATATCGTGTAAATCAGTTGGAGATTAATTGAGTTTTTTGATAAAAACTTTGAACTTTGACCCGGAGCCACGCCTTTTATGGGCGTTTCACAGGCACAATTTTAGTTTTTTAGATGCAGGAGCCAACCCTCTATATAAAAGCATACTCATTTTTTTCACGAGGGTTCGCTATACTGCATTTATGCCTACGAAAGTGGGGTTTTTGGGACATTTTTGTCGAAAACACAGTTTGAATGCACTTTTTTTTATTGGTGTCTTAAGTAAATTTGTTGGTCGTTAAAATATCTACAAACTTGCCGAAGACAGTAAAGCGATATTCAGAACGATCTAGGACCAATTAGCATTTAAACGTTCGAAGACTTAAGCGACAAACTCGACTGAAATGAGCAAAATTCAAAGTCGGATTTCTCATAAACTAGTAGGTCAGTAGGTCCCCCGCTTGTGCAACATTAGAAACGTAAGATTTACTAATGAAAAGATTTAAGCGAAAAAAACATTTTTTTATAAAATTTTTTTTTACGGATTTTGTTCCTAAGGTACAATAAGTTTGCTAGTTATATTTAAATTAAAATTAAGTTAAAAGCGATGGAGAAGGTGAATATGAAATGGTTTTGGACCCAGAGTCAAGTTAGAAAAAATTTAAGAAATATATTCAGAAAAAACAAAAGCATGCATTTTTATATTTCATTGTAAAGGGAATTTAACAGGCTACAATATGGAAACAAACTTATTATATGTACCTTAACCTTTTCCACGGTACAGTTGCATATCTGCAACCAACCGTAAAATTGCCCGTAATTTCGGAAATTCAAAACGACTCTTTTTTGCTATTTTTCAAATATGCAACGTTCCTTTTTTGAAATACTGGCATTAATAGTGGGAAAAAGTAGCTAAAGTTTACTTGACAGCATTTGACCGTAATGGCCAAACTCCATAAAGCGCGTTTCAGGCGTATCGTGGTTTTTGGCGTTTCTCGTGTTTCGAGAAAAAGTTGAATCAGTGTATTTGTATGAAGCAAACTCCATGACTACACCCGAAACGCGGCAAAAGTTGAACTATTTTCAACTTTCTCTCGCGTTTCTCGCTAAACGACGTCAAACAGCTGACAGAGCTCCTAAAGATGTCATACATTATGTGGTTAAATGGTAATGCCGATAACAAACTTGTGTTATCGCAAAAGTCGAATGCATTTATTTTTCAAACTCCATAATGGCCAAACTCCATAAAGCGCGTTTCAGGCGTTCGGGGTTTGTCGGGTTATGGCGTTTCTCGCGTTTTTCGCGTTGCAAATGGTCAAACTCCATAAAGCGCGTTTCACGCGTCAGCTTGTTCTTCTTACAGCAGCTGATGCTAATTTTTAAATGGCAAACTGCTGATTGATTTCGTTGTGAATTGTGAAAAACAACGAAATGAAATTGTTATACGACGTTATAGACTTTATAGAATTTACAAAATCGAACATTGCAAAAAATAAAAAAAAGATTCAGTTGAATTCAATTTGTAGCAATTTATTTCACAGGGATGAGCAAAATTCGATCGACAACAAATAAGCTATCGAATTTCCAATACAGCGAAGACTAAGTTTCGTCTGTCAAAGAATTATGCTAATTTTTAGGAATTCCTCCACATTCTATGTTAAAATATTGAATTTCAAATGTTTCTTAAATGTATTTAATAGCTTTCGTGTAAAATAAATGCATCCAACTTTTGCGATAACACAAGTTTGTTATCGGCATTACCATTTAACCACATAATGTATGACATCTTTAGGGGCTCTGTCAGCTGTTTGACGTCGTTTAGCGAGAAACGCGAGAGAAAGTTGAAAATAGTTCAACTTTTGCCGCGTATCGGGCGTAGTCATGGAGTTTGCTTCATACAAATACACTGATTCAACTTTTTCTCGAAACACGAGAAACGCCAAAAACCACGATACGCCTGAAACGCGCTTTATGGAGTTTGGCCATAACAGTCAAACCCCGAACGCCTGAAATGCGCTTTATGGAGTTTGGCCATAAGTTTTGTAATCTAACATCAGAGACATTGTCTCTGTCTAACATAACTAAAGCGTCAAATGCCAATATATGTCATTTAGTAGGCGTTTAGACGTAATTGATCACACAGCACAACAAAAAACACTTTTTTCTGTTGCATGGAGTTTTTCTACTGTTTCTTACTAATTTGGGTGCGCTGATTTCGAATCTATCATCAGATTTTTTCTAGCAGCTCTAGTTAGTGAGATATTTTTTCCATATTTTTGATCGTAATTTCTAAACCAAAAAACCGATTGACATAATTTTTACCATATCGCATTAACAACACCGCACGGCTTCTTTCCCGATGCAACTTATTTTCATAAGTTTTAAAATGCGGTAATTGGACCTCAAAGTCGGAAAATATGGAATTTTAAAGTGTTTTCTTTGATGGTCAAAAATCGAAATAATAGCAAAAATGTACCAAAGCCATTTTCATCACTTTTCATACTTTTTCCTTAAAAAATTAGGGGCCTAAAAATATGCAAAGTTTTTTAATTTTTTTTTGTTTTGAGCAATTCAAAATATTTTTGTTTTTTGCTTGTATTCCAGACTATAATGGAACATTTAAAAAGTTTATTTTGAGGCTCCTAATTTTTTAAGGAAAAAGTATGAAAAGTGATGAAAATGGCTATGATACATTTTTGCTATTATTTCGACGCGAATGTGTATTCCGCCGAATAATTTGGCTGTGTTGTATTGCTTGATGTTTCGTTTTAAGATATTCATATAATTTGTAACTTGATTTATAAAGCATCTGTACAATTTTCGCCATCAGAAAAAACGCCTTGAAATTCAATATTTTCCTACTTTGAAACCTTATTACAACGCCAATTTAGAACGCATAAAATTGATTAATGTCAGAAAAGATGGCGTGTTGTTGTGCATGTTGTTAGTGCAACCATATAAAAATCATGTCGGTAGTATTATTGGTTCAGAAATTACAGTCGACAACAAGAAAAAAACCGAGGAAAATTCGAAAAAGTGACACGCCCATTTTTTGCGAAAACTAGAGCTGTTGCATAAAAACGGAGTATGGTTTTGAAAACAGCGTGGAAAAACGATTCAGATTCATGTAAAAAACTCCATGCAACAGACATGCTGTTGTCCAGTGTTATCAATACTCAATTGGTAATGATACTTATATATTTCTCGATTTTTTGACAAAAAGGATCTGGGGGTTATATTCAATCACAAGATGTGTTTCTCCCAGCACATAGACTTTATGATTGCCAAAGCAAGGTCTAGGCTCGGGTTTGTAATAAGAAACTCGAATGAATTCTGTGATATTTTTGCCCTCATAAGCCTATACTTTTCTTTTGTTAGATCCAACCTCGAATATTGCAGTATAATTTGGGATCCTCTCTATTCTGGGTATTCCTTAAGAATCGAAAGAATCCAGAAACGTTTTACCAGGCATGCCATTCACCACCTGCACTGGAATGGTAGCGTGCCCGAGTACAAAAGCAGGTGCCTCTTACTTGGACTGCCGACATTGGAAACTCGTAGGAAATTCTATGCTATAATGTTTATTAGAGACGTGGTGACGTACCACATTAATTGCCATTTTTGCTAAAATTAATACTTTTCAACTGCCCCCGCGGGACCTAAGATCATGGGATACATATCGTATTCCCTTTTTGTAGAACTAATAACTTCTTGAATGTAGCACTCAACCGCTGTTTAAAGCACGCTAATGAGTTAGGTCATCAGTTGGACCTATTCTCAGAAAGTAGGGATAGTTTTAAGGCTAAATTCATTTCATTGCTGCATAATCAATATTGCTTATATTACTTACTTACTTCTATTAATCTGTAGTTGATGAATAAATAAATAAACAGCACATTTAGTCTCTTAATCGGGCTGTGGTATCATTTATGTAAGCATAAAGTATTTATGATCCAGCTCCACAATTTCTTGGTTTACGAATTTTCCCATTGAATCTAACAAAGTGAATTCGTTCCATTTGATTTCATCTCGTATATATGTATTCTGTTTCATAGCATCGTAACATATTTCGTTTGCAGATTGATCTGGATGTTACTTCGAATGAGCAAATTGAAAAGCTCCTCTCGCGACCATCAAAAGATTCCGGCATTGCAGCTTTCACAAAATATCATTATGAGTTATTGCTATTTTTGCGCGAGCGGTTTAACTTTACCGTAAATTTTCGTAATGCGCGTGGTTGGGCAAGTCGTCTGGGCAATACAACATTTCGTCTTGGTTTCCTAGGCATAATGATGCGTAATGAAGCCGATGTTGGAGCTTCAGGCGCATTTAATAGAATCAATCGCTTCGCCGAATTTGATATTATACATCAGAGCTGGAAGTTCGAGACGGCATTTTTATATCGCTTTTTACCCGATTTAGACATTCATGGCAAAACTGGAAATTTTCTTGCACCATTTAATAGACAGGTGTGGCTTTTTGCCACTTGGACCATTTTTGTGGTGAACTTGGTTTGGCGTGTCGTCGAATGGATGGATATACGATGGCGTTTGAGTTACAAAGACCAACTACAAGAGAAAAAACGGCAGCTGCAAAGTAGAAAAAGAAAGCGCGCTCAGCGTACGTCACAATGTGTACGAATTGATAGTGACGGAGATAGTGCTATTAGAAGCAATAAAAACAATAACCAACCAAACAGGGCAGCATGTAAGAAACGTTTTAAAACCCCTCCCGATTATTCGTCCATCGCTGAATTATCGTTGAAAATATGTGCTGCGATTTGCCAGCAAGGAATGTATGCTATACCAAATAGTTTACCGTCTCGTATAATTATCTTGACAACATTCATATTCTCCGTGGTCTTGTACAACTACTACACCTCATCTGTAGTTGGTGGGCTATTAGCCTCCTTCGCCGCAGGACCCTCTACCGTTGACGAAATTATTTCCAGTCGCTTAAAATTGTCGTTCGAAGATATTGGATATTATAAGGTGTTATTTCGTGTAAGTATATTACATTTGGCCCTTTATTTGTAGATATTAATTCTGTGGTCAAAAGCAATAGCCGTTTAAGTCGACTTAAGAAGAAATTTAGTTATGGATGCCTCCACGTTTCCTTGACTGTGCTCTACGTTTGTGTAAAATCGGGAGTTTGTAACTTTGAAATAAAAGAAGTTATTAATAAAAACCTATTTGCATTCCCATAACAAACACACTATGCGCTAAAACTTTAAAACGAGATTGCTCGAAACAGCAATTTTCGACTTAGGCGGTTATTGCTTTTGACCACAGAATTAATATCTACAAATACAGAACAATGAAAAAATTGTTGAAAATAAAAAAAATTAACATGTGAGAAATACTTAATAATTTACAAAATACTGAAAAGCAAGGAGAACAACCAATATGAATTTGTTTTTTCGTTTCCCGAACGTATAAGGTCTGTTTGGGAACTTTTCCAGTAAAAAATATCAGGAGAGTAAGCCAGCTTACGCTCCCAAAAATTTAACTATCCAAAAAAGTAAACAAACAGAAGTTTGTAAGAATTTGCAAGTTTTAACTCTTGGTGGCACCAGTGGGACTTGGAACATACACAATACACAGGAAAAAGGATGTAAACAGAAGGGTTAAAGAAAACAACAGCTGATCTAAAAGTTCAATTTAAAATTTGAAGCGGTAGGGAAACTTAATGTTAATCAGACATTTAATGCAAGAGGCAAATGTTTCGTTGGGCTCAATCTGCGATTCTTTCCTTTTAGGTGCAGCAGGTAAAGCTGAGTAAGACAGTTGTGGATCAGCAGACTTGCGAACACACAAATTCTTTGCTGGTTCCATTTTCTTCCAGATTTTTGCAAACATTTTTTGTCTTTACAGTCGATCATATCCAGCCAGTCATATGTTTTTCTTCTTCTTCTTCTTACTGGCTAAAAGTTACTGGACAAAATTTCTCTTATAAAACTTGCAAGCTTTAACGAAATGAACTGTCACTTAAAGCTCTCAGTTTCTCAAGTTGCAAGAGATTTGGCATACACAAACAGGATCTAGTAAAAATTTGTACAAATTCATAAAAATTATCGGTACCCAAACAGACCTATAGCCAATAGCAGCGACACGACTGCATCTGTCAAAATATAGAAATACTAACTTGGAGAAAACTGTAGCTTTTACTTAAATTTTAGTACTGGCTAATTTATCGCTCTCCTTTTCGTCAATTTTATATATTTTTATGTATATTCTACACATATACTACTGTGATCAAACTGAAAGGTGAATTTTGTTATATTTTTAAAATCTTTATTTATTCTTGCAAATCCATTTCATCTCCTTCAAAGTAATCCCCTCCCGCTGCAATACACTTATGCCAACGAATTTTCCATTCATCATAGCACTTGGAAAAATCCTCCGTCGGGATGGCCATCAGAGCCTTTTTCGATTCAGCTTTTATCTCCTCAATTGAGTCAAAACGGTGTCCTCGGAGTGGTCTTTTGAGTTTGCTGAACAGCCAGAAGTCACACGGGGCCAAATCAAGCGAATACGGTGCTTGCGGAACGATATTTGTTGAATTTTTGGCGAAATGATCACGAAGAACCAATGCAGTATGAGATGGTGCATTATCGTGGTGCAAAAACCAAGAGTTGCCGGCCCACAATTCTGGCCTCTTGAGGCGAATAGCTTCACGTAAGCGGCGCATAACGCTCAAATAATATTCATTGTTGAAGGAATTCATAATGCACCACACCACGATAATCAAAGAAAACTGTCAACATGACCTTGATTTTTGAGCGACTTTGACGCGATTTTTTTGGTCTTGGCTCACCTTTTGCACGATATTCGCTCGATTGATCGGTTGTTTCGGGATCGTAAGCGTAGACCCAAGTCTCATGTTATGATGCGTTTCATTACGTTTCGATAGTCAGAAAGCATTGTTTCACAGATGTTAACACGACGGTCTTTTCCGAAAAAATTGAGTGTTTTTGGAACCATTCGAGATTTGACTCTTCTGAAGCCCAATTCGTCTTTCAAAATCGCCTGCACCGATCCAAATGATATGCCCAAACTATCAGCAATGTCTATAATAGTTAATCGACGATTTTCAAGCACCATTTCTTTGACTTGTTTGACGTGATGTTCATCAGTCGATGGTTTTGGCCGATTTGACACCACATTTTTCTCAACACTCTCACGGCCGGCTTTGAACTCGTTATACCACTTGTAAACACTTTTAGAAGGCAGAGTTTGATCACCAAAGGCTTTTTGCAACATCCTCAACGTTTCTGCAGGTGAAATTTCGTTCCGCAAACAAAATTTAATGCAACTTCTTTGTTCAATAAATTCAGACATAGTAAAAATCGAAGAATTCACTTTTAGAGCCTCACAAAACGACGCGTATCTCAAATACTAATGAATATTTTGACGTGAAATTTAGCATAGATGTCACAAACAGTGCTACCAACTTACAGAAACAAAAAATTTACCGATTCGAAAAACCCGCGAAGTTTAAATTAAAAATTCACCTTTCAGTTTGATCACAGTAGTATATCCATATTTACACACTTATATTCAATCAGGAAAGCAAAACGCCACTAATTACGCGACTGATAAACAATAAACTTCTGCCTCCACGAAACGAACGCGAATTGCCAGTTTACGCCCATCTCAAAGATGTAATACCTCATTTGAAGGATGGAAGTTATGCTTTCCATTGTGAAGTCGTGGACGCATACCCCGAAATAGCAAAACAGTTTGACGCCAATGAAATATGCGCTCTTCGTGTCGTACCCGGGCTTATGGAAACAGAGCTTATGAATTGGGTGTTGCACAAGAATAGCCAATACACAGAAATATTCCGGGTCACGTAAGTTTGTTGCTTTAGTTTCATACATACATACACAAATCAACACACATATACAACTTTTTGCAAAATAAGTACAGGCATTAAATGTTAGATTTCTATGTACCTTATGTATGTGTTTAGTTGTACCTCGAATGCTACGATTTTTTTAAGAAGTAGCCGTGTAGTAGTAAAATTAATGGTATCCATAGAAACGTTCTGTTCTTACATGTAGGTATAAGATATCTTAATGCTACATGACTTGATTTGAAAAATCGAAACTTGGGTTCCGTGTTACACACCCACCCGCTCAAATTTGGATCACCCTAATAGAAATCATTACAGACTATATAAAACTAGTATAAAAGAATCTTTCAAAGTGAAATTTAGAACAAATTGTATCAAGCTTTAATCTGGGAGAATATATAAGGAGGAAAAAAGTATGAAAAGAACGACGAAGATGAGTTTGAAAAAGTCATGTGTGGTCTTGCAACTCTAACACGTATATAAATATTGTTTTGCAGAATGTACTGGGCTCGTGAAATAGGACTTATTGAGCGCTTATTACGACAGCGGCAGCCACGAAAACCAAGTTGCCAATCTTTGTACACTGTATATCCAGTTAGTTTTTTCGGGGTCTCAAGTGCTTTCTACATTTTGGCAGGTAAGAACAACGTTGCAATCAAAATTGATAACAACAAATGTGTAGACAATCACGCAGTAGATTTTTGCTGATTTCGTTTACAAACCATATTCCATTTTTTATTTTTTTTTAAGTAAATTTGTCTACTGTAAGTTTTTGATTAGTATTTTTGGGGTATTCAAAAGGTATCGTAACACGCTGCATTGTCGTAGCCATGATACAAGAATATAAGGTAGAGCCAATGCTTCTTCTCAGCCGCCATATTGCGCATCTGACACTTTATAAAGCAAAAAGTTATAAGAAAAAAGTAAGTAAGCAACGACGATCCCAAATGATGGCAGAATAAATTTTTTGTTTTGCAGAGGTTTCTGCATGAGGTTTCTGCTGCCGTGAGCCTTGCATCAAGGAACTTTATTGTCTTCTTTATGTTTTGCAATTCAGCTGGAGTAACCACGAAGCTGCCGTGGGGCTCTCAACACGACGGCCCTTCGAGAGTATAGGAGTGGCAGTGTCTGTTTTTACCGGTGAGAGCTTCGTGCTTCTTGTGGTTTTTAAACAGCGGCCGGCATTATATGATAAGCAGTGCGGGAGATGCGAGTATGGGAGATGAACAATTATTTATTTTAAAATTTTACGACTTTTCCAGCAAGTAACGCAGATCTCAGCATCAGCAGCGCGTAGAAACGTTCATAACACAACTCCTGGTCAGATCTCAAAATGTTTAGCGTTGTTAACGTGGTGAAACAGGTGGTTGAATCGGCAGCACAAAATTTCACGACTACTCACAAACCATCCCTCTCACTCTCTTTGGGGATGAAATCACTCTCACTCTCATAAGGGGAGAAGGTCGATCGAAGGTCTTTTCACGCAGAAGGTCGATCGCATAATATGAAAAAAAACTTTTTTTAACCGACACACGTCGGTTAAGAAACAAAAATTCAAAACTTACAATTTTCAACTGCAGATCAACACAACAACGACGAAAGCACATAACAGTAACTTCTATGGCCTGTGCCGAGCGCGCGAACTCTATCTACACTGCTTGGCACCCAGCGAAGTTGACAATAACAGAGATCATCGTCGCACGACAAATTAACAGAGACAAAATTTCTGTTGATCAAACTCTGTTATCTCCCCCCTGCTGCTTTCGGCCCGCAGCCGAAATTCAGATTGTTTCCCTGGTCGACATGCGCATTCTGTATACTGTTTATTCTGTGATAATAGTCTCCAAAGGAACGTTCTGATTCTATATTTTGACAAATGTTTTTCTGCCACTGCCATCGCACTATGGCTCCTTATGACTTTTTTCGTTGCAAAAATCATAACTTCCGAACCAATTAAGATATTTTAAAAATTTAAATTGCATCTGAAAGTATAATATCCAAGCTTTAAAACTATAAAAACACGGTGCCACAATAACAGGGGGCTTTAAAACTCGTTGACAAAGATAAGATTTGATTTGAAAAACTTCATAATAAAATGAAATGACTATTTTGTTTGCAATCAAAAATAAATTTGTTATATATTTTTTTCAATAAATTAATATAATTTATTGATTCATACATAATTTTCTGTAAGTAAAATGTTTTTTAGTAAGATAGATTTTATCAAAATAGTTATCTAGTTATGTCTCCAATTCCATGACGAAATAAGGTATTACTTATTTTAATTATTTCATCATGTACCAATTCCAGTTTTTAACAGAATTTTAAATTAATTTTCGAATTCCAACCAACAATTATTTGTGATGAATATACATGCCCAGGCAGAATTGCTTTGGAAGAGCTTACGAAATAATTTAAAATTTGTTTTTAAATTTTGCCGGACACCAATTAATTCATAAGAACTTTATTTAACTTTATTTTCTCTGGTTATGCCAACATTAAAAGCCAGTGCTATATATATTGTTACGAAAATTAGTTCAGTAGGCTTGTTCATCTCTCTGGATCGTGCTTCAAAATAAAACACACTTCAATTCTTAAACGTTAGTTAACAACCAGCAATCACTGTATTTACAAATTCACACTTTACTGTCTTTACACTTGTTACTTATTGGACTCCGTGTTCCACCTTTGCTTGCTAAATAAAACTCTCCCCCTGCGCTGTATCCGGCTGTCTTTTATATTTGTCTGCTTATCGCGCAGTTCCTTCTTGCACATTTCAATTCGACTCAACATTTCCAGTATCATCGCGAGTCATCTTGTGTGAATGCGAAATATAGCATAGCGAAATTATAGCAAGTCGGCCGTATTCTAAGTAAAAGTACGCACCTATAAACATGCCAGTAAAAGCATTTAGTGCCTTACACAGCGACAGGGTGCCTTATCGTCGCAATATAAAATCGTCTTAAATTACTTACTTAACTGGCCATAACAACCCGTTTCCGGGTTACGGCCTGCCGCAAAACTTCTCTCCAGGCGCCTCTGCTTTACGCGCGTCTTCTCCAGTTGAGCATACCAGGGCCTCTTCAACTTGGTCCTTTCACCGGAGACACGGCCTACCTCTTCGCCGTCGACCTCCAACCACCGCATCGAATACCTTTTTCGCCGGAGCTTCGTCGTCCATACGGCAGACATGACCGAGCCAGCGCAGCCGCTGGATGTTAATTCGCTGTACCACGTCCATGTCCTTATACAGCTCGTTGTTGATACGATATCGTATACGATAGTCGTCGCCTATCGCCTTATCATACATAATCAACGTCTAGCTGTCAAAGAGTTTCACTAGTTAGGATTTACTTTGCCTCTCTGCAGTAACATTGAGCCCTATTAGGAGATAGGCGCGCACTGATTTCGGTCTCTGCTGTATTTTACATAGACAACAACAACATAGACTACTCCCTACCATCATACCTATTTGACTCCAAATTCTCTACCCACATACCTCAAAGACAGGAGTGGGAGCAAGGTACGGTGGCTAAAGCTGGAATATGTTTTTACACAGACGGCTCCAAGCTAGATGGTAGAGTAGGGGGTGGTGTTATGTGTGTTGAACTACCTATGGAAGAAAGTTTTCGCCCTCCAGATATCTGCAGTATCTTCCAAACGGAAATAAAGCAATTTTAAATCTCTGTCTCCACCACATCGAAAGTGGCCTCTCTCTGAAGCTCCCTGCTCGGCTATGCACATCATCATTCTGACTTGGATACTGGGCCACAGAGACATCAGGGAAAATTGCATAGCTTGCCAGACGTGGCACCACCCTACCAGCCGACAATACCACTATTACAGTAGGCATCCCTCTTGCTCGTACATGCAAACTCAAAATATGCTCTTGATTCCTCCATACAGCCAACAAGTGATGGGAGGAGCACAGCTCTTACTCTATTACCCAACAACTATGGCCCACTTTAATCCCCGGGCGTACTAAAATTCTTGTCTCGCTTAGCATACAACATATCAATACGATCATCTCGATTTTGACGGGACATTGTTTATTCGGTCGTCATGCCTACAAACTAGTTGGGCCTTGATATTTGGGACTTTTGCCGCAGTTGTCAAAACAAAGAGGACGAAGAATCCATAAGTCACCTTGGAAAGGTGGGAAGCCTTGGGCTCCACTTTTTTCAACAACTTTGACGCCCTCAGATCAGTCAACACAAGGGACTTGTTAGGTTACATCCACAAAACAAATAGGCTTGCAGTAAATTACATCACTTCCTCCTTGTGGTATCACGACAAGCCCTCCTTGCGTCCTAAGTGTGTCTTTCGGCAAGTCCGGTATCCAGGCAGCCATTTCAACTTAACCTATGACTATTCCAAGTGCTTTGACTTACAAATTTAAGGTTTTTCAAAAAATGGAGTTAGTAAGTTTATGCAGTGATAGGCTTAATTTTAAGTACAATCAAATCTGCTTTGCTATATATGTATATTTTTTTTGCTTCCAGCTGGCATCGTTCTCTCCTCAATATGCTTATTTGTAGAAGTCTGCAACATGAGACAAACACGATTGAACAAAAAAATATCAGGACTATAAATGATTCCAGATGGTTTTAAAGCTGCGGATTGTTTTTGACATGATATGAATTTTATGGTCGTAACGTTACTTAAATTTGTTATGACTTTACAAAATATATAGTATGTTATATAATATAAGCCAAGGTATGTAAGGTTATGTAAGCCAAGGTTTCAAAACCTCGGATCAGATTCCAACAAGATTCCGAAGCTATGTTTGTTGTTAACTGGCTCAACAAAGTTGAAAAAGTTCCTCCCTAGTCACCTAACGTGCATCTAATTGAGTATATAAGGGGTTTACTTGAACCCGAAGCCAACAATTCAAGGATATAACAAAGTAGCCGCTGAAAAAACACTGCATTTAATCAAATTTACGCCGAAACTTCTGCAGAGAGTTCAAGCGAGAAAAGCATATTCACAAAGTTATTAATTTTTGGACAAAACTTAATTTCAATTACATTTTAACTACATAACCTTATCGTGTACGCAAACTTTTTCTGAGCTGAATTCATAACATAATTTGTTTGGCCCTTCTTTTACAGTTTGGTCAAGGTTTTGATATTATTATCTTATTAAAATACAATAACTAACTTTACGGAAGAAATAAAAAATATTTTGTTTTTGAAAAATTGCTTTAAGTGATTTATTTTTCATATGACAAAACTACGTACCCCTTGTATGCAAACTTATCCTGACTGCTGTATATGTTGTTATTATTGTATGATAAATTTTAGTCTAGCAATCAGCTAACCAATGCCATCATTAAAACAAAAATTTAAAAAAAGGAGACATATGTGTAAATATAATTTAATTTTTCTGTTTAATGCTTTTTATGTATTTACGCTTTGAAATAAAGTCCATAAAACACAATAGTTTCAATTTAGGTGAAAATATTTTATTTGTAAATTCGTATGAAATTTAATTTGAAATAAAAACCATTCAATAAACTCAAAAAATATGCGCGATTATTACAATAACAAGAAAGCACTAATTGTTTTATTAGTATAATTTACTGCATTCAGTATAAATACTAATGTTATAATGCAACAAAGTCTCACACATGTTTTGCTTCTCTTTGCTGGTACCTCTCATTCGATCCGGTTGCACTGAGCAAGTGCAGTGCAGTGCCGTGCAAAGAGAGTGAGTGTCTTAAAACCACTTTCAAATGCACTATCGCAGCTCTCTAGTATATACACTTATAATGTCCAGCCTACGCCATAATATTTACAGTCATATATGTACATATATATACGTAGCAAATTTATTACAAAAGTATTAAACCTCGTTGTATATTAATTTACTACCAAGGGTGTGTCGGCCTCGATAGTTTAGCGGGTAGCGCTGGCTTCTCATACCGAGGCCCTAGGTTCGATTCCTAGCTCGAGCTGGTAAAACGCTGATATTCTTCTATCGCTATCCACAGGAAACAGATGGAAATTACAAGAATCGCACAAGTGCGCTCTTGGTAAACAATGGTTTTGCCATTGTGTGAAAGAAAAAGCTGTTAATCGCCGTTCGGATTCGGCATTAGACTGTAGGTCCCTCCTTCTTTTCCAATCCGCTTGAAATGTGTGCTGTAACATATGTTGGAAAAATCAGTGTTGCATACACATTTTAAAACGGGTGAAATATGAGATATTACTCCCCTTCCCTATCCCCAATGGGTATAGTACGTCCGAAATGGACAGAGTTCTATGGAAGGCTTGTTGCCTTCCTGCCCACCCTCACATCACACATCTAGGGTGTGCACAATTTAAATATTGTTAAATTTTTTCTGTGCAAGTGACAGATCTGAATTTTTGCAACTGTTGTCTACCATAGTGAAATAAGTGATCCAAGTAAAGACAGCACTGTTATTTTGCCAAGCTTTATTGTCAAATTGTGTTTTCTTTTAATATGTTTTCTATCATTAAACTACTTGAAATAATTGTTCCTGAAAAGGGCCTTAGGAAAATAAATGTTATGTATACATAATATACCCTCATGGACAAAATAATAGGAGTGAAGGTACTGTTTTTAGTTGTTACGTATTATCGGGAAACATTTTTTAGAACTACTTTGCCGTTATCTGCTAGCACCTGCGACATTTTTAATTATATTTGCACTGAGTATGTCAGTCATAAAAATGCATCTCGACTGTGCACATCCTTTTTGTGTTTTCTCATACCGACAATTTTCAAAGGTTCGAAAATTAATATGGTAAAAAAAAAGTATTTCGTGACAAAATATTACGCATTTTTGCGTTTTTAGATGCACGGCAGAAAAAAGAAGTCTTTTGAAAGAGCTGAGAAGCCAGGGGAAAACGTATAAATGTATTGCAAATAAATTGGGTCGGTCTCAAAATTTTGTTACCAATGCCTTAAAGTTCCGGCGCCGAAACACGAGGGCATCTGAAATTTATTAGCGCAACTGATGACCATCGTATGGTTTTGCTAGCCAAACAGGACCCCTTCAAGTCGTCAAAGGCAATTTAAGCTGAGATGTCTGATGGAAATTTGAAGATGGATGTAAATTTGCCAGGAAGAATAGCCCGCAAAGTTCCTCTTATTAGAAAAAGTAATTTAAACATGAGAAAAGAATTTGCATTAACCCATCGCGAATAGTGTGGTCCTGTTAGCGAAAACAAGTGGCATAACATTCTTAGGAGCGATGAAACAAAAATTAATTTGTTTTGCAATGATTGCGGAAGAAGAAACATTCGAAAACCCAAAGGTAAGGAATTTCACATTCGATTCATCAAGAAGAACGGGGGAAACATCATGGTTTCGGGCTCTTTTTCTTGGGAGCGTGTAGGTCCTTTACATCTAATAAAGGACACCATGACCAGTGTGGTATACAAAAACCTTTTGCATTGAGTATTTGTGGGGTGAACTAGAAAACAATTGGCTACATCCAAAACAAAGACCAATTATGGCAGAAAGTCCAGGATATTTGGTATAAAATACCACTGAAAACTTGCCAAACTTAATAGCTTCTATGCCCAGAAGGGTGTGCAAAATTTTACAATTTAATTTACATTTTAAAAATCTAAGCCTATGCCGAAGAGCATTTACGAAAACAAATGAGCAACAAGACCATAGGGCATGGTCACCTCTGATCTATAAGATAGCGGTTCATTTGCTAGTAAAAACTTGTTCAGTCTTACAATGGTGTTATCTCTTCAATAATTCAATAGATTCGTTCGTGCAAAATTTAATATGTATATATGTTTATATATATAACTTACTTACTTTACTTACTTAACTGGCCATAACAAACTTCTCTCCAGGCGCCTCTGCTTCGCGCGCGCCTTCTCCAGTTGGTCACACCAAGAGATACCAGGGCCTCTTCCACTTGGTCCTTCCACCGGAGACACGGCCTCCCTCTTCACCGTCGACCTCCAACCATCGCATCGAATACCTTTTTCGCCGGAGCTTCGTCGTCCATGCGGCAGACATGACCGAGCCAGCGTAGCCGCTGGATGTTAATTCGCTGCGCTACGTCCATGTCCTTATACAGCTCATACAGCTCGTTATTGGTTCGTATGCGATAGTTGTCACCAACCCGAACAGGGCCGAAGATTTTGCGAAGCACCTTCCTCTCGAACACTCCAAGGGCCGTTATGTCGTTTCGTGTCATTGTCCATGCTTCAGCGCCATAGAGGAGCACGGGCAAGATAAGCGTCCTATAGAGTGAAAGTTTTGTCGGTCGAGAGAGGTCTCTACTTCTCAATTGCCTACCGAGACCGTAGTAGCACCTGTTGGCAAGAGTTATCCTTCGCTTTATCTCCAGACTGACATCATTGCTGCTGTTGATGGCGGTGCCAAGGTAGACGAATTCCTTGACAACTTCAAAAGCATACCTGTCGGCCTCGACGTGAGACCCTAGCCGCTGCGAGTCCCTGCGTGTAGACAGCATATACTTCGTCTTGCCCTCATTTACCACCAGACCCATTTTGGCAGATTCTCTTTCGATAGCCGCAAAGGCAGCGGTGACATCTCGCTTGTTACGTCCGATGACATCAATATCATCAGCGTAAGCAAGGAGCTGGACACTTTTGTTGAAAATTGTGCCATTACGATGTACACCGGCCTTGCGCAGAACACTCTCCATGGTGAAGTTGAAGAGGTCACAGGACAAAGGATCGCCCTGTCTGAAACCTCGAACGGTATCAAAGGGGTCGGAGAGGTCACTTCCAACCTTGACGGAGCTGCGCGTATTGCTCAACGTCGCTCTGCAAAGTCTAACGAGCTTTGCAGGGATACCAAGTTCAGACAATGCGGCATATAGGCGATCCCTTATCGGACTATCGAATGCTGCCTTGTAATCGATGAAGAGATGGTGTGTATCGATTTGGTTCTCATGGGTCTTCTCCAGGATTTGGCGTAGAGTGAATATCTGGTCGATGGTGGACTTACCAGGTCTAAAGCCGCACTGATAAGGTCCAATCAGCGCCTTGGCGAGTGGCTTTAGTCTTTCACATAATACGCTCGTCAGGACCTTGTATGCAATGGGAAGTAGGCTGATACCCCTGTAGTTGGCGCATATTGTTGGGTCGCCTTTCTTCAGCACAGGACAAAGGGCACTGAGGTTCCAATCGTTGGGCATTCGTTCCTCCAGCCATATTTTGCAAATGAGCTGATGCATGCACCCAATCAGCTCATCGCCGCCGGCCTTGAACAATTCAGCTGGTAGCCCATCCGGCCCTGCAGCTTTGTTGTTCTTGAGTCGCTGGATAGCGACCCGGACCTCGTCATGGCTGGGCGGTGGCACATCCACACCGTCGTCGTCGATTGGTGCCATCTGGACATCTTCACCACTGGCGGTATTGTTCCTTTCGTCGCCTGCGAGCAGCTTGGTGAAGTGCTCCTTCCACAACCTCAGCACACCCTGCGCATCCGTAACCAGATCCCCGTTTTCGTCTCTGCAAGAAGATGCCCCAGGCTTAAATCCTTCCGTAAGACGCTTAACTTTTTGGAAGAATTTTCGGGCGTCATTCCTGCTCCTGCACTCCTCGATTTCCTCACGCTCGCGCCTTTCTTGCTCCCGTTTCTTGCGTCTAAAAAGGCACCTCTCTTTCTTCCTCTCCTCCCGGTATTTTTCTGTCATGGCTCGCGTGGCGGCCGACTGCAGGGTCTTCTTGTATGCAGCATTCTTCACTGCAGTGGCTGCGCGACACTCTTCATCGTACCATTGGTTTTTTGGTGGTGGGCGTCGAAAACCAAGGACATTTTCTGCGGCGGCGCGCATAGAGTGGGATAAGTGAGCCCATAATCCGCCGATGTCGTCAGGTGGAGAGGGGGAGCGACCGAGCTGGTTGGAGAGTTGAGCGGAGTAGGCTTCGGCTACCCCTTGTGATCGCAGCTTACTGATGTCCAGCTTTCTTCGCAAACTAGGTTGTGCGGTCTTCACTGCGCAAAGACGCATGCGTACCTTGGCTGCAACAAGGTAGTGATCCGAGTCGATGTTGGGTCCTCGGAACGTGCGCACATCTAGAATGCTAGAAGCATGCCTTCCATCAATCACAATGTGATCAATCTGTTTGCGGGTGGATTGATCGGGGGATAACCAGGTGGCCTTGTGGATATCGAGGTGCTGGAATCTGGTGCCACTAACTACCATGTTTCGTGCCGCGGCGAAATCGATCAGTCTCAGACCGTTGTTCGAAGTGGTCCCATGGAGGCTGAACTGCCCGACTGTGGGGCCAAAGATGCCTTCTCGCCCGACCTTTGCGTTGAAGTCCCCGAGGACAATTTTGACGTCATGGGCCGGGCACCTATCGTAGACGTCCTCGAGCTTCGCATAGAAGGCATCCTTGGTCGCATCGTCCTTCTCTTCCGTCGGGGCGTGCGCGCAAATCAGGCTGATGCTAAAGTATTTAGCTTTGATGCGGATCGAAGCCAGCCGTTCGTTCACCGGAGTGAACCGAGAGACGTGGTGGCGCGAAGTCTCTTGCTGACCACAAATCCGCAGCCAAATTCGCGCTTCTCCGCATGGCAGCTGTAGTAGATATCGCAGTCTGCTCGCTTGGAGCAACCTTGTCCTGTCCATCGCATTTCCTGGATGGCGGCGATGTCAGCCTTACATTTCGTGAGGGCTTCCGCCAGTTGGATAGAAGCACCTTCCCTATAGAGGGTCCTGACATTCCAGGTGCATATCCTCAAATCATGGTCCTTGAATCGTTTGCTGTGGTCGTCAACATTGTGGGTTCCTTCCGAGGCTTGCTTTTTGGCTTTCATTGGTATTTGGTTTTCCGTGGCGGGCACCAAACCCTGCGCACAACCCAAATTTTAAGTCCTGGGGATAGGACTCGCTGCACACATTAGTTCACTATTCAGTGGATGCCAAATAGCTATCCAGAAGGGCCGCGCGGAGGCTGTGCATCAGCTTGGATTGGACAGGGACAAGGATCGTTCTGGCGTTCGCCAGGTTGAACGCAATCAGAGACTTTACCTTATATGTCCGCTCCCTTCCTTCCTTATATATATAACATATCTCTTTAATTATCATTGGATAAATAGCAGAAGAAATTTTTTTTAATTTTGAATTTTTTTAATTCAAAGGGAATATGTAAATGTGTTAGTTTCAGAGAGAATTTTTATGAATGTGTTGGAGTTTCCATCAGTCCCCACCAGACATTTTTTGTTGCCGGCAATAAGAAAACGAGTCGCCCCCGGCAACAAATTTATCGCCGGTAATATCGCCAGCGTATCGATTTCTTATAACCAGTCACTCTAAAAAGTCCGCCGAATGGAACTCGCCTTGACGAGTCGTTTTCATATCGCCTGGACGTCTATGTTAAAATCTAAGTATATCATGTTGTTTGGAAAATTATGAATATATAAAAAGTCAGTCAGTTGTGGTTGGGATGGAATTTCATTTGAAGCT
Source organism: Melieria omissa (assembly GCA_963971225.1). Classification (NCBI taxonomy): domain Eukaryota; kingdom Metazoa; phylum Arthropoda; class Insecta; order Diptera; family Ulidiidae; genus Melieria; species Melieria omissa. Next base: position 118,822,513 of record OZ020267.1, read on the forward strand.
CTTTCGTCATCGCACAGCACAATTGTATTTTTGGTGTTTGATGTTTTGAGCTTGAATCAATGTTGTTGATCATTGAAACGTCGACGCATGATACAAAAATATACAGGTAGATTCAATCGAGCAAAATTAAAAGTCATTTGCTTTTTTGACAAATAAAAATAAAATTTTAAGGGTGCAAAAACAAGTAAAAAATAGAGAAACTGAATGATATACATAACTGATTGTGTGGAATTGCAGCTCTATAGCAAAAATAAAAATAGTAGTACAAAATTTGTAAACAAATATTTTTTTCCAATTGTCAATTTTATTTTTATCTGTCGCATTGACTCTACCTGTATATTTTTGTATCATGCGTCGACGAACAAAAATTTTTTAAATACGATCAATGTCACTGAAATACAAAACATAGTTCAATTCGATATTTCAAAGTCCTGGAAAACAAAGTGTTTTTGGAATTTGTTGCTGCGGCAATTGAGTCGCCAATTTTTTGCCACTGATGATTGTTGCCTATTTCTTACATTTTGCTTTTAGGGTCATGTCTTACATGGTAGAAGTACTAGGGGAGGTGGTTGGGTTATGAGACGGGTTTTGTTTTTGGGCTGTAACTTCGCACTGGCTACAGATATCAAAGAGTTTTGTATTTCGTTGGAAAGGTAAAAGAAATGCTCAACTTTTGTCCGAAGAAAGTATAGCGATTCGATCAACAATTAAAATTTTATTACAACTTTTCCAAAGACCTGATCTTTTGCATTTCAAAAAAAGTTGTTGGGTTGTGAGACACCTAATAAATTCTATCAAAACAGAGGTATAATGAAGTCAAACTCGCATGAATTCATAAAGATTAATTTTCGTTTATTTTAGGAAGAAAAAGTAAAACAATTTTTAAGAAAAAATTCACATTATTATGACATTGAAGTTTAATGAAAAAAAAAACAATGAATGGATGAGTTTAATCATCATCATCTTCTTCTTCTTGCAAACACCGTTTGCATATGAAAACAGAACCGTTTACGTCCAATTTTGGACATTTCTTGTGCACCGGACGTTTGCATCTCTCACATTCAATCGAATTTTTATCATTTAGTTCTTTCGGTAGTAAGCGCAAACAAACGATACAAAAATCCAAATCCTCGGATGTGCTCGTTGTATTTTTACACTTTTTTTTTGCGGCTGCTGATGTTGACGGCTTGGCTGCTGATTTTGATGGTTTGGCTGCTGATGTTGACGGCTTGGCTGCTGATTTTGATGGTTTGGCTGCTGATTTTGATGGTCTATTTTCAGCATCTGCCTTCTTCTTCTTCAGATTGGCAATGCATTCTGGAGACGTTAGCTCACTGCTTTCCATTGTCTTCCGGCCACGTTTTGATGGTTTATTAGGGGTTGCCCCTTGCAGTGGACCTATTTCATTCAGCAACGACAACACACTACCAGACATGGAACTTGAAGGTGAAGTCAAAACTTCTACTTCATTGCCGCCGTATATTTCGTCGGATACAATGCGCCGCTGATCTTCGTCTTTCAATTGCGATTCAATTGCAGATTCCAGTTTATTTGGTTCCACGGCCTGTACAAAATCAGCGTCTGTGAATATGTCTGGGTTAAATGGCTGGATTCCAGTGGCTGCAAAACCAGACTTAATGGTTTTCTGTGTCAACGCCAAATCCAATGCTGCACACGCCAGGCCAGCAATATGACGAATTTCCAAAACCTAGAATGTGAAATATGACACATAAAATTACGAGAATAAACCTGACAAATTACGGGAATAAACCTGACAAATTACCTTATTGGCATTGTTCTTCTGCCAAGCAGAACATTGAGACTTATAATAACTCTTTAACGGGCCAAAAACGGAAACATCGAGCGGCTGCAACTTGTGGCTACAATGCGGTGGAAAAGAGAGTATATGCACACCGTTCTCAACCGCTAGATCCAAAGCATCAACTGATAAAAGAGAGCAATGGTTGTCCATCAAAAGTAATACGGGCGATTCCTTGGATGGCCTCACATGTCTGATGAAATGCCGCATAAAACGCACAAATTCTGGCTGGCACATCCAGCCAGATTCATTTGCAAATCCAACCGTACCACTAAAAGCGTTATCCAAGAAATACGACTGCATCTTTTTCCGAGGGAACAAGAAGAATGGCGGAATGGAATTTCCATTTGCAGAAACCGTAAGAGCCATGGTCACCATTGTTCCTCGCTCAGCAGCCGCGATTTGGCCCACACGTCGCATTCCTTTGAGGGCAATGACCTTCCCAATTTTTGATGGTACTGTAGAGAACCCACTTTCATCCATATTGTACACAGATGTGCCATCGAAATGACGCTCATCGATTAACCGACCCAAATTTACAAAAAACTTATCTACATTAGGCTTGCAGAAAGCCTTGACTCGGTTAATCGATGTTTGCTCTGGTGTTCTGAGCGTGAGTTCTCTGTGACGAGCCATGAACCCTCTATACCATTGACGGCCGGCTTTTCCTTCGTCATTCCAGTTAGACGGATAGTCTACTTGTAATTTAATTGCTAACTGCAAGGCCAGTTCTCTCAACTCGTTAATGCTCAGGCCGTAGTAATGATTAACGCACTTGAGAATATATTGCACAAGGTCTCTTTCTTGTTCAAGAGAAAAAACCTAAAAAAGAGTGCAAAAAAAAACATCGTCAATAAAAAGACGGAATAAACCTGACAAATTACGGGAATAAAGTAAAACATACCATGTTTGATGGAAGGTGCATATTTGATGTGCGAAGAAAGTCTAACAATTCGTCATCACGAACTTTGGAAATGTCACCAAAGTGATCGGCAACTTTTTTGGCATGGCGCTGAAGCGAACTCTTATCAATGCCATGTGTAGTGGCAGTCGGTCTTATGCCCTTTTTCTCAATTAAATGCTCCTTCACAGCACTAAGAAGGGCATTAAAATTAATTTCTTTGGGTGCAGGTGATTTTTTTGGGGTCGACATGACTGAAAAAAATACGAAAAAATGTCATATAAATACTTTTTGTAAACACAAACAATATTTGACAGTAAAACGACGATTCTAGTACGTTCTAGTACGAAAATTTAGTGTCTCACAACCCAACCACTTCAGTGTCTCACAACCCAACCATAACGCCACTTCGAACATGACAGAAAGAAAAAACGTGGTTGGCACATGTGCGCAAAATCAAATATTGGATCGTCAAATATAAACAAAACACTAAATAAAAATGCATCACACTCACCTTTTTCACTTGATTCACTTAAGAAAATTACACTTTTAAAAAAATGAAAAAATAGTTGTTGATTGGATGTTTAAGCACGATGTCTGGAGCGAGTACAAGCAGTAGGTCTATTCAGTCCGGTGTTAGCAAAAAAACTGGCTCACGTCAAAACAAACATTTGACAGTAGTATGATCCTGCATATTGGTGTTGCATGATAGAAACATTTGACTGTCTCACAACCCGTCTCATAACCCAACCACCTCCCCTACTACATATATGGTATCGGTAAAAAGCTTGAGTCGTGATGCCACTTCGATATGAAATTAAATGAGTATTATTTAAGTTCCAGAAATTTTAAGATCTTTTAAAAAATAAAGATGGAATAGACATTTCCCTGTGACTAATTTATTTTGGGCGAAAGTATAAAAATGTTAATACGAATTCAACACCAGATGATACTGTTATTAGATTTTCTAATAACAGTACGGTAGCACATTTACAAAGGAGAAGGACACCACCTTATATAATTTCACCATGCGGTTACCCCATATAATTAAACCATGGAGTACGCTGGCATCCCGCACATTTGACAAGCCAGCCGTCGCTTTAGTAATCAGCTGATTAATAATGTTTAGCCATCAAGCGCAGGTGTGGAGGCCCGTGGTTTGGCGCATTTTTCATCGAAATTTTCAATTTGGGAGAAAAAAAAAGTACGTATTAAGATAATATCCGTATGGGAGCAGCAAACCTATTCTGATATTTTTATAGGAATGTCGGTCACTGCAGTTTAGTAAAACCAGGGATTGTATCACCGGAACGCAATGTGCCCGAATATATTAGCAAGCCCAAATATTATTACGAATTCACGGCGCCAGGCAGTACACTTGGCGCCTCAGAAATTAAAACCGAACAACAAATAAATGGTATGCGCGCCAGTGGGCTGTTGGCTGCCCGTGTGCTTGCTGCTTGCGAGAATGTTGTTAAGGTAAGCAAGTATATAAAATCGTATAATTACGTTACATAAACTGGTTTGGTTCCAAGGTAGGTACCAGCACCGACGAAATAGATGCATTCGTACACGATATGATCATCTCGGCCAATGCTTATCCTTCACCCTTGCGCTACGCAGGGTTTCCAAAGTCTGTGTGCACTTCTGTAAACAACGTAGCCTGCCATGGTATTCCGGACAACCGCCGTTTACTAGATGGCGACATAGTAAACGTAGATGTGACGGTTTTTTTCGGTGGCTACCATGGGGATTGTTCTAAAACATTTCTAGTGGGCAATGTGGATGAGCGTGGCCGGTATTTGGTTGACTCGACCCGTGAATGCCTTGAGAAGGTTATTGCGCTGTGTCAACCCGACGTGCCGCTCAATGCTATTGGTCGTTTTATTACGAAATTTTGTAAGGACAAAAACCTGGGAATAATACCAGCATTTACTGGACATGGAATTGGAAGCTTTTTTCACGGACCACCGGAAATACTGCATTTCGGTAAGCTGAAGTGGCCATTGTTTTTGTTTCAGCCATTTTGTATGCTAATATTTAAGTTTCTATTTATAATTTTAGAAAATTCGTATCCTGGTGTCATGCAAACAGGAATGATATTCACAATTGAGCCAATACTTACCCTGGGAGGACCTGATATCGAAATCTTGGATGATGGATGGACAGCAGTAAGCGTAGATGGGGCACGAAGTGCACAATTCGAACACACTATTCTAATAATACAAGGAGGCGCTGAAATACTAACTAAACTGGTATAAAGTTTGCAAGAAAAGTTTTTATAAAACCACGATTAAAAACTCTGATTTTGATGGTTCTTATTTATTAAACGCACGTACCGTATCGAATGTAAAAGTGGGCATATACCATGTATAAACGGTTGAATTAAATGGAACAATGAGATTGAAAATAATGGTTGGCGGAAACTTGCCTTAGGACTGTCGCAGGCACTGTTTTCTAGCTGCATACACTTTGCATAGCTTTGGTAACTGGTTTTTGTATAGGCAAGAAGAGTTTGAATTCCGGCGGCAGCTCGTCTTCTGAGTAGAGGCGATCCGAGAAGTACACTCTGCGAATACGGCAATTGGCGTGGATTTGCACGCGTAACGTTTCAACATAATTTGTGCCATATGCCCGACGCGTGAAATCGGAGAGGTTGAACTGTATCTGATTCCAACCTTCGTCTAGCCGCATTGGCATTGTGCATATAAACGGCTTCACACGAGTAGTAGATTGATAGTTGCTGGCGCGAAATCGGCGACGCACGTTTTTGTCGTCCAATACCTGAGGAATATGGCGATTATATCGACTATCAACGACTACATCCATCCCGACGGTGTTGAAGCGTTACCTGAACTTCGAACGTGAAATACTTCTTAAGATTTTTTATTATCATGACCAGGAAGGGTAACTTGATACCAAGAGTTTTCTTTGGATCAGCAGGGCACGTGATGAAGGTTGTGCTGACGTTTGTTCCAACGATTTCCAGAACCAAACTTTGGATGTCATTATCTGTGATCCGCTTAATGTGGCCATTGCGGACCTTCTTGTCCCATATTTGAAGTGGCTTGCTTCCTATACTGTACAGAATTGAGAGAAATCCGGACTGAAATGTGTTTTTGAACATAATTTCTACTAGATCGTTAACTGTAATTTTTATAATTTATGTTTTTATGCTACAGATCTTAAAGCCGGGAAATTTTTGCGTGTCGAAGTGTTTGGATTTTGTTTCTGATTTATAAAATTTAATTTTAGTTTTGAGGTTATACTCGTTTGTTTATGTCGGTAATAAGGTTGCCACAGACAGATAAGGGTACATCTTAAAAAAAACACTGGTCAATGATACCACATTCATATGTACACATTAATACTCCGTTTATATTGAGCCCAAATTCGTAAACCAAATCACACATTACCTCCATACAAATCCAAATCTACGAAATTACTCAATTCAACAAAACGACGAAGCAAATGCGATAAAACATGACCAATTTTATTGAACGCATCACAAAATGACGCTCTCAAAAGCTTTCACCTATTTTTGACAGTTCAAAATCGTAACAAACGAAAGTTGTCCAAATGGAAATTTTAAATTGAAAATGTCGTCTGCTTGAAATATGTAGAATATTCTTAGCATGGTAGGCATAGTGAAATAAATAAAGTGAACCAGATAGGGAAGGGATGTACAAATAAATATTATGCAACAAATATTATATATGTAGTCAAATGTATATACAAATTTGTCTTTATTTGTAAAAAGTGAATTTATACTACGTTTACATTGAGCTCAAATGCGTGATTTGGGCAAAAATTCTCAAATGCGAAGCCAAATCACGCATTTCCCCATACAAATTCAAATCGACGAAATGACTCATTTCAACAAAACGAGGAAGCAAATGCGATAAAACATGACCAATTTTATCGAACGCATCACAAAATGAAAGCTCTTTCAAAAGCTTCAAAAGCGTTTGTTCTTTTTGACAGTTCAAAATCAAAACAAACGAAAATGATCAAAATGGAAATTTTGAATGGAAATTTTCGTCTGCTTCAAATATGTAGAATATGCTTAGCATGTAAGGTATGTGGTATATTTGTATTCAAATATTACAATGTGTAGAACATAGAGGCAGCAAAAAAACAACAAATTCCTTTGTCAGTAGCCGGAGAAGCGCTGATCTATGTGCTATGGCAAGAGGACATGAGCATTGAGCATTTGACATTAGCTGCCAAACAAAATGCAAATGCAATGCGAATGAGGCAATGTAAACACTTTGAAATGACTCATCTCAAACTACGCATTTGGGCTCAATGTAAACGTAGTATTATTTGTATGTGATAATGTGTACGGTTTTTTTTATTTCAACGAGGAGGAAGCGTCAAAAGCCGAATCCCGTCAGTGTGCGACTTTAAGACACTAAACCTCCTCATGTCACAGACCGGAATCCCCTTATGGTGGTTTGTTAACCACCGCTCCTTGGATTTACGTCGTTTTGAGCAAATAAAACAAAAATGGATATAGTGAACAACTTAGATCAAAGTAAATGCTAAGTAGCGCCACGTTTTGACAACCAGACGTCGATTCTGTATGACAAGAACTGTCAAATTGTTGTTGTTCACGTATAAAATTGAAACCGTGGGGACAAGTACAGAATGTGGCAGTACTGCGTGCACATGAAAATTACTGAAAAAACTGTGGTTTACATGAATTTCTCAAATGTAATTTAACACGATTTTACAAAAGAAGCGTTGATATTTTATATTTCTATCACCAGGGAAAAGAAAGTTAAATGAAATTCTCATAAATTAGTTGATTTTCAGCAAAATTTATGAGAAAATTTTCAATTATTTGGTTGGCTCTTCAAAAACAACTCTGCCTGGGCATATATAATCACCACAAATAATGGTTGGCTGAAATTTTAAATTTAATTTAAAATTCTGCTAAGAACTGGAATTGGTACATGAATAAAATTATAATAATAATATGAATAATTTAAACAAAAATGTAAAATAAATAATAGATTATTTCATCAGAGAATTAGTATAAACGTCATAATGACATAAATGACAAGACTCAGCGTGCCAGCAGTTTATTTATGTATCCATTGGGTATACTATGTATACACCTAATTCTGTTTTTATACGGTTTTGATTTAACACGGTTAGAAAATTTAAAAAATTTCAATTTTTCGTGCTAAATAGAATAAAATCGTGTAAAAAAATTAAAAAATTTTTTATTTTCAAACCGTGTTAAATCAAAACCGTGTAAAAACAGAATTAGGTGTACACTACATTTACATTCAAATATCGCAGTGTGTAGAACATAGAGGCAGCAAAAAAGAAACAAATGATTTAGTCAGTAGCCGGAAAAGAGCTGATCCAGAGACAATTGTCTCTGGCTGATCTATGAGCTGCGGCAAGAGGACATGAGCATTTGACATTAGCTGCCAAACAAAATGAAATGCAATGCAAATGAGGCAATGTAAACATTTTAAAATGACTCGTTTGAAATTACACATTTGGGCTCAATGTAAACGTAGTATAAAAATGACTCGGCCATTATCATAAAAAAGACCGGTTAACATTGGAAGTAATTATTTTATTAGACTATGGGAGGCTGTTATTACTGAACTGTGAACTGTGCAGTAGAAGAAGGAACGTTTTTACAGTCAAAAACGTTGATAAATACACTGAGGACCTTTATTTCAAAATTTACAAATATAAGTCAAAGTCGATTCTGTTGCTGGAGTAGAAATTCGTCAACTCGCCAACCTTTCGTACATAGACACCATCTTTAAAATATTTTTGCTGCGACCACTTAAGCATTTGTTGAGTGGAATAGGGACCCTCCAATTTTGAGTCATCTTGTTTCCATTTGAATTCCCATTGTAACTCTATGTTTTTCGACGAAGACGCGGACGGATTAGAATTTTCTAGTTTTGCTGCCTTTAGGCGCGTTTTCTCTTTGTCCTCAAAATCATCGGAGTACATATCGCAGGAATCGCTCACAAGCATGCTGCCCGATTGTGCTCCTTTGCTGGTACTCGGAACACTGTTTATCTTGTTTATAATATCCGTAAAACTTTGCTCATAAATATCCATATTGCCGGTTTTTGTTAGTATTTCGTTTGTTAATGCGGTGAAATTTGTGATCTTCTCCGCAGCCTCATCCACTATACCTAACCTTTTACGACGCAATCGTTCGGCTGTGGATATCTTCGTTCTACTTTTTCCAAGGCGCTGCAGTGACTGCTCAACTGTCTCATTTTCCTGCATGTATTCCAATAAACGAGAATAAGCTCTAGCTTCGTTGTAAGTGTCAGGAGGTTGCGAATCATCTTCCGAAACTGCATTTAAATAGTTCTTGTCACTTTTAACCTGAAATAATGAATCAACACAACATAGAAGTAGCTCCATAACTCGATTACCTTACTTTAACCCAATCAATGTTGTCCAACCAGTTATCCTTAACCTCCGCCTCCTTATTCCAATGATAGTGACCATCCTTATCGAAGTGACCTTCTTGCAATTCTTCACGCATATTAAAAGGGGTAAACTTGACTTCATCTTGTACATTTGCTTCACCCTCTTCTTCGCCTTCGATATCACTGTCGTTCAAGTCCTGCCTGCGAGCGAAAAAGTATCAAGTGCAAAACCTAAATAAACAAAATCAGGGGGAAACTTACTTTTCGTAATCATCGCTATCCTCTTCATCAGAATCCAGTGTGTGCTTTTTGTTAGGAATCTGCACTTCCTCCTGATCATCTTCACTAAATTTCCGCTTTGTTGCCATTTCCCCAGCACTTCTTATTTTACTGCTTAGGCTATGGCAAAGTAAATGCAGTGTTGCCAGATACCTGAAATTAATAACAATAATAATTGACTGGCACGACAACCCGATACCGCGACTAAGGCCTAGCTACCCGCAACCATTCGTGTTGCGCGTGCGAATTTTTTACAAGGTTGGAAGGGACCTACAGTTTTATGCCGATTCCGAACGGGGAGTTGGGAAATTTTTCATAGGCAATTTTACTCTCAGAGGTTTGCCATTTCCTAACACATAAATGTATGCAATATATCACAACTGCATACCCAATTGGCATCACGGCAGTAGTGATAGAGCATCACTGCTTTGCATAAGGATGTTTAAGAAGACAGCCGTACTGTGATATTGGCGAATGTACCTTGAGCTTACTGCCAATATAGAAGTATTACATATAAGTCTTAAACGCAGGTTTTGTTGTTTTCTAGCGCATGAATTTGCTTCAAAACGTGTGCAGCTGTCGATTGAAAAGCACTGGAAAAAATCTGTATTTGTTTCCAATTTATATTTTTCGAGGCTTGCAAAATGAATCCTGCGTCTTGTGTTAAACTATCATTGCCGAGTATACCAAAGATTTTAATTGTGGCAAAAGGAAGAATTTAAGGTCAATTTTAGTTTCGAAGAGGTTGATTTTCGTATGCTGTGTAATAGGGATTTTACCCACAACAGTCTGGGTAAACGTTTTTTCATTAGGAATAGGTTTCTTTACTAAGGATCGTTGAATATACTTCTTGTTTGACCCTGTGTCTATTAAAAATTTTAAGATTTTGCCGTCTGTTGTCCTTCATTGAAAATAAGGTAAACGAAATTGCGTCAGCCTAAAAAATGAATAACGGAAGTCTGGTTCTTTGTGTTCCTCTCTTCTTTCTTCTTCTTCCTTAGAATATTCTTTCACGTTTTCTTCCATATTCTTCCATAGAGCGACGCAAGTTCGAATACTGCATGTAGTAACATCTAAAAAAAATAATGGCTGGAAATGGCAAACCTCTGAGAGTAAAAATTGCCTATGAAAAAGCTCCCAACCTGCCGTTCGGAACCGGCATAAAACTGTAGGTCCCTTCCACCCGCGTACAAAATTCACACGCACAACACGGGTGGCTGCGGGAAGCTAGTCTCGCGTAAGCGGGCTGTCGTGCCAATCAATTAATTAAATTATTCTTCCATAGTTTGTAGTTCTTGATCTTGTATTGCTGCTCGCTTACTATCGATATGGTTTACCTTCTGGAGCTTAGTTGTTGGCTGAATGCACTGATTAGAAGTCGATGCCTGTCTTCTCACTTGTTGTCTGCGGTCTATTTACGTAATTGATGGCTCTAGTTTGTAAAGATCTGTCTACGCCCATTGGGACTGGTGGTTTTGGTTGAAAAGGTCTTGGTGGTGGAGTCGAATATTGTTGTAGGGTTAGATTGTTGTTGTGTTGTTGGAAATTATGTTGTCTAGGTGGTGGCAAAGGGATTTCCGGAGTTATAGTTTGTTTGGAATTGCGTTCTTCGGTAGTCTTGTGGAAAATTAGCTGAATGTGGATAAAATTGGGTTTGACCGTTATGCGAATTTCTCCTGAGCGGAGGCGACGGCGCAATTTTAGTTTGCTTGCTGTGTACGAAAATTTTTTTATTTTCCATCTTAAGACACAAATATAGTGCTTGTGGAAGGTCGGTTGGTTCGCGCATTCCCAGGAGTCGAGGTAGATCACCTCTCAGACCTCTAACAAACGTGTCGCCCTATCGCGATACGTTTTTGTCAAAATCTAAAGAGCTTCTGCTTCCACATTCAAACAACCTGTTTTATTGAGAATGAGTGTTAGGTGTGAATAAACCTCTTGATAAAACTATGGGAAGGAGGGTGGACATTTGGTACTTTAAAATCTCCCAAACGCAAATGTTTTTAAAACGATCGATTTAATTAATTAACACGTTCGCGGACAGTCAATTTTTGTGGAAATTAGAAGAACTATCTTAAATTTGATTACACATATATTGTTGCAGTTGTCAGATTTTCGTATTTTAGCCCTTATACACATTGAATGATATAGCATATTATTTACAAAAATTTCAGTTTATTTAAAATGTAATTACAAAAATTGGCTTTACAATTTGAATGCTATAGCATTCACGTCCGCGAACGTGTTAAGAAACAAATTTTCATTTTTTATTCACATGCTCTAGCGCTTCATATGTCACTTTGGTAAAGATACACTAACACTAATATTAGCGGCATAATCTCCATTCTGGTAAATGCTGATGATCCGTGGAACTTCTTTTTTTTTGTTTTTTGACAATCGCTGCTATTCTCTTCCGCAGTTGTAGCTGGTGCTTCTACTTAATCTATGTGACAACACAATCCTGTCGAGAGGTGTCCTTGTTGCCTCTTCGTCTAGGGCTACTAAGGGTCTACGACAGTTCTTTGTTGTGCTGGTGCCTGCGAGCGGGTCTTACAGACCTAATGAGCTGCAACGGCGTTTAGTTGTGGAGTTTAGCAGACGCGTTGTTGCGGCCCTTTTTTCACGTTGACCGCTAGTCAACACAATTCTGTGGCCAAAAGCAATAACCGCCTAAGTCGAAAATTGTTGTATCGAGCAATCTTGTTTTAAAGTTTTAGCGCGTAGTGTGTTCGTGTTGGGAATGCGAATAGGTTTTTATTAATAACTTTTTTATTTTAAAGTTACAAACTCCCCGATTTTACACAAACATAGAGCACAGTCAAGGGAACGTGGTGGCATCCATTACTCAATTTCTTCTTAAGTCGACTTAAGCAGTTATTGGTTTTGACCACAGAATTAACATAACAATTAATTAACTTAGTTAACAAAAAAACACTTTATATTGAAAATAAACTCTTTAACAAAATAAAACTTTGTATTGAATATAAACTTTATGTTATTTAACCAAAGTTAAAATTATTTTATCTTTTAAGAGAGAAAGGAACGTCCTTCCCTGTTAAGTAGTACTTGACGACTAACTCTGAAGGCATTAGCACTTGTTTATGTGGGAAGAGCAGAAGCCTGATCGGCAGCTCTGGGTGCAGACATAGCGTCGGCAATTTTGTCCGATAGAGTTGAGTGAGCGTAAACGGCGGTATCGTGAACTTATAAGAAGTCTGCATCGTACACAATTTGAAGACTCTCCTGATGGCTTTTTTGATAAAATTTTTCAATCAATATAGGGGTACTTTCTTTTATTATACTACTTTATTATTATACTAAAAACTAAAGAAAAAAAAACTAAATATTTTCTTCCTGCCACAGCATTCCCAAAATACGGACTGTTTGAGTACGAATACGAATTTGTAAAAATTTTTACTGGATCATGTTTGTGTACGCCAAAACTCTTGACCCAATAGATAAACTGAGAGCGTAAAGTCTGTGGCCGTAAGGAATAACAGCCAAAGTCGAGTTAGGACAAAATTGAGTTATTACCACCGTTGCATTCGTCGTATTCAAATGTACTACTACACAAAATTCTATGGCTTTTGCTCATAAAATGAATGTTTTACGCCCAAAAGTCTAAAATTTATCTAGTGTAATCTAAAGCAAATTCAAAAATTAAAAGTGCTCTCCTGAAAACTTCATAAAATCGACTTTGGCTGTTATTCCTTACGGCCACAGAAGTGTCAGTTCATTTCGTAAGAACTTGCAAGTTTTTACTGGGGAAATTTTGTCCAGTAACTTTTAGCCAGTAAGAAGAAGAAGAACAAGAAAATCATATGACGAGCTGTCAAATATTAACCATAGAAAGGTAATCTTCGTCGATTCGAAAAACACCACATACATTTCTTCAAATTTCTCCTTATTCTCCGATCTGATTGCTTTCTCTTTTCGTGTGATCTCAGTTGGCGATGTGCTTTCACGATATACAAGGTTTTGCAGCACGAGCGCGGCGTAATTTTATTTTTTTTATAGAAAAACAAAACTAGGCTTCTTCGAAACGACGAAGAATACCATTAACGTGACTTTTTTCAACTGAATACGAGTACTATACATTGCATTTCAGTGTTTCAAAATGTCTCGGAATCCGGGGTTATCGGAAGAGTTAATTGAAAAATTGTTTGGAATTGGTTAATTAATTATTAATTAGTTTAGTTAATGAGTTAGTTATTTAATTAGTGTGCAACTAAGGTACTTAAATAGTTAATTAAAATTGTAAAAATTAGTTATATTTATTGATTTTTTTTTCTTTTTATTCGTTTTTTAAGGAATTATAATTGTGTTTCTGTCTTCATGAAGAAGCTATGTATACATATTGCATATACATACAACATATTGTTCTTCACTTTATTTTAATTCTTTTTTTTATTTCTGATACTCATTCCGATATCAAAAATAAATGTACGTCAACACAAATTACTGAAAAATATACAAATAATAAAATATACAAATAAAAAATATACGGCGCGAATTATTTACAAAGAAATGTCTAAGTATAATTATATAATGAAGTTGGAGTTTATACGATTTCTAAGACTTCCAAAAATCGGAGTTGAATACGACTTCGTCGATTCGACGAATATTACCAACAACGTATGTAAAATATGATTACCCTTCTAGGGTTAATATAACCACAGCGGATTGGGCTATGCGAGGAAGAATAATTACATCTTAGAAGCAATTAGAAGCATTTCTTAGTTTTTAACCACTAACTTAAAATAATTTTTTGGGAAACAAAAAACTTACGAACAGATTGTTTTGCTATGAAATAATTCTATATGCAACATTTGGTTCAATGGGCCGATAAGTTGGCTGCCTAGATTGTGCGATATCACACCTCTAGACTTTTATTTTTGAGATACTTACAGTCTTCATGAATAAGTCGGCAACGATTGATGAATTATAAACCAATACTCGAATGTCATCGAATATTGGTACTTCAGAATGGACCAGGTTACCCATAGTCGTGGTTTTTTATTTTTGAATAAGTAGATTAAAAATAAACTAAATAACGCCAAGCTCTAACATATGTATATACCGTTAATCATCAAATCATATCTGATTTGGACATTCAGTACATCGTTATGAAGATTTGAGCCTTACCTTCTGTATTATCCGCATATGTATATCGGATGATGCTTTTACGAGATATGTGCTTAGAGCTAAAATGAGAGCAAAATGAGTGCGCATTTGTGCATTCAGCGGCCACAACAATAAATTCACATACCTTCTAGTTAAATTAGATATACTTTTTAACATTATTTATTCACTAAGATAGCCGTAGGCCTCAGTTGCCAGTTGCTATATTCCTTATATATTAAAATTGTAATTGTATTACTTTGTTAATAAAAAAAAAAACCTTTAATTTTAAACACTATAGTAAATATCTATAGCAGTCGCCGTAGCTCAGCTGGCTAGTGCGTTGGGCCGCGAGTCAAATGCGACGCTTGAACCCAGGTTCAAGACTCCGTTGTGTTAACACCGAAAAAAAACAAAAATTTTCTTTCGGCGGCGGAGAGTAAAATTGCCTATGAAAAAGCAATAAAACTGTAGGTCCCTTCCAACCTTGTAAAAAATTCGCACGCGCAACACGAATGGTTGCGGGTAGCTAGGCCTTAGTCGCGTAATCGGGCTGTCGTGCCAGTCAATTATTATTATAGTGAATATATTTTGTACTCATTTTATTTAAGGTCAAGAAAAATAGTGCCCAAGTCAGTCGTAAGCTAATTGTTTTCTCAGAGAATGCTTTCTGTACTGTGTCCGACAAGCACGAAATTATGTGCTGGTTAAATATTTATCCAAAATATATTTATGTCAGCAGGATCATGATACATATTGTAACACATGTTAGGGGTATTGAATGTCAAAAAAACAGCATTTGATGAGTAAAATAAATTAAACAAGACTGCATGCTCTCAAATTGCTATTTATTTCGATTTCGAATACACCGTACCATTTATGTGTAAGTCCGATTTTAAATGAAAATTACTTATAATTACACATACTTGTACATGCTTTTCGCATTCCTGCAGAACTTTTAACCTCGACTGTAGACCACAGTTTACAATGTGAAGAGTAGAACTAGCAAAAATATGAAATTAACCTACTAGAGAGGACCGAACTCGGAGGCTTTGATGCCCAATAACATTAAACGTTCATTACAATGTAGGCAAGCGTTGCATCGAAGCCACCGCGAAAAGCTGCTGACGGACACCCCCAAGGTATGATTTATTCTTCTTCGGGTCGGAGAAATTCAAACGACGGGTTTGGTTAACGTTTTAATGACATATCTGTATTGTATTGAATGGTTTAAACTCTAATTGTAAATTTTAAACTGATTATTACAAGTAATGAGCGTTCGCTCTCGCATGGTGCATAAGGATGTATTCTCCAATTCTTCGATCGATGCAACTCAATATGTCGAGTATAGCGCATATTAAAGTTCTGCCTTATACTTGCGATTGTAAACGTGCTGACATGACGCTCCTACCCCACCTGCATTCTCTTGCTCCGAGTCGCCTCTGGAAATGTGCTTCTTAAGCTGGCAATTGCAACTTCTTGCCTTTTAGTACTTTGGTAATATAGAGATAGAAAAAATCGCAGTACAGAATGGTTTGTACGACTCCGGCGAAAATCGCAATGAGGTCGTAGTGGGACTCCACGATGTAACGGTAAACCCAGTTGAGTAAATACAATGCGCGGTAAGAGCCCAGAGCGAAGAGGTAGTGACTAGTAATAGATTCGGCTTCGCCCGTCTTGCTCACCATAAATAGTTGCGGAAGTATGGCTACCGACTCCAAGTAAATTGAAAACGTCCACAGGATCTCCATAACAGTGAACTCATGATTGATAAGCAGTGAAAGCAGCGCACATGGAATCAGCAGGAACTCAATGCGAAAAGAGTCATGGTTGTGGTCGTAAGTAGCTTTGAACTTTACGTACATCAAGTAAACGGTGGCCCCGGATGCTCCTAAAAACAGTACTTTCATCACCGAATTGTACATACTGACGTAAGTGGTGAATAAATCCAGATAGCGCGTTAAATAGACCAAGGCAAAAAGAATTTGAGACTTTCCGGATATCCCAGCACATGATCGCGTCTTCCAAATTTTTAGCAGGAGAATTATGATAGCGAAAACGTGTGACAAGTCACCGGCCAAGCGGAACACATTCATTTTGGGTACGATTTGCTTGTTTGCAGTTCTAAGTCGATAGATTTGTATGCCGTGTTAGCTTATCCTTGTCTACGTTGCGAATTTGTAAGTGTTTCGCCTCCGACCCCGCCTTTTCCGCAATCGCTTGGCCTGCTGCTTCTTCCAAAATTTCTCGTAGTCGTCGAGTAAATACTTTTTCTTTAATTAAAAACTGCCAACAAATTAAAAGTCTGCGTTGGCCGCTTTTCAATGTTCACATAGAATGTCAGCACAAAACGCAAGAGATACGCAAAGAAAAGCCGCAATAACCAGCATAACGAATGCAAAACGACAAAAATGACGTGGCCGACACAGCCACATTGAATGTTTAAAAAAGTGCTACCAGACTATTTTATAAAATTCAATTGCACAAGTTATTGGCAACACTTAAATTTCCCTGATCACCAATTGCAAGAAATCAATTATTAAGTATCTAATTACAGTTATATATAACTTATAATGTTTTAGAATAGAATAGAATTGATTAGGGTAAACTGCACTGAGACCAGGATTGATCTATTGTGCCCCTTACAAATGTTAGAGTACATCCCCTAGACCAACCGCCCTAATGAAACTTAGTAACTCGCGGGGGTCTAGGTGTTTGACGTCCTCTTCTGCAAGTCAAAATTGGCCCAGGTATAATGTTTTACTCTTGTATAAAGCAAGTAGCGTGAAAGGTTTTTCCGTAGGTTTCAACCAACAAAACTGCTAGAAAAAGAAATTCCATAAAAATACGGCAACAAATTGTATTTCATTTTGTGTTTTGATTAAATGTTATATTAAAAAACAAATTATATATTATTGTTCAAATATTTTAATTAAAACATGTGCTCCCAAATTATAATTGAAATAGAAACCGTAATGCCAAAATGATGAAAGACAAGAAGAAACTAAATAGGAAACTTCTTTTTACGCCGCGCCTGTAAAAAATAGAACATTACTACACCTTTTCAAGTTCGATTTCAGAAAGCGTAAAAGCAATTTCGGAAACCGTAAATTCAATTCCGAAATTGAATTTACGTTTTCTGAAATTGAATTTATGTATCTGAAATTGAATTTACGTTTTCCCGAAATTGAATTTACGGTTTCTGAAATTGAATTTATGTTTCTGAAATTGAATTTACGCTTTCTGAAATAGTTTTACGCTTTCTGAAATTGCTTTTACGCTTTCTGAAATTAAATTTATATTTCTGAAATTGAATTTACGCCTTCTGAAATTGAATTTACGCTTTCTGAAATTGCTTTTACACTTTCTGAAATCGAACTTGAAAAGGTGTAGTAGGGCCCTGCGGCTTTGCACGCAAGCTTGATGTCAATGAGCCCAATAAATCAAGTTTCTTCATACTACACTCTATGGGCGATCCCACGCCTCTTTTATGTAATCAATCATTCATCAATCGAATCTTTGTGCCGCAAGGCTTTGATTGATTTACAAATTTGCACATATTTAGAGCTGGTTGATCCCAATTTAAAATGTTTGCAAATATTTGTATGTGGCGAGTTCTAAGTAAAATTATTTCTTATATTTTGACATGGATGAATACAATTTTGAAATTACGGGAAAACTACGAAAACAAAATTAACCTATGGACCTATTGACTTCAAAATTGGTGAAAACACTTGAAACCAAAAATAATTAGACACGTGTTTTTTTAATTTGAAATTTGACTGGATACCAAATGTTAAAAGTTTGTATAGAAAAACATAGTTTAATAGGTCTATTGACTTTTAATATGGTGAAAGAACTACAAACGACAAATAATTAGACAAGTATTTTATTTTCATAAAAATCTGACGGGTTCAACAAAGGGTAGAAGAAACTTGATTTATTGAGTCCATTAATTTCAAACTTGCGTGCTGAGCCGTCAGGCCCTGACAGTTTTCGAAACTGTGTGACTATAAAGTTACAGTATTCAATTTTCTTATTTAAGTTCTTTTAAGCAAGCATTATATCTGTGGCCGTAAGGAATAACGGCCAAAGTCGATTTTATGAAGTTTTCAGGAGAGCACTTTTAATTTTTGAATTTGCTTTAGATTACACTAGATAAATTTTAGACTTTTGGGCGCAAAACATTAATTTTATGAGCAAAAGCCATAGAATTTTGTGTAGTAGTACATTTGAATATGACGAATGCAATGATGGTAATAACTCAATTTTGACCTAACTCGACTTTGGCTGTTATTCCTTACGGCCACAGATATGTGGGCCGTAAAAAAAAGTTCCAAGCAACGGTACTTAAAAAATTATTGCGGGCTAATCAAACGACTTCCTTTCTTTTCATTTCAATTTTTAATTGTTTCTTTTGAATACTTATTATTTATTTTTTTTTGCTTGTAGCTATCATTTAAACCGCCATGCCAACCATATTTTCTTTTCTATGATTTTGCGCACACTACAGTCGGCAGTGAATTCGGGCCAATATGGTACGCCGTGCAGGCTTATAGAAGAACAAAATCCAGCCAGAATATAAAAATCTTTACAATTACAGCTTTTCGCCAGCGTACCAACAACACATCGTCTTCATCTCTTAATCATCCCACGCCGCAGCAGTGTACTAACGCAGACTCGCTGCAATGAGCGCAACCAAAAGCAAGCCTTCGTATGTTTATTTTCTTTGCTTCTACCACTAAGCAAATAAACTAAAATTTGCTTAGTGCTTCTACTCACATGTTACGCTGAAGTTTCAGAGAATTTCGCTGTTAGTAACAGAGGGTTCTGCTGTGAATAAAGGAGGGTACTACCAGCAGTACCCGCCATAGAACGCGTTTGCTTGTATGAGATGCGCGTTCTATATTACTTCATGTTCGTTGGCAATAGTAAAGCGGAACCTTTAAAATAACAAAAAATGTGCTCAAAAATTAAAATCAGTTCAAAAGAAAGTGGAAGGAGTCCGCTAAAAAGATCGAAAAATCAACTGTGTAAGACATGTTGGAAGGAGTAAAGAGAAAGGTTCGTGCCTTTTATATAAAATAATCAGTTTGCTTTTTATTCAATTGTATCCTATTAGTAACACTTAGAGGCATCTTCATACCAAAAATGTTCGATTTTGCGTGAATACTTCCAAAAATATACAAATTTTTTGATGGACCAGTTTTTTCGTGGACACCCTTTAAGTGATGCAGGTCACACGGTAAAAAGATATACGGTAGTCCCTGACACCAATGTTGTTACTTGAATTTGCATATATTTTTCAGAAATTACCCATCAATTATATTTCAATGAAAATATCTCGACGTAAACGAAGTCGAAGGGCTAGTACAAAATACAAAAATCCTCGGAACAATATTAATGTCCGATTTAAAAATCGAGTACAGTAAATAATAGCATAGCGAGTTCTTGACTTCCATCAATCTACCAGAATAAACATTTTATTAAAAATCGCTTAGTAAAATCACTTAACTCCGATATTCCCAAATTCAGTCACGTGCCTTATTAATACAGCCCACGGTTGCATCCAATTAAGGTTAGTTTACAAGCTCATCTTAACATATCCGTACTTGATTTGATTTTCGGCCAAATTACAAATGTTAATAAATAAAACGAATTCTGCGTAATTCAAGTGCAAAACGAACACTCTTATGTTGTTTTTTGCATATTTAATGTATGTGACACTGCGACCATTAAACCAAAATAGAGTACATCCTTAATAACCTCCGCGTCCCGGTGGAGGCGCGCGCATCATGCCCGGTGGTGGTCCACGCATTGGTGGTGCTCCCCGTCCCATGCTACCTGGCATCGGGGGCATACCCCCGGGTATCATCCCTGGTGGAGGACCACCCATCATGGGATTTCTAGGAACACCGCGACCCATCGGTGTCATATGCTGCTGAGCCGGGCCTCCCACTCCCCTTACAGGTCCCTGTAGGCCGGCAGGCACAGAAGATATATTTACAGGAACACCTCGCCCGGCAGCTCGACCCATTCCCGGTCCAGGAGCAGCGCCAGGAATGGGAACACGAGGCAGTCCTTCTTCCGGTGGTGGCGGACCCTCAACGGTTAACGACACAATGTTCTCCCCACGAAGTAACACAAATCCCAAAACTCGTTTCTCCTCTCGTTCTGGTACCTTGGAGTTTTTTGAACGAATTTTTCGAAACTCTTCGCAATCGCCAAGAATAAGGTTCATGTGCTTATCAAATGCTTTAAAAGTTCCAATGAACGTCCGAGAATCTTGCAAAACGATCCGCACTCTGTAATTGAGGTGCTGGATCATTTTGTTATTCTTCCCAATCGTCTGAAATAAAAAAAAGACCATCAATATTGCTTCCGCGTAAGTCGCCACAACCAAACACCGACACAATACTCGCAACGCAAAGAATTTATCAAAACATTAGAAAGCAAACTTACCATGACTGTAAATTGTTTTTTTCGAGAAAAGTAATTCGTAATTCCACAAATTCGCCGAAACACTTGAAGACGCAAGATTTCAGCGGCAACCTAACAACCAGAAACACCAGAAATATGGACAAGATTTAAAGAGATGTGCGCACGCCGATTTTTTGTGGATCTTCGCTGTCATTCGCAGTTCGTGCTGCCACAGTCCTGGACATGATACAATTATTAAGGTAGTGTATACGGAGCGAAAGGCAGAATGACAATGCCTTGTACAGAGTGTTGCTTATAATGATGGGGAATTTTTCAGAAATAGGGGAAACATTCGTACTTTACTATGCCCTGTAAGTGATAAAACAAGATAAGTTATAGACCTTTAGATGGACATATAGTGATTAAAAAAAAGAACACATATATTACTATTTGTTAACGATTTATGCCACAGCGTGCAGCTTGATTTCGGCATTTTTTGAAAGATCTAAGTGAAACATCAAATATTTTTTCGTGTTCCTACCAATACATGTGCACGTAAGCAAACAAAAAAAGCAACATTATTTTTCATTTCAAATTCAAGAAGGCATCGAGTTGACAGATTTTGGGGGAGCGCCTATCGGAAATACACTACCTTGTAATAGTATCATGAGTCCTGGACAACTTTGATCCCTCTCATGCTTCAATACATAGCCGATGACAGCGACTTGACTGCATGCGTGATACAACAATATACATGTTGTTTCAATGCGACAGATACAAATAAAATTGACAATTGGTAAAAAATATTTGTTTACAAATTTTGTGTTACTTTTTTTTATTTTTGCTACAGAGATGCAATAGTCTGTAAAAGTTTCAAATATATTACACATTTATTTGTTTTTAAGTGATTGAAAATAAATAATAATAAAGGTCTTCCGAAGGCCGAAGCACTTTAAAATTTGTGTTTAGGAACTCAAAATTATGATTGTGTTGACGTAGGCTGTAGTCTTTGTAGTCACGTAGTTGACTATACGCCGACGGTCGAAGTATACGCTATCTTGAAGATGTGTGGCCGTGTCGCTGCCGACAGGCCATCAAAAGGTAAAATGTATTTGAATCCGTACATTCTTCACTTCATAATAAAAATTCCGTAAAATCAACTGTTTTCCGAAATAAATAATTTATATGGTATAATATATTTATTTTGTGTATTACAGATGTAAGATCTTAAAGGTTTTCATTAAAATATATTTTCATAATAATTTCAGGTGCACAACTTGATGGTTGAAGAAATGACTAAGGGGTAAAGTGTTATTTTTAATTTGTTGCATTTAAAAAACCCTACCCAATGTTTCTTTATCATTACCGCACAGTGGTGCTACAACAGAAAGGGTATTCTCACAAACCAAATTAATAAAATCCTACTAGAAATAAATTAAAAGTAAGCACTTTAAAATGGACCTAAAAATATTTCTGTAAAATTTATAAAATATGCAAACTGAATGTGAAATCGATTTTTTTGTTGTTTATTCCTACGCTTAGTTGACTTTAAAATTATCCTATAACATTTATCAAACGTGTATATAGAATTTGAAAACGATTTATTTAATTTAGACACTAAACACTTTGAAAATGCTTCAAAACTGTACTTTTACAGCACGCTTCACTTTGCTTTAAAACTTCTGACCGGCAACGCTGATGTTATGTATTGGGGCTTTCATTATTTAGTCATCGGATTCAATGTTGCCAGATCAGAAGCTTTCCTCCTAGATTTAGATCTTGGCTTTTAAGGAGAATTTTTAGGAGGAAGAAATGTTGAGGAGAAAGTTTAGGAGATTTTTATTTTTTAGGTCGGTATGCAGCTCTCAAAAAAAGCGAAAACTTAATATAAAACAAAGCTCAAAAAATGTTCAAGAAATTTTCGTTGAGTCATATTTCCTTGATTTGTACACACCTCACAAGAAAACTGATTCGGTTTTTAAATACTTTTTTTTATTGAAAAGTGAAAATGAACACTGTTGTCTGCATGAAATATATGTGTAGCTATTTATTTCTTAAACGAAACGTGACAGCTGCCTGAACAAAAGTAAGTAAACTTTTGCCAAAATAAAGTTAGGTCTCTTTTCATGTTGAGAAGTTTGATGCAATTTGATCGCTGCAGCTCAATGCAAAAGAGTCCTAATTCAAATTCTAACACTTTTGACGAAATAAATTTTCGTTGAAGATAATCTTAAGTAAAGTTGTGAAAATTTTAGTTTGTATTATCAAATAAAAAAATTAATTTCGAAATTTTCAAATTGTTTTCAACTATCATTTATAATTATTAAATTCAGCAAAAGCGACATAACAAATAATTAAAATAATTCGGTAATTATTGAATTAAAATATCATCAAAAAAGTCACAACTCAAAATTATCCTACAGCATAATCTGTAGGGATTTTCTACTAAACGGTCTATACCTTATTTAAAAAAATGTTTGTTCAGCTCATAAATAGTTTTTTCGTTTTCTGAAAAATTAAAAATTTTGTGTTGTGTCACTTTTGTAGTGGGTGTGCGATATGTTTTGTTTATGTTAAGTTTTTGTTGTTAAGCTGAAGATGAATAAAAAAGGCTGCATTAAAAAATATATTTGTATTTTTTTATTTTTTTTTATGAGAAGTTTTGTTCTTTTAAAATTACGTAAATTATGAAACAATTTTAGGAGATTTCTTTTAACTTTTGGGAGGAAATTGAGATTTTTTTATTTAGTAGGAAGTCATTTCAGGTATCTGGCAATACTGACCGTATTTGTCACGAAATGAAAGTATCATTGGCTTTGACCAATTTTTGAGGGGCGGAAATAAAAATATTTTTACATTAAACAGGAACAAAATATTTGTGTCGCATTGGCCGGCCTGCGAGTAATTTCAATAAATTAAACGAAGAGAGGTTTGTCTAAATGGCGGCGGAGATAAAGCCAGCGCAGCGGAGTGCAAATGATCGCTTCAGCACCACTAAAAAGCCGGAGCTACTAAGTAAATTAGAAGGCAGCAACGACGATGTCAACGCAGCAATTTTAATTCCTGGCGAAAATGGTGTAATAAGTGTGTCGGATGACAAGTTCGTATTGCTTTTCAATGTACATTTGTAGTGTATTCAAGTGTATATATTTGCAGGACTATTCGGGTGTGGCTCAGACGCGACTCTGGCCAATACTGGCCTAGCATATGCCAGTACATGCCGTCTGGGTGCACTTCGATTTGCTATATGTCCGATAGTCGTCAGTTGTATGTGGGGCAGGATAATGGCACTATTACGCAGTACACCCTTTCAGAGGACTGCAATGGACTGTCGTTCGTTCGTGATTTTCTCGCTCACCAGGCGCGTGTTGTGGAAGTTGTGTTCTCTAAAGTTCATAACTGGATTCTATCTTGTGGCAAGGACAAGCTCTTCTCGTACCATTGCACCGAAAGCGGTCGTCGTATGAGCGGCTATAACTTCGAAACGCCTTGCACAGCTCTCCAGTGAGTCCACTGCACTAGACCCAAAATCTCCAATTATCCTCATTTAGGTCCTTCTTCTCAGATTTGACGCTCTTGCTAAGTATGCCTTCATTGGCGACCAAGCAGGTCAAATAACTATGCTGAGATGTGAAGTACAGGGTGTTCAGCTGATTACAACATTCAAAGGCCACACGGGTAAATAGCATGTGACCTATTTATGTGTTGCTCTCAGTAAGTTTCATGTTTCAGCCAGCATACGATGCTTGAAATGGGTGGAAGAGCCGCAACTACTATTTAGTGGCTCTTGTGACCAAACTGTAATTGTCTGGGATGTTGGCGGAAAGCGTGGCACTATTTACGAACTGCAGGGACACAAGTCGGTTTCGGCACACTATTCAAATGCATGAACCTTTCAGCATAGATTATTTTTTTTTTTAGCAACAAAGTTTCTTCACTTGCTTACGCCAACCACACCCAGCAATTGATAAGTTGTGGAGAGGATTCAGTTGTTGTGTTTTGGGAAATGAACGCCATGCGGAAGGAGGTACCTGGTTGGGTGGAAACTAATAATTGCCAGTTGTGCTCACGACCATTCTTCTGGAATTTTCGTTCCATGATGGACCAACGGCAAATAGGTAAAAGTATTTATAGGCAGAGGTAACTACATAGGTAAAAACATATTTGTTGTGGTGCCCTAGTCGGTAGGTCTATGTACATAATGACGGTCGTTTGAAATATTTGTATAAATTGTAATTGCCATTTTCTATATTACCTACATGATGCAATCACAAGGTAGTGCATTCCCAATAGGCGCTCCCCCAAAAGCTGTCAACTCGATGCCTTCTTGAATTTGAATTGAAAAATAATGTTGCTTTTTTTTCGTTTGCTTACGTACACATGTATTGATACGCACACGAAAAAAGATTTGATGTTTCAATTAGATCTTTCCAAAAATGCCGAAATCAAGCTGCACGCTGTTCCATAAATCGTGGGCAAATAGTAATATATGTGTGTTTTTTTGTAATCACAATATGTCCATCTAAAGGTCCATAACTTATATTGTCTTATCACTTACAGGGCATTGTAAAGTACGAATCTTGCCGCTATTTGTGAAAAATTCCCCATCATTATAAGCAACACTCTGTATAAGGCATTGTCATTCTGCCTCTCTCCCAGAATACACTACCTTTATAATTGTATCATGTAAAGCCCAGTGATGTGACACAGTTGATTTCAGAGTAAAAATAATTGTTCCCAGAAAAGCTCCCAATCCGATGTTCGAAATTTGCATAAATCTTTATATCAATAGATTGATAAAGCTTTTTATTTGTATTATTTTATTATTGATTTATATTTTTACCTACTTTTTTTTAACTACGTTATTGCAATGTCTTCTGCCGAAAATAATACAATTTTTTCTTATAGTTTTTTAAACATTTGTTTATAAATGCACATTTTGCAATATCGATTTTTGACAATTTACTACTACTTTTGACAATGTACTACAATTCAAAACCCTATGTAACAAAGAAGACCGATTTCTAACCGGTTACTACAAAAGGAAAAAAATCTAGCACATTTTCAAAAATTCAAATGCAGATATTTTTGACCAAAAAAAAAAATTGTTTTAGTAAAATCTTAAACTGGTAATCTTTGATTTGGTCATACAAACATTCATTCGATTATAAAAAAAGAAATTTTTGTCTTCCTGAAATCCGTGCGGTTTGGAAAAGAATGCCCCATATATATGTAAATTTAACAACTTTTCTATTGAAAAAACGTATTTTACCTACACTCACTCACTTACTTATACTCACTTAAAATTAGCGTCAGTGACGCTTTTAGACAGGCATACTTCCCAAAATACCATATCTTTTTTTTAATATGGGGCATTTCCCTTCGTTTAGGTTACAATGGGGTACACTTTAGGTTTCAGATATAAAAGCTTGGCTTTTATAATAAACATAACCTTTTGTGTCTCAATGTTGTCATTCAAATAACTTTAAATTTGTGATTGATATACTTATATACTATAGCGTACTTCCATATTTTCCACACTTTCCTTTAAATTTCTATGCACAACATGTATGGTTACGTGAAGCCAGGCTTAAACGGGTTGTCACCTCAGTCATATATATTATCAGTTTTGAATATCTAACAAACAGAAGTTTGTTGTAAATATATGATGTCTAGGGCTTTGTGCGCCAATAAGA
Organism: Melieria omissa; assembly: GCA_963971225.1. Classification (NCBI taxonomy): domain Eukaryota; kingdom Metazoa; phylum Arthropoda; class Insecta; order Diptera; family Ulidiidae; genus Melieria; species Melieria omissa. The sequence continues at coordinate 118,849,171 of OZ020267.1, forward strand.
AATGTCTCAATGTTTTCTTTTAATATAGTTGATAGAGTTAAATACAAGTATGGAAGTTAGTTGTGGTAACAATAACTACTAGTGTCGGTGTAAGACAAGTTCTCATAATTATACCTGTGACAGCTGCATATGTATTTGTTTTATGTAATTATTTGTAAATGTAAAGCTTTTCTATATGAAATTAAATTTATAATAAGTTTTTTAATTTATTTTATATATGTAGGAATTAGACAACATCATTGCCGTCACTGTGGAAAAGCTGTTTGTGATAACTGTTCTGCGAATCGTATTAATATTCCAATAATGGGCTTCGAGTTTGATGTAAGAGTTTGTGATCCCTGCTTTAAACAGTTACAAACCGTTGAGTATGTGTTTTGTTCATTTGTATGTAAATTTTCGTTCAAATTAAATTTTTGTTGCTTCTAGACGTCCGTCGTTGGCATCGTTTCATGATGCTAAACACTCAGTTGTTTGCATGGATCTTGACGAACAGCGCAAACTCTTATTGACTGTGGGACAAGATCGTGTTATTAAAATTTGGGATTTGTCTACAATTTGGGTTTAATACCTTCATTATCGACTATACCCATGCGCTGAGATCTTAAGCAATAATAGCAATGCGCAATAAATCTATAACAGAAAAGGGACCTTGTCTTCATCATTGCAGTGTTGCGTTAAAAATTGGTCATCCCAAATGAGAAATGTTAAGCTGTTTTCAGATAAGCAACAATCAGTGGTACAAGTCGGCAGTGTTATTAACTTTTGTGTAATACTTAAAACATATAAAATAAAGTATATATGTTTGTACATATATGTGTCTTTTACATGCGAATAATTTGTTAAGGTAAAGTAGGCGTGTACATTTCATTTGAGCATTCAAGTCACCAACCATTTATTTATGAAAAGTATGCGAACAAATTTTGTTTTTTATTTATTATGAACACAAAAAACACAATACTAACAGGAATAAAAAATGAATAAACATTGAAAATTATAATTCACATTGAACACATTGGAATTACCATTGCGTTAACAAAGGAAAAACAAATCAAAGATATGTTCAAAATAACATTTAAAGAAACGATTGCTAAATTTGGAAAATTGTAACCAAACATTTTTTTTAATTTATTGAGAATAACAAAAAAAAATAATATATAAAGAAACGATTTCTAAATTTGGAAAAATGTAACCAAACATTTTTTTAAGGCAGGTTTTCACCTTGTGGATCCGAAAAAGTGAATTTTTTTTGAGAAAACGGTTAAAGATACAACGCTGAAAACGCTGTTTCTGGATATGAACACACATTTATTTACAGAATACAATTTTTCAAATTGAATGAATCAAAAAAAGAGGGGGCGTCCATCAGTGGCGGCATGTCGGCGAGGAGGTGTCCCGCCACCGGAAGTGATTCCGTCAAAAGCCGTGATCGGAAACACAAAAATCGAACACATTCTTAATGTGTACCGTATTATCTATTGAATGAACTACGATCATGAAAAAAAAATCGAAATTAAAAAAGTTATGAGGTTTTGAAAAAAAAATTACGATTTTCGCATTTTTTTGTTCACTAATTATTTTTTTAAATAAACAATTTTCAATATTTTTGGCTGATCGTAGTTCGTTTATTAGAAAAAAACCCTAAGGAACATTTAGAAAAAATTTGGTGACGATTGGTTCATTCCAGCGCCTTCAATCACTTCCGTAAGGTCCGAAAATGTGGTTCTGAGAAAAACGCGTTTAAAGTTTAAAGCGCGCTTGGCCGGCGCTCTACACTGCTCTATGTAACGGCCTGTAACTTTTGTAATTTTTCAGATTTTGATCTGAAATTTCTGGAGCACATGTTTGAAACATATATCTACACGATAAGGCAAAAAAAAATTGTTGGTTTTTTTTTCCACAAGGTGAGAACCTGCCTTAAATTTGAGAAAAAATACCAAAAAGAAATCTTTATTGCACATGTTACTCGCCTTCAGTTCTAGAACCACACAGTGACTAAATAAGAAATGTCTGGATTTTAAGTAATTAAATAAATAAATCTATATACAGGTCTCTCTCGTATAATGCGGTGGTTACGTTCTAAATTAAAGATGTATGTGCATTCAAACTCAAAATCAAAATTCATACTCTATTTAAAAAATTAAAAAGCACTAAAACTTTTTTAAATCGCGTTATATCGAAAACGCGTTGTAAAAGTACCGTGCTATACGAGGAAGACCTGTATTATACAAGCCCTAACCACAGGGGCGGATTTAGAAAAATATTTCGGGGGGGGTTTCAAAAAGTAATCCTTTGATATTCATAAATTGTCTTTTAATTTGTATGTAGTTTTAATGTCGATCCTAATATTTCGGGGGGGGTTTCAACCCCCAAAACCTCCCCCTGAATCCGCCACTGCCTAACCACTATTAATTTGTACCCTTACACTTATTCTCATATTAATTTTTAGTATTACCAGTAGTATTGATACTCTTTTGGAAGTCTGAAAAATTTACTATTACAAAACAAATTTTTAATTTCATTATGTTTTTATTACAGTCCGACCGATACCAAATTTGTTGGCCGATGCCGATTATTCGGCCGGAAGGGTGAGATTTGGCCGATGCCAATTAATCGGCTGAAAGTCGATGTCAATGCCGATTACATAGAAAAACATAACTCAAATGAATTCAATCAAAAACACAGCCTATTTTATAAAATAACAAAAGGAACTACATATTACATATTGTTGTAATATTCATCAGAAAATTACAAAACAACGAGAAAAGAAATAAAACTTAATAACATTACAAGAGAGTTCAGAATTCTAAAACATTATCATGTATTAAAAAAAATATGTTTTTAATTTTTATTCCTTGTTCACTCCTCACTGGAGCACAGGGCCTCAACAAGACTCTTCCATCGTACACGATGCTGGGCTGTTGTTTTTGCGCCATCCCATGTGCAGCGGCTAGTTCGCGTAGGGTCGACCTTCTCCAGGTGTTTTTTGTTCGACCGCGACTTCTACTCCCTTGCGGGTTCCAGTCCAGTTTTTTTAGCGTATGACCTATCCATTTCCTGCACTTTATTTGCCTCAGAATGGGTTCCTCATTGGTAATCTTCCACAGCGCGTCGTTACTAATTGTGGTGGGCCAGAATATCCTACAGATGATTCGCAGGCATTTGTCGACGAAAGTTTGTAGTCTCTGGGTGATGGCATTCGAGACTAGCCATGTTTCGCTTCTGTACAACAATGTCGACTTCACACATGCGTTGAATATTCGTAGCTTCGTGCGTCTGGAGATTTGCGAGCTTGCCCATACTGAATGCAGCCGTTCGAACGCTGCCCTGGCTTCACTCAGTCAGCAGTTGGCATCTTCTTCCGCTCCGCCGTCCGTCTTGATTGTGCAGCCGAGGTAGCAGAAGAAGTTGTCGACTCTCATGGCCTTGGTCTTGGCGATGTTGACCTCCAAACCGACGCACAGTGGGGTATTTGATACCCAAAATGGCGATTAATTCAAAAAATTAAATTAAAATATCTTGATAATATTTAGTATGGGGGAAAAGTTAATAAAATTGTGCGTCACTGGGTGAAAAAATAAATGATCTACATTGAACGGTATGGTTACAGTGCACTTTGCAAAATGCATATTTGTTCATTGCTCCGTTGTGTTTAGAGCGCGTTACGCATTTGCCAGTGATTTGAAGTGCCTTTTTAAATATAATTTTTGCAAAACTTAACTTTTTGAATATGGAACCTTCAACCTCAGGTATTGTACTAATATTTAAACAAAATTATGTTTTTAGAATATGTGTATTGTAAGTGTAAGTCTTAAAATTGTAAAAATTTGAAAGGATATAGGTAGACATTAGGGATCGCAATTTTTTGCCATTTTCGATCCCGGGATTTTCGGGATTGAAAAGTCAAATCCCGGGATCCCGGGATTTAATCCCGGGATTCAAATAACAAATTTTTAAAATAAAACAATTTTACCAAATTGCATAAATACTTGTTTATAATATATTTACCATAAAAATGGACACAGTTTAATCACATTTGGGGTAGTTTTAAGATTTTTTATCTTGAATTTAATCACATTGTAAGGCGGAAAGGGAGGCAGTCGGTGTTGAGTCGTCGAAGTGGTTGGTTGTGCGCGGTACATCACCAAAATCAAGTTGTCATTTACAATCAGTTGTCAATTACATTCAAAATTGTCAGTTTAAATTTAAATCAAATAAATAAACATAGTCATCCTTGACAACATTTTGTTTAACTTAAAAGTTTTTCATTTGACATTTAACTTCAGTTTGATAACATTTTGCTTTATCCAATAATGGCACTTAAACATAACTTATTGCTTTGCATCAAATGTATCATAAAGTACATATATTCGCATATTTGATAAAAAAAATAAAATAGTTAATTTGTTAGTACTTTTAGTTTTACTTCGATTATTTCGATAAAAAAGTTAAGCGTTGTGATTAACTAAAAACTGAGATCTTAAAAATACTAAGGCATTAAATGTTTTGCCCTCTAATCTAGAGCGCAATTTATTGCAAATAAACCCTGCTGAGAGAAAACATCTTTCAGATTCAACACTTGCTGGTTGAATGCTTAGTAAATAATTATAAGCCTTTTGCAAAAGACGCCCTCTATCCCCTCCCTCCTCCTTCAGATAAGGAATTGGGTTTTTGTGCTTTTAAATTTATTTCATTTGAACTTTGAAGCATCTTTTGCAATCCCGAAAATCCCGGGATTAAAAGATTTGAATCCCGGGATTTTCGGGACTGGAAAAAGTCCGGGATCCCGGGATTGCGATGCCTAGTAGACATATAGTTACTTTACTTTACTTTTTATATGATATATAAAGAACATATATTTGACAAAAAAGGCAAGTTAGGTCAGAAAACAAGAAGAAAATTGTTAACGAAACAAAAAAAATATTCAAAAGAGATTTAGAGAGAAAGCAGGTTTGTTTGTTGATCAACCAAAACCCGGATTCGGCAACTCAAATTATGGAAATACGGCAAGAAGGTTCTTTCGAAACGCAGAGCTGTCGGCTGAAATCACAAATGTTGACTTGAACTTAATAAAAAGGTTGCACGTTATATTGATAATTGTTTCTTGTGGCCAAGAGGTAGAAATTTTAAAGTTTCGAAATTTTGCACATGAAGCTGCAAGATATTTTGTATCAAAGTAAGACTTTAAAATATACTGAGAACATTTAACACACAAGACTAGCAGAGCAAAAACCAATCATGATATTTTGCATCGATTTCTTGTTGCTTCCGATCCAATTTCATCAAGTTTAAGAAAACTTCCTAAAAAAGGATTCAACACCTACCACTATCAGCTATTGAACTTTTAAAATCACCATCTGCAAAAACTTCAACAGATAATACTCATTTCTAGTCTGGTAATGATATCGCGTTTGATGGTGATGATGATGATGATGGTGATGATGATGATGATGATGACGATGATGATGATGATGATGATGATGATGATAATAATAGTGATGACATTTAATAATTCTAGTGTGAGATGCCCAAAATATGAGATATTTACTTAAATTTAATAAAAAAAAAACAACAGCAACAATTTTTTTTCAGTTTGTCTTATATATGTTTCATCTATGTAAAAAAATACTTTACATTCATTTTAATAGCTCAGGAGAATTGATCGCCGTTTTCAATGGTCAATATCCCACTGTGCGTCTCTACGCTCGCTTTGCTTTCTCTTGCAATGCTTAGTTAGACTTCGTTTTATCAGTCAAGTAAATGTCCAGTATTAATTTGCGGCAGCGTTCTTGTGAGCTGGACATTTTGACTAAAGTAGATTCAAGATGCAATTGACTAATATACCAAGAAACTGCAATATTTATAGATACTTTCACTCGAAAATACCAGGCTCCTAACTCTTGACATTTTCGTATGCGTAAAAATTCTAAAATTTTTCTAGTTCACCTCTTATTTGAAAATGAACATTTGAAATTAAAACAATCAGTGTTTAGGTCAGTGGTGCACGCAGAATTTTATTTTGGGTGGAGAGTTTGCGTACAATTTTTGAGCCGAATACCACTCGAAACCATATTTTATGTTTGGGGGTTTGGGTTTTGAACCCCAAAAACCCCGCCTGTGAGCACCACTGGTTTAGGAAGAAATCAACCATTACAAAATTTGTTCAACCAAAGTATGTAGTACTAAAATTAAAAACTTGTACAATGTGTGCACTTTACCTATTCATGTAATAAATATTAATAAAATATTCAATAGTCGTGCAAAATATTAAATAAATAAACGATAAACATTTGGACACAATTTCAATTCATTTTTTGTGCCACCCTCCCCATAAGCGGACATCTCCCTTCCCTCCCTCTCCCCGGACAAAACCACTGCGATGGTTAGTGTCCAGTTATGGGGAATTTCACTGTACACCGGAAAAAAATAATGTGAAATCAGTTGCTAATTACTTTGAAATGTATATTCATTACGAAAATTTAAGATTATAAAAATTTAAATAATTAAAAATTGGCTTTAAAATTTGTTATATTTAGCATTCACGTCATTTTGCATCACTATGAAAATGACTGCTATAGGATTCACGTCCGCGAACGTGTTAAGTAAATCATTGACAAAGGGCTGAAAAGTGTTGAAATTTACATTATTTCGATGCTAATGAATTTTCCGCCAAAAATGTTGCCTCAGTTGTATTGCATGATGTTTCTTCTTAAGATATTCATATACTTTGTGACTTGATTTATGAAACATCTGTACAATTTTCGCCATCAGAAAAAACGCCTTGAAATTCAATATTTTCCTAGTTTGAAACCTTATTACCACGTCAATTTAGAACGCTTAAAATTGATTAATGTCAGAAAAGAAGGCGTGAGATGTTGTAAGTGCATCGATAATCATGTCGATAGGATTATTGGTTCGGAAATTACAGTCGAAAATGTGAAAAAAGTCGAAGAAAAATCGAAAAAGTGATACTCCCATTTTTGGCGAAAACTAGACCTGTTACATAAAACGGAATATGGTTTCGAAAACAGCGTGAAAAAACTACTCAGATTCATGTAAAAAACTTCATGCAACAGACATGGTTTTGTTCAGTGTAATTGAGAGGCAATTGACAATTTGAGAAATGTATTGAAAAAAATTAAATGGTTTCATCATATAATCATATTACTTAATGAGGCCCTCAAATCAGCAATGTTGCTGATAAATTTCAGTAAAGAAATGGACTGCTCTTGAACCATGCTTATTTCAAAATCCAATTTTTATAATTTTTACCTACGCCACGCCTCCTTGTTCAATACTCGCACCATTCCCTCTGTCGAAAGGGAAAATGGTAGGTTTGTACTAAGTTTCATTGCTGTGCGACTTATAGTTCAGTGAAACATTTGGGTAACAAAAATTCGTCACGCTCCTTGCTCAACGCCCATAAAATCTTACCAGTACAATGACTCATCTATTGGCGGATGGGTACTAAATTGCAGTATTGTACGACTTACGATTTCGAAGATATTCCATTAAAAAGATTTTGCTGGTACGGGTGGTGCCACGACCCTCGTCCAATACCAGCCACATCCTCTCTGTCGAAGGACATGACTAAATAGTACGTTCCATGATACAAAAATATACATACATGGAATACATAGAATGCGACACATAAAAATAAAATTGACAATTGGAAAAAAATCATAGTATAATAAGTATTATTAATAAGTATTATTATACTATGGAAAAAATATTCCATTTCAAGACGAAATGGGTGATGAACTTGCAGAAAGGAGTGATATTGAGTACGATGGGCTCGAGAGCTTTGGTGGATATCTGATTCACAAAATGGATTTAACTCAATACAGATTGGAGTTGAATATCAAACACAGAGTGTAACAACACGTTCGTTGATTTACATTCAGAAGGTGGTTTAGTAAAACCAAATTAAAAATTTATGGGTGTTTTAAAGAATTTGAATGCACTTTTTGTAAAAGAAAATGGTGATTCTTTAACAACTGCTCCAAATTATATGTGACATTTAATATTCAAAGCGTCACATATCGAGATGAGTTTAGTCTATAAGAACCTCGCAAATCGTGCACACGCACTTTTAATAAAACACACCACTACACACGGTGGTCGTATGAACACCGATGATGCGCCGCGCTGTGGTCGGCCAATTGAGTTGGTTACACCGGAAAACGGAAAAAAAGTCCACAAAATCATTTTGGAAAACCGTAAACTTGGCTCCAGTGACTTTTGTCTGTTCGCAGACTTAAGAAAATGCTCGCCGGAAAGAAATTTGGCTCGAATGAGGAGGTGATTGTCGAAACAAATACAGTGGACATCCAGTATAACGAACTTTCCATTTAAAATTTTTTTTGTTTTTGTTGTTGTTGTTGTTTTTCAACCTCGTCAAAAAACCTTCGAATTGTTTTTAATTGAGCGTTCACATTCTTTACAATAACAATTATTTTTGTTTTTGCTACGTTAAAACTTTCAAATTAAGGTATATGCGCCATATTCCAGCATGTTAAGGCAGATCAAAAAACAGTGAATTTTTGTAGCCCAGTATAAAGATGTTGCACTATAATTTTAAGTTTTTTACAATAATATAAAATTTGTTTCTCTCTTAAAATTTTTAAACATAAATTTGTTGCATTGGATTTGCACATTAGTATTAATTTTCTAAAATCAGTTTTTATCTCTAATTCCGTACAAAGAATTGTTTGTGTTCCTAATTCCGTTTTTATGCATGCCTAATTCCGTGCTATTTTATTTGTCAGCATTTTTTCAAGAAAACCAGATGAAATTGCTAAAAAAAAATTTGTATTATGCACACGAGACGTTTTTAGTAAGCAACAAATTATCTTATATACTTCTTATATGTATTATGGGTTTTTATCCATATTATCTATACTTTTATAAGAAAACCAATGTGACGTTGCTTTTTTGAGCCACAATTAGGCAAAACCCCCTTAGCCGATTTCGATGAAATAAGCACTAAACGATTTCTTATGTAGGGAAATGGTACATAGGCTATATAAGATTGACCACGCCCCCCTCTTACACCCACTATGGTTACTAAACTCAACTATGGTATACTTTTGCAAGATGATATGGGTATCAAACGATTCAGTATATCACTGTTGTAAACATAGGCTGTATAGAATCGGCATTAAACTAGCAAAACAAAGTGACATGTCTGAAAATCAATACTGATAATTCTGTAGTACATGTTTGTAAAGCGATATATGTACTAAACGACTCCGCGTGTCAGTTTGGCAAACATAAGCTTTATGAGATTGGCCATGCCCACTTCAGGCGACCACTAAACTAAACCATCGGTACTACGATAGATGTCGTTAATGGAATATTGATTATAAATTAGTCTGTGTTTCTTTATCGTAGTGATAGAAATCATCAAGGCTATAGTTTGGTTTAAAATTTATTTAAACCTTTTGTACATTATTAAGCATACTTTTAACAATATTCTGTAATTTTTTCATGCAGAAATATTACAAAATAAGCCCCCCTTAACAAAGTTGTCTCTTGCCGTCATTGCTTAAAGCTTTCAACTATCTTGATGAATTAGAACTCAATGGCCAAGAAGACTTGCGGCTTACTCGAAGTCCATTAGATTCTAATGCAACTAATAATAATACAGTAGGAGGTTTTCAAAATCTTTTTAGAATGCTAATTTAGTCACACTTAATTAATTAATTTATTTATTTATTTTGTTTAGCCAATGAAAAAATGTCCTTACTGACTATAGGATATAATAACACTGCACAACAGCATGTCTGTTGCATGGAGTTTTTTTCATGAATCTGAATCGTTTTTCCACGCTGATTTCAAAACCATACTCCGTTTTTATGTAACAGCTCTAGTTTTTGCAAAAAATGGGCGTGTCACTTTTTCGAATTTTCCTCGGATTTTTTCTCGTTTTCGACTGTAATTTCTGAACCAATAATCCTATCAACATGTTTTATATATCGTTGCACTTACAACATTTTACGACATCTTTTATGATTTTAATCAATTTTATGCGTTCAAAATTGGCGTTGTAATAAAGTAAGAAAATATTGAATTTTAAGGCGTTTTTTCTGATGGCGAAATTTGTACAGACGTTTCATAAATCAAGTTACGAAGTATATGAATATCTTAAGAAAAAACATCAAGCAATACAACACAGCCAAATTAATTGGCGGAATACACATTCGCATCGAAATAATAACAAAAATGTACCGTAGTCAACTTCATACTTTTTCCTTAAAAAATTAGGAGCCTCAAAATATGCTCTTTTATATGTTCCATTTATAGTCTGGAATACAAGCGAAACACAAAAAGATTTTGAATTGGTCGAAACAAAAAAAACAAAAAAACCTTGCATATTTTCAGGCCCCTAATTTTTTAAGGAAAAAGTATGAAGTTGACTATGGTACATTTTTGTTATTATTTCGATTCGAATGTGTATTCCGCTAAATAATTTGGCTGTGTTGTATTGCTTGATGTGTCGACTTTCATTATACACCTAACTCGTTAATTGATTAACAAAAAATCTGCATGTTTTTGACCATCAAAGAAAACGCCTTAAAATTCCATATTTTCCGAATTTGAAGTCCAATTACCGCGGCATTTTAAAACTTATAAACATAAGTTGCATCGGAAAAGAAGCCGTGTGGGGTTGTTAATGCGATGAGGTGAAATCATGCCAATCGGGTTTTTGGTTTAGAAATTACGATCAAAAATATGGAACAAATAGAGGAAAAACTGAAAAAATGACACGGTACCTATATCTCAATAACTAGAGCTGCTAGAAAAAAATCTGAGGATAGATTCGAAATCAGCGCACTTAAATTAGTAAGAAACAGTAGAAAAACTCCATGCAAAAGAAAAAAAGTGTTTTTTTGTTGTGCTGTGTAATTATTAAGGTCCTTGTACACTAGGAAACATTTCACATGGAAACAAGCTATTGGAAACACATCGGAAACATAAAAGTTTCTTGTTGTGCGGAAATATGTTTTCAGTACCTTGTACACTAGAAATGAAAATCGTCGGAAACACGTTGCCGGAAACAATTTGAAATGTTTCCAAGTTCTTCCCCTACGATGTTTCCGATGTTTCCAACCTGGTATGTTTCTGGTCTTTGTACACTACGTCATTGTACAATGTTATTGGAAACATGTAGTGCTTGATTTCAACGTTTGAAATTTGTTATTGTATGTCGGTGCGTGAAAAAATATTGGTAAATACCTAAAGAAAAATTAAAAATACGGAAATAAACAAATTATTTTCAGCAGTATAACAGTATATGTTATGCTCTGTGTGGTGGACAAGACCTTGAATTCAACATCGTGACGCTGAAGGATTATGCGCCAAATGCGTCGAAAGTCGAGTGAGAGCTTCAATCAAGCTTCAATAAAGATTTTTACATGAGTCGGAATCGTTTTTCCACGCTGTTTTCAAAACCATATTCCGTTTGTATGTAACAACTCTAGTTTTCGTAAAAAATTGGCATGCCATTTTTTCGAATTTTCCTCGACTTTTTTCTCGTTTTCAACTGTAATTTCTGAACCAATAATCCTATCGACATGATTTTTATATCATTACACTTACAGCATCTTACGCCTTCTTTTCTGACATTAATCAATTTTATGCGTTCCAAATTGGCGTGATAATAAGGTAGGAAAATATAGAATTTCAAGGCGATTCTTCTGATGGCGAAAATTGTACAGATGCTTCATAAATCAAGTTACGAAGTGTATAAATATCTTAAGAAACATTATGCAATACATCTGAGGCAGCATTTTTGGCGGAATACTCATTAGCATCGAAATAATACCAAAAATGTGCTTATGCCAATTTCAACCCTTTTCAGCGATTTGTAAATGATTTACTTAAAAACAAAGGCCTTCAAAATATGCAAAGTTTTTGTTTTTATTTGCCACCACTTGCCAAACCAAAAGCTTATTTCCGCATGTCTTGTGGTCATGGCTGGAAACGTCCCAAAGGCAACGGTGTTTTTCCACGGCAGAAATAAGTTCGGATTGGCAGCCATTGCTCCAATAAAATACTTCGCTCTGTGGTCGTTGACTCTCGCTGAGGTCGGGGACAATTTCCATATCAAAAATGTCTACTACCGACATGGTGCGTTGCGAAATTGAAAAATTGTTCTATAGCTCTCAAAACGAAATTTTCGGGAAACTTGAAATGTTTCCTATGAGTGTTTCCATTGACACCGGAAACACGGAAACATACGGAAACTTGAGAAAATGTTTCCCTCATGATGTTTTCAAGTATTGTACACTATGTGGAAACATTTCAAAATTTCGTTGCCCAGAAACAAGGAAACAATGCCGGAAACTGTTTCCATTTTCACAGAAACAAGTTTTCATGACCTTATACACTAGGGAAACGTGTTTCTTGCCTGTTTCCGACATGTTTCCTTGTGAAATGTTTCCTAGTGTACAAGCAGCTTTAAAAACTATAAGTTATTTAAACTAATTAATTAATTTAATTAATTAATAATAATAATTGACTGGCACGACAGCCCGCTTACGCGAGACTAAGGCCTAACTTCCCGCAACCACCCGTGTTGTGCGCGTGAATTTTGTACGCGGGTGGAAGGGACCTACAGTTTTATGCCGATTCCGAACGGCAGGTTGGGAGCTTTTTCATAGGCAATTTTTACTTTCAGAGGTTTGCCATTTCCAGCTGAGAGGACAGCCACCGAAAGAGAAAACGAGTTTCCCGTTATTTTTTTAGGTGTTTTTACAGGCAGTATTTGAACCTGCGGTTGCTGCCTTTGACTCGTTGTCCAACGCACTAACCAACTGAGCCACGGCGGCTGCTGTTACTTAAACCATTCAACAGCAAACCCTTCGGAAGTGACACATCAAAATCGGTAACATTGTTTAATTCCGACAGGGCCCTAGATAGAGGTGCATTTCTTGCACACTTTCTGGATGCGTTCAATTCGGTTTATGAAAGAGGCGTGATATGGTCTCCATATTAGCGCGGCATATTCCAATCTAGACCTGACAAAGGTAGCTTTTATGTAAAATAATAGGTAATTGTATCCTGCAAATATTTCTTTTTTGACAATTTCGCAACCATTGCCTCGATTTCAAAAGCGACGTTGAAATCACGAAGCGTGCATGTTGAAATGAGGTAGATTGTTAATAAAATGTAACTCGAAAAATTTTCCAGTGCTGTAAGTTCAAGGAAACTTGCTCTAAAACAGGGCTGTTATGCAGCTAAATGTGACATTTTTAAAGAAAATTCGGTTTGCGAAGTAGGAGTTTGGCCAAATCATGCTGCTAAGCAGAAAATGCACCTAAGCCCATTGGCAGCTAAACGGAATGTACTGTATACGCTAGTCGTGACCAATACGAATAGGGCCGACGATTTTTCGAAGCACTTTCCTCTTTAACACGCCAAGGCCGCTGTGTCGACACGCGAAAGCGTTCACGCTTCTGCGACACTGAGGAGCACAGGCACAATAAGCGTCCTGCAGAGGGAATGTTTTATCGGTTGGGGGAAGTCTCTGCTACTCAGTAACACCTAGATTCTACAACCGAGACTTTAGTAGCACCTATTGGCAAGAGGATTTTTTCGCTTTATCTCTAGGCTGACATCATTGCAGCAGTTTATGGCGGCTTCAAGGTAGGCGAATTCCTTGACAACTTTAAAAGAATACCTGTCATCCTCGACGTGAGACACTAGCCGGTGCGAATCTTTACGTGTATACAGCATATACTTCGTGTTACCACGAGACCTATTTTGGCAGATTGTCCTTCGATTGCCACAAGGGCAGCGGTGACATCGCGCTTGTTACGCCCGATGGCGTCAATGTCATCGGCATAGGCAAGGACCTGGGCACTTTCCTAACATCTTCATAGCTGGGCGGTGGTACATACACACCGTCGTCGTTGATTGGTGCCGTCTGGACATCTTCACCACTGGTGGTATTGTTCTCTTCGTCACTTGCGAGCAGCTTGGTGAAGTTCTCCTTCCGCAACCTTAGTACACCCTGAGCATCTGTAACCAAATCCCCGTTTTTGTCTATGCAGAAAGATGCCTTGAGCTTAAATTCTTCTGTCAGACGCTTCGCTTTCTGGAAAAATTTTCGGCTCGCGCCTCTCTTGTTTTCGTTTCTTGCGCCTGAAAAGGCACCTCTCTTTCTTCCTCTCCTCCCGGTATTTTTCCCGTACGGCTCGCGTAGCAGCCGACTGCAGAGTCTTTTTGTAGGCAGCATTCTTCGCTGCAGCAACTACGCGACACTCTTCGCCGTATCATTGGTTTCTTGATGGCGCGCGTCGGAAACCAAGGACATTTTCTGCGGCGGAGTGTATAGAGTGGGATATGTGATGCCCATAATCCGCGGGGGAGAGGGGGAGCGACCGAGCAGGTTGGAGAGTTGAACGGAGTAGGCTTCGGCTATCCCTTGTGATCGCAGCTTACTGATATCCAGCTTTCTTTGCAAACTAGGCTGTGCGGTCATCGTTGCGCAAAGACGTATAGGTACCTTGTTTACAAAGAGCCTATTTACACGAAGGCTTTTTCCCCCTGCGTTTTTTGCAACTCTCTTTTGAAGTTGCTGCGTAAATCTTCATGCATTTACATGAAGGCTTTTTACTTGCAACTTTGCTTGGCTTTTTGGACGTTTAAGCGGCCAATCTTCTTTCATTCACATTTTCGCGTAGTTTTTGATATTCTCATTATTAAAAGAAAAATGGATTTAAACAAAGAAGAAATTATTGAAAATATTTTAGAAGTCACTGAAATAGCTATTAACTGCTCAAATAATAGGGAAGATGTAAATATAATTGTTAGCAAAGCGTCCGGCCGGTTTGAAATTTGAAGAAAAGTGCGAAAAAGAGCAAAGGAAATGTCAAAAAAACCCCTGGAATTCGCTGACCGTGCGTGTTTGCCTACCCCGCTGACTTCTCACCACTTCTCGCCAACAAACTCGTCACGCATGACTTTTAACGCAGGGGGAAAAGCCCTCGTGTAAATAGGCTCAAAAAGGTAGTGGTCCGAGCCGATGCTCATGCCTCGGAACGTGCGCAGATCTAGAATGCTAGAAGCATGCCTTCCGTCAATCACAATGTGATCAATCTGGTTGCGGAAGGATTGATCTGGGGGATAACCAGGTGGCCTTATGGCTATCGAGGTGCTGGAATCTGGTGCTACCAACTACCATGTTTCGTGCCGCGACAAAATCGATCAGCCTCCGTTTTTCGAAGTAGTCGCATGGAGGCTGAACTACCGGACTGTGGGACCAAATATACCTTCTCGCCCGACCTTTGCATTGAAGTCCCAGAGGACGATTTTAACGTCATGGGCTGGGCATAGAAGGCATCCTTGGTCGCATCGTCCTTCTCTAAAGTATTTAGCCTTGATGCGGATCGAGGCCAGCCGTCCGTTCACCGGAGTGAACCGAGAGACGTGGTGGCGAAGTCTCTTGCTGACCACAAATCCCCAGCCAAATTCGCGCTTCTCCGCATGGCAGCTGTAGTAGATGTCGCAGTCTGCTAGCTTGGAGCACTTTTCTCCTGTCCATCGCATTTCCTGGATGGCCTTACATTTCATGAGAGTTTTCGCCAGTTGGATAGAGGCTCCTTCCCTATACAGGTACCGGACATTCCAGGTGCATATCCTCAAATCGTGGTCCTTAAAACGTTTGCTGTGGTCGTCATAGTGGGTTCCTTGCGTGGGAGTTTTGGTTTTCATTGGTGAATTGATTTTACCTGCGCACAACCCAAATTTCAAGACCTGGGGATTGGACACGCTGCACACATTAGTTCACTATTCAGCGGGTGTCAAATAACTACCCGGGAGGGCCACGCGTAGGCTATGTATCAACTTGAATTAGACAGGAACATGGATCATTCTGGCGTTCGTTCTGGGCACGTTGAACGCAATGAGGTACTTGACCTTGTATGTCTGCTCCCATCCGCTAAGTGAATATTTAGAAGATAAAACATTTTATAAAAGCAACTTGAGCCATCCTTATTTACAAAGATTACTTGTGTTGCAAATAGTTTTGCCAGTTTTTAAAAGCTGACGGCAACTCTGTCAAAAAAGATGATTTTTTTCTTGCGTCAGGCTTTCATCAGCTGCTTTCTGGGAAATATTCCGGACGTTTATTACTAAATGCTTTCATTACTAAATTTCGACTAGCTCAGAAGCTCACTTTTGTACATTAGGTCGTGGTACAAGCCTTCCACATCTTGAAGGAGGATTACGTTTTTATTCGGAATTTCGTTAGATAAACTTTATTCAAAATGCCAATTGTAAATATTATTAAGAAGGCATCGAGTCTAATTTTAGGCGACGACGATAAACAGGAAAAAATCGATATCGCTTACGAAGATAACGAGATGCTTTTTTGTAAAAATAATGTTTGCATTCATCCTCCAACCGTGGCGCGCCAAGAGTCGGACATCGTCCACTATCCTGGTTACCTGACCGTAACGACTAAGACCTTTGTTGATCAATATAACAATGCGAAACGGCCAACTTTGCTGCTTACATGGATTCCGAACTCGTCCCTTTGCAAATGCTCCGCTTCTGACGGAAGCTGTCCTGCTCCAGCTTTTTACACGGGAACGTTGTCAAGACTGACAGAAAAGCAGCAGCAAATCGCGGCCCACAATTTCGCAGACAACCTAGAAAGTAACGGAGATGAGGGAAGTGTAATTAATACATGCTATCCGGATCAGCAAAATGGCTTCGACGACAATGCTGTCGACGTGCAAGAACTGAAAAGCGAACTACAACCTCTTCTTGGCGGGCATGCTGCCACTATTGACGACATCGAAATGCTGCTCAAGAAAAACCCTATAACCTCGGTGAACATAACGATCTCAAATCCACAAATTGAGAATACGAATATTCCTCAGTCATATAATTGTGTGGTTGTGGCTGACCGCGACAAAATGCAGTTAAATTCTGATGGCTCTATATCTGATGACAACAATCCCAACTGGATGACTCCAGAGCTGTTGGCATTTAAGCATAATTTGGCGTTTCCCGATAGCGCCAACACGACGCCGACAACTCGGAGAAAGGCAATAATTAAATGTCGGCGCTTCTCAGTCGACCTTAGTCAGATGAGGTCACTGCGTCTGTTTTTCAACGATGATAAATGTACTTCGGGTCAATTGGTGATCGCTTCTCGTGAATCCCAGTACAAAATTCTCCATTTCCATTATGGTGGCTTGGATCATCTAGCTCAGGTCCATACATAAATCTACCTATATATATACATTTTTATGTAACTGTAACTGTAGGTATTGAAATTTAATTTTGTTATTTTAGGTGAAGTTCGCAAGGATTTTAATTGTATCAACTCATTTTACCTTTCCTTAGACTTCTACATATATCTGTGGTTGGTTAAGTACCAAATTTAATTCACTTAGTATATCTATGTACACATCAACAGATTCACCAAAAGAATCATCATTACATACCGATAACTTGAGGTGTAGCAATGATTTTAAGTACTAAGTCTAACTCGCTATGTTTCCTTGTTTTCAGTGCAGTTATACATAAATAACATATATGTATAGTATATATAACATATATATATATATACGTAAATGTTACTGGTTTTTGGACGACAGCAAATGTTTCCTAGGACACTTGGTTGAAGAAACAATGCGACAGTGGTTGCTTAAATTTGGCCTAATATCATGTGCTGTTATTTATAACTATTATTTTGTTAACCTATGGTCTGACGAAGATTTTCGTGGTGTATCCATAACCATTTGAGAACAAAGTGGCTCATAGAAGGACTAATGAGTTATTGTACACTACCTTCGCGAACTAATGCAATATGTCAATATACGGAATGGCTTGTTTAAAAGAAAAAATCTAAGTGGTGAGCTTTGTTCGGTGCGGTTTATTTAACGAAATTAATCAAGTGGGCAGCGGTACAGAGCAGGAATTAAATTACAATTTACTAGTTTATATTGAAGAAACAGTGCAAAATTATGTTAGATATTTGTTAACTGATCAAGTTACCAACTATTCCTTTCAGGTGCTTCATCAATGGCACTGCTTTTTACATAACATAACACTTGCTCCGGGACAAGAAAAGCAAAACCTGCCGTATCGCCAATTTATGGTTTGCCGTCCCGAA
Organism: Melieria omissa; assembly: GCA_963971225.1. Taxonomy (NCBI): domain Eukaryota; kingdom Metazoa; phylum Arthropoda; class Insecta; order Diptera; family Ulidiidae; genus Melieria; species Melieria omissa. The sequence goes on from OZ020267.1 coordinate 118,867,301, forward strand.
GTGAAAAAGTCTGAATTACATCCGGACGAGGGTAATGTAAAAAAAATAACTACAAATTTTTTCTATGGAACTCTGCTCAACGGAAAGGGGCAAATCGATGACGACCTATTGCTGCGAAAATGTGTATTTTTTGGAGGACTAGAGAAGAGCTTGAGGAAAACCGTGTGGCCATTTCTCTTGAAGTGTTATTCTTTTTCCTCGACTTTTGAAGACCGCGCCGTACTAATGGACATCAAGCGGCAGGAATACGAGGAAGTCACTCGCAGGCGGCTGTACTCCATGTCGCCAGAGGAGCAGATTCTTTTCTGGAAAACAGTACAGTGTGTGGTGGAGAAAGATGTCGTGCGTACAGACCGGTCGAACCCATTTTTCTGTGGCGATGACAACCCAAACACAGAAATCATGAAGAATATTCTCCTAAATTATGCTTTTTACAATGCAGGGATCTCGTACTCTCAAGTGAGCGACGCAATTTGCCGAATTGATCAATGACTGTATGTTTGATATACATTCTTTTACTTGAAACATTGTCACAGGGAATGAGCGACTTGTTAGCCCCTGTTCTGTGCGAGATACAGAACGAGTCGGAGACTTTTTGGTGTTTTGTTGGTCTAATGCATCGTTCTTTCTTCGTGTGCACGCCCACGGACAATGATATCGACCGTAACTTGAGTTACTTGCGAGAGTTAATCCGGATTATGCTGCCGCGTTTTTACGAACATCTTCAGAAGAATAACGATGCAATGGAATTGCTATTCTGCCACCGATGGCTGTTGCTATGCTTTAAGCGCGAGTTCACCGAGCCAGTTGTCATACGCATGTGGGAGGCTTGCTGGTCTAACTATCTTACCGACTACTTTCACCTCTTTCTTTGTCTAGCTATCATTGCTGTCTACGCTGACGACGTGGTCGCCCAGAATTTGCGGGCAGATGAAATGCTACTACATTTCAGCTCACTAGCCATGTATATGGACGGGCAGCTAATATTACGGAAAGCTCGTGGCCTGCTACATCAGTACCGACAGTTGCCGAGGATTCCGTGTACTCTAAGTGGACTGTGCAAACGGTGTGGGCCTGGAATGTGGGATTCCGAGCATCGACCAGCTCTGGAATGCGTGGGCCACACCGATGACGAAAAGTGCTCCTTGGCTATCGATTAAAGGACAAACTTATGGGGCATTCAAGCCTTTTTATGTTGATGCTTTGCTTGAACGTTTCACAAATGGCGTTGCAGTTAGCCTTCGCTTCGCAGAACATTTGTAGTGTTACATACAGTTATACATGCTATTCGCATCGCTTCCTTTGCTGAGAGGCATATTCTCAGATTGTTTTATTCGTTACAAGAAAACGCTACGACTTGGCCAAGACGTATCTAACGTATATATTTCTGTGGATATCGTATAAGTCAACAGAGGATAAAAAGGCAATAGTTTAAAGGCCCGTTTAAAATATGTACAATACAACGCAAAAATCGAGTCGATATTTTGCCTCTACTATTGTACGTACAGGACGTTTCGTCTTGCAATCCTAAAAATGTATGGACTGGAGCGTCCGTGTAACAAAAGCTTCTCAGATATTTTATTTTGAATGATATACAGCACAAGCAATGTATTTGAGTATAGTCATATTTAGGCATGTGGTACAAGTTGTATTGTGTGAAAACGCTTTTCTGTTCGTGTAATAAATTTACTCGCACATTGTATTTGTCGAATATCATCTCAATGTAAACCAAAATGTATTTCATTACATTTCATTTTGGTCTTATAAAATGTTACCGAATGTTTAATAATACTGTGAAAGCAAATGCGCAGGCGACATTCAATGTTCGAAAATTTTTAGGACTCGTATACCTAATAAAATCTTAGACAAACTTCAAAAGTTGGTACTCAACCTTAATTAATACGCAACTACCCGTAACATGACTTTAAGTGTCGTCATTTGAATGTCGATTCAGTTATGGGAAGATTCTTTTCGATTATTCGAAGAAACAGACGTATGGGAGGAGTGCGGGTTAGACTTTAGCCTCGCTCACTTTAGTTTATAAAAGCTTTATTTAAAATTCGATGACGGTCAGTTTCTCAAATTTTTAACTGAAATTCGAAAGGTATAAGTTAGCTGCCCGCCGTAAAAATATGGGGAAAACCATAAACAGCTGATATCGCGGTCGCCCTTTTGGCGTCCACTGCTCATCTCCAATCGAAATTGTTTTTCTCTTCGTATATAAAACTGTTCTCGATTTATTGCTACGTTCTTATGGGAAATAAGTTTTCCTAAGGTTGTACATATGTCACAAGAAAATCAAACATATTTACATAGAACTTTATTATATAAATCTGTGTTTGGGTGTGTATGAACTGAAATATAAAATGGACGGTGAGACCCTCTTACATTTGGGGCAATTGTTCAATTGGTGTAGTAAATTTGAAATCCTCAGGAAATAATTTCGCGGCATGGGGATACATCAATTTGTATGACTGTCTGATAGTAACGTCTGCTACGCCTGCAATATCGCCAATTTCTTTTTGGCTGCGCTTATGCTCCGATGCCTGGAACGTGAATATTGGATAAAAAAGAGCACCATTGAATATGAGTGTGATAAAACCTGAGAGGCCATATAAATAGCAGCTGCGGCCACCGAGATGGGAGACCTGCCTGGCACGATATCCATTTCGACAGCTTTTTTAGCAATATGTGTGGCAGCACGCTGTACCATGTTAGGTAGATCTAAATAGAAAGTAAGCGATTTGACGTTAAAGTTCGTTGCCACGCCAACATATCAGTAACTTACCAAGATTTGCACAAAACCTAGACATAAAATCGGCAGTGGTGATCAAGTCAACACTTGTCTCCAATGCTTTCAAGGTCAGTTTAAAGCAACGGCCGATTTCCTTCTTGCTGATCTTGCTTACTGCACAGATTTCTTTAAAAGTGCGCGGCACACCTTCCTGTCGACAAGCAATATACAAGCATGCTGACGCCTTTGCATCGTTTGAACGGCCTTTAAGATTTTTTCCATCATGAACCTGTTGAGATAAAGAAAAGCTTGAATGTGATGAAATATACATTCGTTAACTGTTTTAAACTGGCTTGTACCTGTTTGAAGAGGTTGTTCGCACGATCTACAATTGTTTTCGGTAGATTAATGCGATCAGCCATTGTAGAAATCTCTTTGTATGCCGAAATCAGCGAACGGTCAGAGCTACTCATAGTACGCCTGTTTTGATACTTTGGTGAGCCAAAGGCGTCAAAGGATGCCGACCCGGTGCCAGGGCCAATAATCGTAGATAAGTCACCGCCGCTGAGGAGTGGATTTTCCGGACCACCTACACGACTGGGATCAACACCACTTTTTTCATTACTGAAGGTGCGCCATTCCGAGCCCACGTCAATTACACGGTCGCCCACAACTAAACCACATTCTGAGCATATCATGTCGCCAGCGCGGTAGTCTTCGATAAGCGGCGATTCAGGATGTGCATAGCAGCACACTTTGTTGCTGGCATCGGGTCTATAAAATCCAAACAATCGAATATAAACAGGAATACAAGTTACATCGCCAAGCATATTTCACGATGCCATTACCTGTTACTAGAACTTGCCATTCTGTTCGGTGACCTATTGTATAGAAAACTTTTAATATGCTTTAAAAGCTAAGACTTTTTTGTGTGTATATATTAGGAAATTATGTGTGAACTTGATCTTTTAAAATTTAATTCAACAGTTCTTGACTATTAATGTTATTAGAGGTTTCTTTTTACTGCTTCTAAATTCGTTTCTTTTTCATTTTTGTTCCACGGTTGCCACTTGTCATAAATGTTTCGCAGATTTTCGTTTAATCACTATGCAGTAGATGAGACTCTGCGTGTTCAAATATATAGATTGGGTTTTATTTCTGTTCAGCTCTGTTCTGTTCTCGTTTCAATCCATATATGTAGTACTTATATATGTTTCAACCCACTTTCAACAATCTAACAAACAACAATTTTTGAAAGTAAAGTTGTTCACAGTTCTTTTCATAAAAAACAAAGATACCATTAGCTACTAAAACGTTCAATCCCAAGCATTTTGGACACCCCGGGATTTCGGAAATTAAAGATTAAATTCTCGGGATCGCGGGAAGTTTCGGGATTTCAGTAAATTATGGAAGCTAGCATGGCTGAACCACAAGGTGTAGCAAGCCACCGGCTGATCCATGGCACAAGAATAAGGTAATAGCACCCCCGCAACACCAAAAACCACTTGTATTTTGTTGGTAGGATCGTTTATCGCTACTGTCAAACTAAGCTGATATTTTCCGACGAAAAAGAGAGAAACTGAAAACAAACAAAACTGATTGTTGTCAGACGGTGCTGTATTTGAGTGAAAAAACGGGAAAAGTGCTCAGGTCAGTTGTTTTCAGTCAGGTATTTTCATTTCAACCGATGCGGCAACACCGCACCACTGCTGACACCGACGATTTTGACAGAAGCGATAAACGATCAGCCGGTGGCTTGCTACAACCTTGTTAGTTGAACCATGAGCTAATTTTTGCAAAATAATATTAGTTTGTTGGTTTTTTGGAGCTAAACAGATATTTTTTTGACATTTGTTTTCATTTCATGATTTTGACAGCCCCAACGCAACGCTTCAATTTCGGTATGCCGCGCTGAGCGAGAGCGTTGCGTCAGAAAACCAAGGTCTATAGAACAAAGGTCCCGCCACTTAGACGTCAAAAAATTTGTTGTGCTCGTGTGACGTCACACAGAAGCGAACTCTGATTGGTCGAGCTTGTAAAATGCTAGAAAATGTAAACAAACCCGAAAAAAGGTAGTTGCCATACAGTAAAAATTAAGCAAGTTGAAATATGTATACATGCATATGGAATTATTTTAAAATTTTTTTTAGTTTACGCCTTTTAATGCAAGAGTTCTCTCGCATTTAAGCATTCAGGCTGCGTATTCGAAAATACATTGTTGATCGAAAAAAATTTTTTTTTAACATTATCACTGCAAGAAATGTGTTGCGATTCTTCAATGTGCCGCTGCAAATAACAAGGTGCAGCTAACAGTCCATCGCCGTTGATACTGGAACACCATTTCAAGACTTTTAACGCTTAAAGCTCAGAGGCAAGGTAACATATAAAATATACGAATAAAAAGTATATAAATGTGGCAACACTACGAATTGCTCATTCTACGTCACAACATGGCTAGTGGCGTAACCATGATACAAAAATATACAGGTAGATTCAATCGAGCAAAATTAAAAGTCATTTGCTTTTTTGACAAATAAAAATAAAATTTTAAGGGTGCAAAAACAAGTAAAAAATACAGAAACTGAATGATATACTACATAAACTTATTGTGTGGAATTGCAGCTATGCAGCAAAAATTAAAATAGTAGTACAAAATTTGTAAACAAATATTTTTTTCCAATTGTCAATTTTATTTTTATCTGTCGCATTGAAACGACCTGTATATTTTTGTATCATGGGCGTAACCTTTATTTTATAAACCTTGTCAGAAAACGCAACGGGTAACGCTCCAATTTAGGTTTGACTGTTACAGAAAAGGGTGGTTCGTTTTGGTTAACAATAAAAAAGTGCAGGATTGATATTAGTAGGACGATTCCAAATTTATTGCGCATGAGGTATCTATAGTTCTATTGAATGCACAAATTTTGTTTTTTATAAAGATGCATTATCAGAAATATTCTTCTTAGAATTTCGCATGGTTGAACTACAAGATTGTAGCAAGCCACCGGCTGATCGTTTATCGCGGTTGTCAAAATCGTCGGTGTCAGCAGTGGTGCGGTGTTGCCGCATCGGTTGAAATGAAAATACCTGACTGAAAACAACTGAACTGAGCAGTTTTTTCCCGTTTTTTCACTCAAATACATCACCGTCTGGCAACAATCACTTTTGTCTGTTTTCAGTTTCTCCCTCTTTCGGCGGAAAATATCAGCTGAATTTGACAGTAGCGATAAACAATCCTACCAACAAAATACATGTGGTTTTTTGTGTTGCGGGGATGCTATTACCTTGTTCTTGTGCCATGGAATTTCGTCTATATTACTGGGCTGCCACACATTATGCAAAGTGATGACCAAATCTAGTTGGCGAGCGATTTACATGGTAACCCAGTTGCAGTGTTGCCTGATTAGGGGTTTTCCCTCTAGATTTGGGGTTTATTTGTTTAGTTTGGGGGGAAATTTTATGATTTATATTTTAGGTGGAAAATTTAGGGGAAAATATTTTACAGACATTTTTAGTTTACGCTTTTTAAACTGTCTGTGGGCAACTAGGTTGCATTTTTGTTACATGATCACCTTGTTTAGATAAATTGGCTAGTAAGTCTTATTTTAATTTTATGAACCAAATAGAATGAGCAATTTTATGTTTGCAATATAAATTTTGGGGGACATTTTAGTTTTTAGGTGGAAATGTACTCAATTTTAGGCGGATTGCTTAAAATCATCTGGCAACACTACCCAGTTGGGACCAGACTGACGGGAATGGCTGCTCGTGTTTATCACTTGTTTTTATCAAGTAAAATAGTTTAGAAATGGTAAACCTTAATGCTTGTATGTGTTTGGTGTTTAACTAACCATGTATTTTCGAATTATTGCTTTGATATTTTAGCTGCCGTTATCTTTGCTAAAGACGGCTCAAAGCCACCCCATGGTAAGTCCTTCATTTTGTGATTTCTCGGACACTGAGGATTTTTGTTTATTATTTTGTTCCGATTATTCCAGCTGGTGGAACTGAAGAACGGCGAGACCTACAACGGTCACCTGGTTAGTTGCGACTCATGGATGAACATTAACCTGAGAGATGTAATATGCACCTCAAAAGTAAGATTTCAAGCAAATTTTTTGTCGTACATTAAAGGCTTTTTTTTTTAATCAGGACGGTGACCGCTTTTGGCGGATGCCAGAATGTTATATTCGTGGTAGCACCATCAAGTACCTCCGCATACCCGACGAGGTCATCGATATGGTAAAGGAAGACGCACAAGCCAAGTCGCGAAATCGTACTGAAATGAATAAAGGCGGGCGGAGCGGTGGTGGAACAGGTGCAGGCGGACAGAACCAAAACCAACGTGGTCGAGGCGGTAATCGGAACAGTCGAAATCCACAAGGCATTGGCGGAAATTCTGGCTTGCGGCCAGGTGGCCAGCCAAACCGTCCATTACCACAAAATAATAAAAATCGCAAATCATAGTTTTGTATAATTATTTCATTATAGGAAAAAAGCACAAGAAATCTGACTGAGTTCATGAATACTATTACTAATTGTTGGGTTCTACCAAAGAATATGAATTACTTCATATTCTTTGGTTCTACTTAAACCATTCTTTATTGAAATGATGAGCTGCTGTTTTTTTAATTTCCATTTTCGGGGTTTAGTTTCTTAGATTTTAACGGGGTTTGTTGCACTGAGACCGGAAATGATCTATTGTACCCTCTAAAAATTCTTAGAGAACATCGTCTAGACCCACCGACCTTATGAAGCTTAGTAACTGAAGGGGTCTTAGGTGCTTGATATTATCTTCTGCAAGCTAGTGGTGGCCCAGGTAACGCATTTTGCTATGACGTGCCGCATTGCAGTCTAGTATGATGTGCTCAGGAGTCTCCTCTGATGTTTCACAGAGTTTCCAGATTCTTACCTGTTCTGGACTGGTGCGCGGTTAAAAGCCCGGTAACCTGTTTAAGCTGGTTCGGCATAAATGCAGTATAGCGAACCCTCGTGAAAAAAAATAAATTTGTATGCTTTTATATAGAGGGTTGGCTCTTGAATCTAACACACTAAAAATTTTGCCAGGAAACGCCCACAAAAGGCGTGGTTCGGGGTCAAAGTTCAAAGTTTTTTTTGCAGAGAATGCCTTTAAATCTTCCTCTGGCAATAATGCAAATGTAATCGACGTAGCTTCACAAGTTATGCCTTTGCTTGTCAGTAGTTCAAGGAGCTTATCTACTACCAGGCTGGACAGCGGTGACAGAACCCTGACTTGTGGGCAGCCCCTAATCCTTAGTACGCCCTTAGTGGTGGAGCCCACCTTCGTTACTGCCGTTCTGGAAGAGACATGATTCTTATCAAAGAATATGTAAAATTATTTCATGTTCGTTGCTCTTATTCAGCGGCTGAGAGAGGTTTCTACTGCTGAGCGCCGTCTCTATCGCCTCATAAGAGGTATTGAGCAGACATCTGCAAGCGGTCATATTTGTATGACTTAATATGTATTCATGTAAAATGCGGTGCGAATACCACCGCAAACGAAGCATTCATTCTGTATATCACTAAACCGAACAATCGGATCATCAGCTTTCAATACTAAACGAAAGCAAACTATCCCATCTTCATTTCACTTCGGCTATGCGGTGGTGCCGATGATCCAAACGAACTATGCGAACATCCGTTTGTATCATCGGCACCACCGCATTCTCATATCACTTCGGCATGCGGTGGTTTCTCTGAGTTCGGTTTGTTGATTATTCGCTGGTCGATACAAAAATAGTGCTACATTGTGTACATTGTCCCATAGCTATACATACATTTTTCATCCATATATCGTCAATATTAAATATAATGTGACCCTTTAAAGCTAAAATGGCGGTTATATCGACTAGCTTTGTTGACACTATGTTGACGACCACAGCAAACGATTTAAGGACCACGATTTGAGGATATGCACCTGGAAAGTCCGGACTGGCGGAAGCCCTCATGAAATATAAGGCTGACATCCCCGCCATCTAGGATATGCGATGGACAGGACACGGTTGCTCCAAGCGAGCAGACTGCGACATTTACTACAGCTGTCATGTGGAGAAGCGCTAATTCGGCTGCGGATTTGTGCTCAGCAAAAAACTTTGCCACCACGTCTCTCGGTTCACTCCGGTGAACAAACGGCTGGCCTCGATACGCATCAAGGCTAAATACTTTAGAAAAGGACGATGCGACCAAGGATGCCTTCTACTTCGTATGCGAAGCTCGAGGACTTCAATGCAAAGCTCAGGCGAGAAGGTATGTTTGGTCTCACAGTCGGGTAGTTCAGCCTTCATGCGACCACTTTGAACAACGGTCTGAGGGTGATCGACTTCGCCGAACCACATTCTATAAGGCCACCTGGTTATCCCCCGATCAATCCACTCGCAACCAGATTGATCACATTGTGACTGATGGAAAGGCATGCGTCTAGCATTCTAGATCTGCGCACATTCCGAGGGCCGAACATCGACTCGGACCGGTACCTTGTTGAAGCTAAGGTATGCATGCGTCTTTGCGCAGCCAAGACCGCGCAACCTAGTTTGCAAAGAAAGCTGGTCATCAGTAAGCTGTAGGTAGCCGCTCAACTCTCCAACCAGCTCGGTCGCTACCCCTCTCCATCTGATGACATCGGCGGATTATGGGCTCACTTATCCCATAAGTGCCTACAAGAAGACCCTGCAGGCGGCTGCTGCGCTTGCCATGACTGAAAAATACCGGGAGGAGAGGAAGAGAGGTGCGGAAGAGAGAGAGGGTTTTAGACGCAAGAAACAGGAGCAAGAAAGGCGCGAGCGTGAGGAAATATAGAGGGGGTAAATATAGACGTAAGAAATACTCATATTCCATTTCATTGCAAAAATAAAACAAATGCTGTACATATTTCAGCTATGATTTATTGTGTATCAATAAAAGTATAGTAATAGTAATTTAATATATGTATTGGCAAATTGAAACTATATTATTTGAATTGTACAATTTATTGAACAATATCTTATCTAGTCGGCCCACGAGTATGTATGCATGTTAATATGAAAGTATTATTATGAGACTTATTATTTCCCGCCACCATCCAGTTTTGGGCCGATTTCGTGCAGGGATTGAAAGCTTTTCGTAGGCTTTTTATTCTCAGAAATTTATCGTTTGCTACTGATGGGGCGGCCACTGAAAGAAACAATGTTTTTTCTATATTTGGATGGATACGCACGCTTGCCATCCAAATAGACAAAACACTACGTTTAACTTTTTGACATAGATTTTTAGCCACTGTTTGTATTCGTAATGATTGTAGAACTCTCGATGTACTTCGAGTAATACATCACAGCATTATAGAAATATTATCAGAGTAGTATGCTCCTTAAATATTCCTTCAAATAATACAAAATGTGTCTGTTCCCCAAATAACGTATAGCGTTTACTCGTATATAGGGAAACGACATACATATGTACATATTTCAAATTACCACATTAAGAAGTTCCGTAGCAAAAGATGTAGGTACTCAAATCTACACTACTACATAAAAGTGATATTGTGCTGTTTTTTTGATACGCAATCACGGAAAACCTTTAAACCGATAAACCAAATACATATGTAAGATTTTTTTTGTGTTTTGTGGACTAAAATACTATACTTACAACAATCACTTATTACTTACTTACTCAACAATTACTTACTTATTCAACAATCATAGATTACATGAAGCTGGTTACGCTTACCTAATAAAGTAAAAATAAATTAAGTATGATAAGCTAATTCCAGGAGTTGAAGTGAAACTTAATTTTTTGGTGTGTTTTCATGCTTTTCGAATTTGCAGATAACGTCTTAAGAATTTGATTTTAAAATTTAAAAATGTAAAACAATCATAATTATGTTGACTTGGGCTACTACAATACTTTGCAACAGAAGTATTTTCCTTTCCTTCCTTTCCGATATGCATAGTTTTTACGTTTTTTTATTCATGTATGAATTATATCATGAAATGTAAACATAAAGTAATACTATTACATTCAAAACGATATGGATACACACACGGTTCGTACTCGCATATCTTCGTTCTTTTGTGCACGTAGGCCCAACAACATAGGTAAAGAAATAACAATTGCAACAACGAGAAAATTTTTTTGAATGCACATATTCACTGTATGTTGCCTTTTCAGTAGTAAATCAATAAAATAATAGTAGTGGCAGTTTCGTATTTAAATTTATTGCTTAAAAATCACATATGCATAAACAGAAACTGCACTTTCGATCACTAACTTCAGCCGAGCATTTAATTTTTGGGTATTTTTGGAAAAAACGTACAATGTACAACAAAATTGTTTTAGTACTTAGTCGTCAACGTAAAATCAATACTATAACTATTTCTGAAAGTAGTTTTGCAAAAAACATGTGTATTTCGAAACAAACTTCTCAGAAATTATACATGTGTATATCGTATATGCAAATGAATATGGATTTGCTCTATTCTGGACATAATTATTATTATATGTACATACATATGTATGTATAATATCCGATTACATACATGGCGCGATTAAAGTATTGAATGATTCCTTTTTTGGTTTTGACGATTTTTCGATCTTACAATGTTTAGAGCAGGGCAAAGAAAAATACACTAAGATACGGTACCTTAGTGTTCTGTACGGCACTTCAGCGCGTACAGTACACAAACAAATTCCCTACAAGAATGAGCATTAACACTAGTTCATTTTATAGTGTGCGTTTAGTGTATTCTGGTTGTGTACTGTTCGCTCGGAAAATACGCAACCACTACCAGGTAGTGAATGCGTTTGAAGTGCAGCGTTTGAGTTCGTCGTTCGCGTAAAGATAGCGGTGGCGTATGTATGCATCGGAAGTACCGTACGTTCAATGCACACTGGTTTAGAGGCAAAACATTTGATCGATTGTGCTAGTCGCAGTGAATTACAGGGGTGGACACGCTAATTAGCACCTTACTAACAGTAACAAACAGAGTAAAACACAAGAAAAAGTCGGAAGCATGTAATTGTTTTGTTGATCTTATTTCGATCTTAGACACTTTCGGTGTTTTTATACTAAGACATAACCGGATATTGTTTTCCAAAAGGCGTTGTCTGCGCCATATACTTATATAATAGAAAACAACGTAATTCAAAGAAAACTTTGTAATTGATTTTGAATTTTGATATGTTTCGTAAACTAGCGAAAATTTGTTTGAAAAAATCACTGCATCACGAAAACTTCGATTGCTTTAGTTCTGTCAGAAAGTGGCTAATTAGCGTACCACCACTCGATATAAGACAAAATTACTACTTGTGCCACGCTTAAGCGTGCTTAAGATATAATTCATAATATTTGAAAAACGCCCTCCCGGAAATTGCGAACAGTGATTTACAATGACAATTCAATTCAATAAAGTGTGCGAGTTACATAAACATGTGCGGATCAGGCATTGATGTTGAAGGCACAAATTTGTTTATATTTTTATGATTTCTTGCGTGAGTCTTATGCAACATTACATACATCTCTAAAAGTTATGATACGTACAAAAGTATTTTTGGTCCATTGTGGTTGTGATGGTGTTTGCACATTTTATTAACGTGATGAAGGCTCAATTCCAAATGATTTGTCGTCATTCCCAGATGAAATACATTAAAAAATTAGAAAATAAAGTTGAAGTTGTGGTCACTATGTTTAAAAAAAGGCCAAGCCAGAATAGTACCTATTGCAAGTATTCATGTGTAGAATATTTTCTTTCACTCGATTTGAATTCGATTCACTAACCGACTAAATGTTCTGCGTTTAACATGGTTAAAGCAGCCAGAATACATTACTTACTTCTTAGATTCTAAACCAAAATGAATGTTCTACATTTGATACTTAACATATTCAACATTATTTCGGCTCTATTATACTGACATCAAAAGAATGCTTGGATCTGGTGAAATATCCACAGCTCTGAGTATAATGAACAATCTTCTGTAGTGCTTTCAGATACACCTTTCGAGTGTTGTTTGTGGTTCAATTTGACCGAACCACTGAAATTAAAAGATATTTTATAGATCGACAATATCAGAAAATAAGCAATCTTCCATATATACTTGTCTTGCAAACATCAGTAATAACTTATATTCTTACTGAATTGCTATTTCGATTAAGACACATTTACTATAAAATTAAAGCAACATTAAAAAAAAAAATTGGTCATTTCGAATCAAACATTACAAAAAGAATAAGGTCACAGTTGAGGGAGGTGGTATGGTTTATTGAGGCCATGTGCTTCAACAAGATTCCATTATCAAGTTTCAGAAACAAATTTTTCAAGAAACCTTATAAAATTTTTGATGTCTACAGTTTCCATCAATAAATAAATTCCTCTTCAAATCCCGCACGATGTAAAGTATGCCTGAGTAGACTACGCATTTAATCATACTACGAAGTTTGTTCACAACTCACAATTCTGGGTTTGCTTTAAATTATTGAATAGTTTGTTTGTTTCTTTGTAATTGCATGTAATTGCAATCATGGGATATAATAATAGTGCATGCACGAAGACTTTTAGAAATCAAAAATACAGTACTAGGACGAGTGTTTCCTTTGCCTTCACCACCTTGCTGGTGGTTACAGTTTTTAAAAGCTTTAATTTTTACTGATATGCCAGTGTCTACCAAATATACTTCTTATTGTAATAAAGTCGAGTTCTGAGAAGTTGTTACATTTTTTAACTTCACAATTCTTGCATTCAACAAAGAGCATGTTTTTTATTCAACGATGCTGTTTAATACGGAAATGTATTTATTGTGACTTATGACTGGAATAGTACACTTGTTTGTTGGTTTATTCAAGAGATGCGAATGTCATTTCGGGAACTTAGTCATATTCCGGTTCCATCCACTCTGTGCTAGCCCAGTTGGGTAAATCTGTTTCATACTCCCATCCTGGTCCCTGCATATAAAAGAGAATCAAAATGTTTGATATTTGTAAACGCAATGTATACTGTTTGCTTTTATTTAACATTATTACTGTGGTACAACAAACAAGCATTACGATGAATTAAGATTTAAGCAATTGAGGCTTCATACATTTCTTTGGCGATTTTTTTATCAACGCAAGCTGATTTAAATATGGAAGATTCGATAGAATGCAAAAAACATATTCAAACATATTTCGTGAACGAAGTCCAGTAGAATACCTAAAAGTTACAGGATTAAAAAAACTTTGAAACCATGTCAGACTAAAAAGTGACACGGCAATTATTGCCCTCAATTCTATTATCTGTAATATGCCATTATCGTTCCTGCATGTTGATTATAGTATTATAATATGACGAAATATAATATATTTCGTACAATTTACAGCAAAAAGAAAGTAATTGTTTATTGTTTGACATAAAAACAAATGAAGAACTGGGACGAACGGCCTAATTGATTTTGGACATCTGACTGAAACTAAATTCTGACTTCATTGGGGTTCCAACTAAGAACTGACTGGAAAATGGTTATGATTCACTTTATTTTACGATATTAGAAAAAATGTAAGATACGAAAACGCCAATATTGGACACTTTAGCATTCATAGACATTAGACATGATTTAGTATGCAGATTCTTAATATTGTCCCAGGTAACGCAACCTGCTGCCACAAGCCGCATTACAGTGCAATATGATGTGGTCCTGGAATCCAATGCATTCCAGCACTAATCCTGAGGTTATCTCATATGAAATTAGTGCTTTGATGGCTGCATGGCTGTCGGAGCAGATATCGATGTCCTGCCCTCTGTTCGCACGTTCGCGATTGAATTTCACACAGAGCCTGATAGCATACAGTTCTACAGCTCAGAAGTTACTCTTAAGAGGTTAATATCTATGACTCACACCCTCTAGTTTTTCTTATTGAATATTGAATTTAAATCATCTGAAGTGTCATTTATTTAGTGAAATGTTTGCTATTTACGAATATAGATCATTTAACTGAAGGACGTGTAAAATCAGTTAAAATTTACTACAAAAGTGGTTCAAACGTGGCCACCTCATAAGCATTATGTGGTGATTATGGTCGTCATAATCGACCTACTGTGCAAGGAACTGGCAAGATTATAAAGAAATTTGAGGTGACTGGAAGCGTTACAGATGTGGAGGCGGCGGAAAGGGAGCTTTATCAATCCTAACCAGGAAAGATGAGATAATCAGCAGGAATAAATACTGGGAAAATCAACCAGGTCTGGAACATTCCAAGGCGATTATCGGGTCATATATTAGAAAAAGATTCAAGGAATGTATGAGTTTATCAAAGAATAACCTGAGAATCATCTTATTATCACCTAACTAAACTAGGAATCCGTGCAAACGGACAATGCAGGTTCTGTTCGCAGGAAAATGAAACTGCAATGCACATACTAGGAGAATGCCCTGTACTTCTGCATGATCGTAAGAAGCTCCTAGGGGAATACCTCATCAGAGGTGCGAACTGGGACTCCAGAGGTATAGGAAGGAGATATACTAAAATTCCTCTCGGTAGTTAAGCTCACAGATGAACTGTGAGTCCATGAAGGGGGTTTTTGAGTTTTGTTGATAAAAGCTTGGAACTTTTACCCCGAGCCAAGCCTTTTATAGGCGTTTCCCAGCAAAAATGTTCAGTTTGTTAGTTTCACGAAAATAAGCTCTATATTGCCCAACTTTTGTGTTTTTTTCATGGGGGTTCGCATTTGGGGGTACCGCATTTGTTTTGAATTTTCTGCCAAAACCAACAGAAAAACGTTCTGGGGAAACACTGCTTATGCGGCAACACTAACACTAGTGCACCATCAAAAAGAAGGTTTGCTACTTAGGATTTACTTTGATTTGGAACATAGAAACACTGGCTAGCTTAAAATTCAATCGCATGTGTGTGGTGACGAATATTTATATATGTGGGTTTATTGTCAATATATGCAGCTCTTTCTTTCATCTTCAGTATGCTGGTAGTGACATTTTCATAAATATTAAGTGAAAAGCAGTATGTGCACGAAATTATTTGTTTGCTTATTCCCATCTTCCCGCTCAAGCGTTTAGCTTTCTGATTGAATTTGATAGATGTAAAGAGCAATTCGGTTTCCAATAGAGAAATTAATGCAACTTTCGATGCAGATGTCTCCCGATAGGCCCTTATAAATTGTTGTATGGATAGCGAGATCTCAGAATCCCTTATTCAAATAAGTATATAGATAAAAAATATTATACATACGAGGGCGGGTCAATAAGTCCGTGACTTTTTGAATTTCCCGCCTCTTAATTGAAATGGCAACACTGCTCCCGTCAACAGTCATCTGTCAGTTGACTCTTGTCAAAAATTGAACAAGCTGCGACATTTAGTTTGTTTTTGACAGCCGTTAATATCAGACTACCGCGTTGACTAAGAAGAAAATGGGAAAAAGTGAATTTCGTGTGCACGGGTGCACACATGTGCAGTTTCTATGGCAAAAATCCATGAATTGGGCTACGAATTGTTCCCTCATCCCGCCTATTCACCCGATCTAGCCCCAAGTGACTATTTCTTGTTCCCAAACTTGAAGATATGGCTCGGCGGAAAGAGATTTGCCTCCAATGACGAAGTCGTCTGACAAACAAATGCCTATTTTGAAGACCTCGACAAATCATATTTTTCGGAAGGGATAAAAAAAACTGGAGAAACGTTGGGCTAAGTGTATAGATAGATCTCAAAGGAGACTACGTTGAAAAAGAAAAAAACTTTTATCTAAAAACCTGTTTCATTCAAAAAGTCACGGACTTATTGACCCGCCCTCGTATGTATGTATATTTGTATGTAAGTACGTATTTAAATTCGGTGACAAATTTCAACGCTTCTGACATATAAAACTCAATTACACCAAAAATTTTATTTAAAAGATATCAACATGTGATAATCGAAATGCACTTAACTTGGAAAGGTGCCTGCTACATACCAATTTTTAAGGTAGGTCGGATTATAAGCAGTGTAATTACCTTGTACTTCCATGCATGCAAATACATCACCAAGTCTTTAGGTTTGGGATCTCTGTAGCGTACTTTACATTCATAACAATGCTTATCGGCTGTCATTTTCTCAGCATTGAAAGCCATATCCGGTGATTCATGTCCTGTTTGTGTCGCCACGGTCACCTAAAAGGGAGCAGAAATCGAGATTTGAAATTTCGTAGTTACACAGAAGCATTTGTCTAAACAGTCACAGGGGCAAATCGTTCTACCTTGCAATGAGGACTTAAAATGGTTTGGTTAAGACCCACAAATCCGTCATTTCGGCTCGAAAATATTGATTCTGTCTGCACTCCCTCACTCATATCCTCCCTTTGCTTTGTACTTTCCATAGGCACATGCGATATCTTCTCGTTGAGGCTATCTACCGGTGTCGTTGCTCTTGGTTGTGGACTCTCTGAGCACGGTGATGGTTCACGAGAGACGGTTTCCGACTCATCATCACTTAATACATTGACTTGAAATTTTTTAAATCAAAAAGAATTTAATCACACTAGAGTTACGAAACATTAATCGTTGTATGATATTTACCCCCTTTGGGCTCGGCAATGGTCTTAAAAAGCAGCATGTCTGAATCACCATCAATTCCCAGCCAGTTCTCGGCATTATGTATGTTGATCAAATCACGCACCAACTCGTCATCTGTTTTTCCGCCAATATCTCCGCCTCGACCCTTTAACGGCCCGAAAACATCATGATTGTAAAGTGGATCGTTGACAACTGGATAGCCTAATAGCCAGAAGGATATTGCATATATAACAAATTTTTCTAAATAAAATAAGTAAAAAGAGCTAATCCCCTTAAGCATTTGAACAATTGTGTAGAAAATTCATGAATTAACAATAAAAATAATTCGATAACAAAGGACGAGTATAATGCAGGGACTTAACTATTATACGTTTTTTAAGAAAATAATTGCAATGCAACTATTACAATGCAACATAAATTTTATTTGTTGATTATAACTATTTTTTGCAACAGTTAATTTTTACATCACGTAATAACTATTATGAGAAACACATTTTTTTCGTTTTCGATAATTATTATTTTGGATTTTTTTTTTGTAAATGTTGCTTCATAACTTTTATTTATGACTTTTTTTTTCATTTACGTTGCCGATAACTATAATTTTGAGAAACATTTTTTACGTTGCTTCATAACTTTTATTTATGACTTTTTTCATTTACGTTGCCGATAACTTTTACGTTGTTTCATAACTTTTGTGAAAGAATTTTTTTTACGTTGCCGTACCACATTTTGAGTATGAATTGATTTTTCATTGTTTAGTTGTTGCTGGAAATTAGATTTCGGCAGTTAATTTGCATTTGTCAATTAAAAAAATTATAAATCAATTCATGTCCAAAATGTGGTAATGCAACGTAAAAATTTTTTGTTTCAAAATAATAGTTTTTGGGAATGTAAATAAAAGAAAATTCACAAATAAAAGTTATGAAGTAACGTAAAAAAAAAATTCTCAAATTCTCAATGTAAAAAAACAAAATTCCCAAAATAAAAATTATCGACAACGAAAAATATACTTGTTACTTATAAGAGTTATTATGCAACTCAAAAATATTAATTACATGATAATAGTTTTAGCCGACGTAAAAAATTTCTTATTGGGAATATTTATTATAAAGCAATTTTTTAGAAGTTTCTTAAATTCGGGCAATTTTTGTATTTCCAAAAATATGGATAATAATTATTTTGGGTCTTTGGTGTAATGACTTCATTATATAAAGTAGGCTACTCCAAGACGCCGATTCATTAGGATCGGTTCCTTGAATGCATTCCTTTGACTCAATTTCAAAAGACTTGGACGTCATAAGTACACAAACATAACTGAGACGATAGTATAGTCTCTGGGAGAATTTTTACACGGCTGACAGGGACCTAAAATTGTTTTCGTTTTTATAACTAGAGAACTATTTTACTGCAGAGTTTGGCCTTTACTGCTGAGGGCGCGAAACATGAATTATTAAAAGCCGACAACACCGGAACAACAATAGTGGTAAAACGATAGCTTGTACCTACCTAGATATTGCAAATGAACGCGGATCTGGTGCATACGTCCGGTTAAAGGCTTACACAAAACCACACTTGTTGTCCCATTATGCGCAATCTTCTGAAATGTCGTCGTGCAGTCCTTTCCTTTTGGTGACACTTTACAAACACCTATTTTGTAACTGACGACTTCAATTGGTTCCTTACACTCGATAATTCCCCTGAAATGGTTCATTAAAACAAATTAGTAAAATAAAGATGTTAGGTTATTTAGAGGGTCATGTAAATGATTTATTTTGTAATGTAGGTCTAACCATTGCCAACATTCAGGGATTGACTCTGTATTTCACGAGCATTGTATTAGTTCAACACAATTTGAAGAGGTGGTTTTAATCTTAAACTTGTATAATTCTCGATAAAAAGAGAATGTAAAAATAACGATACCTCAGTTAATGTGGCTCCTTCTTTGCACCATTCACAAATTCAACGGTAAATCTCAAATGTAAATTGAAATAATTCAAATGAATTCTGAAATACACCTATACACCAATACCTCACTTTGCGTTGTGGTTACGTTCCAAAAAAACACGACGCAAATTGAAACGACGCAAAGTGAATTATGAATTTCTATAGCAAGCCATGTAAAGATCGAAGATAGGTTCCAGGTTTACGAAAATACTACTTTTTAAAAATAAAATTGAAAAAAAACAAATTCAATTAAAACAAAATAAAATATTCAATTCATTTATAAAAACAAAATAAAAATTAATCACTGTCTGATGAGTCCATAGTGGCTGTTGTCGTAAGTCGTCTTTCTTTCACAAAAGTTAGAAAGGGAATCCCCGAGTTTTGATGGCATGGCGAAAAAATTAAATTAGAAAATTAAAAAAAAAAAATTAAAGACTCGAACCCAAAACAACGCAACTTCGAAAATCTAACGACGCACAGTGAAAATGTGTACTAATTCAGCAGCGACGCAACTTCGAAAAAACGCAAAATGAAACGACACAAAGCGAGGTATTGGTGTACATAAAAATTTTACTCGCGGGACAACTCCCAGTGAGCCTAACATCTATGCGAACGCACGGATGATTCGAGATCTACCGCACTGAACAAATGGTACAAACTCAGGAAGGAATGGAATTGAAATGTGACGATTAATATGAACAAGTGATCAAACTTATAAAATGTTTTATGAATAATGTGAGGCGTTTACATTTTAACGCAGGGTATAAAAAAAGGCCTTTCGAGCCATACATACTCTGGAAATTCACCTTCCACACGACAGATGTACTCTTTCTGCACTTGTCTGTTGCGAATTTGATGTTCCATTTGTCGGGCCTTCTTTGGACTGCGCCCGAATAACAGTAGGCCGGACGTAAGTCGATCCAATCTATGAATCGTCCGTAAATTTTTTAGATTGTATTCTTTGGCGAGTATAAATACTACAGTGTTGTGACGATATCTACCACACGGATGTACCTTAATAATGGTTCAATAAAGAATTGTTGTTTTAAATGCAATAGATTGACACAATTCTTAACTCTTAAAAATTAGTACGTACTATACTAAATATCCCAATATTTAGCGACATTTTGGATCATTCCTTAAAAAAGCTGATCTTTATTAACATGGGTGCGTTTTACATGGCAAAATATTTTTTGAAGGAATGTACTGTTGGTCGTTGGTTTTCCCTTAACAGAGTAAGGCTTCCACTGCCACACACCTATAGTAAGTATAGCGAAATTAATACGTTCCAAATATTTTAATGCACACATTAAGATCCGCTGTTTTAAAGTATGACCTAACGTGCTATAAAGCATAAAACTTATTACATACATTTCCATATCTATACTTAACCATTTTTTATTGACTTGATGTGTATACCAAATTTTTAGCTACATTTATCCATATAAGAAAGTGAAATATTGTATGACAAACTTGGAACTTAACACTAAAATTAATATGGATGCGTGTGCAACGTAGAATACATGCGAAGTCGTTCAAGTTATGCGAGTGCTATTATTAAGCAGTACGTACGCCCATACACGCGTATGTATAGGGATTGCAGTCCCGGGATCCTGAACAATTTCAGTCCCGAAAATTCCCTGGATTGAAAAAGTCCGACACCGGGATCGAAACAAACAAAATTTGCTTTTGTCAAACTGTTTGCTTTTGTCATCTTATTTTCTAAAAAGGCAAACCTTCTTATTTAATAAAAAAACTTCGTACTATCTGTATAACTTTGAATAAGTTTAATGCAACAAGAGCTTTGTTTGTGTACAGATATTTTGTACAAATTTGTACAAAGTATGTATGTTTGGTTTGGTATGTTTGAATCTGTACAGGGTTGGAAGGGACCTACAGATTTATGCCGATTCCGAACGGCGAGTTGGGAGCTTTTTCATAGGCAATTTTACTATCAGAGGTTTGCGATTTCCTGCTGTCCTCTCAGCCGCCGAAAGAAATGTTTGTTTTCTTTTTTTCGGTGTTAGCAGCAACGGAGTCTTGAAACTAGGTTCGAGCGTCGTATATGACTCTGGCACTAGCCAGCTGAGCTACGGCGGCTGCACGGCTACGGGTATGAACAAGGCTTTGAATAAAATACATTGAACCAATTTCTCTGAATAAAGCTTCAAAGTTACGAAAAAATTATTCAAAACTTATTTGTACCGCAATAGTTTGGTTTTACAGAGCTTGATTTGTAAGGGAGCAAGTTAAAAACATTTATAATTATTTATAAACTCGTCTTTGTGCTACTTTGTAAATAAATATAATAAGAATAATTAAAGTAATAATAATACTAATAATAACACCACGCACAAATAGAAAACCTAAGAAAATATTTCAACACTAGCATCAACCTAGAAACATACACAACAATAACAACACAAAAAATAAACAACTTGGAGAATAAAGCCCTCAGTGGACGACACTATAACCTAATGCAACACCAATTTATTGACAAACGCCTTTCATACAAATGATTACAAGTAGGTCAACTAAAACCAGAAACAGAACTCATGAACAGAATTCATGCTTGCCATCCAAGACCAAGTCATAGCAACTAGAAATCACAGAAAATACATAACCAAAGAACCAATCCAAACTGATTCATGTAGAAGATACCATCAACAGCCAGAAACAATTGAACATATCATAGGCAGCTGCAACTAAGCCGCTAAAATTATACATGAAAAACTAGCAACGAAACACAACTTAATAGACGATACCTCACCATATTACAAATACACACCACACAGAATACTAGAAAATGAAAATCACAAATTATACTGGGACAACACAATACATACAGATAGAACAATAATGCATAACCGACAAGACATAACCCTAACCGACGAAATACGACAAATCACATATATAATCGACATTGCGATACCAAATGAACATAATATAACACAGAAAGAAGACGAAAAGATAAACAAATACGAGCTACTAGCAATAGAATAATAATAATAATAATTGACTGGCACGACAGCCCGATACCGCGACTAAGGTCTAGCTACCCGCAACCATCCGTGTTGTGCGTGCGAATGTTTTTACAAGGTTGGAGGCGAGTTGAGAGCTTTTTCATAGGCAATTTTACTCTCAGAGGTTTGCCATTTCCTGCTGAGAGGACAGCCGCCGAAAGAAAAATTTTTGTTTTTCTTTTTTCGGTGTTAGCAGCAACGGGATTTTGAACCTGGGCTCGAGCGTCGCATTTGACTCGCGGCCCAACGCACTAGCCAGCTGAGCTACGGCGGCTGCGATAGTAATAGAACTTAAAGAAATATTGAAACAAAACCAAGTTAAAATAATCCCAATAATATTATCTGTAACAGGTATAACCACAAAAAACTTCCAAATATATTTAAAAAGCCTAGATCTTGACCCTAACACACACATATAAATACAAAGGCAGCTATACTGAAAACAGCAACAATAGCCCGAAAATTCCTGAACCATGACTGAATAACGGTATGTATACCCGGAGTAGGTAAAACCCAGCCAAAGGCTGTGAATGCGAAATTCGGAAATAATAATAATAATATATTATAATGTTTCGCTTAGCTTTCTAGTGTTTCGCTATTTGCTACTGAGTAGGCAGTTGCCACAAAAGAAATTGTTTTATTTATATCTTGGTGTTGGCTACGGCGAGACTTGAATATGTAGTGGCGTTGCTTTAGACTCCCGGTCTGTTGTCGTATTTATATGGGTGAGCCACGGCCTTTTAATTTAATTGCAATATAATAAATATATAACACCGTGTGGCATAAATTAAAAAATTTCGAAACACACGAAAAAATCGATATACTCGCAAAACTAGGGGCTGTAGTAAAACTGCGTTTTTAGTTTTTCTCTCTGACGAGAGGATTTTTTTTAAGAACTTTCAAATTTCAAGGACATGTTTATTTCAAGGAATTATTTCAAAAATGGAGCGCATTGTAGAATAACAATATGGGTATCAAATGAAAGAGAAAGATCCTTAGAATCTTAGAAAAATTAATGTTTTGGTGCAAAAGGACAAAGAGGTAATGAAAATGTTCTTTTAAAACTTTATTCTTGAATATTCTTGGAAGTTTTCAATAGTTTTTTTTTTCAAAAAAATATATCTTAAGGACTAATATGTACACTACAACATCCGTCCACACAAAAGGTATTTGAATTCCAGAATACTTTTGGCCGCAAAGCCGAACTTACGATTATAATAGTTATTGCTTAGGAGCGACCGACCGCGCATCAAGGTTTCGAATAGAAAAAAAAATGTAAACCCCCGACAAAAGGTATTTGAATACAGAAAAACTGCAGTTTACTACCACTCTCCATATAATGGAAAAATATAACCACACACAAATATTGAAGGCTTGTGGTGTCACGCAAAATATTCAATGCCACAATACCATAAAAGCAGAAAAGGTTTTAATGGCTATTTGCGAAATTGAAGCTTTTGAAATACGTGGGCAGTCCGATAAGATCGTAAGAGAAATTTACTATCGTGCAGTACATCCTCGTAGACGCCTACTGTCAAAATTTCAGCCATATTTGATTTGAAGTTTTGTTTTGACCGCGTGTGGAAACGAACGTGTCCGCGGATTTTAGAAAAATGGAAAAAGAGCAATATCGGTCGGTGATTCACCAATTTAGTCGCATTAGGCTACGAACAGCTGCCCCATCCAACGTATTCTCCAGATTTGGCCCCGTGTCACTTCTTTTTATTTCCAAACTTGAAAAATTCACTCGCAGGGCAGAAATTTAAGTCGAATGAGGAGGTTATCGCCGCCACGGAGGCATCCAGAAAACGTATTTTTCAGATGGGTTAAAGAAGTTGGAGCGTCGCTGGGTCAAGTGTATCGAGTTAAAAGGAGACTACGTTGAGAAATAAATCGCCACTTTTCCAAAATTTTCGTTTTTCTTTTGTAGGCTAAGTACTTATCATACCACCCACGTATGTATGTATGACATATAGTCACAACTTTGCATAATTATGAACGAGTTTGTACGTACATATGTACGTACATGCGAGATGTTTCTTAATTTACATACATCATCAACGACTTCTCTGATGGAGAATCTTTTTGCCATAATTTTTTTTATTTTTCACGTTTTCGTCAGCACTTTTGATTTTCGAAAAATGCCAGTTTTAGTTTTTTGTTTTGCTTGCTGATTTGTTACTCGATAGTTGGTTAATATGATTATTTCACAAAACAAAATACGCGTACAATATACCCCTATTATTGAGATGTAGTGCCTAGCATACGCATGTATGTGCTTATGCTTTCATTATGTATATTTTTATATATTGTACTACAGTAGCGGTACTCACGATGTGTGATACATAGTGTGGTAGATGGGCAAAGCAGGTAGCAAACTTGCTGGTAGTGTTTTTATTCCAATCCGCGCGATTGCTTGTCTGAAACACGTGCACATTTTGAATTTGATTTGAGTTCTGCCAGATCTACTTTGTAGTGCTAATATCGAAGTTAGGAACCACACACGGCAGCCGCCGTAGCTTAGCTGGACAGTGCGTTGGGCGCGAGTCAAATGCGTCAAATGCAGGAAATGGCAAACCTCTGAGAGTAAAATTGCCTATGAAGATGCTCCCAACTCGGCGTTCGGAATCGGCGTAAAACTCTAAGTCCCTTCCAACCTTGTAAAAACATTCGCACGCACAACACGGATGGTTGCGGGTAGTTAGGCCTTACAGGGCTATTCTGGCAAAGACTGTTAAAACACTTTCAAAAGATTATTGAAAGATAGTTTGAAAGACTGAATGAAAGATTTTGGCTATTCCAACGAAAAAATCTTTCGGAAAAAGCTCTAAAATTCAACACTCGAGTTGAAAAGCTGTTTTCGGCGAACAGCATTGCCAGCCAACTCTTTTTCTGTGAAATTTGAAGCATTTTTGCAATGATGAAAGAAAATTATTTTTCCAATTTTCGTTATGATTTTCTTTTTAATTACAGATGTGTTCATCAGGATTATTTTGCAGTTACGTATTTCTTTTTAGAAAAGACAAGAACTGGTGTAAAAATATGAATTCAAATTAATTGATTTATTTTTTATGTGATGTTAATGATGTTGTCAGATTTAACCTTAAGGCAATGAACAGCACATGAAGACAAACACTTTCGGTCAATTTATATTATGTACTTTTGCTGTTAATTGGTGTATTTTTACGTTTTCTATCATCCTTCATAAAAATCTCACATTTGTAAACCAAGTGCTCTGTTCGATGCTGGCAATACTGTTGGCAAACGAACCGTCCGTCGTGAAATGAAAAATTCAAACGCAGTTTCAAAAATTTCAATCAATGGCTGAAGAAATCAAGCTGAAGTAAAAATTAAAAAAGTAATTGCATTCTTTTATAAAATATGTCCATATATATTATATTATATACGTATACCGTTTCTTTTCATAACACAAACACAACGCACGTACTTTTTGCAACCTGAAAGACGACCCCAAGAGCACATCTTTCAAACTGTCTTTCATGTTACGGAAAAAAGCTTTCAAGATAGTTGCTAGAATAGCAAATTGTCTTTCGAAAGATTTTTGTACTTCGAAAGATTGAGGTGAGTTGAAAGATAGTTGCCAGAATAGCCCTGTTAGTCTCGTAATCGGGCTGTCATGCCAGTCAAGAAGAGAAGAAAAAGTAGCCACACATAGTGAATACCGCCAGTGAGTGAAAATTTGAGGTACTAAGTATGAGTACACATTATCTACTAAGTGTTAGATTGTTTCATGCATGTTATTAGTAGGTGCCATTTTCAGATATGAAAATGGTGTAGTAAGAATTATTCGATAGTAAACACAATGGCGGTCGTTAAAGCCACTTACTGGTATTGATGCTGGTTTGTTTACAACCACAATGTCATCGTCCATGTGCACTATTGTGATTGGTTGACTTGTGACTGGAACTTCATGTCTGCAAATATACGTACACGTTATACATATGTATTTATCTGTAAGTGCTGTGTTATGCATATATACAGTTAGTTCTAAGAGCATAGTTTATTTTTCACTCATATAATTATATAATATATCATTACAATTTTATATTAATCTTCATAATTAGTTGGGACAAAATCGCAAACCACTACTAATGATTTCCCCTAGCCCACAGTTATATGTATATTTTATATACATACTTATATATATTGTATATACTAATCAAAATATTAAATTTATTTATTTGTAAGAGGAATAACGAAAAATCATAAAGGTTCATAAAAACATATTGCATTGAATAACGAAAATTCTCGTTTGATCTCATTTAGTGAGCTTTAAATAATGACAAATAAAAGAAAACAATTATTAACCCTGATTCCCACAATTTTAAAACTAACGTAAACCCAGATATGAGACTGTAAAGCTTATATGAGCTAAATTACTGAAAACATTTGTTTAAAAAGTAATTCTAACATTCCATTTGAGGATTACATATAATAATGGAATCGAAAATGTTTTGGATTTAACACCATTTGAAATCTTAAGTGAGACTATGAGGCTCACTTCTGTGAATTTGTACAAGAGCTTTCAACGATTTGAAATTTTGCAAAAATACATTTTATTTATTTTATACTAGTTGACTCGGTGAACGTCATGTCCGGCAATAAAATTCGCTTTGATCAAATCTATTCTCAAAATCCACTACATTTAATGATATGTAGTTAAACCACAATTTCACAGTTAAATAAGCAGTTGTTAAATAAACGATCCGTCGCGGTCATTAAATTCTTCCAACCAAAGGGTCCAAGTAAAAGTGCAACGACACGCCCTCACAGTAAGTCTATGCCGAATTTCAATGCTATACGACTTATAACTCCGAAGCTATTATTACATATGAAAGATTTGAATTTTATGGATGGAGCCACACCCCTTATCCAATACCAACCCGATTCTTCCAGTCGAAGAGACGCGGCTGAAAGATAAGATTGAACTAAGTTTCATTGATGTGCGACTAAAAGTTCCAAAGTTTTGCGGTACAGTTGGGTCACAAAAAATGTGCCACACCACTTGCCCAACGTCCATTAAATTTCAACAGCAGAACGACCCACCTATGAGACGACGGTATACTAAATTTTAATGCGGTGCAACTTATAATGGCATAAATGCAGTATAGCGAACCCTCGTGAAAAAAATAAATGAGTATGCTTCTATACAGAGGGTTGGCTCCTGAATCTAACAACCTAAACATTTTGCCTGGGAAACGCCCACAAAAGGCGTAGTTCGGGGTCAAAGTTCAAGAGCTGAGAGCTGAGCTAAAGAGCTGCACAACACATCCTATCCCATCCTTTTGTAAGTTCCCATAAAAAGTATTACAATACAATTCAAACATATACCAATATTTTCAGTTAATAGGGATTTTGAATTTCAGAAATTTAAATATTTTATGAATTTCGTTTCTAAACGTTCTGGTTTATGAACAAGGCTTATAGCATTTATTAGTTCATAGAATTTATGAACGCATTCATCAGCGTTCGGTAAACCCGAAGGTTTATGAATGCGTTCTAATTCTTAATGTTTCTCAATAAAAATAGTTTATGTGTTGGTCTCGTTCAAATCCGAAGCTCCAAAAAAATATGCATGTGCATATAATTCCGATCCCTAGTCATCATTGCACATGAAAATATATTTCTTGTATAAAGTTACTGAAGTTTTTGTGGCAAACAACACAATCGATGTCAACCCTTTCTCCAATTCCAATCACTCATGCTTACACCACATTGATATTTACGTGTATATTTTTAATATTAATCTTTACATGGCTCTTCTCTCTTTTTGAGTTTTTCTATTAATTGAAAAATGCGCAATAATAAAAACAGAGCATTAAGTTGACGAACATCATAAAGTATGCATAGTATAGTAATATTGTAAAAGACGTGTACTATTATAGCGTTCTGTGTCTTTGCTTGAAATAGAAATACCGATGTAATTTTCTCATGCGTACAGCAGTGATATAATTTCATAGAAATCGTCACCTTAATATAGAAAGGACGTAACTCATAATTTTTTGAAATCGTGTTTTTTGCATTTACTGTTAGAAAACCCTCAAATGTAATCCTGTTTCACAGTCACATGTTGAAAAATAAGGTTTTACAAGGAAATGAATAAGAAAATGGTTTTACAAGGAAATTAGTCCTAACTCAGTTTTTATGCATAGCATGGTAGCCATTTCGTTTCTGTTAGGTTATATTTTCTTAAGGGAAATAAATTAAAAAAAAAATTAAAAAAAAAAAAAAATTAAAATTAAAAATTACAATCTCATTTGAAAACGGTTCAACTGAAAGACCCTCGAAAGAAGACCCTTTTCATTGGAGTAATGACCTATAAAATCTACAAATTCTTTGTATTAACTATTTTTTGTGAAGCTTCAAAGTATAAAAAAGGGCTAAAAAATCGATTTCAAAGTTTGAGATCGCACCATTATGTCAAATTTGAAGTTTTTTACCCGTTCTTAGGTCATTCCTCCAATAAAAGTATCCTACTTTCGAGCCTTATAATTGGTTTTGTGTTTCAGATCGATCCTGAGGCAGCAGGCTGTACGCAGTTTTGTTATTCCACGCGAACCGCATCTTAGACGGAACGTCACCACGGGCGCCATTTTGTTTTTTTCGTCTTGAAAAACTTTGTAAATAATGACGAAAATATAAGCTTTTTGAATCCTAAAACTGTTTTTTCCTATGTTTTTTTATTGGCCCACAAAAAAATTCCAAATTTTGCTTACTTTTTAGTCATTTGAATGAGAACCTCCCCTTAAGGTGACAAAATACTATATATGTGTGTATGCACTAGCGCACGCAAGGGGGGTTTTAGGGGTTCAAACGTTCCCAAATATCTGTATCTTACAAACAGGTTGGGTGAAAAATATGGTTCCAATTGGTATTCGGCTCAAAAGTTGTATGTGGAAACCCCCCAATGAAATCCTGTGTGCGCCACTGGCGTTAGGAATATGTGTTAAGGTGCTGCTTTTAAAATAAATTTGTCATGTCTTGAGATATTGTTCTGTTCTGCTGGATACTCAGTCACGCGGGTATCAGCGGGAACGAGTCAGCTGACGAGCTGGCCAAGGTGGGATCCGCCATGGACTCACAGCCCGAAAGGGTGGCACCGCCTTTAAGTGCAAGGCTAAAACAGTTAAAGGATTATTTCCTGAGGAAAGCGGATAGTTGGTTGAGCAATCTTTCCAGCTGCAGAGTGGCTCGATAGATCTGGCCACGCTACAACTCCCACAGAACCAACGATCTGCTGCTAAATTCTCGTAGGAATGTCTCTAGGCTAACAGCCGCGATCACGGGTCACTGGCCAATTGGTCTACACGCGGCGAGATTGGGAATCCCTCACAACCCCTTTTGCAGAAGCTGCAGGGAAATCAACGAGAGGGAAACACTCGAACACTTCCTCTGCGGCTGCCCTGCCTTGGCTTTTAAAAGATTAAATTCCTTGGGGAACAATCTGATAAGCACTCTAGCTGATCTGTCTGAGGCAAGACTGAAATGCATCAAGTCCTATTTGGACTTGCCCAGTATCTTCTTCCACGCAGGGAAGACCCAGTTGAGGAGGCGACAACAAAACGGAACATAGTCTTCCTTGAGTGTGCTCAGAGAGCACGCAGTCGCTTCACCTACCTACCTGAGATATTGTTAAATTAGATTCCTTCGATAAATACTTATGCATACAAACAAACATATGCGCTTAAAATATCCACGGCACTCACCTGTGCACAATGTTGGCCAACAAATCATTGTGTTTAAGCTTGTAATCGATGGGCACTTTTTCATAATTAACCGTTAGTGTTCCAGCTCTTATGCAACGTTCGTATTCTTCAGCAGGATGTGCACGGAATTCACGAGCAAACACGTCCAGAATTTTCTCACCTACCCAACGTCCTTTTGTAAATGTGGTGAATGTGAAGTAGTACGGATATACCTTACGAAGTCCTACCAATGAAAATGGTAAATAAGTACATAGCAATCGCTAAATTATGCTGCTTTATAATAGTAATAAATGATTGTGCGATTATACGACAAGCAGTTCTGAGTACCATTTGCTTAATTTGACGAACATTTGAAGGCATGACCAGTACTTTTTTTACTGCTTTCACCAAAAATACTCTAATTGTAGCAGTGAGCGGTTGTTTGCCGTTGTTAGCTTTGTAATCTATCTTGGGTATTCTAGGCGTGGTTCTGCGTTGTCTTAATCGGTGGAAATGGTTGGGCAAAGCAAAGCAAAGTTTCATTGAAAATTTGGGAAATACAAAGTGCCGATGAATGATGTTTGATTCGGTTTGCACAATTCTTAGCCTAATTCGTATTGTGAACCCAAACTATGGTTTGGAATGTATACTGTGTGTACATATACTGAGAGAAAATTGCAGATTGTTGTTCTATATTTCACTATGGGGCCAATTATCACCATAATTTCAGAGACAAAAGGGTTTAGTGTGTACGTTTTGTATTGATATGCTTTCGAATGAACAATAAAACCATGATACAATAAAATACAGGTAGTTTCATAAAGACAGATATTTAAGAAGAAAATTGACAAATGAGAAATAAATTTGTTCTACTACTCTTTTCATTTTTGCCATAGGGCTGTAAATTTGTGGCTATCAGTTTATGTAGTAACGTATCATAAAAATACTTTAAGAATTAATGTGTTTTATAAATGTTTGCGCGGTGACCGACAGAAAAAAGAAGGCAGGTTTTTGGGTTGAAGCGTGGTGGTGTCTTTTATTAAGTAAGAAATAGCAGGTATTGAGTTAAACCCATTTTGTGGATCAGATATCCACCAAAGTTCTCGAGCCCATCGTACTCAATATCGCTCAGTTGTGCAAGTTCATCACACATTTCGTCTTGAAATGGATGTACTTCACTTTTGTTGCAGTTGGTTTGGGTATCATCGAGAAGTTGTTTCAACGCGTCCTGCAAGATAACCGTATCTATATGGTTTTCCAAACCAATGTCAAGCAAATCGGTATCAGTCGTTTCGACATTTGCTTCCGAGCAAAGTACATTTTCATTTCGACCTGTATTAAGCAATGGTTAGCAAGTTATATCGTTATTTAAATATGTAAATACCTAGCAAGTATGAACGAAATCTACCGCCATTGCAGTTATATTTGGTGTTATTGCACTTTTTGATTGCTCATATTGACAGCTCATATTGAGTATCGTTTTACGTTGACTCACTTTTACTTTTCGACATTAAATTTGGCAGACGTTCGTTGCGTAAAAACAGACAGCTTTAAATTGTCTTAAATCATTCAGTTGGCCTAGAGCTTTGAGGAAGCACTTCACAAATGAACTCATTGTACACCACCAGTTTGACCATACTTTCAATATTATAGTGCCCATATAATGTATGTCTGCAATGTCCATAATTTGCATGGCAAACCACAACGTAAGTTTGTAGTTTAGTCTTTTAAAAATCACAACATTTTAATAACACAATACCGAAATTCATGAAATTTACCGCATCAGTTGTAATGTTCAATTTGCAGAACAAAATTACAGCAGTTATCCATTATTTGACCGCATCAACTGTTCAAATTAACTACAACTACTACCAACTACTATTTCTGAATAAATTTCCTACCATTCATACTTTTTTCTGCATCATTAAAATTTTCTTCTTATTTGTCAAAAAGGCAACTTTTAAATTTGATCGAATGAAATCACCTGAATAGTATTGTACCATGAATAGGAAATAGGAAATTCACAAACAAACTAAAAAAAAGCTTTGGAATGCCAAGCAAAATATTGTTTTTAGTTTAAATATCGCCGAGTACATCCGAAAGGGACTAGTAAAACCAATGACGTTTAAAAATATGAGTATGGAGTTTTACGAACTCCATTCAGATATACAGAAATGACTGAAAAAGAAGAAATGAATACTTGCATTACCATTTTCGATATAATATGACGTCTCATGATATCGTTCGTCTGTGAATCCGGGACGCTTAGCTTTCAATGCCTTAGTCTCAAGCTTTGCCTGCAAAAACAAAATAAATTTATATGAAGATTTATTTAAAAAAAAAAACATATAAGCGCATATCAACCTAATACATATACAATTAAACATATTACACTAAACTAATTTCCGATTTCGATACTCGTGGACGATCATTTCATAAGTTTCGATAACAAAATTCATAAGCAAACATATTGGGAAGCTGGAGTATTTTAAAAAGTATGAAGAAACCCGGCAAATTAATTCATAACTACTAAAAATTTGCTTAGAGAACAATTAAGGCCGCACTCCTAAACATTTTTTTGTGCCCAGATCCCCCAACGAGTCTCTATACGAAAATAAAGTTTTTACAAAAAAAGCCGAAAGCATTTTGGGCCTAGAATGGACAACTCTTAGACGGCTTACTGCATTAAAAACGGGTTACGATCATTGCAGGAGTAGCCTAGCTTTAGAAATAAGTAAAAAAATGTATATTTATCACTATTTAAAGTGTTTGTAAAAGATCTAATTTTTTTTTAATTTTTTGTTTTCATACTACGTACATTGGTATTGGTGACTCATTATCTATGTTAGCCTCTAACCTTTTTTCTTTTTTCAGGGACGGACAGTTCAGTTGTTGGATCAGTCTACCAAGCGCAGCACTCTGACATAAATATGTTACGCCCATTGTACTACGACTTGTTAGTTTTGAATTTACCCGGCCACCGGAGAAACCTGGATGGATCCTGAGATGCCAAGGTGGTCGTTTTTCAACTAGAGAGCTGCATAAATTTATACTCGATGCCTTCACGTGCAGTTTAAAAAACGAAACACGTATCCGAAGGGAAGACGAAAAAAGGTACTCATTTTTCGGTACTCGTTGCTACTCGACGCAAGCAGACTTCCTTCTGTTACGCAAATACTCGCGGAAGGTAACGATTATGTCGGAAAGTTTGGAACTGCATGAGGTGCCGCAAGTACTCGCGGAAGATGTCGAGTATGTCGGAAGATTTAAACAGCATGAGGTACCGCAAATACTTTGTGAAGTTTGAGTTGAATGTGCTTCAAAGGAATGTTGCAAATTTGTAATGTTGTAATTTTTTGTATTTTATATTTATTTATTTAATTATTTATAACGAATAATATGAACAAATATATGTTATTGTAAATTTTAATTTATAAAAAACCTTTTCCTCCCCACATTAACAACATTCATTGATTTCAGTTTCCACGCGTAATCGCTCGAATTTTGATTACGGGATGATAAATGAATGAATAAATAAAATAACTAATAAATAAATATTTTAATTTTAAGTTATATAGATTTATTTTTAAATTAATTAATTTATTAATTAATTATAATAAGTATGGAAAAATTAATAATATAACTAAAATAAATAATATAACTATATTTGAAGATTTTAAATCAATTTACTGCATAAAAATAGCAAAAACATTCTAAGTCCAACCACAACGCCATTAGCAGTAGCAATATCTGGTCTGCCGTTGACCTTGAAGCTGCAAAAATATTCGAGCTTCCGTAGGAAGGTACGTCGTCATACTCGCGGAAGTTTTGCTATTATGTTCCTATTTTTACATGTTCCTATTTTTTATGTTCCGATTTTTCGGCTAACGCTTTTTCGCGGCTTCCTTCTCGTTGTTATCTGAAATACTGCGCTTCTCTTTTCTTCTCGACGCGTGAGCGAGAGAGCTAGTAAGAGCAGTATACATACTCGACGGCGATCGAGTAAGTGAAGTCTACGTATCCGACACCAAACTTCTCATGTGCAGTAAAAAGTTATCCGATGCAGCTCTCTATTTTCAAAACATCAACCCATCGTTGAAAAACATCTCAAACCTGATTCCGGCGTACGCGGGGCAGACACACAGAAAGTGGTCCGCCGTCTCATCCTCCTCCCCACAGGGAGGACATAGTACACTCTCAGATATGTCTACCTTTTCCATGTGCTTTACTCATAGAAAATGGCCCGTCATCAACCTGACCAACTGCCCGCAGTGTCTTCTGCATAGCGATAGAAGACATTGTGAGCACTTACCAGAGATGGCAAGAAGCATAAGTTTCGTCTACCTGCAGCCGCTCTCAGCCTGCCATACTCGCTCCTGGCACATCTAGCAAAGATCTGGGCCGATTCAGGATTGATTGTTTTTCATCTCTACAACTAGCACAAAACCAGAAAAGTTTCCTAGACCTCACTTTTATCATTCATATGCATGGTTCATTCGAGTATACGAGTACTTGTACATATTTATGTAGATTGTATGATCTCACTTTATTTTGTCGCGCATTTGCTTTCAATCTGTAGAAACTCGCTCAGTTACAACATGAAAGCACCTCGTATGGTAAATTTGCACAGCATTTTCTAGAAATTTAAGCCCGTGTCAAGCGAGGCATACTTGTATATATATCTGTGATCAGAAGCAATAATCGCTTAAGTCCATAAGTACCATTTAAATAAACATGCTAGCACCCTTAACACAATGATGTCTTAAGTCGACTTACGCGTTTATCGTTTTTGACCACAGATATATATACATATATCTTTAGAGGTATATTTTTAGGATTATAGTTTGCCGAGTTTGAACCAAAAGACATTGAAACACTAGGAGTCAATTTGCCAAAACGCACAGCAAATGGAGTGGCCCCGAAAACGAAAAAAAAAATGGCAAAATATCCTATTTTACGACGAAAGCAAGATCAATATGGTAGAAAGTGATGGAAAAGTTTAGGTCCGGCGAAAGTTTATAGAAAATTGTTAAAGAGAAGCTTGGACCAATCAAATCTAGGAATAAGGATGAACTGCGGCAAAAAGTCCAAGACACTTGGTATTCTATACCAAAAAGTGTATGCCACCAAAAAGATATGTGCTGCAGTATTGGAAAATTAGGGTTATGCAACCAAATACTAACTGTACTTTTTATTATTAAAAAAATTCTTTTCTGACATCTTTGTGTTATGATTCTATTTTTTGTCAGTCGAAATACAAGGGTTTTATTTCCAATGAATTTTTAAATATACTACTCTAACCACAAATAATTGGTACACTTCACTTTTCTCCTACATCATAATCTTTACAGATTTTTTGCAAGCTGATTCCTTAAAAGAAAGTTATATATTTTCAATTCGTTATTAAATCTACTTTTTAAAATAAATATTAAAAAAAAATATTTAGTTGTTGAAAAAAAAATGTGTACTTAATTCAAATATACTCAGAAACATATGAAGTAAACAGTGACCATTTTTGATTCGTACAGTGGCAAAATTCAATATTAAGGGGGTCGTCTAGTGTGAAGGCCGTATTTTTATGCCTTTTTTGACAGTCATTATTAAAAAAACCGTTCAAGTAAAATAACTTTTGAATTTTATTTCTTCTTTGAGTACATATCGACAAAGTTTTATAATTATTTGAAGCCAATCTATTGATTAGTATCGGAGTTACACCACTCAACAGGAAGACGTAAAAAAAAAAAGTTGCTCCACTGCTGCCATGATTCTGGGCGTTGTGATTATCTGAAATCAAAAAACCAAACGCCATTTCATTCCTGAGACTTCAAACTGCAAATTGAGCTAAAAGAAAGTTCGAATTCCAAAAAAAAGTATTTTTTTGCCTAAACATAAAAAAAATATGAGTTTTTCGACTATTTTTCACGTGCATATAATTGAAGAAAAAAAAAAGTAACGAAGCAATCTTAATTCTTTTAGCTTAATTTGTAGTTGGACATGTACTCAAGATGGTGTAAAAAGTTGAGCATTAATAGTTAAATAGTTTTTGAGATATCGTGGCAGCAGTTTTGAAAAAACGTGTTTTGAGAAAAACGCGTTTTTAACCTTCACACTGTCACTATTAACATATGTTAATATTTCAATTTTGATTTTGCTATAACTTTTTGGGTTTAAGTCCGATTTTCATGCGGCTTCGGCTCAGTGGCCAATTTGTCAACCTCTTTCTATATATGTAATCAGAAAACTAAAAATTTAATTTTTTCCATCTTTTTTTTACAAATGAAAATTTTTACCCCTATTTTGGTTACATATTAACATATGTTAATATTTTTCTTCTCATCCGTTTTATAAAGACAACTTTCATTTTTTGAGCTGAGCTTTCATTTTTTGGTAAGCAGAAACATAAAATGGACTGTTCTAAAGAGATTTTAGGTTCACGTGTGGAAGGGGGAAAAGGGATGAATGGGGTTTCAGCCCCTACAATGTGGGCGAATTTGTTGCTTTTTTAAAAGAAATGCCATAAAAAGTGCATTTTCAAATATATTTTCATCAAATTTCGTATTTAAGACTTTTAGGTAATACTACATCACATATCCAAATTTGAACGAGATCGGTCAACTATATCATATAGCTGCCATAGAAACGATCGCTCAAAAATGCGATTGGTACAAAAGGGCTAAATTGGTAACAATTGGTGCATTTTCGAAAATATTTTCATCAAATTTCGTATTTAAGACTTTTAGGTAATACTACATCACATATCCAAATTTGAACGAGATCGGCCAACTATATCATATAGCTGCCATAGAAACGATCGCTCGAAAATGTGTTGCATTGCGATTTGTACAAAAGGGCTAAATTGGTAACAATTGGTGCATTTGTAAACTGATAGTTGGCCGATCTCGTTCAAATTTGGATATGTGATGTAGTATTACCTACAAGTCTTAAATACGAAATTTGATGAAAATATTTTTGAAAATGCACCAATTGTTACCAATTTAGCACGTTTGTACAAATCGCAATGCAACACATTTTCGAGCGATCGTTTCTATGGCAGCTATATGATATAGTTGGCCGATCTCGTTCAAATTTGGATATGTGATGTAGTATTACCTAAAAGTCTTAAATACGAAATTTGATGAAAATATTTTCGAAAATGCACCAATTGTTACCAATTTAGCCCTTTTGTACCAATCGCATTTTTGAGCGATCGTTTCTATGGCAGCTATATGATATAGTTGACCGATCTCGTTCAAATTTGGATATGTAATGTAGTATTACCTAAAAGTCTTAAATACGAAATTTGATGAAAATATATTTGAAAATGAACTTTTTATGGCATTTCTTAAAAAAAAGCAACAAATTCGCCCACATTGTAGGGGCTGAAACCCCATTCATCCCTTTTCCCCCTTCCACACGTGAACCTAAAATCTCTTTAGCACAGTCCATTTTATGTTTTTGCTTACCAACTTAGCTCAAAAAATGAAAACTGTCTTTATAAAACGGATGAGAAGAAAAATATTAACATATGTTAATAGTGACGGTTTCCGTATATAAAAATTGGTGACAGTGTGAAGGTTAAGTTGGAAGTTGGAGGTATGCGCTCCGCATACCTACTCCGGTTTACAAGTGCAACTTGATAACGGCTTCGAATTTACAAAAATCCATTTATACACGTCTTCTAAACATGTTTTAGAAGTGATTTATGAAAAAAAACAAAAACGATTTTTTTTGACCCGTCACAATAGACGACCCCCTTAATATTGTGTTATGTCTCCTTTTGCTGCAATTACTGCTTCAACTCATCTCAACATACTGCTTGTTCTTCAAGTACTGGCATTCATCTGGTGTAATCGAGTACCAAATTTCAGCAATTTTCCGTTTCAAATCATCCACGGTTCTTTGTGGCTCGTTTCTCAGTCGCCTTTTCAATTGGACAGCGTGAACTGGTCCTACACCAGAACGGGCAATCAGTGCGGAAAACTGCTCAACTTGTTAATATGAGTGCATCTACAGTGCAGCCTAAAACTATCGGACCCAAAGCAAGCTATTGAAGTTCAGTATAAATTGGGGAAGTCATGCAGTGCTGAAACCATCCGCCGTGTGCTTCGCGAGCATGATTTCAATGGCCGAGTAGCTCGCAAGAAGCCTTTTATAATCAAGAAAAATAAAAAAGACGACTTGCCTTTGCGAAACAACATATGGACAAGACCTCTGACTTCTGGAACACCGTCATTTTTGCGGACGAGTCCAAGTTCTATGTTTTTGGGTCTAACGGAATGTCATACGTTCGGCAGAAACCAAATACTGAACTTAACAAAGAAAACCTGAAAGCTGCTGTAAAGCATGGTGGCGGTAATGTGATGGTTTGGGCCTGTATGTCCGCAACCGGCGTGGGCCAGTTGGAGTTCATTGAGGGAATAATGGACAAACATGAGTACCTCAGTATATTAAAAACCAATTTGCTTCAAATTGCCGAGAAACTGGGTATAGGCGAAAACTTTCGGTTTTACCAAGACAATGACCCAAAGCATACGTCGGATTTTGTGAAAACCTGGCTCATTTGGAACTGCCCCAACGTAGTAGCACCACCAGCACAATCACAATATTCGCAAACAATATTATCAAACAAGGATGACTTTGAAAATGCATTATAGGAGGAATGGCAGAAAATTACACAAATGCTTGTCGATTCCATGTCAATCAGAGTCCAGGCTGTTGAAAAGGCGAAAGGCTACCACAATCAAAGTTAAACATATCAAATAAACCACAAGTTTTTAAGAATTTTATGACCGAATAGAACTGTATCAAATAAGCTGTGATCTCAAATTTGATCGAATTTTTAATTTGGGGTCATTTGATGTTTAATTGCGAATTTGAGAAATAAATTAAGTTCGTGAAATTGAAGTACATATTTTATTCTTCCAAATGGCTTTTAAATTGTTTCAATATCTTTTTTAGTTTTTCAGTTGTATAAATTTCAACTATAAAACCGGTACTGTATCAAATAAGCTGCGAGCCACTGTACATATATTGTACGAAATGCAGTCTTACCTTTTTCAAGTCCTTAACTTGTTCAGAATCCTCAGCTTTTCGTTTCTCAGGAATTGTAAGTTTCAGTTTGTCTTTGTCACATGACGATATCAGCTAAAAATAGATAATGGGAAACAGTTTTATTATAATATTTCTATAAAGAAGCACAATTGTTCTGTATGAATCAGTTTTAGCGAAGCGATTCAATAAGAAATGATTCCTGAAACTAACCATTTAGTGTTTTGTGTGGCTTCACAGGCAGTTAAAAGTAAGCAATTAAAGCGATTATGGTTCTGGACCTAATAATCAAATCTTTTAACTTATGTTCTCAACTCAAAATACTCGTATACTATTGCACACATTTTTTGTAGTTGTTGGGGCTTCTGAACGTGACAAAAAAATGTATTCACAAAACATTGGAATAGTTTTATAATATTCGTAAACTGTACACAAGTAATCAGATGTTCATGGTAAATTTGTGCCTTGTTAGCGAAATTCCACACACCATCAGTAGGGTGTGCCGCCAATTATGCGATTCCCCTTAATGCTGAGGAAAGACGCTCACATATCGCACACCCACAACAAAAGTGACACAACTCAAAATTTTTAATTTTTTAGGAAACGCAAAAAACTGTTTTTGAGTTGAATAAACATTTATTTAAAATGACGCATAGACCGTTTGGTAGAAAATCCCTACAGATTATGCTTTAGGATAAGTAACAAAGATTGTTTTTTTATTTTACATTAGAAAATCCAAAATGTTGAGTTGTGACTTTTTTGATTGACATTTTAATTCATTAATTACCGAATTATTTGAAGTTATATCAGTTTTGCTGAATTTAGTAATTATAAATGAAATATATACTAAAATTGCCACAACTTTACTTAACTCTTCAATTCCCAGTGTCACCTGTAGGTGACAGATGCTTAATATTTTTTTCCTACCACACAGGTTTTTATTTTTAAATTCTAACACTTGTATAGCAAAGTCAATTAGTAGGGGAATGGGTCCGGTTGTGGGCACCTTTTTGTTTTTGGCTCATAACTTTTTACCAAGTTCTTCTTAATCGGACATATGGACATCTATGGAAAGCTAGAAACCTTAGCTAACAAGTAATGGCAAAAGTAAATCGATTCCGTCAAATAGAACATTTTTTTTTTAATTTTGTAAAGTAGTCATTTTTAACAAAAATTTTTTTTTGGTTCGGTTGTGGGCACCCTTGGAAAATCTGCTGGAAACGAGGAAATATTAAGAAAAACCAACACGAATATAGAAAAATATTAAGTTTTAATTATTTGAAGCACAATGCACGCATGTGAAGTAGCTGGTACGCATGTGGGCACATTTTAGATGGACGGGCATTTCAAAATGTAAGTGACCAAGTCATTCTCCTGGGCTGTCAAGAAGACCTAAAGTAAAATGAAATTCAACCTAATTAATCAACACTCTTCAAGTGCTATGACGTGAAGAAGGTGGAAAACACCAGTCAACCTGATTCGATAACATCCACGAAAAGAAGAAAAAGAAGAAAACACCACCGTCGACAGCTTTGATGTCTCCGAAATTTTCTTCCACCTTCTTTTTGTAGCGTTGGGAAATCGCATACGCTGCGGCAGTCGATTTTGTGGTTAGCTTATCTGCAGAACAATGTTAAATTACATCCAACACATTAAAAAAATATCGGAGGATTTTTGTTATTTACCCTTGGAAGATATAGCTAAAACAACCAAAAAATGCGTTAAAAGACCATTTTTGATGAAATAACTTACCAAAACTTACCAAATCACTAAAAGACGGGTGCCCAGAACCAAACTAATTGCGGTGCCCACAACCGAATTTGGCAGCCATTTTGAGAAGTAGTGAAAAATTTGTTCGGGGTAAACATATTGGTTGTAATCAATATTGGATCACAAAGTATAATAAATTAACTAAATAAAAATGCATTTTACTCGCCTTCTCGATGGATTCACTTCGATTTATGACACCATTTAAAATGTGTAAAAAAATTTGTGTCTTATTTTTTAAGCACAGAAAGATATATATGGTCCCAGCACAAAGCAGGCGTGTCTGTTCGACTTAGTATTTGGCACAAAAACATCGTGGTTCCATAATGAACAAATGGCCTTAGTCAAAAAAACCCAGCCTGCTTTCTATCAAGAGATACGAAGGGGTGCCCACAACCGAACCTTTTACCCTAGTACTTGTTAATTTAATTTTCCTAGCAACACTAGCGGCACGTCATTTGTCAAATTTATTCATTTGTTTCACGCGTAGTTAAAGCAGTGCGACTTTGTATGGTTTCTTTCAATATAAAAATGAGGGTAGTTTAAAAATTTTTTATGTATTTTTTTGTCTTATCCAAACGTATCTAAGCTATTTTAGATAAAAAGAAAATTTTCTTTTTCACTATTTTGGACATGGGAATTGAAGGGTTAAAATTAACTTTAACAAAATTTGATTTCGTCAAAAGTGACACAATTTGAGTTGGGACTCTTTTGCATTGAGCTGCAGCAATCAAATAGCATCAAACTTCTGACATGAAAAGAGACCTAACTGTATTTTTGTAACAGATAACAACAACAAAATATACTGAGCTTTTGCTGATTGGTAGATTTATGCATTGTGCACAGTATTAACACATAAACCCGAAAATGAAAAAATTTGAGTTGTGTCACTTTTGTAGTGCGTGTGCGATATATTAGCGATGATTTAGTGTTGTATGGGGGTTCTTAATAATGGGTTCTCGATGCTCATTTTTTGCGATTTGGTGAAAAAGTACATGAGCCAAAAAAGTTGTGGGGCAAGAATGGGGTTAAATGACGTCGCATCGAGGTCAAAGTTCGCCAAAAAAACTGGGAAAATCGACAAGTTGCTTCACACCTTCTCAGAAGTTGCTCTTAGAGGGTTCAAATCTATGACTGACCACACTAGTTTTCCCTACTTAACATTTCTGTCAAACATATTCATACCTTATCTCCAACCTTTAGTAGGGCTTCCATACAAACTGATCGTTTTTATAAAATAGGCTCCAACTCCTCTGAGGTTGGGCCCAGGTGTCTCAAACGTAAGATCGACACTCATTTATTTTTTCTTCCGAATGTTTCTTGCAAACATACCTAGCCACTATCTCCAAGTTTTAAGGGGCTGTCATACAAAGCTAGCCATTTTCTATGAAATTAGTTCCCATTTGTAACCGTAGTATTTAAGTAAACGATGAATCATCATATCTCGGAAACTACTGAACTGATTTGATTGATTTTTCAGCGATCGACAACATTCTTGAGTACAAAAACCACCAGAGGTCGTCCCCCATACGACCGGAGTTGTGAGGTTGTCAACTTTTGAGCTTCTACGAAGCAATAATCAAAATGTATTGTCGAAACTCCTCGAACCTCTTCATTTCGAATATTATTGCAATCGTAATTAAGTATTAACCCTTTCGGGACTACTGGGATAATACGTCCCAGCAAGTTTTTAATGCCCCCTCAAAACAATTATTTAAATCTTACGACCCACGCAAAATATTTTTTTTGCAATTTCGGTGTTCCCGTTGTTTTTTTAATAGTCCCGTTTAGGCTCAATACAGCGATTTGCATGCTCTAAAAACATGTATAAAGAGTAGTTTAATTCGTCGACCGTAATGTCCGTCAGGATGTCGGTACAAGCCTTTTGGATAGTTTCTACGTTTTCAAAACGCCATGTTTCATCGGAAAATACATTTTTTGAAAACGTGAAAGTCGCACGGTGCCGGTTTAGGTGAAAACGAGGAGTAGTTGATGATTAAAATTCAACTTTTAGTAATAAAAAAAAAGTCAAAACAAGTGTCGATCGATGAGATGGCATCCTTCGATAGCCAACTCTTCAGTTAAAGTGCTATTGTTAAATTTATGCTATTGAGATGCTTAACCTCCGCCTTACCAAAGATGTTTGTATATGTCGTTTACCAATGTCGTTGATGTCCGGATGACCCCAGGCACTTCCGCCGCTATTTTGAGTAAAACTCACAATAAAGATATAATAATATATACATCAGTATTTAGTATCTTCCTCTGGGAATAGTTTGTATTTCGAAAAAAGGCTTAACTTTGATGATTGATTTCGCAACTATGGAAAATATTAGAAAATTTCTTTCCAGAGGTTTTATTGAACACATAATGAGGTACGCAAAAAAATGTATTGTGAGTTTTATTCAACATAGCAGCGAAAGTGCCTGGGATCAAATTTAAACATGAACAAAATTTCTAATTAAAATTATTTATTATTTTAATATTTTCATACCATTTTTTTCGTCTCAGCAAATTGCACATTCTGAGATTTAAGACTTGTGCGACGAAAAAAATTGTATCAATAATTTTTTAGTCGGTCAAACGGCCCTTGAATTTCAAATTGCCTGATAGATTTGACCGAAAAAAAAGTCACTAAATAACTGTTATTTTTGACTGATAAAATAAATATAAAAAATAATTAATTTTTGCCTGAAATGATAAAACGCCCAAAATAACCATTATTTTTGTCGGGAAGAATGAAAGTTAAAAGATAACAGTTAAAAAGTCCTTGGTTGGAAATCATAGCTAAATACTCTGGCAGATATTAAACATGAATATTAAAAAGATCACCCGGGTGGGTATAAGTAAAGCGAAGGTTAAATCCAATGTCAAGAATTTCAATGAAGATTTTGCCTATTTTTTATGAATTACCGCCCAGTTTTGATGAGCGGTAATTCAGTTGGCTAACACGTTGGTCATCATTTATGTCCTGACAATCGTTTTTAAATCGAGTTAACCACTTATGAACTCCATTGTGATAAAAACAGTCATCACCATAAACTTGGTTCATCACTTTAAATGCT
Source organism: Melieria omissa (assembly GCA_963971225.1). Classification (NCBI taxonomy): domain Eukaryota; kingdom Metazoa; phylum Arthropoda; class Insecta; order Diptera; family Ulidiidae; genus Melieria; species Melieria omissa. The sequence goes on from OZ020267.1 coordinate 118,911,111, forward strand.
TCGGTTAAAGTTACAACTTTTTTAAAACAAAAGTTAATATTGGGTCTTTGTTCGATGCTTATTTTTGTACGATGACACAAACATACTTTCACTTCAGATGCAATAACTTCGCTTCCAGTGCACCAAATTTCATGAAATTTTTACTAAAAATCGGGAAAAAATTTAATTTTAAATGCATTAAGTCTCATAAGCCACCACAAAATGCTCTAATTGGAAAGTACAGTTTACTTAAAAAAACACGTTATACTAAACTATCAAAAAAAAGATTTTAAAACCCCCCATGACCAAGTTCTGGCTACGCTCCTAATGACAATGCTTTACTAAATTGTCTGTAAAAGTATATGTAATATTCAAATAATTATACTACATTTATATTTATTCAAAATTCCCGTTCTTTTTTTAACCATAAGTTAAAACCCTCCTTTCATATAGTTTGCAGATAGAATGATTTGAAATAAAAGTCTCAACCTCCAAATAATAAATCAAATGTTTTACTCAAAACAATCTGTGATAAGCAAGCTTCATTGAATAGAAGATTGCGCCTTCCGGGAGAAAATAAATTTGAAGCCGCACCAGTGACGTCATACAAAATTGTTTCCTATCGGCTGAAAATTTTGATATAATTTTGGAGAGAGCAACACAGTGGGACAACATCAAATATTTATTCACTTTTTGTTATTTCAAAAATTTGTTTTCTATATTCGATTTGAAAAGAACGTCGCCAGTCATGTATCTTTTTTGTTTCCATTATTTTGTGTACACAGGCCCACTGCACACCGCATGACTCTCGTTTTTTTGCTTTGTAAATTTGTCCCCGATTCTTTCACCACACGCACCTGTTAACGCGAGGACTTTCGAAACTCAAAATTCTTTATCAAATTTAACACAAAAACATGAAAACAAACAAGCAAAAGCGGCACAATTTTCACAAAACAAAAAATTGTTGGTCAAACAAATTTTCAACCAATAAAAACATAGCATGAAATTTGAATTGAATTGCAGAGTTTCCTCCCGAAATTCTCTTGTTTTTTTGTGTTATTCATATGACTGAATAATATGAATTTACAATTTATTTTGTAAAGATATATAAATTTCTATTAAACTGTTATGCAAGTATATATATATATAGGAGCTAAACTAGAAAGAAAACCATATATTTGCTTAAAAGATAAATTTAAGTTCAAAACGAAAGAATTTAAAAAGTACTGATGGAATCCCTATCCATTCTCCGATGACGTCACTGGTGCGGCTACAAATTGATTTTCTCTCGGAAGGCGCAATCTCTGTATTGAATCGTGTGTGATAAGTAGATTTGTACGAAAATCATTCGCATTATTGCAGCATCGATATCAAAATTTGAGTGTGATACGTGTCTCACTTTCTTGTACTTATGACACACAATGGCTGCAATTCTTCTTGGGCTGGTTGTTGTTATTTTTGTCATTGTTGTACATGTTTTTTTATATTTTGTTTGTCGAAAACCCGTTCTGCTGATGATTTCGACTTGTTACCAAATTTACATTAATTTTCCAACTTCTCAGCACGAATAAACTATGCGGCGAATAAACTATGAAAGAAACTTCTTTACTGATGACGACATCGGTGACACAAGATTCTCGCAATATTTTGCGGACATTTTCAAAATGTGAATTTGGAGTCGGGACATTTCATTTGGGAACAATTTTTTACTTTTAATTCTTCGTCGCCAGTGTAGTGTTCTTCCAGAGGTTGTTAGTAGATTAATGTAGTCCAAGTTCAATGACTATAAAGTTCAAGGTAAGAAGGCATACATAGCCGGCTACCTAATAAATAAGTTTTTATCTCATATTAATCTCTCCTCTGTACCAGAAAAAATCTAAGCATTGAATGCCAGTTGCCAAGGAATCTATCAAGTAGTTTAAGATTGTGAATATAATTTTATTTTAATGATGAATTTATTAATTTCAAACTAACTTTACACAAACACCGGGAAAAAACGCACAGATATATGACAAGATATAAACTATTTATAGATACATAACAAAAGAAAAAACGGAAACCAAGTATACTGTTATAGAGTATTAATTACCATCCACCTTAGCAAATACTACATTGCTTTTATTATCACGTGTGTGCTCCGTACAGTGCCTCACAGAAATATTCGAAACTCTTTTTTTTTAATTAGGTACGAGATAAGTTTTTGAATTGTAATGTTACTTGAGATTAATAAGTTATTTGAGATTAATAAGATAGTTAAAATTAAACTTAATTTTAATAGGAAAACTAATATATATATTTTTATAAAAATTGCTTAGTACTAAACAAATAAACAAAATTGCTAATTCCGAGGCCAAATGGGTTAAAAAGGATGCCAGTTATATAAATAGAAGTAAACATTAAAAAATCAGTGTATTTGTTAAAAATTTCACATTCAATAAAAAGGTAAAAATCCGAATACTTTTGGGAGATGCTGTATGCCGAAACACATAAGCATGTATCTATTCACTTTTAATAAAAACGTGCAGATGTACATATGTATATACGTATCTTGCGTAGTCTTACACGATTTAAAAATACATGCAAGCATACACTCCTTCATGTTGCAATCTTCTCATACTAATTTATATTGTCTCCTCATTCATGCATTATTTATTTTACAATCTCAAAGAACAAAGAGCTTGTATTTTAATATATATACGCCTATGATGGTCGTTGAAGACCATAAGCTAAAAGCCTATGTACTACAGAATTTCAGAATTTGGCGCATTGTCAACGTTAGCCAGCAAATTTCGTACAGCATAAAGCATTTACAATAGAAAATTCAAAATACATATAAAGCAAAAGGCAGTGGCAATGAGAAAATTCGGGTCTTAGTTTCGGGTCGGCTTAGACTCTCTTTTCAGATATTTGTTTATTGAAATAATGTAAATAAATTGTTTCTTTGACTTGCAAACTTAATTTTAATTATTTACATTTCGTTGCTAAATAGATTTCATTTACACACTTGCGGCTGTAAATAAACCCGTTCAATTTTTTAAGGTAAACAATTTCATGCTAAATCTTGTACAAATCTCTTAATGCATACGACAGTTTTGGTTGAACATATAAGTAGTGGCATTATTTAGTTGCTCACTGTTTAAAATTATTTGCATGACTGCAGAAGTTGAAAAATTTTAAATATTCTGTGGCTTTCGTATCTGACAAAATATTCGAATAAGTAACATGGGTACTGCAGTGGTGAAATTAATGTGCCACTTTGGGTTAGAATTACTTGACTGCACAAATAATATCCAATTCTATCCTTATGAAAAATTAATTTTTAATTTTCAAGCAGGAACATTTGCTGAGAGAAAAGAAGCTTTTACTTATACAAACATACAAAAGTACGCTACAAATTCCATTCCCCCCTAAATTGCATTAACTCAATTGCATTTGACTAGTTCGGATATATGTGGCTCACAATACAACACGATGCACAGAACGACACGGGGTCAAAAGAGGTTCAAATGACCGCCGAAAGACGAAATCTGCCTATAATTTTTTTAATGTGGTCAGATACGACTCTGGCATATTGCACAAACTAATTTTTGACATACGTTTCAGTTTTTGTTACCGCTTGTAACAAATAAACATGAATTTAGAGCACCTACTGCGCTTCGTTTTGAATCAGTATTCTTGGTTTACCATCCTGATGGTTCCAATTTAAGTATCGCAGTAGCTGCAAAAGTAGTCAAAAGCTCATAGAAATTCATAAGGCTCCGCTTGCAGCAATGGAAATGTGAAAATATTGTTAACGATCAGCCAATCATCAAGCTAAATAGAACATCAACGTTACGGCAAGATTCGAAGATCGGTACTTTTTTTTAACCAAATTCAGGAGCTTCAGTTCGTCAAGGCAGCGGACCTCTATTAAGGCGTAATATTACTATAGCAAATTAGTAAAACATTGGTCTAGCATAAAAAAAAAAACAGATTACATATCGAAAAATACCACTTTAAACTTACCGTTTGAAGCAAAGCACATTATTTATATTGACTGACTTCATGTTTAGCATAAGTAACACTTCGTTCAATAATGTGTGTGACTGACACATAGATGGCGGCAGTAATACTAAATCAATCTTTTTTTCGAAATTGTGAACCTTTCTAGGCTTACTGTCAAAATTATATGTCAATCCGACCATTAGTTTACAAGTTACAGTGCTTTAAGTGACACTACTTTTGAGTTTTCAAAAAAAATGAATTCAAAGCAATTCCGTGTGCTGATTTATCATTGTTTTTTAATGAAAAAAAAATACTGTTCAATGCCAGAAATGGCTTGAAAAACATTATTCGGACTCTGCTCCATCAAAAAGAACCATTTGTTATTGGTATGCCGAATTCAAACGTGGTCGTACAGACACCGATGACATTCCATCTACTGGACGGCCAAATGACGCTGTTATTCCGGAAAACGTTGAAAAAACACTGAAAATCATTATGTCCGACCGTAAAGTGAAAGTGGGGGAGATTGCTGACATTCTAAAGATATCAGCAGGCAGTGTACACACCATAATAAACGAACATTTGGTTATGAAAAAGGTGTTTTCGAAATGGGTGCCGCGTTTGCTCACACCGGAGCAAAAACAACAACGAATCGATGATTCAAAGAGCTGTTTGGACATGTTTTTTGGTACATCACAATGGATGAAACATGGATCCACCATTTCACTCCAGAGTCAAATCGGCAGTCTGCTGAGTGGCATGCAACCGGTGAAAGCCGCCCAAAGCGTCCAAAGGCACAAACATCGGCTGGCAAGGTTATGGCGTCAGTATTTTGGGATGTGCACGGAATAATATTCATCGACTATCTTGAGAAAGGGAAAACAATCAATAGCGACTATTATATAGCGTTGTTGGAACGTTTGAAAGAAGAAATCGCGATTAAGCGGCCCCATATGAAGAAGAAAAAAGTGTTGTTTCATCAAGACAATGCACCGTGTCACAAGTCGATGAAAACGATGGCAAAAATGCATGAATTGGGCTTCGAATTACTTCCTCATCCCCCGTATTCTCCAGATCTGGCCCCCAGCGACTACTGGCTCTTCGCAGACCTCAAAAAGATGATCCGTGGTAAGAGATTTGGCTCAAATGATGAAGTAATCGCCGAAACTAACGCCTATTTTGAAGGCAAAGAAAAATCGTTCTACAAAGGCGGTATCGAAAGATTGGAAAAGCGTTGGAATGATTGTATCTCCCTAAAAGGGGACTATGTTGATGAATAAAAACGAATTTTGGCAAAAAATGTGTTTTAATTAGTTAGTCACACACATTATTGAACGAAGTGTTACAGAGAGCATCAACATTCTTTTTTGTAGTGATTAAAATTACAATCTAATTAAGATTCTTCTCTTTACTGGTTGTGATGCTTAATGATTGCGTAATAAACCCAAATCCAGGGTAAGGTGAGCTAAGTCTGCACACTGAAATTGGCCATACACGTGTACTCTATGAAAAACAAGTCTTTTGCGAAGAGTGATCCTATCTCAAATTAACATATAAATGCACAGAGCGTAGAGTGCAGTTGTAGCGACCAAATTTTAGTTTCCTTTTCTATATCACATCTTTATGGGAGCTGTACATCCCAGTGTTTTTCCTAAGCGCAAGTACAGATGCTAGTTTTGAGTAGATATTTAATAAATTTTTTGCTATTTGTGGATAGTAATACAAAACATATACCATTTATTGATCAACGAAGTTATGTAGAGGAGTGCCACGAAGAACTTTAAACTTGAGAAAACTAGTGGAAAAGGATGCGTATTGGAGGATACATTTCGAACATGATAATGAAAAGGAATATGGCCACTCAGTAACGAAATTCATTTGCACACATCCATGCATACATAAATACCTACATACAAACCTAGCACAACAACCCGTGCTAGACCGTCTTATACCGATTACGAAAGGCGATTTAGAGCTTTTCAAAGGCAATTTTATCTCAAATTAACCTCCATTTTCTGTTGAGAGGACAGCAGCCGGTAGGCCATAAAAACATTAAATAACCAAATATCCTTATTTCCCTCGTATTTGCTAGACTGTGCATGTGAGCATGGGCATGAAAGTGCAACAGGTGTATGTTAAAGAACTGAGTATTTATACAAACATATAAAGCTATATATCTGTGGCATTTTGACAAAACAACCTAAGTCTAGTTTTCAAAATGTTCAGGAGAGCGAAAATACTGATAAGGTGCAGAGCAAATCTCATACAAAACTCAAGAAAAGTTGAAATTATACACGTCATATCTCTGTAACTAAATGTCATAAAAACAAACCGATTACACCAAAAAAAGCGTCTGGAAATTGTTTGTTAAAAAACTTTGCGCTATTTCGACTTAAATTGTTTTGTCAAAATGCCACAGATATATATATAAGCTCATCATGTTGCTGCTTATTACAGACGTTAAATAGAAGAAAGGCGAGCACTGCATGAACGAACAAATGGGATTCGACATTTACAAGTTTGCGAAACACCGATTCTAACTATCACAATATGGAAATATGACGTAAAATTTATTGGCCATGAAATAGTTTTTGAATTCGAGTATGTGTGCTACTGTACTATATATGTATGTAGTATGAACAATCGTTTGAGAAGACATGCACACCTTGAAGATTAAACCAAACTACAATATTAAACATTCACTTTACAGCCAACTCCATTATAAAATTAAGTATAATTTATAAAGCGATAAAAATGCAATAAAACAAAAAGAATGCGTACTAAATCACGCTTCAGCAACCTCAACACTGCAATAGCAAAATATCATTACAGACACCTGGTAATTACATGAAAACATGAAAAGAAAAACATATCTGTTAAGAAACAATATGAAGTCAAATCAAAGGGTACTCGTAATGCATGAAAAACGCTAAAAACAATTCAAACCTTGACCAACTCTCCGCAGTTGTTGTGTAGCGCTAACGTCAACATTGCCTCAAAACTGTTGGATTACAAATTACACAATGCCAGCGATAAATGTAAGAAAAAAATGTTCGTAATGCATCGTATAAAATTAGGCCGAATGTGAAAACGAGACATTCAAATTGACTACTTATCTACAAATTTGCTTACATTCCTTCTCTGTACTAATAAACAGCAAAGAAAAACGTTACAAATTCGCATGTCGACAGTATATGTCCAAATGGACTTTTTCTTTTTTGTGCGCCTGACACAAAATGTTGAACACGCATGTCCTTGTTTAAAACTCAACCCGTGCACAAATGTTTCATCATCTACTACTCTAACCACAAATAATTCGTACACTTCACTTCTCTCCTACATCTTTACAGATTTACAACTAAATACTTTTTTAATATTAATTTTAAAAAGTAGATTTAATAACAAATTGAAAATATATAACTTTCTTTTAAGGAGTCATTTTTCCAGCTTGCAAAAAATCCGTAAAGATTATGATGTAGGAGAAAAGTGAAGTGTACGAATTATTTGTGGTTAGAGTCTACACTCCACACAGAAGTGCTTATTATGGCCGGCAATCCCACAGAGTGCACATAATAATTTTAAAAAGTTGTGACCACAACGATGAAGTAAGTGATACGGAATCTGGAAACAAACATATCTCAATCCTCTGGCCCATACAATTGCATCCAGAACAAGAGCTTCAACAAAGCTATTCTACGAAATCCAGTTTCGAGCTGTTATTTTCTCGTCGCCTTCCACGTCTGTTTCTTTTAAGTTTCAATTGAGCGGCATTTCTTTGATGCTACTGGGTAGTCTTGGTACCATGCGGTGTGCCCATCAAACTCGCTTTATTTACTATGGCAAAGGATTTCCGCGGTCGCCGTGGCACAGCTAGTTACTACGTTGGATCGTAAATTTAACGCGACTTTCAACTCCAAGCTCGAGTCCTCGCCATCGCCCATATCAAAATATGAAAAAAAAAATTTATTTTGGCGACTGACCTTAGCAGCAAATAGTAAATCCTCATCGAGTTCGCAGTTCACTGTTTAGAATCGACAAAAAGGGTGGGAAGGAACCATAGTACGGAGGGAAGGGACCATAGTACGTTTTTATAGGCTCAAAACTTACCGTTACTGATGGCCAGAATATGCACACAAACGCTGTTGTATAATTTATATGTTGACAAATTTCTTAATAAGTTTCTAAGCTTGACTCATGTGCGCAGTCAAAGTACACAAAATCGGGGAAAAAGCAGCTGCCATAGTATACTCGTACGAGGGGGCACAATAGATCAATCCTGGTCTCAGTGCAGTTTACACTAATTCTATTCTTATACTCGTACGAGTATTTTAATTTTTGCTTTATGCTTCTTTTGCACATGGAGTATGAAACGATCTGATGACACTCACCTTTTTAACAGGCATTACTAGGGCACTATTAGCATTTAAGCCGTTTGGAGTAGCAGGTTGCCGCATTGCAACTGCACCCACATTCAAGTTCATTGCAGCGGCCGATAGCTGCTGGTGTTGGGACGATACTGCGCCTGGCACACAACTGACATGCTGAGCTGCCGCAGTTGGATTTGATTGTTGTACTGCCGTGCCACAGGGCGAGATGGACTGTTGCGTTGCTATGCCCGCCAGCGGGTTGCCCGCAGTCGCAAGGAAGCTACGGAGTGAAAGCGGTGTGAATATCGCCGCTGCGGCAGCAGCAGCAGCAGGATGCAGGGTTTGCTCATGGTGACTCTGCAGCTGCGGACTCTGCAAATGTGAGTTCAGCAACGCTGGGTGCGCGGCAGCGGCAGCGTTGGCGTGGTGTAATGCGGATACGGCCGCCGAACTAGAGTTGGAACAATTGTACGCACCGATGTGCACTTGCGCACCGGCTGTCTGGTGTAAGGCGGGCTGCTGGTAGCTATGTGGCAACACTTGCGCTTGCATAGCGGCCACAGAGCTCTGAGGATGTTGTTGCCGCTGGTTAGGCGACATCATTTGGCAGCCCATGCTGCCGCCATTCGGAGGCACTGAGGGGCCATACGACGTTACCGGTACCGTAGTCGCAGCACCAGGGTGTTGAAATGCCCCTGGCATTGCCAGCATCTTTTGCAATGCTACCGGCCACGGTAAATACCACGAACCGGGATGGTTTTGCATGATCGCGTTGTGGTCGTTCTTTTTGCGGAGCTAATGATTGCGACGATGACCACTTCACTTTTTGTCTATTGCACAAATCACTTTCTTGCCTCTGTTCTAATGCATTCTGTCCAGCGACAGATGCTGAAAATTTCACCTCCTGAAATTAAATCTCTTCCATTTTACTCTTGTCTTGACGATGCGTTTTTTCATTGATTTCGCTTGAATTGTTTACAATATAATTCCAAATACAGAAACAAGAATTACATCATTTCACGTTTCACAAAATTCGCATTGATCAAATGGCATTGATGTGAGCAATTGCCAGCGAATACATACACTCTAAAAACACCGAATGTCCAAATTCGATTTTTAATATTTCATGATTGCATGAGCAAAAAAAATTCTTTTTTACCATTAGAAAATTGTTGAACGCTAATGACAGCCTCAATAATTTCACTACATTTTTAGCGCAAGAAACAAGAAACTCATAAACTTGATTTGAAAAAAGTGGCAAATTTAAACAACGCCAGTGGATGGATTTCTTTTAGTGCATTTCCACAGCAAATCTATTGAATAATTTTATTGACTTGCTAGCTAAGCAATCTTGGCCAACTCAATTTGTTTGCGTTTTGCTACTCACTTGCACAGCTTTTTTCTGTTTGTTGACTTTAAATTCGCTTTTGTTGCAACATTTCGCTAGTCGTGTGATACCAAATTTTATCAATAAACAAAGCTAAAAACAACATCATGCAATATGGACCCATCTCACAATTATAAGAACAAAGCTGCGGCTGAGAATTTTAATTGTTCCGTAGGAGTCGAATCGGTTACCAGAATTAATGTCTTTTCGCCGAGCTTGCGTGCTTACGGCTCATGACCAAACGGTATTCTGTCCGAGTTTCACGAAATTACTTGGGTTACAGTCGAAAGAGTGGAAGGAGTGGAGTCATTACCACTAACCTCCACAACTGAGCGAGATACCTGGTAAATTTTGCTAAGTGCACTAATTTGTAGTCGATGCTAAGCGCAAAACACTATATTGCGTCGCGCTGCATCCAGTCGTGGCATTATTGTTATTGGTACAGCAAAGAGGAACGAATCACTTGCTCTATGCCCGGCACTACCGTCGGTGCTTTTAACGGCGTGCATATTGGCTTAATGGCGATTGTGGCCAAATAGAGGAATAATGTAAATAAGCAGCAAAAGTAAATATAAAATCAAATTACAGTACAGCAATGTAAAAAGCTTGCAAACTCAAACTGAAAAAGCGCAAAGCCACAAAATCAGCAACTCCAGCCGAAAGCGAGTGATGTGTAATATAGACATGATGTATTAAGACTGTATTAGACAGAAACAAGCCTTAACAATGATGCCAGGGTTATTTCGCCGTGAAACTTTTATTTGATAAATTCAAATACATTCATTTTCACATACAATAATAAAAACTTTAAATCAAACATATAAATCTAAGTTACAAAAACCAACTTCTGTCCATAAGGCCAGGGAATTATATTTGGAACCCAAATCTAAAAACATGTAACTATAAACAGTATTCGAATTGCTTGGAGTACGGAGTAAGTTCGGTCATTCTTTATTTGTTGCTTTTATACTGTTAAGCCAACAAGCAATCAATCGAAAAATATATGCACGACGTGGAAACATGGAACTTGCGCGAAGTGGCATTAGCCCTTGGGATATTTTTCTTGATGTGATAAATAGAAGCGACGTCGAAAAAACAGGCAAAAACGCTCGCATTGGAGCAAATTCAAAAGTTACGAATCTGATTTATATAATATAGATAGACTAGCGAGATTTATATAATATAGATAGACTAGCGAGACAGCAAATCAACTTTTCAAGTCTCTTTATTCCATGACCTGGACTTTACGGCCTTTCAAAGTTGAACGTTTTATTATATTATTTTCACTTCTAGCAAAATATCGTTAACAAGGCTGTCTTCAGATGCCCGTCTATGTTTTTTAATGAAATCCCATAATTTTTCACATGTGGGGTTATGATATTTAACCCTTTCAGTCACAATGTCCAATATATTGGAATACAGCTCTTACAATTCATAAGCGGGCTGTTATTTTCATGTTAGATGAAAGGGTTAAGCAATTAATAAATCAACAAATTTTATTTCAGAAATTTTTATTTTGACAGAAAAAGCTCATCAAGCCTTTGCTAATTTTTTGATAAAAATGATAAAAATCGGTATTCTTAGACACTGCTTAGGTGGGACATTCAGCTAAATAATGGTACTAAACTTATCTGCGTAGTCCTGCGTCAAAATGAATGCGAGCAATTTTCGCATGCCAACCCAAGCACTTTTTGTACTCAGTTCTGGTGAGCAACAATATATTTTTAATTGCTAACCAAAACTATAACGTATGAAAAACAGCAAGACTGATGTTGAAAGGAATAAATATGTATTTAAATGTATAGAATTGCGATATGTATATATATATATCGCATTGATTTATCTACGTCCGTCGGTTAATATGTCTTCCAATTCGTCTGATGGTATTCACAATTGCTTTCGAAAAAGTTAAGACACGAAACTGAAATTCCGTACAAACACTTTGGAAATCATGAGAACAACATATTACCTAAAATGGGCGTGGTTTGCCCATTTTCTAACAGGGTTGCCATATAAATATCATTTTCAAAATATGAACTTTTTAATATTGACTGTCGGTTTAGGGATATTTTTGTCTGAAAATAGGTGTGACATGCCTCTTTAACCCCTTGAGATACATAAAAACTCATTATTTTAACTTTTAGTGAGGAAAGATATACTTGTCAGTTAACCTTTTCCGTGCTATATAAAAGTAAATGAATAGTTTAGATTTTTTCAAGAAAGAGTTTGCCTACTTTTATATTAGTGGGCTAAGTGTCTTTAAAGAACATTTTAATGCATGACAACAAAATTTTAGCCTATTTTAATGTTGTTAAAAATAAAGTCTGTATGGAGAGTAGGCGTGGCCGGGGGGGGGAATTTTTTTCGTTTTTGGAATAATCCATCTTCTACTTATGGGAAACCGTTATGTGAACATTCAATCTTGTATCTTTTTTATTTCCGAAGTTATTAAATTTTTCGTTATACATTCGGAAACCATAAAGGGTGTGCTGCGAAAAAGGCTCAAATTAAAAAACGCTAAAACACGTGTAACTTTATTTTTGATCTTCTACGAGAATCAGTTATCAAAATATTGACTTATTTTTTTTTTTGCTTCTGATTATGCATATTTCTAAAACTCTTAACCTCCGACTGTAGGGTACCAGCTCCTGGTAGGGGTAATTTAAAAAAATCGCACCATACAATTCTCTAAGGAATTCTGAAGTGAATAGCAAAATTTTAGTTCTATAGTTCAAAAACAATAGATTCTTAAGCTCGAAACAGGCGATGCGAGCGTTTTTGCCTGTTTTTTCCTAACGTGCATCGCGCGAAAACCAGAATCGCCTGGAGAAAAGATTTTCGGCAAGCCATAACCTAGCAACGGGTTTTTATGGCCAATTAAGTAAGTTTAAAGTAGAGTATAACTTGTTTCAAATTACTGAAATTAATACATTTTAGCCATAAATTATGGGTTATATTTGTAAGTTGCCGTTGTTTATTAAAACAGGATTATAAAACTGCCAGTAATAACTTTTTAGAATGGCTTCGACATAACTATGTACAATGTAATTTGAAGAGACTGCGATCTAGCCTTGGTCACTGTTACATAAAAGATGTGCTCGGGAGAAAACCTCATTTTGCGTTAATATGAATAGTGTAAAAATAAATGTCTAGGTAGCTAAACCGAATTTCCCAGCGATTACCACACAAGTATGTATATGCACACATACGTATTAACACATTACCGCACAGCAGGAAATATTTTTTATCTTCGGCACGTTTGTAAAACGCAAAACAACAACAACCTATAGTCGCCGCCTCAACGGATAGATACGAGTAAATACACGTAATTGAAGTTAAACAACGACCCAAATTATGCAGCACATTTCTAGGCAGGCACTCGTATGTACATATGTATGTTTATATATTTAGAAGCATTCATATACACATTAGCGCACACCGCCAAAGCTATGTGCGCAACCAAACTTAATACATATTTTAAAAATAATAAATATTAAGTCAACAGTCAAGACGCTGCCTGAAATTTTCAAGTATTCCGAGGAATATTTTCCATTCACTAACGGAACAAATTGAAAAAGACCTTTGAAATATTTCGCTTGGCAAGTGCCAAAATGAATGTGGCAGCAGACATCGGTATTGTTTGTCTCGTGCCTTTCCACAAATTGAAACGTCATAGTGCCCGCACCGCATTCAAGTATTTTATTTCTTTCTATTGTGTGCCAAAAAACTGTGTGCTAAAAGATTTTCGAATTATACTAATATCAAATACGTTTCAGTTTCTACTCCGACGTCATTTGCCAGTAAAATTTGTTTTATTTAAGTCTGCGGGTCGGCAACCGTGTGTCGAAGTGAGCAACACATTAAAAAAATTTAACATTTTTTGAAAGGACAGTGAATTGTGTCTTATGTATGCACACACATCGCAAAAAGTATTTGAAGACGTATTAGAAACACAACTTCGAGGACACATTATAAGAATATGATTATGTTACTAAAATTAATATCTGACTTTGTTTTAGTTATCCATGGGACTAATATATGTGTTATGTAATGTAATCAGTGGCACATACAGGAGGGTTTTGGGATTTAAACCCACCTCCCCCAAATACAAAAACCTGCGAGTCTAAATATGGTTTCGAATGGAATTGGGCTCAAAAATTGTAGGCAAAATCCCCCCAAAATGAAATCCTGTGTGCGTCACTTTACGTAACATTATTGGTAATAATAATTTATTACTTTTGGAGATACGAGATAAAACTAATCTGTATAAATTATTACATACTTTCAACGCAAGTCATAACCATCAGTAATAATATTAGTATTTCCTATGTTAAATTTGTCTATATTGCTGTTTTTCTTTACTTCTGTTGTTTTCGTTTTCTATTTTTTAGTCAGCATATCTTTGGCCGTAAGGAATAACAGCCAAAGTCGAGTTAGGACAAAATTGAGTTATTACCACCATTGCAATCGTCGTATTCAAATGTACAGTGGGTGGTCAAACAATTAGCACGAGTCAAGCAATCAAACGTTTTTTATGTTTAAAACAAACTCTTAAAATTTTATTTTTTGAATTCAATTGTATTTTTATTTCAGAACAAATAAGAAGATATTTTTAAAGTGATCATCAGTAAAGCATCATACTTAAAAAACAGAAATTTGTTTAGTACACCGTTCCAAACTACTTAAAACAATAATTACCCAGCCTTAATGCGAGTATTTTTCAATATATCGTTTTTCTTTTTATTTTATTCCCGAAAATTTACGATTTTCTCATAATGATTTCACAATTCGAATGCACACTTCACTATTATAGATTTGCAACAAATGTTCAATTTAATACTGCTGCTAACAAAGTCCCGTTATCGTGTTCACCCACGGCACATAACCTCACAAATACCATTAGAAATACTGTGGGACAAACAAGCTAAGCAAACAATTAAACAAATAGCGTTTGGAAACTATTTTAGTACGTTTTTCATCCACTTAAGGGGAGGTTCTCCTCTTTTCGGCCGAAAATAAAGCGAAATTCTTTCATTTACTGTCGGATAATGAAACGACTCACGAATAGACGGTTTTGATGATTTATTAAGCCATCTTTCTAAAATACAAGAAAAAAAATTTTTTTTACAAAATCCAATATGGCGGCCCAAAAATGGCGGGTCTTGTCAACCTCTGCAAGCGAGACATTGTTCGGAAACGTCAAGGCTGTAGCCACTTGTAGTGAACTGAAATCAAAAATTTTTTTTTGTAGTAAAGAATATTAAATTCCCTATGACTTATACCTATTTTTGAATAATTTTTATAAAAAATCATCTAATTTATGCATAATCATAGAAAAAGTTCAATTTTTACCATCTTTTTTTCGACTTTTCTTTTGTTAAAAGACTATTATTACACATTTGTTTATATTTGTTTTGGGTATAAGTCATATAAAAAATCATACCCTTTAAGAAATGCTATAGATGAAGTAACTCGGATAAGTAGATCATGAGTTACGCTTGACGTTAGGATGAAAAAAATGGTTTTGAGATAAACGCGTTTAAAGTCGTAAGTCTCTCTCTCCGCGCGCGAAAGTTCGACGCATCAGAGACGCTCCTATGCGATAAATATGCTGCGGATCGAAAAATCCTTTTGCACACATATTCTCGACATTCATACCTTTCATTTCATAAAAAAAAAAAAATTGATTTTTTGAAAAAAAAGAGGAGAACCTCCCCTTAAACATGAAAATTTAGATTTTTCGTAAGCGTGCTAATTGTTTGACCATCCACTGTACTACTACACAAAATTTTATGGCTTTTGCTCATAAAATTAATGTTTTACACCCTAAATTAACACACACTAAATTTAGCTATTTAGATTTTAGTTAAATCTAAAGCTAAATTCAAAAATTAAAAGTGCTCTCCTGAAAACTTCATAAAATTGACTTTGGCTGTTATTCCTTACGGCCACAGATATAAACATTTTTATCAACTCTCAATCTCATATTCATGATGATAGAAAGAAAATATTTGGAAAATCAGTTGGCGTATAAAAAACCAATAACATAAATAGTGAGGATGAAAGTGAAACTACTGAATACAGATGCAGATTTAACTATTTTCCAGCAAGCTTTTTTAAACAAATGCTGTATGAAAATGCAGTTCTTGCTAATTGTTTGGTTTTGTAGTCAAATGCAAATAACCGTCTAGAGATAGTTATAGTAGAAGATCCACAAATACTGATTCACAACAGCACTAACTTCTTCATATGAAGAAAATAGCTTTCTTTAGTAGAATCGCTTTTATTTCGAAGGACATAGAAGCAACTAAAATCTTTATTTGGTCATTCGTTCATTCCAATTTGGCAATTTAGAGTAAGGTATATAGACAGACGCAGCCAACGTTAATTGCTTCAACATTCTTAAAGAATTCTTAAAAAAAGATTCTTTGTAGTTTCAAAAATTTGGAAGCTTTAACTATTTTAGCTGATCTTCGCCTGTTTTAGTAATGATAGATCCAAGTTTAATTCTGTTGAAAAAGTTACAAAACCATTGTGGATACATTTAGTTTCTCTTTAAATTAAAATTCCCGAATATTTACCAAACATATTTTAAATTTAGAATTTTAGATAATGCAAACTTGTTATGAATAAAATGAAATACATGCGCATGGGCCTGAATTGGAGACGCTAAGTTTTCAACGCTGTCTTCGTAGTTCCCGGTATGTATGATCATGCAAATCTGTTAAAAAAATGGGTGAAAAGTTCAAAATATTTGATACATATGATTTTGAAATAAAATTCTAGTATGAGCTTAAGAACCCTGACGTAAATTTAAAAATAAATTCGTAGCATTACCCGAAGAATGCGACGGCTATAAATTCTGCACGCACAAGAAATTATTTATTTTTGCTCCTGACATTTTAGCTAAACATTTGCTCTCAAATTTACAGATAGGGACGGCTCATTCAAATTTTACAATCACTTTATCTTCCACTTTTACACCTCAGATCAAGACCACTCCTATTTATCACATCAGAAAAAAATTATCAAAAATTATCTACGAAGTTGTAATACTTCGTAAAAGCCATAGCCGGATAAGGAAGGGTGAAGTGCCCCCAGTCAATTTCGATGGTTTTATTTTTATTAGTACTAATATAGGAAACTATTTACCCGATTTCTAGCCTTTAATAGTTAATCCCCGATCTGGGAGAATTTTGGCAGCAGCAAGTGCCAAACCTTTGAGAGCAAAAACATTGTCTATGTTAAAGCTCCCAACTCGGCGTTCGAAATCGGCATAAAACTAAAGGTTCACTTGATCTTTGTGAACTCGAATGGTTGCAAGAAGTTAACCCGTAGTCTCGTAATCGGGCTATAGTGCCAGTTAGGCATGTATCGTTAAGGTGCTCTACAAATTTTAAAGAAGTTTGCAAATTTATTGTATTTGAAGGATAACTAGTTTACGCAAACACACACTTGCTCTCATCAGCACCAGTAAGCAGATTTCTAGTGGTTGTCTTCGGTTGCCTTTCAAACTGTGAATACCCACATTCTACTTGGTAACATGGATTTGATGCATTGAACACTGTGTTGTGTGAATATTCTACACTACCAAATTCAACTCAAAATATTGAAGACAAACATGCCGTGTTAATTGTAAAAAACGTGATAAAAGGAAATGTAAAAATAAACAAATTCGACTGCCTACGTTAATGCAAAAAACCAGTTTCCCCTTAGTCATTTCATATTGATGCCAACAAAGTTTAAAATAAAATCTACAACACATCTTCAACATCTACAACACGTGACCAACATCATCTATTACACATACCCGCACGAATGCTACAGCGGCGACCTTCATAGCGTCATCGGTAAAGCAGCAGAAGCAGCAACCTGAGCAAGACACGGTAGACTAACTCAATGCATTGTTTATCATAATCAAGGTTTGCCCGTTTAATTATATGCACACCTTTTGTTGTGCTTCACCAGTGTAGACGCTGACAGAGATATTGACGTTAATTGCTGTGCTCTTGACTTTGCGCCCCGCAACAAGTAAAAATGCGTTAGACTCTTACCACTCTTAATGAAATATAAGTGTTCTCTTCATCTCAACCGATGCTGGATATTTCAGTGCAAAAAGATGGAATTCTGGCTCAAATAAGTAATTATAGGCACTTAACCATTTCCTGTTGGTACCCCAACTTTTTTATCCAACACCCTAGCCACAGCCATTACGACCACCATTATTCTTCATTTCAATATATGATCCATTCACTGCACATAACGAAGCATTCCACTTTTTGAAAATTTTTGAATTTATTTGAAAAAATACAACATAGGTTCCACTGAAATCGATCATTTTGCTTTACGCCCTCAACTATACTTTTTTTTACATTTGGTTAAATTATAGCGCAATTTTTCTTATAGAAGGTTAGACTCTTCTTTTTGATGAAAACATTCAACTGAAACGCCAATATCGGGTGATTTTTTTAAAAGCCTTCGGATTTGATAAAAAAACACATACATTTAGAGAAATGTATGAAACCTTTATTTGAGTCGATAGAACGATCTACATAATTCAATGTTTGAAGATAATTTCATGTAAATGTTGACCGCGGCTGCGCATACCTGCTCTAACGCATACCTATTCCGAACCCCAAAAATTTAGTTTTGTATACCTATCTCACAGCCGCCGTGGCTCAGTTGGTTAGTGCGTTGGACAACGAGTCAAAGGCAGCAACCGCAGGTTCAAATACTGCCTGTAATAACTCCTAAAAAAAATAACGGGAAACTCGTTTTCTCTTTCGGTGGCTGTCCTCTCAGCTGGAAATGGCAAACCTCTGAGAGTAAAAATTACCTATGAAAAAGCTCCCAACCTGCCGTTCGGAACCGGCATAAAACTGTAGGTCCCTTCCACCCGCGTACAAAAATGTACACGCAAAACACGGGTGGTTGCGGGAAGCTAGGCCTTAGTCTCGCGTAAGCGGGCTGTGGCGCCAGTCAATTATTATTAAATTTATTATTAATACCTATCTCACCCACTCCTGATGGGAATGTCAGTCAGTTGATCGGTCATGTGCCGAAATTTCTGACTGAAATGCTGATGCAAATGTGATGTATAAATCACATAATAGGTTTGTTTGGCAGAGAATAATTTGTACGAATTTGTACAAATTTTTACTGGATCCTGTTTGTTGACGCCAAATCTCCAGTAACGAGAGAGAAACTGAGAGTAACTTTTTGCCAGTAAGAAAAAGAACAAGAAAAACATATGACTGGCTGCCATATGATCGACTGCAACGAAACATAAATTTTGAAAACATTTGGAGGCAAATGGAAACAGCAAAGAAATTGTGCGTTCGCAAGTCTGCTGACCCACAACCGTCTTGCTCAGCTTTACCCGCTGAAGCTCAAAGGGAAGAAGTGCAGATTGAGCGCAACGAACTATTTGCATTTTGCATTAAAAGTCTGATTTAACTTAATTTCCCCTACCACTTCAACCCTCAAATGAAACTTTTAGATCAGCTGTTTCGTTCTTTAACCCTCCTGTTTACACCCTTTTACTGTGTAGTGTGAGTGAGCCAAGTCCCAGTGGTGTAACCAAGAGTTAAAACTAGCAAATTCTTACAAATTGCTGTTTGGTCACATTTTTGGATAGTTTCATTTTTGGGAGCGTAAGCTCGCTTACTCTCCTGATATTTTTTACTGGATAATTTTTACTGGAAATCTGGCCAAATAGACCTAATGTGATGTGAAAAAATTCTCAATTCTCAATTCAATATTGAAAAAAATTCTGGTTTGAATTGAAAATGTTTTTTTGTTTTTACTGCTGCTTGATTTTATTTAATGGAAATTGAGTCTCGTCTTGAAGGGTAGTAAGCAGTACGTCAGTAAATTTTTCTAAAATTATATTTTTGGATGAAAACAAAAACTTGTTACGTCTAGCTCGGCTTAAGAATGATAGCGCAGCGCAAATAAACTGTGTGACCCAGAAAATATGTGAACTGCGTATACGAATCTCGTAAAATCAGCACACGTGTTTCGTATTCATCCCATAAACCCAGCAATACGAGTTATTTGTCTAAATTAGACTTTGAAATAGAACCTATATAATACAATATGGGTGTAATATCGGCTGTTCATGCACTTGTTCAATTAGTTCTTCAATTGTTGCAAGCTAATGTGTCGGCTGCGCGTAGGAAACTGTATTTCAACTACAACGCAACGCAGGTGTGCGCAGGCACGTCTCTCCGCAGCACGCGACTATGTCGCTGCATACTAGGGATCGCAATTTTTTGCCATGTTGCGATCCCGGGATTTTCGGGATTGAAAAGTCAAATCCCGGGATCCCGGGATTCATATAACAAATTTTTTAAATAAAACAATTTTCCCAAATTGCATAAATACTTGTTTATAATATATTTACCATAAAAATGGGCACAGTTTAATCACATTTGGGGTAGTTTTAAGATTTTTGATCTTGAATTTCATCACATTTTGTTTAACTTAGGTTAAGTTTTTCATGTAACATTTAACTTCAGTTTGATAACATTTTGTTTTATCCAAAAATTACACTTAAACATAACAACTTATTGATTTGGAACAGATGTATCAGAAAGTGCATGTATACATGCATATTTGATAAAAATAAATAAAAAAGTTAATTTGTTTGTACTTTTAGTTTTACTTCGATTATTTCGATAAAAAAGTTAAGCGTTTTGATTAACTAAAAACTAGATCTTTAAAATACGAAGGCATTAAGTATTTTTTCCTCTAATCTAGAGCGAAATTTATTGCAAATAAACCCTGTTGAAGAGAAACATCCTTCAGTAAATAATCATAAGCCTTTTGCAAAAGACGCCCTCTATCCCCTCCCTCCCCCCTCAAATAAGGAATTGGGTTTTTGTGCCTCTAAATTTATTTCATTTGAACTTTGAAGCATCTTTTGCAATCCCGAAAATCTCGGGATTAAAGGATTTAAATCCCGGGATTTTGGGGACTGGAAAAGTCCGGGATCCCGGAATTCCGGCATTGCGATGCCTACTGTATACTCTGTCATATGGTACTGCCTTATTTACAAAAAACTGAACTGCGTTGAACTGTGCTTCTTATGCGGCTGCGTTTCTTGTATAACCAGCAATGTGATGCGAGAACTTTAAGATTCAAAATGAACAAATTATTTATCATATAATCCGGGTGGCTTGCATTGTCTAATATGGGCTGTTCCCCCAATTTTTCAATTAGTTCTTCCATTTTTCCGAGAGAACGTGTTGGCTGCGCGCAGGAAACTCTGACTCGATTACAATGCGACGCAGGTCTGCCCAGGTACGTTCTTTCGCTGCACGCGGCTATATCGCTTTATACGCTCAAAAATTTCGACAGAAATCTACATTTCTATGAAAAGTCTGCTTCCAAGGTTGACAGTTTACCATTAACTCACCAATTTCCCAAAACGTTTCTTCTCATGACATTTTGACATTGACAAATGGCGCACGTGTGACAGTTGCACGTTTTCTTCGCATCACTTGGAAGCTTCCTTCATTTATGTATTTGTTATATGATGGTACATTCAAACGAGTACAGGTCTCCCTCGTATAACGCGGTGGTTACGTTCCAGGAAAATTCCGCGTTATGTGATTCGCGTTATAGAAGACTTAACTTTAATATACATTTTAGGGTTATGTTCCAATGCTTTTTGCGAAATAAAATAGGTGCTAAATTAAAGATGTATGTACATTCCAACTCAAAATCAAAATTCATACTTTATTTAAACAATTAAAAAACATAATCAAAAAAACTGTTTTTTTTTAATCGCGTTATATCGAAAACGCGTTGTAAAAGTACCGCGCAATACGAGGGAGACCTGTATTAAAAAAATACGTATTTTACAAAATGAGAGCTTGTACAAGGTACTTTTTGATTTTCTTATTGGCACATGCTAGAACTAATCACTAGACACACGTCGCAGTGCCGTATTACAATGAACAAGTATTCATATGTTAAAAACTAACCCAGACCATCTCATCGCTATATATATCTCGCTGCATTCGATATATTTTCGGTTTTGTGAAATATTTGGGACATTTGTTGTTCATCACGAAATCGCTGCGCATAATGCGATTAACAGTTTCACCACTGAATCGGTTGGAGTGACAATGCGACAAACCACGACATAAATATCCCCCACCGAACTCCATTCCAATACATTGCAAGTGGCTTCTGTTGCACTCGAACTTTACGCTGGCTGGCTGTTAGACAGTTCACCTGCCCAACAAGTGCTACAAATCTCTTGTGTCTACGAGCATGGCGCTGCAGTGGCTTTCAATTTTAGTTGCCACAAAAAACGACCAAAAGACAATTTACGAATTCACTACACTATGAAAGTGCGCAGTGCTCCGAACGAGTACGTCCCAAATGATGTCTGCCACAATGGACAGTGGTCGTAAAAAGAGATTTTCGTTGTTTTGTTGTTATCAAAAAATTCTCGTAAACACATCGGGGTTAACTTGGTACCACGGACATTTTCATGCTTTGACACACATCGCTTCAGATGGTATTCGGCAAATCTAAGCCGCTTTTCGAGTATTAGACTTTTTGAGAAAATTATTAAGTGTTAAGCTTACATTCTAAATCCTATGGAATTTTTTACAGTCAAAAAGTGCCGGTATTGTATGCATATTGAAATCTATATATACAAAAGAATGTATGTTTGTTTGTTTGTTGATCACACGACACTAAAACTAGACGGTCGATTAAATCTCCGTAAACCGCATAGTGCGAATACAACCCGACAGATGGGCGTGGCCATGGCGTCCCATGCAACCTAATTTTTTAATGTGGAAATTTGCTAAAACTTGGTAAAACTTCATAATTTTTAGCGACTAAAAGGTTTTGAATAAGTTTGGAACTACAGGTCACACATCAATGACATTTGGCACAGACTTACGGTTTAGATGTGCCCTTCGATAGGGGGGCATGGCACCGCCCATACAAACCAAATGTTTAGTGTGGAATAGGTTCGGAATTATGAGTCGTACAGCATTGCTATTTTGTACACCGTCGCCCCATAGATATTTAATTCTACTGGTGAATTTGAGGGGCATGGCACATTTTTTGTGACTGAATTTTCGATTTATTTAATTAAGTCGAACATCACTGAAACTGTACATTTACGAAAATAAACTTCCGCTAAGAAGGGATTTTTTGAATTTGGGGTCAAAGGGCAGAACATGGGTTAAAATGTTATAAGAAAAACTTGATTGATTGGGCCCATTGACTTCAAACTTGCATGCAAAGCCGCGGGGTTCTGCTAGTATATGTACATATATTGTATTAAAGTATGGACCTTTGTTTCATTATAAGCTTAAACAAGAAAACCACTCGACATACATGGTTTTTTATATTATACCATAGTTTGCCTTCTGTATACTCTACTACCTCAGTCGATGGGAATAGGGGTTGGATCAAAAGAGATACGAAAATATTCAAATATTCAGAAGCAACTTGAAGCCATATTGATGAATCCGTGGATATTGTTTATAGTTCCATAATAATTCTACCATCTAGTTGACTCTCGTCGGTGCAGCTGGTGTGTGCGTTCCACTCGAGTGGAGTGGGTAATTTGGTTTTCATAGAGAGCACTTATAAAAAAAATAGACTACCTCAATATTTTAAAACATAATTTGCCACCTAGCGTCGACAAGCTGTGTTTGGATCGAACTTGGGTGTTTCAACAAGATAACGATTCCAAGCATGCAGCAAAAATAGTGAAAGAATGGCTGCTTTATCACACACCCAAACAACTGGATAATCCCCCCAGTCACCGGACCTCAATCCCATTGAGCATTTGTGGGAACATCTAGACCGACAATCTAGAAAAAGGACAATAAGTGGCAAGGACTCTCTACAAAAAATTTCATCCGAAATTACCGCAAAATTGGTGGAATCAATGCCAAGAAAATTGCAGGCTGTAGTCAAAGCGAAAGCAAACAAAATATTGAAATATCCTTTTTCCCAAATTCCTTTCCGCTGTACACTTTCATTTGACGCTATTCCCTCTTTGTGGATACAAGCACATTTACTTGTCAGAGCAATTGAAATGTGTTAATA
Organism: Melieria omissa; assembly: GCA_963971225.1. Classification (NCBI taxonomy): domain Eukaryota; kingdom Metazoa; phylum Arthropoda; class Insecta; order Diptera; family Ulidiidae; genus Melieria; species Melieria omissa. The sequence goes on from OZ020267.1 coordinate 118,934,916, forward strand.
TTTTGTGAACTATCAATTCAATCAATAGTTTTTTCAACGTTACATTAATTTTAATTTTAACGCATTAAGATAAAAGGTAAGCCAAAATATATTTTATATTCATTCAGTTTTTTATATTTTTTTATTTTCGTTAATGTATCCTTGTTTTTCACTAATTTGAATAAGATTTATAGATAAGGAACCAATCACCTTTTTTTGCATACGATCAATGTCTGTTTTTACACGGTTTTTCCTGGAACCAATCCACCGTGTAAAAACATAATTAGGTTTATATATTTTTAACCCTCAATCACACACCCCCAAAAAAATCACGTATCAACCCAACCTGAGTCTCCGGGACACACAATTTTTGTTTACGAATTAACGCAACACCTATTAAATTTTTATGGTTTTTATTTTTTTTTAGGTCACATTAAGACCTCTTGCTACAGATTTCATTCCATATCTTTACATAACTCAAATAAAAATTTACATTTTAACTGACAGAAAAAAAATACTCTACAAAACATACACTAAACATTTTATAAAAATAAAACATATAAATAAATTAACAACAACAATTATTTTTACATAAATAACCTAAAAATAAAATAACTGTTCAGAAAAATATTTCATATGTTGTGGACATACCTCACATACCTTTCTAGCACAACTAGGCAAATTGTTATAGCAAAACTTCTCAAAGAGTTAACACTCTCAATACTTGAACATTTCGCAGCCATTTTGGCATCCCAAATTTAAATTAACACGATTTAAAAAAAATTTACAAGCACAATTTTTATAACACAAAACACTACCCTGAGTCATTGGGACTCACTCACCCTTAAAATTGTAGTACGCTTACTTCCGATCGTCTTCGCGTTCAGCGCGACCCTGTACGAAAGTATACGAAAGCTGGACGCCGAAACATAAAAACACAACCTGTACCAACTTATTAAAGTTCGTAGTGAGTCCCCTGGACTCAGAGTGGGCGATTGAGGGTTAATATACAGTACATTCCGTTTAGCTGCCTATTCGCTTAGGTGCATTTTCTGCTTAGCTGCATGATTTGGCCAAAATACTACTTCGCAAACCGAATTTTCTTTCAAAATTTCACATTTAGCTGCACTATTCCGTTTACCAGCCCTGTTTTTGAGCAAGTTTTCTTTGATTTGTATGAAAAATAATTCGTTTAGCAGCACTGCAAAATTTTTACGAGTTCACGCTTCGTCACTTCAACGTCGCTTTTGAAATGGAGGTAATGGTTGTGATGTTGTCAAAAAATAAATATTCACATGCACATTCATTCATATGTGCATAAATATTTTTATTATACTAAGTGTATACATAAATATTATATTTGCTAATAAAAATGTGTTCAGTCTTATACTGGTGTAATCTTTTCAATAATTCAATAGATTCAAAATTTGTAAAATTTTGATACATATAAGATATACATATTGTATATATTTTGACATTTTTATAAAGGTGCGCTAAGGATCTACATAAAAAAAATGTAGCTGTTTCCAAAAACTTTCTTAGATATGTGCCCGAAATCATGTGCATCATCTGATCTGCATCATTCGTACCAGTTGAAACTAGACGGAAACTGGTACTTCATCTGATACTGCCCGTCATATCCTACTCGGAGGCAGTCTATTGCTCGTTTGACTCTAGGTCCAAGCAAAAACTTCAAGTAGCTTTCAATAATGCAACTCGATATGTGTACGGTCTTAGAAAGCATGACCACATATCTGGCCATGGTCATCTGCTGCTTGGTTGTAGCTTACCAAATTTCTTAGCTGCCAGGTACTGCTTGTTTCTGCACAGGCTAATTCATACGAAAACGCCTTTATATTTGTTTAAAAAGCTGCAGTTCTGCAAGTCTAGTAGGAGCATGAACCTTGTTGCACCGACATTTAACTTTGTCAATTCCGGAAGGCTATTTTATGTGACCGCAATCAGAATGTGGAATTCATTGCCAATTAACGTCAAAAGTGAATCCAATAGCCACATCTGTAAGCATCTTCTTTTCCAGCATTTCTCCTAATTATCTATCCGCCTTAATCTTCTTATCCTATCCTTTCCTTTAATCCTATCCTTTTTAACATAATTTATATTTAATTTTATTTATTATCATTGCTATTTCTTTGTTTTAATGTATTTTGTATTTTGTTTTTGTAGCATTTAAAAGTTAAAACTTGTATGCAGAAATAAATAAATAAATAAATAAAGAAAAAAAAAAAGGTGAATGCAGCTAAACGGAATGTATTGTATATATTTATATGTAATCTATTGAACTTGAATTACTTTCAAAATAAAAACTAACATATAGCAAAACAACAATCATTTTATTTTGGGGTGTACAGTTTCTTGGCATGTGGTAGGTCGTTCTATGCATTACCGAGTAATGTACGATTTCCTACATGCTACGCGGTTTATGAAAACGTACATGTTTTTGGAATACATGTCTTCATATATTCCCAGGTAATGCTAAAAGGGAAGAATTACATTTCGTAGGACATCGCCGCGAGAAAATTCATGCAAGTTGTAATGCATAGCTTGCAAGCAAACATGCATTCCTATGCATTCCAATTTCCCGCTGGGCGGTTACATATGTATGTATGTTTGCCGACGTTCAATAATTCCAGTACACACGTGCACGTACATATGTACGCAGGTATGTATGTACGATAAAACTATTCGTAGGAAAAGTGATCGATGTATTCTCTTATCGAAATTCAGTCTTGTGTGTTTGCACCCGTTGTTGCGCCAAACAAAGACGCCGAACTAAGCACTGCAGAGCTTAACGGCCTGATAACCACATCAAATGATGATAAAATTCACAAGTAGCTACATACTCAAACTGTTCTGCTGATATTTTGTTGCACATGTATATGATACACCGCCAACTGTCATGCCGAGAAGACAATACACATATGTACATTTGTTCCAAATGGCTACAAGCGATTTTGCTTAAATTTTTGCAAACAAGTCTCCACGAAAATACTTCGAGCGTAATTCTAGAAAATCATTAGTAAAACACCTTATTAGCACATACTATACACATACCTAGTCCGTCTACTGAATAATAATTAAGTTAGCTATCCTGGGCGCGATTTGAAAAAATACGTCGAATTATTGCCATTCGACACTTTTAACACATTGCAAATGTTTGTGTCCTGCGATGGTGCATTACATAGTTGCAGCATTATATGTATCTTTGATCATCGAAAAAATCATTGTAAGACCAGCTATGGAGCTACAGTAACGCGAAAATCGAACTTCAGATAGCACAGCAGGCTGCATTGGTTGAAAATCTAGCAAGATTACTTCTTACTTACGCAATTTCTGATTATCACTTGTTAGTACAACATCCTATGCGCATGAGTACATAAATATGTGGATTGAAAAAAGTTCGCTATTTACTCGATTGCGGAAGTAGAATATTGACAGACAGCAAAGCTGGTACACCTGCAATATGGACTTGCGGCGGTAAGATAATGACGGACGAGAGACGAGCCATCAAGTATGTAGAAACTCCCGAACAAACGATCCCTGTCGGACTTGAGATAACTGGTTCCCAAAATGCATTGGTTTTTCAACTGGTTTTTGTAAGTCAATTGGACAACTAGTTGTCCAAGTAGCTTTCAGCGAATACAAAAGTCAGTCAGTCCGCGTTTAATCGCCACGTTCTGTGCGCGCGTTCATAGGCAAGATGAGAAAGACTAAGCAAAGGTGAAATAATCAACAAAATAGTGTTAGGTCTGATCGTATGATACGTTTGTTTAAACGATGAAATCGAAATTTTTGAATTTTTTTAACATTCTATGAGTCGAAAGTCGCTCGATTTGCACATTTTGCCTTGAATTATTTCATTTTGCGTGGTTGCGTGAAGCAATGAATTAAAGCAGCACTTGGAAGGTATTTATTGATTACATTGTTTGTGTTTTTATTTCTTTATTTATTAATTAATTTCCAATTTATATTTTCCTTTATAAATTTCAACTGGTAAGAAAACTAACCGGGAATAAACTAGTTCTCAATCTACTCGCTTCGTAACTGGTTTAGAAACTGTAAATCGATGCAGACGGGAACAATTGACTGTCGCCGAGGACATCGTCATATGAAAAGGGTGAGTTCGCTCCAAGGAAACAAATCGGTTCTACGGTCAGCTATGGTTGACAAGTAACCAGTTGAAAAGTTACATTCGGGCCAGCCCGAATTCCTACAGGGGACCAACAGCAACATATATAAACAGAGGAGCACAACAAAGACCAATTAGAGTAAGAACTGCAGCTGCAGAAGTACCCGTCAACTGCCGCCAGCTACCGCGTATACATTATACTTGCGTAAGTGCGATTCCACATACTACTTAAAGGCAAAAGAAAGAATGTTACTAGAGCACGAACATTTCCCTCTTACTGGCAAACAACTGGAGGACACTCTAAGAGCCAGTGGAAAATCAGCTGAAGATAAGCAGAACTAAAGTTCTCGATTATGTACGCCAGGGCGGAATGCAGTGTCAGTGCGTTGCTTTTAGTTTCGCAGAATTGCAAACCGTCTTGCTGGCAGTGTCTCTGACCATGCCTGGACGAACGCGAGGCACTGAAGCACGCGTGCAGACATGTGCGAGCATAATTGAGAAAAACAAACAAATGTTAAGATGTTCTTTTGCGCGCACTTAGCATGAGCAGCGGCTTGTTGGAATATTGCCTTTGGATTTGCCTGCTTGCAAGTTGTTTGGGACGGTGTTGGGAACGTTGCTCCAAAATGGGCAGCAAGTGTTTCCAAAGTCAAATTGGCTCTCACAGTTAATCACGCAATATTTATTACACACAATTCGCAAGGTCCTGGACTTGCAGGGGTCGAAAGACGACATTTCAGAGTGTTTACATCACAACTCGGCACTAACTTTTGAAAAGCGCATCGTAACACCACATTAACTCAAATCCATAGACATTCTGGCATTATATGTTAATACAAAAAGTTGACTGGACACAAGAAAATTTTGTGTTGATCGGGTTTTGTTTGGAATGATATGCGAATTGTTGTAGCGTTGCACGGCCGAGAGTATACCGCACACGCACAACAAAAGTGACACAACTCAAAATTTGTGATTTTTCAGGAAAAGCAAAAAACTGTTTTTGAGCTAAATAAACATTTTTTTTTTAATAACGAATAGACCGTTCAGTAGAAAATCCTTACAGATTATGCTTTTTAATAAGTTCCAAGAATTTTTTTTATTTTACACTAGAAAATCCAAAATTTTTAGTTGTGACTGTTTTTATGATATTTTAATTCAATAATTACCGAATTATTTCAAGTTATGCCACTTTTTCTGAATTTAATAGTTATAAATGACAGTTAAAAAGTTGAAAGAAAAATTTTGAAAATTCATAATTAATTTTAATAATTAAAAATCAATACACAAATTGTCAGAATTTCGCTTAAAATTAACTTTAACAAATATTTTTTTTGTCAAAAGTGACACAATTTGAGTTAGGACTCTTTTGCATTGAGCTGCAGCGATCAAATAGCAAACTTCTGACATGAAGAGAGACCTAACTGTATTTTTGCAACAGTTAACAACAACAAAATATACTGAGCTTTTACTGATTTTCTGTAGATTTATGCATTGTGCACAGTATTAACACATAAACCCGAAAATGAAAAATTTTAAGTTGTGTCACTTTTGTAGTGCGTGTGCGATATGTTGGTAAACACATTTGTACTGCTTATTAAGAGTTATGAAGATACACAAAATTACATTTAAATAAAATTCTTGACATAATTTATAAGACATTGATTCCGAGATATTGACATTGATTCCGAACGTTCAATGTTTACGTAATCAATATTGCCGGCACAAAAAGAAATTTCAAAACTTTTATTCAAATCTTTTCTGTTAAGGGGGTAGTCAGGTAGAATCGACCATGTTTTTAAGTAATTTTTTTTCATACACATTTTTATTCCACATTAAAAATGTTTGTATATGTTATTGTACATAGTTTTGAGTACAGAACAAAATTTTGTTATAAATTTTCGTTTATATCCGGGGAGATATGGGCGACCGGAAGACGCCATTTTGAAATCTGGCTGACATACGCATATGCCTAAGGATATTTATTTTTCCAAAAAAATGCTTACTGCTTTTTCAGAAAAGGTAATAAGAAAATTAGGTACTCAATTTACTACCAAAACCAACAGAAAATCGCATCGGGGTAACACGGTCAAACAGACTTAGTGTACCACTGACAGCTCGAAAAAAGAGTGTCGGTACTTGGAGTATACTTTGTCGAAGAGTTGCCTTCAATGTAGGTGAATGTTTCGTGGCGTAATGTAAAAATTTTAGCCGGCTTTCAGTAATGGCCGTCGTCAGTGATTAAAACAAAACCCTTATGAGGTAGCAATGTAATAAAACGCACACTCCGCTTCAATGATTAGCGTGATCGAGCAGGATTTCTCAGCCTACCACCCACATGACTTTCCAAGTTTCACGTCAACGGCACTTCACCGTTATACCATTTGAAATTTAGTACAATATATGTATGTACATAATTTCAAATTCACGCGAAAGACATTTGGGCAATCGGCTACTTGATACCATATGAAAGGGCTATTCTACGTCATAACCGCTTTCCGTATTGCTTAGCCGCAAGCTAAGAAAGAGTAGCAAAACTCAGTAGCTGAAGAGTACAGGTAGAGGTAGTTCTACGAACATTGCTATAGGCACCAACATATGTACGTTTACATGCGCATTAACCACTACTAAGAAGCCAATTTAAAGCTCACAAAATGCTATGCCGCGCGACACTTGATATCAAATAAGTTGGCTTTTGCCGAATAAGCCGAAAATGACAAATAGTCCGGCATTCAAAAGACATTCGTATTCCCGGTTGACGATTTTCCCATACAAGACTCAAAAGCTCAAATTTTAAGATTTTAGGTTAATGTAAAAAATCGAAATAATAGACATGCAAACGTAAAATAGGGAACAATTGCTGCAAAACACAAAGGATATGTCACTTCCCAGTAAAAGAAGTGCCCGATTCTACTGAGAAAATGTGTAAAATATTACATATCACGCAATATAAAGAACATCATGTTTCTGCTCCCACGAAATTTCGAATATGATGGCGGGTAAAATTAAGACAAGGGTTAACTACGAGATCGGTGGATCGAATTAACCAAACAACTTACCATAGCTTCATTGATCTACCTATAACTTGTACAGTGAAGGTTTTTTATAGTAAAAAGAATTTTTTAAATAATTTATTAATTTGTAATTGAATAACTCTATATTAAGTCGAAAAATTAGGCGTAGCCATGTACGTGACTTCCTGAACCACTGACAGAAATCGTGACTCCCTAAATTGTGCACTGATTACAAATGAGTTCAAGACCCCATTCGGCCATTACATCCAACAAATACCGCGTCCAAAGCTTAAGCTTATTGGAAACAGTAGGACATGCAGCTGTATTGACTCATGCTTGGCATGCATTTCCTAATTTGCAGTTACTTTTACGGTAACTTTTGAAAAGAAATGAGCAGCCTGCTACCAAGTGAAGCATTTGGGACACTTTTACGTAGTTTGGGTGGGGTATATTACATATACATATATATATTATAGAAAAGTGTGTGGCAAAAAAAATATGTTAATATAAAAGTTAGTTTCGTTTTTTTGTTAAAAAACAATTTGTCGAAATCAAAAAACTTGTCCTTTTGTTCACATTTTGGGCGTTTTTTAATGAAAATTTTGATTCAGAAAAATAACTCAGTGCAATCGTGGCTGGTGCCATCACTCCGGATATTCCATCGATCAACCCGTTTAAACACTGACGCTCATACAATCAACGCTACGTACTACTTACAATGGTCCAAAATGGACTTATTCAGGCTTGTAGCCTTCCTGCCCACCCTCAAGAAAAAAAACGTACTACTTCAGCCATATTGTGCGATTGTGGAACGGCAAGAGAGATTTTCCCCAGCACCTATGACCTTGGTAGATTCAAGGCAAGCGTCCATAAAGTCTTCACTCAAACCCTCGTCTCCTAACCTTCACATTCTTCCCGAACTAACGCAGTGCTTAGCATTAATAGCACTGCTCATCGCACAGTGCTTCAAGAGTGGGCACAAATTAAAAAAAAATTGTAAATTAAAAAATTTTTTTATAAATGAAAATGGAAAATAACCAATTTTAGAAAGGCAATTAAAATCGAATGGCGTGAACTGGCGTAAATCCTTCTCATGATTTTTTTTAAATGGACTTTCTTCTCTTAAATCCGCCAAAAACAAAATTGCGTGTTTTGCGCCTTTGGAAACTACGAGTGTTTAATTTTTTTTAAGCTACTAGTGGAAATCTAAATGTGAATACTAAATCCCTTAGGTTCAAATTGCGACCGAAATGTGTTACTAAGTCAATGCCCCGAATTATGAATGTTCTTTAAAAAAAGGCTTGGTACGCCTACTTAACCCATTATCAGCCATATTATATCATTTCTCATTATTATGTAATTTGTTTGCTAAAATATGATTTAATTCTAATATACTTATTCTAAAAAACAATAGGTCTAATTTTGAAAAATATATAAATTATTTGAATATATTAAATTGTTATAAATTGAATTGCATAGCATATTCATAGCTGTGTCATCTCCATGTAATTTGTTATTGTTTTTTTAGTATGTATATGCATACAAGTATATACAAAGTTTTAACACAATCCGACCAAACTCCATCCCTATAAGATTCACCACCCCCTTTTCTCCCTTTCAAGGTTAACTTTTTAACCCTTTCCGACATGAAAATAAACCCGTTCTGTATGAATTGTATGGGCTGTAGCCCAATATATTGGACATTGTGACTGAAAGGGTTAAAATCGCTCCTTTTTGAGGGTTGATTTTTTTTAAATACAACTATTGACCAAATTTCATTATTAAAGCTTCAGCCGTTTGGGCTCGGTGGTGATAAAATACAAGCAATATCTTTGAAATTAGGAGCAAAAAATGACTTAGACTGCAAATTTTCAGCGAATTTTAAGTACTCCTTTTATTTTTGCACTGTGTGTCGGTTTGAATACACTATGATCAATAAGTACCGGGACAGGTAAAAAAATTAAATTATTAGATTAAAAAAAAAACAAATAAAAAATGGTCTTTAAGTCTACTTGTAATATGTCAGCATCAAAATCAATATTTAGTTGATTAAATATTATTAAATTGTTGACAATTTAACTCGAAATCAAAAAATGTAAAGATCACTTTTCGAAAGTACATAATTTGTAAAGGGAGCAAGTAATTGGAATTTGTAAAGTAGAAAATTAGGATGACGCATTGTGGACAGTGACAACGCTTCGATTTCAAAATGTATGGCCACTTTAACTTCACTGAATTACACAAATATGTATGTCGAACCAAGCTACTGTTAATTAGATTAAAGTGTATCCACGTAAATTATCGCAATTCACAATACTCTATTTAACACGTCAACCTCTTAATTCGTACACAAATGTTCATAATATGCATATTCCGTCCGGCGCTCTTAGTAAAAGCATAATTCAAAAAGTGCTAATACACTGTGTAATGTGTAAAAATGAATTATTCTTCAGTTAAGTACAAACACTTTAAAGTACGTAAATAAAATATAATGTACCTATGTATTTCAGTCGACCGTATAGACTTCTTCACAAGTAAGCATATACGTAATCAGTATCTCTGCACGAGAACGCAGACTGGCTGAATGCTTGGTCTCTGCGCAAAATTTGGAGGATGAAATAAGTACTAAGTAAAGTCATTTAATTTTATCATTAACAGGAAAGCGCGTTTCACTAAGTTTGATCAATTGTATAATCCGCTGAAATATACATGCATACTTAGTTGGAGTCTGTTGTTGATATCCCAACTATTAGCTATATCCAACAGCCGAAGGTTAAATAATATATTTTTTAAATAGTTTTAGCTTTTTCCCTGAATTGTTATCCGAATAGTGAACCTAGAAATAGTCTGGCAGTCGTGCTTACAATTGTTTACGCTTTTGCTTATACATCCCAACATTGTTTGCATACAGTAGTAATCAAAACATTTTGTTTCGGACGCGGAATCGCCGTATTCTTCACAATTAGCATCTTACATATCTGGTAGCTATTCCACTTGACCCAAACCAAACATTACGCTGCAATTTTTATGACAAATAGGCATGTCATTATTCGTAGAAAAATTGCCATACTGAATGCGAATTGTGATACTGAATGCTTGATGTACGTAAGAAGAATGCTGAATAAAATATTGAGAAAAAAGGGAAAATGGCTTTATTACAGCAATATGGCTATAAAAAGCTTATGAAAGGTGGCTGAGTTAGCAGCCCATTGCACTGAAATCTTCTTTATTTCAGCAAATCCTTTACTCTAGCACTAGCAATACACTTACTAGCAATAATTTACTAAAGAAAAGCAAAATTTCGAGAGGTAATATTTCAGCTATTATGTATTTCTTTAATACAATCCTATGTACTACTCAATATTCTGACTACTGCAAATCGATTTAATTAAGAAACCCTAAGCGGAACTGTAACTTATTTATTTAATTGTAAATTTCCACTGCCTTCAGGCTGACTACGAAAAATTTGCTAAAACTATTCACTATTCACAACTATTCACTATTATTTTCGTGAAAAAACAAATATTTATTTTGTGTGTAAGACTAATTTTTTATACTTAATTTTAATAGTTACAGTGGACGTCCAGTACAACGAACTTTCCATTTAACGAATTTTCGATTCAACGTACGGCCAAATTTTTTCCATTGATGGTTCTATATTACGAACAAAGGTGATATTTGCTATTCGATATAACGAATATTTATGTTGTTGTTCACCCTTCGAATTGTTTTTATTTGAGCATTCACATTCTTTACAATAACCATGAATGTTTGGTTTCGTCAAGTGATCGGTACCTCAATAGTTTTTGTTACGTTAAAACTTTCAAATTTACGTCAAGTTACCATAATTTTCCAAATCTGTTTGTATGCATTGCTGATCATTTTCACAAGATTCATTTTGCGTTCGGTTGGCTTTTTTTTCTAATTTAAAATTTCAATAATCAATCAAGAGAAATTGCCATACAGAAAAGTTTACTTGCGGTAAAGAGGCAATCGCGCATTTGTATTTTGAAAATTCTGGAATAAAACAAGATATTTGTTTAACCTTCTGTCCTTTGCTCAAAATTGCGTTCGCTTTCCCTTGGGGTCAGGGTGACCCCAATCAAACAGTTGTATAATTTACTAACAAAACATGAAGAAATGTTACACATAAATCACAAAAGAAAAGGGGAAAGCCCCGAAAAGTGTTTTTCTCGATTTGTTATTGGAGACGAGTGCACAAAACCGCTCAACCGTGTTTTTAAATCCGCCTGGGGTCAAATAGACCCCAAGGGTCAGGCAGAATGTTAACAACTGAATATGTGAGACTTATTTCTTGAAGAAGGATGGTTTAAAACAAAAAAAATTTCGATCGATTTAACGAATCTTTCGATTTAACACATTGGGGGTACAACATATTGGACGTCCACTGTATTTAAATTTGAAATTAAATCTCTTTTAGCTATTGGTAAAGTATTGTGTACATTCCACGTATAAAGAACAAAGAAGCTGTTAGCAATCACTGATATCCATAATTAAAAGTCTGACCCCCTGCAATACCTTCAAGTTATTCTAATTTATTTCAAAGATCAGCGTTTACCTTGATTGTACGAGGGTTGCCTTTTATATTTTTCAAAAAGGATGAAAAGGCACTTTGTTATCGTCAAAAAAGGTTTTATTGCTTTTCAAAGTATTCTCCTTAATTTATGCACTTTTGAATGCATTCAAACCAAGTGTCGAAGCACTTTTTCCACTCCGATTGAGACACCTCCAAAACATGATTTTTGAATGCTTCAGCAGCATCTTCTGGCGATGAAAATCGTTAACCACGCAATTTTAAATTTATATGCAAAATAAAGTCAAACTAATAAAGATTCCGAAGTAATTTCCCTCTGAAATGAGCCGATCTATTGCAAATGATTGAAATTAGATTGTTTTTTATCATCGTTATTAAATTATACAGACTTGCATGCATAGTATACGCACACATACATAAGCAACTGCACTCGCAACATAATAACAAATAATTTAAGAGCATGACATTTTTATGTTAATATTGGAATTTCAGGAAATCGATCTTTAAGCAATTGTGGTTTTACCTGGTGATTTTGCCAGATGTTGGTTAATGAAATGAAATAAACGGAAAACGGCCGTGTTACCGGAAAAACATGGGAAGCCAACTCAAAATTGTGTAGTAGCAAGAAGCGGTCACATACTCAAAACGTACTATTATTCGAGACCAATGCCTCGAACACATTAGCAGCGACACGACTACATATGCCAAAATATACAACTACAACGTTCTTATGGAGACAATTATTTTGACAACTTTGGGACTACACGACCACCGACCACAGTTGTGACTGTCGCAAACCTTAAAATTATTTATATAATATATATAACATATGTTTTTGAAAAGGCGTTCTTTTTACTTTTTCAGTGTTAAATAAAAATAATTATTAGAATTTTGTTTGTATTTTCTAGTTTTATAAATTATTGCACATCGCCATTTGTTTTGAATTGGTTATAAAACTATAAAATGGATATAGACGAGGAATAATGAAAGGAAGTGTGAAAGCACCCTCCAATTTGTGATTAGGCGCCCAAAAAATATGATTAAGTATGCTGCTGTTGCTTTCATTGTGATAAATGTGTCGGGTCATTAGGACAAATTTTTCAGTACGAGTTTAATTTAGTTCTTAGTTGAAACGCAATATCGATTTTCAAACTTGAACAAAACTTAAACTATGCATAAAACCCAATCTTGCTCGGTTAAGCTAAGTTCGGAAACATTTTTACAGTTTATTTGGAATTTACAATAGCGAAAATTTTGCACCGAAAATAAATATAATTCACGTAAAATAACGACTTTCCTTCTAGCCAGCAATAAAATAAATAATATATCTCAAATATTTATGCGAGATATTAATAATAAATATTAATAAAAATAATAATAATAATAAAATAAATTAATTGATGAGAAAAGTAAAAGCGCTGAGAAACTAATTTAATTTATTTGGCGGTTAACATTTTATTTTGTGCCTGGAATAAACTTTTTGAACTCAACAAATTTACAAACTAGACGAATTATTATCTGATTAGAACATAAACTAGCAATTCCATACAAAATTGATACAAATTTTTCTTTAAACTGGCACTAGAACTAAGTTAAAATTCAAACGAGGTTCAAGTAAACCACGTTTACACAGAATTTAAGCTCGCATTGAAAACATAACCTTCAGGCTTTCAGTGCAAGTTTAAACCCAGCTCAAACGTACTTTGCTTGAACTTCGTTTAAATTTAAACTTAGTCTAAATGACAGATTAGTTTTTCAGTGCTAGTTTAACTGAATAAACTTTATCGTTTGAGTGTGGCAGTACTGGCAATTTTTATATCTAGACAATCATTGTTCTTTGTTTTGATTGTCATTCGTTAATAAATTCTTTGCACTCAAGCAAGGCGAATCAATACAGGTGACCTCGTTGAACCAGCTGATTTGATTTTTTTGTGTTGGAACAGGTCTAGATTGTCAAAATGCCTGTGTAAAACTGTGACGGTTTAAAAATGAAAAAAGCAAGCTTTGCTCTGATTGGCTGATTTTGACAATCTAAACCCAGAAAACAAAAACAAAATACATTGAAATTTTGTTGCTGCCCTTACGCTATCACCTGTATTAATTCGCCTTGCACTCAAGCAACCATAAATTATTTCAACCAAAAACTCAAAATTTGCCGTCCCTTTGCCTCTCGACATTTGTCGTCTCTTTCGTTTCTTATCTGCAATGCAATTATTGACTGACCATTTTGTAGGATACTTTAAATGAGGACCGATGAGCTCTTACATATTATAATCTGAAGCTTCGCTCATGCGAACAATTGCGCTCTTCAAATTTTGAAATTTTGATTTTTCAAAATAGATGAACTGTCAAAAGCAGTTGGCAGTTCAAACTTAGTTTATACGTGCAGGGTTGGGCTTTTAAACTGGGTTTATTTGAGTTTATTTAGATCTGACTGAAAAATTTTCGCGTTTAACTAGAACTTAAATTAAACTCGCACTGAAAACTTGGCCCCAAAGGAACAAACCTACAAAATCAATATCCACACTGTTTTTAATTAATAGACTACAAGTCTTATATACCTATTTATAAATTCTATTTACTTGTTATATCACTTATAGTGCTAACTGCAGCTGACTACAAGTGAATGGCGTAACAAAAGAAATTAACTATACGATTGTTTTTGTCTCTTCATAGAGCCGCACATCCAACTCTTAGTTAGTGAATGTTTTGGATTCCAGCTAGCGCTGCTGGGTTTAGAAATCTATTTTCCGCTTTAGTTTATGAGCCGTGGGAATTATAAGCAATGGAATACTGTGAAATATCTTGGACACCTTCAATTCGCAACGATTTTAAATGTAAACAATTCAAGCGTCAATGACAATATTGCTGTGTCACTCGACAAGTCGTGCTGTTTCAGATTTGTATATAGTTTTTGTTTTTTATCAACACGTTTTTTATCAACAATCAACACGATGCGACACAAAACAAAACCGGCCCAAGCGCGCTTATTTGGACGTCGCCGGTGCAGTAGTGAAAATGTCCATTATATGTTATTTTGTTTTCATCGAATACGTTTCCCGACAGCCTGGACCTTGCCACTAATTGCAGTGCTATCAGTTCGCGTGGCACTTCCTTTTTATTTAATTGACGTCGCCTACTGCGCCAGCCGTTACACACGCAATTGCACAGCGCACCCACACGTGCATCGGCCGGACAAAGCACATAACTTCACACAGAACATATTCTCTAACAGAGCAGTCTTTTGTTTCAGATTTCCTTCTGAACCCATTTCTGCGGCATGCAAGCAAAGGAGCTTTCTGAAAGGTCCGCCGAGGGATTTCGGAGTTGACAGCGCGGAGCACACCAATTGGAAAGTCAGTTTAGGCGATGCAATATAAATCACGCCAGCGTCCTCACAGAACATCTTTCAAATTGGTCCAGCCGCAATCACCGACACTGTAGTGCTTTAAATCAAATTGATGCCGCGCGAGGGCAGCAGTGCCCGGGCAATAGAGTGCATTGTAATTGAACGGAACAAAAGTGTCCACTTTTGTTAGCGATCGCAGGCAACGTCGACTGCATACGCCACGCGACTCAATTCTCTACAAATAATATTGACGATACACACCAATTTCAATACACCAACGTCTATGAAGCACGTTAAAAACACATTCGAGTGCAAAAGCACAGAACGGCCACGTCCACACTGCGCAAAAGTTCACGTCGAACTGAACGGGTCTAAGTTGCGGCGGCACACGCCAAGCAGCGAGCGCCGAGCATCAAGTGACCGCAGCCGAATTCGCTTCCACACGAAAGCGAGCATGTGCTTGGAGGCAGTTGGAGACTGCAGCTGGTCGCCGGTTCGTGAAAGAGCAAATGCATTGGAGCGCCACAACAACTTCCAAACGACGGTACCACGAGCATCAGCACGAGCGAGGGAGATGCGAAGCACGCGAGGCAAGCACTCACACAAACTGGGAGCGCTTTACCAAGAACCACAGCACGAGTGCGAGCAAGGTGGGGGTGGGCCATCGTTCGCAGACGTTTGTATGTACTCGTCTAAGAGATGTACCCCTGAAAATAAAACGTTGTATTTGTTTACAATAATAGAATTTCGCAGTGTAGGTGTGCATTACCGCTGTGCATTGCTTTCCTGCCTTGCCGATTTGGTTGCGTCGTGTGGTTAGTTTAAACTTTAAAGAAACTTGGGCCCACTTCACAGTAAATAAATTTCCACGCAACCTTATATTCTACTTGAACCATATTCGATAGCATTTCCCTCATTGATTTGTTGCTCAATTATGACTGAATGCTAGTCACAAATATGGAAAAGCTAATATTTCCACATTTTCGATAAAAAGCTAAAACTGAAACATTTATCTCATGCTTGTTTCAAACCTTTATGTTTTCGTTTTTTGGGTTTCGATACAATTGAAACAATCAAGAACTGGCTAGTAAGCAGGTCTCACGTTTATAATCGCACTATTACTGTGACTTCTGCGGTAAGTTTTATTTAAGTAGGCCCGTCAAAACTAATTTTTTAAACTATTTAAGAAGTCCTAAATCATTTAACGGCTTTCATGACATGGCGATCATGTAGAGAACGACCCTATGTTTATAAGTAAATTTGAACTAGATCTTTAGCGGCTGCTAGAGTGTTGGGCCACAAATCGAATGGTTGTCTCAGAAAGTAATGATAATCCTTTGGGTGTCTAGACTTAGGTTGTTAGGTTGTAGTGGCTACGTCTGTATGAGACACACTTAGGCCTCTCCTAGACTTATTTCTATCATTCCTTCTTCTAAACTAAAAATCTACATTAATAACCTATACACCCAGCGAAATAATTATAAAGGCACTATATTTTTTGCAAATATGAAACAGTTTATTTACTTTCCAAAGTTTTCATTTTATTTATATTTAAACCAAATATTTCAATTCCATATTTCTTTCTTTTCATAAATTTTTGCCTGAGTACACCCCTGGTTATCCTGCTAAAAAGTGAAATTGGGGCCAGCAATCTCGTCTCCAAAGGGGACAAGTTCAACATCCAAAAGTTGTATATGTATAATATCCTAAATACATTTTGGTGAGGCAAAGCAGGTCGGTGTGGTTCCTCCATATGCAATATCACCAAAAAGCAAAGGGTTTCTTTGAGACTGCGAAAATTGTGTCAGTAGTTATGACCGCCATCAGAACACCATAGTTAAATTTTATTTCGTCGGTAAACACGATATTCCTCCACTCATCGCCCCAGAATCTATATTTCTTGGCGAATCTTGATCTTGCGTCTCTTTGTTAGCTCCTTTTATTTCTAGGTTTTACTAGTGCTTTATGCCCAGTTTTATGAAATTGTCAACGACACAGCACAAATTGTCTGTTTATAACATTCCGCGAGGCATTCTAATTTAATACAAACAAATATGTAAGGGAGAGGCTCTAACTTTTCACAGAATAAAGATATCGAAAAATTGAAAAATTGGAAAGGTGAACATACAACGCAACTTTTTTATGAAAACAGATTACTTTTTTGATTAAAATTTAACTCTCTACGTCCAGTTTTCTAAGCAGGTGATTTTTCGCTTTTCCAAAAAAGTGGCTGGGTTGTGAACCATCTAGAAAATCCCTATTAAGGTCGGAAAATACGAAGAGATCACCCATAATTTTTAAGTAAGTTGAGAATTTATCAGGAGGGCTTAAGAGGGGAAAAAAGTTATAATGACGCCACTTAGGCCAAAAAATCGCAATGAATGAAAGTGCTCAATTTTTTGAATTTTCATCCTAATCGGTGTCGCAATGTTTGCATGTGAAATACGAACGCGTTGTCGCATTGGCCCACTTCAAGTGAACTCACGGAAATCGAGTGAAATAGTGTTACAGCAAATGTAGTACGAAAAACAGGTGGTTCATAACCCAGCCACCTCAGTGGTTCACAGCCCAACCATTTGCCATTTTGGAAACTTTAAAATAAACGATACTTCCAATCATAATTCGACATAAACAAATATTGCATCGTAAAATAGAATCAAAACACTAAATAAACATGTATTACACTGACCTTTTTGCAATAAGCTCAGTCACTTGGATAGCACTTTAGAAAAAGCAAACAAGTTTTCGCAGTCGATTTTCAAACGCGATGTCTTTAGCTGCCACAAGCAATACGTGTTTGTACTTCGGTGTAACCACAAAAGCAGAGTCATATCATAAGACAAACTTGACAGTTGAAAGATTGGCGATATGTCAATTAAGGAATGAAAAAACGGTAATGGTTCACAATCCAGCCCTCTCCCTTACATTGATCAAATTTTATAGAAAATGTTTAAAATCAACACTTACTTGCACTCTTACAAACGCGATAGTCGAAACAGAATTGAAAGAAGCTAAACATGTACGAATGCCTTTATGTATGTATACTTATGTATTTCGCACCAAAAATGGTTCAAACAGTTTTCGATTTTCCCCAGTTCCCCAGCAGTTTATGCTTAACTGCAGTTTGACATCGCATTTAAATGCTCAAATTCTCATACAATTGTTTTTGTATCAAAGTGAGTTAACTCACTTTCAAAACTGAGTTAACTCAGTTTTGCCGTTTACAGACGTCTAACAGAAAATGTTATGTTAAAATAGGGGGGCAATACTCACAAATATACAAATTTTGCTTGCATGCTTTCAGGCGCTGCAAAAGCCGTACGGACACAAACGATAGAAGGGATTTGAATTGCGTTCGGTGTGGTAGATTTTTTGCCAAGACAATTACTTTTTACTACATTTTCCGCAAAAATACATATCGTCTGTCATAATCAAAGTCAAAACTTCTATTATTTGCCAATAATAAATGCTGAAAAAGAAAATAACAAACGTGGAACTTCTCATGAACCCTCTTGACATTAAAAATTCAGACAGCTCTGATATCAATCAGCTAAAACTTTCACAAATGAAATAAACATTGACTAATGAAATAAATTTTCATAAATATGAAAACGCAGACATTCCTAGACTGTTGACAAGGAAAGCGGAGTGGATATCATGCAGTAGAGGGCCTACAAGAAACCATACATACGTATACAAGGAGAAGGCGGCGATGGGTAAGCTGTGGCTGCCCAGAAATAAATGCAGAATTTGGCTTGACCAAATAAAAATGTACACAAAAAACAGCTGTTGCATTTAACACGATTCCGGTGGAAACGCTTGACAGTTCTCAAATTTAACAGAGCCCTTCACTGCAGTTAAGCGCTCAGTGAAAATAGGCTACAGCTTTCATTCAGACGCCAAAAAAATAGGAAAAACTGCAGTCTGCAGTCAATTCGCTTCTGAAATCAATGCATAAACACCTGGCTCGAAAACGTATCGAGTCAATGCGAATCGACTGGGACCGTCGTATAAACATGGTATGTAAGTCGCACATCAATGAAACTGGATCGCACCATTAGACTGGAAGAATGGTTTGGCATTGCATAAAACGGGCGTGTCATCGCCTAAACATTGACTACAAACTTGTATACAAAGCTGGGGCCCTGCTAGTATTATATAAAAGCGTTAGCTGCGCTTTTATCCACAATTCTTTAGAAAATAGCTAAAGGTATGTTGTAAACTCATCAGAAGAACAAAACCAAAAAATAAAATCTCAATACGGATGAGCGGTAAAAAATTGTCCCCCAAAAAGGAGCGACTTATTGAAGGTGTGGTAAATTTTTTTCCTATGAGCAACTTGCATTAGCTACATCCGTGCTAGTATTTTTTTTTACTACAAAATCAAAGTAGTAGGGATGTGTAGTAATTTTTACACTAAGGGCCGTTTTCTCAACTTACCGATAAAGTGAGCTTTAGTTGTCGGGCCAATAAGTTATTCCTCACTTTGAAGTGCCCAATAGTTATTTTAGTTTTCTCAACTGCCTGATAAATATAAATTTAACAAGTCTGAATTTTTGGCAACTCTGGTCTACGATGGGCAGCACTTGGCGGCGCAATCGGCTGTTTTTGAAAAATTATAGTTATTTTTGAAGGGAAAAAATGTCAAAATCTTGCTGATGCTTTTACTGCCAAAACGGGCGTGTCATGACGTTGGAAATCGTTGAGGGACAAGTTCGACAGCTTGAAGCGCAAGTCCACGCTGGAACTTGCAGCGGAGAAGAGCGAGACGTACCGCGCAGGTGGTGGCCCAGCAGCGATTGGAAATGTCAGCAGTGTGTCTGAAAAATTGCATCAATGCTGGGCGATGCGGTCACTCGTCCCTCACTAGTCATCGTATTCGGCAAAATAGTCCAATCGGCTGTTATATGTCGCATTTTGCACTCCGTACCTTCAAAAGCTCTTCCAGTGCATGAATATAAAAAAACACGACTATTATCCATACCGAAAGATCTCAAATTCAAATTTCATTTCAAATTATAATTTCATAATCAGCTGTTTTTTGTTTGTAATCAAACATATGGATGTACTTGGCACCACTTCCACTTATACCTCACTTTAAAGTTTTACAGGCACCCAATCTGACGAGTAAGTTTTATCGAGCCGATAGCTTAACAAGCGTTTGAGAAAACGAAAATGCGTTTGTTGGCCCGATAAAGTGAACTTTAAAGTTAAAGGTAAGCTGAGAAAACGGCCCCAAGACTTCATTTCTCAGCACTCACTCATCTCAAAATTGAAGATTAACATGTTGCATTAAGGTGCTGAAAGCATTAGCCGTTTGAGAATTACAAGGGTTGAGTGACGTGCAAATAAACAGTGCGGGTGTAAAATTTCCTACCACGTCCATAGTTAAAGGTTAACAAATTTTAATTATGCAGCTGAAACAATTGAAAAGCATGATCACGGTGACGGTCAAAGCTTTTATGCCGCCCGAGGCAAATCGCCAGAGTGCCGGCTCTAAATTTTTTTAAGTATTTATTAAAATACTTACGAAAATTATCAACCACATGTGATCTGATACGAGTATTTGATCTTTTATAATTTTTTTTTATACATCTCGATCGATATTAAAAATTATAATTTTAATTATTATAAAAAACATGTAGGAATATTTATGAAACTTATGAACAATTTTTTCTGAAATTTCGCCCATTTAAAGTATTTTCTTCTTCTTTGCCGCCCCTTCCAACACGCCGCCCTAGGCATTTGCCTCATAACCCTCGCGCTTTGACCGCCACCGCATGACATACCCCCTAACATTGAGGGTATTCCCTCAAACGTCTAAAACATGTAAAGTGCGTGAATTTACGAGCCTGTGGCGGAAACACCTTACTTTTGCATTAATTCATTCGTAAACCATTGGTAAAGTAGAAGTTTGACAGCTTGACCAGAGTTCTATGAACGATTCGGGCGAGAGTTGCACACAACAAACGAATTAAAACATGATCGACAAATTTTTCGCACAAGGAGGAATAACTGACCTCAAACAAGCTGAAGCTCTACAGCCAAATGAATAGATAATAGTTGCTTTTTAGTCGAATTTATTAAAAAGTGTAAAGTTTTTATTTGCATTTAATATCAAATTGACAACACTGAATGACTCGTGTGTTTGTACAAGGCTGTTTACGCGTTGATTTGCTTGTGTATTTTTCCGAGAGTCGCGTAAACTGAACTTGGAAACAAAATTTAGATTCGCATAACACGAACGGATTTAATGGCGCTTACGATAATTTCGCTACCACGAATATTCTGAAGAACGCACAAGCTGTGGCGCTTACGATAAAATGTTTGGCGTTGGCTTGCCTTTTAATTTGTTTTCTTGTCTTTTTCATAATAATATAGTCGCAAAAGTTATTAGAAATTGTGAAATATTGTAAAAGCACTAAAAACCCGTAGAAAAGAGTGGGTAATTCTAACCCAAAAACGAAGTATCGAAAGTAATAATAACGCCAAATAACATTTCAACTACAAATTACATTTCAGCTTAAAAGAAATATTTAACAATCCAAAGTAAATGAAACAGTACCCCCGAGGTTGAACACAGGGGGCCAAGAAGGGGGGGGCGGTACTATCCCCATGCTGTGGAGCTCTATCCGTCTTAACCAGGAATACTGGGACAACCAAACAGGACTAAAACATTCCGAGGCGATTATCGGGACGTATAATAGGAAAAGATTCGAGGAATGTATGAGCTTCTCAAAGAATAATCTAATTGTAAATGCTAGTCAGTATGACTTTGTTTCTATTTGACTAAACTATTAATAAACTAAACTAAACTAAATAATCTAAGGTTTACTACAGGTATCCTTACAGGGCATTGTAGATTAAACTAACTAAACTAGGAATTCGCGAAAATGAATATTGCAGGTTCTGCTTGAGGGAAAATGAAACCGCAATGCATATAACTACGAGGAGAATTCCTTGTACTTATGTACAAACGAAAGAAACGCCTGGGGGCACTTTATTATACCAGGTACGGACTGGGTTTCCAGAGGTTTAGGTAATGTACTAAAATGTCTCTCGGATACTGGACTACTTACGGACGAACTGTAGGTCCATGAAGGGGGCACAATAGATCTTCTAGGTAGCAGTGCACTATTCCCACGAGCTGGTGTACGGCATATGCTGACCGTTGAAAACTTGGAGCAAATTTTAGTTATTTACTGTCATAAGTAGTTAATATTTTACATTTCATTTTAAGTTCTGTTATTATTTGAGTTAAGGTTTTGTTTTGTGGAAAGTTAAGAAATGATTTTTATTTAAAACACAATGCTTTTTTAAACTGTTTTTAACTTCCCAAATTTCACTAAATTCCTTAAATTCATGAAATTTCGAAGATATACATACGTAACTAAATACAAAACTTGTTTTTTTTTTTATAATTCGCGCACGACACCACTGTGGTGTCGCCGGCTGTTGGCCGCTAGTTTGCTCACGACGCCACTGTGGTGTCGCCGGACGGCATAGTGTTAATCCTTCGTTGACCCAGTCAGATTCGTACGAGAAAATAATTGTCTAACTATATCTTAATTGAAGGGCTTTTGTCATACTTTAAGTAATTTGACCCCTTAAATCATGTTTTCCTGTACAAACTCTTAACACAACGTTGACCTTGTCAATTTTTCAATTTTTTGTTAAAACTTAGTTTTAAATGGTGTCCAATATTTTTACACGTGTATAAGTACATATGCTCATACTTATTTAAGCAAAATGAATAATTGTTGTATTAAATAAATTGAGAAATTCGTAATTTTCTTATTGTAACCTCGTTAAATTGAAATCTCGTTAAATCGAAAACCCCTGTAATTCGTAAAAAATGTCTGGTCCCCTGCGATTACGAATTATCGGTATTCTACTGTACTTCAAATAATTTGTTTTTACATAATTTGCTTACATTTTTAATTGTGAGAATGTTCCAAATTCGCGCTAAGCACCTATGCATATTAATGAATATTTCTTCTACACAAAGTCCACAATTAATATTTTTAATCGATAAGATTAGGTGCGGCTCACTATCACACCCTACAACATACGCATCTGAAACTCCGCTACAAACATCCACTCTACTTCTTCTGCTCCGCTTCTGCTAAATCACAATATGCAATACGCGATATAGGTACATATGTAGAAAATAGTTGGCAGGTAGTTTGCGAAATTTTCCATCGCGTGCTCAGGCATTAGGTCACCGGAAGTAGCCTAGCCAACCCTCAAACGCATTCACGCAAACAAAACCCCACGCCCCCGCACAAACACATTGCCGATGTGCTGGATGAAAACCAGTTTAATTTTTTTCACTGAGTAAATATTTGTTTGCAGTTATTTTTATTTGTGGACAACTCTGCGTGCCCCTTCATTGAACGAGCGCAACAAAAAGCACTGGACTGACTGAACTCTGCATTGCTGGTGAGCAAATGAATTTTGAGCCATAATTAATAAATATTTGGTCTCATTTAAAAAGTGGACAACTTCAAGAAGCGCACCAACAAGTTTTAAGTTCGCCCGAAATCGCAATTCTTTATTTGATTGCATAAAAATACTGATAGTTTCAAATCGGAAATAATTTATTTACTTTACTGATACTTTACTGGTTAAACGTAATACATCATAATGAAACGTATACTCTATAATCTATGTATGTATGTAAATATAATGTTTTATCTTGAATGACCGACTGACTGATTCATCACCACCCAGCTCAAACCGCTGAAGCTACAAACATGAACCTTGAACTGTAGATTTATTTTGGAAAACGAACCTCCTCTAAGGAGTGTTACTACTAATCGGTCTATAATTACTAGGAGATGACGCAAGAGCTTTCTTTGCAATGGGCAATATAATAACTTTTTTCCATGCTGCTGGAAAACATCCACTTGCAAAACAGTGATTTATTAAATGGTTGAGTGGACCAATAATTAACTGCAGCACGAGTTTAAGCCGCCGCGGCTCAGTTGGTTAGTGCGCGGTCCAACGAGTCGCATGCAGAGCGACGCAAGATCGAATACTGCATGTAGTAACACCTAAAAAAAATAACGGGAAACTCGTTTTCTCTTTCGGTGGCTGTTCTCTCAGCTGGAAATGGCAAACCTCTGAGAGTAAAAATTGCCTATGAAAAAGCTCCCAACCTGCCGTTCGGAACCGGCATAAAACTGTAGGTCCCTTCCACCCGCGTACAAATTCACCCGCACAACACGGGTGGTTGCGGGAAGCTAGGCCTTAGTCTCGCGTAAGCGGGCTGTCGTGCCAATCAATTAAAAATTATTACGAGTTTAAGATACTTTAAAGGAATTCCATCGTCCCCGACAGCATTCGATTTAATGCCCATAATTGATTTTATAACCTCCAGCTCACTCCTATAGCTCACAACTCCTACAAATTAAAAATGGGTATGGCAGCTACTAGCAGAGGATATAGTTTCATTTAAAGAAGAGAGAATACTGCCTTTGCTTGCACTAATGTAAAAATCATTTAGAATGTCAGGATGCACTTTGCGTTCTGAGTTTTCTTTCCCATGAGTGTTTAAGTTATTCAGGTTGCGCCATAGCTGTTTAAATGAAAGCTTGGCATTTAGTTTCGATTTACAAAACCACCGCTTCGATTGCCTCACTACAGCTGTAGCTTCATTCCGTGTAGATTTATACAACCACCAAGAAGTCTTCGTCAGTGATTTTCTCCATTTAGCATGCAACTTATTTCGTTTTCTTATTGCTAAGTGTACTCGGTTGGTGCACCGAGGACACGACTTATTGCTGAGATAATACGTACGAATCGGGACATGGGCGTTATATGTAAAAGTGTAACTAATTTGAAGATTCATACATTTACTGGTAGTTAGAAAAAATGTTTAAGGTTATTTTTCAGTCACTCTTGACCTTTTATGCGTTTCTGTACTGATCAACGTTGCCAACACTCAACACTTTCTTAAAGGCAACAAGACGGGCCTGAACGCACTCTCATACACCGACAACACATTTGCAATGAGACTCGCACTTCTTGTGCACACTTGTTATGAGAGGAATCTCGTTCACTCAGCCATTGTTCGAGTATAGTTGTGCATAGTTCCGAACATAGAAACAATAACCTTTTTAATGAAAATATTCACACATCCAAATGTTCTTATTTCATAGAAAACAAGCTTTCTTTGTTCGTATTGAAATCGTTCTGTCAATGTACACATAGTTACATTATGGTTGCCAACCATCCACATTTACCATTCACAGTCATAGACGCGACATTGTGTCATTGTCATTTGCGACATAAACTAGCAACGCGACTTTGGGCTAAATATGGATCTAAGTCATTTACAGCAAGGTTCAGACAAACTTATACTTATAGAACACTGATTCATACAATAACAAAAGTCTTTTGTCACAATTAAGTTTTTTGTTTGAATACCTTCTATATATTCCAATTGCTCGAATTGTTCTGATATTAATTTCGTATAACGGATTGGCCACCAGCTGGTTCCTTTTTAAATTATATGTTGACTCTAGCAACTCTTTTATGCTTAAAACAATGGCAAGAACACATCATACCATCTTAAACAAAAATTGAAGAATTGAACTTGAACGCCACGTAAAACAAGCCGTGCAACAATCGATCTTTTCAACCACAAATTGCTGCTGAAAGTTCGTCCGCCTTCGGATGTGCTTATTTACATAATTAAAAAAAGTTCTCTCTCCTAGGAGAATGCCCTGTTCTAATGCACAAACGAAAGAAACACCTGGGGGACTTTATTATACCAGGTATGAACTGAGTTTCCAGAGGTTTAGGAGAAATTTCTCTCGGATACTGGACTTACGGACGAGCTGTAGGGCTATGAAGGGGGCACAATAGATCTTTTAGGTCGCAGTGCACTATTCCTCGTCAATAATAATAATATGTACAAAATATTTACTGATATTAATATTTTTTAATGATATTAATAATTATAATACCCGATTATTTGACCGAAGTATGTTAATTCTAAGGCCGTAAGTCCAGGCAGTACTCTTCTAATAATTACAATAATTGACGTGGAAGACCTACCGTATTCTTGAAGGTTTAAATAATTCTAGCACTATCGGTATATAATAAACCGATTGAACATCATTAAGATTGAGTAGTGCACCTATGTATTTTTAAGAACTTTTTACAGTTGTTTCTCATGGCTCATCTTTGAACTTTCAAACCCATAAAAAATCATTAAAAGCAGCAGAAACAAATCATGTTATCAAGTATGTTTTTAGTTCACAGCCACATAACAGAACTAAAACTTACATAAAGTATAATAAAAGAAAAATCTACTCGTATGCATGTTAAAATTAGTTGCATCTAATCCTACTTAATGTTACAACAGTCATAAGATGGCGTACCGATTAACCAACACAATGCTTCGGATTTTATAGCAGCACCCATGCATTAGTTCATATACCTGTTGGCCATCTAGTGGTTTCCTTTTAAAAATGCAATGAAATGAACAAAATTTAATGTTTTTCCCCCATGTATTATGGCTTTATTAGTAAGAACAAACATTCCCGTTAATTATGGAACACAACGTCGTTCAAGTGGCTACCTCGGGTGGCTTCGCAGCTGCGCATCTGTCACTCCAATTTTCCAAGACCTTCTTGATGGTCACGGGCTGTAGCTCACGGATTGCTTGGATGATATTAGCCTTAAGTGCTTGAATCGTTTTTGGATAGTTGGCATAACATCGGTACTTCTCGGTTCCCCACAAAAAAAGTCCAAAGGGGTCAAACCGCAGCTCCGAGGCGGCCAATAAACATCGCCAAGACGGCTGATAACACAAAAAACGCACTGTTTGGGCTACGCAGCACTCACTTTGAAAATACATTTTCAATATTTCCTAACGTTCTTTAACCGTAAAGCGACTCATTTCGTTCCGCGGAGGTATGATACTGGCTTTCTGTCAAGATTACGAGCGGGAAACAGCTGTCAGTGTCAAAATAACCTATGATTTAAAAAGAAACCACTAGATGGCCCACATTGTACTTGTAATAGAAAACTATCAATTTCCATAATTAGAATATTTAAACAACTGAATCTACGATTAATTTCAAGGCAATGGTAACCCAACATATCGAAGACTTCGCTTCCTGAAATGACTGACCCAATTCCCAGGCACAGAGAGTTGATAACCCTAACATAAGCACACATATTAAGGCCTCCTTTCAGAAAACCACAAACTAAAGATAAACAAAACCTTTTAGTGTCAGTTTCTGGCACGGAGGAATGGGGAACTGTAGTAGTTTCCATATAACGCACCACGCCACATTTCTCTTTACTTGAATTGAGCATACTTGAAATGTCATCCTTATTACCACCAACACATGTACACCATTCGTAAGTCGTGGAAAGTAATTCAGGCGGCGGCTTTGCAAATCATTTTCATAAAAAACAAACCTCCACCCTCCGCTACACCATCATAACCGAGCAGTGCTTTGCAGCTCATAAAAGCAGACGTTATTCTTGCCTCTCTTCACATTCACCTACTACACATTATGGCGAAGGATGAGCGAGGGAGGTGTTAAGCGTACATAAACAAATAGCTCCATACAGTGCATCAGTGTTGCATTCGGATCTGTGTTTACGCACACACACACACTGACATGAGTGCATCTTTACGTATGTATGTATATGTATTTGTTTGGCTTGTGCGCATGGGAGTAGCCTCTCGTGTTGATTTGGAATCGCACCGATTTACAGCAGACGATTATTGAAACATGCGATTTTTTTTTTGTTAAACTCACTTTAAGATCTAAAAATCCGTCAAGCATAAAATTGCTTTTAATTTCGCATGCATGAGTGTCCTGTTTGCCTTTATATACTCGTAACAACATGATGCAAACGATGTCAGTTCATACAACGAATCCCTGTTAAAGTTGTACATGACCCAACCGACGTGGGTTTCCAGGGTATATTAATAAATATTTGTCCTGACTGATTCATCATCGCCAAGCCCACACTGCCGAAGCTGCAAACATGAAATTTTAGCTGTAGGTCCACTGCAGATAATGAACCTCCGCCAAAACAGATTTTTTTTTTTTATTCCGGGTCTTAAAGTGCAAAATAACATCAGACAAGGTGTTGTAAGAAGAAACGTGATTTAATTGGGGGCCTTTTGATTTTAAACCAAATGAAAAATAACTCTACATGTATTTTCCAGTTTTCCGAAAATCAAAATCTGACTTCAAAATTGGTGAAAACACTTGAAATAAAAACTTATTACATGTGCTTTTCCTTTTTTAATTAAAATCTGACGGGCTGAACGAAGCGGCTCAACTTTTACGAAGGTAAAAGTTTGTATGGAAAATCATAATTTGATGGGCCTTTTGACTTTAACTTGGGAAAGCACATCTCATGTGAAATAATTCAAGACATGTTTATTGTTTTTTTAATAACAATCTGGCCGGATTAACGATGGGTCAAAAGTTTATATGAAGAAACTATGAAAAACACGAATTAATAGGTCTGTTAACTTCGAACTTGATGTAAGTGCTCTAAATGAGAAATAATTCGACACGTGTTTCTTATTATTTGAAAATAGAAATCCGAAAGGGTGAATAACGTAGCATAATTTAATGGGCTTATAACTAGATATAATTAGACAAGCATTTTTCATCAAAATCTGACGGGTTTTAGATAGGGTTAAGAGAATCGTGATTTATGAGGCCCATTAACTTCAGATTTGGAAAAAATACTCAAAATCAAACTCAGAAACAATTTAACGCATGTTAAATGCGTGCAAAGCCGCCAGGTCTTGAAGTTATATGAAAACTAATGTGACGTTGTTTTTTGAGCTACAATCACGCCAAAACCACTTAAGGGGGGTAGTCAGGTAGAATCGACCATGTTTTTAAGTAATTTTTTTTTCATACAAATTTTTATTCCACATTCAAAATTGTTTGATATGTTATTGTACATAGTTTTGAGTACTGAACAAAATTTTTTTTTATAAATTTTCGTTTATATCCGGGGGAGATATAGGCGACCGGAAGACGCCATTTTGAAACGCTGGCTGACACGATTACGGCCGATCTACTACACCGATTTCCTTAAACTTTTTTTTTATATTTTCAGAAAAGGTTTGGCTATCGCTCATTATTGTTCATTTCTATGTAAAAAAAAGGAAAAAACTTTACAATTGCACCAAATGTTTATTTATTAATATTTTTTACAGTTATAGTTCAAACGAGAGCCATTCATTTGTACTTCAAAATGAAATTTGTTTGGTATGTTTCAGATCATCCAAAATGGAGAAATCGTGTCAGCCAGCTTTTAAAATGGCATCTTCCGGTCACCCATATCTCCCCCGGATATAAACGAAAATTTATAAAAAAAATTTTGTTCAGTACTCAAAACTATGTACAATAACATATAAACAAATTTTTATGAAAAAAAATTACTTAAAAACATGGTCGATTCTACCTGACTACCCCCTTAACCAATTGAGATGGAACAAATGCATAGTAAGGCGTTCAATCCCGAAGCATTCTGAATGCCCCGGAATTTCGGAGCTTAAAAATTGCTATCCCGGGATTTAGGTTTGTGTAACTTTTTCAGCAGAAAACTATAGTAGTAAAATGTTTATAATGAACACATACTTTTTCTGTTAAGCTGTCGTTTTTATGAAATAAAACAGTATTCTATATAAAATATGTTAATCACACATTGCGTGATTAACAGCAGGGACATAATTCCAAATGAAATCAAATAATAATTCAAACATTTTTGAAAATATGTATTTAGTTTGGCATAATAAACAACACTTATTGAGGTTTTCCTTATTCCACCGTAAGTTAACTCGGCAATCCAAAATAAACATTACGTCATCATCTGCATACACCCTCAGTGGCTTTCATGCTTAGCCACAGCAAAGCAGCACCTTTATTGACCACCCACACGTCAGCGAAATAACAATTTATCAAAACAAAACCCGACACGAAGAAGCCGATGACGAAGTTAGCCGCACTCTGTCAAGGACTTGCAAACGATCGTTGCTCGCAGGCAATCTGTACAACGGCAGTTATGCCAAGGCAAGCCCTTTTGTTACGCTCGTGTCAAGATAACGCAACCAAAGCGCTATCCGAGCTTCGACCTTTCGCTCACTAACAAATATTACGACTGCGAGAGCTCGCGCTAAGAGCTCATACCGTCTGTTGAGGTCGATGTGTTACTTGTGCCAGCTCTGCTCCAGCCATTCCAACTTCATGCTAAATATGGCAATAGTCATCCATTGTTTTGCGTCTCGTATGTTAATACAATATGAATGGCTAGGTGACACCCGCATCTAGCCCTCATTCATTACGAGTAACAGCCTTAAACATGAAATCTGTCCCCAAAGTTCACTAGTGATTGGCAACATACTCGACGAGTGCGAACAGCGTGCAGCATACTAATGCATATTTGTACATATAACGTAATATTCACGCAGGTACTCGAGTTATGGCGCACACACACGCACAAAGTGTTTAAGAAATTCAAGATTTCCGAATCGACTCAATGATGTATGAGAGCATACCGAAAGAAACAGAAAGCAACTTCATCGCTCTGTAATTGTAAATTAAATTCCGACAAATGGACATGCGTTGAAATTGCAACACAGAACAAATCGATTTAGTTTAAAACAGTCGCGGAGCAACACAAGCACGAAACGTAGCAAAGCGGCGCGAAGGCGAGCACGGATTTGTGGCAATTGCACTTTCCCTTAAACAAAAAATCAGCGACCGCGCACCAACACTATGTACGCGTGCTAGTGAAATTGAATTGTGTGTACAGCAAACGGGGTGTTTTAGTCCAGGAACCAACGTGTTAATATACACATCGAATACCCTTTGCGGAAGGGCAATCCCATAAGACCTGCAAGTCTAATTAAATGGAATTTTATAGAACCGAGGGCGACGCACAGTGTTGCGAGTAGTGACAAAAATGCCAAAATGGAATGTTATAACCACAAAACTCTGAGTGTGAGGTTTTGTTGGAAATACTTTAACTAAGGAAAATCTCAAGTTTTAAGAAAAAAATATAGAATGAATATTGAATTTATGAGCTGTTAATGTGCACTCTTACAACATTCAAAAAAATGTGTGTACAAACAGCAAATTTTTTGGTTTCACTTTGAGGTTTCATATTTTAATGTAAATTATGAGCAATGAAACTTGTCGTAAGTTGTATATAATTTAGTTCTGTAAAGACCAACATTTCGCTGGTTCTTCTCACCTCTGACCAGTACCGTTATGAAGAAAAGTAAGCAAAGAAAACAAGTGAATAAAAACTGAGTTAAGACTTTAAAGGTGATTAAAAAAAACACTTTTGTTTTCAGCTGCGCATATTTGCGCGAATAAAAGTTATCTGCATTTTTCCAGTGAAGACTCGTGTGCAAATACGCTATATTTTCAACGTTTGTTTGATTGCCAATAACAATCGGTCAACTAATGCATTGTTGTTTTTGGAAAAATTTGTTGAAGATAGCTTCGGACCATCAATTACGATAACAATTCGCTTTTACAATCGCTTTTTTAATACATTTACAAGTGGGAAGCTAATTCCATAGAAAATTACCAGTTTCGTATGGCAAGCCCCTTAAGAGTTGGAGAAGGTATGAAGGTTAATTAGGTATGTATAGAAAAAACATTCGGAAGGGAAAATAAATGAAGGTTAGTCTTATATTTGATACGTCTGGGGGGAACCTGGGAGCTGTGGGAACCCTTTACATTCAAACGATGATTTTGTATGGGATCCTCTCCGCAGGGTTGATGAAAGGGGTAAGTATGTTCAAAAGAAATATTTAGAAGGAACAATTAGTGGGGTCAGTTATTGGCCGAATTTTTAATTTCAATTACTTATAAAAAAATTTACTTTTTTCTATCTACACATTTTTAAATAAATTTATATTAAAATACAAATGTTTTGAACTTAGCTTTTCCGACCAAATCCGATTTTATGGGAGTAGGTCGAAGTTTTGGTTCGATGCCATCAATTTTGCACTCTAATGCCACGTTCTGAGTATGTCATATATGATGTCATTTGTAGTCAGTTAAATGAGAACGGGTTGTCATAAGGTGTCATTTGCGTTTGCCTGCATGTATGACTACGATTTGTCATACGAAACGACAATCAAATGAGAACGATCGAATTTGTGTCGAACGAACGATTTGACTACGTTCGACGAGAAAACAAAAAAAGTCAACATGCTGGCAAACCTTGTCATATGTATTTTTCGAAGAACGCATTTGACGACATAGGTGAATATGGCACCACATATGACATAGTCAGAACGGGGCATAAGTTCTTTACTCGTAAACTAACTGTATACCAAATTTCTTTTATGTACGACCACTCCTTCAATTTTTGTCACTCCGATATGTGAACTCGCAACACTGTGCGACGTGGTGTCATCCCTTCATCACGCCGCACTCATCAGCGATTCTTATGTTACAGCGAATGCGTTTCCTTTCCATATGGAATTTTCAAAACTAGAAGTTTTTTAATATGATTCTCCGATTTCAACCACTTGAACGTGGTAAGAGACAGCTTTAATAATAGTAATAGTAGTAGTGAAGATGCAACAATTTCTGGCTTATATAACCAGAAAGAAAAATTAACGCTTTTACAGGGTGGCCATAGGATGTTTTTTTTTTAATTATCTTGAAGTAAACACCATTGAATTGGTTTATAAAGTTTGTTGCTTTATTAACAAGAGTAAATCGTACGATTAGTTACAAAATGCAAGGTTTTTCAATATGGACGCTCGAAATTTATATTTATTTATTCATTAAATAATCTAGAAATACATTATTCCTTACAGATTATGTACAGCTAAGGAGACCATTACAGTTAGTTACTATGCAATTAATTCATTTAGTAACACTGTGCGACAAAAATAAAAAAATGTTTTCACACTGGACAAAATCCATATGGGCGTGAAACTAGAGACCAAACATAGTAGTACTGCGTACTCAGTTTTTCATTTCTACATCCTTTGTCCTTTTAAAAGGACTTCAAAATTTTGAAGGGAATAAAAAATAAAAAAAATATAAAAAATACTTAGCGTCGTTAAAATATGGCGATATGTATATCAAATGAAAGAGGAAAAGCTCAAGAATTTAAATAAAATTGATTTTTTATCTTTTTGTAAAAAAAGGACATGAAAAAGGTCCTTTGAAAATTTTAATCCTTTATATCCTTGAAAATTTATAACGAATTTTCTCAAAAAGTAGGTATGTTTAAACCCAAAATCTCCTTGATCACGTGGCAAAATTTCATTATTCTCGCTTCTTTGATTTTGTATCTTTTTTATTATTTAAAATACTGATACGCAAATAAATTAGAATATTTGTACTGCATTAGACTTGCAGCTCCCACCTTTGTTTTAATAACTTTCGAACAAATAAAATTAGAGTAATGAAATTTTTACACGTGATCAAAGAGATGTTGGGTTCTAACATACTTACTTTTCAAGAAAATTCGTTATAAATTTTCAAGGACATAAAGGATTAAAATTTTCAAAGGACCTTTTTCATGTCCTTTTTTTACAAATAGATAAAAAATCAATTTTATTTAAATTCTTGAGCCTTTCCTCTTTCATTTGATATACATATCGCCATATTTTAACGAGGCTAAGTATTTTTTATATTTTTTTTATTTTTTATCCCCTTCAAAATTTTGAAGTCCTTTTAAAAGGACAAAGGATGTAGAAATGAAAAACTGAATACGCAGTATTACTATGTTTGTTCTCTAGTTTCACGCCCATATGGATTTTTTCCAGTGTGAAAAATGCTGTCGCACAGTGTAATAGCTTAAAGTTATGTTTAGAGGTGGAAAAGTCAATTGCTAAAGAATTTGAGAGCATATTTAATTCTTTTGAGGCTCTATATATGGGAGCCTGGAGAAACAAAGGAAAGCGAGAGGATAACCGTCCTACTCTGTAGTGACTTTAAATTGAAATTTGCTAGGTTATAGCAGCCAGTAAAAGTCATATCTGTCCAATTTGCTATAAATTTTTTAGTATTGTACGACAAATCACCAAGGTAGCATGCAACATGCAACAGCATGGTCCTAAAACTTGAAAATGTGCATATAAACCTGGAAAAATATACAAACAAAAAATGTGTTTTTCATTTATTGTGAACACAAGGAACACAATAGTAACAAATGAACAAACATTTTTAAATAGAGCTCACACTAAACACATTCGAATTGCTGCGTTTACGAAGTAAAAACTTAGTTTGACGTGTCAGCTGACACGACCTGCCATATCCGAAAGCTGTACAACTGGTTACCCAAGACATAGAACGTAAACTTAGAACTTAAAATCTGTTTTAATTTTTAAATTTACGTTTACGGAAAACGCAATCAACTCATGGTTTTGCTCAAGGAAATGTTGCCAAATAAAATTACCAAAAATTTGTTACATATACAAAATTGAATGAATTTCTATTATTTTTGTAAATATATTAATTTTTTAAGTCATTGGATGCTCATACATTCGAGAATATTGCGTGAAAATATGCCGATGGATAAAACTGAGTGCCAATATATATCTCTCTGCATTGTGTTTAAATTTTTGAGGACAATCCATAGAAACGAATACGCCTGTTATAGGTGACAGAACTCCTTTTCTTAACAATAT
Organism: Melieria omissa; assembly: GCA_963971225.1. Classification (NCBI taxonomy): domain Eukaryota; kingdom Metazoa; phylum Arthropoda; class Insecta; order Diptera; family Ulidiidae; genus Melieria; species Melieria omissa. The sequence continues at coordinate 118,969,623 of OZ020267.1, forward strand.
ACCATACATAAAACACATGTTTACCAAGGTTTTTCCATTAAGCGCGTCTGAGTTTTAAAATATTGTGACGATACTGCGCTGCCGCTGTGCAAGGCACTTGAAAGCTTTTACTTAGCATGCTTTTAGGGGCATACCTTTAGAATACAACATGCGTGGCTACGTTTAAAGGCCCTGATAATTTCGCTAGAACATTCGGATAGATGACTCGGGATGATACTGGAAACACGACAAACAAGTATAAAAGGCAGCCGGGTACAGCGTAAAGAGAAGAGTTTGGTACAAGCAAGCAAAGGTGTAACACGGAGTAGTCTAAAAAGTAACAAGTGTAGAGACAGTAAAGTTTGAAATTGTAAATAAAGTGATTGCTGCTTGTTAACAGCGTTTAAAAATTATAGTGGTTTTAACTTGAAGCACAATCCAAAGAGACGAATAAGCCTGCAGAACTAATTTTCCTAACAATAAACAGTACATACATACAGTGGTCAAAGTTCGTATTCGTACATATATGTTTCTCCATATAAATCAAGTTTTGCTAACAAAATTACAAATTACATCAATTCAAATGCGATCATTCAGTTTTAAAACTTCTGTGACCTTGTGGTAATTTTTTATGAAAAATTAACTTTAAAGTGTAACTTTTGTAACTTCCTTATTTCTTGTAAAGAATTGTTTTTCTTTGAACCCAGTGACTAATTCTATGCCATTTGAATACACGCTAAATTTCATCTTATTTGCAACACTGGTTTACGTGCAAATGAGCAACTACACAAATTTGGCCTTAAGGGGGTTCTCTAGTACAAACGGTGTTTTTTAAAGCTTTTTGGGATTTTTTTTTTCAGAAACTGCAAATGACAATGAGATAACTCTTCGTATATTTATTATTTAAATATTGAATTATAAAAAAAAATGTGCACGTGCTACCGCGAACACTGTTGGGGTTCGCCAGCTGAGTACCGGCCATGTTTTTTTTAAGGGTGCGTTTGCGCCATCCTATTTTTTTCCCTGTTCGTCTGAATTGTAATCCAATTTTCTCTTAAAAAGCTTTACTCCAATTAAAGGATGACCTATAATGAACCCGATCTGATCAAAATTGGACCCGCGGCATCGTTTTAACGTATTTTTTTTCGAAATTCGGCTTTTGTTTTTGCTCTAAAAACTCCCCCCAAAAATCGGAATAACGAAATAACTCGTAGATTGCGTTCTTTGCTAGGACGCAAACTACGAGTTATCTCGTAGTGTGTTTACTTGTCATATTCGTTCATTAAGTGACATTACCTTTTTAGACCGGAATTCTGAAAATTGCCGTGGCAGTCAACGTGTTAACTAATTTTTCTATTTTATCTTTGCGTGGTTCTGTGAAGCAACGAATTGAAGCAGCAGTTGAAAGATATTTATTAATTTGTTAATTGTTAGTTTGTTTGTTTTTAGTTTTTTATTAATTAAGTAATTTATTTATTAATTGCAGGCGTAGTCAATAATTATGAGGATACTGTATTGCGTCAGGCTCCAAACATTTTCGGCAGAAGTGTGTCAAGTCCGCCGCGATCTTTTCGCGATAGATTTTTGAAAATATTTTTTAAATAAAATAATTGTTGAAAAATTGCATTGTTTTATTATCCTTAATAAAATTCAACTGATTAGAAAACTAACCCACAATACTAGTTCTCAAACTAGTCGCTTCGCAGCTGGTTTAGAAACTTTTTTACTTAGGACTAACTCTCGACTAGTTGCAAATGAATGCAGACGGGGACAATTGACTGTGAATTAATCGGTTCTACAGTCAGTTGCAGCCGCCGTGGCTCAGTTGGTTAGTGCGCGGTCCAGCGAGTCGCATGCAGAGCGACGCAAGATCGAATACTGCATGTAGTAACATCTAAAAAAATAACGGGAAACTCTTTTTCTCTTTCGGTGGCTGTCCTCTCAGCTGGAAATGGCAAACCTCTGAGAGTAAAAATTGCCTATGAAAAAGCTCCCAACCTGCCGTTCGGAACCGGCATGAAACTGTAGGTCCCTTCCACCCGCGTACAAAATGCACACGCACAACACGGGTGGTTGCGGGAAGCTAGGCCTTAGTCTCGCGTAAGCGGGCTGTCGTGCCAATCAATTATTATTAAATTATTACAGTCAGTTACAGGTGATAAGCAATCAGTTGAAAAATTACATTCGGACCTGTCCGAATTCCTACAGGGTATCAACTAAAACCAACACACAACAATCACCAATATCTCGGCAATACAATGCAGTATGAATGTATAATTGCACATAAGCCGACAATGCTCTATTTAAGTTCGCTCAGGGACTACTCAGGGAAAATCGAAAAGCAATTACACATACTCATACGTGTAATATCACGTCCAGCAAACTAAATATTCATTAAAATACACCTACGAATGCCTTGGAGACGAGTGACAAGTGACGAAATTAACTTGAAACGTTCGAACCGTTGAAAATGTCTCTCATACTTCCTTCGGGAAACGGGAAATAGGAAAAATGAAAAACCCATTACGCTGACAAATTATTAGAACACCATGTCAGTTAGCAGCGGCCCTTGATAGTCCAGCGGGTAACGCACTATTTTTTTATGCCAGATGCTCTGCGTTCGACATATGGGACATTCCAAAAAAAGGCTCGTGCCGATAGAAATTATGGAAAAATTCGATCGCGGTACTTCGAAAGGCGTTTATAAGATCGTGACAGGTGACGAATCATGGATATATGTGTATGAGCACGAAACAAAAATCGCAATCGACCGTGTGGGTCTTCCAAGACGAGCCAAATCCAACAGAAGTTGTTCGGGCACGCAGCACATCGAAGAAATGGTCGCCTGTTTCTTCGGCAAAACTGGTCATGTGACTACTGTGCCGTTAGAGCAACGTAGAACGGTCAATTCTGAGTGGTACACAACAATTTGTTTGACAGAAGTGTTCAATGAAATACGGAAAAACACCCGCCGACGCCGAATCATTCACCAGGACAATGCGCGCTCTCACACATCGGCTCAAACAACCGCCTACTTGATCGACCAAAGCATCGATTTAATGGGTCACCCGCCATACAGCTCTGACCTAGCACCCAATGACTTATTTTTCCCGCACATCAAAATTCCCGCACATCAAAACAAAATTGCGTGGTCAACGATTTTCATCGCCAGAAGATGCAGCTGAAGCATTCCAAAACCATGTTTTGGAGGTGTCTCAATCGGAGTTGAAAAAATGCTTCGACAATTGGTTTGCGCGCATGCAAAAGTGTATAAATCTTCAAGGAGAATACTTTGAAAAGCAATAAAAACATTTTTGACGATAACAAAGTACCTTTTCATCCTTTTTGAAAATAAATAAAAGGCAACCCTCGTAGTTTTGACTTTAACAGACTAAACAGGCATATAAGAACAATGAAATGTTATGAGAAATGTTTGAAGAGTAGATGCTTAAAGTTACCACTACCCGAAATACATTTGATAGCACTAGAAAGCGAGTTCCAAGACCTAATGGCGGAAAAATAGCCTACTGGAGTTTTTGAAATTATGAAATGAGATGATGATGATTTTTCATCAGCAAAAGGCTGAAACCGTAAATTTTAAAACTGTCGAACTTGGGAAAAACAGTAGGGGAATTCTTTGTAAGGTGCCACCCCTGCTCGATTTCGATGTTCCAGCAATCCAAGAAACAAAATTCCTATTGTCATTTAAGGTATATATATGTCAACATGAATTCTAATGTGGTTTTTTTGGGAACATACGCAATGGTACGATCTGGGTAAATAAAAGTGTTAAATTTGGTTAAGAAAAAACATAAAAATGAAAACTGAAGGTTTTTCTTGCGGTGAAAAAGTAACCAAAAACTTATAAAAAACTAAGTATAAGTATATATATATATAGTATATAAAACTAACTAAGTGTTGGACTTAATTTTTAATAGTTTTTCATAATCCGAAATGATATCCGAGCATATCGTAAAAGGAACAAATTTATACAATGATTTCCAAAATGGCATAAAAATGTAAAGTGCCACCTTTTTTTCTTTGTAAGGTGCCACCTCCATTTTTTCATTGTTTTGTGGTCCTATATCGGTAAAATGACTTTTTATTGCTCGGAATCGTCATTACAATGAATTTAAAGTGTTCTTAGTCAATTTTTCTCTAATCCCATCATGAGGAATAAATTAGTTCAGTTTTGTTTATCAATTTCCATACAATTATTCGTTTTATTCGTTACCGTTTAATTTGCATTTTGCTTTTGGTCATTTTCTATTCAATTCAAACTAAATTCAATAATCTTTCGTAAATTTTCTAAATCCTGCATTTTTACATGAGATTTCTACGTTTTTAGCGTTTTTTTAGGGGGTGGCACTTTACATTAAAAAATTTTAGGGTGTCGATGTTGAACACTTTGGGAAATTGCCTGTAAAATTCGTATTTACGAAAAATTCAATTGAAGTGTTACCTTGGATCATAGCCCCTTTAACCCTCTTTCGAACGGTATATTAAAATTGGCGATATGTTAATTTTCTAACGAATTATGCGCAAAAAAGCTATGGGGTGGCACCTTACAAAGAATTCCCCTACATTTCAATATTTTTTAAAAATTACCCAGGACAGTGGTTTGAAACACCGTACGGTCCTGTAAAAACAGGAAGCATGGTACCATGTAACCAACAGCATTACGTTTCGTTCAAATTTCAAAATCCTTGCACACTCCAAAAAGATATTCACCGTCGCATCGATAAGGTACACAAAATCACAAAAACAATGTTTAACTTACATATGTATATTTGTGCTACTACAAAAACGTATAATACGATTCCCTTTGGAATATCGCATGTGAAAATGCTATTAAACTGAATGAAACATAACAAAGTGAAATTTAGGCCAAAGGGACAGTTTTATTTTATTGCTTTGAAAGAAAATCTTAACAGGTTGTGCTTACTTACCGGTGTTGGGTGTGTTAAATCTAATTAATAAAGTGAATGAAATGTGCCCGCCGTGCTTGAAAAAAATTTAAAGCAGAATCTGCTAGTAAAGTCACGAATATCGTCTCGAACACACCCGTAGAAACACAATGGCAATAGAAAAATGTTACGTCATTTTCCATTCCAAACTCAAGCAAAACATGTTATTATCAAGACCATAAATATATTGAGGATGTTCCCTCAAACGCGTAAACCATGTAAAGTGCGTAAATTTAAGAGCCTTTTGAGGGAACGCCCTATTTTTGCATTCGTGTAAACCATTCATAAGTTAGAAGTTTGACAGCTTGACCAGAGTTCTATGCAACATTTGCTGATCGCCGCCAGTCCGGCGAATGCTGCACACAAATTTCATTTTCATAAATTGTGGCACGAATTAAAACATGATCGAAAAAATTTTCGCACAAAGAGGAATAAATGACCTCAATCAAAAAGATTTTTGCATTTACTTAAGTTTTACAGCTAAATAAATAAATAAAAAGTTGTTTTTTAGCCGAATTCATTTAAAAGTTTAACACTAGAAAGGCAATTGCCGTCATTTTGACGGTTTTTCATATTAAATATCTGTAGTTGCTTTTGTATTTCTATCAAATTGTGCTTTGATGACTATAATTTTTTATCGGGTTCTACAAGTAGTTCTACAATTAGGGTTCTACAATTGAAATTAACCAAATGCAATATGTACTTTTTGAGATATCAGTGGATATGACTTGTAGTCTTTGTAGGTAAGAATAACTTGCGGTATTGTTAAAGTTTTTCTTCACATTTAGTATTAAATTGGCAACACTGAATGACTCGTGTGCTTTTACGAGGCTGTTTACGCGTCATTTTGCTTGTTTATTTTTCCGAGGATCACGAGGGTTTAAGGAGCTTGAGGGAATACCCTTATTCAATTTTCCAAATCTGAGAAGTGACTTTGGGATCTATAACACGGATTGGAAAGTCCATCAGATAAATGAATTATCCCAGACGTTGAAGACTTCTCTAATGGCGCATCTTCTTCATTCATCAAATTTGTGAATTTTTTGCGAGAATGTCATTATAGCCAAAAGAAAACAATAAAAAAATCAACAGATGAGGCGATTGGGTAGAATTGTTGTAGAAACTTATGGTAAGGATTTATTAGTGAATGAACATATTGCGGTTTAGTTTCAACGCCACAAAAATGGTGATTTCAGATTTGGATTTCGAAACTGGAACTAGAAGATTCATGCACATGCAAGGAAATTATCATATCACTTCAAGCCAAGCGGCATTGTTCCCGTGTTTTTTCGCGTGAGAGCAACTGCTTCAACGGCAAAAAGAAAGACTTTTCGCTTCGTATTGAAAATAGCCGAACACAATTTAACATGTTTGAACCGAGCAATGATAAACAGTCACAATATGAGCTGAGTTACTTAACTGATAGCATTTTTCCATATTAAGACGACAATACATGCAATGATTACTTGTCAAAATATAAAAACACAAAATCTTAAAAAATTAATTGTTTACGGAAAAGTTAATTCAAATAATCAATCTCATTGAAGGTTTAATTTTCTATTTTCGCGTTATTCTTATATTTTTACTCTATTTAAGGAATTTTAAGCGCATACTTCTAGTAAAAACTAGCTGGCCTGGCGAACTTCGTCCCACACAATTTTTTTGTTTTCAGAACCCGAACCATTCGCTCTGTCGAAAGATATGAATAAATGGTAAGTTCGTAGTGATTTTAATTGATGTGACTTATGGTTCCAAAGTTATCGTTTGAAAATATTTAGAATTCACGGTCAAACATGGCAGGGATTTTCCGACTTTTCCAATAGATTTTCCGGAACTTTCTTTTCTCATAAACTTGAACTGACTCAAGATGAATCCAACAAAGAAAACCCCATGGAATTCGGCCTTACCGTTTGAGCGTGATGCTCTTACACCCATACACCCACTTTCTTTTATATATTTGAACAGGGGCGGATTCAGAAAAATATTTCGGGGGGGGGTTTCAAAAAGTAATTCTTTAATATTTGTAAAATGCTTTTTAATTTGTATATAGTTTTATAGGCGATCCAAATATTTCGGGGGGGTTTCAACCTCCAAAACACCCCCTGAATCCGCCACTGTATTTGAAGAAAGATTCATGATACACAACAAAGTTGTAATTCATGAAAACAGTGGATTTTACCTTCTTGGTGGCCCCTTGTTGATTACCTTCCTCAGATGACTGAGAGCACCACACGGTGGTAATTCCGGAATTTCTTTAACGAAATAAGAACAATACTAGGAAATATTCTACGTGCATTTTGTATTTGTAAAAGAATCAGATCACCATAGCTCTGATTTGACCTTATCAGTGCGGCTTTAGACCTGGTAAGTCCCCAACATCTAGCGCCAACGCTGGCTTCACCATGTCCGCCGTATGGACGATAAAGCTCCGACGAAAAAGGTGTTCGATACGGTAGTGAGAGATCGACGACGAAGAGGGAGGCCGTATCTCCGGTGGAAGGATCAAGTTGAAGAGGCCCTATCTTCTCTTGATTTGACCAACTAGAGAAGGTGCGCGAAAAGCAGAGCCTCCTGGAGAGAGCTTTTGGGCAGGCCGTAACCCGGTAACGGGTTGTTATGACCAGTTAAGTAAGTAAATAAGTAAAAGATTCAGATTACTGAACGAAACCTTAACAGAAAAAGTATGTGTTTATATAATAAAATTGAATATTTTCTAAAGTTTTTGTTGAAAAAGTTACACAAAACTAAACTCCGAAAAATGAAAAATCCCGGGATTGCCATTGTTAGTCCCGTAATCCCGAGGCATCCAAAATGCTTCGGTATTGAACGGCTTATACTAGTAGGTGGTAGTACATAGGCTTTATTAGATTGTCCACGCCCACCTGCCAAGCCCATAATAGGGACAGAAATCAGCTTTGGTATACTTTGTACTTTCGTTCAATATACAGGTAAGCCTCGTTTAACACGGGGGTTACGCTCCTGGAAAATACCGTGTTAACCGAAGCCATGTTAAGCGATACAAAGGATCAATTCAAAAAGGAAGGTTACGTTCCCAGACATAAAAAAACACCTAATTTTTTATTTTTGCTTTTTTTGGCATAAGAATTTTTGTTAAATTTAAACTAACAAACATCCAAAAATATATTTAAATACTTTTTTCCACATATACACATATGAGAAAACATAAAATTCAACACAAAGTATTATTATTAAAATCTATTCCTCATCACTGCTCAAATGTACCCTACAAAGACGTTTTTGAGGTACTTTCATGTTGTATCTGAGCGAATTATCAAGTCAATTTCCACTAGCGCGTTACAACACTTAACCCTCTAGCAGGCAAGTCCGCCTCTAGGCGGGTAGGCGGGGTACACCAAAATGCGTTTGCTGAGTAGGCGACGAACTTTATTTAAATATGACTGATGAAATGGAAAAGTTCCCTTTTGGTTTCAACCCTTCTGTGGGCACCCAGGTTCCCAGTGTTCTGTATTAATCAGCTACCTTTTCGACTCCAAATCATAATTGCCAACAGTGAAAGGAATCCAGATATAATAATAGATATACGTGTCTTGAAACACGATTTGTATGTGTCCAATATAAAATCTCAATGTGTTTGAGTCATTGAAGCAGTTAAGACAAATCCATAACAACGTATTTTACGTTTTTTAAATTTTTTTTCTTTTTTCGTATATTTTTAATTTCAATATTTATTTATTGAAGTTGAAATTCGCTGTTGATAAATATATATCAAGTATAAATCTACCTTTTTACTTAAATAAAAAGAGAAATTATTGTATTCACACAAAACATTTGTATATTTTCCTTTTAGATAGATTTCCATACAAAATTCACTTTTTAAAATGTGAATATGTTAACATTTACCATAATACCTATACATATGTCCGTTTCTGAGTACTTATTGCTAGTTGGAAATGGGTCTGATTAGTTAGAAAGAAGATGTAATGTATAAATATGGGATGTATGTAAAATTTAACGAGTTTTATATAATTTCTAAATGCATATCTTTAATCTTTTTCAGAATACAACCATCATATGGGTGGGGTCGATTTCATGAATGGCCTATCAGGTCGTTTCGCCTATTTTATAATTTCGTAGATATGACCCTCCTGAATTCCTATCTTATTCATCGAAGAATCCACGGCCAAACTGAAAAACTGGCAGATTTTCAAACTATCAAACTATAGCAGATGTCTTATGAAACAAATGGTGCAATAAAGGTGGCTGGAAGACCTTTTTAAGGCAACTATATCCTCAAATCCACGTCGTAACGATTTTACGGTTTTTACGAACTTTTTTTTGGCAATTTCTCCTTTAACACTTGGAGGTTTGCCATTGTCTACCAAGAGCGCACTTGTGCGATTCTTGTAATTCTCATCTGCTACATGTGGATAGCGATTGACTGATGATTGATTGGATAGACACGTTTTTCACCAGCGCGAGCTAGGATTCGAAGTTAGGGCCTCAGTATAAGAAGCCAGCGCGCTACCCGCTGAACTATCGGAACAATCGAACTGTCAAATTCCAGAGCTGTCCCTTGCACAGAAAGAAAATACCAAATCGTGCACTTTTTGAGATAACCTTATGAGTCACATTGTAAAAGGTTTTAATCGTAAAGAATAAAAGGGTTAAAATCTTTACACACCACATTATCGTTGAGAGAAATTCATTGTGATAAAACAAAACAATGAAAGACTATGTAGCAAATGAAATTATAATTCGTTTTGTGTTTTGCCTACCTTGCCGCTGTCTGGTGTCATGGGCTCCACCTCGTAAAACCAAACACACTGCTGCTGTTCTGACTCCTGTGCGGGGTCATTACCCGACACTTTACACGGGTGGCTTAGCATCGCTTTCAGCAGCACTATATTCTCTTCGTCCACCGACACATCACCGTGTTGGGTTTGAGCGTGGCGCAGCATTTGCGGAGGCGATAAATAAACTCGAGGCGCGCACTTGAGCAAATAGGTAAGCCGAGCAGGGATATTGCGAAACAACTGCTTTAAACAATGCTATGAAATAAAAATAAGCAAATGAGAGTTTATTTAATACCAAGTCGATTAACATGCGAATTGACCAGATCATTCCTACTGTAAATGTCATCCCCTCACGTTTCATAGTCGTTAAAAATTTTTGCGTTAGCTTTTTTGAAAAAGCACCAAATTGCTATTGGTAGTGTTGTGTAGCTGACCACCAGCACAAATCCTGAACGGTATACAGTGGCTCAAAGTAAAAAATGGAACCAGCCACTCAACAACATATAAATTAAAAATATGTCATATGTTTGATACCCCAAAATATATATTTTTTTGCCCCATTTTAAATTTGAGGTTTATGGTCCACGTATAGCCAAAAACAATTAACAATAAGATGTCTTACGTTCATACAATCGAATAAGGCGAGCTCCAATTTGCAATATTTTCATTATCAAGAGTCACCGATCACCCTTATTATGGTTGTCGTCGTATGGAAGTCGTTGTCGATTCTATCTCAATATCATTTCAAGTCGACATCAACACCACGTCATGCTAAATCGGTATTTATTAAGGATGTTGTGTTGACGTTGACATGTTATCGATAATTTAAGAAAAGTAAACGACATCTTTAAATCTTTTTGCGTCAGCTGTGTCATGTTGTTTTTAATTAGTGTCGGAAAATGTTTTTTGTTTCGGATTCAAGTGAAATTTCAAGCGATGAAGACAAAATCTGCGGTTTCAAAGAAATATTATAAGGCAAAGATCGGAAATCTTTGATTTGCCGGATAGTGAGTACAAGAATCTGACATGTTGGTGGCTTATATGGATTTTTATAAGCTTATGTGTATTGTATTGCTTTATTACAGATTGATGTTGATTATTCTCGCTTAAGTAAATCGGCGTTTAGACTTGTGTTGGAGAAAATAACGCCTTTGATGAAGCATGGAGTACGATCTATTTTCATTCCAAACACAATAAAGCTAGCAGCAAAAAACTCAGATAACTCAGAAAATTTACAAAATGTTGAAGCTTTGGAAATTCGAGTACAAATAAAAACAAGTTCTTTGTAATTCAATTTCAGTCTTTTTATTTTCCAGTAGTCTTCATAGATTATAAAGTAAATAAAATATGGAACAGTTCATTTGTATCTCAGTTAAGACACAACACAAAAACTTAAAAAATAAATAGATAGCGATGTATACATATAAATAAATAAGGAAAAATTGATTGGTTATTCAGTTAAGGCTCAAAACAACAACTTTAAATAAAAGTAGGTAACAATATATACTACATATAACATAAGGACATCTAATTCTTTTTGTCTTATTTGAATTTTTAAGTCTTGTAGTTCCATTTCCCATTCATGTGCTCTTTGCATGAGTTTAAATTTTTTTTCTTCAACCTTCCACAGTTTTTGTTGGTATCGCGATACGTCCTTCATGGTGTTTCCCAATGCAGCCAGAGTGCATCGCTCCTGCATCAAATCTTGCTTTTCTAGCAAGCGCTAGCTTTCTCGCTTTCTCTTCAAGTAGTCATTTCTAGCAGCTGAACGGGAGGCTGAGCCGTTGATGATGAAGGCTGCTCATCGATGTTAATGGGAGAAACATTTCCACTGGGACTTTCGAACGGTGCTACTCCCTGAACTACACCTTCAGGGTTGAGCTACTTCTCAAATTGAAGCAAATTAGAAACAGCATCCTCCAAACTATTTGCTTAAAACTTCCCCCTCCTGTTGCAAGACACTCTGCTTTATTTTTTTTTTTGGTCCTACATTTCAAGGCTCTCTACACCTATAAAATCAGTTGGTTATTGAATGGAATACTATTATACAATTTGTGTGTTACCTTTTACCAACCATCACCGTCTCTCATCGGTGGCCCGGAAGCATTCAATTTTTTAGAGATCCTATTGCTCCTTAAAATTTACGGAAATGTTACCCCTATTATATCCATTAGCAAGGCTTGGGGTTTTCTCCAGCTCGACAACCAATGTGGCGAATTGAACACTATTAGTAATTTTCATCTTTTCCTACAATTTTGTATTGATTAAAATTTATTTGAACAAAAAAATCAAAATTTACTTAAAAAATTTTGTTAAAGTCATTGCCAAAAATTGTGTCGACTCAAAACTCGTCGTACCAAAGATGTTTTTTTTTTTTTTTTTTTTTTTTTTTATAGAGATGGAAAGCATCAAAAGCCAAGGTCCCCGTCAGTGTGGGACTTCAACCGCACTAAAACCATCCCTCTCAAGTCCGAATTATCCCCCTGGTACGACCGTCAGGCATTTCGTCAGGAGGCGGGATTGAGCATATAGCTCGAACTCTGTTAGCGTTTGTTTGTCCACTTTTTATTCGTCATGGTCCGTTGTCCCGGTTTAGTCGTCGTTCGTCATATCTTACCCTTCAGCTGGCCTCTGCGCCTGAGAGAGCTGCTCCCGCTCACGTCTTCGTCTGGCTTGCTCATCGATGCGGAGTTCGGTCATTATCTCAGCGGCCATGCAGCATACCGCGCTCCATGCCTCGTCGTTCGCGATCATGAGGGCAACCAGGTTCGCTGTGGTGGCGGTGGAGCCCAGTGCCTCGTGGAGCCTCCGCCGCTGGCCCTCGAAGCGAGGGCATGCAAAGAAGGCGTGTTCTGCGTCTTCTGGGGTGTCACAGAGTTCGCACAGGGGGTCAGGCTCGAACCCAAAGCGGTGGAGGTAGGCTTTAAAGCAGCCGTGGCCGCTGATGACTTGGGTGAGGAAGAAATCCACCTCACCTCGCTTCCTGCTGAGCCACATTTTAATGTCAGGTATTAGCCGGTAGGTCCACCTGCCGTTAGCTGTATTGTTCCAGCGCGTTTGCCACTTAGATATGCTGTCGTCTCGCAGTGTGGCTTTGGAAGCGGCACTGGTGCTCGGTTCCCCTCTGCGTCTAGATTGCTGCAGTATGCTGCGCTCGTGCGCCAGTAGGTCTAGCGGTAGGAGCCCCGCGATGACCAGAGCTGCATCTTCCGATACTGTTCGGAAAGCGGAGCAGATTCTGAGCGCGCACCGGCGATATGTCGCGTTGATACCTCGGACGTAAGAGGGCTTTACGAATGCGTCGCTCCAGACAGTCGAGCCGTACAGCAGAGTTGATGTGACAACGCCAACCAAAAGTTTCCTGATGTGTCAATAGTTAATTGTCAATTGTTATCTAGATTGAACCAGTGACACCAATTAGGCGCGGATTCAGAAAAATATTTCGGGGGGGGGTTTCAAAAAGTAATTCTTTAATATTTGTAAAATGCCTTTTAATTTGTATGTAGTTTTATAGGCGATCCAAATATTTCGGGGGGGTTTCAACCCCCCAAACACCCCCTGAATCCGCCACTGCAATTAGTCGCTGTCAATATTATTCGTGCAATTCACGTACGCAGTCGCTGTGTGCTGGCAGTCATCAGCTGTTCACTGTTTTCGCTCTTTTCCCCGATATTAGGGATAAGTGTGCAAACTAGAATTCCGCCAGTTGTCTTTCAATTATTTGCCTTTTTAAGTATATTTTAATTAATTTTCTAAATTAAATACACAACATATTAACTTTTTTGGCTTCATTATGTCAATACCAGTGATAGTTTTGTGGTGGAGAAGTAATGTTTTTTTTTTTTTAATGCCTTGTTATCTTTTCACACAGATTTCGATAAATCTTATCCATGAAATAAAGGAGAACTAGTTCTCTCATCAACCCCCTTAGTATAAATTTTTGCAGTGACATGACTTTTTTTACATTGCGGTATACTAAAATGTCGCTGCAAACAGGAAAATAATGCTTAAATAGCGAAAAAAATATCATAAATGACCGTTACTTACACTATTCGAAAATGCACCTAAAAATAAAAGCGTTTTCGAAAAATCTTTGAAAAACCAGTTTTTTTCCTGTTGTTTCAATTATCAGCACATATCTCGTAAAATAATCATCTAAAACAAGTTGTCCGTCTGTCAGAAGATAATACCTTATCCTTTCCAGCGATATACAGATTGTCCAAATCAAAAGAGTTTTGGGGAAGTTACTGACGGTGAAAGTTAAGGCAGGTTCTCACCTTGTGGAAAAAAAAGCAATTTTTTTTTGCCTTATCGTGTAAATATATGTTTCAAAAATGTGCTCCAGAAATTTCAGATCAAAATCTGAAAAATTACAAAAGTTACAGGCCGTTACATAGAGCAGTGTAGAGCACCGGCCAAGCGCGCTTTAAACTTTAAACGCGTTTTTCTCAGAACCACGATTTCGGACCTTACGGAAGTGATTGAAGGCGCTGGAATGAACCAATCGTCACCAAATTTTTTCCAAATGTTCCTTAGGGTTTTTTCTAATAAACGAACCACGATCAGCCAAAAATATTGAAAATTGTTTATTTAAAAAAATAATAAGTGAACAAAAAAATGCGAAAATCTTAATTTTTTTTTTCAAAACCTCAACTTTTGTAATTTTGATTTTTTTTTCATGATCTTGGTTCGTTCAATAGATAATACGGTACACATTAAGAATGTGTTCGATTTTTGTGTTTCCGATCACGGGTTTTGACGGAATCACTTCCGGTGGCGGGACACCTCCTCGCCGACATGCCGCCACTGATGGACGCCCCCTCTTTTTTTGATTCATTCAATTTGAAAAATTGTATTCTCTAAATAAATGTGTGTTCATATCCAGAAACAATTTTCAGCGTTGTATCTTTAACCGTTTTCTCAAAAAAAATTCCTAAAAAAAGTGCACTTTTTCGGATCCACAAGGTGAGAACCTGCCTTAAGTTAAAAAAATCATAAGTTTTCGAATATTTTTTTATAGATAAAATAAATTATCTCCTTTGGTTTTAAAATCTAAGATGAAAGCAAATATTAAGCCTAACATCAATAGAACTGAAAAAAAAATTAAATAGTTTTGATGCACTGAGTGAAAACACCAAGTTTACATTTATTACACCGTGCGAAAAAAATTTTTTATTTTTCCTAGACCCATCCAAATGATATAGACGTCAAACTAGAGTTAATTTATAGTATCATGGCATAGTCAGTTTTTCATTTTCTGACCCAAAAACCTTCTTAGAGGACTTTAAAATTTTAAGGATATACATATTTCAAATATTTTTTTTTAATATTTGCGGTTGTGCAATGATGATAAGGGTATCAACTGAAAGAGGAAAATTGTCTCCTTTTAACACTCCGATAACCGATAATTTTTTACACGGTCAAAGCCCAACAAGGTCCCCAGGGACCTTTTTTGTAATATTGCATATAAGATGTGTAATTTTATAATGTAGGGTTACAAAATGTGTGTAGATGTGTTTGGAGAGCCAAAAAGTTAAGCTTCGTGTATATTTTTTAGTAAACACATGTGTATTTGTTACTACAGACAGATAGGTAAAAACGTATACAATACAAAATAATTGCATTTAGTTGCCTAACTTTGCTTTAGCTGTTCATGCATGTATGCCGCTGCAAGTATGGCATTTTTTTTTAGAGTAATGGGTTTTTATATATATTTATTTTTATTTTTATTCAGTTTTTCATCATTTTTATATATACTTAGGCAATACCTTCAGCCATTATCAAATTAATAATGGAGTTTGATCATCGTCGTCGGAGTCAGCTTCAACCGCCAGAGTGACATTCAGTTCAACTTCAGCATCATATGTTTCATTGTATGGCAAGAAATCTTTGTAATTTGTCTTCTCGGTGAATGAATAAGGTTCTTCATTGTTTTCCAAATATCTGACCAAAGTCTGCATTACTGCTTGTTGTTCACTCATGCTCAGTTATGAAAGCGCGTACGGCGGCATATCAATTTGATCCCAATCACCGTACGTATTTTAATTTCAATGATTTATTTGAAATTGTGCTGCTATCAATATTTGGCACTAACTATTTATAGTTACTAACAAAAAATAAAAGCAAATTATATGGAGCTACCTACAAGGTCCCTGCGGACCTTGTCGGGCATCGACGCCCTAAATGACTTCAATGCGATAGTTATGGTAGTAAAATACATGCAATCGTGCCGAAATCTATTTTAACAGCTTCTAAATATTCCGTTTATAGAAGTCATAAAATCTCCAGCTCATCACTCCCTCCGTATTGAAATGTCGCGGATTTTAAAACGCCATAGGTCCCTACGGACCTTGTTGGGCATCGGAGTGTTAACCAAATTTTCTATTTTGAACTTTTAGGACCAAAATATTTCAGGTATGGAGAACATAAATGTTTTGGATCTCAGTCTGTAGATTCATACATATAAATTGTATTCTATTTCAAAGAAGCACAATGCTTGCACAGTGTACAAACAACAACAAATAAAATTTGTATTGCAGTTTAATAGTTATATTGCAATTATTTTCTTTAAAAACTTATAATAGTTAAGTCCCTGCAATTGACAGAGGTCAACTTATACACTTCGCTTAGCTTTTGTATATGCAAATGCATGCAGAAAAATTCGAGTATCTGTCCCACGATTTCTGTCGTCTAATGTCTAATACTTATTTATTTATTTTCAGATGGAGGTGTGTAGCGATTTCCTTTCAGGAGTAATCATTTATGTCTAAAACTGGGCGTTTTGTATATGTACAAACTAAAAAGAAAAATAGGAATATTTAACAGAAAAAGTAATATGCAAATCGCCATAATCCTGTATGAAATTCCAAGATATTCGGGCAACGTCAACGGAGTTCTCAACACTAAAACCTCCCACACTTTCAACTTCTTTTTTATATAGTTTTGTACACAAATTGTTGAGCATTCTTGACTAAAAATTTTAACGTGCACTTTTGTACGTACGTATTTATATTCTGCTCGTGAAATGCAAAGTTCGGACCACGTGCAAATTGTGATGACCACACAG
This sequence comes from Melieria omissa, assembly GCA_963971225.1. Classification (NCBI taxonomy): domain Eukaryota; kingdom Metazoa; phylum Arthropoda; class Insecta; order Diptera; family Ulidiidae; genus Melieria; species Melieria omissa. The sequence goes on from OZ020267.1 coordinate 118,986,410, forward strand.
AGGAATGACGAGGATTAGTGGAAGTAAATACATACGGAAAAATGTTTAGTTAATCTCATGCACTTCATTAAAATTACGTTTACTTTTATTTGACCACTACTGCTATAAAACCAAATTCTCAAAATCGCGACTACACACTCGGGACACGCCGGACAGCAGCTGATTCCACTAACACTCCACATAAACATAATTGCAGTGTTGCCATTTCTGGAAAATCATCAAAATTGCTTTTTCACAATTCCGGCAATCGTTCAATCAAAGATAAGCTGGAGTAACAGACAATGTGTCAATTCCGAAATTCATGTACTACGAGTCGTGGCCCAAACACATTCAAGACGGCCCAACCCGCAACTTTAAAATGGCGTTGATTTAAACCGTCGCACAGTGGGGTATTGAGCATTGAAAACGGCGATTAATTCTCCTGAGCTATTAAAATGAATGTAAAGTATTTTTTTACATAGATGAAGCATATATAAGACAAATTGAAAAAATATTGTTGTTGTTGTTGTTGTTTTTTTATTAAATTTATTCAATTTAAGTAAATATTTCAAGTTTTGGGCTTCTCACACTAGAATTATTAAATGTCATCGCTATTATTATCATCATTATCATCATCATCGTCATCATCATCATCATCATCATCATCAAACGCAATATCATTACCAGACTGGAAATTAGTATTATCTGTTGAAGTTTTTACAGATGGTGATTTTAAAAGTTCAATAGCTGATAGTGGTAGGTGTTGGATCTTTTTTTATGAAGTTTCCTTAAACTTGATAGAATTGGATCGGAAGCAACAAGAACTCGATGCAAAATATCATGATTTGTTTTTTTCTCTGCTAGTCTTGCGTGTAAAATGTTCTCCGTATTTTTTAAATTCTTTATTCAGTGCTTCTTGAGCTTCCTCAGTTAATTGGCCAATTGGTAACAGAGCGTGGTGTATTATTTCTGGCCCATGAATTAGAAATTTGTGCACCGTAGGTGGCATATTGCACCATGGATACTTTGATACAAAATATCTCGCAGTATCATGTGCGAAATTTCGAAACTTTGCAATATCTACCTCATGGCCACAAGAAACCACTATCAGTATAACGTGCAACCTTTTTATCAAGTTCAAGTCAACATTCGTGATTTCAGACGATAGCTCTGCGTTTCAAAAGAACCTTCTTGCCGTATTTCCATCATTTGAGTTGCAGAATCCGGGTTTCGGTTGATCAACAATCAAACCTGCTTTCTCTCTGAATCCCTTTTGAATATTTATTTTTGTTTCGTTTTCTGACCTTACTTACCATTTTTTATTGGTAATTTGTACGATAAATGAAGAAGGCATTTAAAAAAATCGTATCGAACCATGCAGTACTGACAGTCCAAAATTAGGATGAGTGCTTTCAACATTTCTTGCAATCCTTTCGTCAATTAAGTTGAATTGTGTTCTAGTTGCACCGCATAAGTAACACTTTTGAGTTGAAGTAGTCTCAGTGCCTTATTTGTAGTGCCTTGCAGTAGAATAACAAAAACAAAACAGAAACACATGATAACAACAACATTCATTACTCCAAGAAGATCAAGCGAAATCACAAAATTTGGCACTGACTTTGAAGCACTAAAACTTAAATATTTCAGAAAATGCACAAAAGTGCACTTTAATTTTTTGTAATATAGTAGTCAAATATATGTTCTTTACATATCATATAACATTATTACGGCCTTTCACAGCCAAAGCAACTATATGTCTACCTATATCCTTTAAATATGTACAATTTTAAGACTATAACTAACAAATTTTTATAAATTATTAATACACATATTCTACAAACATAATTTTGTTTAAACATTAGTACAATACCTGAGGTTGAAGGTTCCATATTAAAAAAATTAAGTTTTGCAAGAATGATATTAAAAAAAGCACTTCAAATCACTGGCAAATGCGTAACGCGCTCTAAACACAACGGATCAATGAACAAATATGCATTTTGCAAAGCGCACTGTGACAATACCGTTCAATGTAGATCATTTATTTTTTCACCCAGTGATGCACAATTTTATCTACTTTTCCCCCATACCAAATATTATCAAGATATTTGAATTTCATTTTTTGAATTAATCGCCATTTTGGGCATCAAATACCCCACTGTGCGTCGCCGTCTAGTTAACTTCGTGTCTACAGCAAAAGCGGCAGCAACATCATCACAATCATAGTATAATTATAAAGTAGTCTAACCTGAACTCTCCCCTCTTTTAAGTACAAATTTTTTGAAATTTCTTTCACAATATTTCATTTTGATGTACAAAATTTGTCAACAGAAAACATAAACTCATATTGATTTGACACAAAATTTTTTTCAAACTCTGTTCATAAAATTTTCTGCCAATTTTTGTAAACAAAATAGAAATACATTAGAAATACTCTCTCAGGTTAGACTACTTTATTATTATACTATGATCACAATCATATATTTGAGCTCCTAAAACAAAATTTAAAGTGCTTCCGCACTCCCTTTATTATGGGGTAACTCCACAACTTGCTTTGCTTGCAGCAACACAATGCAAATTTATAAGGTAGTGGTTGAACCACAGCTGATTAACCTTTTTCTTTTGATTATTCGCGAATGGGCATGCTAATTGTCAAAATGACCGCCCATTTGCTGTGGGTTCTGATTTGGTTTTGACAATGAGCCTGAGCAAAAGCACTAACAAAATACATGGGGTTTTGTTGTTGCCGTAGTGCTATCACCTTATTAATACACCTTGCAGCAACGCTTTAGTTGCATCTGTCAAAAAAAGTAGAATCATAGTATAAACAGAATCAAATCTTCGGCCGAATTTTACGCACCAAACGAACGCTGTCAAAATTAAAGCACACAGCCCACAACGACGACGAATACGATATTCGGTCAATGACCAGTAGTCCGACGATAGAAAAAATTCGAATTTGGTCGCAGTCGTCGTGCGAACCAATCAGCTGTGCAGCTGTCAGAGCTGAAAATCAAAACTATAAACATACAGCAAATTCGGCAAACATTTTCTGATTTGTGCTATTTTGAGGTTGTAATTGCTTCAAATTTTAATAAAAAATTGTGCCAAATAATCAACTTTGTCTTTCCCTTTCGTATGTTTTAGAAAACGGGCAAGACGAAGCTGCTAATTGAGGAAGTTGCCCCTCGACCTATCGTGGGTTTGCAGGAATAATTTTTGTACACAGCTGATGCGAATTTCGTACCCATTATGTTTCACTGTGCGTTATTCACGACGACTGACGCGCTGCGTCATTTTTCGGTGTGAATAAATTCGGCCGACGATTTGGTTCTGTTTATACTATTATGTGAACAATTTCGATGAGCTCAATAAATTCATTAAAATCAGCAATTTCCTGCTCCATTGGTCGTCAAGTTGTTTTGTTTTCACACCACAAAATGTTACTGTCAGCTGATTAGACGATGCTTCAGTAACGAACTCATGATACAGGTAGATTCAATCGAGCAAAATTAAAAGTCGTTTGCTTTTTTGACAAATAAAAATAAAATTTTAAGGGTGCAAAAACAAGTAAAAAATACAGAAACTGAATGATATACTACATAAACTGATTGTGCGGAATTGCAGCTCTGCAGCACAAATGAAAATAGTAGTACAAAATTTGTAAACAAATATTTTTTTCCAATTGTCAATTTTATTTTTATCTGTCGCATTGAAACTACCTGTATATTTTTGTATCATGAACGAACTGTATAGTTCAAAGCGTGAAATGTGGCTGCAAGCAAAGAGAATTATAGAATTGCATCATAAGCCCAATTGCAATTATCATTTTCCAATATTTGAAAAGTATCGACCCTTGCATCGAAAAAAAATCGATTCCTTTGTTTCAGATATTTACCAAAGACATTTGCCACTTCCATCCCTAGTTTAAATCAAAACAAAGTGCAATTCATAGAGTATTTCTCGAAGGAAATGGAATTTAATCCAACAAACTTAGTGCTGGTGCTGTTGGTCCTTGGAAGTGCGGCTTCGTTTAAACCTGTTGTAGTAATGCACGGAGTTTTATCGGGGGCAGAGAATATGGTCCTGCTTGTTCGAGAAATCGAGCAGGTAACTATGTATCCCTTGTCCCACTGGCCAAAAACATGAATAACTAAACCATTCAGTTGTAATAATTTAGTAATATGTTTTTTTTATAAATGTACTCCATGTAATGACCATGAAACCGTTTATAATGTGTCGTGCAGCAAAGAGCGAAGTAATTTACGCATTAGTTACACATTATTATTATATTAAGATTTTTAATTTTTTAGCCAGCATCGGTCATGTCACAGGGAAAAAATAAAGTGTGCCAGATAGCTGGACATCGTACACTTATTATCTGACCGATAATGTCATTATGCTGACAAATGCCGGATTTCATAATCCGTCTGTGCTTTATGAAAAAACTAATAAAGAAATGTTTGTTTGAAAAATGGAATATGTACGTTCTGCAACAAAGCCGACACCAAAAACGCAACTACATGCCAGGAAAAACCTGCTGTCTTTGAAAAAAAAACGCACGGCAATGCAGTTTTTATGCTTAAAATAAAATATATTTTAAATGCATTTAGGAACAATCGAAAATAGGAAGCTTTCTGCTTTGTAGCGCTATAACGCACGATTTATCGTCACTTTCAGTTATATGGTACTCCAACTTCACGTTCTTCCAGCGTCTTCCAAGCCTAAGGCTGAAACTTTGCATTTAACTATGTTTTTCATATACATGCAATTTGTTTGCCCTTGATGTGTATCAGTTCTAAAAAGGTAAAAAGTCGGTATGGTGAAAATGTTTTCTTTTGATTTACACAAATGTTCTGCCATATACGCGCATATATATATTTCTAGAGTACTGAAAGTAAATTTTGAATTTTATACTATTTTAGGGACAACAAAAACAAAGGATAATCGAACTGACATATGTAAATAAATTGACACATTGACAATTGTTACTCAGAGAAATGAGTGTAGGTCATCTACCTGGTACACTTTATTGATTTCACTATGGGCCAAGCTTTCCCCTAGAAAGTTTATATTCCATATAAAGGGAACATATGCCCTAATGACACAATATCACCCAAGCAGCGTCCTATAAAAAGGAAATCCAGACACTCTGTAATAACCAAAATAGGCTATTAATAGCGATTTAGAGGGTATTCCTCGTCTTGAAGCACACTTTCAGTAATTTAACAAAAGAAGCCATTGCAATGGCCTTTGAAAAGATAAAGGACAATGAACACATAAACTTGTACATTGACGCTTTACTTAAATCGGAGAAAAAAATATGTCTAGTGGTTGCCGGAGAACAAAAAGCTTTAAACCTAATTCTTTAACAATTATAGCAAAAAGTCATAAACGCAGTGGTCAACATTGATGGTAAGCGTGCTTAGTTCAAAATTTATAGGTTTTCATTTGCAATAAGTAACTTTTTGTAAAACGCACCACGCGCTCCTGGCCTTAAGAGCAAGACTCTCAATACAAACTACCAGGTTCGACTCACAATAAGATATCAAGGTGAATAATGTTTGTATGCTAAGGTTAGTGTTATCAACAAACTCTTAGCGAGTAACAACATTTTAAGATATATTCGATATATACTGTTCAATTCCTCTCCTGAAAGTATAGTCTTTAAAAATTTTAACAGTTTGTTTAATTTTGTTTACCTGTAATACCTTTTTACAGCGTCATCCTGGAACGAAAGTCTACAATTGCGACAAATTTGGTGGTTGGTCAAGCTTAGAAAGCGCCTGGCGGCAAGTCAACGAATTTCGAAAATATTTAGATGCCATAGGAAATTTACATCCGGAGGGAGTCATCGTTTTAGGTATTAGAACAGAAATCACCATATTAAATGGTTTTTCTAGCACAAGTCAGTAATTAATATGCTTAAACTCTGGTTCCTGAATGTGAGTCGTTTGACTTATTTCGCTTTATTTCGGGGTATCAAATTTTGTTTGGTACTGTTTTGGGAACTAAAACCGATCATTTTGGGCCCCAAGTAATCATTTGGAAGTTCAACCCCACCCCCGAAGATAAAATCGGTAGTTTGCAGTAGGCATGACATTCAGTCCAGCCTTATAGACTGACTTTGAATTTACGAAATTTACTTAAAATTGCAAAGTTCACCATAGGCAAATATATTTTATTTGTTAGGATATTGGTAACTTCTATTCAAAACTCAGTTTAATATTAAAAATTTTTTTTTTAATATTTTAATTGTACAATAGGGTATTCGCAAGGCGGTATAATTGCACGAGCTGCCATTCAGACCATGTCCAATCATAACGTGAAAACCTTCATATCGCTGTCATCGCCACAGGCCGGTCAATATGGTGGTAAGGGTTCATAATGAACTGTACTTAATGACAAATTATCATCTCATAATATTTTGATGGAATTACAGCCAGCTTTCTGCGCTTAATTTTCCCCGATTTGGCAGCAAAGACTGCCTACGAATTGTTCTATTCTAAGGTTGGCCAGCATACATCTGTTGGCAATTATTGGAATGACCCGTTTGAGCACGACTTGTTTTTAAAGTATAGCATTTTTTTGCCATTTATTAACAACGAAATAAGAAGCGTTAATTCCACCGATTTTAAACTTGCATTAACGCGTTTGGAAAAAATGGTCTTGATTGGTGGCCCAAATGACGGCGTTATTACCCCATGGGAATCTAGGTATGTAAATATATATGTATCAAATATTCACAAATGTGTACCTACATTAAAAATTCCATCTTAAATATAATGTATATATTTTTTTAGTCACTTTGGTTATTACAACAGCTCTCTGGATGTGATTCCCTTTTATAAGCGTGATATTTACATTACCGATGCCATAGGACTGAAGACGCTTAAAGAAAGTGGAAAACTTGTTATTGTGGTGAAGCCTTTTGTGCATCATCTCTCATGGCACACCAACCGTCACGTAATACGTCAGGTTATTCTTCCATTTTTAGACTGAAATTACTGTTTTTAGGTGGTATAGAAATTTTTTCAATTTTAACTCAAAAAATCCAAAAACGATTTTTTTTATTCATGGAGGCTGTGAACTCACGATCATCAATAATAAAATGTTATAGGGCTGATACAATTAAGTGAAAAGGGCTAATGATAAATACTAAGATTTAAAATCTAATGTTATGCTTCTTTTAAAAATGTTTTGGTTAGTATAAAAAAGTACAACATAACGTAACGCAATACTACGTTTACACAGCGAGATTAAATTATCGAGATTAAGATAATCTCGTTGCCCGTTTACATAGAGATTAACTTGAATACGAGATTAATTTTGACGTTTCACATTTTCTCTTTCTTATTGCTTTGCAAACGAGACTGTTTGGTACAATTTTAATAAAAATGAGTGAAATTTTTAATACAAAATTAGAAACGGATATCGAAGAAGATTTTCTAAATGTTTTAATGCTTTTCACTTCTACGAATGCAAGAAAGTCTGAGCTACATCGGTTTACATCCAAATTATACAAACCTTTTGGCGCTACAATTCATTTTTTTGTTTATTGTTACATGACATTCGCTTATTGATGATACAAAAATAATCGATTTCAGCCAAATTTGAAAAACTGCTTTGGGAAAATACGAGATTTCTTTGTGAGATTAAATTTTAATCGCGCTTTTTGCGAGGTTAACTTTGTATGGGTAATCGCGCATTTTGATACAAGATTAACGACTTAATCGCGCAAATCGGGATAATCTCGTCTATGTAAACGTAGTTTAAACGTAGTATAACATAACGTAACTGCTAATAGGAAAATATTTAGTACAATAACAAAAATGATTTTGTGAAATTACACAGAAAAGAAATAATGAAATAACTGTAATGTATAGCGTAATGAACAAAGAGATAACGAGATTGATTTCTGCTGTTTCAAACATTAAAATTTAGCGAGAGAGAAAACGCAAACAAGGCTCAAAACTTATGAGTGGTCAATCTTATGAGAGAAAAGTCAACTTAATAACACTTTTGTATTTACGCTACATTATAAAGCAGCTTTTACCAAAGAACAAAATATTTCACACGTATCTGAAGGTGTTTTAATATTTACTTACCTTGATTTCAATATTTAGGATAGATATGAAAACAATTTTGTTAAATAACAGGAGTATTTCCTCCCTATGTGTAATATAATCTAAATCCAGGGTTCTTATGTTTTGTATCTATTTTGAAATAATTCACAATAACATTATGCCGCAGACATATATGTTTCAAATAATAAGTTATTTTTAATACCGCATATTGTTTTTTTAATTTTGCGAAATTAAAGAATGAAAGTTTAAAAAAAATTTTATATTTGTTCTTAAGCACATTGGCGAACGCACGGGAGGAGGGTTGAGAATAGTTCAATAGTGGCGTCGGTTTCAATGGTCGCGGTGTAATTGGACACAGTTGCAATGATGGCGGCAACAAAAGCCAAACAATCATATGTCTTCTGACGCTTGAATTTTCCAATGTACCAAAATAACCAATATTACGCATTCGGCTCATGGAACAGCTGAGCATTGCATACTACATGAGCTGAAAAGTCTTTGGCCTGACAATGAAAAAACGATATTTTTAGTGCGAAAATGATTTTAATCTTCGACATAATCTCCATTTAGAGTAATGCATTTAGTGTAACGGTCTTCCAACATTTCGATGCCTTTCTTATAGTGGTCCGCGTGAAGCTCTTCAAAATAGGCGTTTGTTTCCAACTCGACCTCCTCATTTGAGTAAAATCTTTTTCCGGCGAGCCAATTTTTCAACCTGGGAAAGAGGAAATAGTCGCTGGGTGCTAAATCTGGTGAATACGGTGGGTGTTTGACGACTTCGTAGCGTAATTCCTCTAATTTTTCGGTCATATCGCGAGCAGAATGAGCTGGTGCATTGTCTTGGTGAAACAGGATTTTTTCCTTGGCCAAATGAGGTCGTTTAGACTTGATCTCGTTGTCCAATCGATCCAACAAAGCACTGTAATATTGTCTATTGATTGTTTTTCCATGTTGAAGATAGTCTATCAAGATTATACCATGTGCATCCCAAAAAATACTGGCCAGAACCTTGCCAGCCGATTGTTGTGTTTTTGGGCGCTTCGGACGACTTTCACCAGGCAACTCAGGTGTGTAGTGATGGATCCATGTTTCATCCATTGTCACAAACCGCCTCAAAAAATCCTTCTTATTACGACGAATTCGCTCCAAATTATCGGTTGAAAGACGAACACGTTTTGCTTTTTGGTCAATTGTCAGCAAACGCGGCACCCATCGTCCGTGATTTTTTGGATGTTTTCCGGATTAACTGCCTCATTTGGCCTCCCTGAACGCGGTGCATCACTGGTGCTCGTACGGTCACGACGAAACTCAGCAAACCAATACTTGATAGTTGAATTTGGTGGAGCAGATGTATTATAACATTTATCAAGCCATGCTTTTGTTTCCACTGTATTTTTGCCCATCAAATAGCAATGTTTTATCAAAACACGAAATTCACTTTTTTCCATTGTTTACAAAAATTCAGAGGTAGCGTCACTTCGAAAGCAATAACTTGAAAACGAGTCAACCAAATGTCATGAAACTTTGACAGAATCTAAGTTAAGGATGGTTTTCCATGTACAACACAATCATGATGAAATAAACAAAGTGGTGTAAATATTGACAGGTCGCTTTTGACACTCCCTTGTTTAGTGGTTGCATTTAAAGGGAGTGGAAAAGGGGAATTATTTTGAGCTTTTTCACTAGATGGCGCTAATAATTTTGTACTTATTTCATACTAATGTAAATATACCAGCTGTGCGTTATTACAACCGGAAACAGTCTCAAAACTGTTTTTTAAGCGTTAATTTGAAAATATTGAATCAAAATTATTCCACATTTCCATCCATCAGGTTTCAGTAGCCATACAAGGAAGTTATTCGAGTTGTATTTCAATATTTATTCATATACCAATTAAAACGAAAGCCAACCAACTATATAATGCTGGACTTTGAACCGCTAAGCCAGTGCCATTAGTACTTCAATATTTTTATTCATTCATGCTGATGCAAACATATTAATTGCACTGTCTTGCGCAATCGCTCGTTTTCGAGATGCAATGCACTTTCGGTGAATGGACTGCAAAGGTAATGCGCTAACATAAACATTTGAATATCATTCAAGTTTTTATTGGGCTCACTCTGTTTGCGTGGAGCCGTCTTGGGTGCGAGAAATTTCGGCACACTCATCCCAAGAAACAAGGCTATTTATTGCCATTGGGATAGCGTTTTTTCCCAACCGCCGTTTCTTCTCGCCTGGCTCAGAGCAAAAGTCCTGCGTTGAAAAATGAAGAGCACACACCTTCGCGGTGGGCGTGAAGTTCACTCCACAAGCCTTGCTCCATTTTTCCCCTCGTAACCATATTCTGCGGCACATGAAACAGGGACACATTTTCGTGCGGCCAAGTTCGATGGCACAAACTGCAGCTGGATTTCGGCATCGCAAATTGAAGCAAACACAATTAAAGAAAAACGACACAATATATTTGTTTGAAAATAACTGATTTTGAAACATATGCCAATATGTACATCTTTGGCTGAGAAAACGGATGCCTTATGTTCCATTGAATCAAATTGAACATACGCCATTTGTTTTCTGAGGTGATAAAATTCAAATTAGAGACAATGTTGTTCGTTATGTTTTCTGCTAGAAAGTACTATTTTTTGACTACGCAATTTTTTTTGCTAAGGAAAAAAAAGTATTTTTTAAAAGAAGCAACAATGTTTTTTCCAAGGGAGCATGAACTGCCAAAATCGAGGAAACAGTCACGAGCTTACACCACCTTGTTTATTGCATCATGCAACACAATAATTCTTAATTTTTGGCGCCATCTCTATGTCAGGCCAAAGACTTTTCAGCCCATGTAGTACTTTGCTTACAAGCAATCGATGTCAATCTAAGCAGTAATACAAATTGCCTACGAAATAGAGACTAGCTCTAAGTTTGGCGACAGCGACATCCGTGTTCGGTTATCGTGTTGTCGTGCTGTCGTCAAAATAATCGTTTCCATGCGATAGTTGTGATTCTATATTTTGACAGATGCAGTCGTGTCGCTGCTGTCGGCTATGTGTTCGAGGGAGAAGGCTTACGTGGGCCATTTTGGGTCTGTTGTTTCCCCTTTAAACCTTTAAATGGGAAATGGAGTAAATGAAACTCATTTGTTGATGAGTTTTCTTCCCACATTGAGGGTATTTATTAAACTACTGCATTTCTGGATCGGCCAAAAGTAATGATTACAACTTTTCAAACTCAAAATTAGAATATGTGATTCATAATGACAAGATATAAATTAATATGGAAGTACGTAAATTAATATTGAGAAATACATTAATACATATATTGAAATTTGTGAATTTTTTTCTTGAACATAAAAAATTAATTATTAAGAAAACAAAAATAACTAGATCAAGTAATAAGACAAATGTTCTCATCCGAATTCCTCAATTAAACATTGCAATTGCAGTTTTCTAACCATCCAAAATGACATTAGCAACGGGACCATTTGATTAAATCGGTCAAGACAAAAATTACTTAGTATTCTGTAATCATAGCGCCACCGTGCTAATTGGTCTTTAGGATCTTCAAAGTTCAGAAGTCATTTCAATGCCGCATGATCTATGCGCAGACTAAATTAGTGTCCATACAGGAAATTGTGTAAGTGGTTTACGCAATACTGTCAGCAGTTCTCTCCTTGCACCACCAAATATGATTTTTCAATACATTATTTTTATTATTAAACAGTGTTACAAAGGTACGAAAGATATAAGGGAGAGGGCTGGGTTGTGAACCAGGCTGGGTTGTGAACCATTACCGTTTTTTCTTTCCCTAATTGACATATCGCCAATCTTTCAACTGTCAAGTTTGTCTTATGATATGACTCTGCTTTTGTGGTTACACCGAAGTACAAACACGGATTGCTTGTGGCAGCAATCGAGTTTGAAAGACATCGTGTTTGAAAATCGACTGCGAAAACTTGTTGGCTTTTTTTTTAAGTGCTATCCAAGTGACTGAGCTTATTGCAAAAAGGTCTGTGTAATACATGTTTATTTCGTGTTTTGATTCTATTTTACGATGCAATATTTGTTTATGTCGAATTATGATTGGAAGTATCGTTTATTTTAAAGTTTCCAAAATGGCATCGTGGTTGGGCTGTGAACCACTGAGGTGGCTGGGTTATGAACCACCTGTTTTTCGTACTACATTTGTTCTAACACTGTCAAATATAGACGGATATATTAAATTAAAGTAATTTTATGTAATTTCACTCGATTTCGATGAGTTCACTTGAAGTGGGCCAATGCGAGAACGCGTTCGTATTTCACATGCAAACATTGCGACACCGATTAGGATGAAAATTCAAAAAATTGAGCACTTTCATTCATTGCGATTTTTTGGCCTAATTGGCGTCATTATAACTTTTTTTCACCTCTTGAGGCCTCCTGATTAAATAAATCCTCAACTTACTTAAAAATTATGGGTGTTTTCTTCGTATTTTCCGACTTTAATAGGGATTTTCCAGACGGTTCACAACCCAGCCACTTTTTTGGAAAAGCAAAAAATCACGTCCTTAGAAAATTGGGCGTAGAGAGTTAAATTTCAATCAAAACTGTAATCTGTCTTCATAAAAAAGTTGCGTTATATATTCACCTTTCCAACGGTATCTTCGATTTTTCGATATCTTTATTCTGTGAAAAGTTAGAGCCAAAAAACAAAACCCCTGTTCACAACCCAGCCCTCTCCCTTACAATTTCTGGCCTCTGTATGGGCTAGTAAATACTGTAGGCCATATACATGTATTTGGAAGGAAATTTAAAATAATAACTGACCACAAACCCCTTAGATTAGATTAGATTTGAAGGGGGAATGTGCACTGAGACCAAAGATGATCTATTGTGCCCCCTACAACTTTAGAGAACGTCCCCTAGTCCCACCGACCTAATAAAGCTTAGTAACTTACGTGGGAGAAGGTGTTTGACGTTTTCTTCTGCAAGCCAGTACTGGCCCAGGTGCTGTCTCCTACTACGGCATACCGCATCGCAGTACAGTATGACGTGCTCGGGGGTTTCCTCCGCTGTTCCACAGAGTCTGCAGACGCTTACCTGTTCTATCCCGATTGTTTGCATATGTTTCCTCATCCTGCAGTGCCCGGTTAAGGGGGGAAGTATGAAAATAAATTTCAAAAAATCGATTTTTTTTTTATTATCTTAATCGACAGGTATAAGCATTGAGAAATCAGTCAAAAAATTTCAAAAGCCTATTGTCAAAATTGTGGAAGTTGTGCCATTTGATATTGGTTGGCGCCGAAGCGGCTGAGCGCGACTGGCGGCAAGACGCAAACTTTAAACGGCGTTTTCTCAAAACCATGTTTTTCAAATTGGCGTGCATGATTACAAAAAAAGTTGTTGGCCGATTTCCTTCATCCAGCCCTTATTTTAAAGAGCATAAAAAACTGCACAGGATAGACTACAGGCGTAAAAAAAAAATTATTTTTTGACCATTTTTGACTCGAAAATTATTGCAAAAAAAGCCGTTTTTTCTTTGCAACACTGATTTTTATAGTTAATATTCGAATTTCGCAAAGATTGTAGTCTATCCGATAAAAAAAACCCTCTCGAGTAAAAAAATGTTTGGTTTTATGATTTCAGATGAAAATTGCGGCCAGAATCGTGTACGGCAACTTCAATGTCAGCGGCAACACGTCTTACGGGATCGACCATAAGTCATTCAATTTTTTTTTTTTTCATAATGTAAAAAATGTTTTTTTTTCCTTAAACATTGCTCTAAATATAAACGATATCAATTTTTATGTGCGCCATTTTATTTCTCCACAAATTGAATCGCAAAAAAGGACTTTTTTTTCGGCTCCGAGAGGTACTTCCCCCCTTAACAGCCCGGTGACCAGTCTAAGCTAGGTTTTTCCCAGTCTGAGGCATTCTTCACTCCATCTGGAGTTATAACCTTTAATGAAGATTTTCGATTGCCTAAGACCTGTGGCATTTGACCAGTGTTCTGAGTTCCTGGTTCTTTCCTCAAGTCTTAGTGACTCTGCTAGAGTGCTTTTGCCCAGCCCAATGAAAGGTTCTGGTGCAAGGGGGATTATAGCTGCCCCAGTTCTAGCAAGACTATCAACCTCCTCATTTCCCTCTAATCCTCTATGTCCTGGGACCCAGAGGATTTTAACCTGGTTATCTGTGCCCAGCTTATTCAATGCTTCTATGCATTCCAGCACCAACCCTGAGGTAATCTCATACGAGATTAGTGCTTTGATGGCTGCTTGACTGTCAGAACAAATGACTATGTCTTGCCCCCTGTACAAACGCTCGAGGTTAGTCTGTACACAGAGCCTGATGGCATATAACTCTGCTTGAAATATGCTGGGTGTATTCCCCATGGGCTCGTAGTACTTGAAGCGAGGTCCAAATACCCCCGCCCCTGTTCCCTCGTGCGTTTTGGAGCCATCTGTGAACCACGTAATAGTATGTGGTTTGAAATGGGACTGGTGTGCTTCCCAGTCCCAGTCCACTTTGTTACTCATACATACTATGAAGTTTTTCTCGTAGTTATATGTTTTCGCTATTGTATCCATTGGGTACAATACATAGGGGTTACTTACAGATAACACGTCCAAATCTCTGCGACTTAGAACGTGATCCCCCCCTTTACTGGTTCGGGCCAGCCCAATGATAGTGCGCTTGGCCGCCATTTCAATTGCTGTGTGCAATGGTGATATATTGAGTATCACCTCCAGTGCCACCGTGGGACAGGTTCTCATAGCCCCTGTAATGCACGTGCACGCCAGTCGCTGGACCTTATTTAACCGATTCCTCACTGTAGTAAGTTTGGTTCTTGAGGCCCATGCCACTGCTGCATATGTGAGTACTGGCCTCACTATCATGATGTACAACCATCTCAGTATACCTGGTTTACAGCCCCAGGTTCTACCTGCTAATGATCTACACACCATGACTGCTTTCGTTGCTTTGCCGATAACTGCCTCAGCATGTTTATTCCAGAGTAACTTCGAATCTAGTGTTACACCTAGATACTTTACCTCCGGCTTGCTTGCGATGCTCTTGCCAAGCAAGCGTATCGCCCGCATGTGCTGCAGTTTCCTTTTTAGTGTAAATGGTACTATGGTGGTTTTATCCGGGTTTATTCGTAAGCCTGCCCGGGCACACCATTCTTGGGTTAATTTTAACCCTCTCTGAATTATGTCGCACAGAGTGTCTTCGAACTTTCCTCTGGCAACAATGACAATGTCATCGGCATAACCTTGACAGATTATGCCACTGCTTGTCAGTATATCAAGGAGCTCGTCTACAACCAGGCTCCACAGTAGTGGTGATAATACACCACCCTGAGGGCAACCTCTGGTCGTCAGTACACTCCTGGTGGTTGAGCCCACCTTCGTTACTGCCGTTCTGGTGGTAAGCATAGCTTTTACCCAGCGGCTGAGAGTGGTTTCTACCCCTCTTCGGTTAAGTGCTCTTTCTATTGCCTCATGGGAGGTATTATCGAAGGCTCCTTCGATGTCCAAGAAAGCGCACAGCACAGTCTCTTTATTCGTAAGAGCATTTTGAATCAGACTCGTGAGCTGGTAAAGGGCAGTCTCCGTCGACCTTCCTGCCCTATACGCATGCTGCGCAGCATGAAGAGGTTGTCTCTTGAGCGTCACGGTTCGTATGTGCTGATCTAACAACTTCTCCATGGTCTTCATGACGAAAGATGTTAGACTAATTGACGTTGTTAGACTAATAGACAAACCCCTTACTTAGTTATTCTCTTTGAAAGAACCCAACTATAAATTAGTTCGACAGCAACTAAAGCGTAAATAATTTAACCATGGAATTGTTTATAGAAAAGGGGAAAAAATCGAATGCCGATCCACTATCTCCCGTACAAATCAAAATTACAGAATCACCGGTAAACAATGCTGACATCCGTAGCGACACACTCAGCTGAAAGAAATGTTGGAAATGGTATAGCAATTTCTGAAAAACCCCTAAATGAATATTGTCACCAATTAATTTTGGAATGAATTGGCAATTTAGTGAAGCCCAAGAAAATGCTTAGAAGTATATTAACACGTTCGCGGACGTGATGCAAAATGACGTGAATGCTATAGCATTCAAATTTTAAGGCCAATTTTTATTCATTTATATTTTTATAAACTTAAATTATTGTAATGAATATACATTTCAAAGTAATTATCAACTGATTCATTAAGTAGTTTTATATTATTTATTTTTTTTTCTGTGTACAGTGAAATTGCTCGCAACTGAAAACTCACCATTGCAGTGGTTTTGTCCGGTTTTGTCCCCCATAACAAAAAGGCACAAAATATTAGTTGAAATTGTATCCAAGTGTTTCTCGTTTATTCATTTAATATTTTGTACGAATTTATGAATATTGATTATTTTATTTTATTTATTTATTATTTTATTTATATTATATATAAATTTCAGTACTACTTTGGTTGAAAAAATTTTGTAATGGTTGATTGCCTCAACCAGGGGCATTCACAGGCGGGGCTTTTTGGGGTAGAAACCCCTTTCCCAAACACAAAAATATGTACTGTATATGTAATACATATATAATATAGTACAAAATATGGTTTCGAGTGGTATTCGGCTCAAAAGTTGTGCGCTACTGGCCTAAACACTGATTGTTTTAATTTAAAATGTTCATTTTCAAATAAGAGAAAGATTTATAGGTATTATAGAGTAGTACAGATTTAAAAAATTGGTTGAGCATATTTTTGAGAGTTTATGAGAGATTTTTTAATCAAAATGGTTTATGAGAGATTTTTTAATCAAAATGGTTTGTAGTATCGTGTCCGCGTCTAGTTATTATATATACACGAAGAGAGAACTACTGGTGAACAAGTAAAGTTGTAAAAATATAATAAACCTCTTCTTTTCATGTTTTCTATGAATGACTGCTATAGCATTCACGTCACTCTAGTTGAAAAATTTTATAATTTTTTTTATAGCATTCCCTGTGTATAACGGTTAAAATATGATAATCTGACAACTCTAATAATATATGTGTAATCCGATTTCAGATACTGCTTATAATTTCCACAAAAATAGCCTGTCTATTGCAGATCACTGAAATTTTTACTGTCCGCGAACGTGTTAATAACCAGGAACAAAAGCATAAATATCCAAAATGTAAAAAAAATAACCAAAATGTTTTTTCGACATAAACAACTACTTTACTGTTACAAAATAATAATACTTTTACAAAAAGTAGTCGTAAAAAAGGTGTTGACTCTTTTGAAAACATAGTTATCGATTTAAACAATACTGCTCACTTTTTTCCGAGAAATAGCAATGGCTATGAGTTGCCGCTAACAAGCAGTATCAATATTATTGCCACTCCCAATAGTACTATGCTCGTTGATATTTAAGATACATTTTGTATCGGTGTACAATATTCTAAAAGATACATTTTGTATCAGCGTGCAATATTCTAAAAAATAACCAAATGAGATCAAAAATCACCAAATAACAAAACCCATTTTCAAAAATAAAAATAACCATTTTTGGTTAAAAATAACCAAAACGGCAACGCTGGTAACACTACCAAAAAAGTACTTTGTGGCAACACTGCCACATAGTCGACCCAAAGTAAATCCTACTTTTATTTATTTTGGTGTACCACTCGACGACAGCTCGAAAAGAGTCGTGTTACTTTGGATTTAGTTTGAAATGGATTTGGTGGTACTCTTAACTGACAGCGCGGACATCAGTTCCAGCAAAAATATAGATAATGTTCTACGCCTGATAGCAGAAAAGGAGGTAAAACTATAAGTAAGGTGCGTTGGGGTACGTTTTAATTGTCTGCTTCCATAGGATCTAATCAACATTAACTTAGAAGCATTGTTGGCTAAACAATGCCACATCGAGGCGAAGATGAACGGTGTTGGCCGCGCTATGGGGACCCTGAGTACCGCATACAATGATTCCAAGTGTCTAAACACGCAAATATCACATACGGCTCAATTAGCGGTGTCTGTTAGTGCAAAAGTGCGACGATTGGACTTGGCGCGCAGTCGGGCTTCGGAATGTCAACAACGCGTTCACGACCTGATCGACCTGCAGCTTTGTAGCCAGGGTGTTTTAAAGGCTATTGCCGAAGAAGACTACGAGAAGGGTGCTGCTCACATTGGCCGATTCCTAGCCATGGATCAGCAGTTGCTACAGCGTACTGCAGATGACGTCCAAGGTTCCGTGACATCCGTGAGTGACGCTGTGAACACACTAGAAAACGCAACCACACAAATGCGCGACCTTATAACTCTGCGCTTCGACGAAGCCGTAAACAAGGATGACCTGGCCTCCGTTGAACGATTTTTTAAGGTATTTCCGCAGCTAGGTTGCCACCAAGAAGGTATGGAAAAGTTCGGTAACTACATCTGCTCTAAAATTGCCGCCAAAGCACAAAGGGAGTTGCGAGCGACGTTAGACATTGCCAAAGCGGAAAAACGTATGCCAGTAGCTTATGCCGACACGCTTACTACCTTACTTGAGAACTTTGCGCGTGTGTTGGAAGTAAATCAACCAATCATTGAGCAATGCTACGGTACTGGATTTCTTCTGGATATGATAGCACTTTTACAGCGGGAATGCGATGCGGAAGTAAAAAATTTAATAATGGAGTTCGGGAAAAGCCGACAAATAGCGCGCCGTATGCAGCAAATCAACGAATGCCAGCGCACTGCCGGAGCTAGTGGTGTTGGCATACAGAGCCTGGGTCATTACCGCAAGCCATCTGGAGGTTCCGTCGATAAGTTAAACCCCAAAGATATCGACGCCGTCATTGCCGAAATAACTATCATGCATTCCCGAATTGAATTGTACTTCCGATTTATGCGGCGTCGAGTAGTGGTACGTAGCGTAATACGTTTAGAGCTAACGCTTAATTTGCAGCTTTGGCTTTATAACCGTAGGCAGACATAGAGACTAGCACACCAGACAAGGAATCACAACAGCAAAAGCTTAATCAATTAGAAAGACTGCTGGCTAAGTGTGAACTCAGCCGCCAAATGCAAGAACTATTGAGCACATATTTGCTCTTCGAGAGGCACGTTATCTTTACGCGGGTTTTTGGAACATAGGTTCTAACATGTTTCCTTTCGCGATTGCAGGTATTTCATGGAAGAGAGTGTACTAAAGGCCATCGCAATGGATACCCATGAGCCAGGCCAACAGTGTTCCTCAATGGTGGATGATGTGTTCTTTATATTGCGCAAATCAATACGTCGTTCGCTAACGACACAATCTGTCAATGGCACCTGCGCAGTTATTAACAATACCGCCTCGTGTTTAGATGGCGATTTTATTAACGCACTGCGAACCCCACTTAAAAGTGGGTACCCCTCAGGCTACATCGATTTAGCGCAAGCATATAGCGCCATTCAGAGCACCCTGCAGCAGGGTAAGCTACAATCAAGCGACAACGAAAAGGCGCGTAGCAACTTTCTCGTCCAGTTAAACAACGCAGACATGTCTACAGAGTATATAGAAACCCTGTGGCAGACAATGGAGCAGGAAATTTGCAGCGCATTTCCCACAATGTCAGTCGTGGAGCGGCAAATTGTAGACACCTGTATTGACGAGTTAAAAGCGGTGCGCGATGCGCTTAAGGCATGCGTGGACTTCGGTATGCAGCAGTTGCGTTCGAGCGCTATCAAGCCGCGCCTCAATCCGTGGGTGGACCAGTTCCTTAACTACAGCCACTTCCTGACGGAGGTAAATATATAACACTTGTCATGCAGTGTCGAACAGACAGAGATTAAATCACAAACTACCTACTGTAGGACGAACTTGCTGCGTATGAGGCCGGCGAGACGTTCATTCAGTATCTAATCGTTCAAATAGACGGTTTTCTTAGCTCCTTCAAGAACTCGCTAAGCCCGCGAAATTACGACGCATTGGTTAGCATTCTGGCCACTGACGTCACGGTTAGGCTAGAACGCGCAATTAGGAAGACCACATTCAATAGGGTAACTACCCCCCGGCATTTCCTTCACCTCCCATCAATATATTTGATACGTTTCCTATTCCATGCTCAAAAGCTCGGTGGCCTCGTTCTCGATCAGGAGGTGCGGGCACTGGGTTCTTATTTAACTGGTGCGACCTCCTGGTCTGTACGCGATAAGACGACGCGGTTGTTGCAAATCGCGACTCTGCTAAACCTGGAGAGGGTTGTGGAGCTGACCGATTACTGGAACCCTGAAAACAGCAGCGAATTGCGATCGTGGCGCTTGACACCGCATGAGGTGCGGACTATACTGACATTACGGTGAGAGACCCGCTGGAATGGAATACGACAGCTTAATTCAAATGCCTAACTTTATTTACAGCACCGATTTTCGCATGGAGGACATCAAACGAATACAACTTTAGTCGTCACTATAAAGATTTGCATAGAATCAAAACACTTGTTACTGTATTTAATCTTTAATCGATTTATGTATACACAGGTCTCTGCGAGGCGAAGCCTTAAAATAAAATAACAAAATTATTATTCACTTCTCCGACTTTCGCTTCTTTTTTAAACTGAACCAATGATTAAAGTCCAGACGCAGTAGTAGCTGTGACAGAGGAGTTGTGCTGGGTGCTGCCTTCAATCCCACCAGCAAATTTATCAATTGGTCAATTAAATTGCTAAAGCTGCGAAAAATCACAAACATAAAACATGTTAAATACGCTCCGTTCATTCATTGGCATCTAAAGATGCCACAGATTTTGGTGCGACTTATTCAACTGTCGCGACCGCACTCACCGCTCGTCGAGTTTGTCAATAGCGTGATCTACGTTTGTCGGAGGCAGCTTTTGCTCTAATAAAGAGCAGAGGTCCTCGCACAAGTGGAAAATGTCATTCAAAATCATATACACCGGGTTGCTGGCCGGCAAAGTGCTAGACTGCAGCATGCTCAATCTTGTAGCATCTTCCTAAAAATTATTACGAAACTAGAACTAAGTTCTGCTCGTGTTGATAAACGTGGGACTTACATCAGTTAACAAGAAGCACAAAGAGAGCACATTGGCCTGGAATATACTGTGCGCTCTTTGAATTTGCTCGAAATCGGCGCGATTGAGTATCGTGTTCAACAATATGCTGAATTGACCTGTAAGAGACATGTTAGCAAATTGAAGAAACCCAGGAGCCCAGACTACATACTCTCTAAAACATCCACCTGTATATAGTACTGCAAGTTGTCGACAAAAAACATTAGCTGGTTTCGTAAGTGCATGACCTTGATGTTTTGCGTCTCGTGCAGCTTGGAGGCGCGCGTCTGCGCACACCATATCATATGGAGCTCGTATTGCATTTTTTTGATCAGTAAAAGGAATCGAAACAGCACGTTGTACCGTTCCATTACTTTCGGCGAGAACAGCAGGTGCAGGGGCCAGCTGATTTTGTACTGTAGCTGGACGAACTGCAAGCAACCGAATTCTGGGCTGGCATCCTCCACGCCGTCACCGGATGCTTTGGGCACGTACAGTGAAAATTGTTCCAAATCTTCGGAGACTCCGACACCGTGCGCTGCTGACTGCCAAAAACAAAAATTCTTATCAATCGCCACATTATTAAATCGCTTTTAGCTATTCTAAAATTTTTGTTATTATTATATATTATTGACATAATTTGTATAGCATATATATATATATTGTTAAAATTTTGTTACATATTGCACGATCTGTTCATTTCCTGCGCTAATATCTCGATTGTAGTTAAGTTTTATATGTGTAGCTTAAAAAATAAGGGTATTAGAAAGCAACCCACTTCGGCGAAGGAAATGCATTTTGGGCAATTGCTTGCAAAATCGAATAGTATATAGGAAGAAACAAAAACAAGTGTGAGCAAATATCAACAACAATGTTTGGGTGTATATATTCATATTAAACCCCGTTATAATATTTTGAAACGACAATCACATTCGAAATCTGTTTGCTAATATTTAGTAGTTTATTAATATTTAATTCACTTTTCAGTGGGTTTCTGTGTTATAAAGAAAAACCTATGTTTATTTAGCAATCGCGAAAATAACTTATGCATTTGAGGGTTAAGGGGACGTGAACGTGTTGTTGTCGATAAAACATCGGCATCAACTGTTCACAGAATCAATAGTAGAGCAGCCCTAAAAACGTTTTATGTGAAAAAGTCAAAGATCTCAACTGACCCGGTTCTTTAATGGTCTTTGAGCTAAATGGCTTAGTCATGAGTAGGTATCGGGTTTATATGCAAAAACTATGCAAAAATATGCAAATATGCAGTGCAGATGTTAGCTTATTCTTAATATTTTTCAATAAAAATAGTTTCTGTCTTGGCCCCGCTCAAATCGAAAGCTCCAAAAAAATATGCACTTGCATATAATTCCAATCCCCAGTCATGAGTGATCAAATTTAAAGTTCTTATTTTCGATGGGTAACTTATATACTTTTTCTTCGGCAAAAACCTGACTATTGATTTTGAAGTCAGATTTTAAAAACTCTGCTTTATGTTTCTAAACTACCAGTCATCAACATTTTAGCCCTTTCCTTCCCATGGTAGCCATATGGCTACTAAATTCAAATTGGGAATTTCGATGTATAATTTTCGATTTTTCCCCATTCTATGAATTGTATCGCTTAAAAGAAACATTGTTCTGAGCTTTTTCAGCAAAATATGTAGTTTGTTTTATGGGAACATTGAAAATTGTTAACATTTGTGCAACGGTTCCCGCTCGACAGGGCAGCAGAATTAAATGGCAAAAATTTAATATTGCTCTATGTATGTAATAACTCTAAAATTCTAACAAATAACTCTAAAAACTTGTAAATAAGGGACATTTTGTTTTCATATAAAATATTATTTAATTTTGCTTCATAAAAGCCCAGTGTAGTCTAGTGTAGTATGGCTACCTCCTCCTCGCACCTCCCACTGGAAAGTCGAAACCGTTTTAAATATGATGCAAAATACTTTTAAATAGTTCTCTCGTTTCAAATAACCAACTTCCAATTTGTTTCTATGGCTATTTCATAATTCGGGAAGGAAAGGGTTAGGAACGAGTTACTGAGCGAGTCAATTACGCCCAGGCCTGCGCTATAGTTAGAGCGGGTACGCACCTCGAACGCCTTGACAAAGTCACGTACTTTGTTCTCACTGTATCGGTCCTTGCTGATGAGGTAAGTCTGGCGTATAAACTCTAAAAACAGCTCACCACGACCCAGCAGGTAAAAGTCTTTAATGAGCTTAAGTTGTTGCACCAAGTCCGCTTGATCCACGGCGATCTCCGAGAGTCGCGTAGTGACGTAGCTCTTGATCTCGTCGACCACTTGCTCGTAGTGCGAGACGTTCAGCTCGTCGTCGTTGTGCAAGGCTTCGATTTTACCAAAATATATGTGTTCCTTTTCATTCCACAACGAACTCTCGCCGCAAAGGGTATTCCGTTCCCCTTGATTCCATAGCTGCGCATTTTTTCCCATCTTACTGGCGTCCACTTTGAAAATGAGCACTGTCTGACCGACAAAAAGCACTTTTTCGGCCCAGTTCGCCGAGAGGTAGTGTGGCAGTAGGTCGTAACAAATTTCGTAACGCCAAATATCGGCATATGTACTCGCAACCTCCTGATTTTGTTTTTAATATTTATCAAATAAACTTTTTAAAACTGTAATTTGCAATTAAAACTACAGTACCCACCGACATGGTTGTCGTAGTCTGTTTTCCACTGCCAGTGCTGGTGCCTCTGTCGCTCTCGACAGCGCTATTGTGCGCCTCCGAACACTGGATAAAAAACTCCCCGTACGTATCGATAATTTTGGCGTACAAAATCCAATGGGTGAGTTGCTTAAGGAAAACCACATTGACTGCTGACTGGATCCTGAAAACGTGTCCAAATTAAGTGTATGAAATAAAACTATGGAACACAAGCGCTTACGTCTTAATTGCATTATAGATTCTCTTGTCCCCATGTTGTGTGCTCTGGTACAAATACTGAATGATCCCGCAGCCATGCAGTTTCTGCATCCGAATGCCACGTATAAGCTTTCGTAGGTAGAGGGCCAGGGGCTCATATACTTCGAGTTGCTGATAAATGAATAGCAGCGACTGAGCGGGATTCTGTAGATAGCGACGCTCCAAATCAGTGATGTCTGCAAAATACTCTTCCAGTACAGAATCAATGCCGTTGGCAAATGCCTTCAGGTAAAGCCCATTCTGGAGTGGTTCTAAGAGAAGAGTGTGAATACGAGAGGGAATGGAAAAGTGTGTATTGCACTTACCATCTGCGTCGGCAACTGCAGCCGTTAACGGAATACTGTTATTGCTGCCGTACACTTTCGCAAATCTAGCAATATCGCGCAGCAAATTGACAATTCCTATAATATTCTGGAGGATTTTCTTCTCACAAGGATGGAGGAACGTCGAAACCGCATCAGATACCTGCAATGAACAGTTCAAAAAGCGCGACGCTATTTCAACAGTCGACTTCCATCCATACCACAAATTCTTCGACCAGCAGTCGCTTTGAATGAAGGTTCAGGCAGGATAATAACACATCGTGAATCATTTTAATAACAGTCACAACAAAATCAGCGATCGCTGACAAAATTATAAGGACAAATCGTTTTCCAGATTTCGTATTTTAAGACTGGTTAAATTCACCACAAAGTAAATCGATGATGCCAGATGGAACAAAAATTAATAGTCTAAGCGTGAGTGATTTTATCATAGTGAAATTCAATTCACCATGGATTTTCTAAAATTTATAAAACGAATCAAGTAACAACTAGTAAAAGCCATAGTGAAATTAATAAAGTGTGCCAGATAGCAGGAACTCTCTCTTCATCGTATACTTATTTTCTGACAGTTCTTGCCATTATGCTGACAAATGTCAACGTTCATAGCCTGTCTGTGATGTATGAAAAAATTTCAAAATAAATTTATGTTTTAAAATACGTTCTGCACCAAAACCGACAAAAAAGCAACTACATGGCTGTAGAAAAGTGCTATCTCTGCAAAACAAAAACGACCGGCAATGCAGTTTCTGTTTTTGTTACTTAAAAGACATTACGAAAATATATATTTCTGGAGTACTGAAAGTCAATTTTAAATTCTGTGCTATTTTAGCGACAACAAAAAAAAAGGTTAATCGTACTGACACAAATAAGTTGACACTTTGATAATTGCTACTCAGAGAAATAAGTGTACGTCATCTACCTGGTACACTTTATTGATTTCACTATGGTATGGGTGCACTATTAATGTATTTTATGTTAGAAAAACATGGAAACTGCATTGCCGGTCGTTTTTTTTACAGAGATAGCACGTTTTTCCTGGCATGTAATTTGGTTTTTTTTTTTGTCGGTTTTGGTGCAGAACGTCTTTTTTAAACAAAAATTTTGTTGGAAATTTTTTCCTACAGCACAGACGGGTTATGAACTCTGACATTTGTCAGCATATTGACAATAACTGTCAGAAAATAAGTGTAGGATGAAGAGAGACGCTCCTGCTATTTGGCACACTTTATTAATTTCACTATGGTTGAAACCAGCTTCTTTTGGTATTAAGTAATCGTTAAAGTCAAGCTTGATACTGTAGTGGCAATTGCATTATAAAACAAGTTTCACATATTTTGTATTTGTTTTAGAGCCTCAACTCCAGCCTCCAATTTTAGAACTACCTCTTTCTATAAAACGTCATAAAGTGAGGGGTTCGGAAAATCAAAATCGATCAATGCATCTGATTTAAACAAACTAAGTTTTAATTTGCTGTAAGTATTTTGCTTACAGAAATGAATGAATTAAATGGTTTCGTTTTGCTTCATGAATTTGAACTTTGGTTAAAATAAAATACTGTTTTATTTTATAAAAATTACACATTCATAGCATGAGTATAGGCTCAGTGTTTCCTGGAACCTTTCCCAGTCTGTTTTCCTGGGATTTCTCAGAATTTTCCTAACTGAAGCGGAGCCTTCAATGTCCAAATGTATTATTCTATGATCCGACATTGAAGGCTCACAAGACACTCTCTAGTTTTTAACCAGCTCGGAGCTAAGAGTGTTTCCTAGGGTAAAGTCTAGGGCCTCCTCTCTCGAACTGGTTACAAACTTTGGTATAGTCCCCACGTCAAAAATTTATGGTTTATTACTGCAAATCATTCCCGTTCTTTTCTTACATCTTTATGCCCATGTAAGAAAAATACATACAGATCACTCTCATGATCTAGGAACTAGTTGGTGCTCGAGCATGGTCAGGTGAGAAAAATTTTGGACTAATCCTAAAAATCAAATTTGCATGTTGGGTTTCTGTGGTGCTAGCTAACTAAAGCTAGAAAGCTGACAAATGGGTAATAAAATAAAAACAAAAATGGGAAAAATTAAAAATAAATCGTTACTGTAGTTATGATTCTTATGCAAACAAATAATATTTGGTCAAAAGCAATAACCGCCTAAGTCGAAAATTGCTGTTTCGAGAAATCTCGTTTTAAAGTTTTAGCGCGTAGTGTGTTCATTATGGGAATGCGACTAGGTTTTTATTAATAACTTTTTTTATTTTAAAGTTACAAACTCCCCGATTTTTCACAAACTTAGAGCACAGTCAAGGGAACGTGGTGGCATCCATAATTCAATTTCTTCTTAAGTCGACTTAAACGGTTATTGCTTTTGACCACAGATATGTGTACAAGAGTGTGCAAATCGTTGTTAGAATTTTTGACTGTTTTTGTTGTTACTTTTGATTTAGAATTAAAATGTAAAACTAAATCGAAAATCATTTGACCAAACATAGTGGATCAACAAGAAAAGGAAGGAATACCTCGTATCTTATAGCACCGACTTTATGAGCACACCTTAAACGAAAGAAATAATTTTAGTTGTCATAGAAACATCAGGGAAAATGGGAAAATTACAAAAATAAAATCAATCAATTTTTCATTCAGTGCATTAGTTTTGCTCCTATTGAAAAATTTGCATTTTGAACAAAATTTAAGTTAAGCGAAATCTAGTATTGCAATGGAAGCTCCAAGTATGGCTTGTCTTTCGGAAGTATATAATTCAATAATTTAATTGTATGTGTTGTAGTTCCTATAACGAATGATTTAGAGAAGCGGATTTCGGAGGCGTTTTGTATATTCGACCATCATGGCGATAAGCGAATTGATATTCGCGAAGTTGGCACAGTTTTACGATTTTTGGGTTGTGTGCCGACAGAACAACAAATAAATGAAATTATAGCTGCGACCGAATTTGAGGACTCCAGTGGAGAAGTTCATCTCTTGAAATTTATGCCACATGTTTCACAGATGATATTAGAACGACAGTGAGTTCATCACATTTTAATGTCTTCAGGTGACTTCAAGTACACAAACTTATAGAATGGAGCCAGCACCACCGGAAAAAATATTAGAAGCATTTCACGTGCTAGATCCTGAAAGAAGAGGCTACATCACTAAGGAATATATGAGCAAGCTCATGATGGAAGAAGGTGAGCCGTTCTCACAAGAAGAACTCGACGAAATGTTGGCTGTTGCTATTGATCCTCTTACGGGAAATATACCATATGAATTCTATTTGAACCAATTAATGGTAAGCATTGGTAGATGGATTTTTTGCACAAAAATCAAATTGCACAGCCTTGTTTCCTCGTACATATTCAAGCACCGTCCTTCAGAACCAATATTCGACGTCGCTGAAAAATTGCTAATCGAAAAAACCAAAATAGCCAAAAGTTCAAAAACTTCTAAGTTTCGTTTTGATCTATGATTTTAACCTTAATTTGGTTTTGAAATTTCAGGTTTATCTATAAATAAAAGGTAAAGAAGCTAATCACATATATACTCGTATCCACGTGTATATAAAATCATATACCAAACCTACTTATATGAATATCCAAACCTACTTATATGAATATATAAGTAGGTTTGGTTTATATGCATTGAGTCTCTGCCGCCAATGCCGTGGACTGCGGTCAATACATAATTTAAGTATTTGAAAATAAACATTTAAATCGAATAAACTTTGTTTTATTGTTTGTCCCAATATTTGTAATTTCAATTATAATAATAATTTAATTGACTGGCACGACAGCCCGCTCACGCGAGACTAACTGTCAAACCTAAATTGGAGCGTCAGCGGCAAACAACTGTCAAAATTGCTTCATGCCCATACAAATTGTATGGGGCAACCGCAATTGAAACGCTCTGACGCTGAGCTATTCGAATTTCCAATTTTGACAGCGCGTTAGCAGTTGAAGTTGGCTGCGAGAAACAAAAACGCCTGTGATTTATATTTGATTTGATTTAAATTGTGAGGAATTTATTCAAATAAGAGCTAAGTTTTGCAAAATAATAATAGATTGTTGGTTTTTTGGCAACTAAACAGATATTTTTTTGACAACGCAACGCTTCAATTTCGGTATGCCGCACTGAGCGAGAGCGTTGCGTCAGAAAACGCAACGCTCCAATTTAGGTTTGACTGTAAGGCCTAGCTTCCCGCAACCACCCGTGTTGTGCGGGTGAATTTGTACGCGGGTGGAAGGGACCTACAGTTTTATGCCGGTTCCGAACGGCAGGTTGGGAGCTCTTTCATAAGC
This sequence comes from Melieria omissa, assembly GCA_963971225.1. Classification (NCBI taxonomy): domain Eukaryota; kingdom Metazoa; phylum Arthropoda; class Insecta; order Diptera; family Ulidiidae; genus Melieria; species Melieria omissa. The sequence goes on from OZ020267.1 coordinate 119,015,034, forward strand.
AATTTTTATTCTCAGAGGTTTGCCATTTCCAGCTGAGAGGACAGCCACCGAAAGAGAAACCTAGTTTTCCCGTTATTTTTTATTACAGGCGGTATTTTAACCTCAATCATAAACATCGTAAAAAACCCTTAATTGTGATCCAGAGCCTTAAATAACACAGGGCAACAAATTTCGATGGTACATTTCTGCTATTATTTCGATAAGAAAAGGAATCACACCAATTAACTTTTCTGTGTTGTATTACTTGATGTTTCCGCTTTCGTGTTATACCTAACTCGATAATTGATTTACGAAAAAGGTCCATGTTTATCAACATCAAAGAAAACGCCTTGAAATTCCATATTTTCTGACTTTAAGGTCAAATTACCGCGGAATTGTTAAATTTATAAAAATAAATTACATTGGAAAAGAAGCCGTGAGGTGTTCCAAATGACACAACGTGAAAATCATGTCAACTGGGTTATTGGTTTAGATATTACAATCCTAAACGTGGAAAAAGTCAGGAAAAATCCGAAAAAGTGACACGTCCATTTTTTGCGAAAACGTAAACAGAGTTTGAAAAATGCTTTGCGGATTCGAAATCAGCCGTTCCTAATCACCGTAAAACTAAGGTCAAAACCAGAAAAGCCATTTTGCTGTTGATCAATCTTCACAGGAGGTGATTTAGTCAGCTCTTTTCCGACTGCTGACTAAAGAATTTGTTGCCTTTTTGCCACCTCTATGTTCTACACACGGTAATATTTGAGTACAATTATATACATACATACCTTACATGCTAAGAATATTCCATGGTGGAATTATAAAGGTGAGATCTTCCTTGACAGCTTGTTTTTGACACTGTCTTATACAACGAGAACCAATGTTGTCAAGTACGCTTTCAAAAGAAGGGGAAAAACGACGAAGTAAATTAAAAGTTTCAAATACAAATTAATAAATAGTGATTGCAGCAAAAGGTTTAAGGTTAGTTTATTATTTTGCGCATTTTATTTGATTTTTTATATTGATTATTTTTTATCTTTCTATTTAAAAAATTTATTCTAAAATGAATGCGACATTTAAAAAATAATTTTTTTACTTCGCGGGGCAATTCGACATTGGAGGCTTCGTCAAGAAGTTTGTCGCTTATTTTTTCAAATACCGCTACTTCACAACTATTAATTTTGTTAAAGGCATTCTCTAATTGTATTATTTTTCTGAGAAAGTCTTGTGAGGGCTTCCTCAGGCCACCATGCGAAATTTGATCAACCCACGTGAAGGTTGCTTCAGATGCTTGAAATTGAGTAAGATTTAATTTCTTCAAGATATAGCCTGCAACATACTCCAACGCATCCTCTTGAAGCTCATCACAAGATATGTCTTCGTGCATGGCAATCTCCTGTGCTGGTATTTCCAAACCTTCTTCAATAGATGTTTCCAAATTTTTTTCAAAATCAATTTCTATTAACTTAAGCCAATTAGTGTCATCGGGCTCTGTGTTTCCTTTAAGCTGAAGCACTTCCGTGTTTCTAGCTGTCAGGGAACAAATATAAGAAATTTGTTAAAGAAAATGCATAGTTAGCCTTACCTAACAAATACTTTCTCAACCGATATATAAACTGCATTGGCGTTGGATGGTCAAAAAGCCCGCCTTTGCTTCGTATAGCACCAAAAAAGTGTTCGAGAACATCTTGGTTGAGTCGGTAAGTTAATATGTAGTCCATTCCAATGAGCAGCTAGAGCTTGGCATTTTTTTAAATTTGCACAACGGTTTGAAAAATCTGATGTTTTTTGACAATTGAAATTACAGTGATACCAAATTTCAAAGTCAATATAACGATTAAAGGAAAGCAACATTGTTATTTGTATCGCCTATAGAAATGAATACTGAAATTTTTTCCCCCTTTTTGTTTAAAAGCATTAAATACAACATTCTTTTCATCGACGTTTCTATAAGACAGAATGTCAACCAATTTTTTCAGTTTTCTGTCAAGGAAGATCTCACCTTTATAATTCCACCATGGAATATTCTACATATTTCAAGCAGACGAAAATTTCTATTAAAAATTTCCATTTGGATACTTTCGTTTGTTGCGATTTTCATGATGAAATAAACAAGGTGAAGCGAGTAGCTGACAGTTTTGTCAACCCATACCCTTATTTTGAAACATAGCAATTGACAACCAATTTTGCTTTGACATTGAGAGAATTTTTTAACCCCACTCAAAACGTAAAATCGAAAATATTGTGTTTAAAAATTTTCATTTGTAAAATACGCGTTTAACTTCTTCTTCTAAAGTAAGAGAGTCAAGAGTTTTAATTATCTTTCTGTAAATGAATTTGTTTGTTTCTAATATTGTTATGTTTTTTTACATGTTTTACACAAATGTTAATCGTTTTTTAGTAAAACATGTTACGTTGTGCTACGACATACCTATTTATTTTTGGTTTCATATTTCTTTATTATTCAATACCAATAATTATGCAGCGTGGGGACCTGCCACCACGGCAACGAATCGGAATAATCTTACCTACAACGCACTACAATAATAATGAAATTGATTTTTTGATACACCAGGCATAAGTGGGTTAATGCGAAGAAAGAAGAAGACTTTCATGTTTTGAGAGAATTTATTTCGAAAACGTCAGTTTTTCAAAAGCTCTCTTGTCAAAATAAGGGTATGTCATCTACTCGCTTCACCTTGTTTATTTCATCATGTGCGATTTTGAACTGTCAAAAAGAGGTTAAGGCTTTTGAAGCATTTGAAAGCGTGTTCATTTTGTGATGCGTTCGATAAAATTGGTCATTTGCTTCGTCGTTTTGTAGAAATGAGTGATTTCGTAGATTTGAATTTGTATGGGGAAATGAGTGATTTGAGAATTTTTTGCCCAAATCACGCATTTGGGCTTCCTTCATCTGCGCTTCATTTTGATAAAGAATCCTTTGGGGGAACACTTAAAAGAAGTGACTTGATGTAAATGCTGTTTCAAGTAAAAACTTGACAGATGATACTGTCGCTCAAGCGTGAATTTTAAATTTGGTGCTATTTTAGGGACAACAAAAATAAAGGTTAATCGGACTGTCACAATGAACACGTTCTACCCGGCGCAATTTTTCGATGTTTCTACGCATTGCGTGCACGAGATCACAAGTTGTTCGTATAGCGGTACTTTTTTACTGCGTAATTGTTTTCGTCATTGTTGGCAGACAGCAGAATATTAGTTAGTAGGTTTTTGAAATAAAATTATAAACATTTGTGGACCACCAGTGGTCCGCGCCGCCAGATAACCGGTGGTCCACGCCGGGTAGAACGGGTTAAATTGACACATTGACAATTTCTGCTGCCCATGACATGCATCTAGTATTGTTACTACGAACCGGGCAAATACCGGATGTGTGTCACCAAATATCAGCTAAATAGTATTTAGCTAGTAACAATACTATGTTCGGCTACCTAGTATTTATGTAGTACTTCACGAAACACACATTCGAACTTACTGAACACAGCTAAAAATCTGATGTTGACATGCAGGAAAAATTCATTTCAAAAAATTGAAAAGAGGAATTTGATGGAAAATGAAAAAAACGAAAAACATGTATATCTGTTTATTCTTTTAACAAATACAAGCACTCTATATCGTTTGCTTTTTTTCTATGCAGTAATTGCCAATCTTAGACATTGCCTTCTTTTTTGATGTAAGAAACGAATATTTGCGTTGTTTGAAATTAATGCACCTATAGCCTATTTCCACTGAGCGCTTAAATGCATTTAAGGGCTCTGTTAAGTTTGACAACTGTCAAGCGTTTCCACCGACACTGAGTTAACTCCAAAAGCTTGTTTTTGTTGACATTTTCATTTCGAAAAATCAAATTCTGCATTTATTTCTGGGCAGCCCCAGCTATACCCATCGCCGCCATCTCCTTCTATACGTATGTGTGGTTTCTTGTAGCCTCTCTAGTACATGAAAACCACTCCGCTTTCCTTCTCAACAGTCTAGGAATGTCTGCGTTTTCATATTTGTGAAAATTTTTCAATTTATTTATTTTTTTATCAATTTATTTATCATTTGTCAATGTCTATTTCATTTGTGAAAGTTGTCGGCTGTTTGATATCAGAGCTGTCTGAATTTTTAATGTCAAGAGGGTTCATGGAAAATTTACTTTTTTTATTTGCTATTTCAGCATTTATTATTTACAAATAATAGAAGTATTTATATCGTTTATGACAGACGATTTGTATTTATGTTGAAAATGCCGGTAAAAGAAGTTCTTTTAGGAAAAAATTAACCACACCGAACGCAATTTAAATCCCTTCTCTCGTTTGTGTTCGTACGGCTTTTGCAGCCCCTGAAAGCATGCTATCAAAATTTGTACATTTGTGAATATTGCTCCCGCTTTTGACAAAAAATTTTCTGTTAGACGTCTGTTAACGGCAAAACTGAGTTAACTCAGTTTTGAAAGTGAGTTCACGCACTTTGATACAAAAACAATTGTATGGGAATTTGAGCATTTAAATGCGATGTCAAACTGCAGTTAAGCGTAAACTGCAGTTAAGCGCTTAAATGCATTTAAGGGCTCTGTTAAGTTTGACAACTGTCAAGCGTTTCCACCGAAACTGAGTTAACTCCAAAAGCTTGTTTTTGTTGACATTTTCATTTCGAAAAATCAAATTCTGCATTTATTTCTGGGCAGCCCCAGCTATACCCATCGCCGCCATCTCCTTCTATACGTATGTGTGGTTTCTTGTAGCCTCTCTACTACATGAAAACCACTCCGCTTTCCTTCTCAACAGTCTAGGAATGTCTGCGTTTTCATATTTGTGAAAATTTTTCAATTTATTTATTTTTTTATCAATTTATTTATCATTTGTCAATGTCTATTTCATTTGTGAAAGTTGTCGGCTGTTTGATATCAGAGCTGTCTGAATTTTTAATGTCAAGAGGGTTCATGGAAAATTTACTTTTTTTATTTGCTATTTCAGCATTTATTATTTACAAATAATAGAAGTATTTATATCGTTTATGACAGACGATTTGTATTTATGTTGAAAATGCCGGTAAAAGAAGTTCTTTTAGGAAAAAATTAACCACACCGAACGCAATTTAAATCCCTTCTCTCGTTTGTGTTCGTACGGCTTTTGCAGCCCCTGAAAGCATGCTATCAAAATTTGTACATTTGTGAATATTGCTCCCGCTTTTGACAAAAAATTTTCTGTTAGACGTCTGTTAACGGCAAAACTGAGTTAACTCAGTTTTGAAAGTGAGTTCACGCACTTTGATACAAAAACAATTGTATGGGAATTTGAGCATTTAAATGCGATGTCAAACTGCAGTTAAGCGTAAACTGCAGTTAAGCGCTTAAATGCATTTAAGGGCTCTGTTAAGTTTGACAACTGTCAAGCGTTTCCACCGACACTGAGTTAACTCCAAAAGCTTGTTTTTGTTGACATTTTCATTTCGAAAAATCAAATTCTGCATTTATTTCTGGGCAGCCCCAGCTATACCCATCGCCGCCATCTCCTTCTATACGTATGTGTGGTTTCTTGTAGCCTCTCTAGTACATGAAAACCACTCCGCTTTCCTTCTCAACAGTCTAGGAATGTCTGCGTTTTCATATTTGTGAAAATTTTTCAATTTATTTATTTTTTTATCAATTTATTTATCATTTGTCAATGTCTATTTCATTTGTGAAAGTTGTCGGCTGTTTGATATCAGAGCTGTCTAAATTTTTAATGTCAAGAGGGTTCATGGAAAATTTACTTTTTTTATTTGCTATTTCAGCATTTATTATTTACAAATAATAGAAGTATTCACTTCGTTTATGACAGACGATTTGTATTTATGCTGAAAATGCCGGTAAAAGCAGTTCTTTTGGGAAAAAATTAACCACACCGAACGGAATTCAAATCCCTTCCCTCGTTTGTGTTCGTACGGCTTTTGCAGCCCCTGAAAGCATGCTATCAAAATTTGTACATTTGTGAATATTGCTCCCGCTTTTAACATACAATTTTCTGTTAGACGTCTGTAAACGGCAAAACTGAGTTAACTCAGTTTTGAAAGTGAGTTCACGCACTTTGATACAAAAACAATTGTATGGGACTTTGAGCATTTAAATGCGATGTCAAACTGCAGTTAAGCGTAAACTGCAGTTAAGGCCCAGTGGAAATAGGCTAATAGGCTATTAGAGATGTTCTCATTATTTACACTTCTGAATTTTTTATATTCAAACTGTCAAAAATTACTAAAAATAATTTACTAAGTTATGTCTGTCACCGTACCTAGTAGTTAGAATACTATGACAACTTTACCATGATATTGTTACTACATGTCTTTCACAGGTACACAAGAAATAAGTGTACGTCATTTAGCTGGTTCATTTTATTATATTAATTTCACTATGATTTTAGGTAATCGCGCGAGTGAAAATAAATTTTCATATGGAAATCGGGTTCAATCAGAATTCGCTACTGTTTCTGTAGGGTTGCACTGGTTTCTCTTTTACCTCGACAACACTGCAAATGTCAAAGTGTTCAACACGGAACTGACGGAACGCGCTATTTTTGCCGAGTGCTCTTTGAATATCGACGAAACCCATTTTAGTTTAAAATTAAAATATAAGAAATAGTTCGAAGTGCCGGAACAGTTCGTCAAGTGGAGAACGTAACGTAAACTTGAAGAGCAAAGGCGAAAATCTGAGTCCATAATGAATTTAAGCACGTCAATCCCAATGGTCAGCCAGCCGGACTTTCTTGATATCGCCGGCAACATGCTGGAGCGTCAGGATCTGAAAGATATTTCAGCGCCAGGTCTACTGGAGGTAAATTAGACGTTACAAACACAACTGGAAACGAACGTTTAGAGCTAACTGCTAAATTTATAATTTCTAGCTCACCGGCGTTAGCCAGCACGGTATGGCCACAGCGAGTGGCCTGAACGACTATGATTATCAGAGTTTATCCAGCCTGTCTATGGGACAAAAACCGCTCTCACAAGTGCAAACAGTGAACAAAATCCCGATACCTGCGGAGATTCTCGAGCACTTCAAGCGTAGGCTTTTTTCTACTAATTTTTTATTTTTTTTGCCCAAGTCGGTTTAGTTGCCAACGTTTAATAACGTTCTATAGATGATTGCTGGAAGACTGAAACACGTGTTTTATTTGCAGATATTAAGTGTCACTGTATGATGGGGTTGTTTCCAGATATTGGACGGGCTTGGCTCACAATTGATTCGGAGATCTATGTAATTACTGTCGTGTACTACCGTGCTGTCCAAGATTGCCTATAAAGGATTTTTTACATTCTAGATATGGACGTATGAGCAGGCTCGCGACGTCGCCTACTATGACGGTTTGAACCATTTGATTGTTAGCGTTGGACTGGCAAAGCCAAAACCGGGTGTTTTTATAAATGACGTGAAGTACTTATTGATACTCACCACGCCGATAGAAATTATTGTATTGGGTAAATCAACGTAGTTATTTCAAAAGTATCCATTAAGTTCAATTAATTATTTCACAGGTGTTACTTTTGGGGATACCACGAAAATAATTTCTTCCCCCATGCGGAGCATGCAGAGTACAGCTACCTTTCAAGAAATGCAGCTGATGAACAAACCCATCTTCATACTAAGCACAGACAATGTGGCTATAAATGTCATTCAAAGCAGCGACAACGGGCGAATATTTCTCGGCGGTCGCGATGGTTGCCTCTATGAGATATCCTACCAGGCAGAGTCGAGCTGGTTTGGCAAACGCTGCAAGAAAGTAAACCACTCTCAAACTATAGTTTCGTACATGGTTCCTAGTTTTCTTAAATTGTTTTCGGTAAGCATGGCAACAAGATTTGATAACATTATTTAAAAAAAAACAACCTCCAGACATGCGCGTTGCAGAAGCATGTCATTAACTATCCTTTTCAAACTTCCGACCTTTCGTATTCGTCGAGTCCATTTCTGCTTCACCACATCGAGAATCAACTACCTAAATTTCAAATAAATTGATCACGCATAATCTCCTATGGTGCTTTGTGACTAAGAGTCCATAACTGTTCCTTTATAAATTGTTTATAATTGTTGTTGTTGTTGTATAGTAAATCTATGTGACAACTGCGTCAGCATTTTCCAAGGTTGCAGGCTTTATCGTAAAAAATAAGGTCGTAACAAGTTGTTAACAAGCCCTAGACCTCGTTGATTTTCCCAATTTACCGAAAAATAATATTTAAATACCAAAATGCTATACTGTATTAAACAAAGTGAAATCAGTAGTTAGTTTACCGACCTTAACCCTTTATATAAAAAAATATTACTTTCAAAAATATATTTAAAATGTTGAAGTCATAATTGAAACGAAGAAAAAACTTAAAAAAGAAATTGCTCAACACCTGCTGTCTTTGGCATGTCTGACCACACTCTTTTTTTACATACATACAAAAATTTGTCCATTGTTTATATTTGATGACATTGCGACCAATATTGTTAATGTGCAATTTCTTTAAAACAACGTTGTAGGAAAACGATCCGATTGCTCGAATCGCGATTGATAACAGCCGTCAACTATTATATGTTCTAACCGAGAAAGGCTCTATTGAGGCTTGGCATATGGGCCAAGATTGCAATACAATGCGTAGACTCGCCAAGATTTCCGAAAACGAAATTGTTCAAAGTGCCAGCAACATTATTAAGTATGAGGTGTTGATATAAGGTGTTGGTTGACTTGTTTTAATACCCTTATGTATTTTAGGACTGTAGATCCATCGGTCTTTAAGACAATCAAATCCATTTGCCCGCTAACTAGTGATGACAGCTCACATTTGCATTTACTGGTAGTCACACAGTGTGGTGTGAGGTTTTTTTTTGCAACAACTCCATTAAGTCTCACACATAACGCCTGCCAGCAACAGCAGCAATTGCAATTGCAATCTCAGCCTATGCCGCAGCAGACGTGCACCAATACTTCAGGAACAAGTGCTGCTGGGGTGGGCGTAAGTCCGCAAGCACAGCCAATCTATGACTGCCATAAGCCACAAGGGCTTTACATGTACCATGTACGACTACCGCCTGGCTACACACCAAACACTACCATCAACAAGCCTAAACAAGTACATTCCGCACACTACAATGACGGGACGTTGCTCTTGGTTTCCACACCGCAGCAGGATCAAGATATTTTATGGTCTGTCAGCTCTGCACCATTTCCAAATCGTCCGTATCTGGCAGAATCGACGACTGTTCTTCCCCTAGATGGTATAGTTTGGAGTTTGGCTGAAGTCCGAGACAGATGCAAAGCAACATTACACTCGGTTCTCCGAAAGGCACAAAAACAGAAGAAAATCGTATTGTTGACAAATCAGGGCGCCCACGTAATTGTGCTACTGAAGCCTGTCGACATTTTGCAACAATTACTAATTGCCTGCAATGGGCCTCATCACGAGGCTGTTAAAACCTTCTTCCAGGTTAGTAAAATACATGTGAAAAATTAAAAATAAGATTAATAAAATACATTTTGTCAATAGGCCCAGGCAGAGCGTGAAGCATGCGCCACATGTTTGCTTATTGCCTGCTCAGAACAGTATCGCGGTACAGATTTGGCACTGTGGGCTGCGCAAGCATTTATGCTTTACGGTGGTGAGCCTCTCTATCAGTTTCAGATGTTGACAAATGCAGCAGGAAGCTGCGCGCAGGTTAACCCCCGACAGCTAATGAATTCAACAATGACGCTTGGCCCATGTACCGATCGTAATTCACCACAAATGTTCATGTCTACTCCGATGCCAAACGCTGCTGGTGGCACTTCGCTTCCACGGTCATTACAACCAACACCAATGCAAAGTCCGACGCAACACACTCAATATCCACTCAGCCCAAGTATGTATTCAATATTTATGCATAAGTGTATGAATTCATAAAGGGAAAAACGGTAGGAAGATTAAAAATGTCGTTGAATAAAGAATATCGTTACCGCAAAAATGAAACTAAATGTTAGGGCCATGACTTCGAATTGACTAGAATAATTATACATGCATGTATAAAGTAGCCGCAAAAGAGCCAAGGGAGCATTGTCCGGCTTTCGACTACCTAACATGAAGTAGCAGAACAGTAGCCGAGAGCCGCATATCAGAAAGCAACGGCTACTGCTGAGAGCCGTAGAGTTTCATTTTAGAAAACAGCTACGGATGCGTTCGTAATGCTACCACGGCTCCGTAGCAGAGCCGAGTGCTTGCATTTTGTTTTCGTGTTCTAGCTCCTGCTAATTCATTTTCGGTAGCAATAGTCGGGAATCAGAGTAGAAACTCGTGTAGTTTGTTATTTTATAGTCAGCAATTCAAAGTCTGCTCAGAAACTCGGCATGATTTCTTGTTGCTAAGAAATATAAAGGTAGACTGTGAAGACAAAATTTTTATTACTCGGAGGGACATTTGAGGGAAAACTAAAGCTGACTTCTAATTGTACTAGACTTTTCTTGCAGTTTAATGTTGTTTAAATTACTACATTATAACAACCAAGCCGATAATTGGACTCATTGGTGGTATCCGTGGTTAAGTTGTTAGTGCATTGTACATCAAGTTTGTGGTCATCGGTTTGAAAAGTAAATGATAATGCAAAATAATTACCAATATTAAAGCTTCCAACCCGCCATTTTGAATTGGTATACAACTTTAGGTCCCTTTTATTATACTGCACGAGTATATATTCCATAAAAATATTAAACCTTTGAAATTGTTTATGAAAATTCCTTTTTATATAATTACTACACTGTTATAACAAAATACTGGTCTAGTAATAGCAAGTGAGACGGCAATACTTACATTTGCATATATGTACTAATACAAATATAAATATTACACAACTCCTTGTTCTTCCATTAATAATTGCAGTTGCAAGTCAAAGTGCTTATGGAACTTTGAGCGACGCGTCTTCCGTTATATATTCCGCTAAACATGATGGTCTTTATATATACGTGGCGCGACTGCTGCGCCCAATATGGAAGAAACGGTGCATAGATGCCAATTTATGCAGTACCTTGACGCAAGCGGACTGCTCCCTTATACTGGAGGATCTTTATGCGGTTAAAGCCTTCCTAGACGCGAATTCTGTGAACGAATTATCATGTAATTGCCCTTAAATTCTGAGAATACGCAGTTCGTTGAAGTGAATTATCGTTGCAGGCACCATGCGCTCCTACACCAATCAAGCTGGCATCACCAATGGTTTTAGTCAAATGCTGCAAAATACTAACATGCCCTTAAATGACCAAAGGACCGTTGTGGAGCAAGCGCAGGGAGAGGAAAAGAGGTCACTTACGGCATTAAACTATTTCATAAGTGAGTTCGCACTGGATTTTGCACTTTGTGTAACACTGTGTATTATATTTTCATGATTTACAATCTGTTCTACTCCGCAGAGCACACATGTGAAGTTGTCGCGCTGTGGAAAATTTTATGCGAACACCAGTTACAAGTTTTGGCCAGTCAATTGGCAAAGGATAAACAAGACATACTGAAATCTTGCACCTTTAGGGATTTAACATTATCTCGAACGGAATCGTGTGCTTTGTTGATCGTGGCGCTTATAAATTCATATCTTAAAGACAACGCTAGTGTTAGTTCAATATCAGCGAAATTGCGAGACGTTTGTCCGACCTTGTACAGGCACGAGGATGCCGTTTCATTTAAAGCTACTGAAATACTGATGACCTCAAAGACTTGTACGGTTTCGGAGGAGAAAAACGAGAAACTACGCACGGCGTTGCAGTTATGTAAAGATGCCGCACCCAATTTACCTCTGCAAACTATTTGCCAGCAGGTGAACACCATTTCATTTTAATTCGCATAACGTGTTGTATATTAAACATTTATAGGTCATAAGAATATCGTTTTTAAGGATTTTTACATTTTTTAATGTGTTCGAATTTCAGTTTACACTTGCAGGATTTTACGAAGGGGTTATTGAACTTTCATCAACCTGTGCTGCAAAGCTTGATCCGGAGAAGATTGGGATACATTTCTACAATAGCGATGAACCTAGTGAGGATCGCGAGGGATACGCTGCATATTCAGCTCGGTAATTGTAACTAACTTAGTGCGATTCCAGAAAAAAATCTTGAAGATTTGATTTTCAGCATGACTTGTTACAAGGAAGTGCGTCTAATGCTCGATCATGTATATCAAAGTGTCTGCAATGCCAGCGTAAACCAGGAGTGGCAGATTTGCAGCAATCCCGATAGCAATTCGAATGCGCAAATCATGAAAATAATAACCATAGCTGTGCAAATAAAAGATCCATTGTTGCATGTCGCCATTTACGAATGGTTGTTGGTTCACGATATGCTGTCGGAATTATTGGCCCTGACTGAAGCATCGTTGGGAGAATTCTTGCGGCGTAATGTTGTACGTAATCCCGAAAATTTAAAGCTAATCGATTTGCTCTGGAAGTATTACGAGAAAAATGGACACCACTCACAAGCAGCGCGCATTCTGGATAACCTTGCGAGCACACAAAGCGAAGCAATTGTACTGGAGCAACGAATTGAGTACTTGGCCAGAGCTGTTATGTGCATGCGTAACGACACAGTAGGATATTCCATATCCAATGGAATCCTTCTTAAAGAGCTGGAAGACAAGGTTTTTAAAGTTACGATTGAAAATAAAACAACTATATTTACAAACAAAAATTTCAGTTGGAAATTGCACGTGTCCAGAAGTCCATTTTAGATGCGTTGTCTGGATTTTCACGGGGCCGCGGTGCTGTAACAAAGGCAATCGGTGAATTAAACTATGCTCTGTACGACATAACACACCTATATCAAAACTTTGCGGACCCGTTTGATTTATGGGAATGTAAGCTGACAATACTGAATTGCTCGCATCACAATGACCCTCTGTTGATTGAATCGGTGTGGGGCCAAATTATTAACAAGGCCGTGGAATGTCCCGGGTCCGTTGATGCACGAAGCACAAACCTCTTCACCAAGGTAGAATTGCTTGTTAAGGAGTTTCGTGAATCGGGACATTGCTTTCCATTGGCATTTCTTATTCGTGAACTGGAACTAAAAGCTTGCCAGTTAAGGATGCCAGAGGGTATTGTTCCAGAAAAGCTGGTAGCTATGGAGTTGGACATTGAATTATTAATGGAATATTATTCAAGGTTATATAAACTTTAATTTATTAACTATGCACACATTATAAATCATAATTTTTCAGAATGATTTCTATGAATGAACGAATTTGGACCAACGAAGGGAATGAATGGCACCTTGTACAGTCGGCTATTCGCCTAGTTACGTTGCTTTCGAATAATTCTCAATCAATATGGCAGCGGTCGAAGTAAGTAGCACAACACATGCATTTGTATAACAGTGCTTAGAGTTGTCGGAATGGCATCACTGTCTAACATTTAGTACTTTTTTGGAATGGAAACATTTGTATTTAAGCCTAACTTCACACAATCCACAGTCTTCCGAGTGATTTTTTAAATAACTGGTACACGCCGCTCAGTAAATAAAGGGTCCCAAAGTACTGTTTGGTGAGAAGGTGCCAACGCGGTTTTTCAACTGTCCAAAAGCATTGCTTGCAAAAAGCATGTTGGTGCAAGATTCTCTACTCTTTGTGCAGCCAACATTTCATTGTGATTCTGTTGTCTAAATACATATAGTTTTCAATAAAAAGTGCTATACCACATTATCCCACTATGCCACAATGCCGGAAGCCACCCTAGTAATAATTGAGATCAATCAATAATAATAAAATAATAAAAAAAATTATTACAGTTAGGTCATATCGCTCCTTCGCTGCAAGAACGTCATGACTCAAATTTTTTTCAGTTCATGGAAATGCCTGTAATGGTAAACTTTAAAATTTAATTTTCTCGGAATGATGTAGTTTTGAGTTATGACGTTCTTGAAGGAGCGATATGTTTCCAACGCTAAATCTTTCAAATTGTGTTGTAGAATGTCTTACATAGTTAGGATTTTCAAAAACTTCATGAATAATAAATTTAAATTCTTTCTTTGCTTTAGGCGGCGCATTTTCGGTAAGGCGCAGGACATTGTGTCGGCATGTTTAAACCATTGTTACCAAAAACCCGGCACCGAACGTTTGCAGCAATCTCTGAAAGAATTGCAGAGCCGATTGCAGCGTAATTTAGCATGATTGATCACTTTCGTATACTTAAGTTTAATATTAAGAAATTATTTGTTTCCAAATATGTCATAATGTGTTACAAATATATTTAAATAGAAAGCATAAAAGCAACACCAACACCAGTAACACCTTTATTGTCATAGAATTGTTTGTATTTCAAAAATCTAACGAGTTTTCGAGCAATTACATGTATATGGGCATCTCCCAGTGGGACGGACTCGACATTCTTTTACATTACAGGAACAATATAACGTTACTAGAATAAGCTCAAAACACAAAGAAAAAATCTGCATATAATTCGTGAAAGGGCTCAGAAAATGTTTTTTTTGTTTCTTCTACAGTAGTATATTTCGGCCAAAAATATTAAAAATTACCAATTCTTTTACATTTATAAAATACTAACAGGGCCCTGCGGCTTTGCACGCGAGCTTGAAGTCAATGGGTCCAATATATCAAGTTTCTTCATACTACACTCCATGGGCAATGCCACGCCTCTTTTATGTAATGCCCAATCCATTCTTCCAATCGAAGGGTGTGACCCGGGTCCATTGGTATGCGACTTTCAGTTCCAAAGTTCCGCGGAAAATTTCAGTCACAAAAAATATGCCGCGCCCCTTCTTCAACGTCCATAAAATTTTGCCAGTAGAATGACACATCTATGAGATGATGGTATACAAAACCTGCCAACTTACGTGGGTGGTCCGATAAGTACTTAGCCTACAAAAGAAAAACGAAAATTTTGCAAAAGTGGCGATTTATTTCTCAACGTAGTCTCCTCAGAGAGTAAAAATTGCCCATGAAAAAGCTCCCAACCTGCCGTTCGGAACCGGCATAAAACTGTAGGTCCCTTCCACCCGCGTACAAAATTCACACGCACAACACGGGTGGTTGCGGGAAGCTAGGCCTTAGTCTCGCGTAAGCGGGCTGTCGTGCCAATCAATTATTAATTATTAGTCTCCTTTCAACTCGATACACTTGACCCAGCGATTCTTTAACCCGTCTGAAAAATACGTTTTCTGGAGGCCTCCGTGGCGACGATAACTTCCTCATTCGACTCAAATTTCTGCCCGACGAGTGACTTTTTCAAGTTTGGAAACAAAAAGAAGTCACACGGGGCCAAATCTTGAGAATACGGTGGATGGGGCAGCTGTTCGTAGCCTAATGCGACCAATTTAGCGAATCACCGACCGATATTTTCTCTTTTTCCCTTTTTCTAAAATCCGCGGACACGTTCGTTTCCACAGGCGGTCAAAACAAAACTACAAATCCACTATGGCTGAAATTTTGACAGTAGTCGTCTACGAGAGTGGGTGTGGCCGATTATATTATAGCCTATGTTTGCCGCAATGATACGCTAAATCGTTTGACACCCATATTGCTGTGACAAATATATAATGGCTGATATGTTATAGTGGGCGTGGCGAAAAGGCATATCAGGCGTTGTCAATCTTATATATCCTATGTTAACATGAATGAAACACGGAATCATTTGATATTAATACTGATTCGCCGACATGTACCGTAGCTTCGTTTTGTTAGTTTAGTGGGCACGGAAAGTGGGCGTGACCAATTATATTATAGACTATGTTTGCCGCAATGACACGCTGAATCGTTTGATACCCATATTACCTTACAAAAACATACCATAGATTAGTTTTGTTACCAAAGTGGGCGTAAGAAGGGGGCGTGGTCATTCTCATATAGCCTATTCCCCCAGATACAAAAATTGTTGGTGCTTATTTCATCTAAATCAGTTCAGTGGTTTTTGCCTGATTGTGGCTCAAAAAAAACAATGTCATACTTGTTTTTATATAATAGTATCGATAGTATAGATATATAAGCTTAAATATCTAGCTTTATTATTGGAAAATAAAAAGTATTTCTGAGCAGTTTGCATTTTTCACTCGTGGTGGACCTTGCTTGGAGATGCCCATATATAAATAACTATATTGTATCCTTATGAGAAGGGGACCCAAACACTGGCATTTTATATATAATACTTCTTATATATACATTTTGATTTTTGATAGAATTTAACTAAATTCCGTACGGTGTTTCGTTTTTTATTTGCTGCTGGAATAGATCCCGACTGTTGGGAGACCAAAAACAAATTCTTACAGTATTTGCATTTCCTAATTTTTCTACTTGACGATGACCCAGAGTCAGAAGAGGACACCATGCTGTTTCCTAAAACCGGACGATTCTGATTGCTCTTTAGGAGATTCTGCCCACAAATTGATAAGTCAGTTAAATTTTTAAAAAAGTAAAATTGGTTATTATTGGCACGAACGCAACTAAAACCTAGTTCTCATCCATTGCCTGTAAATGTGCTTTAGTTAAAATACACTTGGTCAAATGACAATCACAAGGAACGGAGTGATCCTCAGTATTTGAATCTAGCAATTCCACTTCCAAGTTGTACTTGCGGTGGTCGCTCTTATTTCGGGCCATTATGATATTAAAGGCAATCGGTGTATGATCCTCCACTTCTTCACATGCTTCTTCAGGCAACACAACAAGACACTGTTTCCAATGTGTTTGAGGCGCCCTCGGTGATGTCGATAGCACAACTGCATTTTCATAACTGTCGCTGGGAAATCGGCATTCAAACCAGATGCAAAATCCTTGATGCTTTCCCGCGCGCTGTGTGGCAACAACTTCCTTTAATTGGATTTCGTCCAAATCCTTTCGTGTTACGTCACTCAAATTCATCCAGAATAGCACGGTGCCTTCATGCAGTAAGTCTTCTGACCGTAGAACCGCTATCTCAGGTTTAGACGACTTTTGCTGTCTCAGTTTCGACGCGAATTGTTTCATTGAGACACCATCTACTTGATCCCAATCATCAAAGCGGCCAGGAACCGAACATGGCGCAACGTAAATGGTAGCCTCGGAGGGAAACATTATACCATTGGGTTTCAAAAAGTTGTCACGTGCATATATCACAGAATCCAACATGCCCTCATGTAGAAGGTAGAAACCCATCCATTCGGATACAATAATGTCAACTTTTTCCACAGAAGACGGCAAACTGAACTCTTCCACTCGGGACTGAATCACCTAGGTTACAAACGTTTATTAATTGCCCTTTATTTGCAGATATGTATATTTACCTTTACTATTGACGTAAGTTGATTTTCTTCTATTATTTCCAGAGCGATTTTCGCCAAATTAGTTGCTTCCACTGCATAAACGACACGAGCTCCTGCTTTTGCGCAAAATGACGAAAGGATACCAGTTCCTGCACCAACATCAAGTACTACTTTATCTACATATATACATTTTGAAAATGAGTGTGGGGTAATGAAATTGAAATATATATATATACTTTTTTCTGTGAAGTATGGACTTATTCTTATGTTTAACTATTATGATTATTTTTAAAGCGTGTACACGAAAAAAGTACCCACAAACAAATACATACTCTTTCGTCAGAAATAATACAAGTATGAATTTTATAGATGACATTAGTGTACGAACTGTTTCATTGTATTGTATAATTTGTTTGTTACAAATTATATTTTGCGTCTAAAAAAAAGTTGAAAGTAGATGAAAAGTGGTTTATCCTAGAGGAAAAAGCTAAGGAAATGATACAAGCATTTAATTGAAATCGTCGAGATGTGACTAAAATAGGGGGTATGTTGCTCGTATATGAGAAAATGGTTCGCCAAGAAAAAGGTCTTCGAACATAGAGTTCCATTAACCCATTTTCGGCCGCTACCAGAAATAGCCAATATTTTTGTAATTCCTTTTAAGGACTTACATTTAGGACCTTAATCAAGAATATTTTTGGATTTTTTTTGTTTTTTTTTTTACAAAATTTTTTTTATAAATTAATAAAAATTCAATTTCAAATAAAAACAAATATATTTGTACATAGTTTTAGTCAAATAATAATCAAGAATGAAAACAAACAATTGTTGGCTTACATATGTACATACATGACGACTTCTGGTCAATGGTCGATTTTTCGACCACTGAAAAGTACGCGGTGCTGAGAGGTAAAAATATTTTCATAATCTTATGGATATCAATTGATTATGGTAATTTGGTCTTTAGGCTTCGTAAATAATCAATAATAAATCAATAATTTAAAAAGGTTATATATTTTTCAGAATATTCAAAATATGACTACAAAAATGCTTTTTTTCGTGCCTTCACCAACATCTCTAAAATTAGCTTTAAAAACAAAAAATATTATTTCGAGGGGTTACCAAAAGACCAAAGCTATTTTATGCATCAAAAGTTCAAAGATATAATGTCTAAGTGCAGAGCTACTCTCCTTCAAAGTGGCTGGTCGAAAAATCGACCAGCGGCCGAAAATGGGTTAACAGCAAAAAGAAACGAAAAAAAACAAAGGCCAAAACTTGCATCAATATTGTGCACAGTTTTGGCCTTATCATAATGGACGACAAAACTTCTAATACAAGTAACTTCAAACAGATTCTTGGTGCTATTCTACACTAAAATTAAGAGAGAAGCTACTTTGTATTCTAGTTTAAAGAACTATTTTTATTAAGCCTCGCAATCAAATTGTAATAGTGATATTAAAAGCAACGTTTTTGTATCCACAAGGAACAATAAACCAAGAAATTTATGTCAAAAAGCAGCACCTTTTACTTTTGGTACATCTTCTCAAATACTCGATATTGTTTTGACTAGATTTTTAAACCTTTCACTACAGAAACTTGGCCTTGACGTGGTACAGAGAGAATGGGGTCAAGTTTGTTCCGAAGGAATTGAATCTTCAAAATTGCCCTAAATTTGGAACAATTGCAAAATTGCGGGTCATAATAGAAAGAAAACAGCAAAAAGCAGCTTGAATGGATTAAGGCTTCAAAAGTAGTCAATAAATATCATATCATAGCACATTGGTGGTCATAACTTAAAACCTTCGCATATATCTCCAAATATTGAGGAAATAGCTTATTTTCATAAAATGGGTTCAGAAAATACATTGTTTACCTTTTTCTGATAATAAATATGTACTTGACCGCAGTTTCATCTTGACCACTTTTTCGTATAAACCCTATGTTATTTGTGGGAAAAGTACACTGCGACTTAAAAGATCTACTGTACTCCCTTCATTGACTAAAAGTATTATATATACTTAAAGTATTATAACTTAAGTTATCATACAAAATTATTAAATATACGATTTCAAATTATCCATGATTAGTGAAGTTGAATATTTCAACAGCGTTTTAGGACTTAACTAACCACTAAATTTTAAATCCTAACAATAAAGCACAACAACAACAAATACAATTTCACTGAAAAACCAATTCTCCACAGCGTCCTCCTCCTCGTCTTACCACGATAATAGTTTGTATGAAGTGAATAAAAGGCATTCGGTAAACGCGTATACTATATAATAATAATAAAGTAGTCTAATAATAAGTTTGAATTGAATTGTAGGCTTTCCTCCCGAATCTCACTTGTTTTATTTGTGTTATTTATATGAACGAATAATACGAATTTACATTTTATTTTGTAAAGATATACAAATTTCTATTAAACTGTTATGCAAATCCATATATATATAGGGACTTTAGTATAAAGAAAGCCATATATTTGCTCAAAAGAGTAAAGCAAAATGTAAGTTCAAAATAAAAGAGTTTAAAAAGTACTGATGGAGTCCCTACATATTCTCCGATGACGTCACTGGTGCGGCTTAAAATTGTTTTTCTCTCGGAAGACGCAATCTCTGTATTGAATCATGAAAGTGAAGCAAGTAGCTGACAGTTCTGTCACCCCATACTCTTATTTTGAAACATAGCATTTGAAATCCAATTTTGTTTTGGCATTGAGAGAATATTTTCAACCCCACTCAAAACGTTAACGAAAACATTCTTGTCTTAAAATTTTGATCGCGGAAAAAATGCCGAGTACATGCTGTTTGTGCAAGACAGCACTTGGGAATACCAATAATTATGCAGGCGTGGGGATCTGCCACCACGGCAACGAATCGGAATAATGCAGACTCTTACCTATAGCTCCGAACTGGAGCCTGGGCGTTACAAGTCACAGTTGCCCATAAATACGACCACAGACACATCTGCATCGCTGATATAAGAAAAATTATACATACTTCTATCTTGTCTCTGGTTTTAATGTTATGTAGCGGAATGTACCCTGAGGGAACTCTCAATATAGAATATACATATAGTGTTTTAAAGGAGTATGCATAAGGGTTTACCTTTAAAAACTGATGCGTTAGTCACGATGGCTTTATAATACGCCTCCTGTCGCGGACGGTCTCTCAGCATAATCTCGTGCACCTGATAAAGAGAAACCTTAGTGTAAAGGCCAATTCGAGTCTTCTGACCACAGATGGCTCACCTCCAGATTCTCATATGCAGTAAAATACTCGTCCATCCCAAGTTAATATAAGGTTAACTTTGCCCCAAATCTATATGGTTTTGAAGATTTTCACGTTATGCCGCAGGTTTTCCCTATTTCTTACTTTAGAAAACAACAACTTAAAAAACGTATTTTACAGGCCAAAGCAAGGAAAGAGTATTTCCAACAGCTGTTTTTACTAGGGCTGCCGTTGCTACAAAAATTGTTACAAGTGTAAACTTATTCTCACGTGGTATTAGCTAATTTTTGTGACCAAGCCAGTGTCGGCTTTAGCCAATATTTTTTCAATCGACAGTAGATCGGCATCGCTGGTTGTTTTTTTTAGAAATAAAGGGAGAACTCTTATATCTGTTCGGTCGAGGAGTAGGGGAGGTCCCCCATATACCCCACCTAGAAAGGAAACCCGGCGGAAGTTTATAGTTTTTTTTAATTAATTTTTTTAATTTTACTAGTGTCCGCCCGAATATTTGGTTTCGGTTTCAGTTTCGGCCAAAAAATGGCCGAAACCGAAACTTTCTAGAATATTTTTTACATTTTATTGTGTAGCAAGTGAACAGCTACTCAGTTAGTGAAGCCAAGTAGATATAAAGTGAAACGATTAATTTTGAATATTTTCGAGTAAGGTACGAAAGGCTGATTTTTTTATGATTAGATATGTTTTCAAAAATGAATTAATTGTTTTTATTTATAAGTATTTATTTATGTTATGTAATATTATGTTTGTTTGTTTGTTCTTTATTTACTTAAAGTAAAATTCTTTTTTTGAAAAATTGTGATTTTGAAGCTTGATGTGGTAATTTTATTTCAACTAGAAAGTTTCAGTTTCGGCCGAATATTAAAAAATGTAGTTTCGGTCGGACACTAAATTTTACCTTCGAAGCGAGAAAATTTTAATTACCTGCCAATAAGGTGAAGTGTTTTGGGGGAAACGGAGGGAAGAGGGGTAATAACCCTCTTAAGTGCAAGTAGTGCTTCAGATTCAGTAAAATATTTACAGTACTTTTGCATCCAAACTCTTTTTGTGTTGCCAGCCTTCGGCCGGGCTGCTTGAAAAATAACCCACATAGAGCAAACTAAGGCCGAAACATCAGTAAAGTGTTAACAGTATTTCTGTACTCAAATCCCTTTTGTGTGGCTGGCCTTCGACCAGGCTGCTTGAAAAATAACCTCATAGGAGCAACTAGGACCGAAGAATCAGTAGTGTTCACAGTATTTCTGCATTATAAGTCTTTTTCCTTTATCGCCCTTCGTTGGAATTATGTGGTTAGCCTTAAATCAAAATTAATACAACTAATACAAAAATAATTAAATTTCATATATACATGTTGAATTGCTTTAAATGTTAGACACATTCGAATTAAAGTCGAATTAAATGTACATTTGTTCTGAATTTAAAAACGTCAATATGGCAATGCTGTCGATAAATATTCAGCTTTTTTGATGTTGTGAATGCCTGTTGTATGGAGTGAAAGAAGAAGTCAAGGTGTATTAGTAAGGCGATGGCACTAATTTTTTTAATAATTGACTGGCACGACAGCCCTCTTACGCGAGATTTAGGCCTAGCTTCCCGCAACCACCCGTGTTGTGCGTGTGCATTTGCACGCGGGTGGAAAGAACCTACAGTTTTATGCCGGTTCCGAACGGCAGGTTGGGAGCTTTTTCATAAGCAACTTTTACTCTCAGAGGTTTGCCATTTCCTGCTGAGAGGACAGCCACCGAAAGAAAAAACGAGTTTTCCCTTTATTTTTTAGGTGTTATTACAGGCAGTATTGAACCTGGTGTTATTGCCTTCGACTCGCGATTCAACGCACTAACCGACTGAACCACGGCGGCTGCCGTTATATATTAATTAATAATATATAATATATTAAAATATATAAATAATGGGAGGATTAAAAAAAATTACGATAAATATTATGTTCTCATATCAAAATTCTATCAAATCTAATAGAATAACACTAATACTACGTTTACATTGAGCCCAAATGCGTAGTTTGAGATGAGTCATTTCAAAGTGTTTACATTGCCTCATTCGCATTGCATTTGCATTTTGTTTGGCAGCTAATGTCAAATGCTCAATGCTCATGTCCTCTTGCCGCAGCACATAGATCAGCGCTTCTCCGGCTACTGACTAAAGAATTTGTTGTTTTTTTGCTGCCTCTATGTTCCACACACTGCCATATTTGAATACAAATATATTACATACCTTGCATGCTAAGCATATTCTACATATTTGAAGCAGACGAAAATTTCCATTCAAAATTTCCATTTTGATCATTTTCGTTTGTTTTGATTTTGAACTGTCAAAAAGAACAAAAGCTTTTGAAAGAGCTTTCATTTTGTGATGCGTTCGATAAAATTGGTTATGTTTTATCGCATTTGCTTCGTCGTTTTGTTGAAATGAGTCATTTCGTCGATTTGAATTTGTATGGGGAAATGCGTGATTTGGCTTCGCATTTGAGAATTTTTGCCCAAATCACGCATTTGGGCTCAATGTAAACGTAGTATAAGCTGGCAATGCAGTTCCGCCTGATATAAACAAACCCAACAAAAGCTGAATAACATCACATCCGGCAGCATTAAAGGGAAATTTTAGCAAAATGTCATTAATCTCGCGCGTATAATTTCGCACTGGCACTACCGTTCGAAGCGAACGTCAAAAATTTCCTTTTTCGATCCAGCCTTTTTCCGGTCCGTCTTAAGCGTGTAAGTTTGTGTTAAAATACTGACGAATTTTATTTTTCAAACATCGAAAACATCATGCCCGACTCAACTAATTCATATGAAATTATAAATGAGCAATTTTGCCTAAAGTGTTTTCGAACCTGTTTTTTTAATCAATCCCCGGCTTTGCGCTGCATTACTTTGTGTTTACGGACTTGTTAAATTATTGTTTGTTTTTTTTCAGTGATAAAATGAGGACGATCAACTCAAATCAGTGCGTGAAAATCCCAAAGGATATCAAAGCCTCTGTAAGGGCCCGAGTCGTGACAATCACTGGTCCCCGGGGTGTATTAAAACGAAGCTTCAAGCACTTGGCGCTGGATATGTACATGGTGGATAGGCGAACTTTGAAGGTGGAGAAATGGTTTGGAGCCAAAAAGGAATTGGCCGCTGTGCGCACTGTTTGTAGTCATATCGAAAACATGATTAAAGGTATGTTGATAATAAGTTATTAAAAATGTGTGGCAGGGAAATATATGGTTGTGTTTTTTTATTCCAGGTGTCACTTATGGCTTCCAATACAAAATGCGTGCTGTGTACGCTCATTTCCCCATAAACTGTGTTACCTCCGAGAAGAACACAGTTATCGAGATCCGTAATTTCTTAGGGGAGAAGTACATTCGGCGTGTCGAGATGGCTCCTGGCGTGACTGTGGTCAATTCCACTGCACAGAAGGATGAACTCATAGTGGAAGGCAACGACATTGAGGCTGTTTCCGGTTCGGCAGCCCTGATTCAACAGTCGACCACAGTGAAAAACAAAGATATCCGTAAATTTTTGGATGGCCTATATGTGTCTGAGAAAACAACAGTTGTAAAGCGAGAAGACTAAGTGAAGTCAAGCGGTTTTTTTAAAACTAATAAATTGAAAATAATTTTACCCTAAAAGTTAAGGGTTTTCATGAAATATCTGCTTAAATTTTCCTTCCAGTCTTTTTGGCTATATTTGGAAATCCACTCAAAAAATAATTTTTCGGTCATTGAATGCAATAAGACTAAATCCTTGTAGACTGGTACTTCATATAAAAAGCAACGATATTTAGCCTGTGAGTTAACTGAATCTCCATTTCTTAATTTCGTTTTAAAATATGATAAATCGTGAAAGCAAGTTAAGTGTTATTATTCATAGTTTTTATTAACAAAAAAGTGAAATACGCAGTGGAAAGCAGGTGCTTGGACATACAATAGCGGAGTTCACTCTTCATAGCATTTTAGATGTGAAGTAGCTGCCGTAACAATTCTTGAATTCTCCCAATGTTTTCGAAAGCAGTTGTATCGACAGATTGCTACGATAGCAACTTTAAACCTAAAATGCTATGACCAATGAACTCCACTAATAACTTTAACATAGCGTAATAGGTAAATAAAATGTAAAGGAGAACGATACATTTCGTATATTATTAATAGTTTTCTGTCTTCAAGATGTGCAACAGAAATCCTTTTACAGGACAAGCGCTACTGTTAAAGAAGTATCTGCGGTAGAAAATAGTAAAAACTTTAAAAAGTGGCGGTGGTATGTAATATAAAACACTTGTTGAAGTACTTCTATGGCAACAGCAATATTTTTCTACCAAAATTACGAGTGTCGTGAAAAGCATTTCGCAAAACTTCAGTAGGGAAGTAAGCCTAGGAGACGTCCTTTTAAAGAAAGAGGGAGCACAGTATCCACATTACTATCTGATCCAACATGCGGACGGAGATGCGCTTATCAACCTAAAATGTATGCTGATCAAATCGGTTTAAGTATTTACCCTAAAATAATGTCCTCACTTGGAACCATCACACCGACAATACCCTTCAACCACCAATTTAAAAAAGTGACAAGGCTAGTAACGAAACCAGGAAGGTCAGTGGTAAACCAAATACCAAATCTACCGATGATTGGAAAAATGTTAAATCATCCGGACTTGTTATACCTTTTTTGTGCCTTGATGTCCACAAAAAAATTATAGCAGATCTGCTGAGTCTAATTGTTCAGTATGCTTTGTATGCTTCAAGCAGCAATGCAACGCATATCATATGTTTGACTTCGTAAAACAGTAAGGGTTTTCAGAATCCAGTGCTTATGGTCTTGCATATGCATATTTCGGTGCATTTGCAACGTTCATTTGCACCGTGCTTATTAATAAACACAAAGTAGTCATGTGTACTTGAGATTGAAAACCTGTGGAAT
The DNA here is from genome assembly GCA_963971225.1 of Melieria omissa. Lineage (NCBI taxonomy): Eukaryota > Metazoa > Arthropoda > Insecta > Diptera > Ulidiidae > Melieria > Melieria omissa. The sequence continues at coordinate 119,040,405 of OZ020267.1, forward strand.
AGCAAACATTTACCAAAGGAAATCCTAATAGGCCCCATACACTATATCCACAAGCATACATGCGCAAAATGCAGATTGTGCGAGCCCCTTGCTCGAGTGTGGTGATAATTGTGCGATTGCAGGGTGACCGTTTTGATCCAAGTGTATCAAAAGTGAGACATTTAGCGACGAATTTGGGATGGACAGTTCTGTTTTTCATCCAGTACAAATTTTGATACTTTTCCAAATACAAAAGAAAAAAATCTGTAAATTTGTATACATTACAAAAATTGTGTGCACCTGTGGCAGTATACATCCAATTGATTGTCCAGTTGATTGTCTTTTACTGAACGAATCTTTTATATAAATTTATTAATTAATTATGTAGTCAGCTCGCTTACTCATTCGTTATCAGTACCGGATATATAACTGGTAGTATACCCGAAGTGACAGTTATATCTACCCCAATAGTAACTGAGTAATAACTTGTTATAGCTTTCGGTTACTTATCTAGTTAGAGTAATAGTTAAATAACCGCAATGGAATAACTATTGTATTTGTTTAACTAATTTGTGTTTTTATTTATTTTTTAATAACAATAAACAAAACAACAGAAATCGGTCCAAAGACTTATATTAATAATTCCAAATAAGGCAAGAAAACATGCCAATTTTAACCAAAATCAAAAAACATTAGGACGGGAAATATTTCAATATTATAATCTCAAATTAAGTAGTACAACAATTTTGTGCTAATCATAAACCTCGCCAAGTTTCTTAACTGTTTCTTATATTTTCGGAGTCACTGATCACGAATATATATTCCTTTTTTCACACTGGTGGCAATTCCCATAAACTCACTTTGAGCTGAGTTGAAAAGTCTTGTAGGAGTAGAGGAGATGATTTAAAAAACAAATAAAGGTTGAAGTTTACCTTTCCATAGTTTCCATAGTCAGGTGCGTTCAGGCGGGAAAAAAATTGACTGGAAAAAAATAAAAATTTGTCAAAATTAACCGAAAAGCCTACCTTTTTCTTTAACCGCCCCTGGAGCAGTTTGGCAGTTGTTCATGTGTAGAAGTGCTCAGGTATACACGTATAGAAACGCATTCACAAAATTTCGTATTTTCTGTCTCATAGCTTGTCTCCCTTTGATTTCCGAATGAAAACTTATTGTGAAGATAGGTTGCTGCCAATATAGAAGTACTACATATATGGTTGAATACGGCAGGGTCAATTGCCGTAAAAAACTTTAAACTAAATTTATACTTAAAAAAAAAATTAATAAATTTTCTGTTCATATAAGCCAGCATTGAATTTTTGTTCTCTTCCCAGAAGCCATTATCCATAATAGCACTGATATACTACGAGTTTAATTGTAGCTGCACGAATATGACAAGTAAACACACTACGAGATAACTCGTAGTCGGCATCCTAGCAAAGAACGCAATCTACGAGTTATCTCGTAGTTGGCAGTCAACGTGTTAAGCTTTGGGCCTACTAGTAGGCCCCAAGGTTGCAATTTTTTGAAATTATTTGTTTTTTGTTCTTCTTGACCGCAAGAAAAAGCTTAAGTTTTTTTTGTTTTTGTTTATAGAACTTGTCATTTTTTTTTACCCAGACTGTGCCATTGCCTCTGGTTTTCCAAAAACCACTTTAAAATTGATGTTGACATGTCTGTGGTCAAAGCAATAACCGCTTAAGGGAAGGCTCCCCTGGATTTGGACCGAAAAATGGTTTTTTTTTTTTTTGCATAAAACGAAGGCTACATATATGTAGAATATGTGTGTAAAAGGATTTTTTGATACGACGCGTATTTTCATGGGAGAACACACCTGTCTCACGCGCGCTACGGGACGCTCCACTGCTCTAATTTGCTTCAAACGCGTTTATCTCGAAACCATTTTTTCCAATCTAACTGAAATCACCGGACTTGATCTAATGATCCGATTTTCTTCATCTAAAAACTGCTCGAATGTATTGGATTTTCTGTATGCCTTGAACCTACAATTTGCATAAATAGTTATTTATTTTTAATTTTTAAATGTGGTTGAAATTAAAAAAAGGTGCAAAAAATTTAACTTTTTTCTTCAAATATTCATTGTGCAAGAATTTTTCGTTTCAATTTTTTGAGTCTGGTTCAATGCACAGACAATTTTGTTATCTTTAAGTAATGACAATGCTTTTTGATTTCAGTCCACTACAAGAGGCTGCAGGATTACAGTTCTCGAGCGATGTTTGGCGCGCAGAGGCCTACGGAAATCGCCATTTTGTAGCCGCCATTTTGAATTTCATCAAGTTTTTTAACTTTTTAAACTCCTAAATAATAGACGAATTTAATAGTCAAAACCGGAAGTTTGTACGCCTTTTCATTATCCCACAAAAAAATTACAAACTTTGCCTTATTTTTGCCCAAATCCAGGGGAGCCTTCCCTTAAGCCGACTTAAGAAGAAATTGAGTTATGGATGCCACCACGTTCCCTTGACTGTGCTCTACGTTTGTGAAAAATCGGAGAGTTTGTAACTTAAAAAAAAAGTTATTAATAAAAACCTATTCGCATTCCCATAACGAACACACTACGCGCTAAAACTTTAAAACGAGATTGCTCGAAACAGCAATTTTCGACTTAGGCGGTTATTGCTTTTGACCACAAATAGGAATGTTTTTTCTTGGATTGCTGGAACGTCGAAATTGAGCAGGGGTGGCACCTTACAGAGAGTGGCATTTTTGGCATAATTTGTCATTAACCTTCTGCCTGTCCTTTGGGGTCTATTTGACCCCAGGCAGAATTAAAAAAAAGGTTGAGCGGTTCTGTGCGCCCGTCTACTTGTGTTATTTAGTGTTAATCGCACTTATAACCCAATAACAAATAAAGAAAAACACTTTTTGGGCTTTCCCCTTTTCTTTTGTGGTTTATGTGTAACATTTCGTCATGTTTCGTCAGTAAATTATGTAACTGTTTGATTGGGGTCATCCTGACCCCAAAAGACAGCGAACGCAATTTTGAGCAAGGGACAGGTAGAAGGTTAAAAAGTTCAGACCGGCGAAGAGATCTGGCTGGAATATTAAAATTAATTTTTCAAAAAGAGACCAATTAAATATATACATATATCAAATATTCAATTAATTTATAAAAACAAAATAAAAATTAATCACTGTCTGATGAGTCCATAGTGGCTGTTGTCGTAAGTCGGCTTTCTTTCACAAAAGTTAGAAAGGGCATCCCCGAGTTTGGATGGAATGTCGCAATTAGAAACGAAAGAAAAAAAAGAACGTTTAAAAAAAATAATTAAAGACTCGAAACCAAAACAACGCAACTACGAAAATCTAACGACGCACAGTGAAAATGAGTACTAATTCAGCAGCGACGCAACACGAAACGACGCAAAGCGAGGTATTGGTGTACCAATAATTATGCAGCGAGACACTATCTGCATCGCTGAAAAAATGATATAAGACGTTCATCGATGGAAGCTTTTTCTAACAAAGAATTTTCAGCAAAGCACTACAATAATAATGAAATTGAGTTTTTGATACACCAGGCATATGTGGGTTAATGGAAATGTCAGTTTTTCAAAAGCTCTCTTGTCAAAATAATGGTATGCCATCTACTTGCTTCATCTTGTTTATTTCATCATGGAAGAGACGAGCAGTCAATAAGTCCATTCACGATGTCATATAAAAATTTCAATTAGAGAAAAGCGAATTCAAGTTTAGAAGCTGACAGCGTGTGAAATATAGTATTTGCAATAAATGTCGCTCTAGATAAGAGGACAAAACACTTAAGGGGTCATTCTCATGCGCGGACAGGAAAAATGGACATTCTTCAGAAATTATTTCCTTTGTGAATACAAGGAATTATCAAAAAAAGATATTCCACTTTAATTTATTCATTATGGTACAAAAATTTAAAAAAAAAAAATTTTTTTTTATTTTTTCAAACACTTTTTTTCGATTAAAGACACGGCTTCTGCCGCGTCATGGTCAGCTGGCGGTGATTGTTTTGAGTCACAGGATTATCTGAAACATAAATTCCAAAGAAATTCTTAATCAGTATGAACGTACCTCTCGCCCGTAGTGAATTTGAATTTTTTCATAAGAATCTCACAAAATGGCAGGCATTGGAAGTTAGAACAGTAAAAAATGGTTGTTTTTGAAGATTTTATCAACTAAAAAATTATGAAATTTTTAACATATCGGAGTGAATTTACTAGGGACGATAGCTAACAGTATGTAGAATGACGTGACAAAATCGCAGAGAGATCGGATGAATGGTTTTTTTTAATCATCCCCGCCATTTCAAAAAAAGGCGTTCCGAGAAAAACACGTTTAAAGTTTTGACTAACCGCTAGAATCCTTGACCGCTCGTTATATAAATGTCTGTAGAAGCCGAAATACTTGAAATTTTCCAATAAAATTTTGACAGCACCTTCTTCAAGGATGATACATTCCAAATATGTTAAAAATTGATTTTTACAAAATTTCACATGAGAATGACCCCTTAATGCCTTAGCATTCTGAGATCTCACTTTTCATTTAATCAAAATGCTTGCAAAACTTTTTGCAAACTTTTTTATCGAAATCGAAATAAGACTAAAACTACAAACAAATGAATTATTTATTTTTTTGTGCATTTTTTGAATGATGATGTTAAAAATCAAATGGTTAAGTGTTATTTTTGGATAAAACAAAATGTTATCAAACTGAAGTTAAATGTTGAATGAAAATGTTTAAAGTTAAACAAAATGTTATTAAACTCAAGATAAAAATCTTGAAATTAACCCAAATGATATTACACCGTGTCCATTTTGATAGAAAATATATGATAAACATGTATTCATGCAATTTGGAAAAATTGCTTTATTTTAAAAATTTGTTATATGAATCCCGGGATCCCCAGATTTGAATTTTTAATCCCAAAAATTCCTGGATCGCAAAATGGCCAAAAATTGCGATCCCTAATATGTACATATAACTCATCAGCATTAAAGTGTAGACAAACGCATAGGCAAAAGTTTGCCGTTTATACTCTCAACTACCATATGTTCAGCTACTTAATTACAATGAAAGTGACAGCCACATCACAATACAATTTTTTGTGCATAATTGTAGGATACTTGTGCACATCCCCTATATTGATTTTATCGAACTCTTTTTTAAAAAAATCTGTTTTGAAGAATCACATTTCAAATATTGAGAACTGTGTAGTCGTCAAAGTAGCCGCTGCCCTTAGTTATGTGTTCGGGGCATTAATCATAAATTAGTCTATTTAGCTTATTTTATTATGCTCTGGTAACACTGTTCAGTGGCTGCCGATTTCACGTTTTGTTTATACCTGCGTGTTTTTCTCCAATTTTTGTTTTGTTTTTTCGTACAAAAGTATCAACGTCAACAGGTAAAAACACTTGTAATTTGTAAACAATCTGTAAGGTTAACGTTACTTTACTATTAGTTTAAAAAGGAACTATATTAGACCATAACATAGTATAATGAATAATTTTCCTATGATATGAAAACACTTATTTTGGTAGTTGAATCCTTCACAGCAGAGTTGCTTCCTTTCGTGTGTTTATATTTATGGTTTTATTATGCATTAATTTATTTGGAATAACACACTTTGCTTGCAGCGGCGCTTGTAATGCTTTCGACGCTATCGCTACATTTCTCTCTTTGAGTTAGACAACGCGCTTTTGAAGCTTCGTCTAATCAGCTGACAGTACCATGTTGTGTGAAAACAAATTAATTTAATTGAACGCATTTCATTCATTGAAATATTTTCGTTTTTTTAACACCTATTTTGTGTTTTTTATTTGTTTATTGAGTCTATGGTTAAACAACCTTACTGACAAAATATACAATTAAATGCACTTATTAGTGTCCGACCGAATATTCGGTTTCGGCCCAAATAAGTGGTTTCGGTTGCAGTTTCGGCCAAAAAATGAAAAATAATAAAAAAACGAAATTCGGTTTCGGCCCAAAAAAGTGGTTTCGGTCAGACACTAGTAGGGGAATTCGATTTTGACGTATAACTGACAACATAAATTTTAATGTGATTTTTGAGGGAACAGACGCAATAACACGGTCTGGGTAAAAATGTGTCAAATTTGATTGGTTAAGAAAAAACTTAAAAATAAAAACTTAAGGTTTTTATTGCGGCGAAAAATAAATCAAATACGTGTAAAATATTAAGGTAAATATCAGAGTTGGACTTAATTTTTAATGGTTTTTCATAATCCGAAATGATGCTCGGATATATCGTAAGAGGAGAACATTTATTCAATTATTTCCAAAATGGCGTGAAAATGTACCACCCCTCTTTTTTATTGTTTTGTTATCTTATATCTGAGCCACGGGCAGCCGCCGTGGCTCAGTTGGTTAGTGCGCGGTCCAACGAGTCGCATGCAGAGCGACGCAAGATCGAATACTGCATGTAGTAACACCTAAAAAAAATAACGGGAAACTCGTTTTCTCTTTCGGTGGCTGTCCTCTCAGCTGGAAATGGCAAACCTCTGAGAGTAAAAATTGCCTATGAAAAAGCTCCCAACCTGCCGTTCGGAACCGGCATAAAACTGTAGGTCCCTTCCACCCGCGTACAAAATTCACACGCACAACACGGGTGGTTGCGGGAAGCTAGGCCTTAGTCTCGCGTAAGCGGGCTGTCGTGCCAATCAATTATTTATTATTATATCGATAAAATAACTTTTTGTTGCTCGGAATCGTCATTAAAATGAATTTAAAGTGTTTTTAGTCCATTTTTCTCTAATCTTATCATGAGGAATAAATTAGTTCAGTTTTGTTTATTAATTTTCATGTAACTACTGTTTTATTTGTCACCATTCAATTTGCAATTTGCTTTCGGTGATTTTCTATTCAATTCAAATTAAATTCAATAATCTTTCGTAAATGTTCTAAATCATGCATTCCCCAAACAAAATCAAACTAATGTGGATCCCCGGCCACACCGGAATTCCAGGCAACGAAAAAGCAGACGCAGCAGCGAAAAATGCAGCATCCGCAGCTACTATAACTTTTGGCTACTTTACAAAACAAGATCTCCTAACTGAAATTAGGCACTTAAGATATAAATTACAAATTGACGACTGGAATAGTTATACTCATGCTACAAAAATATTCAGGTAATTTCATTCGATCAAATTTAAAAGTCAGTTGCTTTTTTGACAAATAAGAAGAACATTTTAATGATGCAGAAAAAAGTATGAATGGTAGGAAATTTATTCAGGAATAGTAGTTGGTAGTAGTTGTAGTTAATTTTAATAATTGATGCGATCAAATAATGGATAACTGCTGTAAATTTGTTCTGCAAATTGAACATTACAACTGATGCGGTAAATTTCATGAATTTCGGTATTATGTTATTAAAATGTTGTGATTTTTAAAAGACTAAACTACAAACTTACGTTGTGGTTTGCCATGCAAATTATGGACATTGCAGACGTACATTATATGGACACTATAATATTGAAAGTATGGTCAAACTGGTGGTGTAAAATGAGTTCATTTGTGAAGTGCTTCCTCAAAGCTCTAGGCCAACTGAATGATTTAAGACAATTTAAAGCTGTCTGTTTTTATGCAACGAACGTTTGCCAAATTTAATGGCACCACAACTCGCCTGCGCCGAGCAGCAAGAGCTCCGCCACAACTCGCACATTTAGTCTATAAGAACCACGTAAATCGTGCACACGCAGATAAGTGGTTGTGATTGTGAATCGACTGCCGCCCGAGACTGGTGGATCCAGAATGCCAGTTTTATGCATCAAGACTGCACTCTACAACTTCGACTACCTGCTATTTCTTACTTGTTATCAGTGCAGCGCAGGCACTGTTTTGTCTTTTACGACTAATGCTAAAGACATAATTACTTATCATTAATTTGGTTAGTGATTTATTATTATTATTGATTTATTTGGTACATTTTGTTAGGGGTCGTCCATAAATTACGTAACGCTCCTGGGGGGGGGGGGGGGCTCTTGCTCGATGTGACAGTTTGTGACGCCGGGGGGGAGGGGGGTCGAGCAGAATGTGACGTAACAAATTTTAAACGTATTCATATAATCTTGATCGAAATAAAAATTTTTTTTAGTATTTTTATTATGCTTTTGAAGACTCCGTTACGTTACACCTTTGGGGGGGAGTTCAAGCCAATGTGACAGTTTGGGACACAGGGGGGGGTGGGGGTCAAAAAATACTAAAAATTGCGTTACGTAATTTATGGACGACCCCTTAAAACGGCAACATTATTTTCGAAAATCTCGATTTCAAATAGTTACGAATTATCTTAGAAACTAGATATAAGGATAACCACTAAGTATCTAGTTGTTCTTTCCAACCTCATGGGACCATGCGTTTCATCATTAGGGAATTTTCATATCTGTGCGTGCTGATTTTTTTCCCGGCATGCGCCAACTTATCTGCATACATTTTGAATTTTACAAATAAAAAGGCGTTGGACGCTCACATTGGCATGACATAATTTGTAAAAAGGTAATTTACGCAAATTATTGAATTTATAAATGTTTTAATAATATTTCCAATTATATGTAGGCACATAGGTGCAAAACTGAAAGCAGCGATAGGAGACTAGCACTGCCCGAAAATATCAATTCAAAAGCAGTCAATGTGAGTCTCAGCGATTCTGATGTGTTAGTTTTTCAAATGCATTTGAAAAATGCACAACCTGCCATTCGAGGCATTGAACATTTTAAAATATTGTGTAAATGATTCACAAATCATTCAATAGTTTTGTATAAAAATAATCAAAGTTCAAAAACTTATTGTTGTTATAAGATACAAATTTCGAAAGACTTACTTGAAGATGAAATACTAAATTATCTCAAAGAAACGAATGAGTTCTTAAACTAAACAATGTGCAAATAAGTATTTAAATTTGTCTTGTATGAATGCATTCTAAGATTAAAATTCTTTAAAATTGGATTAATACTGTAAATAAATATTGAATTATAAAAATGCATTTGTGAATAAAAAGATTTGGTACTTTTTTGTCTACTTAAGTACATTTTTTTTGCCCTCTTGGTACAAAATGGGAAAACTCAAAGTCAAATTTGTATGTCATAACAACAATTATTTTTTGAGCTTTAATTATTTTGATACAAAACTATTGAATGATTTGTGTGATTTGTTATGAATTTTTCATTCCACTGTCGTCTAAAAGACTGTTATCTAGCAAGACCCATCAATAAATGCATTTGAAATACTAATGCATCAGAACCGCTGAGGCTCACATTGGCTGCTTTTGAATTGCTATTTTCGAGCAGTGCTAGTTGCTTAATGCTGCTTTAAATTTTGCACCTATGTACATGTAATAATTTGCATAAATTACCTTTTTAAAAATTGTTTCATTCAAATGTGAGCGTCCAACGACTTCTGCTTTGTGAAATTCAAAATGTATGCAGATAAGTTGGCAGCACGCACAGATATGAATATACACTAATGATAAAACGCATAGTCCCACGAAGTTGAAAAGGACAACTAGATACCTAATGGTTATCCTTATCTTTAGTTTCTAAGATAATTCGTAAGAACTTGAAATCGAGTTTCTCGAGAATAATGTTGCCATTTTACCAAAATGTACCAAATAAATCAATGTTGTACCAATATACTTTTTAAGTTAAAAAAGTAACAAAAAGTACAATTGTACCACGATAACAACACTGGTTTGGCTCCTGAATTTAACGAACTGAAATTGTTAAGGCTGCGTCCCATAGAATCCGTTGCGTACGTAAGAGCGAAGTATTCAACTGACAAGTTGAATGTATGAAATTGTATGTGATGTGACCATATATGTAATACTTCTATATTGCCAGCAACCATGGCACAATAAACAAGGTAGTGGCAGGAAGGAGCGAAAAAATGGACGTGTATTTTGTTAGTGTTTTTGTTCGGTTCATTGTCAAATCGGACGGACGGTTCTCTTGCCAACAGTATTGCCAGCATCGAATAGACCATTTGGTCTATTCGAAAACGTAAAAATACACCAATTAACAGCAAAAGTACATAGCTTCATTGTTTTATTCTATTGTTTTACAATTAGGGGCAAAAGTGCTAAGTCCATAGTTCGCCGATTTTGCGTTAATTCATAAAAGTTAACAAAAATTGGAAAAATAATATTCTTTCGTCATTGCAAAAATGCTTAAAATTTCACAGAAAAAGAGTTGACTGGCAATGCTGTTCGCCGAATGTAAACAAAACAGACAAAAATTTCTGACAACCTACCGAACTCTGACGAGAAAAAAATAAAATTCGCTCCTTCCTGCCACTACCTTGTTTATTGTGCCATGGCAGCAACCTATCTTCACAATGTGTTTTCATTCGGAAATCAAATGGAGACAAGCGATGAGACAGAAAACACGAAATTTTGTGAATGTGTTTCTATGCGTGTTTAGATGAGCACTTCTACACATGAACATAGTATAATAATAAAGTAGTCTAATCAAAACTCTCCCGCTCAAAGAAAACAAAATTTTTTGAAATTCAATTCAATTTTGATGTCTGAAATTTCTCAGTTCAAAAAATGTTCAACCACAGACGCAACTTCATTCAAATAAAATCGTACTAAAAGCAAAAGGAAAATGCTTAGGTATATTTTAATACAACTTTGTTTACTCTGCTGATGACTTTTTTGATAATATTTGTCAATCAAAATAGAGGTACATTAGGGGTACTCTCTTTGATTAGACTACTTTATTATTATACTATGCACATGAACAACTGTCAAACTGCTCCAGGGGCGGTTGAAGAAATTTCAGTTAGTTTCGACAAATTTTTACTTTTTCCAGTAAATTTTTTCCCCGCCTGAACGCACCTGACTTTTTGCCACTTTTGACAGCTGTCAAGGTACATTCGTTTATACGCTTTCTCGCTCATATTTCACTATTGCTGTACTGTGATGTTGGCGATTGTACCTTGAGCTTCCCGCCAATATAGTATTACATATATGGATGTGACGCATACGCAACGGATACGTTGAAGTAACGCACAGAGTTGAGCAACTTTCAACTTTGTCGTACGTTGAATACTTTGACAAATAACGGATGATTGTTTTCTTGTCATTTAAATTTAATTTATAATTCGTTCGAAGCAGAAATTTGGTTTGTTTTCAATGTTGCCTGTTGTTTGAGGAACAATTAATAGAAGCGGTCTATTTAAATTGTTCGGAATCATTGTTGCACATTCCTTCAAAGCTGGAGGCAAAAAATCTTCATGTGTCGCGATTTTGGCACAATGGCCGTACCCAAAATCTTCGTTTGTTTTTTTTATGATTTTCAGTTGATTATACGCTTCATGCAGCAATATAACCATTATTACCAACTCAAAGACGTCGTCAATTTCCATTTTTATTAAAATGTTTGACAAAGCTCAAAAAATCACACAAATTAACACAGAAACACAGAATATATTTTGTATCCGTTGACAACATATTCATTGGGTCGAGTCTCTCCTTCATTCCGTCGCCGTCACGATATGGGTATCAAACGAAATGCCTTTTCCATATCTTTCAATTGGTATGCAACATTAGATATGTGATAGAAGCTAACGGGAAGTTATAAACAATCAAAATTTTTTTCTATATAAAAATTAAAAAAACGGGTTTTGTTTCGAAAAAACTCATTATTTAATTATAATGCATTTGTTAAAATATTGTTATCGAAAGTATACTACCTCGTTCCATACAAAACCACGGTTTTTCATTTTCGACAAATGCAACGAAAGCGTTACTGCAAACAAAGCGTGTTATAGAGTTGCACCATTTGCATTCGTAACTGCATATTTTGCATAGATGCTCATGCAACCCTACTAGTCCTCCTTGAAATTTGTAGCAACGGCAACTCTTATTCTAGCGTCTATTCCGCTTCTCTTTGGCTCGTTCGATGTGATCGCGCGCTTGGTTGCTTTATAACTTGGTTTGTAATTAATTTATAATTTGCTTTGCCTCCGCCTAGTATTTCAAATATATATATAGTTATTCAATACCCTCAGTGCCTTGAGAATATTTCGTATTATTCCCCAATAACATACTATACATTTTTTGTGGTTTCTTGTGTACAGTTGACCTTCGCAGTGATAACGTTCTTTTAGGACGCAGTAACGGAAATGGATAAGTTGACCAATGCAGGACGATCACGTGGTCGCGGTAGAGCGTCGAATCCGCAGCAGCCCAGTAATGGAGGTGCTCGTCGCAGGCAGCCTGGTCCGCCGGTAAGTACTGGGGATTGGCGGTTCAAAATCGGGGCTTAATTTGGAAGTCTTAGAATTTCAATAATTGAAAGGTCGTACTGGGAAGGGAGTAATGCATTTAGAATCAATGATTTTATGGGTGGCGATTCTAGCAACGCTTAGGCTCAAAAAGTAATAAAATGCTGAGTACAGTTTCAAGCATTAAGAGTTTCAACCACAACCCCACCACTCTGCTTCCCTGCCCAACAGTTTAGGAAGGTCTGCGCCTCCTCATATCTCCACCATCGTCGTTTCATATTTTCATATATGTGAAAATTTATTTCATTTGTCAAAGTTGAAAATTTTCAGCTGATTGATACCAGAGTTGTCTGAATTTTTAATGTCAAGAGGGTTCATGAGAAGTTTTACGTTACTAGCTTTTTCAACATTTGTTATTTGCAAATGCTAAAAGTATCGTTCGTTTATGACGGAAGATAAAGTAGGTCAAAGCCAAATTCGTACACCTTAAGAAAATTACTTCTTTGCCTGAACTTTTTTCTTAAAAATAATTTATAGAGAGTTTGAAATACGTTTTAGATAGTACATTTTATTTGCTTTCATGAATAAGAAACATAACTGTAATAACTTAATTTTTAACCCTTTCGGTTATTCTATGCCATATGGCATAGTCTCTTTTCAGTGCCTGTTTTAGGTCAAAAACTTGTGCATACTATATTTTTCAATTTTTGTATTTTTCTCTGCAGATTTTTATACCAAATCATGAAAAAAATATTTTGATTAGTGTACCAAGTAACTTGTAAGGGTTCAGAAAGTGCGCAGTCCTATCGAGCTGCGTATTTTACAAAAAGAGGTCACTTCGTACTTTTATTTATTCTATTACAAAAATCAATTTATTTTATAGGTTTATGTAAGTAATCTAGTAGGTATTTATTGCTTTAGTAAGTGTAAAAAAAGTTAGATCCCAAATATAGTTCACTAAGGCTGTACGATTTTTTTTATTTTTTACTATCCCATGTTTCATGATGCCCAAAAACTACTTTTTCGAACAATATTTAAAAAAAATACTTTTGATTATTCATTATGTAGGCTTAAACAGTAATAAAATGGAAAAGAATGACTTTTAAAGTTAAAAACAAAAAAGAAGTACCGAAAGGGTTAATAACATTATTTAAGGAAAAACAAAAACAGGATCGTATTCAGTACCAAAGCCAAACTCGTACATTTCAATTTTTCGGTTCGTGTTTTAAAAGTGCGTACTAATTAATACTTAATATGCATTCCTTTGTTCTTGATTATAATTCCAAGTCTATTTGACAACATTTTCACCAGCTTTTCGCAATAGTTTGGGTCCTTATGCTTAGGGTCGTTGTCTTGGTAAAAATATCAATCTTCCCCCAGCCCTAATTTTTGACTAGAAGAATGTAAGTTTTTTTTTTTTTTTAATTCCAAATAAACTTTCCAATCCATAATTCTGTAAATGAAATGGAGCTTTCCAGGGCCAGCAGCCGAAAACGATCTCCAGACTGTCACGCCACCACCGTGTTTAACATTTGGGTTCATATTTTTTGGCTAGGAGCGCCTCATGCGGTTTTCCGTCACATCCAAATATGTTAAACTTACTTTCGTCAGTAAACATAACTCGCTTCCAGAACGAAAAATCCTTCGAACGATGGGTTTGAGCAAATTCCAGACGTATTCTTTTGTTACGTTTGCTTATTAGTGGTTTCACTCGAACTCTTCAACCGTTCAAGTTAGCACGGTGAAACACGTTTCTGATTGTTTGGGGGCACGCCTATTTTCCTAGTTCACTTTCAGCGATTGCAGCTAATTTTGGCGCACTTAAGAACGGATTTATCTTACTTTTTCGCACCAGGTATCGCTCATCGGCCGATGTAAAAATTACATTATGTTCCGATTTTTGTTTATTTTGCACATTTGTATTGCTTTTAAATCGTTTTAAAACGTACTGGACGGTGGAGTGACTTCTATTTACTAATAATAATAACTGACTGGCACGACAGCCCGATACTGCGACTAAGGCCTAGCTACCCGCAACCATCCGTGTTGTGCTCGCGAATTTTTACAAGGTTGGAAGTGACTTACAGTATTATGCTGATTCCGAACGGCAAGTTGGGAGCTTTTCCATAGGCAATTTTACTCTCAGAGGTTTGCCATTTCCCGCTGAGAGGGCAGCAACCGAAAGAAAAATTGTTTTTCTTTTTTTGTTTTCGGTGTTAGCAGCAACGGAGTCTTGAAGTTGCCGGCTGCCGGCTTCTATTTAATATTATAGCAATTTCCCGCAAAGACTTCCCATCTTTAGAATGCTTTAGTTCAGTTCTCCGACTTCTGTCGAAGTTTGACTTCTTTGCCTTCCCATTTTTTAATTTACATAATTTAAAAAAAATGTAAGTATTTTTTTTGATAGTATTTTCTTGGAAAATTTACATCGGGGATGCCCCGCAATTTTATAAATATTCACGAACTTAGCTATGATGACTGTACAAGCAAAGAATATGAAGTGTATTCAAATTAAAATTTTTGTTTGCGAGCTTCATAGAGCGGGGGGAAGCCACAAAAGGGAACGAGTGGTGCCAGCAGAAGAGCAAGCGCTTCAGTTTACGCTCATTGACTATGCGAACTGAAGCACGCGCTACAACAAACACACATGAAGTGAAAGTACTGCTTCTCCTGTGTACTTTGAGGCGTTGGTGGTTGTTTTGGTCACTAAATAATTTTTATGTAAATTTCTTTCTTTTTGTGTTGACGATTGGTTTTGCTACACAGCTCGAGAAAAATGTAAACAGCTCTTCTTTTGCTGTTTTTTTATTGTTTATGTTTTACATCGTTTGGAACTTCCTTTTTTTAATTTACTGTCACAGCATTATTAGGAAATCTGAAGGAGTAAATAGGTAGCAAAAGTCTGTAGCCGATTGATAATTTGTATGGGAAAATGTTTCACTTAGCGCAGTGAAAATTTCATCATTTCTTAGTTTTTGGAAACATATGCCACAATTATTATCCATGTTAATTTTTACTCGATTGTCGAAGTTTTTATCTACAAAATAATTTGTTGTAATAATTGTTGTAATTACCGCTGAAATAAAATAATAAAAAATACAGTTTCGTCTGTCTCAGCATGTAGTAGGATTTAATTCATAGAATCCTGTGTATTTTCGAAATTAGTTGTTACACTTGACCGAGTACTACTTAAATTTTGTCCCAAAATTGCAAAAGTATTTTCTAGTTTATCTTGGTTAAACAACTTTTTTGTTATAAAACATTTATGCAGGTTATTGCTTAATTTTATCAGTGATTAAAACAGATTTTAGTTCTAAAAATAAAACTTTAATCATCCATACATTTAACATCTTTCAAATAATTAAAAAAATCTTTACAAATTTGTACGACTCATTCAATTGCAAATCCGATCTTGAGAAATTATCCGATTGCCCTATTCATGCAATCAAATATTAGGTCTACTTTTTTTATAAATTTTTTAGAAACTTTGTAGCGATCATATAAGTGGTCATGCCAACCATATTTTATTTTATTTTCTATGATTTTGCGCACACTACAGTCTGTAATACGTTCAGGAGCAATATGCGACGTCGTGTAGGCTTGTAGAAGAAGAACAAAAGCCAACCAGAAATTAGAAATCGTTTTACAATTTCAGCTTTTTGCCAGCGCAAAGCTTAGCGAAATCTTGCAAGCCTTGCAATAATTTCACGCTGCAGTGAGCGCAACACAAAACTACATTCTCGCTTGTAAATCGACGCTCTCACTACATATCGCTCCTTCGCTGTAAGAATACTTCAATACTTTGCTCACAAGACATGAAAAATTTGTTGATACCTTGAACTGCCTGCAATGGTAAATTTTAAAATTGAATTTTCTCGGAATGATGTAGTTTTGAGTTATGACGTTCTTGCAGCGAAGGAGCGATATGTAATCTATTAGAGCAGAGCGCGGGTTACAATGTTAGAACCCGCCATACAAAATTTTTGCTTGTATGACATGCGCATTCTGTATGTTTATTTTCTTTTGTACAAGTTTGGCTTTGGCACTGAATACGTTCCTCTTTTTGTTTTTCCTTAAAGAATGTTGCCAAAAATTAAGTTATTACAGTTATGTTTCTTATTCATGAAAGCAGATAAAATGTACTATCTAAAACGTATTTCAAACTTTCTATACATTATTTTGAAGAAAAAAGTTCAGGCAAAGAAGTAATTTTCTTAAGGTGTACGAGTTTGGCTTTGACTTACTGTATGTTTTTATGCGAAAAATACAATATTCTTAGCGAAAATTCGGGCACACAAAACGCAATTCAAATCCCCTCTTGTTTGTTTACGTACGACTTGCGCGGCTGCGAGTAAGCTGTCAAAATATTTGCATTTTATATGGCTCCCAATGTTAACATAACATTTCTTTTTAAGACGTTCGTAAACGGCAAAACTGAGTTAACTCAGTTTTGAAAGTAATCTAACTCACTTTGATACAGCAGTTGTATTGGGATCTGAGGATTTAAATGCGATACTAAATACATTTAAGCGTTAAATACATTTAAGGCCCGGTGGAAATATGCTGTTTCACTCAGCCAACGTAAAATATAAACAGGAAATCGAAGCATCTGAAAGCAAACATTTATTTATTTAGTCATTCGGTCTTCAGAAATAATCCTACAGACTAATAAAGAACGTAAATCTAATTAAAAAATAATGAAATGATAAATTTTGTGTTTACAATTCGCGCTTTAGAGTCAGGCTGACACAGCAGGTGGATTCGCACCTGTTGCTGGACAACCGCCAGGCTCTGTTTGGGGCCGTCCCCCGGTCGCTGCAGCTCGCGGTGGTGCTATTGTCCAACCTCAGTCAAGCTGCAGTACGGCTGCCCCACAGCAACGTGCTCCTGCCCCGGCAATGCTAGGTCGTGCCACTTCACATGGTCATACTCCAGTAGCAGAAGCTCAAGGTAACATGAACGGGCACTGGCAAATCATGAACGTGATTATTTAAAACTTTTTAATTTTTCTTTCCCGTCATAGTTGTAAAAGAAGATACTCGTGGTGCAGTGCGAGGAAAGCGTGTCATAACTGAGATAGTTCGTTCGCGTCCACAAGAATGCGTCACAAAAACTGGGTCGACAGGGCAAAAGGTGATGATTCAGAGCAACTATTTTCGGGTTTTGAAAACACCGAAATGGTCCATACATCAGTATCGCGTTGACTTTGCCCCGGATGTAGACATGGTTCGTTTACGACGCGCCTATCTAGCACACCATAAGGCCTTATTCGGCGGTTATATTTTTGACGGAACCATCTTGTTTTGCACTAAATATTTTGCTGAGCTAATGCAACACGGACATTTAGAACTCTTAACCAAAAATCGCGAAGGTGAAACCATTCAAATCAAAATAAAGCATGTCGGCATAGTAGAGGCGACCGATGTGCAACAACTGCAGGTCCTTAATTTAATTTTGCGTCGCTGCATGGAAGGCCTGAATTTGCAGCTTGTTGGCCGCAGTTTCTTTGATCCCATTGCAAAAGTAAACCACATAAAGCAAGTCAAAATAAGCGATTTAAACTAAATACATTATTTTTTAGATTACGCTAAACAGTTTTCGGCTGGAGCTTTGGCCTGGCTATCAGACGTCTATTCGCCAGCATGAACAAGACATCTTGCTGTGTGCTGAAATTGCCCACAAAGTAATGCGCACAGAATCAGTGTACAACATACTCTCACAATGTACACACGGAAGCAAAGACTTTCAAAGCGCATTCAAACGGGAAGTTGTCGGTGAGTAAAACCTGCTACATGTATGAAATGCGTCGATCTGGGTATATTTATGTTTACCTACCTATGTATGCGTGCAGGGCCACACCCAACAATCGTATTGAAAACGTATTACCACTGAGCATTTTTTAGAAATGTCTCGCGCGCCAAACCTTGCCTATTTTGTTTATAGTACTGAACATTGGGTTGCTTGAATAAAAACATTGGAACGCCAAGTGTTGTGTCCAACGTTCATGAAATTTTACCAGTGCAGTGAAACGGAACACCCAGGTGACAATCCTATACTAAATTTTTATGCTGCCGGATCAATAATACATACGATATCACCATGCAACAACCAGTCTATCAATATATATAAAAATGAATGTTTGTTAGACACACTACACCTTTTCAAGTTCGATTTCAGAAAGTGTAAAAACAATTTCAGAAAGCTTAAAAGCAATTTCAGAAGGCGTAAATTCAATTTTAAAAATACAAATTTAATTTCAGAAAGCGTAAAGTAATTTCAGAAAGCGTAAATTCAATTTCAGAAATACAAATTTAATTTCAGAAAGCGTAAAAGCAATTTCAGAAATACCCCACTTCCACTCGTAGGCCAGAATGGCCCATTGTGAATTGCTTCTTATGGTTTTGTGGAGCTAACCAACAGTCTCCAGTTTCTGTTCGACCTCTTAATGAAGGATACAGATTCTAGATGTCAACTTTCGCCGCGCAAGTCAGGTCTGTCAGGAATCTTGACCCCAAGGTGCGGAGTCGGCGTTCCTGCAGAGCTTGGCAGTGACAGTGAGTTCTCTGTCACGGATAAGTTCAGAAGCTTTCCAAATTGCAAAGATCTCTCCTTGGAAAATACTGCAGAGGTCCGGCAATCTGGATGACTTGTGGGTCTGCAACATGCAGGAATCCAGTTGATATCTCATAACCGGCTTCGCGAATAAGAATTCTGGAGTGTCCATAAGCGTGTTGCATCCACAAGTTGGCCTCCCTCATACTGAGGGGGGTGGGGGTGCTTTTGACAGTGCCTGCTGCCGCTTATCTTTTCACCTTCATAAGTTGCGTTACCAGGGTATTGGTGCCCGTAGCCAGCGACCAGACAATGGCTTCGTAACTTAAAATCGGCCGTATAATCGCGGTATACATCCATTGAACGATAGTGGACTGGAATCCCACTTTCATTTACTGAAACAATAAAGGGTTTCTTTTCTACACATTATATCCTAATAATTACAAATTTGAAGTAACTATTACTTCCTACCCAAAAACCCGATAACGCAATACGTGTGCTTCTGACAATTTTTTAATGTACTTACAGGCATGATAGTGCTTACGGATTACAACAATAAAACTTATCGCGTGGATGACGTAGACTTCAAGTCTTCGCCAATTTCAAAATTTTCTACAAAGGAAGGTGAAATATCCTACGTCGAATATTACAAGAAGGTAAGAAGAATTGCGCTTGAGTTGACAGCAGTAATTACAAGCGCACTTTTTAGCGATACAACATAAACATCCGTGATCAGAACCAACCACTGCTCGTGTCGCGGCCAACTGAGAGAAATATACGAGGCGGTCAGGACGAGTTTATAATGTTGATTCCAGAGATATCTCGTGCTACAGGCATGACAGACGCAATGCGTAGCGATTTTAAGTAAGTTTCAGGATGTGACTTCATCTCCGTTTGTCAAAACGCTTTTTTTTTTAGGCTGATGAAAGCTATGAGCGAATACACACGTCTACCTCCAGAGCGTCGAATTGAGCGTTTGCGTGTATTTAATAATCGCCTAAAGCAAGCACAGGCCAGTGTCGAAGTGCTTAAGTCATGGAATATTGAGTTGGATGCTAATTTGGTTGAAGTACCTGGTCGCATTTTACCGGCATGCAGAATAGTTTTTGGTGACCAACGCCGCTACCCCTGCGACGAGCGTGCTGATTGGACGCGTGAATTTCGCAATGGGTCCATGTATAAACAATGTGACATAAAGCGTTGGCAGGTGATCTTGCCGAAGCGCAGCGTTCGTGAAGTGCAGGACTTTGTACTGATGTGCATTAAGGCGGCGCGGGGTATGCGAATGACTATTGCTGAGCCCACATAGTAAGTTTATCTCCAAGTTGTAAATCTATGCATTTTTCACATCCATGGCCAACGGCTAAATCCCCAATATCCAGATAGGGTTTCGATTACATTATATCGAAGTCATATGCCATGCTGGGCTTTGTTCGACGGAACTGCACTGCGTTCTCGGACCCATATACTTTTAAATTGCTATTTACGGCCTTTGTACGCTCTAGACTGGAATACGCTTCCTTCATTTGGAGATCTTATCAGGCTACCCATATCAATCGGATTGAGCGTATTCAAAAGGTCTTCATAAAGTTCGCACTGCGATCATTACATTTTACCGAGCCGTTGCCCTCATATGAGTCTCGTTGTATGTTGCTGAACCTCAAGTCTCTACACTCGAGGCGAACGTTTTTGGCCTGTTCTTTCGTGCTAAATATCCTATATGGGGAAATTGATTGTCCTGCACTTCTCTCTAAAATCGGATTTAATGTTCCAATCCGGAACTTGCGGCATGCGAACACCTTTCTAATTGCTTTTTGCCGGTCGAACTATGCTCGGCAGGCTCCGCTTGCGCGAGCCCTGTCGGAGTTGAACGAATTCTCAGATCTCGATGTCGCTCTGCCAAAGAACGTCGTCCTCACTAAATTAAGATCTTTTTTATAATTACCATTACCAATTACTCTTAATGTTATCTCTTAGTCAGTAAGTCTTATTGTACATTTGGCTAAATAAATAAATAAATAGCCAGGCCGACAATTGATGTGTTAAGCCCATATGAATTCACAACATGTTACCATTAAAGACTGAAATTAGCTTTGACAATTTAATTTTTTTTAATACAGTATTCGATTACTTCGATTTTAATACTCATCGTAATTTCATTTGCAGCCAACTAATGCCTGACGACCGTAACGGTTCTTACTCCCAAGCCATTGATACTGCAGCTGCACAGGATCCGCAGATTCTAATGCTGGTTTTACCAAATGTGAACGAAGAAAAGTATGTAAAAACAATATTCTTTAATTGGGGTCTGTACTTACACTTGTTCCGTTTCAGATATGGATGCATTAAGAAGAAGTGCTGCGTGGATCGCCCAGTGCCTTCACAGGTGGTGACGCTGAGAACTATTGCTCCGCGAGGTGATAAAGCTTCAGGATTAATGTCGATTGCTACGAAAGTTGTTA
This sequence comes from Melieria omissa, assembly GCA_963971225.1. NCBI lineage: Eukaryota > Metazoa > Arthropoda > Insecta > Diptera > Ulidiidae > Melieria > Melieria omissa. The sequence goes on from OZ020267.1 coordinate 119,061,626, forward strand.
TCCAGATGAATGCCAAGTTAATGGGAGCTCCGTGGATGGTAGAAATGCCCATAGGCGGTCTCATGACTGTGGGTTTCGATGTTTGCCACTCGGCCAAAGAAAAAAATAAGTCCTATGGTGCCCTGGTAGCGACTATGGATTTAAAAACATCTCCGCGCTACTATTCCGCAGTCACACAGCATATGAAGGGGCAGGAGTTGTCGAATGAAATTTCGATGAACATGACTTACGCCTTGAAAGCCTACAGAGACGAACACGGTTGTCTACCTCAGCGTATTTTGTTCTATCGTGATGGCGTAGGCGATGGGCAGCTACATCAGGTTGTTAGCACGGAAGTGCAGTCTCTGAGGGAGAAACTCAATGAGATTTACAAAAATGCTGGTGCTCCGAACGGTTACCGCTTGGCATTTATTGTGGTGTCTAAACGCATCAACACACGCTACTTTATTAACAAACGAAACCCACCGCCTGGTACTGTTGTGGACGATGTTATAACATTACCGGAACGCTATGACTTTTTCTTAGTGTCGCAGTCAGTGCGCCAGGGAACGGTTTCTCCTACCAGCTACAATGTCATTTATGACAATATGGGATTAGATGCTGATAAAATTCAGATGCTCACCTACAAGATGACGCATTTGTATTATAATTGGTCTGGTACCTGCCGCGTCCCGGCCGTCTGCCAGTACGCGCACAAATTAGCATTCTTGGTGGCTGAAAGTATCCATCGTGTTCCAAACAATGCCTTGGAAAGACAGTTGTACTTCCTTTGAACAAGCATCGTATGTTTGACTTTAAATTTTTTATTTGGTTTATTAATATAATCTCTACTTGAATAACATATACATTTAATCGTTTAACAAATGAACATAGCGCAGATACCTCCCTCGAATGCGAAGCATTGTATTTGTTCTGGCTGGGAAACGAAATTTTGAAGTTAATGCTGATGAAACTATTCCACTATCAAACAATTTACTATACAATTTTAATTGTAATTGAAATTTTCCTGCGGTTGAATTCGCCAATTTGTTTTTCATTAATTGTTCGTTCACTAATATTTTTAGTTATATTTTTTTATTGGAATGATTGACTTACGTTTGATACAAAATGAAATGTAACTGTTTTTATTATTAAATGTCACTACATATTTTTTAACTTGAAGTTTTTTTGTAATGATGAAAGTTAAAAGAAATAAATAACTTGCATTAAAATAAGACAGGCAGGTTTAGCGACCATTGGCGAAACGGAGAAATGCTTATTCAGTTTTCGTTTACAGAAACTAAACGGAATTTAAAGTTTCTGGTTCACTTGTGGTTTGCGAATGTGTTTTGTGTAAGAACATTTATAAAGAACATTTATAATAAGAACACGCATGTGGCACAAAAGTGTTTTCGGCTGCTATGATGCGAGGGGGAAGAGCGAAGCGTAGGCATTTGGGCATGTTACAGTGTGGTTCATAAAGCAAATTCGCCTTAATTCGTTACGGTATATAATAACGGTACCAATCAAATGGTAAATTTTAAACTACATATAAATATTTATTGCGCGGTGTAATAAGTATTTTATTTTTGTGCTTAACTTCGAAATAGGAGCACTTTACAAACCACTGAAGCTCGTATCCAAAAACGGCTAGTTTGGGCAATGGAAAACTTTGATCGGGATTGGAGTACAGTTGTATTCAGTTGAGTCCACTTTCGTTGTTTCGAATATCTGGAGAAAAACTTGGATTGCTAAAGGCCAAAAATTTGTTCAGCGGACCGTTAAGTACCCAACAAAGGCCCATGTTTATGGATGCTTTTTAGAAAAAGGATTTGGGACTTTCTTTAACTTTAACTCAAAAAATCTAGACGCCAAATTTATGATCAAAATTTGTGAAAAATATTTGCAAAATTCTGCTGCAAAACTTTACGGGCCGGATACAAGTCATTGAATTCTACAAGGACATAATCCAAAACACCGTAGTCGCCTATGTACATCTTGAGAAAAGATATACAACAGCTAGATTGACCTGCCCAAAGTTGCGATGCAAATCCAATTGAAAATGTATGGGCTAGGTAGGTAAGAAAGCGTGTGTGCGACCCAGAGGCCGCACTCCACTATGAGGCCAAAATGGACCATTGTGCATCCCTTCTTGGAAGGTTCTAGAGCTGACCAGTGGCTCTCAGTCTGGGGAAAACCAATTCGACCTCTTGGTGAAGGAAAGTAGATTCGAAATTTCAACTGTCGCGCAAGCCAAGTCTGCCAGGACCCTTGACCCCAGGGTACGGAGACAGCATTCCTGCAGAGCCGGGCAGTGGCACAGTTGAAGCGGCGGTCGAATGGTATGTATTAATAAATGTATGTAATTATTTATTTATTAACTGCAGGCGAAGTCAAGATATTGCGTCAGGCTCCAAACAGTTTCGACAGAAGTCTGTCAACAAGTTGAAGTTCATCTTTAGGTGCACCAATATTTTTTTATTCGCGATGAATTTTTGTTGTTTTAATAATATTTTTAATATAAAACTAGTATTTAAAAATTGCATTGTTTTATTTTGCTTTATGAAATTCAACTGAAAAAAGCGCGTACTTAAGTACATATCACATATCTAATGCTACACATAAGTAAAAAGGTATGAGAAAGGCCTTTCATTTAATACCCATATCGCGTAAATTGATTGAGTTATTCTAATAAAAACTTTGAACTTTGATCCCAAGCCACGCCTTTTGTGGGCATTTCCCAGGCAAAGTTTTTAGTTCCTTGGATTCAGGAGCCAAACCTTTATGTAAAAGTATAGGGGAATTCTTTGTAAGGTGCCACCCCATAGCTTTTTTGCGCAAAACTCGTTAGAAAATTAACGTATCGCCAATTTTAACATACCGTTGGAAAGAGGATTTAAAGAGCTATGATCCAAGGTAACACTTCATTTGAATTTTTCGTAAATACGAATTTTACAGCCAATTTCCCAAAGTGTTCAAAATTGACACCCTAAAATGTTTTAATGTAAAGTGCCACCCCCTAAAAAACCGCTAAAAACGTAGAAATCTCAAGTAAAAATTCATGATTTTGAAAATTTACGAAAGATTATTGAATTTAATTTGAATTGAATAGAAAATGACTGAAATCAAACCGAAATTGAATGGTAACGAATAAAACGAGTAATTGTATGAAAATTAATAAACAAAGCTGAACTAATTTATTCCTCATGATAGGATTAGAGAAAAATTGACTAAGAACACTTTAAATTCATTGTAATGACGATTCCGAGCAATGAAAAGTAATTTTACCGATATAAGATAACAAAACAATAAAAAAGAGGGGTGGAACCTTACAAAGAAAAAAGGTGGCACTTTACATTTTTATGCTATTTTGGAAATCATTGTATAAATTTGTTCCTTTTAGGATATGTTCGGATATCATTTCGGATTATGAAAAACCATTAAAAATTAAGTCCAACACTGATATTTACCTTAGTTTTTTATAAGTTTTTGGTTACTTTTTCACCGCAAGAAAAACCTTCTGTTTTCATTTTTATGTTTTTTCTTAACCAAATTTGACACTTTTATTTACCCAGACCACGTTATTGCGCATAGAGTCCGACCGATTAATCGGCATCGGCTAGTATCGGCCAATAAAATTGGTATCGGCATCGGCTTGTATCGGCATCGGCCAAAAAAAAAAGAATCGGCATCGGCTTCGGCCTTTTTTGGCCGATGCCACATCGGCTTTTTTTGGCCGATGCCACATCGGTTTTTTTGGTCGATTTTACGATTTTCGATTTTTTAATACGATTTTATTTGCAGCTGAATCGCACTGTCTTCCTTTTTCATATCTCGCTTTGTATATTTATTACATTTTTATTATACGTTACAAACCAGTGTTGCCTGATTAGGGGGTTTCTCCTTAGATTTGTTTGGATTTTATGACAAATACTTAAGGGGACAATAATTTTCAGATATTTTTAATCTATTTTTGCTACATCAACACCTTGTTCAGCTATATTGGCTATTGGGTCTTTTGTTAATTGCTTGTGCCAAATAGAATGAGCAATTTTCATGAGATATTAATTTTGAATTCTGAATTTTCTTGTAATTTTATTTAGTTTTTAGTTGTTTATTTTCTCGTTTTCGTTTGTTAATTTGTGATAAATGTGATGAAATGTATTATATATGTAATAGTTCCTTTTGTTGTTTTATAAAATAAGCTGTGTTTTTGATTGAATTCATTCGTGTTTTTTTTTCTATGGAATCGGCATCGGCATCGGCCGATTTTCGGCCTTTTGACCGATTAATCGGCATCGGCTGATAATTGGCCGATGCCGGTCGGACTCTAATTGCGCATGTTCCCTCAAAAACCACATTAAAATTGATGTTGACATATATAGCTTAAATGACAATAGGAATTTTTTTTCTTGGATTGCTGGAACGTCGAAATCGAGCAGGGCTGGCACCTTACAAAGAGTGGCACCTTACAAAGAATTCCCCTACTTATCTATTTTTTCACGAGGGTTCGCTATACTGCACTTATGCCCCCGATTCTTTGAACCTTGGCTTTAAAACTCCTTTTTCGGAAATCACGGCGTACAGCATGTCTATTGTTTCGATTTTACACTATTGTCAGTTGCAGAGGCATCGCCTTTATAAAAACGGTGGTTTCCAAGTTATTGCGGCTCACTTAGTAAAAAATAACTTTTCTCATTCAAACCAAGGGATTTTTTACCATCCAGTGACATTTTCGTTTAGCTGTCAAAATGTGTGTTCCTGAATATTTGAAGCTCTGCTCTTCTTGCGAAATCTTATGTTGAGTTTTCTAAGCGTTTTGCAGATAAAAGTGTGATGATAACTAAACTCTTTGGCTGTGCCCAATTGGATGAGCTTATTGTTATTGTTGAATTCTGCTTTAGTTCTTTCAATAGTAGGGGAATGGGTCCGGTTGTGGGCACCTTTTTGTTTTTGGCTCATAACTTTTTACCAAGTTCTTCTTAATCGGACATATGGACATCTATGGAAAGCTAGAAACCTTGGCTAACAAGTAATGACAAAAGTAAATCGATTCCGTCAAATAGAAAATTTTTTTTTTAAATTTTGTAAAGTAATTTTTAACAAAAATTTTTTTTTGGTTCGGTTGTGGGCACCCCTGGAAAATCTGGTGGAAACGGGGAAATATTAAGAAAAACCAACACGAATATAGAAAAACATTAAGTTTTAATTATTTGAAGCACAATGCACGCATGTGAAGTAGCTGGTACGCATGTCGGCACACTTTAGATGGACGGGCATTTCAAAATGTAAGTGACCAAGTCATTCTCCTGGGCTGTCAAGAAGACCTAAAGTAAAATGAAATTCAACCTAATTAATCAACACTCTTCAAGTGCTGTGACGTGAAGAAGGTGGAAAACACCAGTCAACCTGATTCGATAACATCCACGAAAAGAAGAAAACACCACCGTCGACAACTTTGATGTCTCCGAAATTTTCTTCCACCTTCTTTTTGTAGCGTTGGAGAGTGGTTCGGGAAATCGCACAAGCTGCGGCAGTCGATTTTGTGGTTAGCTTATCTGCAGAACAATGTTAAATTACATCCAACACATTAAAAAAGATATCGGAGGATTTTTTTTATTTACCCTCGTATGATATATGATAGCTAAAACAACCAAAAAATGCGTTAAAAGACCATTTTTGATGAAATAACTTACCAAAACTTACCAAATCACTAAAAGACGGGTGCCCACAACCGAACTAATTGCGGTGCCCACAACCGAATTTGGCAGCCATTTTGAGAAGTAGTGAAACATTTGTTCGGGGTAAACATATTGGTTGTAATCAATATTGGATCACAAAGTATAATAAATTAACTAAATAAAAATGCATTTTACTCGCCTTCTCGATGGATTCACTTCGATTTATGACACCATTTAAAATGTGTAAAAAAATTTTTGTCTTATTTTTTAAGCACAGAAAGATATATATGGTCCCAGCACAAAGCAGGCGTGTCTGTTCGACTTAGTATTTGGCACAAAAAGATCGTGGTTCCATAATGAACAAATGGCCTTAGTCAAAAAAACCCAGCCTGCTTTCTATCAAGAGATACGAAGGGGTGCCCACAACCGAACCTTTTACCCTACTTTTGATCAAAAAAAATGTTTGAAAAAACTTCGTGATTATATATGGTTACCAGAGATACCAATGTGGGAGCGGCCGATTTTGTATCCCGTTTTGTTTTTATAGATCTTTTAATCTTATTTTCTTGTGATCACCCGTAAAAGTATGATATGACACGATTCGTGAATTTTTTTATATTTTTCTGTGGCCATCTGTCAAAGATTTTTCGCAAAAGTGCATTGATATATTTTTCCTTTTGGTAGTCAATCGTGTGTGAAAGTTTATTTCTCCTTGTAAGCCAAATAATATAAGAAACATAAAAACAGATCTAATACAATTTCTTTACTCCTTGCAACTGCCGATGTAAATGAACTGAATTAATGTAAAATCTGAAAAATCTGAGCACACTTGGTGCTGTAGCTTATCCAAACTAAATAAAAATGCAACTTTAAGTCTCAAGCAATGCTAAACTACTTACTTAAACTTAGCATACAAATTGCTATGCACAGACGACACCTTCTAATTTTGTCCCCACGTTGTATGGAGTCGAATTACTGTGTCCTGGTGCGAGTACGTCGTTGTGTTGTACCGTTTCGGCCGCCTCTCATCTCCGTAGCTCCAGCATATATCACTGGATGACAGCCGCCACTTAACCAACATAAAGAGAAGGATAACTTTCGCATTTAAGTTTGGCATTTATTCTCTTGACTTGGGAGTAATACTTTATCAGACATTTACATACAGATTTTTGTTTAGTTTTGTGTTACGCAATCAAGCCCTGATATTATAAGTGTCCTTTTTGTTGTTGTGTTGTTATTACTCGCTTTTTACATAAATTTCGAATCTAATTTTAAAATATATATGAAGAAAGTGTCTTTATTGCTAACAGATGTAAGAACATCCCGGATGTGTGTGTAGTTGGTTCGGTTCAATCTGTTAAAGCAATATAATTGAATGATTTTTCTTTACAATTTGTCTAAGAATATTTGTAGGCAGTTTTGCTATATATACGTAATTTGGAAGGCTGTTTCTAATTTGGATGTAATGTGATTCTAAGTGATTCAGTCTTTTAAGCAAAAGTAACCTGAAAAAAATAGAGAGAACAAAGCTACATTTACTGTTCTAAGCACATGTGCATATTTATGTGACTGACCTTTCAAGTTCTGAATCCGTTACAAATTATCCGTTTCGAGAACTGCCTCTTCGGCGATGCCAGACTTAGTTTTATTGCTCTCCAAAAGACGTGGCTTTCGATTGGGTACTCTATACAATACTCTCCGTTGCAGCCCCTTGGACACAAACCTCAGCGTCAACCCCAGTGGGCGTGTTACCATCATCGTTCGAGTCCTATATTTTAGTTGCTACGTTAGTAATTTGCAATATGAAACGGGAATTTGGTGGGGTATTGGGATAGTAAAGGGGGGAAGTGAAGAAAAGAAACATAAATAAGTTAAGGCAAGCGTGACTCATACATCGAGTTACTTACTATTACGTACTAAATCTGTAATTTAATCAAGGAAATATATAAACACTAGTTTTAAGCGGATTTCGCAATAACATGTCGTAAAGAATAGGTGCCCGACATGTTTGACGTTTGCTCTATCGGGTACCCATAAAGCATTCGTTTGAATATATATTTACTACGTTCTATTAGCTCCAAAGCTAAAGGCTACGTAGGACAAAAATTCCGAAAAAAACACTTTTACAAATAACTCCTCATGTACATACTCTTAAACAAAAACACTTCAGTAGTCATGCTATAAAGATTAAAAGAAATTCCAATTTGCCACCATCAGCAAACGTATTTAGCTTCTCCTTCTGACATGACCATGGCTATCATCATGTTTGTTGTGTAAATACGAATTTGCTCCTACAGCAGATGCCGTCGGTAGTTTTTTCGAATAAATTAAAAATGCGGAAAAAAACTTTTAGACACACATTATAAACAATTATTGGAGGAGCCATGCATACTGCCACAAATTATAACTGCTAAATAAGATAATATACATAATTTTTGTTAAGTTTTAAGTAAAGTTAAATTATTTTTCCGAAATAAGTGTTGCAAATATTTAAAATCAACAAAAACTACATTTTTCAATTTACATTGCTGTAAAAGGACTTCACTCGAGTTTAAATCTGGACTACATACAGGCCAATTTAGCAGTGGGATCCTGAAGGATTTCTAAAATTCTTTGGTTGCCTTCGTCATTTACGATTGCTGTGTTATCCTGTTGAAATATTCAAATTTGATCACTCGTTTCAGTCTCATTAAGGGGGTCTTCTGCTTACGCGGATTGAAAAAATCGATATTTTTTTTTTGCATTTTTTGAATATAGAGGATATAAGGAATACCTCTTATAAACGGTTTCGTGAAAAACACATTCCTTCTTGGGTTTTCGAAGCCGGAAACATAGCCGCCTCCAGCCGTTTCGAGCATTTCCGTTATCTTTAAACGCATTTTCCCGAAAATCACCTTTTTTATACTTTGTGGTATGACTTCTACAAGTAATTTTCATCGGATTTGACTAATTTTTTTTTTCACTTCTTCATAAAACACTTCTCTATGCTTCTCCGAGTACGATTTTTGAAATTTTGTTTTGTTCAATTTTTATGACCCTCAACAGGTCAAAAAACGTGGTTGAAAATACAACTTTTCACAAAAAACCGTATAATTTGAAAAATTTTAAAAATAAAAAAAATCGTACTCGGAGAAGCATAGAGAAGTGTTTTATGAAGAAGTGAAAAAAATAATTAGTCAAATCCGATGAAAATTACTTGTAGAAGTCATACCACAAAGTATAAAAAAGGTGATTTTCGGGAAAATGCGTTTAAAGATAACGGAAATGCACACACATAAGGCATTTGTCATTTTTCAAGTTTAAACATGTACAAAAATAATAAAAAAAAAATTTTTCAATTATCTTGTATAGTTTCCTTACAATTAATTTCCAAAAATAGACTAAAATTCCGGGCGCGTAAGCAGAAGACCCCCTTAATGTACAAAAATGGTTTCAATTGAGTTTTCTCTTCCTTAAGGATTCCAAACTAAGTGACGTCTTTTGACGCTTTAACTCGCCGATATTAATTCGAAAAATCGAGACAATATGTGCAAATATGGCAGAAGTACAGAGAATATTACAGCTGTAATCGTAATTGTGGGTGAACACCCACACTTGGTTGACAAAGCATTAATCTATTTCAATAGATTAAAAAATCCAAATCCAAAATAAAAAAATTTTGTTAAGTGCCTTTACTCAATCGATGAATTTCGTGACAACAATAACTCTTTAACACTATGTATAGAATTTTGTAGTGCCCGACTTATACTGCCCATTCCCCCAAAAAAAAATTAATTTTATTATTTAAATTAAACTCAAAAAAGGATGTTATCACGATTTGACAAATTCTCTAAAAATAAAATAGAATATATACATATGTAAGGGAGAGGGCTGGGTTGTGAACCGGGTTTTGTTTTTTGGCTCTAACTTTTCACAGAATAAAGATATCGAAAAATCGAAGCTACCGTTGGAAAGGTAAATATAAAACGCAACTCTTTTATGAAAACTGATTACTGTTTTGGTTGATATTTAACTCTCTACGTCCGATTTTCTAAGAACGTTATTTTTCGCTTTTCCAAAAAAGTGGCTGGGTTGTGAACCATATGGAAAATCCCTATTAAAGTCGGAAAATACGAAGAAAACACCCATAATTTTTAGGTAAGTTGAGAATTTATTCAATCAGGAGGCCTCAAGAGGTGAAAAAAGTTATAATGACGCCACGTAGGCAAAAAAATCGCAAATAATGAAAGTGCTCAATTTTTTTCATTTTCATCCTAATCGGTGCCGCAATGTTTGCATGTGAAATACGAACGCGTTTTCGCATTGGCCCACTTCAAGTGAACTCACCAAAATCGAGTGAAATTACATAAAATTACTTTATTTTAATATATCCGTCCATATTTGACAGTGTTAGAACAAATGTAGTACGAAAAACAGGTGGTTCATAACCCAGTGGTTCACAGCCCAACCACGATGCCATTTTGGAAACTTTAAAATAAACGACACTTCCAATCATAATTCGACATAAACAAATATATTGCATCGTAAAATAGAATCAAAACACTAAATAAACATTTTATTACACTGACCTTTTTGCAATAAGCAGTCACTTGGATAGCACTTAAAAAAAAGCAAACAAGTTTTCGCAGTCGATTTTCAAACACGATGTCTGTAGCTGCCACAAGCAATACGTGTTTGTACTTCGGTGTAACCACAAAATCAGAGTCATATCATAAGACAAACTTGACAGTTGAAAGATTGGCGATATGTCAATTAGGGAAAGAAAAAACGGTAATGGTTCACAACCCAGCCTGGTTCACAACTCAGCCCTCTCCCTTACCTATATACCAATTTTTCCATAATACATTAATTTCGAAAGTGTAAGGACCCAACTCAATTTGTATTCAGATTTAGACTCTCAGACATTTTTAGACTTGGAATCAAACCGATGCGAATACCGACACAATAACAGAGACGGACTCCCAACAAAAATACTGGTGAAAAAATATAAAAATATAATCTTCAATTGGATACGAGAAACACGAATTTGAAGTTATTTTTGCAATTCCGTTATTAGTATATTACGACACAAGCGTCATAAGCGGTTACAGTGATTCGTTTTATAGATTTCATCAAAGTAAAAGCGCAAAGAAACACTTTGTGTACTTTAATGCGTAAAAATGCAAGCAATTTCTTAGCAAATGATCGCGATCTTACTTTTATGCAATCTGAAACGTCACTCAGGCTGCGGTCGTAATGATGCTTCAAGTACCTGAATATAATTTATATAATTGTTTAAGAGCATCTCATAAATACTTAAATACTTTTTCTTTTTGAATTCTTTTAATCACTGCTAGTGGCTTTACTTCTCTTACCCTAGATCGAGCACTGCTCTTTTGCTACAACTAGGAGTATATTACTTCTCACACTATGGGAACTTCCAGCCCATAACTATAAGAGCAGTTTTATGTTTGAGTTTTGCTAAAGAAGAACGGTGCACGAGTGCACAGCCCTGCAAGTACCTTCTCAAACATGAACCGCATCCTACACTTGTTAGCATAACTTTGGCACAGTGTACTTTCCAAACGTATAATGCTGGCAGTGCTAGTTTTTGGGAAATTGAGCTTACATTACCCTTTCGTCCGTTTAATAAACTGGAAAGTAAACAAATGCGGTATGTATGTACATGAACACAATAGATACATAAAAATGATTGAATTTAATCAAAGCCTAATGTTACGCACTAACTACATACATATTTCAAATGACAGATGAAAAATTGTATAGAGAAAATATGTAGTTACAATATCACAGCCTACAACACATATTAAACATGTTTTATAACTTGGGGTTGTGCGCTAATTAGCTACAACACATGACAATAGCCATTTAAGAAGCTAATATTTTCATGTCGACCGCAGCGGCTCATGTGTGGCGTGACTTTAACTATTAATGAATTCAAATACACGTGCAACAAAATACAATTGTCACAAACAACTCGATAAATAATTCGACTAGCGTTCCACTTAGGGACAGTCCCTCCAGGCGTCTATTGCTAGGTACGATTCCAATGACCGATTTCGTGTAGATAAGCTGATAACATTACAATACATCTGTTCACATACTTTGTGATTGTTCTTCTACGTGACTGCCGCCACTAAAGAAGTAAAACAAATAACTTACTTTTTCAATAGGACTACAGCAAAGAAAGCGATTTCTTGGAAATTTCAATTTATTTTATTATAAAAATTAACTCAATCAATAAAAGCTTCTCTTATACAATAATCACTAAAATTTTTATGAACACATCAATTACTATAATATAGTGTTTTGCAATGCAACCTGTGTGAATGTCAGCAATCAATAACTTTATATACTATACTATATAACTTTATGTTGTATCAATTAATAACTTTATATACATCTGCTGTCAGTTACGTATTGCACTCGATATGTGTACGTACAAACATGTACTACCCTGAGACGTTGAAATTTGAACACTATGAATAATTGAAAAGAAGCTCAAACTTTCATTCACTGCATTTTCTCTGCTGTTCCACCGAACCCTTTTACTGGCATACAAAACAATTGCATATCTAATTACTATTCTGTTATTGTTATTTTGTCATTTATTTTAAGATAATGGCGAAAATGAAAGAATTAAATGAATAACATTTTCATTTAAAGCAAAAATAAGTAAAATTATTCGAGTGTTATGTTTCAAATTTTAAAATAAAAAGCTTTCTAACGTGATACATTTATAAAGTGCAGCATTAAGTCTATTAAAGTCGGTATATGGTTCATTCATTTGAAACCCTTTTACTTTTCGCATTGTTTGCGCTTGAAACGCATTCAAAAATTATTCGTATCATCTTATAAGTCCGGTGTATGCTTTGTGTATTAATTTGGAGAACAGGAGAACTGTGCTGTTTTCAAATTTTTTCTTGGACATTGTAGTTGGGAGAGTGAACTGAACCTTATTGATTTTAAAGTCCAACCGAGAGCACTCCCGCAGTTAGCAATGTTTAATTTTAAGATGGGCACAAACAAACCCAGGAATTTTGGCTATGTACGCATACAAAGCACTGCACAAAATTAGGGTCTCAATTAATTAGTTTTAATTTAATAATTAGAAAAAAAAACTTCAAAATGTTTGTGTGAAAAGAGCTAACCGTGATTCGATTTCATACATGTAATAAAAAAGACGCATAAAAATACGATATTCCCGCCGCCATGGTTGATTAGGAATGTAATATATATCCCATACAAACTCAAGATGGAGGGTTGTTGTGGTGGTATTTCTTTTTGATTTTTATTTATTTTATTTACTATTCTGGGATTCATTTGCAGAAAAATAAATATAAAATGTTATTGCTTAAAACAATAAGAGGAACAATGTTGCCAGATACCTGAAATGACTTTCTTTCTAAATCTTAAAAAAATATTGAAATTTCCTGCCAAAAGTTAAAAAATCTCCTAAATGAAAAAAAAATAAAACAATAAATGCAAAATAATGCAGCCTTATTTTATTCATCTTCCGCTTAACAACAAAAACTTAACAGAAACGCAACATATAACAATTGAATTCAACAAAAAGTGCCATTTTTGGCGAGATATCATTATCACAGCAATAAGTGGGAACGAGATAGAACGAGCTTACATTTAAATTAAAAATTAATTAAAAAAAAATTAATTAAATTAAAAATTAATTAAAAAAAATTAAAATAGTTACCAAAATATGTTTCATTGCCAGTGTTCCTAATACATCATACTTCGTTATTCGAAAATCTCCTAAACATCCACTAAGGATCCGAAAAATCCCCAAACATAAAATATAAATCTCCTAAACTTTCTCCTACACAAATCTTCCTCCTAAGAGTCAAAGAATCTTCTAAATTTAGGAGGAAATCTCCTGATCTGGCAACACTGGCTCGGAACGAAGCTGCTTTGTGTTCGTATTATGGCGATGTTGTGCTGCCGGTCAAATGATCCCGGTCACGGATAAAATTTTTGTTGCTTCAGTGTAAAAGAAAATTGGGAAAGCGAAATTTTTCTCTTTTACATTGAAGCAACAACAATTTTATCCGTGACCGGGATCATTTGACCGGCAGCATAACATCGGGCTTACTCGACAATTTAGAGGTACCGAAAAATGAGTACCTTTTTTCGGCTTCTCTTCGGATACGTGTTCCGGTTTTGAAACTGCACGTGAAGGCATCGAGTATAAATGGATGTATGCCGCTCTCTAGTTCGTATACATGCGTCGGCGTCGTTTCTACTCGCGAGTAGCAGAATGGTCATCAGTGTACCTGAGTATTGAATGAACTGAATAAAATAATGGCCAACTGTAACTTTGACTTGGCTGAGTTTAAATCGACACTTAAAATGCTGTTGAATACATCTTTAATTTTAAATCGTAGTCTGAAAGAACGTATGTTCATAGACTTGATCAAATAAATAAATAAACAGAGCAATCGGTGAAATAGAAGAGAAAATACATTAAATAAAACTTCGGGTTTGTAAAATTGTTCACAGCGTCCTAACTTAACGTGTCAGGGCAGTGTATACCGTGTAATGGTTATATGTGTACCATTTCCACAATGAAACGTGAAAATATGTGTAGTAGCGGTCAGTGTGAACAGGGAGTTCTGTTTAGCTATGCTCATTCCTTCGCCTGTTTACCCGCAACTGTATGCATGCTGAGAGACTGCCATAACTTTTTTATCATAATTGCTCTTGAAAATTAGGGAAAAATTAGGCCGACCACGTCTACTATGGAAAAGGACCATAAACACTGGAAACACGTTAAGTTCAAATTTCAAAATTATCTTTTACTGTGCTACTTGATGGCCATTTGCGACGGCTGCAACATATTCAACAAACAGTAATGCTTTGTGCTGAAATATTATTCAGATTGAGATTTAAAAACCGTTGGAAATTCTGAATGGACGGATCCGCCAAGGAGGAGGGGGTATCAGAGGATGGATGCAATTTTAATTAAATATTGATGTTTCCAGAGAACTCTGAAGGCTATTGTAATAAATATTTTTTAATTGATTTTATAGACAGTCACAGGGGCCATCGTACGTTAGATCAAAGTTGGTAACTCAAATAAAATTAAATACCTTCTCATTCTACATTTAATCCTGCAAACAAGTTATTCAAAATATTCATAAAAAGAGCAACTGGTCTGGCACAAAAGCGAAATAGCAAACTAGTTACTGAGCTCCTTTTTTGAGCAATGTAGCAACCATGGCTCAATAATAAGGTTATAGCATCCCCGCAACACCAAAAACCACATGTATTTTGTTGGTAGGACCGTTTATCGCTACTGTCAAAATCAACTGATATTTTCCGACGAAAGAGGGAGAAGAAACTGAAAACAAACAAAACTGATTGTTGCCAGACGGTGCTGTATTTGAGTGAAAAAACGTGAAAAGTGCTCAGGTCAGTTGTTTTCAGCCAGGTATTTTCATTTCAACCGATGCGGCAACACCGACAGCACACCGACGATTTTGACAAAAGCGATCAACGATCAGCCGGTGGCTTGCTACAACCTTATAGTTGAACCATGGCTTTTGTCGTATGTTCTCGAAAAGTCAATCGAACATACAACTTTGTTTCCTAAAGCCATATAGATCTCGACAAATTTCATGGTGAAACTGATTTTATAAGATTTTTTGTTATAGCACAAAATTATTCAAGCACAAAAATAGATAGAAATCAAGAAAATTAATGTATCAAAATGCTTTTTGATTAATAGTCGCTTTAGTAGATTATTTGAAGAAATTTCTTGTTTGCACAAGTACATAAAAATTGTGTTTATTTCAGAAATTCTTATTTGCGAACGGCATTGAGTTTTGCCGTTTTGTCTTATTTTTAATTTTGCGCATGTTATGTTCGCACTCATATTGCATCAAATGAATGTTCTTTGTAAGAAAAAGAGGTGTTCTCATACCAAATATTATTTTTTACACAAGAACTGAATAAAAACCATTTGTGATTCTGCACCTAAGAGACAGTTTATTGGTAGAACTCTTGAAATTGATTCAGTCATAGAATCAAACAATATGGACGTATCTGATGTTTAGAAAAAGGACTTTTTGACATATAACAATATTTACTTATATCACTTCCTTGTTATAGAGTTGAGCTTTTTCTAATTTACGGTTGGCGACGAATAAACAAATAAGCAGATATTTACCCACCATGGGTTTTACTTATTGGCAGCACAAAATATGTATGAGAAACACCGTCGGAAGAATGCAAATATGCAGCAATATCAAAGGCAACGAACAAACTTTAATGATGCAAACCTTCTTGTATTTTCCTGTAGGTGTGCAAAATAACATGTAATATTCTTCCGAATAGATTTCAGCTGATATAGGTTCACCACAATTTTTTCTTATTTGCTGCACAATAATTACATAGAAAGTGACGGCAGAATAAAACTGCCAGAGAAATGTATCAACAAAAGCAACTGTGAATATGATTTTATGATGACAAACCAGTTAAATATTCTGTTGGAATCGAAAACGCACAAAAATCCTTGTTCCGGGGTAGTTTTTCATATAAAATAATATTGTTTCTCAAAGGCGGTGATACCGACATATTCGCGAACAATTAACAGCTGATTTTTTTTCCACCTCGCATTTCAGCAGGATCATCAAAGAGAAATTTATATGAAAATTTGCTCGTATCGTATCCGGATTACAGTCAAAAATAGAAAGCAATTGGGTGTCCGGATTGGCGTTGTCCGTATTATCGAGATTGTACTGTACCTACTTTTCAAATAGGGCTTTTGGTAATGGCACATTTATGTGACTTAGTACTGGAAATTTCTTTTCCCCGATTTATAGTCAAAATTTCATGAAATCTTGTTCGCTGGAAACGAATTAATTGCATCTAAAGTGAAAGTATCTTTGTTTTATTAGTAAAAAAATATCACCGAACGCAGAGCAAGTATTAAGTTTTGCTTTAAACTTGGAAAAACTTAAACCGAAACGTTTCAACAAAGTAAGTAACAAAACTTTTTGACCCAGGTTAATAAAGTACAATCGCATTCCCAACGTACGCTATGTTGACGACGTAGGCGGGGGCCACAATCGAGGTGGCACTTACTGAAAACTTTACATTTTAAATCTCTGTAAACAAAGACATATTTTATTTCCCAACACTTTCAAAATATTTGTAAACCAAAAGTGAAGGGCTCAGTGGCAAAATGCAAAAATTACAGCGGCAAATCGCGCATGGAATTTCAAATTCCCAAAATCTACAAAAAAAACAGCTATAAAAAGTAATTGGATTTGCTATTTAAGGGGTATAAGTATAAGATGTCCCTGGAATAATCTCACGACGCAACACTGACTTGATCGTTTGATTTGGCGAAAGCCTCATTATCGGGTGGTCGGGTGGTCTAACATCGCCCTTACTAATTTCGCTAATTTGTCAAAAATGACAGCGCCTCGCGTCACGTAGGTATAGGTTAGCTCTGATTGGCTGAGGCTGAAAATATTTTTGAGCAAAAATCTGTCAAAAAGTGTAAACAAATCTGGAAAAAAGTTGCCACATCTTATACTTTTTAATAATAATAATTTTAATAATTGATTGGCACGACAGCCCGCTTACGCGAGACTAATGGGCCAGTTACTCATGACACAGAACATAAACTTAACCATAAACATAAACTTAGAAAATTTGAGCGATTACTCATAACTTTATTTCCGTAAACATAAACTTAAAAATCAGTTGATCAGGTGAGCGACAATATTGCCACTTCGATTTCTCCATCTCGTGAACAATCAAATTCAAACTTTTCGCGACATTTTTTTACGTGCTATTATTAAATGTTTGAGCATCCAACGACTAAAATTATTAATACATTTACGAAACTAATAAAAATTGCAATTCGTTTTGTATATTTTAGAAATTATTTTAATTTGTTTACTTTTCAATTCATTCCGAAGAGAGTGGCAACATTGTTTGCGTTTTCCGTAAACATAAACTTAGAAACCAAAACGAAACAGATTTCTAAGTTTACGGTTAAGTTCTAAGTTTATGTTCTATGTCACGGGTAACCAGTTGTACAGCTTTCGGGTATGCCAGGTCGTGCTAGCTGACAAGTAAAACTAAGTTATGTCATGAGTAACTGGCCCATAAGGCCTAGCTTCCCGCAACCACCCGTGTTGTGCGTGTGAATTTGTACGCGGGTGGAAGGGACCTACAGTTTTATGCCGGTTTCGAATGGCAGGTTGGGAGCTTTCTCATAAGCAATTTTTACTCTCAGAGGTTTGCTATTTCCAGCTGAGAGGAAAGCCGCCGAAAGAGAAAACGAGTTTTCCCGTTATTTTTTTTTTGGGGGTTGAAACCCTTTAAAAAAAATTATAGATGGCAAATATGGTTTCAAGTGGTATTGGGCTCAAAAGTAGTTCACCGAAACTCCGAATGATATAGAGTGATGGTTAAAGAAATGGCTTCTCATCAGCAATATCAAAGACAAATAATAATAGTTTGTCTTTGGCAATACTATGAAAATGGAAACAGGAAGAAGGAAAACAATTTCATAACCGATATAACCTTATTAAAGCGATGCGAGTCGCAATTTTGTAATTTCTAATTTGTAACTCCTAAAACTAAAAGTAGAATAAAATGCCTTTCATACTTTTCATTGAAATATAATATAATTTCAGTTATAAACTGCAATCAAATCCAAAATTCAATGTGAGGATAACCAAGTGCCGCGATATACATACATATGTAGCTCGTGGTTTCCTTTGGGTGTAGTGTATCGAAATTACATCAACTCCAACTATTTGCAGGGCAAACTGTTGTATAAGTGGTAAGCAGAGAATGGTAAAATATTGTATTTACATTGTTTCAAGTGTGTATGTTTAAGTGTGTGCACTTAGATAATATAAATCGAGTACTAAGCAGACACAGCTACTCTATTGTTACGATTAACACTACTTATAATTCTAGTAGTAAGACAATGTTCGATATAGTTAAGCAAATATTAAATTCACACTTCAAAATTGATACACCGTTTGTGGCTTAGAGTAGTTAACAAGAACAAAACTAATGGAGTACAGTGTTACGGATACAACCATTACGAATACGATGGCGGCAACTATGATTTTAAAATCCATCTCAGAAATTTGATGAAATATTCCTGCAAAGGTATTTTATATATTCATTAGTACTGCAAACAATGCCTGCTTAGTAGCGCTTAAATATCAAATCAAAAATGTATTTAAAGCCTGAGATGTATAAATGACGAAATCTATAAATTTGCATGCAAATGTTAAATTTTAAGTAATGGATGAATACATCCTTTCATTGCATTTGTCTTCTTTTCCCAGCACGATTGCGGTTCTTAGATTACAGTAGTGGTAAGGAGGGCAAATGTCGTAAAATATTATGGAATACATCATAGCGCGGTTTTGGAAAAGCATAAAAGGAGGAAAGTAATAAAAACCTCTCTACGACTATTGCAAGTATTAATTTGAGGAAGTCGAAAAAAAATAACACTAACAACAAAATTGATTAAGAAAACAATAATGTTACAATCACGCCAAATGTTTTTTTAGAGTTAAATGTTAAATAGCAGTTAAATTATGTTAACAACGATATTTACTACGAACATAATTAAGAATACGTTTAGCCGCATGGGATGTTCTTCTTTAACCTTCACTCTGTGCATGGGGTATACAGTTCCCCATAGCCACAGAAATTATGAATTTGTGAAGTTATTTCTTTCTGAACGATATATTAATACTTATATCATTAGATAGCTATGGATGAAAGGATTCTAAGCCCATAAGCAGATATTTTTTTTAAGAGTTATTGGGCCAGTATACCCACATATTGCACACAAACTGTTTGTTGTGCTTTGGGCATAAATAACCCCGTTATATATACCAATACATTTTGTAAGCTAAACATGAATTTTCAAGTGTTTGTGTGGGTTTTTACAGTTATAACTATTGAGAAACATTAAGGAAAAGTAAGAAAATAGTTTCGAATTGTAATTTCTTTGTAACGGTGTTTTCTTATACAACGTTACAAAGGCGATACAAATTAATGCTTACTGGTGTCAGCTGCACTTTCAGTTCAGATCGTTTCCTATAAAGTTGACATATTTGTTGCGTGAAGTGTTAGTGTGAATATATTTTAGTTTTGGTTTATTTGCATTCGTGTTTCTAGCATATTTTGAGTAAATAACTGGCTGCGATTTTATAAGTTTTGAGCTTTCGTCCTGATTATTTCTTGAATTTGCAGGTCGTGAGAAATTCGAAAAAATGTAAAGACTTAATGCTTTGCTTCGTGCACAGGATGAGTTTCAGATGTTGCTAGACCAATGTGGAGGTGATATTGATGCTCCAGACACTCAAAGTAAGGATGAAAGCGGCGACGATGACGTGAATGACGATGAATCAGATTTCAATGGACCTGTGGAAATTGCCTGATTTGAATTTCGCGCAGGACTGTAAAGAAGCTAATACCGACGAAGACGTTGTGCTACAGGAAGAAATGATAGCAGCTTTGTCACCTAATCATGGTCAAAAGTTCATATCACAGGGGAAAGCGGACAAGACAGTGTGGGGGTCCATGCCAGATCCGGCTGAAACAATAAGAACCGATAGAATGGCTCTCAGCAGAAAAGCAGTACCATATATCCATATACCATCGCATGTATTTTGAGAGTAAAGTCGAACCATTCAAACGTATACTCAATGTTCCCATTAGTAGCCAAATCGTCATAGAGACTAATAGAAAGGCGAAACGAGCATATCAAGCGCACAAACAAACTGGTAGCACAGCTACCATGCGTCAATGGAAACCGACAACTGTAGATGAAATATATGCTTACGTAGCGATTTTATTGTATGCACAGCTACCATGCGTCAATGGAAACCGTCAACTGTAGATGAAATATATGCTTACGTAGCGATTTTATTGTATGCACAGCTACCATGCGTCAATGGAAACCGACAACTGTAGATGAAATATATGCTTACGTAGCAATTTTATTGTATGCATCAGGGTTATTTCCACAAGAAAACTCACCCTTTTTACTGGGCAGTAATGTCTCAGCAAAGATTCGAGCAACTATCAAGATTTCTGAGATTCGACGATCAGCGAAGAAGAGCAGCTCGCTTAGCAACCGATAAGCCAGCGGCATTTCGGACATATTTGGACACTTTTCCTCACCCGACTGAATGAAGAATACGTTGCGTCGAAAGAATTGACTATAGACGAGCAGTTAAGCCCGGAAAGTATGGGATGAAAATATTTTGGATAGTCGACGCGCAAACTAATTTTCCACTCAACGCTGAAATTTACGTGGGAACTCAGCCAACTGTGTATAGAACTGTTCGAATTTCGCACGATCTGGTAGTTCGTCTAGCTGGGATATATCTTGGTAAAGGATATAATAACGATGGATAACTTTTTCACCAGCTATCCATTAGCACGCGACTTAATACAACAAACTACAACCATTGTTAGTACGATACGTTCCAATAAACGCGAATTGCTAGCGGTTTTTACCAAGCAAGAATACCTTGCTAACCGTGAGCCGATGTCGTCGCGAATTTGTTTTTCAGATCAAATGATATCGGTTAGTTTTATGCCCGAAAAAAGAAAGAATGTTTTGCTATTGTGGACAGGACACACAAATCATTCACAGCTATAATGAATGCAAAGGTGGTGTGGGTACTTTCGACAAATTGTTGTGCGCATACACCTGTAAGAGAAAAAAATAATAGGTGACCAATGGTTTTATGGTTCAACATGGTGGACGCAGCAGCTCTGTGTGCATATCGAGCAATCCGCATTGATGTGTAAAAAAGAATAACAGAAGAAAACAATTCCTCAAAGAAATGGCGAAGGAACTGGCAGCGCCACATCTCACAGGTCGTGCCGCGACGCCCCAAGGATCTATAAGGATTGCTTTGTCATTGTTGGGGTACAAATGTGCAAAGCTGAATGTGCCAGAGTCTATTCCAACTAAACAGGGCTCATGTAGAGCACAAGGGTGTCCGCACTGTAAGTGCAGCCGAACTCAGGACACAAACACAACGTCCTTATGTGATGTCTGTAAAGCACCAGTTTGCGCACAGCACTCCGTACGTGTCTGTCACTGTGGTTATGTGCACCTGAACGCCGCGATAGAAGCTGATGAGTAGCCAGATATGTATCATACTATTTGCATTTTAGACTATTTCGACTCATATCCTATAGATAATTTTTTTATCCTACTTTATAGAGCCATACATGTCAGCGCCATCGATGCCAGCGCCTAGTGCCGGTACCTCCAGAGCATCTAAAAGAAAGCCCCGACAGATATCAACTACTTCCTGCACAACCGCCAAGCGGCCGATAGCGCATCGGTGAAAATTCAAAGACAGTGTGCAAACAAAAAACAAATAATAATTACAACAAAAAAACAACATCAACAACATAACAAAAATATTTCATAATATAATTATCTCCTAAAACACTATTATTTTACTCATTCCCATACAAAATGTACTGGTTTAAACAATGGGGAACTCAGTTCCTCATTGCACGGGATTAGGGTGTAAAAACCACGCACAGAGTGAAGGTTAATGCTGAACAATATGAAGCCAAGAAACATAAGAAATTAATTTTGTGTGAGTTGGTTGCTGTCACTTATCGACGTTGATCACTTATCGATGAACGGGATCACACAGAAAGTAACAACGTTTTGTGCAGTTTGTTTGTATAATAATTAATAACTGGCACGTAAGCACGATTACGAGACTAAGGCGTAGCTACCCGCAACCATTCGTAATGTGCGTGCGAATTTGTACAAAAGGTTGGAAGGAACCTACAGTTTTATGTCCATTTCCATATATGTAATACTTCTATATTGGCACTAACGTATCTTCACAATGTGTTTTCATTCGGAAATCAAAGGGAGACAAGCGATGAGACAGAAAACACGAAATTTTGTGAATATATTTCTATGCGTGTATACATGTGCACTTCTACACATGAACAACTGTCAAACTGCTCCTGGGGTGGTTGAAGAAATTTCAGTTAATTTCGACAAATTCATATTTTTTTCCAGTCAATTGTTTTCCCGTCTGAACGCACCTGACTTTTTGCCACTTTTGAAATATGTCAAGGTACATTCGTTTATACGCTTTCTCGCTCATATTTCACTATTGCTGTACTGTGATGTTGGCGAATGTACCTTGAGCTTAGTGCCAATATAGAAGTACTACATATATGCCCATTTCGAACGGCGAGTTGGGAGCTTTTCATAGGCAATTTTACTTTCAGAGGTTTGCCATTTCCTGCTGAGAGGACAGCCGCCGAAAGAGGAAACTAGTTTCCCCGTTATTTTTTTAGGTGTTATTACGGGCAGTATTTGAACCTGCGGTTTGCTGCCTTTGACTCGCGGTCCAACGCATTAACCAACTGAGCCACGGCGGCTGAATGAAGAATGAAGATAGCGCAGCGAATTAACATCTAGCGGCTATGCTGGCTTGGCCATGTCTGCTGTATGGACGATGAAGCTCCGGCGAAAAAGGTGTTTGATGCGGTAGTTGGAAGTCCAGTGGAAGGACCAAGTTCAGGAGGCCCTATCTTCTCTTGGTTTGACCAACGGAAAAAGGCGCGCGCAAAACAGAGGCAGCTGGAGAGAGCTTTTGCGGCAGGCCGTAACCCGGTAACGGGATGTTAGGGCCAGTTAGGTTAGTAGATAAGTTGCACTGAGCCTAGAGATTACCTATTGTGCCCACTACAAGTTTAAGATAACTAACAGTAACATGAATTAAGTTTTTTTACGCTTTTATGAGAATGAATAAAAACGTGTTTCACATCACCCTATCTGTCCCTACATAACGTATATCGCGATATTTCGATAAATTGTGACTAGAAAATTTGGTACTGTTCAGACAAATTGTCAGAAAAAAGGAAAAGAGAAATAAATATATCAGCTAATTTATAAAATGTGATTACGTTTTTCTAGTTTTTTAGAACGATACTTAGTTTTATGCAACCTAATCAGTAATTATGCCGCTGATTTTGCATATGACTGTTGCGACACTATCTTGTTAGCATTCAAATGAAACATTTAAAATTGTAAATAGCAACCTTACAACCATAAAATCATTTTAATTTCTTTTAGATCGAGACCACTCAGCTCTGTACATGATCATTTTTATGTGTATGCATGCAACAAAAAACACTTCCATAAATACAAGGAAAGGCTAAGGCTAGGCGCAATCTAACAAAGCCCCAAGATATATATGTATGTATAACAGAAAATCATGGCATTCCCTAAATTGTTGCATCCTCTCTCTGGAAGAATTATTTGCAGGGGCAGTTATTTTTTATTTTTAAAACCAAAAAAGTATACAGAAACAGGAGAAGAACTGCTTCAAGTATACCATTGTGATCCTTGTTACCAAGGCTTCCATAAAATGGAAGCTTTTTAAATTGTATTTCATTTTCTTTGGGCACAAATAAAAGTTATTGTTTGACTTTTATTTCTTTAAGGAAAAAGAAAAATTATTTTGTACTTTTATGTTTTTGGACAAAACAAGTTATTTTATTACTTTATATTTCTGGGCAAAAATAAGTTATTTATTACATAAAAGCTTAGCAAAATAGTTAAAAAATGTGGTTTTGTGTTCTATTTTTGATTCTCAAGAGCAAGACTGGACATAATTAAATCCAAAGAGTTCTAGTTTTAAATTAAAATGACACAACCCGCTATTACACTGAACAAAACACAATTATGTAGCAGTTCAATTAAAAACTACAGAGAAATACTAAGTTTTTTATAATAAGTCAGAATTAAGTATAAAAATATCTTTTATTTTAGCCCAACTAAATAAAAGTCGAATAATTTCTTGGTTTGACTTTTTTTATAAAATGCATAACTGTTACGATCCCTGATTATTTAAACAAATCGTTCATTACTATTACAATTATTACAGAAATTCGGTTAAAGACTTAATAGTTAGTAAATATTACACGCAAAACATTTTAAATCAACGAAAGTCCTATATCATATCCTAAAATCAATTCTTTGCGTCTTTCGCTGGCATTACAAGAGTTTTATTTAATTCTAATACAATAATCTACTGCATATGTAAGTACTTTCTGAGTAAACACTATCTAAGACATTCACAATCGTACTCTTTTTGTATAAAAATGTTTAATTGAGGTTTGCTTTCGAAATTTTTTGTCAATAGTTCGAAATTTCATATAACATTATTAATTTTTACAATTTTATACACATGTCATATTTTTTTTTAAACACAACTTCTTCTCCACATATACCATGTGCCAAAAAAGACCGCAATCTTTTTTACAAGACCATTCAGAATAAAAAAACCATTAGAACTAGAGGCAATTCTACGTGATTTCACTAACTGACGTTTTCTTAGTAGCTGACAACTTACTTAAAACAGACGGTAGTTAATTTTAGTAAAAGGAGTAATAGTTTGATTCAGAACTCCAATAGGATTAGAATAAGTTTGTTAGTAAAGTGCTTTCTTATTATATTTCCAGTCACTTGTTGTCGTTTTTTGCAGTGAACTCTCCACAAAAACGTAAAAGAAACTAACAGGGCTATTCTGGGAAATATAGTTGAAAGACATTCAAAAGATTATTGAATGATAGTTTGAAAGACTGAATGAAAGATTTTAGCTATTCCAACGAAAATCTTTCCGAAAAGGCTCTAAAATTCACCGCTCGAGTTGAAAAGCTGTGTGACAAAAATTCAAACAAAATTTCAAAAATTTCAAATAAACAAAACAAAATTCAAGCAATTCCGGAGTCATGACAAGACTGGAAATTTTGCATTGAGTGCGCCATGCGATGATCACATACATATCTAAAATATTTAGCTTAGAAAATTTATATATATTTTTATTTAAATATATGTTAATAATATCGTACTGCTTCAACGTTAATGCTGTAAAATCATTTACGATTCATGTAAAGTGATACAGGATTTTCATTGCCGGCAGATGGAGTGATGATTGACGCATGGCAGTGATTCGTTCCATAGACTAAATTCAAAAAATTTATAGTCACAGAATTTAACGATTTTGATGTCATTTGAAAGGTAAAACTCCAACTAAGAAAACCCCAAAACATCTGTGCAAAAGATTAATTAGTGTCTGTGCAAAAGCGGCTCAAAGTTGATACTTTTTTCACAAAAAAATTTAAACACACATTTTCTGTTTTTTAGTCTATTGAGTAAAAAAAAATGTAAAAATTCATAGTTACCAAGAAGTTGCTAAAACTTGCAATATAGATTAAGAAATGATGTGGCCATTTTCGCTTTTAATGTTTTCTCAAAATTTACTATGCTGAGGCTTTTACTTCACTTTTAATTCAAAATACTTTTCTAAATTAAAAATCTGAAAATTGGCAAAACAGAGGAAAATATCTAAAAAGTATGTGAAAGTATGTTCCTGGATTTTTTTTATTTTAAGAAGCATTCTTTCTTTGTCAGATAATACCTCCGATCTCAGAAAATAATTCAATTTGAAAAGTAGTCTAAACACGTATTTTTCGACAAAATGTATTTTATTTATCCCTAAAAGTATGCAATTAGCATGAAAAACGAAAAAAATCTGCAAACAAAACATAAATCTATTATTATCGTTTTTATTGCAAAAAACAGAAGGTCCTAAGACAATTTATGTTACTCCTACGAATTATCAATGTTGACGTTACCGATTAAATGTAAAATCTGAAAAATCTAGCCAACACACTTGGTGCTATAGCTATCCAAAAATGACGAAATTTGCCAATTTAAGTCTCAGGCATTGCCAAACTACAACAGTTTAAAAAAAAAACAAAATAGAAATTTCAATTCAGCAAACCATGATTAACTAGTATACCAAATTGTATGAGGAACGGACCCCTCCTTCTTATTCTGAGAATTCTTCCATTGTATATCGTTTCTTTTCACAAAACAAACACAACGCACGTGCTTTTTTCAAGCTGAAAGACGACCCCAAAAGCATATCTTCCAAACTGTCTTTCATGATTCGTAAACAAAATTTCAATATAGTTGCTAGAATAGCAAATTGTCTTTCGAAAGATTTTTGTACTTGGAAAGATTGAGGTGAATTGAAAGATAGTTGCCAGACTAGCCCTGTTTTAAATAGAGTCTTCGTTATAAGTTATAACTTTCAAATGGTACAATGCGGCTTTTTATTGGCATAGGTATACATATATTAATATATAATATATAATATTATTATCTTTAAGAGCAAACCGTAGCTCTTTCTATGTACACTTTGTAGCAAAACTAGAACTCAATGCAGGTGTGTGACCTAGTTGCTTTTCTTGCCTTGGGATATACTTATTATATTGCTCCTATGACTGTTTTTAGGTCAAAGCTTTTTGGTATTGTCTCAATTAGATCGAAAGGCTGTTCATAATTTGAGAACCTGCAAAACATGTGCATTTACATATAGTTGTCTGACAGATGTGTCGCTGTGTGTCGATGTGAGAGAGGCCAACTTGTGGAGGCAATAAGTTTATGAACATTCCGCAGTTCTAAACTCATTTGCGTAAGCAATCTGGAAAGCTGCTAAACTAATCCGTCACAGTGAATTACCACCTACAGGTGTCAAAGGTATCAAATGAAAGGTAGTTCAAAGTTGTCGTACCTAAC
This sequence comes from Melieria omissa, assembly GCA_963971225.1. Lineage (NCBI taxonomy): Eukaryota > Metazoa > Arthropoda > Insecta > Diptera > Ulidiidae > Melieria > Melieria omissa. Next base: position 119,088,941 of record OZ020267.1, read on the forward strand.
TTCAAGGCATAGGGCAACATCGAGTCATTCTCTGCTGGGTTCTGACCGACTTGGGAGTGGTTGGAAACGAGGCAGCGAGATTTTGAGAATGGCAGGAAAGGGGGTTTATGTATTTGAATATTTACACGTTGACCAATAAAGATATTGAGTCGTCATGGCGTAGCAGAACGATTGCGGAACCTGATGTACACTATAGCCCTCCGTGTCCATGAGAAAAACTCGATTTGTACTGTGCCTGAGTCGAACCTGTATTGGGCAGATCACAGACACTGCCGTATTGGGTTTATGCTCATCAAATGACGCCTAACGGCTAGTTACGTATTTAAAAGCTGTGGATATGAAGAAGTGACGATTTTATGCCGACAAGCGTCAAGGTGGGAGCTTTTTTATAGGTAAAATTCTTCCCCCTCAACCCTCGTTTTTGTTTGTTGTTTTTCTAATTATTTGTCCATTTCCCACTTTGGAGGTGTCTCAATCGGAGTGGAAAAAGTGCTTCGACAATTGGTTTCAGCGCATGCAAAAGTGTATAAATCTTCAAGAAGAATACTTTGAAAAGCAATAAAACCATTTTTGATGATAACAAAATGCATTTTCATCCTTTTTGAAAAAATATAAAAGGCAATCTTCGTAGAACAAAAATCGACTAGACCTCAAATTACTTCTATTTTTTTGTTTCACAGATCAATTTAAATCGCTGAGTTTATGTGAACTTCCACATTTCAACTCTGAGAAAACACACTCTGAATGTTTTGCACAACCACGCAAACTATATTGCACTCTATGCACTCAAACTATGGAAATGTAAACTACAACCTTTATATGTTTTTTAAATCACCTCCTCTACTTCTACAAGACTTTTCATACCTCAGCTCAAGAGTGAGTATGTATATGGGAATTGCCACCAGTGTATAATATGTGTCTTGATAACCGACTTTGAATTCTACTGCTATGCATTTTTGCTGTCCGAATACCAATGTTTTGGTGTGGATGAACAGAGTACGGCATTTAAGAGCTTCGGGGGACCAAATCTGTTTTCTGGTACTAATGCCGTATACGCGGTTTATCAAAAGGTCGATACGCGATTTTAAAGTTCAAACGACGAAATGTCACCATGCTAGAACGAGCATTTTGGAAGTACTCAGAGCTTTCATTGTAGCATTATATTTCCCCACATTCCCAGTACTTTCCCACTTTCTGTTAATAGCAAGGACGGTCCCTATGAGGCATTTGTGTGTGAGAGTTTTTGCGTTTAAGCTTTAGAATTGTTTATTGTTGAGATTTTAATATCACACACTATTATATTGAGTCCTAGAAATGGTGCCACAGCAAAATTAAATATGTCAAAAATTAACATGAATATATGGATGTATTTTAAGCGATACATAAAACGGATTTATTATTTGTTTCATAAATTACGCAACAATTTTTTTTTAATTAGGCAATTTTTAAAAAGCATTTTAAAAAACAGCAATTAGTAAGTCGGATCAGGTTTTGAGGTAGTGAAAGGTTTAAAGCATAAGTAAAGCCTAATTAATTCACATTTTCTTATCTCAATTTGTTATATGAAATTTCTTTCTCTTTTAGTTTTCGAAATAAGGCAAACTTGTATTTAATGTTGCAAGTCTTTTTATAAAAGCTGTAAAACTGGACCGACTTACGATAATATAAGGCACGGCAGCGCCAATACAATGATTGAATAGCACGCCAACATCCCTCAAAATATTAATAAAAAATTTAACTTTAAATGGTTTAATGCATACCATAAATATCGTAATTTGAATATATTTTAGCACTTACTACCTATAACATCTGCACTGCTCTTTCGAAAATTAGGCATAAATGCAGTATAGCGCACCCTCGTGAAAAAGATAAATAAAAATCTGAGAAACTCAAAATGTTGCCTAGGAAACGCCCATAAAAGGCGTGGCCTGGAGTCTAAGTTCAAAGTTGATATCAAAATAGCTCAATCAATTCTCAATCGATTCACACGATATGGGTATCAAATGAAAGACATAAGGTACATATTACATACCTAATGTTGCACATCAATAGAAAGGTATGAAAAATACCTTTCATTTGATTCCCATATCGTGTAAATCGCTTGAGAGTTGATTGAGTTATTTTGATACCAACTTTGAACTTTGACCCCAGGCCACGCCTTTTGTGGGCGTTTTTGTTTGTTGGATTTACGTAAATAGCTCTATATAGCCCAATTTTCAGTTTTGTTTTCATGAGTGTTCGCTAGACTGCATTTGTTCCGAAAATTACTGTGATGTGAACTAGGTGGCGCTAATCAAACTTACCTTTTTAGCGGGAGGTGGTGGCACATCGAAATGGTATTTTTCCTCACAGTATTCGCGAAGCAAGGCAATTCCTTCAGCTCGATTGTTGGAATAACGCGTTTCCCATGCATCTAACAATCTGTTGTAATACCGCGGAGTATCATTGTATTTCAGATATTTATATGTTTGATTCGTGGGGAAAATGCGCTCCAATGGTGTCGAGCGTGATAATTCGTCCTCTGCCACAATCAAACAACGAACGTCGTCGGGTGTAAGATGGTCCAGTATTAAATTGATATACTACAGTTACAAAATTGCGTATTAGTAGAGAGAAATAGAAACACCATCATACTAACCTCATCCCTATCTTCCATTGTTTTTCGTGTGAAAGTATTGTGCTTCATTTTTTCTGCTCTGGAAAGATAGTTTATATATAAACGTTTATCGTAGCAAATTGGCCCAGGAGGAATTGACATCTCAGCGCAAATTTCTTTTTGTTTTTCTAGGGAAAGTTTCGGTGGGACCTAAGTGGAAATAATTTAAATGTATTTACGACATTTACGCTTATGGTAATAGTACGTACATTATAAAGTGCTGTATTGAGAACAGCCTGCACAAGCGGTGCTTTTACATGCGCATCCAAAGGCAGCTCAGAGTGTAACGACGGCGAAATATTCACTTCCAAAAGCCATGGTATCAAGTCAGCATCTAAGAGTACATCGAAGCCGAAAAGTTCGAAACAACTGTATTTTGACTCTACATTGATCTTAAGCATATTGTTTATGGATTGCTCCCCGGCCATGATAGTGCGAAGCACTAAATTACGAAGTGCCTCCCATAAAAAATCTGTACGTATGCCCCGATTCGCCAAGTAACTCCAGAGTGACTTTATGGTCCATTTGTGACCGTGGCAGGCATTGACATCCTCATTCTTAGAGTAATTTGACGAAAATTTATTGATACTGTAGTTAGTCAGATGCATACAGCGATCGTTTAAAGTATCAGACTTGTCGCTGTATTTTACTGTAAATGTAACCAATATAGTATAAAACAATGTGAAGAGCTGCCATTTACAAGTAACTACAACCAACCTGACGCAAAACGGGCCAAACCATTGTGGTACATGAACACGCGAAGAGGATTAATTGACGTCACAAGTACATACAGCCGCAAATCGAACTTGCTTCCATTGATGAGAAGCGGCCGTTCTATGTATCTGAATTGAAAAAATTTGCAGTTGCAGTTTCATATGAAAGGTAAATCTTTGAACTGTACAAATTAACGCGTAAATTATATCTTTACGTTAACAATTACTCACTTTTGTACAATTAGTGGTTTACGTTTAGGTATTTGCGCCCATCTGTCTACTACTCGTATGCCGGCTCCGCGAGCACTTGCTGGAGGTTTAATAATCCACTTCACGTTGCGTTGTGCATACTTGGGCCAATGTTTCCGCAACACATTCAAATCTCTAGGAATGATGTATGTCCTGCAAAAAAAAAGGCAAGTGAAAGAGCAAGAGCACAAAAGCAATTAAGCCTGCTTGTTACTTGGGCATAAATCCAAAATCTTTTTTGCCGTGCTTATTCATCTGCTTCTGCAAATTTCGCCAACACGCGTCTTTACGGCCAATCTTGAAGGAACCGGGTAAATGATTTATTTTTTGGTAGGGTCGTATCGCCTTGAAGCATGGCGACTTCATATGCTTGCCCCATACACCTATCCAGTCATTGGTTTCTGTTATATAAAAAGATTATCATTTGTAAATAATGCGACTTTAAACTCCACAAATACATTACTTTTCACTAAACGCATCCCGCTGTTTGTTAAAACATAACGTACCACCTTCGGCATCACATTCGACACGCGCCATTTTAACACACGGTATAGGTCTGGAGGCACTGCTGGCCCTTTGGAAGTGTTAGAAGAAAATGCCAAATAAGGTGGTACGTTGGGAAATAAACTAGGAACTAGCAAGCAATCAGGATTTTCCAGACTATCTTCCGATGACTCCGATAGAAAGTACGATTCCTTCGAGATGGTAGTATCCAGTGGATGGGTTAACTTGTATACATGCGTACGATAACCATCCTCAGAATCTGACGTCGTATCTGAACTATCACCTTCCCCGTAGTCCGAAACTAGTGTACGCAAATTAATATCTCAGTTGCAAGAAAAATATGTGCTGGCGGAACACTTTATTGTTTACCGTTATCCAAATCATAATAGTCATCATCATTATTAAAAAACGCATCGTCGGCGTCATCGATCGTTACATCCTTTTTTCTGTTTACTCCCTCTTGCTCGGCTTTAGAAGTTGATTTCAAAACATTAGCTTCTACTGGTGCTATGGCTTTGAAGACATTAAGGGCATCAACTTTTTTTTTTAAGAAATTCAACTCGTTTATCCTTACTTATCGGACATGGCGACTTACAGTGCCTCCGTTTTGTTTCCTGGAGTCGCAAAGTTGATGGTGAAAGTCGCGTCAAGCGTGGACTGCTGTGATTGTAGAGCAAAACACGAGGAGTCGGCGGTGATTGCTTTTTATTACCTAAAAGTCAGGAATTTTATTTAAGGAATAACAAAAAATTCTGCATATGCCTTTAATAAGTAGACTTAAAATCAAAACCAATCATGAATTGTTATACTGATTTTTACCTTTTTTCGGTGTTTCAGGAAGTTTATTTTTCAGACGCTGTGGCGAATCATCCCAGACAGCACCAGATATTTTATTTGTTTCACAATGAGTGACATTACTCAAATTAGTATCTGTACGCTGGTCATTTTGAGCGACGTTATAGGTAAGGTCTGGAGCTTCTGAACCGCCTTGTATACGACCCTTGCGCTTCGAATTCTGAGACTTAACATGTCCAAAGTCTAATTCTTGATATTTTCCATCTCTCTCATATTTTTCCATCTCTTGCATATCAAGAATGCCATTGACGATTGCTCTATCGTTCACGGCCCATTCTACATTACTTATTTGCACGTAATTGATAATATTATTATTGGGCATTTTTTCCTTAAGTACGTGATGCTCTAGACTGCGATTATGTTCGACGGGCCCCGTCCCACTCATTGACCCTAGATAATTATATGACGAAGCGAATGTATTATGTTTCGTATTAACTTGGTGAAATGCATCCTCTACAACAATATCGCCCTTCGAGGTTGCCATAACTTCATCAGCCTTTCGGCACTTTTCTCTTTTTGCCGACAGATCTGGTTTGTAGTTGTAATAGTAGGAGTAATAATGTTGATAATGTTGCTGATATGCTGAGGAACCCTTCGATGAACTACGAGACCTAAGAGACGAAAAAGTTTGGTAATGAACAACAATGTATGTAATGGCTAAGGCACTTTCACTATAAAATAATTAATTTTCTTAACAAAGTCATATATTTAAAAAAAAATCAAAGCAAGAAGTATAATACAAAAAGAACCGAAAGTCTAGGCCCCGTTTACCGGTCATTGCCACTTAAAAACTTTGCAAAATATTTTTCATATGTAAACATAAAATCTAATCAGACAAAAACATAAATTAACACTAAATGAAAATTTAAAATGTAATTCAAGTTTGATGTCATTTTAACCAAGGTTCGTATTTTATTATTGGTGCGCAAATCATTTTTAAGTTTTCTTACATGTTCATAATCGTGTGAAAAAAATATCAATCACCATTGTTATGAACGTGTAAGGAACTGGTTCGTGCACGAGTATAATTGAGTGTAAAAATTGAGGATCTACCAATTACGATATTGTTGTTGTGACTTTCTATGTGGGCAAAAATCAAACATGATAATGATGTGATCAAGACTAAATACGAACTCTGATTTTAACATATTTTGAAAGACACACATCAAAGTTGCAAACTGTTAGACTAAACAGGGCAAAACTACAGCAATGAATTGCGTATAATATTACAATTTATGTCTTTGTTGCTCCCTTGAAAACTCCTCCCGCTGCTGGTTATGATGATGATTATGTCTGCTGTGACACATTCGATTTATGCATTGATGAACATTAGGCGGTGGGCTGTCCACTCTCTGAGATCTGCGTGGCGACTTCTTTGGAAATAGCTGGTGATGTACGTGCGTTAAAGGTGGCTGATGATTTTGATTTTGGCCGCTTAAATCGCAGCTTCGTCCTTGACATCCGTGAAAGGAATGTGGTTCAAAAACTGTATTGCAAAAGCGAGCAGATTCTGGAGCCACAGTAGCATCAGCCTGAGCGCTTGATTGCTGAAAACATGTTCCGTTAGACCTCTGCAGTGTTTGAAGTTTAAATGGCCGGAATCGAGGTCTTGGATAAACTGGTGGTGATATCGCGCTCAGATTGGGATTGATGAGCCTCAACCCGTTGATCGAGTAATGTAATCCGTTATCATACAAGTTAATAGTTCCGTTATTTTTATTATCATTATTATTGTTCATCAAATTATAGTTGGAATTCATATTGAATGGTATGAATTTGTTGACAATTCTTTGTTAGATTGGTAAACGTTTAAGTTCTCTTACGTAAGCTAAACAAGATATAATATATTTAGTTAAAAACATACTTTTATGCTTGTACGACATGTAGATTTATTTAAACATTTAGTGCTTCATACTTTAACGTATAATAAGGCTAGGCAAGAACCTTTAACAGTATTATCCCAGGATATCAAAAATTAAAAATAATGAAAATAAACTCAGACAACTTCTAAATCGGTCTTTGGAACTGTAATAAAATTTATAATCCTGCATTCTGTATAGAATTACTAGCTAAATTACTAATTAAAAATGACAAAAACGCTGAATGGACTTTAAATGCTGTTTCCTTTTGCATATACTATATATATTACACATATGTAGGTACGTCACCTACGTTGTTGTTAATTTTGTTTTATATTTGAATGGTTAAAAAATTTAAAACTTTTTGTCTAAAAGTTGTTGAATTTTTTTCACGAAATTTAAACACGGAAGGCATACTCAGTGGCCTTGAACTTCGAAAAATGAGCAAATTCAATGATAGGTTTTGCGCTGTGTCCAGAAGGTAAAACCAACATTATAATTTGGTCCAACACATTCCCAAAGATTTCTTATGATTTTAATTTTACTAAAAATTTGAACTCACAAACTTACGATTCAAGGCTGATATTGCTTTACTGAGCTCACGCTCCGACGTTTAAAGAACCTATTCCCCAATTTATGTAATATTAATTTCAATATGCCTGCGACTTTCAACAATTTGCGAGTTATACTATTATGGCTATCACATTTATTCACAACTGCCTATACTTACACAGAAATATTCCGAGAACGATGTCAGCGACCACGTAGAATAACAAAGCATATGAGAGGTAACTCTTTAAACAAGGTGAGAAGGCTGTTAACGGCGAAGGACAATGGTATGCACAGGTCACGATAGGGCCACGGGATGATATCTGGGTCAATAGCACATTAATGATTATCCAGTGCTCGAATAACAGGAACAAATTGAGCACGAAAACGCGAAGCTTGAATATGAATATTAGAACCATACACGTTTTCCAATTTCGAATGTTGATTGAAGAAGGAACAAAATTATGACGTTGAAAAAAATTTAATTGTGCCGTACATAAAATTCCCATTCACCTTTGATCGAATTGGATAGGAGCTTCCGCAGACTGGACGAACTTCGCCCTGTTGTTCCACGAATAGCAATAATTGGCTTTGCGATTTTGCCCGGGTCGAGATGCAAGAAGCAGATGATAACTGCACTGAGCTAAGGGTCACAAGAGCAGGTCAACGTTAACTTCAAAAAATTTATGTACTTCGGAAGAAAGTTTGCAATGAATATTCCCAATTAATCAATGAATCTGAAGTTTATGAAAACGTGCACTCACTGCTCGCCTATCCGTCACTCCGGGCACATGTGAAAACGCTCGCCACAGACGAAATATGATTGTGCTGTGTGGGGGGAAAACGGGAGAATTTGGAAAAGTGGCAACAGTGAAATTGTCGCGGCTGGGTTTGAATTACCGAGCTTCGGCTGAGACTTGTTCCTTCAAATATGTTTGGAGCTATTAAAACTTGTCACAACACGGAAAAGTCTGATGCTTTCTTTTAAAAATTGCAACATTTCAAAAAAACGACAGTGAAAGATTAACTTGTTAACTTGATTAGTTTGTCCGCAATCGAAATCTGGAATAGTGCCACAGATGCAGAACTAGTATCTAAAAAAATTTTCTAAAATATTACGTTACAACTTGAACTAAGTCACTTTGTTATTTTTTGCAATCACAAATAATGAAAATTACAACTATCAGAGAAAAATCAACTCAGTAAAAAAATCAACACTAAAAATGTAGGGCTAGGTCTATTTGTAAACTTCACAGAAGACAACAATTTTCAGAAAATGAAATCTATCCTAAAAGATATATAAAAGAAGTATGTATCAAAGAATACAAACAGCTAAGGCTCACAAACTAAGTTAAATATTTTCTTATTCCGCTATAGTTTAGCTTCAGTAAAAATTTGGCAATAACTTAATCCTCAGAAAGCAAGCTACGTTTTCGAAAACTAAAACTAGAAAAAAAGTAAATAACCAGGTTAACCTTCTGACTGTCCCTTGGGTCTATTCGACCCATTCATGTTTTGTCAGCAAGTTATATTACCGTTTGGTTGGGAACATCCTGACCCCAAAGGACAGCGAACGTAATTTTGAGCAAGGAACAGTCAGAACGTTAAATTTACATTTAATTTTAATCAAATCTACTTACTATATTCTTGTAATTGTTTTTATTACATAAACCGACACCCTTAATTGGTATACAATATACACCCTTGACAAAGAATGTCGAATAAGAACTGATTTTATTATTTTATTTTATTTATTTTATCAAAATTTAGCACGATTTTTATGCATTTCTTAAAATAAAACAATGCAATTTCGTAATGAAAATGAAATTTTCTGCAAATAAGCAAAAACAATTGTTTAAACATTACATTTAAGGAATGATTTGCTTTGGAACTTTGAAGAATATAGCTAATGTTGCTTATTAATCAGGCCATTGTATTCTACTCAATTTGTTTGCCCATTTTTAGCGAAATAAGACACTATTCAACTGTATACTCATTTTATTTCCCGTTACAGGCAAAGCAACACTGAGCGAAAATATCGGTGCTGCCAATTTTTGGTCGAAAACAGATGCTGAGCAGTGTTGCCACAATCGAAAAATAGTTTCTACCAAACTTGCCTGAAAAATTCTACCAACTTTGTGTCAAGATTACTTTTTATTGAAATTTTCCCCGGAAAAAGGATTTAAGTATGTATGTGCGTTTTTGATTCTATAGTTATAACTGAAAATCTGAATCATAGTATAATAAAGTAGTCTTATAAAAACCCTCCCTCTCAGAGCAAAACCATTGTTTTAAACATATTTAAAGAGTTGCAACTTCATTAAAACAAATCGTACTAAAAGCAAAGGGAAAATGCTTAGGTATATTTTACTACAATCAAATAATATTAAGTGTACCTGAGGCGCCCCCTTTGATACCGTTCGAGGTTTCAGACAGGGTGATCCTTTGTCCTGCGACCTCTTCAACTTCACCATGGAGAGTGTTCTGCGCAAGGCCGGTGTACATCGTAATGGCACAATTTTCAACAAAAGTGTCCAGCTCCTTGCCTACGCTGATGACATTGATGTCATCGGACGTAACAAGCGAGATGTCACCGCTGCCTTTGCGGCTATCGAAAGAGAATCTGCCAAAATGGGTCTGGTGGTAAATGAGGGCAAGACGAAGTATATGCTGTCTACATGCAGGGACTCGCAGCGGCTAGGGTCTCACGTCGAGGCCGACAGGTATACTTTTGAAGTTGTCAAGGAATTCGTCTACCTTGGCACCGCCATCAACAGCAGCAATGATGTCAGCCTGGAGATAAAGCGAAGGATAACTCTTGCCAACAGGTGCTACTACGGTCTCGGTAGGCAATTGAGAAGTAGAGACCTCTCTCGACCGACAAAACTTGCACTCTATAGGACGCTTATCTTGCCCGTGCTCCTCTATGGCGCTGAAGCATGGACAATGACACGAAACGACATAGCGGCCCTTGGAGTGTTCGAGAGGAAGGTACTTCGCAAAATCTTCGGCCCTGTTCGTGTTGGTGACGACTATCGTATACGAACCAATAACGAGCTGTATGAGCTGTATAAGGACATGGACGTAGCGCAGCGAATAAACATCCAGCGGCTACGCTGGCTCGGTCATGTCTGCCGCATGGACGACGAAGCTCCGGCGAAAAAGGTGTTCGATGCGATGGTTGGAGGTCGACGGCGAAGAGGGAGGCCGTATCTCCGGTGGAAGGACCAAGTTGAAGAGGCCCTGTCATCTCTTGGTGTTACTAACTGGAGAAGGCGCGCGCAAAGCAGAGGCGCCTGGAGAGAAGTTTTGCGGCAGGCCGTAACCCGATAACGGGTTGTTATGGCCAGTTAAGTAAGTAAGTACCTGAGGCGCACCTGAGCTCAAAAATTCAAATTATGGTATGCGAGTTCCGTAGTGTGGGTAGAGATGAATGATGATGGGGGTTGGGGGAAAATGAGGGGAGAGGGGTAATAACCCTCTTAAGTGCAAGTAGGGCTTCATATTCAGTAGAATATTTACAGTACTTCTGCATCCAAACTCTTTTTGTGCAGGCGGCTTGAAAAATAACCTTCATAGAAGCAACTAGGGCCGGAGAATCAGTAAAGTGTTCACAGTATTTCTGTATTCAAATTTCTTTTGTGTACGGCTAATAATAGGCCGCCATGCCGGCCATATTTTATTTGATTTTGCGCACACTACAGTCGACAGTGAGTTCAGGATCAATATGAGACGCCGTGCAGGCTTATAGAAGAACATAAGCCAGCCAGATATTAGAAATAGTTTTATAATTTCAGCTTTTCGCCAGTGCATCGTCTTCCTCCTCTTTGAATGGTGCAATGTGAACGAGTGAGCACAGACGCAGTATTCGTGTTGCTATGATTTGCGCTCAGAGCATTGTGCTCTCATTTCAAGTGTTTCCTCTTGTTGCCTACCCCCCGCATCGAGAAGTTGGGTTGCCATATCATGACCCGCATTCAAATTTTTGCTTGTACGTGATGCACACTCTTTATATTCGATATTTTTTGGTAATACGTAGTAGTTGCGTTTTATTTTTTCTTTTTTGTAACCCACATACTACAACTTTGCTTACATCAACATTGAAAATATTCCTTTTTTAAATTCTACTTAAAACGGTATTTAAAAGAAGTTTTTAATGAACTCATGGCGTGCACTAGAGTCTACATTAACCAACGTTGAATATGAAAGCGGATTTAATGTTGAAGTCTCTACGAAGCAACAATCGCCCGAAAATCCGTTATCAGTGTTATCTGTAGGGTATAAATTAAGAAAATATTTTGTTTAAGATAAATAAATAACTTACCAAAGGTGGGGTCGTTCCATTCAATAGCCATATTGTGCAATATAGCCAATGCGACTATTGTCTGCTTTGCAGTGCCAAATGAGAAAGGTATCTCACTGCCAAGCACGCCAAACCGTTGAGCCCACACGTTGAGGCATTTGATAGCTAAAGAAAATGTGACGGAATGTGAACGATTAAATGCATGTTCCTCCGGTGAAAGGGCGACTTCCACAGGAGGGAACAAGAAGGCGGTGCACGGCAAGGAGTCGTTCCCCAACAGCACCCGACCACGAAATTCGTTTTGCTCGAATCGCTCCTTGATTCGTGACTGGCAAAACATTTCATGATTTGTTTCCTTTACGGAGCGAATGCGACAATCCTGGTCACATATACGTAAATTGGCATCCGATACAATCTGTAATAACTTAACACGTGTAACATCAAACTGCATATATATGATAAAACCACATACTTGTATGTGCAGGTGTTTCTCGATGGAATTACCTCCAGAAGTAGGACATTTAAGATGAACAGTATGATGCATCACGGTTCCAATGACTTGAGGCATACCGGCTAAGGTTTGAAATGCGCTGGTCACCCTTTCTTTATCGGCTAAAGTGGCAGGCATTCTGATATAACGAGAAGCCTTTGCCGCCAGTGCGCTGGCTACGCGTTTGCAAATTTTCAACAAAGTGCGACTGCTCACTCCGTGTGCATTTGCCGTGTCATCAAGCTTCTGTGAAAAGAAGCATCCGCTTTTTGTATTACTTGAACACTCATAAGACAAGTAAATAAACCGTTACTGTGCAATTGGCAACTATTTATAAAGATGATGTTCAAGCGCACCATTCTGCCATTCTTTACCTCGCTCAAGCCCCAGTACCGAATAGCAGCCATTATCTGCAGCTCAACAGGCACTTGATTAGCGCTGCGCTCCGCAGGAAGATCCACTTCCAGATCGTCGCGGACCATCTCAATTATCTTGCGCATGTTATCCTTCGAAAAACGATACTTCTTTCTAAATTGAAGTTCTTTCAGGTCAGAGAGAGGATTCAAGCGTCTCCGAATTCGTGGGTGACGAGGTACAGCACAATTCATGCGCACATTGCAGATAGTTTGAATTTCGGAAAACCACTTGTTCTCTAAGAAACTGTCCAAGCACTCCAAATCTCTTAGAAAATTGTTGTAATTCTCCACATCTATTGTATACGCCATGGTATTATCGTTTGCTCCTAATGAACTACTTCACTCCTGTTTACTATTTTACTGAACCTGATTTCCACTGGTCAAATTGTTTTTCTTGTGTAGAGCACCCCCAATAGAAAGATTGTGTTCTGTACGGGAAGGGACCAAGGCAAATTCAACTAATGCGTTTTAGGAAGAGACCCAGAGCTCGGTTAGTGAAAGTATTTTCTGTACATTTCTTTGCGTTTTTTCATTCTTCAGTACTTTGAGAATCAGTTTTATTTTTATTTGTTGCAAAAAACAACCGAGAATAAAGTCCCAAAAAACTGATTCCGTACCGCACTAAACAAAGTAAATCCAAACCAAAGTAAATCCTAAGTAGCGCGACTCTTTTTTCAAGCTGTCAGTGGTACACAATGTGGCAGTGTTGCCGCAAAGTATATTATGTGGTAGTGTTACCTCAACGCTATTTTCTGTTGGTTTAGGTAGCAAAATTTGTGCTTTATTTTCTGATTGCTTTGTCAATCAAGCATTAAATAAATGTTTGAAAGATAAAATATCTTAAGATAACTGGGCAATCACTGTAAAAATACAATAAGCGGCCTTTAGACGGTCGCACATGTTTGCAATCATGTGCGATGGGGGAAATGTGCGATGAGCGTTTACACGGTCAAACATGTGCGCACACTTCAATTGTCTCGCTGCTGCCAACGAAGCAACATGGTATGCGCTTTCGCATCAATTTCTTTAAATTTGCATAAAAGCACCTCTATGCTGCGTTTCTTTTAATTTTTATTTTTATATTTTTCACCTTTTACTTTTCACAGTTCGGTATTGTGTTTATACACCTCAAAGAACTCCTTCCATAATATTTGATTTTTTGCGACGCCATCCTCACTGCTCGCTGTCCACCGATCGAATGAAAAAATGCACTATGTGTGTCACACAGCCGTTTACACGGTCGCACATGTGCGTCGCGCCGACAGAGAAATCAAAAAATTTTGAAAACCGTCGCACATGTCCGACGACACGAATTTCTTGCGTTTACACGGTCATTCTTCTCGTCGCGCTGCACATGATTGCGGACATGTGCGACCGTCTAAAGGCCGCTACAGAGAAATCAAAAAATTTTGAAAACCGTCGCACATGTCCGACGACACGAATTTCTTGCGTTTACACAGTCATTCTTCTCGTCGCGCCGCACATGATTGCGGACATGTGCGACCGTCTAAAGGCCACTATAGTTGCTATCATAATTCACTTAAATAGAAAACATTTGAACATTTGAATACTTATTTATATTTTGCCCTTGATGCAATTAATTAATAATTGCATCATGTATTTTGCCTGCGTACAAATAATTTTATAATGAAATAATAAACAACGAATGATTACACTGCACAACAGCATGTCTGTTGCATGGAGTTTTTTACATGAATCTGAATCGTTTTTCCACGCTGTTTTCAAAACCATACTCCGTTTTTATGTAACAGCTCTAGTTTTTGCAAAAAATGGGCGTGTCACTTTTTCGAATTTTCCTCGGTTTTTTTCTCGTTTTCGACTGTTATTTCTGAACCAATAACCCTATAGACATGATTTTTATATCGTTGCACTTACAACATTTCACGCCATCTTTCCTGACATTAATCAATTTTATGCGTTCTAAATGGGCGTGGTAATAAGGTTTCAAAGTAAGAAAATATTGAATTTCAAGGCGTTTTTTCTGATGGCGAAAATTGTACAGATGTTTCATAAATCACGTTTCGAAGTATATGAATATCTTAAGAAGAAACATCCAGCAATACAACACAGCCAAATTATTTGGCGGAATACACATTCGCATCGAAATAATAACAAAACTTAACCATAGCGATTTTCACCTCTTTTCATACTTTTTCCTTAAAAAATTAGGAGCCTCAAAATATGCTCTTTTATATGTTCCATTTATAGTTTGGAATACAAGCAAAAAACAAAAATATTTTGAATTTCTCGATACAAAAAAAAATTAAAAACTTTGCATATTTTCAGGCCCCTAATTTTTTAAGGAAAAAGTATGAAAAGTGATGAAAATCGCGATGGTACATTTTTCCTGTTATTTCGATGCGAGTGTGTATTCCGCCAAATAATTTAGCTGTGTTGTATTGCTTGATGTGTCGGCTTTCATTATACACCTAACTCGTTAATTGTTTTACAAAAAATGTGTATGTTTTTGATCATCAAAGAAAACGCCTTAAAATTCAATTTTTTCCAACTTTGAGGTCCAGTTACCGCGGCATTTTAGCATTTATAAAAATAAGTTGCATCGGAAAAGAAGCCGTGTGGTGTTGTTAATGCGATAAGGTGAAAATCATGTCAATCGGTTTTTTTGTTTAGAAACTACGATCGAAAATATGGAAAAAGTAGAGGAAAAACTGAAAAAATGACAGGGTACCTATATCTCACAAACTAGAGCTGCTAGAAAAAATCGGAGGGTAGATTCGGAATCAGCGCACCCAAATTAGTAAGAAACAGTAGAAAAACTCCATGCAACAGAAAAAAAGTGTTTTTTTGTTGCGCTGTGTTATTAATGTAGTTTTCTTCTTGAACAAGTTAAAAAGCACACAACAAAGCTTCTTTCGATAAATTATCTTAAAAACTGTACGTAATAGTAATGTTGTACATCTTTATAAATCATAATAAGTATTAAATAAATGTTTTTATTCATTCATTCATTTTACGCACGACATAATGATTCAATCAAAACATGTTAAATGTGTTCAGGAGAACATTTTTGTATTCATTAATAAATATCTTTAATGCGACTGAATTGACTGAAATAATTAAAAGGAAATTACAACCATTACAAACATGTCCCATTTAAAAACATTTCTATATTCACCATCCATAGCAAAAATTTCACTCCTGTCTTATAAAAATTTTACCACTTTACCACACAATGTCTAAATATTCACCACAGTGCGCAAATAACCTCATCTTATATATAAAATTCTCGTGTCACAGTGTTTGTTACCGTACTCCTCCGAAACGGCTTGACCGATTTTTATGAAATTTTACATGCATATTCAGTAGGTCTGAGAATCGGCTACTAACTATTTTTTATACCCCTAAGGGGCGTGGCACATTTTTGTGACCCAATTATTCTGCTGAACTACAAGTCACAGAGGAATGAAACTTAGCATGAACCTATCATGTAATCATATCTCTCGACAGACGGAATGAGGTGGGTTTTGGACAACGGGGCGTGGCACCACCCATACAAGCAAAATCTTTAAAATAGAATATCTTCGAAATTATAAGTAGCACAACATTAAAATTTAGTACCCCGTCGTCCCATAGATGAGTCATTCTAATGATAAGATTTTATGGGCGTTGGACAAGGGGCGTGGCACATTTTTTGTGACCCAAATATTTTGCTGAACTATAAGTCGCTCAGCAATGAAACTTAGTACGAACCTACCATTTCTTAATATGTTTCGACAGAGGGAATGGGGCAAGTATTGGACGAGGGGGCATGGCACCACCCATACAAGCAAAATCTTTAAAATAGAATATCTTCGAAATTATAAGTAGCACAACATTAAAATTTAGTACCCCGTCGTCCCATAGATGAGTCATTCTACTGATAACATTTGATGGGCGTTGGCCAAGAGGCGTGGCACATTTTTTGTGACCCAAATATTTTGCTGAACTATAAGTCGCTCAGCAATGAAACTTAGTACGGACCTACCATTTTTTCTTTTGACAGAGGGCATTGAATAAGGGGCAGGCATTGAATAAGAGGGCATGGCACCGCCCATATAATTTAAATCCGGTTCAAGCGCAGTCCATTTCTTTACTGAAACTTAACAGCAACATTGTTTATTTGTGGGCCTTGATTGCGTTAATCAGTAGCTCCTCCTCTTCCTTCAGTTGGTTTTCTTCGTCAATTTGAATCGCCATAGATTCGCCACCTCGCGTATTTCATTATAAAAAAACAACAAATGTCGTGCGAGACAAAGTTCGCGGGGTCAGCTAGTATCTTTATAAAAATGTCTGAGAAAGTCTCGCAAAACGCAGTGATTGCAGCATTGCCCGCCAGTGGTTCGGTGCCAAATCGTTTGCAATTATGTATGATATCCAAATCGTATTGACACTGCAATGTGCCCACATGAAACATTGCGCATCAGTCGCCGGAGCAGCTAGCAGATTGACTGACTGAGCCTTGTCATTTATGTTATTCTGCCATCTATACCAATTCCATGATGAAATACCTATTATTTATTATAGATTTTTATTTTATTTATTCCATCATGTACCAATTCCAGTTTTTAGGAGAATTTTAAATAAAATTTCAACCAACAATTATTTGCGGTGAATATATATGCCCAGGCAGAATTGTTTTTGAAGAGCTAACAAAAAATTTTAAATTTGTTCATAAATTTATTGAAAACCATCTATTTATGAGAATTTCGTTTAGCTTTAAAATATCAGCGCTTCTTATGTAAAATCATGTTAAATTACATTTAAGAAATTCATGGAAATCGCAGTTTTTTCAGTATTTTGTACGTACACGCAATATTGTTACTAGTGTACTTATTCATCACGCTGGCCAGTTTAAAACGTGAACAAAAACAGTTTGACAGATCTTGTCATACAGAATCGACGTCTGGTTGTCAAAGAGTTTCGATACTTAGGATTTACTTTGGCACTAAAGAAGCAAAACGCAAAGTATTACACCGAATACAAAGACGACGGCAACGACATGACTGCATCTATCAAAATATACAATCAGAACAATCTTATGGGAACAAGTCGTATTCTATACAGGTGACCTCGTTGAACCAGCTGATTTTTTTTCAATGCAAAGGGATCTAGATTATCTAAATGGTTGTTTGGATGCCGATGGCTTGGTTTTGACAATCAATTTGCACAAACCCAACAACAAAATACATGGGCCCTTACCAAGGCGAATTCATTCTAAGTGACCTCGTTGGATGAGGCGATTTTTTTTTGGTGGACAAAATCTAGATTGTCAAAATGTCTGTGTAAAACTTTGACAGGTTAAAAATGAAAAAAGCAAGATTTATTCTGATTGGCTATTTTGAAAATCTAAACCCAGAAAACAAAATACAATTAATATTTTGTTGTTGTCCTAACGCTATCACCTGTATGAATTCGCCTTGGCCCTTACGCGGCTAAGTTTATCAATTCGCCTTGTATGAGAACGATTATTTGACGACACCACAGTGTTGCCAGTTGATTTCCATCAATCCCCCTACAATGAAGTTAATTTTCCCCTAAAAACTAAAAATTCCCCCGAAATTTATAGTGCACACATAAAATATAGTGCAGCCGCCGTGGCTCAGTTGGTTAGTGCAATGACTACATGACGCGAAACTGAGAGGAGTCACGGTTGCTAATTCGGTCAAACCAGGCCCCAGAGTCGCAAATTCGGTCAAACCAGGCCCCAGAGTTGATTAGGGTTCGTACAGCAAATTCGCCATACAAAAGTCAGGGCAAGGGCTGCTGGTGCGTTCGAAGTTTATTTGCAAATAAAGTAATTGTTTTTTTTTCTTTCATTCTGTAGTACGTTTATAGGAAATTGATTTCCAAAAAAATTTTGTTGCTGAAAAACGTCATAAGTATGTTCCAACGTGTTTTAATATGATTTTACTTCAGTTTTTGCTGATTGCCCTCAAAGCCTTAACGTTTGAATTGCTTGTGTTGCAGCTCTGCGTTTGAAATGAGTTCAACTTGCCATCACTGTTCCTTGCTGCACTAGAAACGGCAAACTCAATGAGACATGAACTGAAGGAAAAAGCAACCGAATATCTGCTGACTTTAGCGTATGAAATAATTTATTTCTGCTTTTTGTTGGTACGGGTAACAATCAAAATTACTTAGACCAGGAAAACAAGATTGTTCGCAACGTTATATTTACAGCAAATAAGAAAAGTTATCACTTTAAGATGCAAACAATTGACTGGTAACCGGTGCTGTGCGAATGTTTGGGTAAAAAAACCCGTACACTGTCGGACGATTGGAAAAAGCAAAAAATGGTCTGAAAATCATTTCTCCTCTCAGTTTCGCGTCACGTAGTCACTGGTTAGTGCGCGGTCCAACAAGTCGCATGCAGAGCGACGCAAGATCGAATACTGCATGTAGTAACACCTAAAAAAAATAACGGGAAACTCGTTTTCTCTTCGGTGGCTGTCCTCTCAGCTGGAAATGGCAAACCTCTGAGAGTAAAAATTGCCTATGAAAAAGCTCCCAACCTGCCGTTCGGAACCGGCATAAAACTGTAGGTCCCTTCCACCCGCGTACAAATTCACACGCACAACACGGGTGGTTGCGGGAAGCTAGGCCTTAGTCTCGCGTAAGCGGGCTGTCGTGCCAATCAATTATTATTATTACATAAAATTAATTTTTCATTAACATTGATTTTTTTTTTGGGTACATGAAATTGAAAAAGACCCACTAGCCAATACATGATACAAAAATATAAGGTAGAACCGCTGTTACACTTTTTGACACTAAACGTGCTTATTGACGTTTTTCGTATTTGTCGAAAGCTTGACTCGTAATGCCACTTCGTTGTAATACTAAATTAAAGATATTTACGGTTCTAAAAATATCAAGTTTTTTTTTTAATTAAACACGGAATAGACCTTTCACTGTGACCAACATATTTTGGGCGAAAGTATAAAAATGTTAATGCGAATTCAACAGCAGATAATTCCTGCAGGATTAAAAACTGTTCAATACATTTTCTAACAATAGTGCGGTAGCACATTTTCAAAGAAGAACGTTAAAAAAACCTTTAGTGTTATGGCAGAGGCCCTGGTTCGATTCCTAGCGCGGCAAGCAGTTGAGAATTAGAAAAAAAGCACAAGTCAGCTTATAATTATAGCAATGGTAAAACCTCCATGTCTTCCTTCCATTGTAAGTGAAATCAGCAGTGCTTACATTATCTGTAGCGAGTAAGGCATAAACGGAATAGGCCATTTTATTTTTTTTTTTTAAGCCTATTCCAATAGCACATTGCGGCCCCCTTTCGTTTTCCTTCATACCGCTACATTAATAAGTAAAGCACATTTGGAATGGGAATTTCTTCGGAGAGATGCTTACTTTTTCAATAATGCGTGAAGCGTGTTGGGTAGGCGCTCACTTTCGCATTACTTTACTATACTTAAAAGTAAACAGTATTTGGAATGAAAGCACGAAGTATTCCGATCACTTTCTTTGCATTTCTTTCTATTTACAATAGTAAGTGAGAGAGTAAGCATGTGTGATCCTCTTTATACTTTACGAAATAATGCTTACGTCAGGCTGCCATTTCTTTAAAAAGTAATGGGAATTCGTTAGGGAAATATGGAGTACTCCACAACGAAAAATAAGCATGCTGTAATGCATCGATTCATTGTTCCAATTCCGACTGGGACGGGCTTGGACGGCGTCTGGCGGCGATGAAAATTATAGTTATGTACATCTGCTCTCTGGGGGGGCTCACACAAGCCAACAACCGATTTTATAAACATTTTGAAATTTCAAATACAATTTTTCCAAATTAACGGTTTAATTAATTAATTATTTATAAATTCATTTAAATAGAAATTTTAAATCTAAAAAAGCGTGAATATTAATAAAAAAAATAAAAAAATAATTCTTAAAAACTTGAATTTTTGCCATTCACTACTTTGTTTCTTTGGGTCTTAAAATCTTTAAAATCTTAAATAGCCCTAATTTAATATAAAGTCGAAGTGGCAAGCTTTTTAAAAATACGACAAACGTCAATAAACACGTTTAGTGTCAAACAAAGTGACAGCGGTTCTACCTCTATTTTTTGTATCATGTTAGTTTCAAGGCGAATTCATACAAGTGATAGCGTTAGGAAAACAACAAAATATCAATGTATTTTATATTCTGGGTTTAGATTGTCAAAATCAGCCAATCGAACAAAGCTTGTCTTTTTTTCATTTTTAAATTGTCACAGTTTTACACAGGCATTTTGACAATCTAGACCTTTTCCACCAAAACAAAAATTAAATCAGTTGATTCAACGAGGGCACCCGTATTAATTCGTCTTGGTTAGTTTCCAATACCCTCTTCGATTGGTTTTCCACATTTAGGCCCTTATTGATATTGAAAAAACTCTTATGTTTTGTTTGGGGAAAAATACATTGTTGTTCATATCTACAACAGACAAGGATCGAGTCAGCCGAAAATTCTTCATGAGTTCTTCTTCACCCCACAAAGGCAACTATCCATGCATCATGATACAAATATAGACGGTAGAACCGCTGTAATTTGTTTTGACATTAAACGTGTTTATTGACGTTTCTCGTATTTGTCAATAGCTTGGGTCGTGATGCCACTTCGTTTTAATACTAAATTAGGGCTATTTAAGGTTCTAAGGATGTTTAGATCTTTTTTAAAATAAACACGAAAATTTAATGTGACTAGTACATTTTGTTGCGTAATATTATTAACTGTTAGACAAGCAACAACGCAATAAATAATACAAAGGTAAATTACTATGTAATTGTTTTTTTTAATTTCTTACTAATATTCATTTTTTTTGTGTTTTCAAATTGCTGTTTAAAAACCGTATCCTAAAAAATGTTCGGCATAAAAAGAAACGTTTCGCAACACGTTGCTCTAAAACCAGGAACAACCCACCAAGCAAAATGTGAGAAATAGGCAACTATTGTCAGTGCCAACAAATTGGCGACTCACCGATTAATTGGCACGGCGACAAATTAGAAAAACACTTTGTTTTCTAGCACTTTGAAATATCGAATTGAACTATGTTTTGTATTTCAGTGAGATTGATCGTAATTGAAAAATTTTTATTCATTCGTCAACGGTTGATTCAAGCCTAAAACATCAAACACCAAAACTATAAGTATGATGAGTTCATTGCGGAAAATATACATACGGAACTAATACATATTCACATTTTGAGAATCTAAACTCAAAACCCTAAACAAAATACATTTCAATTTTGTTGACGTAAGAAAATGTTCAATGGATTTTCTAACAACAGTACGGTAGCACATTTTCAAAGAAGAACGTCAAAAATAGCTTTAGTGTCAGATGTGCAACATGGCGGCTGAGAAGAAGCAACGGCTCTACCTTCTATTTTTGTATCATGATATGCATATCAAATGCTGAAGGTAGTAAGTTCTTGTGCGTATGTTGAGTGTTGTAGCAACATGGCAACTCTATCACGAACAAAATGTCCACAGCATATACTTCCATTTAAAATTTCTTGGAAATATCGTTCGATGAAGACTTCCAGTCGATTACATGTTCCCCTCGCCTTTTGACGTTTAGCACTGACGCGCGATTAAAGCGACGCGCTTTTGTATATTCCTTTGCTATTCAGAAATAAAAAGATTTGCATACTGAAGGTAAGTGTATAAATTTATTGAAATTGATTTTGTTTACATGAAAAGAAAAAAATTTGAGCTTTATTAATAAACAAAAATTATTCACTGGGATATAGTGTTAGCTGGCGTCATGTCGGAAGATCAGAGTCGGGGCCGGCGCCGGCCCTCGAGGGAGCACCATTCGTCAGGTTCCCGTTCACCCATGGACTCCGAATCCGCCGGTAGCGCAATGCGCCGTCAACGGGATGCCGAATCTTTGGCTGAGGAACCGGTAAGCGTAGTTTAATTCACGTATACATGTAATACTGTTATGTAGCATGTGTGTTAGTAAGCGTGAGGGGTAGATAACGAGAAAACGCTATACCCCTGCGAAAATCCTATGGTTGCATGTGGCAAAGATCGGTACTTTGCATTGACTTTCTGCAACGCAAGCAAAAATGCTGTGCTAAATAATATGATCCGCGTACTTATATTGAAGCAGCTTGCAAGATCTTTGTGGCTCTCTTGTGGCGCGGCCATTTTAGGCTAATATAAAAACATGAGTTCAGTTCTGTAGGGCAAACCGTCGGTCATATCTACATAAGGTGCGAGTCATAATTATAAGACACTTCGAAAATTTCATTTTGTAGCCTCGCCAAATCTAGGTAGTAATTTTGTTTAGAAAAGCAAAAACGCAGATTAATTTTGTAAAGGGTCCGCTTTAATTATAAGCGAAACTTAATATTCTTAAAAATTCCTGTCAAATATACCGTTAGTTTTTATGGGAATGAGTAATAATTTGGGTAGCTGCAATCGTAACAAAATTATAGGACACATAGGTTTTTTGGTGTCACATAGGTTTCAATCGGGATCAAGTCGTGTGAACAAGATGGTCGGTCCATAGTTTCACCAGAGCTATATTCTAAAACCCTGTTGCTTGCCGACTTGTACGTGGGCAGTCCGATAAGTACTTAGCCCCACCGCCGGATGGTGCCACTATCGTAAGAGAAATTTACTATCGTGTAGTACATCCTCGTAGACGCCTACTGTCAAAATTTCAGCCATATTGGATTTGTAGTTTTGTTTTGACCGCGTGTGGAAACGAACGTGTCCGTGGATTTAGAAAAATGGGAAAAGAGCAATATTGGTCGGTGATTCGCCAAATTGGTCGCATGGGGCTACGAACAGCTGCCCCATCCACCGTATTCTCCAGATTTGGTTCCGTGTGACTTCTTTTTGTTTCCAAACTTGAAAAAGTCACTCACCGGGCAGAAATTTGAGTCGAATGAGGAGGTTATCGCCGCCACGGAGGCGTCTAGAAAACGTATTTTTCAGACGGGTTAAAGAAGTTGGAGCATCGCTGGGTCAAGTGTATCGAGTTGAAAGGAGACTACGTTGAGAAATAAATCGCCACTTTTCCAAAATTTTCGTTTTTCTTTTGTAGGCTAAGTACTTGTCGGACCACCCACGTATTTACGTAAATCCAGCAAACAAAAACGCCCGTAACCATAGTCACCTCGGTAACAATTGAATACTTGGTAACATGATGAAATAAACAAGGTGAAGCAAGTGGCTGACAGTTTTGTCACCCCATATTCTTATTTTGAAACATAGCAATTGAAATCCAATTTTGTTTTGGCATTGAGAGAATATTTTTAACCCCACTCAAAACGTAAAAGCGAAAATATTTTTGTGTTTTAAAATTTTGATCGCTGTGCAAGACAGCAAACGGCAATACTAGTGTTGAGCAAAAAATCGCAACCGGTGATTTTTTCACTGTGATTTTGTAATCACAGTGTCACATTGCGATTGACTGGCAACGAAAACAGCGATTGTAAATCACTATTTTCCAAATCACTGTTTTGCCAAAATCGCTCTGAACAAATGAGAAGCGAATCGCACCTTGACTGGCAACGAAAGCAGCGATTGTAAATCACTGTTTTGCCAAAATTGCTGTGAACAAATGAGAAGCGAATCGCACCTTGACTGGCAACGAAAACAGCGATTGAAAATCACTGTTTTGCCAAAATCGCTGTGAACAAATGAGAAGCGAATCGCACCTTCTCTGCAACGAAAAGAGCGATTGAAAATCACAGTTTTGGCAAAATCGCTGTGAACAAATGAGAAGCGAATCGCACCTTAACCCTTTCCGACATGAAAATAATGCCGGGCTGTATGAATTGTATGGGCTTTAGTCCAATATATTGGACATTGTGACTGAAAGGAGGGTTAACTGGCAACGAAAACAGCGACTGTTCACTGTTTTACAATAATGGCTGTTTACAATAATGGCTGTCGTTTCCACCACGAATTACAACTCCATCATCAAAGTGAAATTTGTATGGAAAGTTGCTCTGTAACTGTAGCAACATAAAGTCATAAAGTTAAAGTTTTTTGGATGTAAATTGCTAAGAACTGGATGTGTAACTTCCTTAATATTAGACATTTTCTTCCGACTAACATTTGAATGGAAAACTAATGTTCATTTTTTCGCATTCAAACAAGTCCGCGAGCTGCCGCGTGCGATAGATAGATTCTTGCAATAGAACTGTGATTGAAAATCACAGTGATTCAAAATCGCAGTTTTCAATCACAGTGATTTTCACATCGCAATCGCAAATCACACTGTGATTTGAAAATCGCCGTTTTGCTCATCACTAGGCAATACCAATAATTATGCAGGGCAACGAATCGGAATAATGCAGACTCTTACCTATAGCTCCGAACTGGAGCCTAGAAGTTACAAGTTACAGTTGCCCATAAATACGACCACAGACACTATCTGCATCGCTAAAAAAATTATATAAGACGTTCATCGATAGAAGCTTTTCTCTAACAAAGAATTTTCAGCAAAGCACTACAAAAATAATGAAATTGATGTTTTGATACACCAGGCATAAGTGGGTTAATGCGAACGAAGAAGAAGACTTTCATGTTTTAACCCTGCTGTTAGGTTAGAAAAGGGACCATTTGGTCCATACTGCAATTTTCGTACAAAACAAAAATTTATTCAAATTTTTTGTATTTATTTTGGTTCATTCATTCTTTACTCAACATAACTGATGTAAAAAATAGTTAATAGTTAAATAGTTAGTCAAAAGTTACAAAGGAAACAAGCCAAAAATTGGACCAAATGGGCTTAACCTAACAGCAGGGTTAAGAACATTTTTTTTGGAAAAGTCAGTTTTTCAAAAGCTCTCTTGTCAAAATAAGGGTATGTCATCTACTTGCTTCACCTTGTTTATTTCATCATGCTTGGTAACAATTGTTACTTTTTGGTATTCTGGAGCAAATTCAAAAGCTCAAAAGGTGGCAATTGTTTCGAAATTTGTTACCTCCCATGATGCAATTATAAAGGTGAGATCTTCCTTGACAGCTTGTTTTTGACACTGTCTTATACAACGAGAACCAATGTTGTCTAGTACGCTTTCAAAAGAAGGGGAAAAACGACGAAGTAAATTAAAAGTTTCAAATACAAATTAATAAATAGTTATTGCAGCAAATGGTTTAAGGTTAGTTTATTATTGTGCGCATTTTATTTGATTTTTTATATTGATTATTTTTATCTTTCTATTTATTCTAAAATGAATGCGACATTTAAAAAATGATTTTTTTTACTTCGCGGGGCAATTCGACATTGGAGGCTTCGTCAAGAAGTTTGTCGCTTATTTTTTCAAATACCGCTACTTCACAACTATTAATTTTGTTAAAGGCAACATTGTTATTTGTATCGCCTATAGAAATGAATGCTGAAATTTTTTCCCCCTTTTTGTTTAAAAGCATTAAATACAACATTATTTTCATCGACGTTTCTATAAGACAAAATGTCAACCAATTTTTTCAGTTTTCTGTCAATGAAGAGAACTCACCTTTATAATTTCATCATGGTTACCTCCTATAGGAGCAGGTGACAAGCACACAAAAATTATAAAATTCAAATTTCGTGTTCAAATGCGCCTTGAGAAACTGAAAAAAAATGCTTCAGCTGCCAGAATAGGGCTGTTAAGGTACAGTAAGTTTGTTACCATATTGTAGCCCATTGCAAGAAATCAGCGGCAATCACAAGGCAAAGATCTCAGGCTACCGGTCTTTGGCTTAAATCAAATACGGGCCATAGTAGGATACTTTTTCTCTTAGGGCAAGCTGGAGAACTCGATTATTCTCCTCCACAATTTCTCTTCAGTTAAAAGTTCTCTAGTACCATCCCAGACAAAAGTAGCTGGGAGGACGGCTCAGCATTATTAATAGGCAGCTTTTGTCAGGTCTTCACTGATGGCTTTAAGTTAAATGGTGCGGTCGGTGGAGGCGGGACCACTGTAGCGTGTTCTAGCTTCCTTAAGTGTTGGAGATAAGGTATAAATATGTATGAAATAAATGTTCAGTAGGGAAAACTAGTGGGGGGCAGTCAGTCTGAAATTTCTGAGCAGCTGTGGAGCAATTTCACGAATTTTCTATATTTTTTGTGAACTTTGACTTCGATGTGACGCCATTTAACCCCCTCTCTTTCTAAAATTTATTGGATCATGTACTTTTTACCAAACCGCGTAAAATGAGAGGTTCTTCAGCATCGAGAACCCTTTATTTAGAATCCCCATATAACACTAACAGCCTGATTCTGTGTATTATTGACATTTTTTTTATTATTATTAAGTTTTTATTAAGCAAAAGCTTTGTTGGCATTCTGATGCAACATTGCATAAAGTAAAAAGCTAATTTAATTCGACATAAGCTGTCAAATTCTCAAAAAATAAGACAAATAAAAAATGGAAGAAAAGTTTTGATAATATCTATTTTTAAACATTTATTAAAAATTCTCACATAGCGATGATCGCAAAGATAGCGATGTTCTCTGTGTGTCATGTGGTGCCTAGTGCTCAATCCATGACACAAGGATCGAGTCAGCCGAAAATTCTTTATGAATTCTTCTTCGCCCCACAAAGGCAACTATCTATCCTATATCCCTACTCTATCCTCCTCAACCGCTAAAAGTGTTAACTTGCACAATTGTTCCATTTTCAATAGGCAAAATTTTTGTTGCTGTTGTCAATAGCATTCACACTTTTGACAATATTTTTAGTAATAGAATGCCAATTTTTGACAAATAGCAAAAACTTGACAAGTAGTCAATATGGTAAATTTATCAAGTGTACAGAATTGGGCTGTAAATCCTGTCTAAACTAAATGTATATTGTTACGAAAATTACTTCGCCCACATCAGAGCAGGTTTATTTGTTTGTTTGGATTGTGCTCAAAAATAAAACACAATAAGCTTAAGCGTATGTTTGGTCTAATGCCACACCTAGGTACTTCACCTCTGTTTTGTATGCTATACTCTTACCGAGCAAGCGTATTGTACGCATGTGTGGCAGTTTTCTTTTCCACGTAAATGGTACTATGGAGGTTTTGTCAGGGTTTAAATTTAGACCTACCCGGACGCACCATTCTTGCGTTAGTTTTGATCCTCTCTGGATTATATCACAAAGAGTGTCCTCAAACCTTCCTCTGGCGATAATGACTATGTCATCAGCATAGCCTTGACAATTTATGCCATTGCTTGACAGAAGTTCAAGGAGCTCGTCTACCACAAGGCTCCACAGTAGCGGTGACAGTACCCCGCCTTGTGGGCAACCTCTGCTAGTGAGCACACTTCTAGTGGTCTTGCCCACTTTCGTTACTGCCGATCTGGTAGAGAGCATGGGTCTTATCCAGCGGCTTAGGGTGGTTGCTACCTCTCTGCTGAGCGCCCTCTCTATCATGAGAGGTATTGTCGAAGGCTCCTTCGATATCCAGGAAGATAGTGCTGTGCGCCACTATCTCTTTGTTTTTAAAATCATCCTGCATTAAACTCGTGAGCTGGAATAGGGCAGTCTCTGTCGATCTGCCTGCCCTATACGCATGCTGTTTTGCATGCAGAGGTTGTCTCTTGAGTGTCACGGTTCTAATGTACTGATCTAACCCTTCTTTGTGGTCTTCATGACGAAGAATGTTAAACTGATTGGTCTAAACGACTTCGGCTCTGTATAGTCCTTTCTTCCAATCTTCGGTATAAAAACTACCAGGGCACTTCTCCAGCTAACGAGGATGTATCCTGTTGCTAGACAGCTCCTCATGATACCAGTTAACTACCTTAACAGGATCCCTTTGCCTTTTTGCAAGAAAACGGAGGATTCCGCCTAAGTCTGGCGATTTGAAGGGTTGAAAGGTGTTCATGTTCAGGCCCCAAACAATCTTTGCCTGGGAGATGACTTCATCTGCCAGCTCCCAGTCCCTTCTGTACGGATGGTATATTGTGCACTCGGCCGGCGCATTCTGTATGGTTGCGCCGGGGAATGGGGACCTAGAAGAACTAGAGCCCGTTGCTTTTCATTTCGCGTATATCTACCATTCGAGAATTTGAGTGCCATCTTGTTCTCTTTTGGAACCATACGTCTCACATCAATTAAATTTGATACGAATTTACTTTTAGACATGCCCTTCGATAGAGAGAATGTGGCGGTTATAGAACAGGGGGCGTGGGAAAAAATTTTTCATACGGAAAAGCTTCGGAGTTTTAAGCCGAACAGCATTGAAAGTTGGTGTACCGTCGTCTCATAGATGTGTCATTCTATTAGATGGGTAATTTTCTATGACCCAACATTTACGCAGTAAAGTCCACGTGAATGAAACTTGGTACGAACTCACCACTTAGTCGTACAATTCGACTAGAAGAAAGTTGTGAGCATTGGACAAGGAGGCGTGGGGTACCGCCACAATTTTTATGTATACAGATTGTCCTGTCTGACTGAATGATTGATTGATTAATTTACTATCGCCCAGCCCAAAACGCTGAGGCTACAAACATGAAATTTGAGCTGTAGGTACTTCTTGAAGAATGCACCTTCGCTAAGACGGTATTTTTTTAATTCGGGGTCTAAAAGGGCAAAACATGTGTTAAGGTGTTGTATGAAAAAACGTGATTTAGTAAACATATTGATTTCAAACTTCCTGAAAATACTCTAAATCAAAAATAAATATTGTATAATTTTTCGAATATTAAAATTTACCTGGGCCAACAATGGGCTAAGGTTTGTTTACGAGAAGACTCAAAAAAAAAAACGAACCGATGCCTATTGACTTCAAAAATTATAAAAATACTTGAAATAAAAAAAATAAGACGCGTTTCTCATTATTTTCGAAATCTTACTGGATAAACTACGGGTTAAAAGTATGTATGGAGAAACAAATGTTTTTGAGCCTTTTGACTTAAAGCTTGCTTGAAAGTACTTAAAATGTAAAATAACTCGATACGTGTTAATTTTTCCGAATATTAAATTCGGACGGACGACGCACAGTGTCGCAAGTGGGGCCAAAAATACAAAAAGTCGATGTTGCAAACATGATATTTTTTTATATATAGATATGTTGAGATTATACTTCAAATAAGATAAATCCAAAATATTTCTTAAAAAAAATAATAAATGTAGCCAGCCATCCACAAAGTTGGGTATTTTGTTTGAACACATATTCGCCAGAGCAACTCACGATTTTTGTGCTAGATGTAAGTACAAATTTTAGCTTATAGGCTTACACGTTACAAAAATATAGAGATCGGGGTAGTAGGCACCACTTTTTTTGTTTGGTTTGATCAGCATATGCGAAATCACGTTGCTTTAAAAAAACACGCTCTGTGTAACGAAAAGTGGGGGAAATCGCTAACTTTGGGAGACAATGAAAAAAAAAAGCTTCTCAAAACTCCTCTTCAGTGATTAGTGCAAAACAAATATACAAGTACGGGGTTTCAAATACCAAAAAAAATAGCTGCGGCGCCCTGCGTCCCTACCTAAAAATTTACTTTTTGTAGTGGAAGCTACGGCAATGGTGAGCTGTATAAAGGACAAGGTGGGCACTTTGTTCGTATCATCAAAAGTAAGCAGAATGCCACGCCCACTTTAAAAATCTAAACATTTATACCAAAAATTGGATATCACAAGCTGAAAAAATTAATACACTAATTCATAAAGGAAAAGTTTTGGCCACTTAATAAATATGCTCCAGCTGCCACGCCCAGTTTTAATCGTACATCGTGGAACGAGTGTCGTAAATAGCCTTCTAAAAATACAGTTGTAGTCGTAGTAAAATGCAAATTTTTTTGGAAGTGGGCGTGGCAGACCGCCACAAGGCCGCCATTTCTCGATTCGACGTTGCGACTTGCGCCGATATTTCCTGGCTTGCCCTTCCATTTTAGCTATTTCTTGATTCGTAGTTTCCAGTTTCGCTGCCATTTGCGCTGACATTTCGCGATTTTCACGGTCGGAAGTCTCGAACATGCCTTTAAGGGCAACCATTAGCTGGCTCCTGTCCAATGCTTGTAGTGGCGCAACCACTGCAGTCGTAATCTGCAGCGACGCAGCACCTGCAGGTGATTTCTCCACTTTAGCCGACGCCTCTAGCTGCTGCGTTCCGAACTCGTGTGCAGTCCAATCGACGCCTCGTGCCTCACATGCTTCTCGCAAGCGCAACTGCAACCCCATCTTTCCTCATCAGATCATCAGATCCTTCTTCAGCTGGTCCACCTTCAGCAGCTCAAGTTTAACCATGTTTGCGTTTTATAATTTTTGTTGTTTATATTCAGTAGCAAAATCCCACTTCTGACACCAAATGTTACGGAAATGAGTTCTCTATTATTTCGTCTCTCTGGATTGTGCTTGAAAATAAAACCACTTTAGTTATTCAGCGCAAACGCAGTCGAAACCAGCAATCACTTTATTTACAAATTTACACTTTGCTTGTCTTTACAATTGCAACTCCTTATTGGTCAACTACTACTATTCCTTGTGTCACCTTTGCTTGCTCAAATCAGACTGTCCGTCTGCGCTGCACCCGGCTGCCTTTTATACTTGTCTGCTTATCGCGCCGATTGTTCTCGCACATTCCAATTGGACTATCTCTCGATCGTTCTCACACATCCCATTACCATCGCGAGCCATCCTTGCCATATCGAAATTATAGCAAGTCTGCCGTACTAAAAGTTTGCGTGCCTAAAAGTATGCCCGTAAAACATTCATGCATAGCACAGCGACAGAGTGCCTCATCGTTACAATATTATAAAATAATGCCATGGGCCAGCGGTTTGTTTTTCTTTTGCCAAAGACAAATAATAAGATGTCTTACGTTCATACTGAAACGAGGCACACCCAAGCACTTCAGAGTACGGCAAACTTGCTTTAATTCGCTTGCTATAATATGGCGAGGATGGTTCGCGAAAGGTGATGAGTCGTGCTAGAACAACCGAGATGGAAAATACAGCTGGAATGTGCAAGACACTTCGACGCGATAAGAAAACTGGTATAAAAGCAGCAGTGTGCAGCGCAGGAGTCGAGTCTGTGTTGAGCAAGCAATGGGGAAACATGGAATAGTAGTAGTGTAAAGTAGAACAAGTGTAAATTTGTAAGTAAAGCAATTGTTGGTTTTTGACTGCGTTTGCGCTGAATAATTGAAGCGGTTTTATTTTCAAGCACAATCCAAACGAACCTTGGAAATTTTATTTTCGTAACAATACAATCGAATGGCGTAGGGCGAGCTCGAATTCGCAATATTTTCATTATGAAGAGCAATCAAGCGTCGGCGCAGTGAGAGCGTAATAATATTGACGCTCTCTGTTATGCTCACACAAAGCACAACGGCATCGATCGCTGCCAAGCAAAACAAGCAAAAGCGAAACATTCAACCACCAAAAAAATTAACATATTAGCATATTCATATCTCTGGCGACTGCGTAAGCAGATAGAGTTGCTTGCGTAGCTTCATCTTTGCTCTCGGAATGTGGCGCTGCTGTAAAAACCACTCTCACGTGGCTTTATTGAAAAAGCCACGGCAAATTTTTTAAGCGCCACTGATTTGTACGAACATGAGACATCTTATTGTTTAATTGTATTGGTAGTGGTATACACCCGTACCTCACTTTGCGTCATGGTTACGTTCAAAAAAAAACACGACGCAAATTGAAACGACGCAAAGTGAAGGGTTACGAAAATACTTAAAAAAAAAAAATTTAACAAAGTAAACATTTAACCCTCCGATGCCCAACAAGGTCCATAGGGACCTATGGCGTTTTTAAAGCAATTATTTTGTATTGCATACGTTTTTGCCTATCTGTCTGTGGTAAAAAATACACATATGTTTACTAAAAAATATACACGAAGCTTAGCTCTAGATACAGTATGTAACACTTAATTATACAGGTCTTTCTTGGGCGTTGGCCGTTTAAAAATTTGTCGGTTATCGGAGTGTTAAAAAACAAAAATAATATAACATTTTATTACATACATACAAAAAACAAAAAAAAAACAAATTCAATTAAAACAAAATAAAATATTCAATTAATTTATAAGAACAAAATAAAAATTACCCCTTAAGCCCTGAATGGACAAAAAATCAGGCAGGTTTTCAGCTTGTTTTTTTGTTAATAGTCCCGGAAAAAATTTGAAAACAAAAAAAATTTGAGTTTGAGCAATTTCAGTTCAGCACTTTTTTCCTAGACTGAGTGAATTCCAAGAAAAAAAAGCATGTCTGTTTCGATACAGATTTTGTTGTTCAACCGCCATTTTGAGCTTGAGAAATTGCTCGAACTCAGGTCTGCACGATTTATTTCTATAGGTGAACATCCTATGCCACGTTTCCAGGCAAAAACAGCTATGGGCGTAACTGCTTTCCTATCGGAATTTCGGATTTAAAAATTTGTAGTACCGCGAAAATTGCAATTTTTGGTGAAAAAACATTCATAACTTTTCAAATATTAATTTTGGCAGAATTTCATTGGCATATTCGGAAAGAGCACTAAATTCTATATTGGATAGGGTGGTTTTCAAATTTTTTCCGGGACTATTAACAAGGAAGAAAACAAGCTGAAAACGTGCCTGATTTTTTGTCCATTCAGGGCTTAATGGGTGATGAGTCCACTGTCTGATGAGTCCATAGTGGCTGTTGTCGTAAGTCGGCTTTCTTTCACAAAAGTTAGAAAGGGGATCCCCGAGTTTTGATGGCATGGCGCAATTAGAAACAAAAGTCGTGCAATCTTTTAGAAAAAAAAAGAAAATTAAAGACTCGAACCCAAAACAACGCAACTTCGAAAATCTAACGACGCACAGTGAAAATTAGTACTAATTCAGCAGCGACGCAACTTCGAAAAAACGCAAAACGAAACGACGCAAAGCGAGGTATTGGTGTATTTCACTTAATTGTATTACAATTCCTTCATAGTAATTTTTTCAAATATAGTTTTCATAAATAATTGTTATTTCCGGTCCCTCGTCATAATATTTAATTGCCACATTTACTTACTAAGGTATCAGGTATCCCTGACTTCCATTCCTCCGCTTGCACCTAACCACCGTTACGAGTTGCATTTCATAGTGTAATACATTTATATGAGTACGATTTTACTAATAATTTGCCATTTTTTTCCAGCGTCCAAAAATATATAAAAAAGGCTCAGGCTCGCCAGAGGAGCGGAAAAGTAGCGAGCGCAAAGATTCATCAAGCCGAGATCAAGAATCTCGAGGGCGTCACGATGTCGTTAATCCCTTTACTGCAGAAGCCTCTACTTCACGTGCAGTAGGCGCCGGAGATGCTCCTAGAGGCCGTGCCGATCGCAAGGAGCGTTATGAGCTTGTGCATACGCGTCCCGCTGATATACAGACAAAAATGGGCGCACAGGGACAACCGATCTCGCTACAAACGAACTACTACCGCCTCCTAACCACTCCCACATGGCGCATATACCAGTATCACGTTGATTTCTCGCCAAGCATCGAACTGCGACGACTGAGGGGTGGCATTCTATCAGAACATCGTTCAATGCTTGGTGGTTATCTGTACGACGGCATGAAACTGTTTACGACAACCCGATTACGGGAAGACAAGACAACCCTCCAGACTGTGTCGAAGAAAGGCGAGAATTACACAATTACTATAAAATTTGTCGGCACTATATCGATGACTGAGTGGCAATCTTTGCAAATATTAAATTTGATCCTACGACGCGCCATGGAGGGCCTGAAACTACAGTTGGTGGGTCGAAACTTTTTCGACGCCATTGCCAAGGTATTTATAACGTAGAGGTTTTATTTTGAAATAAGTTGTTGAAAATTTGGTGTTGTATTTAGATCGATATGCGGGAGTTCCGCTTACAGCTGTGGCCTGGCTACCAAACTTCAATTCGACAGCACGAAAGGGATATTATGCTGTGTGCTGAAATAGCGCATAAAGTGATGCGCACAGAGACCATTTACGACATTCTTATGAAATGCACCGAAACGGCGAGAGACTATCAGGAGGAATTCCGCCGTCTTGTTTTAGGGCTCACAGTTCTTACTGACTACAACAACAAAACTTATCGTATTAACGACATTGACTTTAATAAAAATCCTACGAAAACCTTTAAATGCAAGGAAAAGGATGTGTCCTTTATCGATTATTACTATCAGGTGAGTGATGGTCTACTGAACTCTTTATTTACTATTTATGTATTATATGTACTAGCAAGGCCCGACGGCTTTGCAAGCAAGTTAGAAGCCAATGAGCATAATAAATCAAGTTTCTTCATACAACACTAACTCATATTTTGCCCTTTTTTATAGATTTGAGTTGTATGGGCGATGCCACGCCCCTTTTGCAAAGCCCAACTCCTTTCTGTTCTGAAAGGTTCGACCGAGTTTCATTAATTCGCGACTCACAGTTCCAAAGTTATGCGGAAAATTTGACACAAAACCTTTGATACGCCCCCCCCCCCCCTATCCAACGCCTATCAAATGTTACCAGTTAAATGGCACACCTATGGAAGATCGTATACAAATTTTAGTGCTGTCCGACTTATTATTCCGAAGCTATTCCACATTAAAAATTTGGATTGCATTGGCGGTGCCATGC
This sequence comes from Melieria omissa, assembly GCA_963971225.1. Classification (NCBI taxonomy): domain Eukaryota; kingdom Metazoa; phylum Arthropoda; class Insecta; order Diptera; family Ulidiidae; genus Melieria; species Melieria omissa. The sequence continues at coordinate 119,124,070 of OZ020267.1, forward strand.
CCCCTCGTCTAACCCTATTCTCTCCGTCAAAGGGCACTACTAAACCATAAGTTTGTCATTGACGTGTGATCTGTAGTTCCAAAGTTATTCAAAACATTTTGATCGCTTAAAAAGTGCCACGCCCCTTATCCAACGCTTTTGAAATTTTACTAATGAAACGACACACCTAAACGGTAGCTCAAAATTTCAATGCTGTCCGGCCTATAATTCCGAAGAAATTCTAAATATTAAAAATTTCGGTTGTATGGAAGGTGATACGTCCACTTGTCGTCGTATTTATTCTATGGGGTTTATCGAGATTTAGTCCAGACGAACATTCCGTGAAAGATTCAGCTCAATCGGCCGTCTAGTTTTTGAATTTAAGTGTTATGTGACCAACAAATCAACATTTACTTTTATTTTATACACATAGATGTAAGACCATGCGATATAAAACTGTTAATGTGAAAACTATAAAATAACAAGAAATATTCGTTTTATTTACTATGCCAAACCCTTAGTGATAATTGGTTTTCTTTACATAGTCAATTTTTTCAAATGACTGCTTACCGCAGCCACGCACCTTTGTCCGAGCGTCCGACTTTGGTTTTGTGGTAGAGATGTGTATTCCAAAACAAACGTTTATAAAAGAAAACGAGCTAAGAATCATTAGTCAAAGAAATCCACTTAAAAAAACTATGTAGACGGGATATCGATGATCACTGCATTAAGGCACGAATTTCATAGGTATGATAAGTGTCCTTTCATGTGGTTTACTTCGGTAAATCCCCCATTAAGAAGAAAATAATAATTTCCAAGTTGATAGCCCATTCAGCTAGTGTATCATTAATTCAAAATTGAATTGTACTTAATAACAATTGGTCAATGAAATAATTTTATTTAATCTATGCAAAAGTAATGTAATGATAACCGCCTTTAACTGCTCGGGGATGAGTAGGTAAGAAGCCATACTCGGTACTTCTAGTGTTAAGTTTATATAAGTTACTTTATAGTTTGCGTGAGTTACTGTTCATTCAATTAAGAATAAACGACATTTAAGTTTTGTATAACACTCGGATGAGGCAATTTTAACATTGCTTTCAATGAATTACTGCAAATTAGCTTAATGGGGTTTCTATTTATTTCTAACAGAAATATAATATTCGCATCAGGGATCCCAAACAGCCACTACTTATCTCGAAAGCGAAAGAGCGTAGTGTTCGTGGAGAAAGCAACGACATAGTAATCCTTATTCCAGAATTATGCCGAGCCACTGGCCTTACCGACACCATGCGCAACAATTTCCAGTAAGCAGTGCAGTATTTTCTATATTGGAATAACACTACAGAAATTGCGTTTAATTCCATCTCCATTTGTAGATTAATGCGAGCTATGGCGGACCACACACGCATGAATCCAGATCGACGCATCGACCGCCTTCGTGTCTTTAATCAGCGTCTGCAGCAGACTGACGCCAGTGTGCAGGTTCTCAAAGATTGGAACTTGAAGCTAGACCGAAACTTAGTTGAACTAAATGGTCGAGTACTGGATCCTCAGCGTATTGTATTCACTGACCACAAAAAGTAAGTTTATACGAATATAATCATATAAATAGTAATGAATATGTAATCGTAAGTTCTAATTGTATAAAAATTAAAGAGTTTCAGCTGGTGAGCAAGCAGATTGGACTAGGATGTTCCGTGACAACGGTATGTTTACTACCCCTTCCCGAGGCCTTGATCGGTGGGCGGTTATAGCAACCAACCGCAGCTCGCGTGAACTTCGCAACTTCGTTGAATCACTGATTCGGGCCGCGGACGGAATGCAGATGCGGATTAGTCGTCCCAGAGAGTGAGTTTTTTGTTTACATACATACATTTATGTGTATCAATATATATATATATATAAATATATATATATTTACCTAGTTAGATACATTAAAATGCGTCAGTCTCTGAACATATTTGAAACAAATATAAATTTTAATGTTTTGGTACACGGAATTTATTTTATTACAGAGTTATGCTCTATGATGATCGAAATCATTCGTATATTCAGGCAATGGAGGATTGTAGTCGTCAAGATCCACAACTTATACTTTGCCTTGTCCCGAACAACAACGCAGAGAGGTAAATGAATGTGATTGTTCGGTTATATCGTCTGTAGCGCTTAATGTTCTTTACAGGTACGCGTCCATTAAGAAAAAAGGGTGTTTGGAACGCGCTATTCCTACTCAAGTCATAACGCAAAAATCTGCGAGCAACCAACGCGGTTTAATGAGTATTGCCACCAAAGTTGCCATACAAATCAATTGTAAGCTGGGCTACACCCCGTGGATGATCGACTTACCGCTTTCGGGACTTATGACCATTGGTTATGACATAGCGAAGAGCACGCGTGATCGTTCTAAGGCTTTTGGTGCTCTTGTGGCTAGTATGGATATGAAAACGAACGCGACTTTCTATAGTACAGTGGCTGAATGTAATTCACACGATGTACTGGCGAATAGCCTGTGGCCGATGATGACCAAAGCACTGCGCCAATATCGTAAGGAGCACGAGGGGAAGCTGCCTACTCGTATTCTGTTTTACCGCGATGGTGTTAGTGAGGGCTCCTTGAAGCAGGTGTTTGAGCATGAAGTCAAGGACGTTGTTGAGAAACTAGAGCAAGAATATCGACGAGCACAAACTGAAAAACCCCCTATGTTTGCGTATGTCGTTGTTACGAAGTCTATCAATACGCGTTTTTTTGCACGTGGCCGGAATCCGCCACCGGGAACAGTTGTTGATGACGTAGTGACTCTTCCGGAACGCTACGATTTTTACTTGGTTTCGCAATCGGTCCGTCAAGGAACGGTTTCACCCACCAGCTATAACATCGTGTACAGCAACATTCGCCTAACGCCCGATCAGATGCAGCTACTGACATACAAAATGACCCATTTGTATTATAATTGGTCCGGCACAACACGCGTGCCTGCTGTTTGCCAATACGCTAAAAAGCTTGCCACGTTAGTGGCAACAAGCCTTTACCAGCCTCCGCAAAATGCTCTGGAGAAGAAACTGTACTACTTGTAAAACTATATACTTTTTTCATATGTTTCAATATGCCCACTGAAATATGGAGCCCCTTTTTTTTAATAAGTTGTTTGCTTTGAATATGAAAGGACACTCGTCATTATTTTTTTCTTAGTTTACATGAAAACTAATAGAATACGTGGCCTCATCCTGGGTATTAAATTCTGGTACTTGTGCGCAGAAAAATGTTCGCTTGATGCTCAGCTTGAATACATTCCTATGTATTGTGAGGCTCCGAATTTATTTTCCAAAAACTTTAAAATGAAATGAAATTTTTAATAAATATATATGCCCTTATACCTCTATTTCGATTTGAATTGTATGTTAGTCGTGCGCCAAAATTATTCTAGAAGGTTGAATATTGCCAACGAACCTGAAGTAATATCACAGAATAAACAGTATACGGAAAGCGCATCTGAAATAATTTTGCGATTTCATTTCAGACGCGGGCAAGGTGTGGAAAGTGTAAAGAGAACCGAGAGAGTAAGCGCGAATTGATGTACACGCATAGATTCGATGGATTTATGTTTTATTCTTATTTCGACAACAACATGCAATGTTGCTTTCCGCAGCAAGCCAGGCTTGGCTTTACTGGTGCACATTGAAATGATGGTGATTTTGTAAAGCGATTGAACTTTTTTCTTTTATAATTGGCACGGCATTGTAGCAATAATTTTCCACTCATCACTTTTTTAATGCGCCTTGGTTGTTCCAATATTTTTACACATATATTTATTTTCATTGTAGCCACTTTTAGAAGAACTTTTACAAGATTTAATCTTTTTTACAAGTAGAGCAAGTTCGATGTTTCCACTGCATTTTGTCAGCTAATTTTCACAATGAGCATAACCAAAAGCATGAATAAAATCCATTGAGTTTTTTAAAGTCTACCACCTTATTATGCGCCTTGGCGATCGCTCAATCAATTTTTCTATGCAAACTTTACCTATCCACTTGTTCTTGTTTGTAAAAAAGCAAGCACGAGCCACCCGCCAACATGTGCATGCGGCACATCGCTTTGTTGTCCAACAACAACAACACCGGCATGCGATCAATAGTTTTATCTGTTTTCTTTCCGTAAATTTGATGTTGCGCTCTCACAGCTTCTCATTTCACGCTCTATGCGTTCTCGTCCCCTTTACTGCTTCCCCCGCATCGACAAACGGGTCGTACCGCTGGAACCCGCAAAGAAAATATTCTTTACACCAGATGCGCATTCTGTATACCAGAGGTGCCCATGCCCTATGCTCTTGTTGCTCATTTGTTTTTGGGAATGCTCTTCAGCATAGACTGGGGATTCCAGTTCCCCATTTGTTTTTGTAAATGATGGCATAGGCTGAGCATTTTAGTATACACACACACAGTACAGTATGATTTGTTGGTGCAAATTGGCGACAGTTATCTTCATCTTCCACGTAGGTTTTGTTGTTGTTTAGCATATGATTAATTTTTATGTATTGGTGTTTGCTTTTCCATAAGAAAGTTTTGGGCACCCCTGCTGTATACTGTTTGTTCTGTGGTAATATAGAATGCGTATCTCATACAAGCAAACGCGTTCTATGGCGGGTACTGCCGTCTGGTAATACCCTGTGTTATTGACAGCAGAATCCTCTGTTACGAACAGTAGAATTCTCTGTAACTTCAGCGTGCACGGCCTCCCCCTTCGCCGTCAATCTGTACCGCATTGAATACCTTTTGCGCCGCAACCTCATCGTTCATACCGCAGGACATGGCCAGGCCAGCGTCGCCGTGGACTGTGTTACGTCCACGTCTTTTCACGGTTTGTATACGGCAGTCGCCAACACGAATAGGGCCGAAAACTTTGCGAAGTACCTTCATCTCAAGACTCCGTTGCGTTAACACCGAAAAAAAAAGAAAAACAACAATTTTTCTTTCGGCGGCTGTCCTCTCAGCAGGAAATGGCAAATCTCTCAGAGTAAAATTGCCTATGAAAAAGCTCCCAACTTGCCGTTCGGAATCGGCATAAAACTGTAGGTCCCTTCCAACCTTCGCAAGCACAACACGGATGGTTGCGGGTAGCTAGGCCTTAGTCGCGATATCGGGCTGTCGTGCCAGTCAATTAAATTAATTAAAATCCGTCATCTCGAATACCTCAAGGGCAGCTGTGTCGTTACGCGAGTGTCCATGCTTTTGCGCCATAGAGAAGCACAGACAAAATAAGCGTCCTATAGATGTCGGTCGAGAGAGGTCTCTGTTTCTCAGTTGCCCGAGTTACCGAGATCGTAGTAGCCAATATTGGCAAGAGAAATCCTTCGCTGTCCCCCGGGCTGACATCATTGCTGCTGTTTATGGCGATGCAGGTTGACGAATTCCTTGACAACTTCAAAAGTTTACCTGCGAGCAAGTGGTGCACACAGGGCAGGGTTTTTTTTGTTTTTTTTTTAATTTAATTTATAACCGTCGCATATGTATTCAATCATCAATAACACTACTCAAGAAAAAAAAATGCACCTAAAAATAAAAGTGTTTTCGAGACTAACTTTGGACCTCTGGATACGAAACTGAAGATAACAAAATTTTGTAAGAAGCGTTTTCGATCGTTTGACCGTTTCGAATCTTCGAAAACCCGTTTAAAAGAAATCATCCGACTATCACAAATTGTCCGTAGAATATAACCTTAGCCTTTCCAGAGATATATAGATCGACCAAATCAGATGAGATTTGGAGAAATTACTGACGGTGAAAGTTGTAAAAAAGGGCATTTTTCGACCATTTTCAAAAATCATAAATATTTGAATGTTATTTTTTTAGATAAAATAAATTATCTCCTTTGGTTTTAAATTTTAAGATGAAAGATAGATTTTTTTGTGCAAATATTTAGCCTAACATCAATAGAATCGAAAGAAAATGTCAAAGTTTTGATGCACTAAGTGAAAACAACAACTTTACATTTATTACACCGTGCGAAAATTTGTTTTTTTTGCCGAGACCCATCCTAATGTTGATATAGGCGTGAAACTAGAGATCATTTATAGTAACTTGCCATACTCAGTTTTTCATTTTTTGACCCAAACCCCCTTTTAAAGGACTTTACAATGTTAAGGACATACACATTTCAAATATTTTTGTTTAATATTTGCGGTTGTGCAATGATGAATATATGGGTATCAAATGAAAGAGAAAAATTGTGTACATCCAAATTGTATTCTATTTCAAAGTTCTCAATTAATTTACACAAAATCCTCCCCAAAATAAAATCCTGCGTGCGCCATTGCCTGCGAGCATATATATAGTACACCTAATGCTGTTTTTACACGGTCTGTTTTTACACGGTTTGAAAATAAAAAAATTTTTAATTTTCTTACACGAGTTTATTCTATTTAGCACGAAAAATTGAAATTTTTTTAATTTTCTAACCGTGTTAAATCAAAAACGTGTAAAAACAGAATTAGGTGTACTTCTATATTGGCAGTAAGCTCAAGGTACATTCGCCAGCATCACAGTACAGCAATAGTAAAATATGAGCGAGAAAGCGTATAAACAAATGTACCTTGACAGCTGTCCAAAGTGGCAAAAAGTCAGGTGCGTTCATGCGGGGAAAAAATTGACTGGAAAAAAAGAAAAATTTGTCGAAATTAACTGAAAATTCTACCTTTTTCTTCAACCGCCCCTGGAGCAGTTTGACAGTTGTTCATGTGTAGAAGTGCTCATGTACACTATGATCAATAAGTACCGGGACTGTGTATTTTAAATTTTCCGCCGTTGCCCGATGCAGGTTTTTTTTAGGTCGGTAGGACCTTAACTGACATCTGTGTCAAATTTTGAGCGGGATTGCATCATTAGTTTTTGTTTGGCAGCTGTTAGCGTCAGTCAACTTTTAGTACATCGTCGCATTTTACAATTTTACAATTTTTTTACCTGCATCGGGCAACGGCGGAAAATTTAAAATACACAGTCCTGGTACTTATTGATCATAGTGTATACACGTATAGAAATACATTCATAAAATTTCGTGTTTTCTGTCTCATCGCTTGTCTCCCTTTGATTTCCGAATGAAAGCACATTGCGTATGGCGTTAGCGATAGCGTACAAATTTCAATGTTTTTGATTTCTGGGATTAGATTGTCAAAATCAGCCAATCAGAACAAAGCTTGATTTTTCATTTTTAAATTGTCACAGTTGTACACAGGCATTTTGACAATCTAGACCTTTTCATGATGAAATAAACAAGGTGAAGCGAGTAGATGACATACCCTTATTTTGACAAGAGAGCTTTTGAAAAACTGACGTTTTCAAAATAAATTCTCTGAAAACATGAAAGTCTTCTTCTTTCTTCGCATTAACCCACTTAAGCCTGGTGTATCAAAAAATCAATTTCATTATTATTGTAGTGCGTTGTAGGTAAGATTATGCCGATTCGTTGCCGTGGTGGCAGGTCCCCACGCTGCATAATTATTGGTATTGAATAATAAAGAAATATGAAACCAAAAATAAATATGTATGTCGTAGCACAACGTAACATGCTGTACTAAAAAACGATTAACATTTATGTAAAACATGTAAAAAAACATAACAATATGTGAAACAAATTCATTTACAGAAAGAAAATTAAAACTCTTGACTCTCTTACTTTAGAAGAAGTTAAACGCGTATTTTACAAATGAAAATTTTTAAACACAATATTTTCGATTTTACGTTTTGATTGGGGTTAAAAATCTTCTCTCAATGTCAAAGCAAAATTGGTTGTCAATTGCTATGTTTCAAAATAAGGGTATGGGTTGACAAAACTGTCAGCTACTCGCTTCACCTTGTTTATTTCATCATGAGACCTTTTCTACCACAAAAAAAAAATAGAATCAGCTGATTCAATGTCACCGGCATAGACAAGGAGCTGGACACTTTTATTGAAGATTGTGCAATTACGATGTACACTGGCCTAACGTAGAACATGCTCCATTGTGAAGTTGAAGAGGTCGCATGACAAAGGATAGCCGTGCCTAGCCTAGTAGCTTTTATCATAGCAAATTCCTCACATTTTTCATATGTTTGACATTCTCTGGTGGCAGCCATGGAAAGAAAAATGTTATTTAGTGCTCTAATACACTAACCAACTGAGCCTCATCATTCACAATTTCAAGAATCCATAAAAAATTTCCGCTAGAGTAATATTACTTTCTGTGTATTTTTTGTGATCGGTTTATTGAGTTAACATTTTTAGATCAAGTTGGAACTAAGCATTATCTTCATTTCCGGCGATGCTATCGATTACCATGTAAGTAATTGAATATAAACTAGAGAAGTCACTGAAATGGTCCGCATTTTTAAACCTTATAGCCGACCACGTGACGCTTGCCAATGCATTCGCCAATGTAGAACCAGAAACACACTTCCATGGTCACCAGAGTGTTTAGCCAGGCCTCACGAACAGTAAGGTTTTTGTAGCCGCCGGAACGGGCACCAGTTATGAGGCGGCCAATTCCTTGTCGGATCGCTGGAATATCGCGAGGTGTAGGCGGAGTAAGCTCAACTTTAGCGTATTTCCAGAAGATGTCCAGCTGCGGCTTGGCTTGGGCGACCAGTTCTGCAAACAATTACATAAGACGTAGGGTTATGAACACCATAAACATATTAATACATAGGCAAGTTCATTGCTGTTCTTACTGTTCATTAAGGCTGTTCCCTTGGTTGCGAGACTAGCCATTTTTACTGCAGATTTACTTGGCGTTTAGCAAAAGTAAAATAGTTTAAAAATGTGGACTATCGACGAAAACTATTCCTTTCGTTCCAGTGACATAGAAGTGCTGCCAGATGTCTTAAAATTCCAACACTACTAAAGACATGCCAGATGATCAAGAATCAATTGAAATTACATTGTTTCTGGCGCTAGGCTGTGCTGCCAGACGATTATAGAAATTGTTATTATATCTGTGACCAAACTGAATAATCCTTAAAGGGTATATGTATTGTTTTGATTATTGACTTTAATGAAGACAACATATATACTTATGAATAAATAAATATTTTCCGATAATATAGCCATTTTTTTAACAGTCTTCGAATAGCACTTTCAAAGAAGACGATGTTTTAAGACGATTTAAGTGCTTATCGCTTAATATATATGTACATCTATAAATATACATACATGCCTGCAAAATGTTTCTTTACTATAAAATATAAAAATGTATACTTCCGTTTTTTATAAATATATATTTTCTTAGAGGGCTGAAGGACAGTTTAAACAGTTTTAAAAAGATCTAGATTTCTAGTTTTGCATTATTTTAAAAGCTTACATTTCGCCAAACAGCCATTAAACTTGATTTTATGGTATTGTGGTATTAAATGTTTTGCGTGACGCCACAAGCCTTCAATTGCATTTGTGTGTTAGCCATATTTTTCCATTACCTGGAGGTAAACTGCAGTTTTTCTGTATTCAAATACCTTTGGTGATATCAAAAACATAATCCTCATGGGATCAATAAGGGCATTGGGAACAATAAAGTGTTTACAATATTTTTGTATTCGAAACCTTAATGCCCGGTCGATTGCTCCAAAAAAATCTTTATAAACGTAACTTTGGCTATGCGGCAAATAGTATTTTCGCATTTAAATACTTTTTGTGTGGCCGGCCTTCGGCCAGGCTTTAAAAAAATAGCCCTCATGGGCATAACTAGGGAATCGGGATCAGTAAAATGCTTACAGTATTTTTATGTTCAAATCTTATATAAAATTGCAAAATATCGCGCCTTAGAAATAACCTTCATAAGCGCTATTTCAATATTGCAACAGATACTTTTAACTCAATTCAAAATGTAATATCGGGTAATTTTTTAAGAGCCTTCGGATTTTATTAAAAAAACACATAAATTTAGAGAAATGTATGAAAGCTTTATTTGAATCGATAAAACGATCTATATAATTCAATGTTTAAAAATGATTTCATTTAAATGTTGATGCACTTTCTTAACCGAGCATGAATTTTGATAATAAAATTCAATAATCTGCAAGCGTTTTTTGTTTGTAAGTCGATTTATTAAATTATATACAGAAACATGTTACACGAAAACAGGTGCCAAAAACAGTGTTGCCAAAAAGAAACTTGTTAAAAAATAACCCGTTGTAAAAGCAGAAACACAAAAATATCAAATGTTTACTATTTCATTGGAAAGGGAATTCCACAGGCTACAATATGGTATGGTCAGATGGGGTAAATGTAAACAAGGGGTAAATGTAAACAGGGGTTATTTTATGCTTTACAAATTAACTGCAACAGACCATGACCCAAAAAAATATTAATTTACATGCTATTATTTTACAAAACTGAACTTAAATAAATTTTCTTTAAATTAATTGATTTTGTTCTTAAATGAAACAAAATATACGAAAGTATGCAAAAATATCAGACAAATTTCAGGCATATAAATTTACATATTTTCAGTATATGTATGTAAAAAATTGTGTTTGCCCAGAGAGGAAGAATATAGAATATATAATTGTGCTGCCAGTGGTCAATTTGGCATATTTATCCTCATTGGTGTCTTCTGCGCTCACATAACTGGACATCGAAAAACAAAAACCCTTTGGGCAGCAGTGCAAAATCACGTGTTTTGCAAATATAGCAATAAAATTAAAACTGACCACAAATTTATTTTATAAAATTGAAATCGACACAAAATGAAGATTCAAAATAAGTCTAAAAAAATTAAAGAAACCCTCATACCCTCATGAAAAAAACTGCAAATCGACCTATATGGAGCTTTTGCGAATCTAATGAACTAAAATATTTGCCAGGGAAACGCTCACAAAAGACGTGGCTCGGGGTCAAAGTTGAAACTTGGTATCAAAATTACTCAGTCAACACTTAATCGACGATATCCATATCGTGGAAAGAACATAAGAAGTTATAAGCAAAAAAGACTTTATTGTGTATAACATTTTTTAAACTGGATTTCTCTCTCTCGAAAAAACCCTTTCTAAGATATAATAAACCATTATATACCCTGTGAAATTCCCTTTATAATGAAATACAAAAACGTGCATTTTTATTTTTATTGTAAATACGTGTTTTAATTTTTTCTTACTTGACTCTTGGTCCAAAATAATTTCGTAATCACTTTCGTCATCATTTTCACGCAATGAGGGCAGAAAGGGGTTCTACAAAGTTCCTGCCATATTAAAAAAAGTTTTTAAAACATCTTTTTCTTCGCGGTCAAAAGCATTTTTGCATTCAAATACTTCTTGAGTGGCCGGCCTTTGGCCGGGCTTAAAAAATCCTCATGGCTATAACTAGGGCATCGGAATAAGTAAAGTGCTTACAGAATTTTTGTATTAAAATCCTATGGCCGCGCCCAACGTGTTAAAATATGTTACGTTTTATTACTATTAAATCGTTATTATTTTTGAAGTCATCTGGCAACATTAAAGAGTAAAATGCGTGCAGATGAATTGACGAAAGTCCAATATATGACAAACGAATGAATACGGGTGAACTCGGCCAACACGCCTTTCTTGATACGAGCTCCGGAAAAATCACGGTTGGCATAAAAATGGATTAGACATTTCCAAATTCTCGGATAAATTTGCAAAGTACCGCTGGCGGCTGAAAAATTGCAGAAAGTGTTGTATAAAGTGGGAACTACTTGCTGGACTTAACATTAAAGTGAAAAGTTAAAAGCTCTACAGAGCACCACTTGCGATGAGATCAAATCGACGCTAAAGAAAACGATAACATTGAAAGAAAAACGCTTCAAAAACGAACCAAACGCAAGAGTGAGGTGATGAATGTGTGCGAAGCTGTGAACAAGTAAAACGCAAATAAATGATATAAGAAATAGCTCCGTCAGCGTAATCAGAAAAGGTGAAAATCGCTGGGGGGATATATTGCAACAACTTAATATAAATCTAGGTTCATAGATCTGCACTGACATTGCACACTAGTGGGAAGAATACTTGGTTACGCCTGCATCGCGGAGACGTGCATCATATTGACCCTGGTAAAGGACCTTCATCTGGCAACTGAACGCAAGGTGAGTGGGTGCATAGTTTAACGATTGCAGGAGGTTGGGAGCACGAATTTTTGATTGGGGAAAGGCACTGTTAGGAGGTCGAAAGGCTCGCGCAGGATTTTTTTTGATTTATTTACATAAACTAAATTTTAGCATCGGAGGGGGCATGTGTACGCCTTTCTAGAACCAATAGTTAAATATTGTGACAGGTTAAGCCACCATAGCGCGTCAAATACAATTAGTCCCACGAGTATCCAATCGATTTTGATAGCTTCAAGGTTTCTTTTTAAACTTCTAAATATTAAAACATACTTGTGTGTAGAGTCCGAAAGTAATATGCTTTAAAATAAAATCATCGTTATTACATTAAATTGTTTGAGTTTACGTCTTCGGCTCCAAGCGGCAATCAGGGCACTAAGTTCGTACCAGGTATCCTCTAAACTGGTGATGCCTTGAGAAGCTTAATGAGCTAAGCCTGCACAATCAGATATGGTTCCTCTGAGTTCCGGGCCACGCAGGTATAGTAGGAAACCAGGCGGCCGACGAACTTGCAAGAAAGGGCGTTCCAACCCTATTCGTCGGCCCAGAACCTTTTTGTGGATAAGGGAAAGGAGCTTTATCAATCCAGAAAAGACGAGATAATCAGCAGGAATAAGTACGGCGACAATCAACCCGGTCTAGAACATTCCAAGGCGATTCTCGGGTCATATAGTAGGAAAAGATTCGAGGAATATATGAGTTTATCACAGAATAACCCGAGAATCTTTACAGGTATCATGACAGAGCATTGTGGGTTAAATTATCGCCTAACTAAACTAGGAATCCGTTCAAACGGATATTGCAGGTTCTGTTCGCAGGAAAATGAAACTGTATGCAGATACTAGCAGAATGCCCTGAACTTATGCATGATCGTAAGAAGCACCTAGGAGAATACTTCATTAAAGGTGCGAACTGGGACTCCAGAGGTATAGGATATATACTAAAACTCCTCTCGGTAGTTGGGCTCACAGATGAACTGTGAGTCTATGAAGGGGGCACAATAGATCTTCTAGGTCGCGGTGCACTATCCCCACTAATAATAATAATACGTCTTCGGCTTAAATGCAGAATACCCAACCTCTTAAAATATTTTTTTATTCGGAAAGAGGAGTATTTTTTTAGTCTAAAAAACGTAAAGCTTTGCCGCGGAAACATTCACAGAGGGCGTGGTCCGTTCCCAAAGTCCCACTTATAATCCGAATTTCTCAAGAAATTATCAACCGATTCTACCGATATAGGTGTCATAAAAGGTATTTTTTCCTCTTTCGAATGATGCATGACATTGGGTATGTAATATGTACTAATAATGAGTTATAAGCGAAAAAAACAAATCTTTTTCACTTTAAAGATGATTTCATGCAAATGTTGACCGCGGCTGCGCCTCAAATGGTTCATACGCTGAGTCAAATTTTGGCATATTCTCTCCAACATATCGGCCGGTATCTCACGAATAAATTCTTGTCGCTATAGTCATAAGCCTTAACAAAGCCCCACAAAAAATAGTCTAAAAGCGTTAAATCGCACGATCTAGGCGGCCAATTGACCTGCCCCAAACGTAAAATAAACTGTTCACCGAACTCGCCTTTCAATTGGGCCATTGTTTCGCGTGCTGTGTGGCACCGTCTTGTTGAAACCACATGTCAGCTTACGTATGCGTGTTCGTGGTTTAATGTCCAATAATGTAAATTTGGTGCAAAATTTAGTCACAAGATTCCGAATAGCCGCCTCAGAAGGTCGCCCAACCTGACCATAAAATCGAAGAAGTGTACGATGCACTTTCTTAACCAACCATAAATTTTGATAATAAAATTCAAGCGTTGTTTGTTTGTAAGTCATGGTTAAATTATAGACAGTAACATGTTACATTAAAACAGCTGATCTGCCATAATTTTGTTTGTACCATATTATAGCCTGTGAAATTTCTTTTACAATGAAATATAAAACATTCAGAAACTGTGTTATTTTATAAAAATACTGTAAACACTTTACTGGCCCCGATGTGGCAGAAACTCTCATTAAGGGTAAATTTTTTGGAGCCCGGCCGAAGGCCGGCTACACAAAAGGTATTTGAATGCAGAGATACTGTTGGCCGCGAAACCTTAGTTAGTTTAGTAGTGTTTATGAGGATTATTGCTTAGGAACGACCGACCGCACACAACGGTTTTTAATACAAAAATACTGTAAACACCTGCCCAAAGGCCAGCCGCCCGAAAAAACTTATTGGCAAGAAAACTATGGCTTTCGGTACTTTGTACAACCACCTTCATCCATTATTGTCTAAATATGGTGACGAAGGTGATTTTGAAAATGTTTTGGAGCAAGAGCCAAGTAGTAAAATAAAAAAAACATACTTATAAAATATACGTATTTATATTTAATTGTAAAGGGAATCTTACAGGCTGTAATATGGTAGCAATTTTTAATAATAATTATAGAATAGGGGTTTTCGACTAGTTTTTTAGTCTTAAAAAATACTCTTCTTTCCGATAAAAAAAATTTAATGCAAATTCTTATTTTTTCAAAAGCGAGGAGGCACAAAATAGAGCTTTGGGGCTTTACTTTAGTCACAATAGTAAGAAGCAGAGTAAGTTTGGGTAATGTGAAATGGTCGGGTAATGTGATATAGTGGGTTATTTCGCAAGTGTGTTGACCTTTTTCAAAATTTATCTTTTTAAACATCATAGCAACTAAAAAACTAGTTTTTTGTTATAAAGTTTGAAAGCCCAGTTGGAAGTCAAATAAAAAGTAAGTCATTGATATCGATTATGAGTTTGCGAGGTACGCTCTTCTTAACAAAATTAATATAGTCTTTTTATAATATTTTTGGTTTAAGTGCAAATTGATTGAGTTATTTTGATACCAAGTTTGAGCTTTCACCCCGAGCCACGACTTCTGTGGGCATTTTCTAACCTAAATTTTTGTTCATTAGATTCGCAAAAAAGCCGATTTGCAGTTTTTTTCGTAAAAAGTCAATTTCGGGTAATGTGATATACATAAAATTTGGGTAACGTGATATAGTACATAACATTACCCGAACTTATTGCAAATATGTTATGGTTAAGTTTCAGTTAAAAAAAATCCATGAAATCATGTTTCTCGATACACATTTGTAACCCTTAACTTACCCCGTCAGATTGTGATTTTCCAAAAAAAAAAGAGAAACGTGTCTCTAATTATTTTTGATTTGGTGTATTTTTACCAAATTTTAAACTAATAAACTAATAACCCAGTTATGCAAAATATAAAAAATTTCGCCATTACACTTTCTTAGACCTAAATAAGCTGTTTTAAAAATTCGAAAACCGTATGTCCTTCCACAAAGTCCTGTGAGAAGTTGCTTATAAGCAACAACTGTCCATAGTGGGAAATACAAATTTCGACTTTTCGACATTTCAGACCGTAATTTCGAAACCAATAAACCTGTTGACATGATTTTTTATGTTGTTGCGGTTACAACATCTCACGACTTTTTTTATATTATTCATTTGTATGCGTTGGAAAGAAAATAAATTATGCAATACAACCGTCGGCCTCGATAGCTCAGCGGGTAGCGCGCTGGCTTCTCGTACGCACCGCAGGTTCGATTCCTGGCTTGGGCTGGAAAAAACACTCATTTACTTCTATCGCTATCCACATGAAGCAGATGAGAATTACAAGAATCGCACAAGTGCGCTCTTGGCAGGCAATGGCAAAAATTCCAAGTTTGAAAGAAAAACTGCCAATCGCCGTTCGGATTCGGCGTTAAACTGTAGGTCCCTTTCCACATCCGTTTTATATGTGTGATACAATACACATGTTGGAAAAAACAGTGTTGCATACACATTTCAAAGGGGTGGAATTTGTGGTATCACAACGGGCCCATAGGCCTAAGTGTGTCATACTGAGGCAGCCACTTAACCAATCAACCAATCAACCGAGGTAACATTTGTGGCGTAATTCACATTCGGATAAAAATAATACTAAAATTGTGCTTATGTAAATTTCAACACATTCTAGCGTAGTGACTATAATTTATTAAAAAAACTAAAGTTTAAAGTGACCGGTATCGATATAAATTTCATAAATTAAACAATTTTTATTTCATAATATGCAATAATTGTTTTCCCATTTCCACTATGGACCGAAGTTGCTTAAAAGCAACTTTGGTTTTCAAAAAATTTTATTACTCTACATATAGCGTTTTGTTTTCTAACTAAAATTATAGATAGTATAACTTACCTTTAAGCACTAAAATTTTATTCACTTTAGTAAGTTGAATCACTGACAAATATTTTGTAATCATTTTTAATTTGTGTCAAGCTGTTGTCATATTCAATGCGCACGTAAACTTACTTTGAATAACTGTCCAAAGAAGAAACAGCGAAAACATTTCCAAACTTACTGTTATCTTTTTCTTCTAACAACACATCTACCTTTCATTTGCAATTAACCGTTAGAAATCAATATGCGCCAAATGGGAATTCGATCGTCATACAGTGGCAAGTTGCTTATAAGCAACTATTGTCCTCAAAGGGTTTAATAACGTTTTTTCGGGTGTATCACATTACCCGCCACTTTTATCAGACGGTAACATTAGGATATTTTGATTTGTAATTAAAAAATTCGTCAACAGTTTGTCTTAAAGAGTTAATAATATTAGATATACTAAATAATGCGTCAGCGAGCAGTTTGAGACCAAAAAGTGTCTTTTAAGGAAAAGTGTGTCGGAAAACGCCGTAAAACAAATATGTATATCACTTTACCCGAACTTACTCTAAGTTTTACGAGTTGAATTTCTAGTCTGAAATTATCAGAAAAAACTTCATATATGCTAAATATCGGAAAAAGATGTATAGAACTCGGAATGCTAGTTATAGGAAGCAATCTAGCTAATAGATTAGAGAGCTTCATGTCACAAGACAAAGATTAATTTCTCGTTTTTTCCAGAACTAACGAATTTGCGCTTCACTCGGTACAGCCGGATAATGCCATTGCCCAAGCGTTCAATCGAGCCTGTACATGTGGCACGTTCTGTCTACCAGCAGGACGAGCTACAATCGGTAGAGTTGGAAACTGTTACGAACACCACTTTAACAAATATCATTCGACAGCTGTCGTCTCTGTCGAAACATGCTGAGGATGTATTTGGTGAATTGGCTCGGGATGTGGGCAGTATTGGCGACCGAGCGAATTCACTGCAAGCACGAATTGATCGGCTGGCTATAAAAGTGACGCAATTGGACAGCACCGTTGAGGAGGTGCCCCTAACAGATATTACACGCAAAAAAGCTTTCAAATCGGCCAAAGCGTTCGATCAGCAAATATTTTCACGTGCTACGATGCCGGCGCCCATGCTGGAAACGTATGCCCAATGCGACAAACCGCCGCCTCTGGATAAGTTGAATGTGTATCGTGACGATGGCAAAGACGGCCTCAAGTTTTACACAGACCCGAATTACTTCTTTGAGTTATGGCGTCAGGAGATGTTGAAAGATACGGAGCGTGTGATGCACGACAAAGGAAAGAAGGTGCATCGGCCGCGACAAGACGGTACCAATGGCAGTGGAGGTGCTGGCGGACGTGGGCACAAAAAACGAGTTCGGCCACCACATAATACGCGAGAAAAACAGCGACAAATTGCCATCGGGCACGGCGAAACGCTTATGCCAAACAATGTCATCTATCGCACCCCGAATTCGGTAGTGAATGACGAGACCGGTTATGGTAGTAAGTACTTATGCAAGGGGTTGGTATGGGGAGCGCACTGACTAGAACTGATTTTTTACTTTACAATTGGCAAATGGAATTGGAAGTAGCGAAAAAGGGTTGTAATGAGATGAAATCTTCAAGAGTTTGACTGCATAAATCTTAAATTTTCTTAAGTTCTGTTACTGTGAACATAATCTCCCACAAGACATGGTACAGGTCCTAAATTTCTATATGTAGAATGGGCAAAGGAAATTTAAAAACGTGTGTCCATTTTAATTTTCCTATTCGATTTGAACAAAGATTGATTGGCGAAGTAAATTTAAAAGACAGATGTATGTCTTCCCATTTGTGTGCAGCAGCTCATTATCGCGACGAGACCCTGCGTTTCGGTAGGCGACATGTAAGACCTGCACTATATCTTATGGGAGGTGAATTTGGGTTTTGCTTTGCAACAGCGTTATGCATACATGTGTATTTACATATATGTATTACAACCATATTGCACTATTGTATATTTAGCGCAGCTAATCGAAATTCACACCGCAGTAGAGGTAGACAGTGTATCGCGGCACAATACACTGGATCGTAAGAAATCTGCGCACGAAGTTGGCTTTAGCGATGGTCTTACAAGTACGTACAGCGAGGGCATCGTCACTTTTCGTCAAAAAAAAGTTGTAGATCTCTCACTCATTTCCTCCTCACCGCACAGCTTTACTACGGCAAGCGCAGCGCCTCTAAATTCACAGTCAGACTGAACTGAGTCGTATTAAGCTAACCACGGCTGACTAAGATCTGTTCATTTTCTCGCCGTTCGTTGCTCATTTATCATCAAATATTCGTGCTTCATTGATTGTACTTACAGTTTACTTTGCGAATTCGGTTTGTTTTTGCCTTTTGGTTTTTTTGTTTCGCTTTTATTTCGGTTTCCAAATAGACACATTCAGATCTGTACCATTACCATTTTGCAGATAGTTCAAGGCCTTATAATATGCTCTCACATTTGGAAAATAACAGCAACTTAACAAAGCAAACTGCTGTTGCAATCGCAGGTTAGAGACAGAACAAGTCCAGAACTCACTATCACAAGCACCACCACCACTATTATGTTTCCATTACTACAACTTTTTACTACAGTCTACAATATTCTAGGTTTTCTGAGTTTTTCTAATATATTACTGCTTTTTTTGTATGTTTCTACTTTAGCCTCATAGTTTTAATACAAAAATCGATCCAGGGAAGAACAGTCTTTTCGCAAAGAATAGTTTTTGTCACACCTACACATTTCCACGTTATGGAATTGATAAATTTTCAGTTACAATTTTATAATTTGAAACACAAATTCCTTGATACATTCTCTAAATTCTGGACTTTTTTCTAAAAAAGTATTTTGTATTAGCATGTAGATTTTTTCCAATATGCCGTACTACACACAAAGGCTTAATAAAGTCTGAACGGTCTTTTATGGATCATAAAAATGTTGTTCTCCGACTGATCACATGAAATTTGGGTTTACAAATGAAAAGAAAAAAACCATTCGTATATTGACAAGAAAATTGCGGCCAATGTAGAGTGTTCCAATAAAAGTGCACAAATAATTTGTAAAAATAAAACGTTCATTTATTGAGCGGGTGGTAATTGCAATGGTTTATTACATTGTGAATAGACATTTTCCTATTAAGAATGGAATTTAATATCTTGGTCCTCGCTGGTCTGATACAGGGCGATGGCGCTTTAAAAACGATTGACCTCGGACAGGAATTCTTTGAGACTTTTTGCATGCAAACACAAAACCCCAAAGAAATGACGGCGTTAAACCGGATTACCTTGGTGGCTTGTTCCCATTATAAGAGGATTCGGTCCGGAACTTCTTTCTTTATGTAGCGCTCTACTTTTTTTTAATCGGAACAATCCGCAGTTGTCGAATTTGAAGACTGCAGATTTATTGGGACTTCCTATAGAAATGGTTTAGTGTTTACTAAGATTTTTTGGCGGAGATTTTTTCTTAGCGTAGATTCATAGTTTTGCAATTTTCTACAACTGAATAAACAAGATCCGGTCATTTTTTTACATATGGAGAGTCTGAAATAGAAGGTATTTAATAAGAATTGCATGATGTACCATGTAATGCAATTTTTTTAAAATTTTGTTATTTTGTTTCGCAGTACTCCTGCTGTACATTTTTTAACATTTACAGAAATAATTAAAAAAAAAGAACTGTTTCAACTCTTCGTTTCTATACGAGAAAAAAATTTAAGAAAGAGTCAATATATTCCTAAGAATAATAGTTCTAAGAAATATAATATGCAAAAAACTTTTGACCGCACCTCAGTGTTATCAGATAAGTAGATTTGGTTTATTTACGCTGAATGTTGCTTCCTTTAAATTTATTGAAATAAAATCATGAACAAATTTTAGGCACGTACGTTCTATAATTATTACATACACTTGATTTCTGGTGCAAAAAGTTTGTTCCTATGATATGAAAAGCTAATCTATTTTCGTCAATTTGCCCTACTCAGCAAAGTACTTTCACGCGTGGCTAGCGAAATTACCGAAAAGTACTGTACACTGTATTTTACGCTTAGAAAGCGTGACACTTCATTACGCTCAGCGACAAACTTAATTCAATAAGTAGAAGTAAATTCGAATAACAATTTAAAATTTACATAATTAAACAATGAGCAATGTTCTTGCTCCAAAGGAAGAAAATGTATCAGTAACAGTAAAATTGTGACGCTTGGGTTAGATTAGGTTAGGTTAAGCTAGTTGGCCGATTTGGCCACGCTAGACTCTGTTGGGTCCCTAGCGGTACCAGATGGAGATCTTTAGGCGTTTAGAGCTAGTGAAGTAATGATCGTTTAAAATGCCTGTGGTCTTAGCGAAGCGTCTTTAAGTCAATGCTTTGGATCTCGCCCAGTCCAGGGAAATCCGGGGCTCACTAGCCGAGATCTAGCCGCTTGGCGCTTGGGTAATATATTATAAAAAAGTAAGAAAAATATATTTTTAAGATTGTTTGCCTTTTGCAAAGTATAACCTTTTTTTGAAAATCGCATAGAAAAACTTTTCTTCAAGTTATATATACAATGGCGTGCAAAACCGTTCGGGTGTTCGCCACTTTTGCGATTCAAGTGCTTCGAATTCGCATTAGTCGAAACATAACCGAATTTTGAGTATTGATTCCTTTTTTGTTGTAGAATGAAACAAATCTATATACATAAATCTATATACATACAACTTCTTCTATATACTATAACTGACTGACCAACTAATTCATAATTGCCCATGAACATGAAATTTAAACTGTAGGTTCATCTTAAAAAGTGAACCTCCGCTAAGACGGGACTTTTTAAAATTCAGGGTATTTATGACTCTATTGATTTCTATTTTGGTGAAAACACTTCAAATAAAAAATAAAGCTAAAAGAGAAAATTGGGAGAGCGAGCGAAAGAGTAACATTTGACATTGACCGGATAATGAGGCTTTCGATGCCAAATCAAGCGACCAAATCAATGTTGCGCCGTGAGATTATTCACAACAGCTGTGTTTTGGGAACAAATTTGTTTTTGTTTTGTGAAAATGTGTATGGAATGAGCAAAAAAACTGTTTTTTTATATTTGCGTTTTCGGTGAAAAAGATGAAAGAAAAATGGAAATTTAAATGGTAAACAAAATTTGTGATACCTTCACACATATTATATTAATTTCATTTATAAATTATTAGCTCAGAATGCCAGAAAATTCGGCTCAATCAAATACTGAGGCGCTGATGTGTGCTATTCAGACCGGTGCAGGTGTAATAGAGACTTTTACATTTTAATTGCTAATTGTAGTTGAAAAAGTAAAGTCCCAATAAAAAGTTCGGAAGAAGTAGTAAAAGTAAGCGAAAATCGTAGTGGTGACCGGCATTCAATTGGCCGTCAGCCTAACATGCTTTCGGCACAGCGTAGAAAAATCTAAACGACAGCATAAAAAGAGACGTGACCGATGATCATTTGACCGTCAGCATAACATCGCCCTTAGAGTTTTGGCATTCCTCATTCTCAATCAGAGGGCTTTTGCCTAATTTACCAAAGGAAATGCATTTGGATTAAGCACCTGATAAACATTTGCAAATTAAGGCTGTGCTGCGATTTCTTTAGGTATTGTAGGTTTTTTGAGGATGAGCTTTCAATCAATTGGAAGATTTTCTTAGTAACACATTTGAATAGGCATTCTCATATTAAGTTTGTATGCGAGCCTTCTTGGTGAAGGCTTAAACGGGTTGATTAATTTATGTTCCAATCTTTCGCCCGAATGCCGTTTTTGCCTGCTTTCTTTATAATGATTTTGTATCTTTTCTTGTAAATATTTACTAACATACTCGTAATATGACCTACATGAGAAAAACATGCTACCTGTATTACGTGGATATTGAAGGTATAAATTGAGACACCATACTAAAGCAAATGTAATTTTATTCAAAGGTATGGGCGTGTATGATACACGGCCACCGCGGCCGAACTCTATCGAGCTTCGGCGCAATTACCAGTCGGAGCAAACTGACGGCGGTGTGTACGGCCCGCTGTCGCCACAAAACGCACCGGGTGCGAATGCAGTGGCACAGTACGCCACAGCGTATGCCTCCAATGCAAATGGCATGCATTCCGTGCAACAGATGCAGATGCAACATCAGGCAGTACTGCAGCAGCAGCAGCAGCAGCTGTATGATGATGCCATGTATAACCAGTCGCAGGCGTATTATGGCCAGACAGGGCAAGGGGCAATGTCGCCCGAGGCACTTTACGGTTCCGGTACTCCTTCGCGTACGAAACCGCGTCCATCACAGCCGCCGCCTGCTCCTCCTTCTAATGGAAGCGGTGGTGGTACCCCGAATGCATCGAACGCGAACACGCCGACTCGCGGACGCAGCATGTCGACTAGCCGCGATGCTTTGCCACCACCACCGCCTATTCCGGAGGGCATGATGAACACGACTTCGCCGTCACAGATTCTGGCAGCGATGAATGGTGGCAGCAGCCATATTGCTGCGAAACTACTCGCCCGTACGAACAGCACTTCCAGGGCTGGTTCGCCCCAACTGGCTCCCAGTAGCAGTGTGCAGGATGCCAATGCGCTGGTTCTAGCGCAGTTAAGCAATAATTTCAGTAATATAAATATGGGCTTGTCACAGCAGATGAACTCTTTGAACGACTTGCCACCGCCACCGCCGGTGCCAGATCAAGTGAGTAGTGCAATTGTAGTGCCCCACAAAAGTAGGCTTTCTAATGAGGAAATATGTTTTCGTTTGCCAAATAAAGCATTCGCCAAAGATGTCGCCACCAAATGCAGCACCCCCGCCTCCTCCGCCGCCGCCACCAGTAGACGACAATTGTGAATCGCAACCGCAGCATCAACATCAACAGCAGTCGCATCAACCACATCAAATATTATCCAAGTCAATGGCCAATGGCGACATTCAAGCCAATGGTATTATCATGAGCGGTAGCGGTCAGCACATGGTTGGGTCGAAGAAATTGCTGCCTCCGTTTCCCGACTCGCGCACGGACCTTATGAAAGCAATACGTGATGGTAAGTCGGACAGCCGCACAGTGTTCAATATCAGCTTTGCGTTTGAGTAATGAACTACAAATGCAAAACGGTTTTGTGCCCAACAAGCCATGAGTTTTTTCTTTGGCATTTGGCATTGTATTAATATTTTTCTTTAGGTATTACATTGCGAAAAGTTGAAAAGTCGGAGCAGAAGGAGATTGAACGTAATACCGCTCTTCACGACGTCGCTTCGATCTTGGCTAGACGTGTCGCTATCGAACTGTCTGAGTCTGAGGAATCGGAGAGTGACGATGATAGTGAGGGATGGATGGAGCCGACCGAGACTTCAGCTTGATCTCTGATATCTTTTATACCGGAGAAAGTGGCCGAAGTTGCTGCTAGTAAGATTAAGAGAAAAAAGTAAAGTATCACTTTCCAGAAGTTGTCGCATTTTGTTTATGTTTTGCCGATAATGGCATTAATTATTGCTTTGTTATATGTATTTATAAAAGATACCATAGATAAACATAATTAAAAAGAAAATAAGTCCTTAGAAGAAAACTACTAACTCTGTAATTTACATTCAGACCACTCAGACACATATGTGGACTCTAACCCAACTATTTACATTTTGTTTCGGATATAACAAATGCTATATTACTGCATGTTAACAATGAGGTATTATATCGATAGATTACCCAGCTGCTTATTTGGATATTTTTTAAAGCAGCGACGAAAGTTTCTAAAAGTCGAAATTAACTGTAAATAGACGATATAGAAATTATAAGGGGAGTTTAAAATTAATCGCCAATATACTTGATAGCTATCCATTAAAATAATATGAATATTTATCATAAATATTGCTTTCTGAATAACGAATATGAACATCTACACAGATGTGAATTGTGAACTGAAGTAGAAAAGTAGAAACTAATTGTAATCTCCTCGTAAAAGGCCGTAAAATTTAGAACACTTTCCTTAATGCAATGATGAACATATTAATTGAGTAAGTGCTTTTTGGATATTACATATTCGCTTATTAAATAACAATTTAATATCTTGTATCTGCTAATAAACATAATAAAAATAGGCTTTATTGAGAATAAAATCTCTCCGTCATCGATTGGAAAGTGTCAGGGATTGTAGCAGCGGGCGAGCCAATGGTTTTGAGGCATCTAATATCGAGTCCCTGATGGCGATTATTTGCCCCAAAAGTACGTAACCAAGACATAATTGAAGGGTCTTTTGTTTTGTATTCCACATATAAGCAAACATATATATACCTATATATTTTTTTCACGACGTAAGAAAATTAAAGCTTTGAAATTGTGTATATAGTATACCGAAGCGCAAAACAGTAAAATTATGAACTTCGTTTTGATAAACACCCGCAAGACTTTACTCAACCATCTATAATATTGTATTATCCCTAATATAATATTGTAGTCTTTTCGCAAAAATGTATATTCTCTCCATTTCAATATAATATAGTTATAATTTAATTATTCTTATTTTACTTATTTATGGTTTTGATGCAATACCAAATGGAAATAAAATACGGTGAACTGGGTTTGTGAAGAACTATGTGAAAGCATAAAAAACACAATTGATAAGAGAACACCATCTGAATACAAACGAAGTTAGTTTTTGATGATAATATATGATATTTTAATTTAAGGATATGTATCTATGTATTTCCGTCATATGAAACTGAATGGACAAAATCAAACGTAACAAAATAAAACATTATCCGAAAATAACTGTTTGCATTACTATTGTTGTTGAAAATATCTCTTATGAATGAAAAAATGCAATGCAAATGCGCATAACGAATAACAATTATTTCTTAAAATTTTTTTTGCTGACAAAGTTAAATTTATATAAAGTTGAGTTTTATTTTTCCCTACTACGGGATTTTTTTTTGAATTTTGGGGCTTAAAGGGGACAAAACATGTGTTAAATTGCTATATGAACAAACTTGATTGATTGGGCCCATTGACTTCAAACTTGCGTGTAAACTCGCGGGGTTTTCCTAACCTTTTTTTTTCTAGATGAAAAATAAAACACTACAAAAATCGAAAATCATTTGTTGGACATAAAATGAAATTCGTAAAATATGGTCCGATTAATAATTCTGTGGTCAAAAGCAATAACCGCCTAAGTCGAAAATTGCTATTTCGAGCAATCTCGTTTTAAAGTTTTAGCGCATAGTGTGTTCGTTATGGGAATGCGAATAGGTTTTTATTAATAACTTTTTTATTTTAAAGTTACGAGCTCCCCGATTTTACACAAACGTAGAGCACAGTCAAGGAAACGTGATGGCATCCATAGCTCAATTTCTTCTTAAGTCGACTTAAGCGGTTATTGCTTTTGACCACAGAATTATAACCAAGGATTACTCTTGCCAATAGGTGCTCCTATGGTCTCGGTAGGCAATTGAGTAGCAGAGACTTCTCTGGACTGGCAAAACTTGCACTTCATAGTAGTGGCGTAGCCAGAACTTGGTTAAAGGGGTTTTTAAAATATTGTTTGCCAATTTAGTATTACATGCTTTTAAAGCAAACAGCATTTTTCCAACAGGGCTTTTGTAGTGACGTCACCCAGGGGCGTAGCCAGAACTTGGTCATGGGAGGGGTTTTAGAAAAAATTTTTTGCCAATTTAGTATTATATGTTTTTTAAAGTACACTGCACCTTTAAAAAAGCCAATATTAAATTTTGCTTCAAAGTTGGTAAAACTTTAACAAAAACATGTCAATTGATGAACCAAGGTTGTGGTGATGATCGTTTATCCCTTGGCAGAGTTCATGAGTGGTACTCGCGCTTTAAAAACGATTGTCAGGACATAAATGATCCACCGCAGATTCCATCAAAACAAAAAAGCCAAAATCGCCTTGAAATTGGATTTAACCTTCGCTTTAATTATACCCACCCGGGTGATCTTTTTCATGATTCATGTTCAATATCTGCCAGAGTTTTTATTAAATGTAGTTATTATTTCGACTTGCTGAATAAATTCGAAAGAAGTTACATAGTTTTCAATAACATAAACACAAAAATTGTTTTGGAAATATTCATGTTTTTTGTTATTTTGTATACCAAACACCTACACGGGTGATCCCAGGCACCTCCGGCACAATTTTGAATAAAACTCACAAAATTTTGTTTACGCAACTCAGTACGTTTTCAATAAACCCTTTGGAAAGAAATCTAATATTTTTCATAGTCGCAAAATAAATCTTTAAAGTTGGGCTTTTTTTCAAAAAACGGACTATCACAATTACAAAAATCTTTGGTAAGGCGAAAGTTAAGCATCTCAAAAACATAACATTATCGCATTTTAACTGAACACTTTGGCTATCGAAAGACGCTATCTCATCCATAGACAATTGTGACTGATTTTTTGACTAAAAGTCGAATTTTCACCATCAACCACTCCTCGTTTTCACCTGATGCGGCATCGTGCGACTTTCACCTTATAAAAAAAAAACGAAGGCAATTTGAGGACGTAGAAGCCATCCAAAAGGCTTGTACCGACATCCTGAAGGACATTCCAGCCGACGATTTAAAACGCTCATTAAACATGCTTTTAGATCATGCAAATAGCTGTACTGAACCTGAAGGGAACTTTTAAAAAAAATCATATCGGTTTCACAGAAAAAATTTGTTATTATTCTTTTAAATGTTTAAAGGTGAAAAGATCTTCTTTGTGGGAACGTATATACCATGCATAGTGATTGAAAGTTTTAAATAATTATTGGCCTTGGGGGGTTCTGACACCCAAAACCCCTCCCTTCGCTACGCCCCTGGCGTCACCTATGGATGTGTTACATATTATTGGAATTTTCGATCTTTTCCGATTTTTAGTCAAAATTTTATAAGTTTGTTGGGTAAAAAAAATGAACCACACCCCTTGTCAAACCCCCATCAAATCTCATCAGTAGAACGACATTTCTATGAGACGACGATACATAACTTTTAGTGCTATGCGGCTAACGATTCCAGAGAGATTCCATAATAAAGAATTGAGTTGTATGGGCGGTGCGACGTCTCTTGTCCAGAATCCACCTTATTTCCCCTGCCGAAGAACACGACTAAATCGTAAGTTTGTACCGAGTGTCATTGATGTGAATGCTATAGTTCGACATTAAGTTGTAAAACTTAATGGTGGTGGAACGACACGTTTACGCCATGACGTTGTACCAAATTTCAGTGCTGTCCGACTTACAATTCCGAAGATATACCATATTAAAAAGTTGGGCTGTATATGCGGTGCCACGCCCCCTTGCCAACACCGCACGCCATTCCCCCTGTCGAAGGCCACGACTAAATAATAAGTTGATAGCCAGTGCCATTGATGTGAACGCTCTAGTTCCAAAGTTACACCGGAATTTAAAAAGTGCCATGCCCCTTGTCCAACGCCCATACAATACAACCGGTGGAATGACACGTCTACGCCATGACGCTGTACAAAATTTCAATGCTGAACGACTTATAATTCCGAATACTATCACACAAAAAAAATTTTGCTGAAAGAATCTGCTAAATATGCATAGAGCGTTCCTGGGACTAACAAACAGGGAGCTATGCAGATTCTGCATGGAAGAAAAGAGACTTCTGTACATTAAGGTGGGTCGAAAAAAAAAAATTTTTGTTGTCACCGCCTAAAAATAAAATTCAGAGTGTTTAATGACTATTTGGAAAATATTGCGATTCTGAGGTAAGCCAATTGTGAGCGGTTTTGCTTCAAAAATACCTCTAATTATTATGTTTTTTGGGTGTAACTTTTTTTCGAAAATGTCCGACAACAAAAAAGTTACACCCAAAAAACATAATAATTAGAGGTATTTTTGAAGCAAAACCGCTCACAATTGGCTTACCTCAGAATCGCAATATTTTCCAAATAGTCATTAAACACTCTGAATTTTATTTTTAGGTGGTGACAACAAAAAATTTTTTTTTTCGACCCACCTTACTGTACATATCTTAACTGATTGCCCTGCCCAAATACACGCAAGAGAGCGAATATTAGGGAGCGAGGTGATACAGACGAGAGATTTGTCTGAAATTAATCTAAGGAAACTAAAGGAGTTCCTAGATGGGACACGAACTCATTCACTAACTTAGAGGGACATGACACAATAGTTCACTACTTGGACGCAGTGTCTCAGGCAGGTGTTGTCCGAATTCCACTTTCCAATCTAATCCAAGGCTTCCACAAACTGGAGAAATGATGGGCATCAAGATAAAAGACACTATGTTGAAAAAGAAAACGTTTTTGCCGAATAAAATCCTTTTTTTAATTTTCAGGGATTTATTGACCCATGCTCGTATTAAAGTATTAATAGTACTTCTTTAGGCACTCTCATTCTCATTCGTCGAATTGTGAATATGACCGTTCTCCGTATACTCTTTCTTCACTTTGAGCGAGTGGTCAATTGTGTTTTGGCTGTCTGCTGCATTGGGATAAGGAGTTTGTATTTGGGGAAAGCCGTACAAATATCCGAACTGAGGGTTGTATGGTGGAAGCACTGGTGGATAATAGTTGCCGCCATAAGGATAAGGATATGGTGACGGCTGTCCTAGAGGTACGTAGGCGGCGTTGTTGCCGTGATAGCCTTTAGACTTATTTTTCTTGTGATGTAAAATTTTGTTGCTGTCACTATCGCTATCGCTGCTACTGCTGCGGCTGCTGCCACTGCTACTGCTACTGCTGCTACTGTCTCTCTTACACGATATTAGAGTCGCAAATATCAAAACGAAGCTCAGTATTAAAATCAATTGTTTCATTCTGAAAATAAGCATTTTTTTTAAGTGAGTTCTCTAATGTAGTTGTGAAAGGAGACTAACCTGGAATGTTATCTGCTACAACATCAGGTATACAAAAATCGCCGTGTAACAATGTTGACAATATGTCTACGTAAATATATTCACCGGCACAGTGCTGCGAAACTAGTAAAATGTATTTCTCTGGCGCTGCGAAATGTTACTTATGTGGCTGTCGTTTACGCGATGCAATAGATTTTCTTAATTTCAAAGAACACGACTGAGAAGCTTTTCAAGCGAATATACATATTTATATAGAATGTGCTAAAACATTTGCTGCGAGAGGCTGCGAGATTTAATATTACCGATTATAGCGAAATAGCGATAAGAGATGGGCAGGGTATTTTTAGTAAAGTTAATTAGTTTTTTTAATTCGTTTTTTTTGTTGTTAAATTCTGATGAATGAATAAATATCCCAAGAATTATATGAATTAATTATATTGAATAGTAAATAAGGATGCAGGGAACTTAAAAATAAGGTATGCAGCAAAAATTATTTGCACTACATCAACGCAGAAAAAGCTTTGCGCAATATTCATATTATTTTTAAGTAATGAAATACCTACTATTAATATAACTAACAACATTTTTTGATGTCATAAAACTTATTTCTAACTTATTACTTTTATTTTCAAATAATATGTTACTAAACAATATTATTTTTAGAAACCAGTAATATGTAATACATGTACCTAAGTTACATTCAAAATTAATATGTCCCAACACTGCTAATAGAACTTCAGGTGTTCTGGTTTGCAGTGCGACATTCAAAATTTGGTGTGAGCATAAGGAAAATATAATAATGATGGTGCAGAATTAAAATTCTATTGGCGTACTAAACAATTAATAAATTTTCCAAAAAAATCTTTTGAAAACATTTCTAGTGCGGGTAAAACTTTTAATACATTTTTACTGGACGATGACGATATTTGGTACACGAAGTATGAATCAAAACGCTCAGCGCAACTCTTAAACTCCCAGGGAATCACCCAATTCTACATGCAAAAAGTGATCTCCAACATCGAAATAAGGCATGGCAAGGCATAAGCGAATATGGTAGAAGGCAGCGGCGAATCTGTACGAGCATATAACAGCAATGGCGTATGCGTAAAGGAAGTCTGATAATAAAAACACCAAAGAAATGTGGAACTTTTTGCATTATTGGAAGCACACCTTTAACCGTATTGTTTTGGTTCGATTCCGCATCCCGCTCAGTGCTACGTGCTAACAGAAGCCGCCGACAATGCTGTCAAGTCAAGTCAAATTTTACGCACAGCTATCAAAATCAAAATTCAGCTCTACTCGCCGAAGTTGTCGATTGACAATAAAATTGGGTAGCTTAGTTCATTTTAACGGCCAGAGAATGTAGTTCAAATCACTAAAATAAACTAGTTCCTTCTGAGTTCACTAAAGAAATGTTAAGTTATTTCAAGATAATCACCGAAAGCAATAGGGGAAATAACTAAATCTCTACACTACATACTTCAAGATATCTCACATAGCCTGAAATTGCATATTATATACCAACCAAATTAGGTATTGTTTATTAATTAAAAAAAAAATTTGAAATTTGATAGCACTGAGTGTAACACGTGCCTTATCTGCCATACAGCAAATTTTCAGGAAGTATGTATGTATTTGGATCGTGTAACGGCAATTATTCGTTCATTGATGTGTTTCAGCTGGTTATTAGAGGCTTCATCTGCCCCATAAATGAACGGTGGGGGGAAACCCATAACCAAATAGCACGTATGTATATGTGATTTATTCAAAATCGGAAATGAGGAACTTTGCTATTCGATGGCAGAGACATACAGATAGCAGAGATCAGTAGCACCATTGAAGTAATCACCAGCGACATCAAAACAGAACAAGAAGTGAAGTGAAGCCAGAAATGAAATGGCTAACACTTTTCGTTAAAAATCAATAATGAAAATCTGGGATAGGTAGTTGTAAATGCCACATCAAGACAATTACCACAAAGCCGTTGTTTGGCCTCTTTTGTTATATGGGATAGTAGTCTGGTGGCCTTCATTGGGCAAAAGATCTCACTCCCAAATACTCACCAAAATTCATAGGTCCGCAGAGTTATGTATAAGTGGGGCCCTGCGGACTACTCCCACTAATGGTTTGGACGTTGTGCTTCACCTAATCCCAGTGGATATCTTGGGAAGGCAATTGGTCGCCAATGCTGCCATCAGGATGCGAGCTTCCGCGCAATGGAGAGTTGGGCGTTATGGGCACTCTTCTATTCTAAATTATTTCAAAGGCATATCTCAGAATGTTGACTACATGACACCCAGCCTGTTCTTTGATAAGAACTATCATGTTGTAATCCCATTTAGATGGGATGTTGTAATGTCCATATATATACGGATAGATCGAAACTGCTTGGTCAGGTGGGCTGTGGTATCTACTCAGAAGGATTAAACCTTAACTTAAAGCTCCGGCTGCCAGATTACTGTAGTGTCTTCCAGGCTGAGGTCACAGCAATCTGCGCAACCTCCGATTGGCTCAGGGTAAACAGGATATCGGCAACTGGTATCCTGATACTATCGGACATCCAATCAGCTCTTAGAGCTCTGGATGTGGTCAAAATTAAATCAAAGACTGTTCTCAGCTGCAGAAAATCTCTCAACGAGACTGCCAATCAGCTTAAAATTCGCCTATGCTGGGTTCCAGGTCATACAGATATTCCAGGGGAACTGTAGAGCGGACGAGCTCGCGAGACATGGTACTACTGAACAGTTACGCCAAGAGATGACCACGCTCGGAGTCCCTCTTTTAACGTAAGTAAGCTTCGTACCCATGCGAGCTCTATACACGATACAAATTTAAGATGGGTTGAAAGCAACGACGTTCTAAAGAACTCCTCTCATTAAACAGATACCAGATCAGAACTATGATCGGTGTCCTTACGGGTCACTGTCTAATCGGCACCCACGCAAAAAGGATGGGACTGTTTTCGAACGACTTCTGTCGCAGCTGTTTGGACGAGGAGGAGGAAGAAAATATACCTCACTTACTATGTAAATGTCCTGCTTTATCCAGAAGAAGGCTGACCTACTGAGGCAACTTCTTCTTCGGAAGTCTAGAAGGTCTAGCTGATAAGACTATGCGCCGTCTACTAAACTTCGTTAACACTCATGTGATCGGATAGGTACAAATGTACCTATGACGCTATTTTAATTGCGACCACAATCGCAAATGAGCATTGAAACTAATGCGGTTTCAGGTTATCCTCTATTGATGTATTTTGAACCTATTTCTGAAGTGGGAGTAAAAAAAAAGGGGCGTGGGAGTAACAGTATGGGTTTACAAAATAGTAGTGCGATTATGATCGGCATAGGTACATTTGTACCTATGGGGGAATACAAGCTATTTGTATGGAATAAGCATTGTTTTATCCTACGAACAGCACCAAGTATCGCTGGAAGAATTGTGTAGGCAAATGCTGAGTGCCGATTCAGAAGATTATAGCCAAGAAGAGGAGTCTGAAGCCGCACATGATTTGGGGGTTGAGTATAATGAAGAAGCTGATAATGCAGTGTATCTACTGATGACGAAATTGAAGGTGTGCAAGTGGATGAGCCGGCTTCTACGGCAAAGACGGCATGCAGTGAGCTAAACAGGAACCCACTAGCAGTCATAGTAGATGTCATAACATTATTCGGAACCAAGGAGGACTGCGTCAGAGACTGATGCATTAGCATATTTGAATGCTACTATTCCAGATAAAGAACCTCAAACTTGGAAAGCAGTGACGGACACAGAGATCTACGTATACATTGGTGTTCTACTTGTAGCTGGTGTGAATGGAGCTTCTACTGAGAATATCTTTGAAATGTGGAACCAGATGCTTTGCCAATTTACAATGCAACTTTTGCCTTGACACTTACTTACTTACTTAATTGGCCATAACAACCCGTTATCGGGTAACGGCCTGCTGCAAAACTTCTCTCCAGGCGCCTGTGCTTTGTGCGCGCCTTCTCCAGTTGGTCACACCAAGAGATACCAGGGCCTCTTGAACTTGGTCCTTCCACCAGAGACACGGCCTCCCTTTTCGCCGTCGACCTCCAACCATCTCATCGAACACCTTTTTCGCTGGAGCTTCGTCGTTCATATGGCAGACATGACCGAGCCAGCGTAGCCGCTGGATGTTAATTCGTTGCTCTACGTCCATGTCCTTATACACCTCATACAGCTCGTTATTTGTTCGTATACGATAGTCGTCACCAACACAAACAGGGCCGAAAATTTTGCGAAGTACCTTCCTCTCGAACACTCCAAAGGCCGCTATGTCGTTTCATGTCATTGTCCATGCTTCAGCGCCATAGAGGAGCACAGGCCAGATGAGCATCCTATAGAGTGCAAGATTTGTCGGTCGAGAGAGGTCTCTACTTCTCAATTGCCTACCGAGACCGTAGTAGCACTTGTTGCAAGAGTAATCAATCCTTCGCTTTATCTCCAGGCTGACATCATTGCTGCTGTTGATGGCGGTGCGAAGGTAGACAACACCTTGACAAGGTTTCGGACAATTGGACGTTTTATTCGATTCGATAATCCAACTTAGAGAGCCAGCCTATCCAACTCAAATCTTCGATTCCAGGGTCAAGCGCTAGTGTTCCATTCTTTCATGTTGGATTTTGAAACATACATACATGCACAGATACACACACAAACACACAGACGTGGATAAAAAACGTATTTACGTATAAATGAAGTATAGGTACATTTGTACCTATGCCGATCATTTACGTAAGGTAAGACTACCCGATCACATGAGTGTTAATAGCTCCAACTGGTTAAATGAGTGAAAGATCTGATGCTCGATTTCACAGTCACATGTATCACAATGGGCCGTCTGGCCTAAGTGTGCTCCTCCTGGAGCAGCCACCCTACCTCCCTACCTAACACAAAAAAATTGACTTTGTTTATTTTGCGATTAGCAAACCATGCATGACACGAGCACAGATATTAACTAAAATGTGACTTATAAACGATGATATTTATTGATGTAGCGCGTAATTGAAATATACGCTAATGAATTGTGTAAGCGAAGTAAAAATTTATTTATTTTTTTAAATGTAAAATAGAATTAGTTTGGAATGTAGTTCAATAATATTCAAAGCTTCATAAGTATAATAATGTACAGTTATTATCAAAAATATTCTGATATAAAGAGGTAGCAGAACAAGGTAAAAAGAAAGAAAGTTCGTTTAAGAAAACAAAGTTGCGGAAGTTGGTGTAGCAGGAACCAGTTGATTTGAGACCTGATGTTTAGCGATTTCCATGTACTTTGAATTTGTTAACAACGAGGTGTCGCTATCAGCCAAGTGAAAAATATCTACCTTCAACACTGCTAAGAATGCAAAAAAAATTTGCTGATTCAGAATATGGTTTCAAATGGTATTTAGCTCAAAAGTTGTACGCAAATCCCGGATTTGAATTCCTCACTGATTAGTAGTGTAGATTGCACGGGAATGAGTAAAACTGAACAGACTTTTGGGAAATAATTATATTGCTACTAAATATTATATTGTTAAGAAATAAATACTTTCACAAGTTGTTGTAAAGGCAAATTCTATACCCCATGAACAGAGTGATTGCATGTCGGTCCCACGTTTAACCATCTGAGAATAACACCAGCTTTTTGAGCAGCTTCCTAGCACTTTCGTGAACTTAGAACTATATGCGACATCATTTACTCCATTCTCTAATGTAGTTATTCATTAAACTTCATAAAGTGAGGGGTTCGGAATATTAAGATAAAACATGTTTCCTAAACCATACCTCTGTCAAACTAAGTTTTACTTACTGTAAGTATTTTGCTTACAAACGATGAATGAATTTAATGCTTTTGTTTTGGTTTGCGCAGGGCTGGATTTCCTCCCTGGAAATCCACATGTCTCCTTCAGACTGCCGATGCAGTCGCCCTCGCTCACCACCACCAGCGACGGCATGTGCGAGTGCTCGCCCGGCCTGACCGCTATCGAGTGGCTGTGCACAAGCACATTCTCGTGTATCTCTACGCGTATCCAATGCTTGCCCTGGCTGCTCGACTAGCTCTGTCAGCAATTTGGACTGCGGAACCCGATTCAACTGGTGTTTGTTGCTAAAAGCTCAAACTCTAGAACTCTAGAATACTCTGCACAACAGTACATTACTTCGATTGAGTTATGTGTGATCATCAATAATTAAAAATTGAGTGCTTATAGTACAACAAACAGGTTTATTGCATCATCGATTGCACTGAATAAGCATTTTTCCGCTGATTTACAGCGCCAATCATAGCCAACTTCCTATTCCCCGAAGAGTTTTATGTAAAACTAGCTGACCCGGCAAACTTCGTCTCGCTCAACATTTGAATTAATTGAAGTATAACGCCACCTGTTGTGGGCTACAGGTGAAAGAAGGAGTCATTAAGAAGCTATTTTTTAGCATATATATAATCATATGTTAAAAAAATTATTTAATTTTGAATATTAGCGAGTAAGGTACCAAATGTATATTTTTATGTTTATGTTTAATAAATTGTTTTTATTAATATTTATGTATTTATTTCAGTTAGGTTTGTTTGTTTGTTCTTTATTTCGTTTGTTGAAAAAATGCTTGATATTGTGATTTTTATTTCAACTCGAAAGGTTCGGTTTCGGGTTCGGTTTCGGCCGAATATTAAAGAAAAACCCGAAATTCGGTTTCGGCCCAAAAAAGTTGTTTCGGTCGGACACTACTATCGACCAATATTGTTGTCTGTTGGTTGTATTCTATAGATCCTAACTATATGTGGTCCATCCCAGCAACGGTTTGCCCATGAATTCACCAACTTCTTTTGCAAACAAAACAAAAACATATCAATGCTATTATATATATATAAAAGAAAGTGGATGTATTTGGGGCGTGACCCAAATATTGCGTTGAACTATAAGTCGCACAGCAATGAAGCTTAGTACGAACCTTGCATGAGTTTTTTTTTTGTATTCGTCTTGAGTCAGTTCAGGTTTATGCGAAAAGAAAATTCCGCAAAATCTGTTGGAAAAGTCGAAAAATCGATGCCATATTTGACCTCGAGTCACTTGAGAACGACTGGTGACACTGAAGTCTAGTACCCCTTCGTCCATAATTGAGTCAATCTACTGGTAAGAGTTAATGGGCGTTGGACAAGGGGCGTAGCATATTTTTGTGACCCAAATATTCCGTTGAACTTTAAGTCTCACAGTAATGCAACTTAGTACGAACATACCATTTATTCATATCTTTCGACAGGGGGAATGGTGCATTTATTGAACAATTTGGCGTGGCGTGAGTGAAAATGATAAAAATTGGTTTTTGAAATTGTGATGGTTCAAGCGCAGTCCATTTCTTTACTGAAACTTAGTTAATCATTAGCTCTTTCTCTTCCTTTAGTTGGGTTTCTTCGTCAATTTGCATCGCCATAGATCCGCCATCTCGCGCATTTCAGTATCGACATGCAAATATATTTAATCTACGGAATAACGAAACACAAACATGGTTGGCTGCGTAATTGCAGTTTTTTTTTAATTATTTCTAAATCCTTACACAGATCAAGTAATCTGTTAAGTATCGGAATATCAATATATACCAGTCGATGACTTTGTCCGTTGTCATAGAGTATGTTATTGATGTGGGTGCAATTAGCGACAATTGACTCAATCATCGTATAATTGGAGTTCCTCGTGTTTTTAAAATGTTTAACCATTTGTTTTGCATGATTCCATAACTTC
The DNA here is from genome assembly GCA_963971225.1 of Melieria omissa. NCBI lineage: Eukaryota > Metazoa > Arthropoda > Insecta > Diptera > Ulidiidae > Melieria > Melieria omissa. The sequence goes on from OZ020267.1 coordinate 119,160,913, forward strand.
TGTCAACTCTATTGTTTGCTAAAACGCTATGTCTAAAACATTTGACAACAAATCGCTGCTACAGTTCAATCGAGTCTGATTTTCTAACACTTTTACAATGTTAGCTCCTCTGTCTGTAATGAATGTAATACACATCCATCTTCCAAATGGGTATACCTAAGTCATACGCTTCGCGAATTGTCCATTATGTATACTTGTACTCATTGCTTTCAAATGACGGATGCCGACGCAAAGTGTTTGCATTATCGCAAATTCGTTCGGGTTTTGTTTTGATGCGGTTGCGATACTTATGTTATGTGGTGATTATTAGTAGTAGATAGTAAAAAGAATGAGAATTAATGCGGCGGTACTCATTACTAATCTCTGATGCACATACAAACTCATGTGCGCATGCATGTTGGATGTGATGATCACGCAGTTGCCTTGACCACTCACGCACTCATCTCTAGAGTTGAGACGAAGGTGCGATTGTCGATGTTTTTCTCATGTGCTCATGCACTCAAAACGAGTGCGGAACGGCTTTACACCATCTGAAGTGAAGTGACTCAATTTGGCTGAGGCTGTGGCGATGTGGTGTAGTGAGCGCGAATAGACTAGATCAATTCAGAGCACAGGTGTTGCCGGTGCCTGTGCATTTGTTTTCGTAAACCGCGGCACTCGTTTTAGAGGCGGTCACTTGTCGGCTTCGCTGTATTTTCGTCAAACTGAATGAATGCCATGCATACACAAATTGTGCACTACAAAACATTGTGAACGTGAAAATTTGCTAATTGCGCTGGCATAGTGGATAATCAAGCATATTGCGCTTTAAAATTGTAAACAGAGGAAAGCATTAACCCACAAGCTGATAACGATTCAACAAGAACTCAGGCGAAATTGCTGCGACGCAGTGCGCTGCCTGAGGCTGACGTGATTGTGCCTGGCACGGAACCATATCACCGCAATCATCGCCATTGGATGTTGGTTGGCTGCGCGGCGCTGTATACTTAGTAGTCGTAGCCGACGCTGTTGGATTGACTTATCGCATCACTTGAACTTCAGCTCAGCTTCGACTTGAATCGAATGCGACTACGAATTTGTGTAATAACTTTTGTATGTAAATCCTACCATTTCATTTGGCTTGCGAATTTCGCTGAGAAAACAAGTTTTTTGTAGTTTGTTGTGTTGCTCGTGATCGCGTCTCAAAAAATTTAATTGCGCCGTATTAAAATTTCAATACAACTTGCACGGCTACACACACTTCTATCAGCGTACACAGTAGTCAAAATATTTTTGCAAAACAAATAGCAATTGGACTTTGATACTTTGACAAGGGGATCCGGAGTGTGGAAAACATGGCATTCTTTCGTAAATGGAAGACCCATTATAAACATAAAAGTAAGTTAAGAAACGTTTCCTTATGTTTTTCTTTGTGACATTTATTCGAACGATAGGTCTGTTTGGGAACTTTTTCAGTAAAAATTATCCTGTAAAATATATCAGGAGAGTAAGCGAGCTTACGCTTCCAAAAATGAAACTATCCAAAAAAGTAAACAAACACTAATTTGTAAGAATTTGAAAATTTTAACTCTTGGTTACACCACCGGGACTTGGCACACTCACAATACACAGTAAAAAGAGTGTAAACAAGAGGGTTAAAGAAAGAAACGGCTGATCTAAAAGTTTCATTTGAGGTTTGAAGCGGTAGGGAAAATTTAGTTCAATCAGACATTTAACGCAAAAGGTAAATGGTTCGTTGGGCTCAATCTGCGATTCTTCTCTTACAGCTGCAGCAAGTAAAGCTGAGCAAGACAGTTGTGGGCCAGCAGACTTGTGAACGCACAATTTCTTTGCTGGTTCCATTTGCCTCCAAATGTTTGCAAAAAGTATTTGTCTTTGCAGTCGATCATATGGCAGCCAGTCATTCGTTTTCTTGTTCTACTTCTTACTGGCTAACACACACAAACAGGATCCAGTAAAAATTTTAACAAATTCGTACAATTTATCTGGCCCAAACAGACCTTTAATGTCGGCAGGCAGATTGGGGTGACAGTCAAATAGAGTTCAGGTAGTCGGTAGAAGAGACCATCAAGACAAAACCCGTTGCGGCGAGAGTGCTACGCTTTGTGGACAAAAGCTTTTCAAAAACTTTGCTTGAAGAATCTGCAGATCTGCTGCTCTACCCATAGCCTGTTCAATAGTTTAATGGTTAAATGAGCACAAGTGGCGCGCCTCTCGTCCGCGCAGTTCTGGACATTGTTCCTCATTTAACATGGAGTCTGCAGTAAGGAGTGCCCTTACTAATAAGGAGTTTTCTTAGGACTCTTAGTTCCAAAGTTTAAAAAATGAATCATTTCGATACTTAAATGGTGTTTTATGTTTCATAGAATTTACTTCAGAGGAGATAATGGAAACCGAAGCATGGAATCTGGATAATTCCGTAAAGGAACTTGGCATGAAGTTGGGTGGCGACTGCGCTGAGGCGGATGGTGATGATGACCGAGAAACACCTTTTGCCGCATACGACATCAAGTATTTAGGTTGCACGCCAATCGATATAAAGCGTTCCGAGAAGGTTACGTCCGAAGCTATTAAAACCGTGATAGCCAATGCGAAGGCAGGTGGCCGAAAGAATAAGACTCAGAAGCGTGTACAGTTGCGGGTTTCAAAGGAGGGCATTGAAGTGCTCAGCCAACCGGCACAGGAGAGTCTCATGCGTTTTTCGATCTATAAGATATCGTATTGCTCCGTGGATGCTGCTCACGATCACACGTTTTCATTCGTTAGTTCGGAGGAGGATACGATTTCGGGTAAGGAGAAAATGTCATGCCACGTGTTCCAATGCCCAAAACGCAAAGTGGCGCATGAAATCACGTTAATGGTAGCACGTTGCTTCGAGAATGCCTATCAGCATTGGCGTGATGCCGTAGTCCACCACGCTAAAAACCAGGGCATCAACCTCAGCGAAAACAGCATTGGTGACAGAATACAAACGTCAAAAGATAATAAGAACTTAGGCTCCAGCACAAGAGCTGGCGTTATTACGATCGAGTCAAAGGCAGAGGTTTATCAGCCTCAAGCCGAAGCAGTGGCATGCAAGAGCGACAACCTCTTGATTGATTTGGCCGTTTCGGATAATGAAATCTGCAAATTTTTGCAAAACTCTTGGGTCTCGTTCGATGAAGATACGCGAGAAGGTATTCACATTTTGGCGTGTTGATAACGACATAGGAAATAGGTGTTTACGTCTTGAATATTTAGTCGTCGCGCCAACACCCATATATTTATGAATGCCCAATGCTTCGAATCGAAAACTGAATCGAAAACTGTTGAATTGTTTTAAACAACTTCAAGTTCGATGTTCAGTTTTAATCTTAAGAAAGCATATAATTAATTAGAAAGAAGTTATTGAAAAGTTAATAGTAAATGTGAACTTCAACAGTATGCATCTTGTGTCATTAAAATGTGTACCTTGATTTATGCAGTTAATTTAATGTTTGGAAACTATTGAATTATTCGACCAATAGTTGTATTTTTTTACTGAAACTAAGACACATGTCAGTGTTTTTGATAAATTACTTACTTATGCTATCCTACTTTAAGACTATACATACTTAACATTTTTTGAGCGATTTAATACGAAGCATAATTGAAAAATGACATTTTCTGAGTGCATGTTATTTGTGACCATATGCTCACGCTAGGCAATCCCGGGTTGAATTTTATATATAATACTATTTATGTATAATACTATTAAAAAATGATAATAAAAATACATGTTATTAAATTAATTCATATTCGTTAACTTAATTTCCAATGAAATCTATATATATTAAAGAAAGTGGATGTTTGTTTGTAAGCGAATCACGTTCAAACGGACCGGCCGATTTCCATAGAGTTTTTTTGTTGGATTCGTATTGAGTCAGTTCAGGTTCATAATAATAATAATAATTAATTGATTGGCACGACAGCCCGCTTACGCGAGACTAAGGCCTAGCTTCCCGCAACCACCCGTGTTGTGCGTGTGAATTCAGTTCAGGTTCATGCTAAAAGAAAATTCCGGAAAATCTATTGGAAATGTCGGAAAATCCCTGCCATATTTGACCGTGAATTCGGAACATTTTCAGATAATAACTTTGGAACCATAAGTCACACATCAATTAAATTCACTACGACAGAGTCCTTCGACAGAGAGAATGGCGCGAGTATTGGACGAAGGGGCGTGGCACCACCCATACAAGCCACATCCTAATAATGGAATATCTTCGAAATTGAAAAGTGCACAGCATTACTAATAGCGTCGACCCATAGATGTCATTCTACTGGTAAGAATTAATGGGCGTTGGCCAATTGGCGTTACACATTTTTTGTGACCCAAATATTCCGCTGAACTATAAGTCGCACAGCAATGAAATTTAGTACCCCGTCGTCCCATACAATTCAATTCTTTTGAATGGAATAGCTACGGAATTGTAAGTCGCACAGCATTGAAATTTGGCATGACATCCTCCCACAGAAGTGTCATTCTACTGTTAAATTTTGATGGGCGTTGGATAAGGGCCGTGGCACATTTTTTGTGATCCAATTATTCCGCTTAAATATAATCACAACCGTTTGTCGACCGTGTCTAGAAGTCTTCTTGCACATTTGCTCACGAGTTACGCCCCAATTACAAAAGATGGCCTAATGAAAAATATACTTGATTTAGTTATTTTAATAAGCGTAAAGCATAACTGTGGGAAATGTTCCAACGTGAGCACTTTCATGCATCCTTCGTATGCAAATTTTGGTCTCACAAAAATTCAAAGTTTATTTAGAGTTTGGAGTGTATTTAGAATCTGTAATACCAGGGTCTTTTAGAAGTACAATGGATGGAAACTGTAGTTATAAATATACAAACTCATTAATAACAGTTAGAAAACTTAATATAAAAGAGAGAAGTCAGTAGCAAGGAAAAGAATGAATGTAAAACAAGAAGGAATAAGAAATAATTAAAGTAAGACCAAGGAGGGAATTATAGAAGGAAGTTTGACAGAGCTGTTATAAAACATCTAGTTTTCTTTACGGATTTGATCGAAATTACGAAGTTTAGGGTTCGCACACTTAGGCCGGACTTTAGATGTTCAAACAAATTGAAATGTTGTAGAAATGTTACACTAATTCAATTGGAGGAATTCGTTTATGGGAATGGCAGAGTGGCCATGGATTCACCCCACTACTTAGTACGAGAGGAAATTCATTTATAACATTTACAAGCAACATGAAATATTACGTTCGTAACAAAATAAATTTTGAAGTAGGGCACGAGTATTTGAGCAACACACAATTTGGGTAACAATCAGAGAGCGGATAATGAACGTGGCCGCGCGAGATATCAACAACGAGGCAGGTTGCTAGGGCTTCAAGTTGATACATATATTGGGTTGACGCCTTGCACACGCTAGCAAATTACCATTTCAAATATGAATCACGAAGTGACTTTTGCATTCGAGTGGTATTTAGCAGTGATTGTTTAATTATATTAGCGAGTTTTGGAATTACAACGGATACAGTTAAAGTCACTGAAACTTTATTTCCGGCTGAGAAAAGGCAGTGCATTGCATATTGTTTGGTCGATAAATTGCCAGATAGTGGTTAATGCCGGCATAAAAATAAATAACGTTGTATGCACCGATTTAAAAATAAATATTGGGCTTATGTACATATCTATGGGCATAAGCAAAACTGAAAATTACCAATCACAAATTGTGATTGAACAGCAATCAATGAATATTGCTCATGACACGTATGTCACAATCGAATTATCCGGGAAAAAGTTCGTTGCTGAAATTGAGAAGCTCCTTTCAGTGCCGTGGCTGCAACGATGGTACAAGTGACACAAACAGATGATGAAGTGAAGATAATAATAGAGCTGAATCGCCTCATAACGCGGAAGCCGGATATCGTTCTGATGCCTCGTTATTTGAAGTTCAACAACCCTCCCATATTTTTTGAGCGCCACTTAACCGAAGAGATTGACGAGTTGGCGAGTTTTTGTAGAGTCTTAAAGAATGAGGCTCGCATCGTTCTTATTAAGAAACAAAAGGGCATCTGGCCGGAGATATTTCAAAAGCTGTCGAAGGAAGAACTGATGCAAAAGCGGTTGGAAATCGCAGATCAGATTGTAGAGCGAAACAAGGAGCGAGACAAACTGGCCCTTGAACGTTACGACCAAAAACGTCGTTCCGAAATTGAGAAGGAAATAAAGCGGGAGTCTGCAATGCGAGATCGTGTGAAAGAGTGTCAGGAAAGAGCTTGTCGCGAGGCTCTAATGGTGGGTGTGCGTAAAGAGACACAGGCAAGGCCGAGAGCGGAGCCTACCTCGAATACCGACGGCGGCGCAAATCGTTTGGGAACACCACTGATCCGGCCACTGGCTGCTGTGCGAACCAGGGGCAAAATAAACGTGTGCTTTTCGAAATTCTCTTTGCATACTCCCAAAAGGGAATCGCAAGAGGGTGTTCAGCGGCCGTTCACAATACAGGACAATTGCCCAATTTAAGAAATGAGTACTCCGTTAGGTTTGCTTAATGAGTAAGTGCATTTAAATTAATTTCAGTTGTATGTCTAAAAAATTCTTGTGCTATGGATGGTGAATAAATGCATGTTAACGTCACGTAGTCTGACAATAAAATTGAGTTTGACTATGCCAGCGCAGTGGCTTAATGGTTAGGGCCTTGGACATATTGTGAGTGGAGCGACATATTGAAGCGTCACTTGAGTAAGTAAATAAGTGGGCATAACGGGGGGGTTCTTTTATAGGTGAATAAGCCCACACAGAAGCGGGGAATTTATCATAGCCTATGTTTTAATGAAATCTACAATGTAGAGCTGGCTGAAGTAAATTACATATGTCAAACCGTTATTTGATCGTTTTATATGCGTCAAGGCGAATTCAAAACAGGTGACTTGTTGAATCAGCTGATTTGATTTTGTTGTGGTGGAAAGGGTTTAGAATCTATACCCTTTCCACCTTTTAGAGTCTAAACGTTTTTTGGCGTTCTCTTTTGAAAATGTGCTGCCGTACTATTGTTAGAAAATCCCTTGAACATTTTCTTAATACTGCCCTCTGTTAAGTTCGTATTAACATTCTTATACTTTCGCCCATAATATATTGGTAACAGTGAAAAGTCTCCATGTTTATTTTGAAAAAGATCTTAAAATCCTTAGAACCTTAAATAGCACACTTTCAGTTAACTCTTATGACCTAACTATAAGCTAACTACAAAGCAATGCAGAACTTCCCCAAAATCAATGCGTGCCTTTTTGGGATATTTTAGAAAACAGTTATTTGCTGTTTGTTTTTTTCTATTTGGAATTTTATTTCACATATTTGTCATTTTTTTTAATTATGAAGTCAAAATCAGTGTGCAGTCGCAGTCAAGTCAATTTGACTATCGAGTATTATATATATTTTTGCAATAAATAAGAAGATACAAAACTTTAACAAAAAGCGCATGTTTGTAGTAAATTAGTTTCGGAGTCTGTAGAGGACAAATATGCAAATAGACAATCATACAAACATGTTTTTTATGGATAACGATTTTACTACAGCATTTAATTAGCGAATTAACTAATAGTTGAGTTAATGCTGATTAAAATGAAGTCTAGTTATAGCTATCTAAATTAGTAATTAGTCTATAGCTAACTATAAATTATATAACTTGTAACTAACATTTAGGCAACTAACTTTAAGTTAGTTGAGAAGTTATGCAGGATAGGCCGATTGACTACTGCCTAGGACATCGCAATGTTGAAATAGTCAGTTGGCTTCATTGAAAATAATCCAACTATCAACTACATCTAGTTGAGAATTAGTTAGATAAAAGTGCGTTAAAAGTTAGCTGTGTTGTCGCAAGGGTAAGTTCTCACTGTAATCGGGTTGTCGTCCCAGTTACGTGTTAATTCATTGGGACTTCAATAGTAGGTAATGCAGTGCATGTATGTCGAGTTTCAAGTGGCAGCACTGCAGTTGGCTTGCTTGAGGCAGTATACTGATGTCTCTCTCTACGGTTTGATGATGGCAACCATGATGAAGTAAAAGGCCACAAAAGAAATAACAAAATATTGAAAATCACATACACAGCCCCGACCAAGTCTGGTGTCAAGTCGAGATATTTTACAATAATTTTGATTAAAAGATACGGAAATTGTTAGAATTTCGTGTAAATTGCAGAATGCAAGAAGGCGAAAATATTGAAAAAGTGGTAGGCAGTAATGTTGTCACCATAGCGGAGGAAGAAGTGGCGACTCCACCAGCGCCAGTGCCCGAGCCGGTTTCAGTGCCAGTTACAACGGTAGCACCAACATCAACAGATCTGACAGGATTAATAATGAGCGATGCCTCGTCCACAGTGGTTGGTGGAAATTTGGAAGAAAAGGATGCTGACAGTGACATCGCAGACGACGACAACGAGGACGAGGTTAGCGGAGTCTGTTCGATTCCTTGATGATTAACTAATTTTTATTTGTATGTCCACGTCAGGCTAAAGAGAATTTTGAAGGATTCAATGGTACTGGACGCACTGTGACACTACAAATGCTGATGGGAGCAAACGTATTGCAGCCCGGCAAGTCTTTAATGACCATTGAATATCTTGGACAGAAGTTTGTCGGTGACTTGTTACCAGACGGCAAAATTAAGTCACAGGAGACAGAGACTATTTTCCTTACGCCTAGTGCGTGGGCGATGCATTGCAAACGCATTATAAATCCTGAAAAGAAGAGTGGTTGCGGCTGGGCGTCGGTGAAATATAAGGGCAAAAAATTGGATGCTTACAAGAACACATGGTTACGCAAGTGTGCTCTGCAGAAAGATTCTACACCGGACGACTATGAGCCGGGTAAGAGACATCTCTATATTGGTGGACCATGGGTACTCAAGTATTTGAGACAGCAATTCACAGAGAAACGGTGACAAATCTAAAGTAGAAATTTGGAACAATTACTGAGAAAATTAGATAAATTCATATCGGAAGATAGTGAGAGAGACGTTTTCAGATATGTTTTTGTCAAATTGATTTTACCATCAGAAAGCCATTTGTTTTGTGGTGCAAATGTGTAAAACCGGAATTGATTTTTGCAGATGCTGATAAAAAGTCGGACTCTCCCCTACCAGTAATAAAGCGAACAGTATTCCAGCACAACGCCATAAGCAACCGTAACATAATGCAGTAAGTCTTTCTAAATTGCAGAGTGCAAATTGTATTCTGTAATACGCATTGATAGAATTGTATCATGAAAATGATGTGCTTCTGTCCTCGGTGATTTTGCAGTGATGCGAACATGCTGATCGAAGCGGTGCCGTTTACTGCAATCGGCAAGTTGCAGCCGTTCCTGGTAACTATGAGCTCTTCAGCGCTACTGCTGGCCGATTTTCACTGTCACTTGACAATGCGTGAAGTCTGCGGATACTTTGGAGGGCACTGGGATGTCAACAGTCATAGTGAGTTTGAAACGTCCTATTGCAGCATTAAATTAAACTGTTTGTACATGTTGACAGCTCTGTCTATCAGCAAGTCATATCCATGCCGGAATACTCGGTTCGACCGAGCAAATGCTGCGGACGTGGAGCGAGAAATACAGAAAGTAATGATGCGTGATCAACTGCTGCTGGTAGGGTGGTATCATTCACACCCGAAATTTCAGGCAGAGCCTACATTGCGCGATTGCGACGCACAGTTGGATTATCAGATACGCATGCGCGGTCCATCTGAAGTGACATATACCCCATGTGTTTCAGTTATCATATGTGAGAGTGCTTAGATAGTGCAATTTAGCGAGAAAGTGATCTTTTTTGCTTCTTCTAGCTCCATATTACGATGAAAATCCTACTCTGGAATCGGTGGTGAAGTCTATTTGGGTCACGCCGCCACACGAGAACAAACAGACGCTGGAATACGGCCGGCCCATGCTGATGCAGTACTCGGTGTTGCCCGATAAGGAGGTGCCGGAGGAAGTTCGTACCGAGATACAGTCTTGTGTCGACTATTACTCGCAGTTTCGAAACGAAATCGTGAAGTTCAACAACACCTTCAATGAAGACATCTCATATATTGAGAAGCTAAAAAATACGTTATACCCAAAATTTCCGGTGAAGCAAAATGACAAAGCACTGTGGAACTGGATATGCGCAGTGCTTGGCTGCGAGCAAGAGGATGATTTTATACCGCCAAAAACAATAAAAATCATTGACCATAAGAGCGAAATAAAACTGGAGACAACGCCATTAAACAATGCTGACATGACGACAGTGGAAGAATTGAAGGATTACCCGTCGGAAAAGCTATTTAGTGCGGTGGAAGAAGCTGGCCGCAGAGCTGAGGAGCAAGCACAGGCCGACCAGAAGGCCAACGAGCTCAAGGTGCTGTCATTGCAGGAGCAGCTTTGTTTGCCATCTGGGCTTAACATGAATCCCGTGCGTATGCTGTCACCACTGGCCACACCCAATCCTGTTGGTGGTTCCACGGCACCTGCTTTGCCGACCATCATTCCGCCGGTTGTTGCGTCGGCGACTAGCAACGCTGGTAGTGGTCCTGTAATTGCTGCAGGCTCTGCTGCTGGTCTGCTGCCTCCGATGCCACCAGCAATTACTCTTCCGGCAAGTAATACGGTCCAGCCTCCTGTGCAGATAACAGCGAATACCTCCGGCTCAGCTGGTTTGCCGGGTGCATCGCCGCGTGACAGTCCCATTCTCATTCCCTCGAATTCGGTTAGCCCAGCCAAATTCGAAATGCCTGTTCGTGCTTCGCCTTCGCCCGCCAAATCAGACACCTCCTCACACACCTCGCGAACGCGCAATTCACCAGCCCCAAGTCCTGGGAAATTTAGCATTAGCGACATCGCGCGCAACAGCCCTAGCATTACACCAAACAAATACGAGCCGTCGTCGGCTTTGGTGCCCCCGTCGGCAGCGTGCCTGCCGACTGCCAACGATTTGGTAGCTGCTAGTCTTGCCCAACTGGCCGGACAGCTGGCACCAAACTTTCTACAAACTGATATTGCTGCTCTGTTTCAGCAGCAGCAGCAACGTAAAGACTATGGAAGTTCTTCGCTCAACCAACTGGCAGCGGCGGCAGCAAAGGTTGGTGGACAAAAGCAGACACAGTCGGTAACGGCCGGAAGTGGAGGTGGCGATTTATCTGATGCCAACGTAGCTGCCGCTGTGGCGGCGTATTCAAATAGCTTCAGCATGCCGCGTGTGCAGGAAGCATTAGTGCAGCCGCAAACTTCTATGTCTGGTGTCAGCAAGACGAAGTCGGAGCGGCCGTCGAAGTCGTCATCGTCTTCGTCTTCTTCTTCTAGCTCATCTTCTAATTCGTATAAGACAAAGCTGATGAAGGAGCTCGATGATCTTAAGAACGACCCGCTAAAGATGAGTGAATTGATTCGTTCGCCTGAATACGCGGCGTTGTTGTTGCAGCAAGCTGAAGCGCTGGGTGCTACGACCCTAGGCACGTTGGGTTTTGGAGCTGACTTCAGTTACTTAACAGGTGCGGGTCTCGGTCTTTCTGGCAGTGGCAACGTGGGGGTTTCTAATGCCGGCGGCAAATCGAAGTCGTCTGTTGCAGCGGCTGCTGCATCTGCTGCCGCACTCACGGCGGATTATAACAATTTAATTCAGGCTTCAAAACTGCTTGGCTACGATTCTTACATGCAGCAGGCCAAATCCAACGACTTGAATGCTTTTCTTCAGCAACAGATGGGAGCAGCTGCTGCTGCCGCAGCCGCTGCGGCTGTAAATGTACAACCGGCCACTTCGCCTAGCAGTTCAAAAAAACAACAGCAGCAATCCACACAACAACATCCTGATTATAGCACCCTGTTGCAGACTTACTCGAAGTTGTTTGATCCTGGTAACCAGTTTGCTACCAACGTGGCGTCCGGCAAGGCGTCGAGCAGTTCTCACCATGAGTTGTCAGCGTTGTTGGCTGCTGGAGTAGGCACGATATCTGCCGGTGGCTCGGGCTCCGGTTCCAACTCGAAACAAAAGCAGAAGGATGTTCAGTCGCAAGTGCAGCAACAGCAGTCAGATATGTTGAACCAGCTTTTGCAGTCGGAAAATTCGTTGCTGTATCACCAAAACAAAGCGGCTGCAGACTTGAACGCATTGTTTGCTGCGCCTGTTGCAGCTAATTCAACGGCTACGTCGTCTAGCAAATCTGGCGGTTCAGTGTCAAGTTCTATTGGCGTTCCTTCGCCTCTTACCGACCCGGCGGCCTACTACAATGCTCTGGCTCAAGAAAAAATGCAGGACTACGCTGCGTTTTTCCAGCAACAGCACGGCAAATACGACAACAATCTGTTCATGTCGCCCTCCGCTTTGTTGAAAATCCAACAAGAATCTCTCTCGGCAATGATGATGAAACCACCTAAATCGACGTCGTCGTCATCAACAACCCTTGGGCGAAATCGGGAGTCGTCAGCCTCACCGGCATTGGAGCGACTTACGCCAACTAAGAGCGCCACGGGTCCTGGGACGGCGACAGCTGGCGTTGCTGGTTCTAAGTACAATTTTAGTGCGGTTGACTTGGCCATTTCAAGTGTACCGTCCAACACGCCATCACCTGCTCCATCCGACGGCAGCAATAGCTCTGCCTCTCACCGGCGACCTTCGAATACGCCGCCAGTTGACTTGAGTCGTCTGTATGGCGACCTGGTGTCACCTTCTCTAGGCACAGTTGCTACAAAGAAGCGTATGGAGTTTTCATCCATTGCTGAATTGGCGGCTCCTCCGGCAAAGATACCGAAAACGAGTGATGATGTTTTGAATTTATCACACGAGTAGATGATCGTAATTAAATCTACAAATTGCTGTAATATGGATATTCCAGCGACAATTCGATTATGCATCACACTGAATATCTTGGTTAGCATGTTATCAGTATTTTCGGCAAAGTCCCTAATTTGGAATTGTAGCAAGGATATTTTCGATTGCAGTATATAATAATTGTGTGCACATTGCATTGAAGCAATTTCGTCTCGAATATAATATTAGTTATTTTATGCTACAGACTCCTTGTTTATAACTGCTAAGGGACATTATATGTGTGTTTTGATTTTGGCTCGAAATGCTTGAGTAAGTACGTTTGTATTTATTTCAATACTTAGGTTAATCCAAATGTCGCGCGACTTGTCATTCATCACTCTTACGCGTAATGAACATTAATTACAAAAGTAATAGAGTGCAAAATAAATGAATAAAACCAAAACGCTTGCATCTTTTTGTTCATATGTGGCTGGAAAAATAAGAGATTAAGAATTGAGATTAAGGTATTATTTGAATTTAATTCGGATTGCCATTCAATTCATTCACGAACGCATGTAAAACACCCCCAATGTAGTGGATTTTAAGCTGTGTCATGCGCGATATGTAGTCTACGATATTTCTTCTTCGATATTTATATTCGGTAAAATGGGAAGACTGTCATATTTACGACCAGTTCCGCAAATGCAAAGTAAATGTTCGGGGATCAGTTATGTCAGGACAATGTCATGACAGCTTTAAAGAAATTGTGTCTCATGAATTGGGCAAGTAATATAGATGCTCAATGTCATAAATAGGTCATAATTTCATAAATTAAACAATTTTAATTTTTATTCAAATAAGTTATATATTATAGTTACTAAATTGTAGTGAAATAAACAAAAAATTTCTCATGCAAACAACTAAAATATGCGCTGGCTTATGTGTGATGGCATCTTATCAGTTGGTTACGTATCTGAGTGCTTTAATTTAATGCTAACTTGTTTAACCCTCAGCTTCCCATTATGCTTGAATTTATCCATTGGTCTCCTATGTATTTGCTCCTATGAAAAAAATCAGAATATTAATTCTGATACAAACAAACGCATGTAGTTTTTATATTTATGGCCGAGTTTTTACATACCTAAAGAAAATTGCATGCAAAATACGGCGACATTCCGAGAATTTTAAGTGAAAACCACTGAAAATTTGCTGAAGGAGTTAAAGTGCACGAATACGGTTATTTAAAGCCATTAATAAATAAGATAATAGCTAAAGCACGTTTCGAAGCGTGAGGTACGAATGTATAAAAACGACTCAAAAATATACAGTAGACGCTCACAAGTTCGAACTTACAAATTCGAGGCTTTCAGAAACACAAATGAATGAAAAAGGGGAATCACTAAATTGTTATGAGGTAATTATTTGGCTCGGTTTCGATAAAAAAGTATAAAAGCCGAATAAACGTAAATAAAAAAAATCTTAAAAAAGCTTGATAAAGTTGTTTAGGTGAATTGCTTAGCTGTGGATTTATGGATTTTATGCAAATTTTAAGCGACTAAGAAAAATAAATTTGTATGCGAATAAAACTTTTTACGTTTTAAGTGAAGAAAACAAGAATTGCATCACATTCAAGTTACTAGATGTCGCTTCAATATATTTTTTTACTTTTCACATGAATTAAAAAAGTCCAGAAACTCGAACATTTCGGAAATTCCAACTACCCCTTTCACAAAGTGGTTCGAATATGTGAGCGTCCACTGTATCGCTAAAGACTTTAAATGAGTTGGCAATAAAAGTTCTCAATTTGCTACGATTTTCAATAAATATTCCTTATAAAAACCAAATATGATAGTTCACATATGTTGGGGCTAAACAGGTTCGCAGCAACTTGGCCAACACTACTTTTGAGCCTTTTGATTTTGATAGAGCAGCGAATTCTGATTTGGAGCTAATTCTAGTCTACCAAAGATACCACACATATTGCCTTGCAAAAAGTGTTACTTCCAAATGCATGTGAGTGTTGATTATTATCTACAGGCCGAAATGTTGATCTTGTCTGTTTTTGAAATGCGCGCTCTTTGAAGACAACTTTAGAATGGCTCCGTTGCGTTATCTTTTAGATGGTGTTTACCCGACAGAGCAATAACAACAGAAAAGAATATGTAAAATAGGATTTTAATCTGTGCAGCTTCGACACACTGCTACAAATAAAAAACAAGAACGAATACATGATTTGCGCTGTAAATAATGCACAGGTGTAGTCTGCGACTGCTGCTGGAAATCCAGTTCTGATGTTTTGGTTATGAGGCAGTGTGCTGCGTCGTTGTCATCTGGTGTGAATCGTTTAAATATTCCAGATCAGTTGACGACTGGTTTTTCTGCTATTATCCTAGAGACTTGGCGTCAACACTCGACGAGTATATAAGTAGAGGCACGTCGTTCTCTATACATTCTTTTGAGGTTGTCTTTGCAGCAGAGAAAATTCGTGACGTGAACTGTGCGTTAAAAACGACTTGTAATCATGACTGATTATAAGGTAAACTTACACTAAAATATATAATTATAAACACTTTATCGGAGTTATTACTGATAGTGTGCAAATAGTTTTTGAACCGGTCCCAAAAAACGAGTGTTTACGTGCAAACATCCCATGTATGTGATTAATTTTTAATAATGTTTTTGTTGTGTGGCATTCATGAATGATTTGACTTGGAAATGCATTGGCAAATGAAATAGTAGTTTTAATTCTTGTTTGGCCGTCGTCTTCGTCCGGATAAACGAACAATTGAAAGTGCGGTGCAAAAATATAAGTGGAAATATGCGTCCACAAAAAAAAAAAGGAATACACTGGTCAATGGTCCATGCTTCGTTAATATTGCTGCCAACTAAGCCAAGGCCAAATTTTTTTGGAATAAATTAAGAGAAGGTGATAAAACGATGTAAAAGTACGGCGGTCGGATTGTATTCAAAAATGGACTGCAGGCTAGCCGGTTGCTCCAGGTGGCCAGTGATAATATTCACGCCGCAGCAATTACTTTTCTTTAAACATCAACAAATGTCTTCATTTGACTTACTTTAGGTGTCCGAGAGTTCCGCAAACTTCCTATTACATGTCCAATTTCCCTTTGAAGTTAGTTTCTGAAAACAAGGACTTGAGTGTAGTTTTTGATCCTAAGATTTCGTTTTCCAGCCACATTAACTTCCCTATTTCTAAGGAGTTCATATGTTATGTTGGCATTTGGTAGGCGAAATAAGAAGAGAAAGAAAGGTTGTCTGCGTTTCGCCCTGCGTTCTTTTCGTTTCGAGGATCCTATCGCTATGAAAGCAGTATTTTATCACTTTCGTTTTTTATATTATTAATGGTACTGTAAATTGTTTTCCCCTCTGGGCAGGACCTTCTTCAACTCGCCGCTGAAATTCCTTCGGAACCCTGTCCCGTTTTTATTGGTTTCGTGAGGACGAATTACGCGCTGAATGCTCCTCTTTCCAGAGCTTTGATAGAGCTCAATAGACTGTTTGTGTCATCGAAAATTTATTTTGCGCTCCTTTAACGCGTCTTCCTAGGGTCACTCAAACTATACCTCAATTAGTTAGAAGCTTTCACCTTAGTTTATAGCGACTTAATAATATAAGGACACTGTTAATGTTGTTACTTAGTCTGTAGAAACTTTTGTTTATAAATCGAATGAAGTAAATAAATAAAAAAAAACATGATGGGACAAGCCGATTGAAGTGTACTTCAAGTGGTTGGGGGAACCTTTCATACATCTATGCAACTTGTAAATTATTATTCGCAACATTGAAACATATGCAAACATGTTTTTTTCAGTATATGCAAGGCTTCGGATCACACTTTTCGTCGGAAGATGAGCGATGTCCCAACGCCTTACCAGATGGACAGAACTCTCCGCAAAAGTGTGCTTATGGCCTGTATGCTGAGCAGTTGTCCGGGACGGCGTTTACTGCTCCACGCAAGGAGAACGCTAGATCATGGCTGTACCGGATCAGGCCAGCCGTAGTTCACCAACCATTCCAACCAATTAAAGCCACAACGCATCTTAGCCATAACTGGGATGAACAGACTCCCAATCCAAATCAGGTAAGACAATCCTACTACATTATAAAAAATTTCAGTTTTGATTTAAAATTAGTTCAGCCCGTCTGCGTTCTACGATAGTTTTAAATTCAAAACTAAGTAGCACCGTTCCTTTGCCTCAACGAAGGAAACGCATTCTACAAAAATATAAAAACTTGTGATATTGTTGTTCTGTTTATGTTTAGTTGTTTAAGTTGAAAACAATTTATTGCTCTTAAATATTGATGGGCACTTACACAATTAATCATGGCAATCAATGTACGTAGCAGCAGACAATGTACTCCTTTCAAACGAAATATTGGCTTAAATTTACTGAAATTCTATATTTTGGCAAACATACACACATATGTGGATAAGATACTCATTAAAGTTTCTGTTGTTTTGCGTACATTTGCCCACTGCACAACGCACTTCCCTTTAGAAAAAAACACGTTGTAATACCTTTTTGTTTGCACGAAATGCACTTCAGTTTCAGTTCAGTTTTCGATTTTTGGAAAAAACCACGTTTTACATTTAATATAAGAATTTTAACAATAATTCAAACAAAACCGTTGATCAATCAAATTTGTCTGTTTTGAATAAAATCGAATTAGAGCAAACAAGTGTCTTTCTTGTTTAAATTGAAAGTAGTTCCTTTTTTTTTAATTTAAACTAGGTGCCAAAAGTTTTATTCTGTGTAAAACTTGACTTTCCTTCAAAGTTGTTGCGTAGGTTAGGTTAGGTTAGGTTGCAGTGGCTGCCTCTATAAAAGACACACTCGGAGGCCTGAAAGGCCCATTGTGATACCACATATTTCAGCCGTTTTTTGAAGTTGTTGCGTAAATTAAGTTAAAAATCAAACAATTTGGTATCAGAACAGATTTTATTAACCATATATTACGATAGAAAAAACAATTCTTGAATCTTGGTGAGTAACTCTTGCATGGTAAACTTGCATTCTTTCATTCATGGTATATAGTTCATGTATACTTTTCTTATACAATTTCAGATGCGTTGGAAGCCGTTTGATATTCCTTCACAACAAAAAGTAACTTTTGTTGAGGGATTGCATACACTTTGTGGGGCAGGAGATGCTCGAAGTCGCCATGGCATTGCCGTTCACATTTACTTATGCAATGAGTCTATGGAAAATGTAGCATTTTACAATAGTGATGGCGACTTCCTAATCGGTTGGCGTTTATGAAATTCGCATATGTGTGGGTGATTTCTACTTAATGCAAAATATGAATTTCAGTACCGCAACAAGGCGCTCTCGATATCACAACAGAGTTCGGAAAGATGAAGGTAAAACCTAACGAAATTTGTATTATTCCACAAGGCATCCGATATGCGGTAAATGTTAATGGACCTACCAGGTGAGTTGGAGGTGCAAGCATTGGCGTATTTTAAGCTGGTTGTTCCTATAATGTGCTTTGCACTGTGCAGAGGGTACATTCTGGAAGTTTATGACAGCCATTTTATCTTGCCTGACCTGGGTCCGATTGGAGCAAACGGGTTAGCCAATCCACGGGATTTTCAAGTGCCAGTTGCTTGGTTCGAAGATCGCGAAGTTCAAGGTATTCTATTAGTTAAAGCGAATATGTAGAAACGCAACAGATAAATGTCAAACATTTTTAAGATTTCCAGATTATATCGAAATATCAGGGATCGCTTTTTGTTGCTCGACAAAAACATTCTCCATTTGACGTCATTGCGTGGCACGGCAATTACGTGCCATACAAATATGATCTGGCCAAGTTCATGGTGATCAACTCAGTGAACTTCGATCACTGCGATCCCTCAATTTTCACCGTGCTCACTTGTCCGAGCGTACGCCCAGGAACTGCTATCGCTGACTTTGTAATATTTCCTCCAAGATGGTCGGTTCAAGAGCATTCATTTCGTCCTCCATATTACCATAGTGAGTAAGAAGCGTGTCTGGATATCGGTCGTTATTTTATCAAAACACATTTCTCGAAGGAAATTGTATGAGTGAGTTCATGGGACTAATTTTGGGAAAATATGAAGCGAAAGAGGAAGGCTTTGCGGCTGGAGGTGCAACTTTACATTCCATGATGACGCCTCATGGTCCGGATTACAAATGTTTTGAGAATGCTTCAAACGCCAAATTGGTACCGGAGAAAATCGCTCAGGGAACACAGGTGAGAAGAGTAATTTGAAATCCGATGCGTTAAGCTATCTATAATAACTATTTATTTGAAGGCGTTTATGTTTGAGTCATCCCTAAGCATGGCTGTAACCAAGTGGGGAGAGGAGACTTGCCAGAAATTGGATGGCATTTATTTTGAATGCTGGCAGGCTCTAAAGAAAAACTTCAAGATTACAGACATTAATCATTAATGCGATTCACATGCACTTCATCTGGTCTAACCTACATTTTGTACAAAAGTGAATATACAAAATTTGGAATACCCTATTTGAATATGAGTATATTTTTATAAATGGAATTGTACAAAATGTTGTACTATATATTTACGTATTGGCTGTATAGTATTTAGTTCATTGAGTTGTAGTTGATTTGAGAAATAAATATCTTAAATGTAATAGGCTTATAGTGCGGACCTAGCTGCGAGTTGTTGCTGCCCATGGCGTAGGGATTCAAAGGAGAAAAACACAGATTGTGTTGATTTGGTGCTTGATGAGCGTGGGTTTTATTGATAGCTTCCCAAAAATTTTGCACATCTGTGGCCATGTTTTCATTACATTGACAATGGTAAATACAATTCGTTTGACAATTGCCGCAACTACAAAAACCGTACTTCCGAACAGTACAAAAAACGATGCTTAGTTTGCGTGAGTATTTGAAAGATTCACAAGGCCGAGCAGTGGCTCATTATCATTACTACCAGATTTACTTTCCATGCCAAAATTTCTAATAAGATCGGGAGATGTGTGGTTCAACACCATGAACGGTCCATCGAAGTATATTTGCTTACCAACCAATAAGTCATGATGGCCGTACATTATTCCTCGTAGCGAAAATGCAGATTTGTCGATTGCAGATTTTACACACAATGAAATTGACTGGATAATGGGCTCTTACTACCTTGACATTGATGTACCAACAGCCCTCAATTCATTATCTTCGCTCTTGCTAATGGCTAATGTGAATTAAGAAGTGCTGTGCGCAGTATTAACCCATGTCCTTCCTCTGTTGCGTATACGCAACGTTACTATTTAAAAAATTCGTATGTGCAGTGTGTGTGAGATATTGCGATAAATTTTTTGTTGTTCGGAAGGTATATCCTTAGGCTTTCTTCCCCTCCATATTTCAACCACCTACAAAACACACACTGACACACACACTTGTATATGTAGACACATCCCTACAAGAACACTACCGGTTATATAACCGGTTATATAACTGGTAGTGTATTACTGATATATCTGTTAGCGTCCGGAACAAAGTTTCAGTTAGATTTGTTCAGAGCGTGTGAAAAATCTGACGGAAACTCTTGTGTACATGTGATTTTGTATCACCTTCCAACGCACGCACTTTAAAGCCTGAACAAGCGTTTAGCCATCTCGCTCACTTAGTTAGCTATGACGGATATATTGGTTAGACATAACAGGTAGTCCTAACGTATATATTTGTTAGGACTAACGGACAAATCGGGTACATATAACCGACATATCAGTTAGACATACCAGGTAGTCCTAACGTATATATTTGTTAGGACTAGCGTACAAATCGGGTACATCTAACCGAAATATCAGTTAGATCCATCGGGTAGTCATAAGAAGCAGAAGACACATTTATATAAAAGAATTGGTTTTTTATTTTATTTTATTTTTTTTCATTCATTTGCTGTCATTCACTGTCCTCCAGTTTTAACAAAACAAGAAATCTGTCATTGTCATCCTCTTCTTCATGGGCGTTGAACCTTCGTCTTTGTATTTTTCGGTCTTGAACGTTTTTTTGTAAATTTTAGGAACTGTAAAGAAAATAAGCCGAAGCCGCCGTGGCTCAGTTGCTTAGTGCGCGGTCCAGCGAGTCGCATGCAGAGCGACGCAAGTTCGAATTCTGCATGTAGTAACACCTAAAAAAAATAACGGGAAACTCGTTTTCTCTTTCGGTGGCTGTCCTCTCAGCTGGAAATGGCAAACCTCTGAGAGTAAAAATTGCCTATGAAAAAGCTCCCAACCTGCCGTTCGGAACCGGCATAAAACTGTAGGTCCCTTCCACCCGCGTACAAAATTCACACGCACAACACGGGTGGTTGCGGGAAGCTAGGCCTTAGTCTCGCGTAAGCGGGCTGTAGTGCCAATCAATTAATTAATTACAAGAAAATAATGCTTGAAAAGATACACAGAGGAGCAGCTAACGTATTACTTACCAGATTTCTCAAGTTTTCTGTTCATTCTTATTATAATTATTATTTTTAATTACTCGCAATTCTCGCACGTGAACGTCGTAAGTTTGGCGGTCGTGTATGTTTTATTATTAGGTTAGGTCTGACATCTGGTGCACGTGCCATGTGTATATCGCTATCTCATTCTCTCATGCAGAAATGAATAATTGCTTGAATCTTCCTTTTCTCGCTAACGTTTCAACATAGAACAAAATTATAACATAGACCAAAATTAATATTAGTCCTATTCGGAACCGCGTCGGTGTATTGAGAAGATAAATAATATATAACATTATGCTCCAAAAAGCTTTTTAAAGTACATAACTTCTAATTAAGTTTGCTGATTTGAAATAGGTCGAAAATTGTTTGCAGAATTTAAAGAAAATTTTTGCATAAGACATTGAAAGTGGTTTTACCTATAGGAAATTTGCTGGAAAACACAAAATATCAATCGGTGTAGCTAAAAAAAATAAAGACTGCTATAATTTAACTCCCAGATCGAGCAAAAATGGTTGCAAGAAAAAGTAGTTTCCGGTGGTTCAGCGTGTTGTTCGTAGATTGATTTTAACTGTAGCCACTAACACCGCTGCAGGCATCACAAAAGTACTACAAGCCGATTAATGTATACAAGTCACCACTAGAACAGCCCAAAAGACATTAAGGCCAGGTTCCTCCAAACAATTTTCAAAAAATCGAAATTTTTTTTTTTTCTATAAATTGCTAGAAAATACTCTTAGAAATGATGTATAATTAGTCCCGAAGGTATGCGCTGCCTAGAAGTAGGTTGAGATAAGGGAGGACGGTGCGCGCTCAAGCGGTGAATTCGCCCGCTCGAATCTTTAATCGGCTTTTTCTCGAAACTAAATTTTTTCAACTGAGTGTCACTCGTATTTCAAAACTATTTCACTTATCATCATGAACCAAACGGAATTTTACTCTTTAAATGTCTCTCTATGGTCGGAACTACAACCAAAAATATTCATTGTTATTTAAAAAAGTTATTAACAATCAAAAGTGCAAAAAAAGGGTCAAAAATTAAAAAGTACGCCATTTTGTTTGTTTTTCAGTAAAAATGTTTTATTCTAGTTCCGAACATAGACAATTCGATACAGAATATGAAACTGATTTGCTTTTTGCTTTCAGATGATTCGTTTCCAAGAAATGGTGACACTCATCAACAAATCGGACGAGTTTGAGCAGCTGTTTTCGGAACCACCATAATAAAAAAAAAACAAACATGTTTTTTAGTAGTTTAATGTATGTACTTTTATTTGTAAAAAAATTTATTTTCAATTTTTTAACAATAAATGGAATTTTTTGAAAAAAACGTGTTTTTTGGAGGAACCTGGCCTTAAACGAAAGCGGATTTGTAGCCAAGATCAAAACATAAAAAACATTGTTGACTGGTCGTCATCGCAAGGTCAGGTTGGCATTTGCTAAGAAGTACGCAATGACTCCCGTTGATGACTCGCGGAGAGTAACTTGGTAGGATGAAACAAAAATTCACCGTTTGGGGTCTGACGGTAAATGTTACACTTGGGTTGACAAGAAAATTGGAGTCCCAAACTGCAATATAGAACAAACTCTAAAGTTTGGAAGTTGTTTCTCTCATAGCATGCGGTTGTTTCCGTGGAAGTGATGTGGGAATTTTGCGCCGTATCAAAAGTATAATGATGGTAAGCGACTTTATTACGATTTGAGAGGGCTCCTACCTACTAAGTTTAGATCTCTTTTATAAAAAGCCGAGTCACGAAAAAATTTTTGAGCAGGACAACGATCGAAAACATACAGCCAGAGCCACCAAAGAGTGGATAGCCGAAAACGGCATACACATTTTTGATTGACCACTCCAATTACCGGACTTAAACCCCATAGAACATTAGTGGTTTGCCTTAAAGAGAAAAATTATGCTCAAAAAGACTCACCAAAGGATGTTGACAGACTATGGGAAAAAACTTCACCAGCGTGGTTGGAAATACCCTCAAAAATACTACACAATCTAGTACAAAGCATGCCGAATCATTATAAAAGCCCGCGGGAACCACCCAAAATATTAAAGATAATATCAATCGATTTTTGCTTATATGCGTCAAAACTGTTCACACCACTTTTGTTGAATTTTAGTGTTTTTTATTTATTATTATATAATTATAATATTTTGTTTGTTGTTTTTCAGTAAACAAAATATTTAATTTTAAAACTATGTACTTAAATTTTTGTTTTTGTTGTTAAAAAGTAAAAAATTTAATAAACTTCCAAACTTACGAAAATTCGTGAACAGTTTTGTCCGCCACTGTATATCGATTTTACTTGAATAATAATTTTTTTTCGCAAAAACGGCGAAAATGGGTTAACACGTTCTACCCGGCGTGGACCACCGGCGGTCCACAGGCAAATTAATTTATCTGGCGGCGCGGACCACTGGTAGACCACAAATATTTATAATTTTATTTCAAAAACCAACTAACATTTTGCTGTCTGCCAACAATAACGAAAACAATTTCGCAGTAAAAAAGTTCCGCTATACGAACAACTTGTCATCTCGTGCACGCAAAGCGTAGAAACTTCGAAAAAATGCGCCGGGTAGAACGTGTTATGTATATAACAACGTACATATATATATCGTAATTACATGTATTTTTTACTTCACGCACACTCAGAGGATGTTCTCATAGTTAGGATTTGTTAAGAAGGAATAGTCGGAAGAGGAATATTTTTGTTTACATTGTATGAATCCTGAAGTTTCTGATAACACTGCTTGGTAATTTTTGTTTTCGTAACGATGATCTGACCTCGTGTTTTAATATTTATTATTTTATTAAATTTAATAAACAACATTTTGTGAAAAAATTTCCAATATCATTTCGGTTTTGCTGATGCAATTCTATGATGATCAGTCTCATCATGAATACACAGATAAATCAAAATATTTGTGTTTTTATGAGCATGTAAATAGGAACAGCTTCAAACTGATAAGTGATAAGCTTTGAGAGCTTCCTTGTTGATAACACCCTGGTATGTTGAATACTTTTGTGATTTTCCAGTCAAAGCAATGAATTGTTCGGCAACTTCGACGGCCACACGTACTTGTGCTTCAGCGGTGCTGGCACCCAGATGGGGTGTCGCGACTACTTTCGGGTGATTAATAAGCGCTTTGGTAACGTCAGATTTTGGGGGCTCTTCAGGGTAAACATCGATGGCAGCGCCGGCGCATTGCCCTTCCTTGAGCGCATTAAGCACAGCGCTTTCATCAATGATGCCACCACGAGCGACATTCACCACCTTCACGCCTCGCTTACATTTGTTGAGGCTCTCAGTGGAGATTAAATCTAGAAGAATCAGAAAAATCAAATTTTTGTTCTTAGTAGACGATAATTTGTGATAATTCACTTCTGGTTGCGGCTATTAGAGGTGTATGCACGGTTATATAATCAGCTAGGGGCCAAATATCGTCCAAGCTCATTTTCTCAATGCCAGCGGCCTGGGCTTCCTCCTTAGTAGTAATGGGGTCGTAGCCAATAACCTGAGCGTTATCATTCAAAAACAATATAACGTATTATCAATGAGAAGTAGTAAGAAGTGCCTATACACACATATACACACACACACAGATTCTTGTCGCACTCACCCTCATTCCCCAAGTCTTCATACGTATGCCGACTTCGCGCCCAATTCTTCCCAATCCGAGAATAGCCAGTGTTTTGCCATATAGCTCCGTGCCACTGTACAGTTTTCTATCCCAGCGGCCTTCCTTCATACTGTGCGCGGCCTGTGTGACTGGACGGGCTAAAGCTCCAATTAAGATGCATGTGAGTTCACAGGCTGATATTGAGTTGCCTCCCGGCGTGCTGCAAAGTGCGCATGGATTAACAAAACATTGAACAATTTTAAGGCTTAAAACTCATTAATGTTGTTGGAGTTATAGTTTTTTTTGAATAGACATAGCCTTCGCCTGATTATGGAAGTTGCATCATCCGAGCATCCATTTGCTGTGACTGGGTACAACTGACGTATAAATTCTCCAGCTAACATGTCCCAACTCGACAACGTAGCACGCGGAAAACTGTTTGCTTACTTCAGAACGATGACGTTGTTCTTGGTGGCAGCATCTACGTCAATATTGTCGACACCAGCTCCAGCGCGTCCTACAGCTTTCAAAGCACCCCCCTCTGCGCCCGCTCTAATTACTTCAGCGGTGATTTTGGTATCCGAACGGACAATGACCGCGTCGAAGTTCTGCATTGGAATTGAACAGAAGTTGCATAAGTATCTTAATTTAAGCTCGTTTCAGTGTACGGCTAGGCCTATTGGACACTCACTTTGACTTCCTTGCAGAGCTCAACTTCGGGCAGTTTCAATTTGCAAGTTACCTGCGATACAAGAAGAAATAAAGGTGTTTTATTCCATTTTGTAATTTAGATTTAATGCGGCAGTTTAAACTCATATTCGAGTACATACGGGGTGTGTGTGTGTGTCCTTTCCCTACAAGGAGACTATCGGTCATATGACTGATTATATGACCGGTATATTTAAATGACCGATATGTTAGTTACAATTCTAGTCAGATCTGTTCTAGCCGTCTGAAAAATCTGACTAGTCCTCTTGTGTACGTGTGATTTGATATCACCTCCTAACGAAACAGTTGCGCACGTATATAAACGAAGTATCTCATATGTGTAGTATGTGCATATGGTGGTACATATATACGTAAGAATGTGTCCAGAACTTGACCGAAGCGGTGAATTAGTTATTAATAAGTATACAAAACGAATGCTAAGTAAAACAATTTAATTTCGTATTACAATTTATTTTGAGAAACGTTAGTTACAGTAGTAACGATTTTGTTGCAAGATTTGAAAGTTAAAAACTATTAAGATCATGATCGGTTAGAGGGTTAGATTGCAGGTTTTATGTTTTTTCAACGTTCCAGCGAATTTTTACATTGGCCCTGGCGCTGCTAGTGTTGCATAAAGATATAAACAAACATTGGGATATTAAT
Organism: Melieria omissa; assembly: GCA_963971225.1. Taxonomy (NCBI): domain Eukaryota; kingdom Metazoa; phylum Arthropoda; class Insecta; order Diptera; family Ulidiidae; genus Melieria; species Melieria omissa. Next base: position 119,187,126 of record OZ020267.1, read on the forward strand.
AGAAGGTTTGGGAGCTTTATTGCGATGGAGTGATTAATAAAACGTTTGTGTAAAAATATTGTATACGATTACACAGTGCAACACTAAAAAAGGGACAAGGGACATACTACTCCCTGTTGTTGTAAGCCGTCTTGCAAAGCGCATCAAAACAGGTGTATGAGAGCGTATTTTCCATTCCTATTTTGATCATTGTGTTAAAAATTTCACTATGATATTTAGCAACAAGGAATGCAGTGCAGGGATCTTCTTCTGCACCACACAAAACATTGAAACTTGTTTGCACACATTCTCCTGCAGTTGAATTTCGTGTTCTGTGGTTTTTATATTAACAGATTTTCAAAATTCCATGTGCAGTAAAATTCGTCATAACCGGACCCTACCGACGCAGTGTTTTTGTCCGGCTATGGGCATCTCCCATGGGTGAGGGAGTACAAAAAATGAGTTTAAAATGTATCCAAGTGTTTGTGTCGTTTATTTATTTGATATTTTATACGATTATATGAATATTGAATATTTATTTCATATTTATTACATGTATAGGTGAAGTACATACATTGTACATTTAAATTTTAATACCACTTTGTTTGAAAAAAATGTTTAATGGTTGATTGCCTAAACACTGATTGTTTTAATTTAAAATGTTTATTTTTAAATAAAAGTGAGATTTTGTACTATAGGGTAGTACAGATAGAAAAAAGGTTTGTCATATTTTTGAATTTTTTCTGTTTGTCTGTCTGAGATTTTTTAATCCAACTGGTTTGAAATATAGTGTCCACGTCCAGTTATTAGAGCGTCCTGTTATTGGAATTGATATTCGTATGGAGAACTTAATGAAATTGCTGTGTTTGCGAAATTTGACCGACTATTAAAGCTGTCCGGTTTCCAGGATTGTCTGTCTATCTAAACGTATTCCATTGAGCTCTGTCCAGACTCCAGCTACATTTTAAGGTTTGTTTTATTAATATTATACAACAAGAAACCGTCGAACAAAAAAAATATTGAGATGACTTTGTTATCTACTATATTTGAATATTTAATATACAATATGTGAATTTGCTGAAACGCAAAGTACGAACTTGGTAGTTAAGTACAACAATTCACATGAAAGATTCTGCCAGCAGTAAAATATTTTTTGTTTCACGCTTTATCAATTAGGAACGCTTAAGAGGGAACAGAATGTGAAGCTGTAGAATGTAGCTAAAGCTGTGGAGTTTCCTGAGGCAAGTGGGTAACGTGCACAAAATTTACAAGATTTGTTGAATAAATTTCGAAGATGAAAGTGAGTAAAGAACAGACCATAGTGACAAATTGCCAAACGGGACAGTGGTTACCTCTTAGGTTTATTATCTCTATTTCCAAATTTATTTGTTTTCCTAAACTCTTAGGATAAACTCTTAGGATAGTAAATCGCACTTAAAGACTAAAGAGATATGCATAGCGATATAAGTTATTTCTGATTCTAAATCGGTTACAAAGTTCTTAAATTAGTAGTTCAAAATAACTACCACACTATTATGATTAAAAATTAGTTCGAACGAATTGATAGCTTCTTTAATAGATCAAAGGGAATGTAGGGAACAATAATACCAGTAAGCAAGGGCTATGATACTAATTTATTTGATGGCAATGCATAACAAGCGGGATGTCACCGCCGCCTTTGCGGCTATCGAAAGGAGTCTGCCAAAATGCGTCTGGTGGTAAATGAGGGCAAGACGAAGTGTATGCTATCTATACGTAGGGGCTCGCAGCGGCTAGGGTCTCAATTGAGAAAAGAGACCTCTCCCGACCGACTAAATTTGCACTCCATAGGACTCTTATCTTGCCCGTACTCCTCTATGGCGCAGAAGCATGAACAATAACATGAAACGACATAGCGGCCCTTGGAGTGTTCAAGAGGAAGGTACTTCGTAAAGTCTTCGGCCCTGTTCATATTGGCGACGACTATCGTATACGAACCAATAACGAGCGAGTATGAGCTGTATAAGGACATGTACGTATCACAGCGAATTAACATTCAGCGGCTGCGCTGTCTCGGTCATGTCTGCCGTATGGACGACAAAGCTCCGGCGAAAAAGGTGTTCGATGCGGTGGTTGGAGATCGACGGCGAAGAGGGAAGCCGTGTCTCCGGTGAAAGGACCAAGTTGAAATGGCCCTGTTATCTCTTGGTGTGACCAACTGGAGAAGGCGCGTGCAAAGCAGAGGCGCTTGGAAAGAAGTTTTGCGGCAGGCCGTAACCCGATAACGGGTTGTTATGGCCAGTTAAGTAAGTAAGTAATGCAAGGAATCGTACTTTCTAAGGCATGTATGTGATTATTTCCAATGACATGCTTATGTTAATGCAATACCTAACGGAATCTAGATTACTTCAGACGCTACATGTAATCGAAGATTTTGCTTGGAATGTGTGTTAAACATATGTACATATGTATGTTTATATAAATATATTGTATGTGTGTTTGAATATACCCACATTGATTCCATGACTTTGCAGAAGCTCCACGCAAGCACTGTCTACGGCATCGCAGATGAGAACGCTTTTTATTTCAGCCGGCATTTCAGTAAAAGTTCTCTGGCACGCGCGATTTCTAATGGAGTGTTTTCGAAAATCGAACTTACGTAGCGACACGATTTCAAGAATCTTGCGGCGATGGCATGCGAAATGCAACTGAACTGAGCTAGACTGAAAGCGCTTCGGTAGTCGACTTTGGCCAATTCTCTCCCCACTCAAACGCGTAATCGCGAGAACACATTGAATTGCCCAAAGGGGTTTCAGCGTTCCTGGTGTCACAATTTATATTTCTCATATGTACCGCGTTCTAGAGAAATTTTGTTAATTCTTCAAATAATAGAGCAATTGGGGAATTGTTCGGGCATTACTAAATACATAAGTGCGCATAGGCTCTCTCGGCTTTATTTCCGTTGTGGTAATTTAATTTTGATGACACAGAGAATGCTCTTAGTTAACATGTGCTGCGACGCCCCGTTGAAACGATTTGCCTGTATGTGCCGCTACTGAGAGGAAGGCCCTCTTGTTTCCAGTTTAACCAATACATATCCAAGCGAGTACGAGTACGTAATGTGTGGCGTAAACTACTCGTATTCGCACATAAGGCATTGTACGTCGATGCCCTCGGTTGAGTCGTATCGTACAGATCACTTGTTTGGATTGCAAGTAAACATCTCAGTAGCAGGCGTGCAGGCAGAACTTTTTCACAAATTAAAGTATAAAATAATTGAATTGTAGATAAAGAGTATCAATAATAATAATGTTTACATTTATTTTGAAAGTCTTGACAATGGTTTACAAAAACAGCGCCGCTATAGCAAATTGTAAGCCGCAAATACTTATTCTTGCTTTTCTTATACTACAGGCATATTCCTGTTTTACATTACTCATTAGATACAACTGGAATCTAAGATTTTTAATACAATATGCAATAACTGACTCAACCGAAACGATATGGCTATACACTAATCAGGAAAAAGCCGAAATCATGTTTCCATGAATTTGGACCCCATGAATTTTGGATGCATTCAAATAATAATTTCCCATGTATTCGTATTCGTGGCAATACACTCACAGCACGGGTTTTTATTTTAATTTGGAAATTTTGTATGCCATTGAGTGGTAAACGGACTGGTAAGCTGGTGATCCACGGGTACTGCGCTTATCTGGCGGCGCGGACCACCGGTGGTCCACAGGCAAATGTTTATAATTTTATTTCAAAAACCATACTGGAAAGAGACAAAGTGCTAATATAAAATACAGTGGGAAATTATAAAATTATTTTTGTTGTAGTCGTAATAAAGTGCCTCTATACGAACAACTTGTCATCTCGTACACGCAATGCGTAGAAACATCGAAAAAATGCGCCGGGTAGAACGTGTTAAACTTATACATATGTATGTGCTTGACATTATATACATACATGCATAGGTAGAAACTATAGGTACCAAGAGAAAATCATTAAAAATGGATAAAAGAATAATCTTAAATTTAATGTTAAATTTATCGTGAAATTATGGAAACAGTTGGAAAGTTCATTCAAAAAGCCGTTTAAATTTTCTAAAACACCAGAAATTCTTTCTTCGTTGCTGCTATTAGGTAATTTTGCAATTACCGCATCAAAATTTTAGGCTAGGTGCATCGAATACCTCCAGAAATATATAATTTAATTATTTCCTCTACATAATAGCTTTACGACAATGCTCGCTGTCACTGTGCAGTTTGCAAGGCGTTGGAATGGAAGGGAAATTAGAATACGACTTGTGCTTTGGCAAACTAGCAAAAGCTAGACCTTTTGCAGAGGTGACTCGCCATAATTTTGGAAATTTTGAGACCAATTCGAATGTTCGAGAATCAGGGGCGGATTCAGAAAAATATTTCGGGGGGGTTTCAAAAAGTAATTCTTTAATATTTGTAAAATGCTTTTTAATTTGTATATAGTTTTATAGGCGATCCAAATATTTCGGGGGGGGAGGTTTCAACCCCCAAAACACCCCCCTGAATCCGCCACTGGCGAAAATGATTCGCGCTACAAACAAACAAGTATAAAAGGCAGCCGGATACAGCGCAGAGGTAATGGTCAAACTCCATAAAGCGCGTTTCAGGCGTTCAGGGTTTGTCGCGTTATGGCGTTTCTCGCGTTATTCGCGTTGCAAAGTGGTATGCTTCATAACACGCGTTTCACGCGTCAGCTCCTTCTTCTTACGTCAGCTGATGCTGTCAAATTGCTGATTGATTTCGTTGTGCATTGGGAGAAGACAAGGAAAATTGTGAAACAAACGAAATGGAATCGCTGAACGCCCTCACAGAGTTTGTAGAATTTATCGAATTCGTTTTAAATGCAATTAACGCATATCGAGCACTGCAAAAAAATAAAAAAGATTCTGGGTGCGTGAGTTGTTTGTCGATAGAGGCACAAGCGTTTTTTTTACTACAACGTTTATAAAATTGAAAACCAACGATCCGGAGCAGTTCCGTGTTTCTACCAGAATGGGCCCCGAAGTTTTCGATTGTTTATATGAACTGCTGAAGGATAAACTCAAGAAAATGTCCGCAAGAGCTATTTCGCCGCATTGTCGTCTATTCCTCACTTTGGTGTAAGTTTAAAGCTTAACATCCTTGCGCTTCATTGATCCAATCATTTTTCTTTAGTTACTTAGCCCACGGGACCTCCAGGCAAAATCTTTCTTTAACATTTAAACTTTCCGCGGAGACTGTTAGAAGGATCGTATTGCAGACTTCCATAATGATTTGGGATGAATTAGGTCCAATATATTTATCGCTACCAAACCAAAACGAGTGGAAAGAATAGCGGTGGATTTTAAATATATATGGGATTTACCCAATTGTGTCGGCGCTATAGATGGCAAACACGTCGCTTTAACGTGCCCACCACATTCTGGATCAACCTTTTACAACTATAAAGGTATTTGTTGTTCATCCCCACATATTCTTACTTGTTATCCTGAATATGTCTTATGTGTTTCGCAGGTACGTATTGTGCTTTTAGCCATATGCGACGCTAACTACACTTTTACGGCGGTAGATATTGGTGCATATGGGAGCCAAAGCGATGGAGATGTCTTGACGTACTCACCGAACTGCCCAATAGTGAGGTAAAATTTCCTCATTACATAGTAGGTGATGCAGATTTCCCATTTAGACCATATTTAATGCGACCATATCCTGGGATACTGCTAAGCGATGAGAAGGCAAATTTTAAGAAACGGCTATCGAGAGCACGAAGAACAATCGAAAATGCTTTCGGAATTTTGACTGCAAGGTGGAGGATTTTGCGAGGCACTTTAAATATGCGGCCAGAAACTGCAGAAAAGGTTGTAAGCGCTGCTGTTGTGCTACACAATTTCCTTAAAATGAATGATGGAACCTACTGCCCTCCAGAATACGTAGACAGTGAAGAAAATGGTGTTGTAAAGCCTTGAAAAATATAACACGTTTTTTCTTTAAACAACTCTACTAGGAGTGCAATTCAATTAAGAGACAAATTAAATGAGTATTCGTTTTTGAATAAAAAATTCTAATACAATTGAAAGAAAAATTAAAAAGGCACAACGAATTCTTTATGAACTAAGGAATAAAAATGGAGATCAACAATGAATTAAAACATAAAAAATAAATATTTGTACGCATTTCATGTATAAATTAACTCTATTTTATTTGTAAACAATAAAACAAACAAAAATAAAAATTAATAAAAAAGAAAAATAGTATTCAATTAATAAATAAAAAAAATTCATAAGCAGTAAACTGTAAAATATTAACTATGAGCCTATTTACACGAAGGCTTTTTCCCCCTGCGTTTTTTGCAACTCTCTTTTGAAGTTGCTGCGTAAATCATCATGCATTTACATGAAGACTTTTTACTTGCAACTTTGCTTGGCTTTTTGGACGTTTAAGCGGCCAATTTTCTTTCATTCACATTTTCGCGTATTTTGTGATATTCTCATTATTAAAAGAAAATGGATTTAAACAAAGAAGAAATTATTGAAAATATTTTAGAAGTCACTGAAATGGCTATTAACTGCTTAAATTTAAATAATAGGAAAGATGTAAATATAATTGTTAGCAAAGCGTCCGGCCGGTTTGAAATTTGAAGAAAAGTGCGAAAAAGAGCAAAGCAAATGTCAAAAAAACCCCTGGAATTCGCTGACCGTGCGTGTTTGCCTACCCCGCTGACTTCTCACCACTTCTCGCCCACAGACTCGTCACGCATGACTTTTAACGCAGGGGGAAAAGCCCTCGTGTAAATAGGCTCTAAATAACAATGACATATACATAATAAATAATAGGAAAACCATCAATAATAAATCCCGCCCGGCCCGGAGTTATGTGCGATTTTCTCTTATTTTCTCATGCAAACTATTTAAAAATTGCATTTTGGCATCATCCACGTCTTGCTCAGGCAATCTTGCGAAGAGCCCTCGCACCATTGAAAAAAACCCTTCGTGCTCGTCGTTTGATGGAGCTGGTGCACAAAACAGTTTCTCAGCAATCGCTGTCATCCTTTCCAAAAACTTTGGGATGTCGTCGCAGTTTCCTCGCTTTCGACCTATTCTACTTGGCGTTTCGACGGACTGTGGCTGATCTGCGCTGTATGAAAGCACTTCTGTCTGTTGTTGAAAACAAATATAACTTTTTAAAACACATGCTTTTAAAAAACCTATTTTTTTACATACCTCAATTACACTGTCCGTGAATGTATCGCTGCCGAAAACGGAGAAAGTGGACGGTGTGTGCGACGTTGGAATAGGGGGAGAAAGGGTTGCTTCCATCCTACTGCTTCCCTCCTCATTGCTCTCAGACGAAGTCAAGCTTGTTGTTGTTCTGGGAAACAATTTTACGTTAAACTTGGATTGGTTGAGTCAACGTCGTAATACCTTCGTGACTTCACGTGCTCTGCCATAAACTCCATCAGTGGGTAAAACTCCCATGGGCTCTCTGATAATTCGGCAGCGCTTCCAGACGCGTGGTGCTGCTTCGCGAACTCCTTCACGAATCGATCGTGAAGGCTTTTCCACCTAGTTTGGCATGCGCTTTCTATAAAACAATGAAAAATGTTTCGCACTTGTTGTTGAACTGTCTTGATAAAAATATCTTACCCGAACTTCCAACTGCCTCGCTCACAGCCAGCCAAGCTTCAACTCGCTTCTTCCTATTTCTGTACTCCAGGGTATCCTTCCTATATAACGCATTGTGCTTTTTTATTTCTTCGATCAGTTTTTCTTCCATTTTTAAATTCAACATTTATCAACTTATTTCACAGGAATGAGCAAAATTCGATACATAACGAATAAGCTATCGAAATTCCAATACAGCGAAGACTAAGTTTCGTCTGTCAAGGAATTATGATAATTTTTAAGGATTTCTTTGCATTTTATGTTAAAATGTTGAATTTCAAATGTTTCTAAAATGTATTTAATAGCTTCGTGCAAAATAAATGCATTCGACTTTTGCGATAACACAAGTTTGTTATCGGCATTACCATTTAACCACATAATGTATGACATCCTTAGGAGCTCTGTCAGCTGTTTGTCGTTAAGCGAGAAACGCGACAGAAAGTTGAAAAAATGTTTAACTTTTGATGCGTTTCGGGCGTATCGACGTCAAGTCATGGAGTTTGCTTCATACAAATACACTGATTCTACTTTTTCTCGCAACGCGGGAAACGCGAAAAACGACGATACGCCTGAAACGCGCTTTATGGAGTTTGACCATAAGAGTTTGGTTTTAGCAAGCAAAGGTGCAACACGGAGTAGTCCAATAAGTAACAAGTGTATAAAGTATAAAATTGTAAACAAAGTTACTGGTTAATGGTTGAGCCAGTTTTCGTAACAAAAGTATATAAGAAGCCCTCATTTAGCTTACTTAATTGGCCATAAAAACCCGTTAACATGTTCTGGCCTGCCACAAGGGGTTTTTTCAGGCTCCTTTCCCAGTTGGTCACACCAAAAGATGATAGTGCGTCTTCAACTTGGTTCTTTCACAGAAGAACGGCCTTCCTCTTCGCCGTCGACCTCCAACTTCCGCATCTAAGACCTTCTTCGCCGAAGCTTCATCCTACATACAGCAGACATGGCCATGCCAGCGTAGCTGCAGGATCTTAATTCGCTGTGCTACCTTCATGTCCTTATACAGCTCGTTGTTGGTTCGTATATGATAGTCGTCGTCAAATTGAACAACGTCGAAGATTTTACCTTTCCCTCGAACACCCCAAGGGCCGTTGTGTCATTGCATGATAGTGTCCATGATTCTGCGTGTTAGAGAAACACGGGCAGAATAAGCGTCCCATAGAGTGCAAGTTTTGCTGGTCGAGAGAAGTCTCTGCTACTCAATTGTCTACCGAGACTTTGTAGCACCCATAGTGAAATTAATAAAAAGTGCCAGATAGGAGAAACACTCTCTTCATCGTACACTTATTTTCTGACAGTTAATGTTATTTTGCTGACAAATGTCAGAGTTCATAACCCGTCTGTGCTGTATGAAAAAATTTCAAAATAAATTGTTGTTTGAAAATACGTCCTGCACCAAAACCGACATTAAAAACGTAACTACTTGCCAAGGAAAACGTGCTGTCTCTGCAAAAAACGCACGGCAATGCAGTTTCTATGTTCTTCTAATATAAAATACATTACGAAAATATATTTCTGGAGTACTGAAAGTAACTTTTAAATTTAACGACAACAAAAATATAAGTTAATCGAACAGACACAAATAAATTGAGAGTCCGACCGATACCAAATTTTTTGGCCGGGGCCGATGCCGATTAGTCGGCAGCGGCCAAATCTCCCCTTCCGGCCGATTAATCGGCCGAAAGGACAAAAACCGGCCGATGCCGATGCCGATTACATAGAAAAAATAACACGAATAAATTCAATCAAAAACACAGTCTATTTTATAATATAACAAAAGGAACTATTACATATGATATGAAATATTCGTCACCAAATAACAAAAAAAAAACAAGAAAAGAAATAATTAAAAACTAAATAAAATTACAAGAGAATTTATATTTCTAAAAAAAATAATATATAACATTTATTCCACAAAACAAAAATACTAACGTTAATATTGCTTACAAATTCAGTTTCTTCTACAACCTTAAATTATATTAAAATTTGTCTCTCAAATTGCGACCCGGTGTACAGGTGCATAAGGAAAAAGTCATAAAATAAATTTGGAAAAAATAATCAATTGAAAAAGAAAGATACGATTGTAAAATTAAATGCCATTTTTTGTATATCCATATTAATAGACGAAAATCTGTGTTTTTAAGAATACGTTGTTTTAAAAAAAATTCTAGGAAACATTTATAACAGTATCTGAAAATACATTACTGAAAAGGGGTATAAGAACCCGTTGGTACAAAAAATTAAAACAAAAAATTAAAGCAGGAAAATAGGCCGATACGCCATCGACCAAAAACGGCCGATGCCGATTCTTCTTTTTTTGGCCGATGCCGATACCAATTTTATTGGCCGATACTAGCCGATGCCGATTAATCGGTCGGACTCTATAAATTGACACATTGATAATTGCTACTCAGAAAAATAAGTGTACGTCATCTACCTGGTACACTTTATTGATTTCACTATGGTAGCACCCATGAATCATGGGCCATGATACAATAAACAATGTAAACTAAGTACGATAACCCTTCTACAAAGTCTTTCTTTGTTTCGTACGCTGATTTGAATGTGCACCAATTTTCGTCTCCCAAGGAGCATGGTTGCATTTGGCAAGTAAGAGTTTGTAGAATTGTTTTTCAGCCTCTTCGTTAGCATTCAAAATTAAATGGGCAAACAACATATATTGAAAATATAAATTTGAAATATGAAATATAAAACCAGGCATATACTATTTTGTTAGCATTTTACGGTTTTACAAATGACAATTTTGATACTTGTGACACCCTGGCGATCTTCTTTCTGTTCCTAAATTAAAACTGCAGCAAACCACTATCTTCAATGAGCAAATTTTCCTGATTATCCGTACTTAGTCTACCTTGTTAATTGTATCACAAAATGCTTTCGGCAAATACATGCTTTCGGTAAAAAATTGGAGCGTAAAATGAGACGTCATTTGACTATCAGCATAACATCGCCCTAACTTCGTGCTTCTGTAATATAATCTTCCTATCTGGCAACCTTGTTATTGTACCATAGTGCCAGTGTTGTCAGATCCCTGAATTAACTTTCTCCTAAATCTCGAATTAAAACAGAAATTTCCTTCTCATAAAGAAACTGAAATGAATATATTCATATTCTGAGCATAGTTGCCTCCATATGATGCCACGCATTCCGATGTTTTGCACGCGCTGTCATGTGACTGCCGAAGTGGAGCATGCTGGGGCCTTTAATGAATAGAGTTAACTACACTGTTTCACCATGCCTGCACCAAATGCAACCTTAGAGCAGTGTTGATGTCTCATTTTGAAATAACTGTTGTGTGGTGGAGTTCATTCGTTTGTAATTTGTGAATTGTTCTTGAAGCAAATTGTGTGATGTTTGTGAGAATTGGGCTATATTGTTTGTCGTAGGCCAAATATTTTAATTTTCAAAGTGTTTTGACTTTTCTGCTTATACATATCGAGTTGCTGTTGATTTTATGTGAAAACGCGTGGAGATGTCGAAGAATTCAATTCAAGTGGCCATTAAAGTGCGGCCGCTGTTGCGGCGGGAGAAGGATATGCCATGTTGCTGGCGAGTTGTGGATAATTCCATCCAGTTAATGGATAGCCAGTCCGACCCGTTTTATTTTGGTGAGTGCATTTGCATGTATAAATCTAAATGTAATATGGAAATTCGAAGGACCAAATGACAGTAAAAAGTGAAAAATGTGTAAGTGTCGATTTGGGATGCATTTTCTTTTCATATCAACCTAATTGAAGTTTCTAATCAAATTCTTCTTTTTACGATAAAGAATAATGTGCTCATATCATAGTGCTTATGCTATTGAAAGTGTTGTCTATCGGGAGCTATTATTAAAGAGTATTAAATGTTTCATTAGTGTAGAAAAATACTTACAAAAATTGCTTATACAAAACTAGACTTTCACATTTGCAAGCTAGGTGTCTGTATTTTGGGATGAGATGATTGGATGCAATGACCGGCTCGCAAGTATTGCATCTTAATATATTAACCGCTTTCATATGCATTTGTACAATAAACTAAATTGTTGAAGACTGTCTTATTAAAATAAAGTCACTTTCGTCTCACACATGCTAACATTTCAGATCACATTTTCGATCAAGATGTTAAAAACGAAGTTATATTTCAAAAAATGGCCAAACACATTGTGCACTCCGGCATACGCGGATTTAACGGAACAATATTTGCGTACGGACAAACGTCCTCTGGTAATTATTTGTTTGTAAATTTACCTTCGACCTAGAGACACTATGTTGCATTTAAAGGCAAAACATATACTATGATGGGTGACGAACACAATCCAGGTGTAATGGTTTTTGCAGCGAAAGAAATTTTTAAGGAAATTGAAAAATCAACCGATCGGCAGTTTCTGCTAAGGTACGTACAATCTAACATTAGAAAGATTAAAATTATGTACATATATCTATTTGGTATAATTAACGATGTGCGCGTTTTTTTGCAGAGTTGGATATATTGAAATCTACAATGAGAAAATTTATGACTTGCTGAACAAAAAAAATCAGGATCTTAAAATTCATGAGGCTGCCACGGGAATTGTAAGCGTTAACTGCGAAGAAAATATTATAACTTGCGAGGAAGAACTCCTCCATTACTTGTGTTTGGGCAACAAAGAGCGCACCGTCGGAGAGACAAATATGAACGAACGTTCGAGTAGGTCGCATGCGATTTTCCGCATTGTAAGTGAACGAAAAGAAGGTGTCTCAAGGCTTGAATTATGGCATTGTTTGTTTTAGATAATCGAATCGCGCAAGACAGATCGCTCAGAAGACGACACAGTGATTCAGAGTGTATTAAATTTGGTGGATTTGGCAGGTTCCGAGCGTGCAGACCAAACGGGCGCTCGGGGCACGCGGCTGAAGGAAGGTGGTCACATTAACAAAAGTTTATTGTTTCTTAGTAATGTAATTAAGCGACTGTCGGAAGATGAGGACCACAAGTATATCAGTTACCGCGACTCGAAACTGACGCGTATCCTGCAGGCTTCCCTGGGCGGGAACGCACTTACTTCCATTATCTGCACAATCACGCCTAGTGTAGTGGATGAGACTCAGTCTACGTTGAGGTACATTTGAAACTAGTCTAACGAGATCTCGGGATGTGTAACACTGTACGTAATGTTTTTGTTCTTGTAGCTTTGCTATGCGTGCAAAGGTAATAAAAAATAAGCCGGAAGTCAATGAGATTGTATCAGATGCAACTATGATGAAGCGACTAGAACGTGAAATAAAGGATTTGAAGCACCGCTTAGCAGAGGAACGAAGTAAAAACGAGAGTCAAATAAAGGTTGGCCAACTGGAACAGCGAATCAAAACTGAGGTTCTCAAAATCATTACTTGTAATTCGTTGCACAACATTCGGACGCAGCGTGAGAGACGTCGCCGAACGTGGTGTCCGGCGACATCAAATCTCGCTATGAGTGCTCTGCAGTTGCCCGCTAGTTCGGGGTTACCTATGCCAACGCTTGCATCTGGTCCTTCGCTTTCACTGCGCCAGCAGTTTGAAAAACCTAGCATATTTTGCACACCGTATATTACTTTGAGGGGCGTATCAGAGACATCTGCAGTGAATGAAGCTGCCGATATTCAATCAGAGCCAGTCTTCCTTGAAGAGGAGCAGTTTGAGCCAGCCGAGTTGTGTACTTTCGAAAATATGTCGCCTAAAAAGAAGTATCTACAGGAGGATATATGTGAAACACCGTCTGATCAAAAATTTTTACGCACACTTAGTCTGACACCGAAAGCAACAGCCAGTGTGGAAAGCAAGTAAGTGGAAATTGGCTACTCAGTCACTTAAATTAACTTAATTTATTAAAGACATAGTAATATTGTTATACATTGGATTGAATATAGCACACCTAATCGCAATATGAATCAATTAGTTAAAACAATATCTTGTTTGGGTTTAATTTTAGTCTGCAAATCGTTGAAAATGCCTTCATGGAATTGCAAGAATTTACAAATTTAGAAAATAAAATTGATGTTCAATATGACACTTACGAGGCTCTAAAGCAAAAAGTGGATGCGTTAACGAGTCGCAATAAAGTTCTTGAACAGCAAAGGCTTGAGAACATTGAAGTGAAGAATGAGTTGTTAAACACGATACAAAGTTTGGAGGATTGTGAGAAACAGTGAGTAATTTAAAATCTTTGATGAGTGTAACACGATATTTGTTTTTATTTATTTAAAAAGTTTAGTTGTTTGTCCTATTCATAAACATATCGCTCGTTTTCCGGAATTATTTTAAAACTCAAAAAACAAAAGTTTCAATTAAGTGAATTATGAAGACACAAAAAGGACACTCTTCACATGGGAAGAGTTAAAAAGATACCGTTAAGATTTTTCGATACAAGATAGACCATAAAAAGGTTATTGTTTTTGTATAATTTATGAATGTATTTTTGTGTTATATTTTTGTATGTTTTGTTGTACCAAAAACAAAACTCTTGTTTTTGAGTTATGACACGATTCAGGAAAACGAGCGATATGTAGTACTCCATATGGATATGCTCTAAACAAAATTAAAAAAAAATTTGTCGGAAGCAGGGAATGAATTCCAAAGTCCTATAGCGTTAAAAAATGAAAAGAGTATAGAAGTGTTTAACCTTCACACTGTCACCAATTTTTATATACGGAAACCGTCACTATTAACATATGTTAATATTTTTCTTCTCATCCGTTTTATAAAGACAGTTTTCATTTTTTGAGCTAAGTTGGTAAGCAAAAACATAAAATGGACTGTGCTAAAGAGATTTTAGGTTCACGTGTGGAAGGGGAAAAAGGGATGAATGGGGTTTCAGCCCCTACAATGTGGGCGAATTTGTTGCTTTTTTTTAAAGAAATGCCATAAAAAGTGCATTTTCAAATATATTTTCATCAAATTTCGTATTTAAGACTTTTAGGTAATACTGCATCACATATCCAAATTTGAACGAGATCGGCCAACTATATCATATAGCTGCCATAGAAAAGATCGCTCGAAAATGTGTTGCATTGCGATTTGTACAAAAGGGCTAAATTGGTAACAATTGGTGCATTTGAAAACTGATAGTTGGCCGATCTCGTTCAAATTT